>JAFFJZ010000006.1:10000000-11275000 GCA_018340375.1 Gonatopus flavifemur
AAAATTAGTGCAGTATTCGACACGAATCAACGGGTTTTATAAGTGAATGCAAATCGTAAAACCTGAAAACAATTGGTGTCGGAGCTGTTTGCAAAGTTCGTTGGAATGATCTCGATTTATCAGAGGTTTTTAACCCACTTTCGTGCTATGCACAATGAAACATGTGTGTGTGTTTTTTTTTTATTTCGAGGGGAAAAGAGTGGAGAAGTTATGAAATTCTTTCATATCAACCCTTTTTTCCTCCTCTACACGAGGCTTTGATTATCCACAACCTTTCGATGGTGTCGAATTTCACATTAGCGCGAGGAAGGAGAAGGTAAAATAAAAACAGTCTACAGATATTACAACAGATAGGGAGGACTACCGGAGAGGGAAAAAAGACGTGTAGTCCGGTTTGGTTTGGCGTTGGCGTTAACGTAAGCGCGGTGGTCCTTCTTGGAAATTTTTCACCAAGAGGGACGAGTTTACTTTGGCACGGAGGCGGGGAAATATATCTTCAAAATTCATGGACGAGAAGAAAAGAGAGCAAGAATATCAGTACTCCTCTCAGCATTCCTCCTTTTGAGGAATCAAGGCGTTTGTCGAGAGTACAACGTAGGTTTATGTACATGAATTATCGATTCCAGAGAACAAATAAAAACAAAAATTCATTCCTTCATTCAAATTAAAAACGATCTCACGGTACGGTTGATAAAATTGACCGCGTGTTCGTCGATTTATGGATATGACGTGTCATAAAGAAATTCTGCGCTTGTTGATTAAAATTTCTGATATCCCTCTTGCCGTACCAGATATCGTAAATATGAACAAACACGTTCACGGTAGCCCGTACGGTATTCGACCGCGTGTTGTTTCCTTAATAAGGACCCAGCTTCTCCCCGTGCCTCCCCGTTTCTCACTCACTCCACGCTCTAATATACCTTCTTCGCTGTACCGAAAGTGCTTCGTGTTCCCTTGTACGTTGGAGAAAGTGGAAATGAAAGGAGGAGGAATGAGGAACAAGATCGGTTTCATCTTCGGATATAATGTAATCCGGTCTTCGTGCTCGGATACAAGTGGATTCCAAAACAAGAAGAAGATGCAAAGAAAGAGACGATATAGTATATACACGTGAAATACCTGGGGTATCGTAATTGTATGAATCGCGCATTAGGGATTACTCAAGATGAAAGATTTCAGATCGAATCGGTTCCCGACGATTAGGCGGATAAATCATGTCAAGAGGAGGAAGGAACTCTTGTTCGCGTCGGTGGTTTATCGGAGAGCAGAATTTGCACGAGTACGTTATCCTTGACTGTAATATATCCCATCTCTTCGATCTTCTAGCGGTACCTTGAGAAGAGGCAAAGGAAGACGCAAAGGAAGAGAAGAAGGTATATAGAGGAGTGGGACCACCCCTGAGGTTATAACTCGCAAAGGACAGGAGGAGATGTTCGAGAGTTCACTTGGAATGGACAAAAAAAGACAAAATGAGCGAAAGAGTGAAGCAACGATTAACGTCGATAAACTTTAAATATCATTCTATACACATTCAAAGTGGAGAACAAATATTCTTTTCAATCCCGCATTCGATAAGGCAAATTTATATAAAGTCGATGATATCTTAATGAAGGAATTTTATTTTACCGCGAGCTGCTGGTTAATGCTGCGAGTTTTATTCGAAGGAGGAAAGTTATGTTCTTCAACTTATGAATATTTTATGGTTTGTACTGAAAAACTTGCCCCGTTATTAAAATTCAATAGACGAGCCAGTCTTGGTAATTGGATGTATTTTATGATTCCTGTTATATTCGTTTCGCACTTTAAACTGACAATAATCTGAAATTTTTGCAACCAATAGATATGATAGATGAGATAGACTCCGCATATCTTATCCGAACGGAATTCTCGTGTGGATGAATTAGAATAAAAAGTTAAAGCTCGATATGTGTAATTTTATTTATAGAACTTGAATGAATTATTCGAATACTCCGAGGGTAAATGAGGAGTATCATATTCGTGTCGAACTAATAAAACCAACAACAATGTAGACGAATGAACCAGAGGTAGAACTACCTCGAGGAGAGAAATATGCTGCGCAGCCTGAAGTCTGACTCTTCTTTTTCTTCTTCTTCTTGTTCTTCTTGTTCTCCTTCTTCTCTGAATGAGAGAAGCATGTGAAATGAAAACACAAGACATCAACTCGGTTTTGCTTGACTACGAGAGAAGGAAGCTTGGTTCATGATGTGAATCACATTACTCAGTATTGTGAATAAAGTTGGAGTAGTAATATAACGTAATATGATATGAAACGAACATTGAAATAATACAAGAAACGAGGATTTATGCGATAATTTCCCTTCTTTCGCAGACATCGAAATTGTTTTGGCTGATCGACAAATTTTATATCTCATACTTTTTTGTGGGGGGAGAATTGAAGAGAAATGTTATGAAAGTATCGAATAATTGTTTCAACAATCTGAAATTTGGAAAAAATCGTGACGAAATGCAAAGAGAAGAAGTGCATTAAATGAAATTAAGTGAAATAAGATTTGAAAGAAGCATCGCAACAGTCAAAAGAGCGCGGATGATCAAAGCGTAACACGGAGAAACCAGAAGATTAAAGGAAAAAGGATGAATACAAAAAAATATCCATATTTTTGACCTGGAAAATATTCAACCTCAAACGATTTTTTTTCCTTCTGTCTTGTTCTCCTCACCCTCCAAATGGGTGTAGTCGAGGGTGAAAATGATGGAAAATCTTTGAATTGCATTGTACGAAAAATTAGTATAAATAATAAATTTCTGTGCGAGTGATACATTCTTGAATATATGATTTTGAGTTTTTATTCCAAAGCATGGTCGTCGTGGTCGACGTGCTATGGCGGGGGCTCGTTTCGCTAACGTATGCGCGGGTAAGTGTATGCATCTACTAATTTCAGAGCGTCACTCATCGCGATTCAGGCAATGTCTTTTTACGAGAGAACGTCGGTCGTGTCCCGTCGTATTTAGCTCCAGAGAGAGCAGACAACAAAAGACACTCGTCGTCGTCGTCGTTCGCGGTAGTTAACTGCATTCTCGTTGCTCTTTACGCCCATTCGTCAATTATCCTGCCCACTTTCCGGTGGTATTTCTTGGCACCTACTCCAACTATTAACTCCAAGTGTGTATGAGATCAAGGAGGAAAGAAGGAGACACGGAGAGCAATAAGCGAACGATATATCGTTCAACGGGAGACTTTATAGCATAAGGGGATTGATTTTTGTACTTGATTTGCCGATATCAGGTTTTCTTGGGATAATCTTGTTCGTGTGAATTTTCATCTTGATTCTCCTCTATCGGTGTATAATTAAACGTCTTTTAAAGTCATATCTTTCAATGATAAAAGATTTATTAGCTCAATAAAAGGATTTTTACGATACATCTTAATTCATATTCATAAATTCTGTTATCTTTTTGTTCCTTCAAATATATTTATTGTAAACTCGTTGAGAATATTTTACCGATTCTCGTAGAATTTATTTTGGAATTCATTTGAAATGACAGCAAGACTGAGAGATGTGCGTATTCAAATTTTCGAATTTCTGGGAATTTGAATTAATCAACTTCTGGATAAGGAGAGAATCCCAAGTTCTGCCGCATAAAAGTGACAAGGAAGACTCTGTTCGTGATATATATATATACATGGGATTCCTTTATGTGCTCGACTTCAAAACATTACTCTGTTCCTTGATAACTCTGAAGATTACTCGATGAAATATGTGTTCGTGCGCTGTTGGTAATAAGATAACATTTACTTGACTTCATTCTACAAGTTTAATCTTTTACTTCGGTTTAGACCATATCCTTCGGGAGTGTATGGGGCATAAATGATGGAACTTGTTTCATCATTATGTACTCGACTAGAAATTATCAGCAGGATATTCGAAACAAGTTATAACCTCGCGAAATGAATGACAATAGAATGAATATATATATATATTTGTTTAATCAACAATTTGAAATGTTTGATAGCTAAAGATTCACATTTTTGTTCGACATTAATCGCGATATTCCGTTCCTTCAGCTCCACGTGATCATCGCTTACAATGGCACACACCATATATCATTCGAGCCATTAAGAATCCAGATTTGAAAGCTTATATTTTTCTGTCACGCGACAAAACAACTTTGTTTCTCTTCGAATTCCAAGTATCCTTGTATTATATCATTTACAAGCAAAGAAGAAAAAGAGGAACATGCTCATCGAATGACGATTTTCATGGTAAAATCTTTCACCGAAACCTCACAGATTAACTTGAAGACAAAATATACAGGGTTTTGTTTTTTTCTTCGAAATAATTCCTTTATTTGAAAAAGTGTGTTTTAGAAAAGTTGATCGTTGAATGGAGCGTGTTCTTAATGGCAGCGCGCCGAACGTACGCACGTAAGCACACGCGTCGCTCACAAAGCGTCTATTTTGAGACCTAACAAACCCACTATACGACGCTCAACGTCGCGATGCGATCTTTTTCTTTTGCCTCCCCTCCTCTTTCAACTGAAACTCTCGAGTCTCGAATGAGCTCCTTAGAACAATAAACTTTCTACACGAACCACCGAACCGTCCTTTCTTTTTATTCTTCTTATTTCTCTTCTTTTTCTTCTTCATCTTCGTTAGTTGATTCCTCTTTGCGAGGGTACAAGGAGAGGCCTTCGTAAAGATCAACCGTTCGCATCGCGGTGTCATCAGAATGTCGAGGGGAAAAAATAGAGAGAGAGAGAGCTTGCAAAGGTATTTATTCTCATCATCATTTCCTAGAATGTGCCGTGATTACGCGGTGTCGGTAAATCTATGTTTAATACCACTCTGGAGATTGTGAAAATTGTGATTCGAACACGAACAGTAGTACGAGTCAATGGAAAATCGTACAAATTCAAGCGCACCTGAATGGAAATCATCGTCAGTTCGATTGACAGTATTCTACCAGGACTCGCCGAGGTTATCCGGCATCGGATGTAGCTCAAGAGAAATGCAGATGATCTTATTCGAATTGAATCAGCATTGTTTCGATGAATGAATATTTCTTAGATCGAGATTTTCTTCTATAGAGGCTACAAATTTTACGTTACCTTTGGTACCGATGGAATTCATTACACGATGAAAACTATTCGAATTGGAATCGAATACTTGCTACGCTGAGAATATTTCATTCCAAACATTAACATTGAATTTTTCTTCAAATTGTTCGAGAATTGAGGAATTCACACTTCTTTCTTGGTTACTTGAATTTTACAAATCAGCATTTTCAAAGGAAAATTCTTCCCTTGGATAGGATTTAGTATCAGAAATTGAAAGAATTATTACATGGAGAGAAAATTCATGCATGTTCCACATTACCCAATCGCTCAAAAGAATTTTCTTTCACAAGATCTCAGTTCTTCAATCTGGATTGGAGAACAAATTTCTAATTTAATATGAAATTTTTTATGAAATATCATATTTGAATTCAATAATAGTTTTTAATTTCACAAATGTGTTATTGAAATCATCAAATATAATTTTAATAAGGCGAATTACAGTGCAATTTGTGAGTATTTAGGTTCTATCAACTGGGACGATGAATTGCGTAATCTTAATGTTATTGAAGCTGTTGATTTTTTGTATCTTCATTTATATAATGCAGTTGATTCATTCGTACCCAAGTATGTATCAAGGAATAGTTCTTATCCAAAATGGTTTTCTTCGGAATTAATTAAACTTATTCGTCAAAAGAAAATTGCTCACAATAGGTACAAAGAGTCAAATTGCTTTGAAGATTACCTAATCTTTAGTCACTTACGAGCTCAATGTAAAGTTTTGACTCGCCAATGTTACTTGTCTCATCTTCATTACGTTCAAGGGTCCATTCCTACAAATGTCAAAAGCTTTTGGAACTTTGTTAATAGTAAGCGAAATCAGAACGGTATACCCCTGGTGATGCATTTAGACGGTACTATTGGCAATACTGGTATTGCTATTTCGAACTTATTTGCATCTTATTTCAGATCAGTCTATCAAAATTATCCCGTTGTTCCTTGTAATTTACCAGAATCTACTTTCAATGTCAATCTTTCCGATTTATCCATCAATATCGGTGAAGTGTTCAATAAAATCTCATCCTTGAAAACTTCTTCCGGTCCTGGTGATGATGGTATTCCTCCTAATTTTCTAAAATCTTGCAAGTTCGTCATTTCTCGGCCTTTGTGGTTGATCTTCAACAGCCCTTTATCCTCTGGAATATTTCCTTCGCAATGGAAATCCAGCTTAATTACTCCTATCTTCAAATCTGGGGACCGTTCTGACGTGAGAAACTATAGACCGATTAGTATCATGAATGTTATGCCGAAAATTTTTGAAGATATAGTTACTGATAAAATAACACCACTGTTTTCTGATATTATTTCTGATTTCCAGCATGGCTTCACCTCTGGCAAATCTACCGTAACAAACTTGTCTATTTTTTCTCATGTTGTGTCCTCTGCGCTTGATCAAAATGCCCAAGTGGATATTATATATACAGACTTCTCAAAGGCTTTTGACAGAGTTGATCATAATATATTGTTAAATAAATTAAGTAATTTAGGTATTCGAAGCAATTTTTTGTCGTGGTTACAGAGTTATATTCTGAATCGTACGCAATCAGTTCGTGTCTCTCAATATTTCTCTGATTCATTTTTTGTATCCTCAGGTGTACCGCAAGGCTCACATCTAGGTCCTTTATTATTTATTATTTTCATTAATGATATCTCTACGATTTTCAAGTACTGCACACATCTTCTTTTTGCTGATGACCTGAAACTGTTTATGATTATAAGAACTTACAGAGATGCTCAAAATCTGCAATCTGATTTGGATCGGTTACAATCTTGGTGTGTGCTATCTAATATGTCATTAAATCTCACTAAATGCCATGTGATGAGATTTCATAGAGGTAAAAATGCTATTTATTTTCCTTATAACTTGTCTCATTCTCTGTTATCACCTATAAATACTGTTCGTGATCTTGGAGTTTCATTTGACTCTCGTTTTAACTTCTCAGATCATTACAATCACATAGTTGGTACTTCCATGAAATCTCTTGGATTCATCAAGCGCGTTTGTAAAGATTTTCGTGATCCTGTTGCACTTCGAACACTGTATTGTACTTCAGTTAGACCTCATCTTGAGTATGCGTCTCAAATTTGGAGTCCTCATCTAATTCGGGATTGTACAGACTTGGAAAGAGTTCAGCATAAGTTTCTGCGTTTTGCTGCCTATCAGATAGGCCGTCCGTTGAGCGTCACTTGTCATGATTACTCATTGATTATGGCTCTACTTAACTTGCCTCCCTTGGAATCACGTCGTTTGTTCAATGATTTTTCATTTTTGTATAAAATTGTTAATGGGAAAATTCGCTGCCCTCAACTGCTTGGACTTGTACGATTTAATGTCCCTTCTCGTTTATTGAGGCGCCCTAAATTGTTCAATCCAATTTCTTATAAATCGAGACACGGTTATTCTGATCCGGTAAATCAGATATCTATCCTAGCAAATTCTTACAGTGATGTGCTTGAATTATTTTCATCTCATTCTGATCTTAGGAATTCTCTTTCTCTTATATGTCAAATTTTATATCTAATTGTCCTTTTCACCTATAATTATACACGTTAACTGTTGTTGTAATATAAGATGCATGTAGTCGAGCTTAACATGATGCTTAATGCTTTGATGTATGATATATATAATGTGGTTCAAATAATGTATATTCTATGTACCAGAGGGTCTTTTATACCCGTATAAACAAAATAAATAAATAAATAAATAAAGAAAAGAATTCTTAACATCAAGAATTGTATTATTGAATTCAATATTATGAAATTTCAAGGAGATTATTCCAACAGGGTATCGATTTCTGACGAAGTTTTAACGATGTTTGATCGTCAAAGAATTCTTTGTCAACTTCACAATCAATTTTCGATAGATTGTAATTACAAAGTTTCTATCCCTAATCGTGTACCAAAAAGAAAAAGAAACAAAAATTACGCACCGTTCTTTCACCGATGCACTTTTGATTAACAATGAAAATCTTTCTCCCTCCCTCGGCATTCGATTGTGTAAGAATTAATTGCCATTTATAATCCCCGCTCGGAGGTATCGACATTATGAATACATCGATCGATGACATATAATCGATGAATTTGACGAATACATTGTCATCATTACTCATTCGAGTCTCCTTCCTCCCAACTCGCCTGTTAAAATTTTCTCTCTCCCAAGCACCGTTGTAACGAAGCACATTCGATCGAGCCCATAAATGTGTCACGATAATAATACATCTCTACTAATTTTTGTTCAACGCGAGAGGGAAAAACAATAGATTTTATATAACATCGATACACATTTTACGTATATACGTGTATAAAACCATTTTGTCTCCCAAAGAACGATATCGTGGTGTAAAACACGGGATTACAAACTAATTTAAATTCGTATCTTGTTGGGGAAAAGCAGGAGGGTGTAAATAAAAAGAGATCGAATGGACTTTTTTACTCCCGAAAGAAGGAAAAGAAAGGGGAAGAGTTATAGGTAGGCTTCACGGTCGATTATTGTTCGGGTGTGCAACGAGTAAAATGGTCGAATACATTCGAGAGCGGAGCGTATCGTTTCTATTTTCAAGATACAAATAGAGAAAACTAAAAACAGAAGAAGGAAAAGGAGAAAAAAAGATCGATGCATACCATTCTCCCTGGAGATTGCAAATGTTCGACCGAAATAACATGGTTTCAATCCCTACCTCGTCTATTCACGTTCATGTATCTGCATATTGTTTTCACGTTGTTGTTCGATTCGCAAACTCTCAGGGATTCAGGTGTATGCCCTTCCTGTATGCACATTTTTTTTACATCGTGTAAAATAGCGTATGAAGTTTAATGCTGACCCGGTTTTTCAATATAAATCAAAAGAATTTTCATTGGATATGATATCGCTGATATGCTCTTTTGTTTCTCATGATATTCATCGCAACGATCCTTCAAATTGTAGATAAATACTCATTCAAACTCGTTATCGGGGAAACACCCGATTGAACAACTGAAAGCAGTTGAAAAAATATTGAAACTATTATTCGTTTAATCATATTTTTCTCGCTCCACGATACGATCGTGGAGCTTTGCGGTGGAAAATAAAAGAGCGACAGGCACGTTGAACTTTTCTTAAGGACCATAATCGAATTTTCCTTTTCCTCGCTTGGAGAAGGAGAAGAGGAAGAAATAAGGAGAACGGGAAACACCACGCGGAAGAATGAAATAAAGGAAGAAAATCGAATCGTTACTCCGTGGATTGATGCTCTATACGCGCGTTGGGAAGCTTTTGAAAAAAATAAACCGAGTTACCATTTTCTGGATGTGAGGATTCCCCAAGAAAAGACTGATGTAATTTCGTAACTGAAGCGTCTTGTCTCTTCCGTCTGTCATCGATAATCGAAATCGTATCGAACACCGTCCTACCGCTCTGCCCGGACGCTCATCATGATCCTCCTTCCGCGTCGAAAAATGTTTTCCCCATTTTCTCAGTATCGCGATGAGAAAAGAATGAAATCTATCATCATCATCATCATCGTCGTCGTCGTCGTCTCGAATTCGATTTATTCTCTTATTCATTTTATCTTTTCTATTCGATCAACCGTGAGAAGATATCGGGAAAAGTGCGACAATATGAATGAAATTTTCTTGCAATATAAATTAGCATGGACCATCGGTACGTATCGTCGATCTACCATCATGTTTTGAATTGAATTATGAACATGTACATGTGGGCATGCATGCATTCGTGCGTGAGTAGATTCGCGTGTTGTATCGAGCTGCGTGCTTGACGCCTGCCATAATTCACGAATAGAGAAAAGTACGTGTAGGGTGTAAAAGAGGGTAGTAGTGCGTGAGTAGCCTCCTCTCGTCATCTTTCTTCTTGGTTTTTTCTTGACGTTGTTTACGGGAGAAAAGAAAAGAGGAAATCTCATACCGGCTGGTATATATACAACATTTATATATTTATTTATTATTGATAGCATTAATGACACACTCATGCTACGATTCTCCTATAATTAATGCACTACAGAGCACAAAGATCGTTAAACTTAAAAAGATAATTGCAGCTCAAGGAAGTAAGATGGATTGCAAGACGAATGATTCAGACCATTATTATTCATCTAACACATCGTAGGTATATTTAATATCATCGATGCTTCATCTATCACGGAAAGATACTTTGTCATGTATAATTGGAAATTTCTTTTTTCGAGTATCAACAACAGCGCAACGACGACCGGAGCTGGTTCTGATTGCCCTCGTCCAAAAAAACATACCGAGTATCGCTAATATTGAAGCGTAAGATGAATTATTGTATATGTGCGTGGAGTTTTTTACTCCTATATACGCGAACGTATATTTATAATGAAATATAATTCACGAGATGAAAGATACAGAGCAGTTCCAGTTTTAACAGAGAAAATAATTAATATTAATTCTACGTTGATATACTCTCATTGAAAGGTATATGTGTATAATGAAGAAGTTCGTTATTAATGCTATCCAGGAATATACATTCTATACTTCTTTTTCATTCTCAGCTTAAAAGTCCACGTTTTTATGAGTAAACTCGCTAATCGTATCGATAAATTTCATTATAATATATATATACGTGCTTGTATTCAATTCAAAATTCAACAATGTTGAATAACCTGTGTTAACCATTGATTTCCTATCATACTGACTCGAATTCATTATTCCGAGTGGTTGATGGTACTCGAATAAACCAGGTATTGGGTTCTTTGATCCACCAAGGGAATGTTGAAAATGGATGTAAGTCCAAATCATTCCGTCCCATGCAATTTTTTCTCCGCTGGTATCTGATCGGTTCGAAAACTTGCTGGCTGATTTTATACTTCGATAAGATGTACTTTGCATACGCTTGAAAATCTCTTCCGTAATCATGGGATGAGAAATACCTTGTGAACGTATCACAATGGAGATATCTCGAACGTGACAATGTAATTGAACATTAGATCACGGTTAAATGAAAATTCGATACCATACGTGAAGTTGCATATAAAATATAGAGGTATAGAGTACTCTGGTGGATACTCCAGTGGTGTCGTTATTTCATCGCCGTAAGGCCAGGGCCTCTATTCTATCGAGAAGAGAGAGAAAGGAAGAGGAAGAGAGAAGCAGGCAAGTAGTGTACATCTCTTTCTTTTCTACACTTGCATCCTTCTTACCTACCAGTTCATCATCTTCATCGAGTCAACACAGAAGAAGAAGAAGAAGTAGTAGTAGTATTGGAAGAGTACGACGGGATGAAAGCAATTGGATATTACGACGATTACCTGCCAATAGGCGACGACTCCTTCTAGACGGCAGAGTCTTTTCTACAAATCGGTCGCATTGCAGGAAGAGACCGCTTTTCTTTCTTCCGATTCTTTATTCTTCGTCTGTATATATCTGTATATATATAATACCCATACACGTATATGTATATTCGATGTCTCTTCGAGAAAAGGATCATCCTTTACCTTATTGGTAATGACGATAGTATTGGTGACGGTGAACCGTAATCACTAAGAAGAGGACGAAAGGATGTCGACGTGTATTATCCCGTGACCGTGATCAGTCTCCTAACCGGTAATCGATTCCGATCCCACGGAGACGTCGACCTCGTTTGTGTTCTTAAAGAAATTACCCTTATATATAGATATGATATTTTATATACACATGAATATTCTAGTTATCAACGCGTAGATTCGAAATCAATTCAAGCGATTGTTACCAGGCTTATGAGATTTTATTGTTGGTGATTAAAGTCAAACGTGTAGATAATAATGGTATTATATGCACGTATACATATATCCAAGCTCATCTTCTTCGTGAAGACAAATTGAAACGAATCTTTCCCAAGCGTGAAATAACGCTCCTTGCGCCTCCAAGTGAGTTTGCCACCAGGAAACGTGGAAAGGAATAAGATGGGAGATGAATGAGGACTGAAAGATTGAATTAGGTGAGAATGGAAGAAGATGAGAAAGGGATGATGTAAATGTGTAATATAGATTCACGTACTCCGTGGATAATGGGAAAATGAGTAGTCGTGAGAAGATCGATTAGGGATTTATCGTTGGGAAATATTATAACACCTGAGACATGGTTTCATTCTCCGTCTTTTAGGAGTGAAAATTTCAGACACTCTTGGGCTACAGTCCAACGTATTCGTGTAGTACATCTCTACTCGGTTTGTAAATTTCACGGCCACCTTTTCAAAATAATCCATGTTCACTGTAAAAAATGTGGGAAGTTTTGCTTCATACTGTTGGTGGATTTCATCCCCTCGTGGTGGCGGGATTGTTTTTTGGGTGTTGAATCCTCCACAAATGGAGGAAAAATCCACCAGAGTATGGTGAAAAATTCCCCATCTGTGGTGGAACTTTTCCGCCACCATTCTTTGGGGAAAAATTTCACAGTGATTTTCTACAGTGTGCGTATGGACCAAGTTTGGCACAAGACCTGTCGAGACTTCCCCTGTGGAAAAAATTCTCTGAAAAACTCTTCAAAAGTCTCCAGAACTCTGGATAAAACTTTCTGAAAGTCTTAACATTCCTAACAATGTCAAGAAAAGTGTTAATAAGTCTTGGTTACTCTGTAAAACTCTTGTAAAGTCTCATTTTCCTTGAAATTTTGGACTTTCCGCAAGAGTTACTAAGAGTCAATACGACTTATTCAGAGTTTTACAGAAAAAAATATAAGATATGTCTTCACTTACATGTATAGATGGATGATCTGTACAAATAATTTCGATGTTTTGTTTACCCTGGTTGAGAAAATCCATTGATTCTCGCCAATTCTGATTGATTCTCTTTGAATCTTGGACAATGTTCTGATTGAATCTCATCCAGCGATTTTTCAATGAGATTTGGTCAGGAGAACGAATTCTTTCAATATGAATCTGATTATGATCTGATCTTGCCAAATCTCATTGAATCTCGGACAATGTTTTGACCAAATCTCATGAAATTCCATTCCTCAGATTCAAAAGATTCTTTCAACCAGGGTAAACTTCAATTTATTCTCCGTTCCAGAAAAATATTCCGCTTTATAATAATAAACAGATTTTTTATTCAAGCATTTCTCACAGATTTAACTATGGTTACTTTATGAGTCTTTTCAAACCTTCAAAACTCTAATCAAGTCATCTTTCTTACTTATATTTTTCCTCTGTAAAACTCTGAATAAGTTTCATCAATTCTTGATAACTCTTGCGGAAAGTCCAAAATTTCAGGCAAAATAAGACTTTACAAGAGTTTTACAGAGTTACCAAGACTTATTAACGCTTTTCTTGACATAGGTGAAGATATTAAGACTTTGAGAAAGTCTTATTGAGAGTTCGGAAGACTTTCAAAGAGTTTTTCAGAGAATTATTTCCATAAGGGTTGTCTTGAACAATTCACCAAATTTGTCGCAGGCTTGAGAATGATAAGATCAGGACAAGCTTGGGCTAATGGTTTTCCCAAGCCTGATCCAAATGATTCGCCAAGCATCAACCAATCCTTCTTTCATCAAAGATATCAATGAAAAAAGTGATTTGATACATATTTCAGCTCAACTTTCTTCCTCAGGATAAAGTACATGATTCAAGTTCAAACGATGGATTGAATGTTCCAAGACTGAGACAAGTTTGGATTCTTCTCAATCTTGTCGATACCTACACGGGAAAGACATCTTGAAATCCCGCAAAGACTTCCTCGAGATCAGTTAATTTCCACGTATGATCACATTTAAAAAGACCTGATTACCATTGTGTCAAGTTTTCCCATGGAAAAATTGTCCACGCTTGCTCACGCCTGATCAGGATAAGTTTTTTGTGAGGAATGAAAATATAATAATGTTATCAAACACTACTTGATTGGTAATCATTGCTACTTATTGTGCCTATGCAGCTCCTATTTTCTAATTTCCAGTTTTCAGGCATAATCATGCGTGATCAGTCATACGCGCCTGCGTTTGGGACCGATTTAGCATGATCGAGCATGTGTATTTGTGATAGAAAAATCAAAACAGAGTCGTTTTGTATGAATATTCCTCAGTTGGTGAAATTTCGCATGATCACGAACGAGAATGGTTTGTCAGGCATGATCGCTGGTATTTAAGCTTGATCACGGGTTTCCACGTGGGTACAAAATTGAAGCCTTTGAAGCGATGACAAAGCTCAAAAATGAACGACCAGGTGTAATCAGGCTCACTCACGTGCAGTCAGTATTGAACACGAATAATTATGCCGAGAAATGTCCATGATTAGGCCTGAACACGCATAATCAGACCTGAACGATTTTTTCACGGGTATTTCTCATTCGGAATAACTATGTCTCTCTTTTTGCGCCAATCTCGGCTCGATGGTTATGCACAAGTCTTTAGTCATTGTGAACTCGGAATTCGGTCACTAATTGAAAACATTGTGCCGCTCATGTGGACAACGCTTGACCATTCCAAAGATATGAACAAATGTACCATTACTGACAATCCATTGGAAATAGCGGGACAATCATGGAACAGTATTGGTCCAATTATTTATTTATCAACGAAGGTTTGTTCCTGACACATGTGCCAACCTTGTGGCAAGCTTTAGTTTTTTTTCAGTCTTGTCAATACTTGCATGAGTTGTTATTACTGGTGGAATAACTCCACCAAGTCAGGCAACTTTGAAATGACCAGTACCGGCAATTCCGGTAACAGTACTGTGCCAGTAACAAGTCATTTGGCAATTTCCACATGGGTATTTGGTTCCTCTAGCTAGAAAGTATAGATATGATCCCTTCCCTGGTATCAAACTAGAAAACGCTTTTTCTGAATATATTCTCAAATATCTCGTATTATTAACCCAAGAAAATGTACAACAATACTCTTCCGGAAGAGGAGGAATAACAATCGAGAGTGGATTAGTTTCATTTTCCAAACAAGAGATACGTTCTCCATGTATGGTTTCTGTATTTTCGTGGAAGTATATAACGAGATTGACTTTAATCGCAGGAAAGATGGAGGAAGAAAAGAGAGGAGGAGACTTTTATTTGTTTTCTGGCAATCGAGAAAGAGAATCTAGGTGGTTTTGAAAAGGTAGAAGCTAAGGAAGAAGAAGAAAACCGCAAGCCACAAGTACGAAGTGGACGATGATAGTGAAGTTCTTCCAAAGCAGAGTACTACCGTAGAGTCGGTCTTGAAGTAGGTACATCAAGCACAATAGCCTAGAGTTATTTCAAAGAACCACTACTACCATCATCACCATCACCAATACCGTCGTCACGATGCAACAGCAGCAGCAGCACCACCACCACCACCACCACCACCATCACCAGCAACAGCAGAAGCAGCTCCTCTCCTTTATCTCTCATTCCCTTTTCTTAAGGAGAGTATTCTTCTGATAGTCTTTTCGAAGACTCTTGAGATCCTTGGTTGCAGCATCCATTTCTCTCAGATCCATTTACTTGCCGCTGCTGGAGATGCGTCGTCCTTTCTATGAGATTGAGAACTATCATCTTGTCCTTGGTTTTATCATCCTATAATAATCCAAAGCCCTATTCTCTTTCCACCCGTTCTTGAATCCTATTGTGTTTTATAAAATTCTATTGTTATGTTAACGATTTTGAATGTTCTCATGAAGAATAAGTTTGAGAGCAATGTAGTACAGGCTCTCTTTCTCATCGCGAAATAAATCATTCGGACAATCCAAATATCGTTCGATACAAATATAACTATGCTCTCTGCGGTAGGTAGACGTGGGCTAAAGCGTTGACCGATAGATGCGTGTGCGTACAAACGTGCTCTATTAGCTTGCTCGTTATTCCGTTTTCCCGCCTGTACAGACTCGCCTGTACACTGGTACACGCGCGAGTTACGTAAACCATCCATTTGTCACGAAGAATAGCATTCGTGCATGAACCGACCATAGAACCACCACCGGGAACCGGGTGGAATAGAACCGGGAAAATCTAGCAGCGGGGTGATGCTTTAGAATGATGCATCGACTCTAAACGAACGGATGAGGCCTTCGCGTGGCTGTTGTGTACATTGTATTTGGCTCGTTTTCTAAACGCTACCACAATAACCGCAACGAATATGTTTTCATACACCTATTGGATGAATTCGATTCGAGTATTATCTCTGTTCTCCAATATCGTGCTACCGACTGTGTGTATGGAATCCCAGCAAAGACCACGCGGCGTGTTTTGTTCTATTGTTTCCTCTCACATCGTATGATCAAAAATTCATTTCCGAATGATTGAGTTCTTAGAATATCGACTACTGATTGTTGTTTTGCTGAAAGGGTGATGAAGATGAAGATGAAGAAAGAGTAGATTTTGTATCTCCAGAAAAGAAAACACAATGGTGCTGGTGTTTCACAGCGCAACATCAGCGAGTTCGCGGAGGATAAAAATAAAAGATGGATTTATATAATTGATGACAACAACCGCCATGATCATCCTAGTGGTGTACACTCACACGCACGCGTATACCTACACACGGTCATCTTTCCTTACCCGCCACACGATATAACAGATTGCCAACACGTTTCCTATCTCGAGAGATGGTGTACATAGATTACGTGTACGTATGTACGTGTATGTATGTGTGTATACATCAGAATGGGAACAAAGTGAGAACAGAGAATTAAGAATAAGAGGAACGTCGTGTATATATGTATATAATATATGAAGTGGATTGGGAAGGAAAAGGGGAGCAGTAATATGATTTACATCTATGCACACGTAACATTTCTGATGCGCTCGTGCTATGGTAATGATAATGATAATGATGATAATAACGACTATCGTAATACGATGATGATGGCAATAATGATGATGATGATGATGACCAACCATCGTCGGATCTAGAAAAAAATATACAGACGTATACGTATGTAAAATAAACCAGGCATCTTGATAGACGTTGTAGAAGAAATATTTGTTCCATTAGTTTCCATAGATTTTTTCGTTCAGATATAAAGTAATGAGATGCATGATTGTTGCAGCCTGGAAAAGATCAGTTCCGAACGAGCGATCCCAAAAATTGAAAATTTAAATAGAGAGAAAGGAAAATCATAGAACTAGATGTGTGGAAACATTCAGAAACGGTCAGACTATAAACATAAACTGAAAGGAACGTAAAGAAAGATCTGTCCGGATCGTCCGTTGTTAGATAAGAGGGCTGATTCATTCCAGATGTCGGCGATGAGAACGTACGCGGCAGGCATATCGTATAATCCTTATATGCTGATGTGCCTCACACCTTCACACGAACTAGTTAACTCAAGAACGTAGAGACGCGTGCACACGTTGAAAAGCTTAGTGAGTTACGATACGAGGATATAATACACACGAATGTCATGTCACATCGGTCACACCCACGCTAGAATAGCTCCAATTTCGATGGTCAAAGTCAACAAGTCCTTGAGATTTTTTTATCCTTATTCTTTCCTTTTTATAGAAAATAATTATGATGATGACGACCTTGTTCAACTGATTGGTGACTCGTGAGATTAACGTGAATACGTCCTTGGTTACGAAAAATCACGATACACCCACCTACGAACGAGAAAAAAATTCTTCGATTTACATAAACCTATACATTTGTTTTTTTTCGATGTCACTGAAGAGAAGCGGAAAGAGTGCAAGATTATTAAACTCAATACGAGTGTTGCAGCTTGACATGCACCACCGTATGTAAAGTTTTTCTCGCGTAATGACTGCCGGACACAGCTGTTGCATCCCAAATGTAAAGTTCATCTCTACCAAAGATTACTTATTTGCACGCTGTTGTGTACGGTCATGTATATTATTTCTGCCATTGAATTCATTGTACAAACTAGAACGAAGAGAACACATGCTCGTTTATGTACACATGTTGTTTTAATAAAAAAACCTTCACGAACTGTTGTTATTGTTACTTCAAAGAGAACTGGTTTATTTTTCACGTACCATATTGAAATCAGTCTTTTATCGTTTCATCGTTGTTTATTTTGGGCTAGGAATTGCAACAATGAAACAACAACAATCTTAGAATCTTAGAGAATTAACTCTAATACAGTCAGGGTTGGTCAGTAGTTTCTAACGGTGAGGGAACTCACAGGTGTATTTATCCTAACGAAGATACCCGCGCGACATAACATTCTCCGTGTCCAGGTCGAAGTTAATTTCTTGGTTCATTCACCGTGCCGTGTAACGAAGCAAAGAACGAATTCTCTAACCCAACTGTGTTGGAAGGTAGTTTTGAAATCGCCTTGTAAACGTGCCAGGTCCTGGATTTATATCTGGAGGTAAACACGCGTTCCACGTCGTTATAAGGAGAGCAAGAACCGACCAACCGAGTGAAGGGATGTACCCTACGGACATTGTAATTGACATACGTAGGTATAAAGTTATTGGTATGGGTGCATATACACAAGCTTACCGGATAACTTACTTGTTTACCCTATTCTGCATATATACGTAATGTGCCAAGTGAAGGTAGGGTCCATGATGATACGTGTACATCTTCCTCCTATAAGCAAATATGAATTGATCCGATAGCGTTTCTCAACTAATTCGTTCGGACGAAAGGGAATTTAATGATCGGAGAGGGATGATGCGTTGGAAAATGATTTCATTTATGTGGATCGTTCTGTCCCCTTGTTCGGGAAACTGTATTTCGATGTGGAATGATTATAGTGTACCGGTATTGAAAGAGGGCGTTTGCTCAAGAACGGATTGGATATTCAAGGCACGTGATGGAAAGTATTCAAAGTCCAGATGAAGTTGAAGAAATTTACAGGAAATGCTCTGGTAAATTTTTAGAGTGAGATTTCACTCTTCGGCCAGCCAAAAGTGAGCTTGTCGAAATTTCATGTGGAATTTCCAACCTTTAGAGTGATATTCTGAGGTTTGAAGTGAGAAACTCACAGCCAATTCAATTCTCATCATCGTCATCATGAAGGAATCAGTCTTACGACTGGTTTGATGAAATCCTCCAACCCTGCCTATTATCCGCTAACCGTTTAATTTCTGCATATCTACGACAATCCTTATCTTGTATAATTTGCTTCATATAACTTAATCTAGGTCTACCTTTTCGAGTTTTACCATTCATTTTTCCTTCCCATATTGTTTTCAATAAACTATCATGCCTTAATGTGTGTGCTATCAGATTACTTGTTTCAGAAGACTTCTTTTTTTATTTATCTTCCCAAGTACTTCTTCATTTTTCACTCTCTCTATCCACTTCACTCTAAGCATCCTTCTATAACACCACATTTCAAAAGCTTCAAGTCTTCGTTGGTCCGTTTTTCCAATTATCCAAGTTTCGCAACCATATAATACTGTGCTCTAAACGTAACTCTTCAAGAATTTCCAATTCTAGAGTGAATTTTTTAGTCCAAAAGAGTGAGGGCTCGCTCGAAACGAGTGAGAATCCCAATCAAAGCAAACTGGCTCACTTCTGAGACTTAGTGAAACGAAGCATGTGATTTTTCACTCTTTCAGATTTGAAGAATGTAGCGGTTCCTGGGGTTACGATGAATTACCGCGAAGTCATGGAAATTTACTTGGAAAATGAATGAAATTTTAAGAAATTTTCAATAGTGCAATGAATTGAAAATCAAATTCTCCCGATTATCTAGCTTCCAACGCACTAGACGATCCCAGAAGAGAATTATCAGCTCGAAGTGATTCGAAATTAACCTACACTGAGAAAAATGAAATTTAAAAATAACCCCTATTTCGTATATTTTTCACCCGTCATATAATGAAAACTGAAGCGAGCCTTTCAAAAGTGAAAAGTAACTTTTTAGTGTTGAAATTCACCGTACCTTCAGTTTATTACATCAAAAAGATGGTATTTATCACCTAGCTCATGGTAATAATACCCAAAATAATGTATTTTTTACCGTCAAATACATGACTATATTGAAACATGATTTCTACAATGCAGATTTTTCTCAGTGTAGGCTGCAAAAAGGAGGTAGGTAATAAGGAAATTTGCTCAATGCCTGAACGGTCATCCGTCGACGAATGGACTTGCCAGGAGAGACGTGTAACTCTTAAAAAAAGAGGCTAAAAACGGTGTCCGCTGAACCAATGACAATGACAGTCAAAGTACAGGAAATTTTATATCGATACCAAGCAACTTCTTTATTAAATGATAAAACACCAATACGAATAATGTATCTTCGCCGCCACACTCGTTTGAATTCCGTTGAACCCGAATAAAACCTGGTCACAAAGACCGGATCATTTGCTGTACAGAACCAGTACAGAAAAGTTCTACTGTGCATTTGAATTTTATTCAGGTTTTATCGATTGTTCTTCTGATGAACTTTAGCAAATATATCGGTGGCAAATCTAGGATTAGTTCATTGAAAGTTCATTGAAAATCCAGCAGACCCTTCAAATCTCTGACTAGGTTCAATTTCTGCTGCATGAAATTCCAAATGAAAGACGTCCTGAATACAACTCCCTGGTAGAAATGTCACAAGTTCTTCCTTGGGACTGATGAGACACTAAAGAGGGAAAACTAATTGAAGAAACTCAGCGAGGCGCTAGTTAGTAACTAATGTGTTTGATCCAGCTAGCCTTGGTTCGGGAAAACTAGTGAGTTGCTCATCACTATTCAAAAGGTTGAATTGATTAGTGTTAGTTGGGCAAAACTCGCGAGTTATTTATCATTCTTTAATAAGTTCAACTAATTAGTAATATAATAGGATAAAGCTGTTTAATAACTGCAACTTTTCACTGCATGTATACAAAAAATGCATAAAATATTATTCGCAATTGTTATCGAATATGGCATTATTGTTGCTAAATTCGCTTTGAGGTTGAAAGCAAATCTAACAACAATAATCTGACACAGACCTTGTGAACAATGTTCATTTTTTAATACTCGAAACTGAACGCATAAAGAATTTTCAGGGATGAATCTTCAAATCAAGTTTATTCCTGAAAATTTCAGACTATTTTATGCGTGCAGTTTTGAGTATTTTGGTCGGAAGAAATATGCCACCAAATGGAGCCACCTATGCGCTCGTATCCACTCAAAGAATATCTACTTACAAGTCATGAAAAATACAAAAAATAAGTAGAAAATTTTTTATGTTGAAACATTATTTAGGAATCCAAGTATTTCAATAGAAGTCTAGTCAGTTTGCTAGTTTGCTGTGTTATTTCAATCTTTGGTATAAAATAATGAGGACTACGTTACATGATATGAAGCATATAAATTTTATCTGATACATACTTGATTCTAATGGAAAAAAACATTGTAAGCCCTAATCTCTTCTATCAGTTCCTAAAAACAGCGAATATTTGAATACTTCTTTCAAGTTCGTACTTTTAATATAGACGCGATAATTTTTGCACTGAGAGAACATATTTTTGGGAACAATAGAATGTTCAATTGAATAATCACAATGGAAAAATTAGTTAATTTGAATAAAATTCCATTATTTATCATCGAATCAATTAAATATCTATTTTCATTCACAAAATATTTTATAGATTATTGAAGATTTGATTGAATCAATATATAGTTGATTCAACAAAACTTCACTCAAATCAATCAAGTATTTTATTGCTACCATTCAATTAAATATTTTATTGTTTCAGTAATTCTGAGTTAATAGTCAAGTGACTCAGTGCCTCGTCGGTAACTAATAAACACCGTGTGAGGTATTGGTCAATGCCTTATCAATTACTAATAAACGCCATCCCTGCTTAAAAGATCCGATTCAAACCTATTAGTTCGTCAATCAGTATGAAGTAAATTTTTGTCCAGGAATTTTCCTATTCGATCTTATTCGAATCTAATCGGTTTGAATAGGAAATGTTCACTCAATGAGATATAATCAGGAAATTCAGATCATGTACAATCGAATTCACTGATTATATCGCATTCAGTAGAAATTTCCTATTCGAACCGATTATATTTGAATGAGATCAAATAGAAAAATTCCCGGGCAAAAGTCTGATTCAAACTGATTGACGAGTTGATGAGTTTAAATCGGATTTTTGAAGCAGGGATATGAGGTACTGGCAAGTACCTCATCAGTTACTCGCCAGTACCTGCTTAGTTTCAAGCGTTAGATCCCTTACCAGTTACTGGTAAGTTTCTCCGATTAGTGTCTCGCCATTAAAATGGATGCACTGATTACCCTGCTAACAAGATCCGATTCAAACCTATCAACTGGTGTCAATCAGTATGGATCAGATTTTTGTCCAGGAATTTTCCTATTTGATCTTATTCAAATCCGATCGGTTTGAATGAGATCAAATAGGAAAATTCCCGGACAAAAGTCTGATTCAAACTGATTGACGAGTCAATAAGTTTGAATCAGATTTTTGAAGCAGGGTAGTGCCTCATAGTTTACCAGCGGAAATTTCTACCAGGGAAACTACGGATACAACACAAATTTTCCCTGAGAAATTCGCCTAAATTCTCCTTTTTTTATACCAGGATCTCGTCTTCAATTGATTTTATTCCACACGATGCAAAATATCGATTCGTTAAAATTATATACTTACACAAGAAGCTTCCTCCATCTCTCCATGGATTCCCGATATCGAAGCACGAACTCGAACTGAACAAAAATTCTATCCTAATGAAAAAATAGCGTTTCACCGTGAGAGTTAATAACTTCACATACACGCAAAGGTTATCGCGTAACGTTTTTATATTTCAAATAAATCCCAGCTTTACACAAATCTAAAGAATTTTTCTTTCATGTTCATTTTTCTCCATACGGATTTATACGAATGTTATTGGATTCGGAAAACATTTTATTTCACTTTATGATCGAGAACGCAATGAATACCGTGGTACAAAAATAGAAAGGAGAGAAGAGATAAACGTTGAAAAATTCATAATCTCTTCTTAGTTTGAGGAATTCTAAAATCTGTAACGTAACAATGTTCCGAATTCGTTGGATACTACACGCTACACGTCAATGACACAATTCACAATCGGCGAAGGAGGGATTGAAAAGATTCACGGATGGATGTAAAAACATATACGTTTACAACGTGTATAATACGCTAATGCGCCATAATGGTGAACGTGAACGTCCGGACGTCAAGATGCGAGTGTATGGCAAATGTATCTATACATCAAGGCTTTACGAGCACGAAGCGCGCCAATAACCTGCTTTAACAAGCTCATTAGTCTATTTGCATGACATCAAACTCGAGTCGTGCGGCAGAACGATTTTGTCAGGGCAAATTATAACTGGTCTCCCACGAAGAAGATACGTTCCCTTCTTCTACGTCAACAACTTTTGAATTTGTCTGGGTGAAAATATGCCTGCATAAAATCTAATCGCGTTGAAACAACATCGTGCGCCCCACGTACGTGTATCGACCAGAAACGTGTGCTGCGAGGCACGCGGCGACGATTTCTCTCTGGCATCAATTGGATGAATGTACCGTCAATCGTTCGCTATGTGTCAAGTGAAAAAGGTACGTGAATAGAAATACAATGTAATAGAAGAACGGAGAATTGAAATTTTCATTGACATTTACTCTTGATTTTTCCCTGTTTTTCCTGTTACCTCGATAAAATCGATGTTTAAATTGAATTTTCCCATTGCGAAAAGATTCGAGGGTTTGCACTCGATCATTCTTATTTCAAAAAATGATAATTTTTGCACACACAGTTCCAATATCAACGAATAGATTATACATTTATTTGAAAGTGAAATTTATTCATTTTATATTATTAAAAGGCATCAGGAGTCGAACTGAAACGCAACAATCTCAAAAATCGAATCTTTCCCTCGCAATCCTTTTTCGGTATTGTTTGGAATGAATCGACTAATTTCGTACCTTCACAAATCGCAGTAGAGGTTTTCATTGGGACTCTTGTATCCCCAACGGATCTCATTCTTATTCTTAGCATGATGAAAGAAGAAGGACAAGAAGAGGAGAAAAAGAAGAAGAAGAAGAAGAAGAAGAAGAAGAAGCTCGGTCTCCTCGGTATAACCGAACAAAAGAGCAATTTCACTTCACAGAAAAGACGGAATTTATTGCTCTTTTTCTCTCCTTCGGCACACACAATGAGAACTCTCTCGTAAAACGCGTCGTCTTCTTAAGGTGATGCGCGATATCGTTGCATCTTTTTTTTTTCAATGCCGAAAAGAAACAGAGAAAGGGGGAAGAAGAGAGTACAAAAAGTCTCCTAAACGAAGCTTGGATACCCTTTAAGTGCACATATTTGTCCTGTGTGTCGCGAACGAACAACGAACTTGAAACGGTACATTAATGGACACGCTACTCTCGCGTCACCGATGCCCTGCAATTCATTGTATGAAAGTGTATGAAATTTATATTTGTGTGGAGAATGCGTTGCGTGTGTCATTCCGTAGTCAAATGTACCGAGAGATTTCCTCGGTACAGAAAGAAAGAGGAAGATTTTGTGCGCGCGAATACGCGAGCTTTCACGTCGTTGAGAGTAGCACGTGTTCGGCGCGTGACGTGGGAAATAAAAGAAAAAACGGAAATTCTCTTTTTCGCATGCACTCGAGAAGCACGTAAACCGAAAATGGATTTTCATGGTAAAACGTTGTTGTTGAGAATGTTTATTGCGAGCCAAAAAGTAATGGAGAATATGCGATATCGATATCCCATTATCTTCGATTAGGTCGGCAATTAGAGTCTAGCGTTCGTTTTTTCCTCGCTTTGGTCTCTTTGAAGGAATCAAGTACCGGTATAAGTGAAGAGTAACGTGAAAAGTACGATGTCAGCTTCGAACATCGAGGACTTCGCTTCCCATCGCCATTTGCATTTTATTCCCTAAATCAATTAATGCAAAGAGGGTTCGAGTGGAGGGAAAAAAATATAGATGTAAAGGGAGAAAGTGAAGCGTTATAAAATTTGAAAGACCTGCTTTCTCTCCCAAACGACGCGGTCGATTCAAAGGAGGAGAACTGCGTTGTAACGGTTTAGAAGAGGCAGTGTTGCGATGGAAGAATGAGAATACCGGATGTCTCAGATCGTTGCCGCCATCGACGTCGCTGCGACATCCACGTTAATTGAGGATCCATTATCATACCTCTCCAACAGATCCCTCTTAATCTTTTCTCGTTTCATTTTGGCCATCGATTCACGCTTGACACTTTGGGTATGGGGCGTCGATTGTTATCTGAAAGTTAAAATATGAGAGAAATAGAAGTATCCTCTATAGGGAGTCGTAATATGTAATTCAATCGAACGATTATCGTTCTCCATTTCATAGCTATTTCCTAGATTATAATCTCCGAATGGAAAAATTCGCATTCTTTTCTTGCGATTTTCAACTCGGGGTACCATTTATGAGCAAAATATATCATGCAATTTACTATTCAATTCCATGGAAGAGTGCATTAATTTGAAAACAATAACATAACTCGGTACGATTTTTCGTGTAAAGTTAACATTGAATTCTATAAATACAGAAATGAACGGCGATTGAGTTACGAATTTTTCATTCCGAGATAATGGTAAAATAATTCGAAACAGTTTTCAATGATAAATCATACCGGAATTACTGACATAAATTCACCGACAGTCACAGGGAGCGATA
Organism: Gonatopus flavifemur; assembly: GCA_018340375.1. Classification (NCBI taxonomy): domain Eukaryota; kingdom Metazoa; phylum Arthropoda; class Insecta; order Hymenoptera; family Dryinidae; genus Gonatopus; species Gonatopus flavifemur. The sequence continues at coordinate 10,025,588 of JAFFJZ010000006.1, forward strand.
AAAATTGCCAACGTTGAAAAGATGACACAGATATTTGAAATTTTATAAAAATACAGAACATTGGTCGATATCATCATGCACATCCACACCCAGGGCAATATGTGAAAAGTTCTCATATTTACGATTCCACTTTTCATGAGGTTGGGTACCCGCACATCACGCTGTGTACAAATAATTCAATCGACATGGAACATTGTCAACTCAAAAATATAATACTTTACAGTGGATGGGTGTAAACAATTCTCTCTTTGTATTCATACAAATTTGAATGCGTGTAGAAAGATCGAGTTATGTTGTAATTCTATTTCGCGATGATTGCTTTTGAATTTACTAGCTCCCTCCCTCCCCCTCTCCCTCCCTCTCTCTTCTCTTGTGAGCAAGAACTCGAGCGAATGAACAAAAAATTGTACTTTACAATTACACACCATAACGCTCGACTTTCTTTGGGAATTTTCTCAACAAATTGCAACGTTGCAAATAAATCAAAACCTTCCCTTCTCAACAAATTATAAAAGAAAAAAATCTTCTCCGGTGTTTGCTCGTTACGAGCAAGAATCACCATATCTTTGCATAATAATTGGAACATTTTCATGTCAAGAGAATGCGCTGTTCAACATCGGCGGATCCATCGAAGCCACTTTTCATAGTCGTCAAGTTCTTAAGGACTCTTTTTTCCCTCCCTCTTCTTCTCTTTCTTTTATAAATGGAACGACCATGGGAGGTAACTAACGTTAGAAGAAAACGAAGAAAATGAGGGGAAGAGAAGAGAGTGCAGGGACTGAAGTGTAGTACAAACAAGGACGCTCACGCTTCCCGGTGGTTAGGCTTTTCTCTTGGATACGCGAACGAGCTCTGATGGAACGCTCTTGCATGCAATTCGTATTGTTTTTATCTTGAAATGTACAGCGAAAAAAAAAACACAAAGTCGTATATATTTCCATTCCATTTCTATTCTTCAAGACGGAATTATTATTCATCTTCTTTTTCCTCCCTCCATTGCCCTCTTTTTTTTTTTTCTTATCATCAACCGGTATCTCGTTTCACGGTCTTTGTTTGGCCAACTTTTCTGTGTCACGAGAATAAAGTGTATAGTAAAAATATATCCTCAGTTCTGCAATTCACGTGAATTGATTTGGATTAACAAATCTGTTCCTTCTTTTGAAAAAATATAATATATCTTTCGAATGGAACAAAATAGATGCGTGAATTCTGTTCTCTTCGTGGGAGAAGGAAGGATAGAATTGTTATCAATCTTTCACCGACACGCAGACAATTAAGGCAGCTCCGACTCTCCTTAGTTATGTACTTTCTCTCTTTCTCCCCTTGGATGTTACGTAGTCTTCGTAGGGCGTTTTATGCACGGATTGCATGTCCAAGCATCTTATCTCGTGCGCGATCCCAGTCTTTTTGCCAGAAGTCTGAGGAGAATGAGAGGCAAAGGGAGAATGAGAAGATAAAGACTCGTTCGCAACGCGTTGGCGGAGAAAACGCATTGCTCGAGCGATCAACCTACCAAGGCTGACGACGATCTTGTCCTGAAAAGAAGAGAAGAAGAAATAAGAAAGCAACGAGAAATGAAAAGATAGGAGAAGCAAGACTCCTGTCAATCGAATGCGTGTGCTGCTTGTTGAATGAATGAAAGGAACGAATGCGATCGAATAATGTCATTGGAAAATCCATTGAAATCCCACGCCTAGCACAAATCGTTTTGATTTCTTTGGGATATTGAAATTCCTTTTGATAATTTCATGTACGGAAAGAATAAAATATATACCCAGTTCGCGTATACCGTTCATGAGTTTGATCCGTCTGGAATTTTATTCATTTATATTTAAAAAACAAAAACACGAACATTCGCATGAAATCTTGGAAAACAAAAATCCAGTCTCAACCCTTGCTTCAGAATGGAGTTGAAGGTGACTGGAGGGAATCTTTATTCCAAAGAATGAATCGAAGTATCGAGAAGAATAGGTCTAGAAACAGATGTACAATTCGAAAGCACATTTATATCAATACAGCGCGGGAAGATATTAATTGTTCCAAGGGTTTTAATTGGCCGCGCCCGAGGCGCGGAAGAATTATTTACGAACTCGTCGCGAACGTCGACAACCATTTGATTCGATACGAGCGATCAACAACAGCTACACACAACTACCCATTCGCTCCAATTACTGCTTCATTTTAATGATTCACATATATGTATGATGATGATAATAATAATATTCCATAACTAATAGAGACCATTTTACATATGTTACAGGTACGTACATGTGTTTTCGAATACGACGTGGTAGTAGAACTCTGCCGGAACATCCTACTCGATATACTGCACGATTCCGCGTGCGCGAATGTACGTGTACATTATCACGTCGTCGGAACGCGCTACAACGAATTTAGTATTCAAATCGGTCCGTGTATGTGAGTGGAATTATTTGAATTTTTATCCATTTATTTTTCTCCCACGGTTTTTTTTTAGGATTCAATTCTTCCTCTTAAAAAGAGAGGAGATTGAGTTTTTCTCCATGAAATTAAAATCTCGATCGCACGTTTGAATTGACAATTTTATACGCCCAGTTTGTCCAACCGATAAAATATCTAGCCATGTTGGTGGTGGGTAATGAGTAAAAAAAAATATGTAGATAGAGTGGTGGAGAGGAATGTATTCTCTATATACATAGATGCATTGAATGAAATTTCTTGCATCGCTTAATGTGTTTGGTCTGTATCCTACAGGAAACGAGGGTATTATTTGCGCGTAGAACGAAATGGAAACTGAAATTGTGGAGTATAAGATGCAGAAATTGGTCTTCACGGTCATAGAATCATAGTTAATTTATAATTAATCGAATTATTCTGTTTCAACTACAACATGAAGACAAAGTTTACCAAAATTGTTTAACCTCAACGTGACAGTAACTTTTAATTCCAAATTACACGGAGAGAAAAAAGAAATTCGCTTTGACGACAAATTTCCGTATTATATATAGAATAGCGAACAAATTTTACTGGGAAAGTCAATGTTTTTTGCTGCACTGAGAGAAATTCTTATAGCGACTGTAACTAAACCGTCTCAACTAAAAATTCTTAATGACAGCTACTGAAAATTTGATTGATTCAACCAAGGAATTATAGTTAATATAATCAAGCTTGTTTTCGTATTCAATTGCTTTTGGACACTTTCCTTCCTTTCACACGTATAGGACGCGTAAGTCAAAGTTGTCTAAATTGTCGCTTGAAATTTTGCAATTTAGATCGTCGGGGGGCTAAATTGATTTTGAATGCGTATTTTTTGCTAGATCCTGGCAAAAAAAGTCCTCTCAAATCCTACCATACTTTGTTCTGTAGCCGACACGACTGGCTCGTGTTTTGGAAAAATATCATTTCAACACTGCTACCCATATGTGTATGGACCAAGCCTGGCACAAGACCTGCCGAGACTTGTCTTGAACAATTTACCAAACTTGGTCCAAGCTTGGGAATTATAAGATCAGGACAAGCTTGGGCCAGTGGTTTTGCCAGGCCCGGTCAAAGTCATTCACCAACCATCAACCAATGCTTCTTTGATCGCATCTTTGATCAGTTCATGACTTTCTCCCTCAGAATACCCCGTACATGAATTATCTTAAAACGATAGAACAAATGTGACAAGACTGGGACAAGCTTGTATGATCATTGGAAAATTTGCGTTCTTTGATATTTCAATCAGTTTTGGTTCTATTGTTGAATTATGCTCAAACTAAACTGATAAGATCTCACTGGAATACCATAACATAAATCTTATAATGATCTGATCCCGTACGGAATCCAACATTGGAATCCCCCGAGTCACCTGAAAAATTGATGATTTATCTCCACGTGTATATCACCCCTAGTAAGCATAACTATCGGCCCAAGCCTGACCCGAGCCTGCCCCAGAGTGAGCAGCCGCCGCCCAAGCTTGCCCCAATAGTTATAACTTTATAAATTTATAAACATTGTGCCACTCATGTGGGCAAGATTGGCACAATTGTTCTCAACGAATGCTCGATTTTGACACTTGTGCCAAGCTTGTACCAAATGTTGTGACCATTTCAAAAATATTAACAAATCTACCATGACTGACTATCCATTGGGAACAACGGGACAATCATGGAACAATATTGGGCCAATTGTTCTTCACGGAGTTTTTTTTGTATGACACATGTGCCAACCTTGGGACAAGCTTGGGTTTTTTTTCAGTCTTGACAATACCTGCATGGGTGGTTACTGTAGTAACACGAACCAGTCGTGTCTCCGCAGTGGAGAATCGGTTCTCTACACTATTCTCTACTGCGGAGACACGACTGATTCGTGTTACTACAGTAACCAGCAGTTTTTTTCTATAACACGAGTCAGTCATGTCGGCTACAGTACTCAGTATTGTAGGATTCTCTCCGTGTATTAGATGACCAAAAAAGTGATGAAAAATAGTACCCAGCCAACAAAATCAAGGCAGCGCTTCTAGCAGTGGTGCTACCATTTACTTATACAGTTAAAAATCTTCTGTACATATATGGCTTCATTTATGTATGGAAATAGGAGCGACTCGGTACACGGAGAGAAATGTAGGGTAATATTTACCATGCTAACATAGTATTCGTTCTTATTTGATCGAAAATCGTAAATGTTACTATGTGAGAATAGAATCCTTCGCCATTTTTCTGGTACTGATTACTATACTACATAGAAATCAGACAAATAGAACTCAAAGCAATGTAAAATGGTACTAATTACCATGTTACAACAGCTGTCATTCTAGTTAATGAAAATATGCACGCTGTGGGCAATATCGACACGACGTGTATAGACATACATATATTATACGTATTATTACGATAGTCAGCCCACTATTAATAATCAAGTAAGAACACAGTTATTATTTAGAAGACTGATATAATTTGTTTCTGACTGTGTGCTCCCTTTTCTTTCTATTAACCATTTCATAACCTAATTTATTTATTTATAACCTCATTCACTGAAAAGCCTTGTGTGTATATAGATGTCAATAGTTTAATTTATGTTATAATCAATGAAAAAATCATGGTCAATATTACTTTATAGCATTGGATTCATGTTTAGTTGCATAGTACTGTCTCCAATGTAACGTAGTAATCATTACTATGTCAACAGGGCTAATGTTACCGCATAAAATCGGTAGCATCACTATGTCAAGTGACTCGCACCATTTGAAAATTTTCGTCACCATGTAACATAGTAATCATTCCTATGCTACATTGAGAATATAACTATTCTTTTCTCTCCGTGTAGTATTTTTACTAGGAACACTACTTGGTAGCGCTTACTGATAATACTGGTAGCGCTGAGGTAGTGCTACGTTATAGATTGAATCATATATATGTTATGGTAGCATGTAGTCTCACGGTAATGGAAAAGCTACTACGTTGCTACCACTAGCACTGCTAGTAGCGGAAACGTGAATTTGGAAGCACTTTGCTGGCTGGGTAGGAATTAATACGGCAATGACAAAAGCACACCTTATTTCCAATTGTTTTCTCATTGCTTTTTTGTTTCATAATAGGATTCAAGAGGATTCTTTCGCCAGGGGAATAGCAGTGCTATCTTCAAAAGACATTTACTCTTGAACGCAGAAACGTAGTAACAAGTATTGATATAGGTTATGAATTGGAATCAAACGATACGGTTTCCCTGGTCGACATTACGATAAAAGTGGATGAAATGTGCAAAGATAAGACAAAAATGGAAATCAATGTCATTTTTTCAACCTTTTCCATATAATTTTCGTAGATTATTATCTAGGTTATTATTTTGTACGAATTTACAAGTCATTTTAATCAGGATTTATAAACTATCCTATGTGTTGAAGTAGTTGCGGAAAATAGTTGTGTTTACTGGAAATCAAGTAATTTCGATCCTAAACTCTGGTTATATCGTATTATACAATAAACATTAGTAATTGATACTAAAAAGAATAATTGAGACGTTATTTTACTAATTTTCTTAGATCTCTAGTAAAAATGCTCTAGCGATTCATTGGTTTTGTAATACCTGTCCCATGGAATAATCAGACATTTGCTACACTCACAGAAATGTTTCCTTATTGTAACGAAAATTTCATTATTATGAGAAAAATGTTTTCTCCCCATAGGGACAATCCTAATTATTCTTCTGATGAGAAAACAATTCTCTCGCCTCAAATAAGACTGGATAATCTTTGCATTAGAATATTGAATCTTACATCAAGAAAAATAGTTTTGAGATCACCATAAGCAATTTTCAAAGAAGACTTAGAGATTTTCTTAACGCAATGAGGTTTTTATTCAAGGTAATGAAATCTTTCCTGTTACCCAGTGAAAATTTTGTATCTTCCGATATCTTTTGAACAGGTTTTATATGCCCTACATAACACTTTTAGATAGGTCTGAGACCAATTATTGTCTTCGATTCGTCTGGAAGACATTGAAAACTGTTGTACAAAACATCTAAAGCCAATACTCACAGAAAAGATTTCTTGAAATGAGAACATTTTTCTTGCCGCTTTACCGTGTAAAATAATTGAGTTTTCCCAAATAAAATATCGGTGTATCGCTTGGGATGGTATCTGGCTCACGGTGCACTGGTCGATACTCTTGTACTACTTTTCAAAATATTCGACAAGACGTGGCAGTTCTAGAATGTGTAATAAAAAAAAGGAACAATACACTGTTTCATTTGATTATCACTGTTTTGAAGTTTATAATTATTATTCCACTTTACAACACGACTCATTGCAATCGATTTTGAAACCTCTATTACTGACCGATCTGCTGCCAATTGAGGAGAGGGAAGCGTATCGTTATAAGCGTCACCTCTAAGAATATTTATGTAATTTCAGCGTAAGAAAATTTTTTTTACCACAAGAAGCGATGGTTCTCACAAGAAATAAAGATTCTTATGTTAAACAAAAGTAATGAATCATATTTTTTTCCACTGACAATCCGTGATATGATTACTCCTCATCAAAACCGCTTTTTGGTGGAACACTATCTGTTTTCGGAGAAGGAAATCGATATCAAGGATAAAATGATGGTAACAGCAAAAGATCATTTCCGTGAGTGTAGTAACTTGCAAGTCACTGGCAAGTTCTCTAGTTTTTCGTTGGGATAGGTGTTACAAAACCAATGAATCGCTAGAGCATTTCTACTAGGGATAATGGCAACTAATACTTTCTCTCAGTGTGCCACAGCTAAAAAGTCGCTGTTGTAGCTAACGAGATTGCTGCGATAGCAAATACATTGCTGTCATAGCAAAACATCTCATACAGCACCGGATACTCCAGTAATCTATCAGAAATGTGTCTGTTACAAAAGCGGATATAGAAACGTGTTTGGGAAATATTTGAAGACCTTGTGAAATGTTTCTATGTCCGCTTTTGTAACGGACACGCTTCTGATACGTAACTGAGATATTCGGTGCTGTTTGAGATTTGCTGCTCCAGCAAAAGATACCCAATGAAATCAGATTCCGCTGTTACAGCGAATTTTTGTTTTCCACGTGTATCCGCTCAAATACAAATATGTTCGTTCAAAGAAATACGCTGTAAAAAAATTTCTATATATTTATGTGAAGTAATTACGCGTTAGGAATTTTCCGAACTTGTCCGGAAATTGACCCTGAAATTTTAGGAAAAATCCCATAGAGTTATGTTGCTGAAGTTTGAATTGTTTATTGAAACGAATTAGTACTCGAATAACACAATATTCAGATATTATAGACCAAAAAATCTTGCAGTGCAACTTTAAACTATGTTTGCAATTTCAAGAAGTTGAAATCTGGGGATAAATACCGATAATTTGTCAGGTTTTGTGAGTTTGAATTTTCGTTTCGTTTCTATAAACGATTCAAATTTCCACAACATATAGAGTTTGAAATTTTTCATATAAATGTATCGGAAATTACTTTCCCAATCAGTGATTGGAATTTTCCGATTGATATATATATAGGAAAATTCCGATTATATTTCACAGTGTAATTGATTCGTCCATTTAATTATTTTAATTCATCTGAGGACTGGCAAATTATTCAAAATTATGCAAATAAGGAACAGAGTAGAAGTTCAAATACACCGTTAGATGCTGTAACCATGATTGTTTTCGAATCATTATTCAATAAATTAATGTATCCATGCTATCGATTGTTAGTTTTGGATATAATTTGAATTGGTATTGTGTTTCATCATTCTATTTCTCTTGATAATATATAATCACGATATGAATCATACACTTGAATAATCACTCAAAATCATAGTTGGATACATAGGGCACAGTTTACATTCTGTATGTTGTGGATGGAATTTGAAACAAACTTCTTCTCATAAAATAAACACGCCATGAAGAAAATTTTGAAATCAAACATAATTCAATTTACCCTTGGAATTTCGACTTTTGAGTGAAATAATGAAGGTCGTCGCTTCCAGCTTTGGATCAAATCCAGGGCTTCTACACGGAGGAAAAAGAATCGCTGTGTCAGCAAAATCTGATTTTGCTGGATACGTGTCGTTGGAGCAGCAAATTTTGTTGTTGTGACGTCAATCTTGTTAGAGATCATTCATAAAATACGTTCGCTTTCCAACATGTCTTTCTTTGTCAGACCTCGCTGACTTCACGTTGATGTGACAAAGATATGAACGAAGAAAAGTGAATGTATCTTATGGATGATTCCTCAGCTACACGGTGAGAAATTGAATTAGAAAGATTACCATTCCATTCGTAAACTATGACTATTCGGAAAAGTCAGACAGTAACTTGCAATATAAATACATCTCGATCTTTACCATCATATCTGGCAATGATTATAACTTATGTCACCAGTTCTTGTGTGACTCTTCTCTTCGTGTATGAAAGCGATTTTCCAACTGAATACAGAAATCTGCTAGAGGACCAATTATTTTGTGCTGTCCTAGCTAAGAGCATTTGCTATCACAACAAAATATTTGCTGCTCCAACAAAGAGAACCCAGAAAAATTAGATTTCGCTGCCACAGCGAATTTCTTTTTTCTCTGTGCGTATTATACCTGCTGATTCCTGAAATCCTCGAAAAGAATAGAAAAAATCTCAGACTCTAGTCATCGATCCATCACTTCCAAAAATAATATCATTTTCAATGAGCTTTCTTTATTTCGAATAAGGATATTCCGTGATGGAGAGAACAAGAACTCTTGAAAATAACGATTAGACGAATGAAAAGTTCTCAAAATAAATGAAACGGTGAAGAAGTTCAAAGAGAGAACTAATGAAAAAGGAGAATAGATTAATAGGATCTACTTCATCATGTTGAAAGGTATACCCAATGTAATTACAGTTAGTTAAATGAGAGAGAAAAGTGTTGAAGGAAATAATTATGATTCATAAGAGAAAGAAATATATGGTGAATTAATATTGGTTTGATGTTAGTTCATCCTTAGGATTTTTCAAATTGAATTAAAGGTTCTAAAATTGATGAGAATGATAACTTCTCGTATAGGAAGCTCGATCAGCAATGTGAATGCATCCATTAATCGACCGATGGATTATGGTTCGTGTTAAATGACCAACTATGGATTTTCTGTCATTGGCACAACTCGACTAGAAATTTATCTCCTGGATCTTGTCAGCTTAACCTCGATCCTGCGCGGGTCTTGCACCAAGGGTGGTAACCTTTGGCGACAATCGGAAGTTGGTTAGGAAGCCTTTGACTGAATCAGATTCCAGAAAAATAACATTAAATCTATGATTTTGCTCACATTTATCAGCTGGCACTAATAAAATGTAGATCGCGCACCTTGGAATGCATGGTGCTTCAAAATTGAATATGTCGCGCTGCACACGAAACAAAATAATTAGCTATTCTTTGGATAGCTGGAAATTAGCTACGGCAAATATTTTTTAGCTGTCACGGCTACTCACTTCCCGACAGCAGGGAGAAATTTAGCTGCCGCAGCGAAAATTTAACAGCTCAATTATTTGACTATCCAAATATCAACCACGAAACCTGGGCAGCCACAGCTACGATTTCCTGCTGTGGTAGCTAAAAAATAGCTACAGCTGCAATTATTTTAGTTATAGCAATGGAAAAAGGGTGCTAAAAGAGTGAGTAGCTGCCACGGCTATTTCTTCTTATCTTTGTGTGCAAGAATTATTCATAATCAAGACGGTCAAACAGCCCAGTACTGGCGATATTTTGGCAACAAAAATGTAATTTATCCAACGAGTACATGGAGAAGAAAGTATTGCTGGCGTAACAAGCAGGTCTGTTACTATAGAGCCTACAAGAAAAATAAGCTGAGAGAGGAACAAAAATGATTGACGCAACTAGATTTTTTGGCTGACATGAACGAATTTGTTAACAGAACTAACTTCTTAGCTGCTGGAGTAGATATTTTTGCAAGGATAACAAATTTCTTTGTGGGCGCTATAGTAGCAAACCATGTTTTCTCCGTGTATCAAACAACACTGGGTTTTGAAAATCGTCAGATTTGTGCCGATGTTGAATCAACTCTGACTAGCCCATTCTGCAACAACAGGAAAAAGTGTCTTGCTTTGTTACATTTTTTTGAACATTCCATACACGTCGCAGTGTAACGTTGTGCTATTCTCCCCGCGGAGACAAAATTAGTATGACTCCATAATTTTTGAGAAGACTCTCACCAAGATTTCTTCCAAATCGCTTCAATATTCTCACAGGCTTACTACTAGATTTTCCTCAGATCCTTGGCATACTAATTATTTTTCCTCGATCTGTCCAATTTTCAAGGCTACACCGAGGAGAAGAGTGTAGTCCAATATTAAACAGCCAGGAAATCTCCCCGAGCAAGCGTTATATCATCACTCGCTAGGCTCTTCCAAGCTTTCCGCTAGCCCTTGGCTGGATTCTCATGAGGGTCTAGACATTTCCATGAAAGGCGTTGCTGGGGTAGTCATCATGAATGAAAATTTCGTTGAACCGAATGAATTTTATTTGTCACAGCTGAATGTCTTACACTTCAGACAACTAAACTTCCATTTACGCTAGCTGCAGAACTTTAGTTGTGACAACTCAATTTTGATTGCCACAGCTAGGTACCTTTCTCTCAGTGTAGATTCTTAGAACACAACTGCTAACAAGCATGTTGAATGATTACCAGAGCTGGATTTTGAAACTTTGGTATAACTTTAACAATGAGAAGAATGAAAGAGTTGGGGATTCAGTTAAAAAATTTCAGCAAAAAATGCAGAATAATCGGAACGAAACTTTCGAATTCGTATGCATTTCCCCGTATCTCTGAACGAAGCGATTCGCCGAACGCTCGACGGTTTATCTCACCGTGCATCGGGAGAAAATCATCGCGGTTGTCGTTCCCATTTCTTTCTTTCGCTCTATCCTCTCGTCGAGCTTCATTAATCATTAAAAGTCACGCGCTGTGGCGCCCTCTAGCCGAAATATAATGAGCTCATTTGAATCGATATCTGATCCAACTAATGCCGTTTGTCATTATCACAGATCGGCGTTAGTCGGAGTACCAGGGCGGTGAAAAAGAGAGCTGCCAATTAAAATCGTATGTCATTATTTATCTGACGATGACTCTTTCTGCCTTCTTTTTTTCCTTTGTCTCTTCGCCTTTCACTCGTCGTTGATTCTTCTTCAAACGGGACGATCGAATCGATCCAAGTTGTTGTATCTTTGTATTTCTGGTCTTCCAGATGAGAATTCGGGACGAAAAATCGTGTTTTCGTGGCAGAACACAATTCTTAAAATACTCGGCATATTACAATGATAAAAGAAGAATCATTATTCGTAGATGCAATCATTCGGAGATGCAAGGTGACGTTTAATTGAATGAAAATGCAAGCTTTTCGAATACCATATAACAAATCCCAGAAGATTCCAGCAGATTCATCTCGACTAATGCACTCGACGACTCTCATTTTTCTTCGACTATTATCCCGCGATATATTTGGTCGTTCGCTCGAATAAGGGATTAACCGTGCCGATTCAACGGGTAGATAAAATACCCGTCGTATCTTGTTAATTATCGAATTAATTCATTATAAATTGGCGACAAAGAGGAACACGTTAGTGGTATAGCCGATCTCTCCACTTGGTTTATCTCTGAACTCGAGATTTCATCAATATTAATAACGACGTTACGCGAGCAAATGCGTTTCTATGATAATCATATAATTTTTATTTAATTACATAAACGTATCCGTACACGTACTTAATCTTTAGAGATAACGCGGAACACGATTCCATGCAAAGTAAATGGAAGTAAGAGGAAAGCATTCATTCATCCTCCTTTTCCTCCCTCGGACTTTTTATTCTCGCTGATTTGCCGATCTTAGGGAGTTCCCTTAGCCGAGTTATCGCTTAAAGTTAACGTGCTAAGTCGTGCGTAACGTCGTCGGCTGACGTTTCACCAGATATCGAACGTCGATCGATGGAAACCTCTCGAATATTAAAAAAGTTCTACGACTCAAAACTTCTCAATAACGAATTTCCGCCTACCACGTAGATTTTTCTCCCCCCGACCACGAAAAATTCCTTGGTTTTTCTTGTTTTTCCTCCTTTTCACGTCCCTTCGTCAAGGGATACGTACGCGAGAACGTGTTCGGAATCGAGATTCTCGCAAGGAGTTTTAATAACGCAATCTCGTCGCCATCGTCACCATAGTCGCCGTCCTCGTCGTCATCCTCGATCCCGGAAGATGAAAATTTTTATCTTTCGCTTTTTTTGTTCTCGTAATCCTAGAGAACGAGTGATATATATATATATATATATATAAATCATCGATGTAAATTATTGTTTCGTTACCAGAGGCCAAATTATATGAAAATCCTCCCGGTGGTGGCGAATGCCACCAACTCCCCTGAGAGCTCGGATTTTAATTTTGTATATGTAGATCGCGTTATCTGGTGACAAGATTCATCGACTTTGGGAGGCTGGGATTCGCCCGTCAGCGATATTTAATGAACCGGGAAATTGGCAAATTAGTTGAAATAAAAGCGTCGTTAACGTAGTTTATACTCTGCGTGGTAACAACCGACATTGTATGTACAGGAGAAAACGATTTAACATCGTTTTGGTTAATCACATCCCTCACCTGTTCTGGTTACCTACACCCAGAAAACGATAAGCTTGAAAAATCCCCTAAATTGCTCATTCTAAAACGATGTTAGTTGCAAAAGAAATATAAAATATCTTCAAAACAAAATTAAGATATATATATATATTCTTAAATTCAGCATAAAATATTCTATGAGAAACGATATTTGATTTAAAACTATTAAGCGCAACGCAAGTTGAAGTTATTCTTATTTTCACGTTTGAACATTCATTACGTTCTTCTCAAGAATGTGACATTTAGTTCAAACGTACGTTATATGCTTGACCTATGAAATAAACATAACAGATGACGCGCGAGGGGGGACGTGAGAAAATTGTTGCATGGGGATCGCTACTTAAGGAAAAGAAAGGCAAAATGGATGTAATCCGTTCGGTGTTGACAGCAAAGAATTCGCGAAAGACTTCTTCAAGAACTCCGTGGGAACTCTTCAATTCTCAAAGGGTTATTGAAAAATTCTTAAGTGATCTTTTGTTGTTTGGGATCAGAGTATTCACGACGCACTTCTTACAACCGATCTTCCTTATTTAGGGTGTATATTGAGTCTACACTCCAGGCAGCATATGGCGTCAGAAAAAGTTTCGAGTAACATCATGTCAAATTCACGGAATTCAACTAAATTCTTTGTCAACTATTTTTTCACAAATGGATCAAAATATACCATTAAAAGTTGTTTTTATCATTCATCTCGGAATATACTTCATGTAAATGTGATGATTACAATTGAAAGGTGCGTTTTTTCATATATCATTTAATTCCACTATATTGTTCCGAAAAATGACTACTTCCAATTGTAATAACACGCAAATGTCAAGTATATTCAGACTTTGATGATAAAAACAATAGTATTTGTGGTATTTTTTTCTAAACTTAAAAATATCCCTGAATTTTATTTCAATAATATCTAAGATTGATTCAAAAATACTATTAAACTTGATATGTAAACAATTTCAAGCTAAAGTTGAACTGAAAAGGAACATTCAAAACAAGAATATCGTGTTCGAGCGAAGATTAATATATCCTTTTTTACAGTGTGAACAAATTTGTTTGATTCTAGCATAAAATATATTCGAAGTGAGTTCAATATGTTTGGGGAAATAGAAAGAATAAATTACGCTTGAATGAGGCTTACTACGCTGAAAACAAGCATAATGTTTCTCCAACAACTCTTTTCTTTTCACGATCGGTGTGTTCATTGAAATTCTAATGTTTAGATTTCGTTGAACGTACGCTGTAGAAAAGTTCCCGCTGTAAATTCAGAAAATGTCGCTGTAATTTTCTATGCAGTCACTTTTCTCTGAAGTTTCAGATGAATTTTGCTGAATTTTAATTCTCCGGGGATACACTGGGTCAAAATGACCCATCCTTCAGTTCAAAAAGTTGTATATCTCTGAGAAAGTACTTTTGCATTTCTTTATATATTGAAAAAACTATCCACTGTAGAGCAAAGCGGGTTTCGGATTCGTATTCTGCAGACTTCGGCGATGAATTTCAAAAAAAGCATTGCTCTACGATGTTTTGAAGCCGAGATATGAGCGATCAAAAAATACTTGGGTCAAACTAACCCAGTGTATCCCATGTGTGAGAAAACTATTACACAGACAGAATAAGTGTTTTGTTGGATCAAATAAATGTTGAGTCATTCAAATATTTTATTTCAATAAGGCGAAATAAATATGTATTGAATAACTTTTCTGGATTTATTTGAATATCCAAACTCTACAATTCATTCGTCCAAATAAATTAAATAAATTTATTCGTTCCGCATATAGAATTCTGTAAGAGGGCATGAAAGATTTATTCAGAAAGTCGCATTGATGCATTCACATGAAACATATTTTGGTTTTCAATCAAATAAATATTATTTTGATCGAAAGATACTATTTGCTTCATTTCAACGTACACTGTAAAAAAGAACTGGAAATTTACTGTGCAACTGGACTGGAAATTTCCAGTGCTAGTACTGGAATATGGATATTCCAGTACATGTACAGAGATTTTGTTGTTACGTTACTGAAAATTTACCAAGCATAACTGAAAATTCAGTCATTGTACTGGAATTTTCAAGTTTGAGATGATGTACTGAAATTTTGCCATGATTTCGCGAAAATTTTACCGGCTCGTACTACAATTTTATAGTTCTTGTGCACCAAAAAAAAATATTCCCTCAAAAAGGACTTGAGAAAAAATTTGGAATTTAGAAAAAAAAACCTAATCGTTGGTATACTGGAATTATACAGGTTTTTAACTGCAATTCTCAGGTTTTGTGATGGAATTTTCCAGTTACTATGCAATTGAATTATACAGGTTTTGAACTGCAATTTTCAGGTCGTGTGATGGAATTTTCCAGTTGCTATGCAACGGAATTTAATCACTGTTGCACTGAAATTTTCCACTTCTATTGGACTTCGTCATTTCTGGCAGGAAAAATTTCAAGTCTTTATATTAAAAATTTCCTGATTGAGATTTTGAATAATAATTGTAATTGTAGCCAATGAAATTGATATATGAGGTTTTTCCAAGACTTATCCTCTTGTGTTCTAGATATGAAGCATATGTAGTAACCCAAGCTGGCCTTCCAACATGTCGCGCTATAGCTCATCGGTTAGGTCTTAGGTTTCAGTTGGTAGGCAGGTAGAAAAGTGTGGGTTCAAATCCTGTTAGGTAGACATGAGTTTCTGTCCATCCAAATGAACGATCAAAAGTTTCTCAATCATCTTAGAACACAAGGACCCTGCAAAATCACTTTGCGTGAGCAATTTTTTTTCAATTTTCATGGATATTTTCAGCATTAATTTTCCAGTACATGTCCTGGAAAAGTCCAGCTCGTGTACTGAAAAATTCCAGTACCGAGGCTCAGAAAATTTCCAGTTTTGATGCGGGAATTCCATAACGTTTGCACTGAATTTTTGCAGTACAAATGTGCTTAAATTTTCCGGTACATGTACAGGTTAATGACTTCCAGTACATGTACTGGAATTTTCCGGTGAAATTTTTTTACAGTGTAAAAACAGGGGATGTAAGAAGTGTAAATTTCTGCAAATTGATGCAAAGAAGAAAGGAGTGTAAATTTTTATAGTTTTTGAGACGCGAAATTCGATACTGACAATGAGAAGCTCGAAAATCCATGGAAAAATGGGAAAAACTTGTGATAATCGTATGAAGTTCATATTTTACAGGACACATCTCACTGAGTGACTGTGTAGCGTTCCATACCGACCCGGACAGAACATCGCTAATAGTCTTAGAGTAGCAGAATTTAATAGTGGATTTTGTATATCCAGGATTAAACGCCACACTGACAAACAAGAATTAGTGCATATGTATCCCGTTGAGTACGAACTTCATATGATTATCACAAGTGTTTCCCACCTTCACTATAGATTTTCGGGCTTCTTATTGCCTCTCATTATCTAATTCAGGACCTCAAAAATTATAAAAATTCACACTCTGTTCACTGTTGCATCGATAGGCAAAAATCGACACTTTTTACATCGCTTTCCTTGGTCAGAAAATACGAAACGCTTATTCAAGAATATACTTTCGACATTTTTACTCACAAAATTTTATTTGAAGCATAATTGCCTAGGTACAAATGATCCAAAAAATGTTTTAAAACTGAATAATTGAAAATTTTAGACATATCTACTAACGCTATCTATCTAAATTTTGTACAAACTTGTTCTTCATGATGTCCTATGGCTGATTTTGTAACCTCTGTAATCTTAAGTCAACATGGTATTATTCTAGAAAATATAATACAAAATTACGACTTTTGATGTAAGATAAGATCAAATTTGACTGCTATTCACTATTTTCTAGGATACCCCACAGTACAGTCTATTTTATGTATGGGTTGAGACATCATCCAACTATACTTTGACCTGTATCTAATAATCCATTGTGCATGCATTGAGGGGATCCCAAGGGGATCATTTTACCCTCCTGTATGTCCAAAATGATCCTTTACGGAACTTTTGGAAATCTCGTCATGGAACAGAGTATTGGTGTATTTTTTTATTTTTCATGAATGAAATGTATAGTTGAAAGATCGGACTAAGCAATACCATTGCAAGTTGATCCAAAGTATGCTATAAGGGGATGATTTTGGACACATTTCCCCTATAGGTATTTATATCATACAAATAGATAGGGGAGAGCCCATCAATTTCATCAACCTTAAACTATTCTAAAATTTTTGCTTATCAAGTTAGAAATCAATCTTGGCAGTTTCAATCGATGCAATTCCTTCTCTGAAAATCGTGGTCATTTAGAAAACGAAAATCTGGAATAGCTGATGATTAATAACAACGATGTGTTTTTCCCTGGCTCAATGGAGTACAAATAACTGCCAGGAACCATAGTGTGATACACAGTGATAGGTGGTTGTCGATTGAACTTGTAATTGTTTGAAGTGAACAGTTCTTAAAATCATCCAAACAAATATTTACTTTCACTCAAGGTGAAAATATATTCACTTCAAAATCCACATAATCTGTTTCGAATTCTCTTGATTCAAAACAATATTTATTCGACAATAATAAGTTGAATTGTTCAAATCAAAATATTTGGAGAAAAATTTTCAAACAATTCCGATTATTTGACACGAAGAATTAATACTTGACTGGAAGAAAATTTATTTGAATCAAATAAATCGAAACCAAATCACTGTGAATTTTAGAATCAAAGAAACAGTTTCCTCTGTGTACTACACAGGGTGTCCCCAGAGGGTTAAAAAACATGACTGAATTTTCAGAAAGAATTATTTTACAGTGTAGAGTGTATCAAAGATCCATGAATGAATCGATCAGAAATTTAAGAAAATAACTGTGAAATTAAGTTTCAGAAATCAAAAACTCGAAATTGCGATGAAAAAAAATCATTCGAGGGAAGTCATTCTATAGAAAATAGATTTATTATTTCTCTCCTTCTGCCGAATCTTATCTACCCTGCGATAGCGAGCTCGAAGATAAATTACAATATACTAATTAAAATGCTATAATCAATTACCACGATGCCTATTAATTTTCTTGGTGTCAGATCTCAGCTTGGACACAGTTTTGTGGAGTTCAAGGGTCAAAATATTGTAGATACTGTTGAAATAGATGGAAAGGAAACCTCGATTCTACGAAAGAGATATATTTATCATAGCTGTCCGATGTGTTTGATAAATGAACTCTCCTATTGTGTAATCGCGTGGATCCCTAAAGAGAAAAGAAAACAGTTATCGCAGGAATTTTACCGAATGAATAATGGCAATGGAATGAAAAAAAAGCACTGTATATAAATATTTTATGAATTTTAATACATCTCTTGTACGACATTTTCGATTCGACTCTTTCTCCTTCTTTCCCTTCCCATTCGATATTATTATTATATAAAAAAGACCCAACCGAACGAACCGCTGTGGTATAACATAAAAATATAATACCTCGCAGAGATGTTTTCCATTTCTATACCCATCAAGTATCGTGGTACAGCCACGTGTCATACTATATCAAGATCATCTTTTCTTCATTATTATCGCATATAAAAGCGTTTATTTCATATCGAAGGTCTATTATAAGAACGCGGTGTAATAAGTCCCTCCTTCGTAGGCGTATTAACGACTCTTTGCTTGCATGGATTTTGTAAAGTCACCGAAGTCTTTGGATTGTTATTCTTCTTCTTTTTTTTTCTTGTTTCGTACACCCAGGTGAATATATGTGGCCGTTCTTTCCTCCTCGAAAGCTTTTGTTGTCAAAAGCCGACAATAAACCTTGTCTCTGGATTAGACACGCCTTGTCCTGAATATACGAAGTAGTATCTTCCCTTACACCTCATATCACAAGTATTGTAATGTATAAATCCTAACTTTTACCCACGTGTAAAATATGATATACGAATATAGATAATTTGCTTCTCTCCCTCTCTCCCTGATTTTACTTCCTCGTTAGAGAGAAGCTTTGTGATCGTTTTCGGGAACCGGAAATTTTTTTGCCTCCAAACTCAAAATCTTTTAGATCAAAATGTTCCTCCAAACTCAGGGAAAAAACTCTGTGAACAAACAGCGAACGCGCATATCTTCGATTCCGATCAAATTCATATCACAGTTTTAGAGTGAGGTGATAGTGGTCCCATATAAGTTTCAACCTGATTGGTGCAGAAGAACCGGAGAGTTGAGGAAAAATGTAAACAAAAATTCTCGCGTTCTGAGTAAGATCCACTAGTAGTAGTCCCATATGAGTTTCATCCCAATCGGTTGGAAACTATGGAAAATTTCTTTTTGAGATGCGCGTTTTTTGGCCATATTTTGAAAATATGTCCTCCGTATGTTCGTATCATCCGAATGCCATGGAACTTTGAGCATATTCCATTCACGAGGTGTTAGTTGTAGAATATAAATTTCAAGCGAATCGGAATTGAGGGAAGAAAATGATAAGCACTAAGCTTTGAAACAGAATCTAGAAATCTCGTAAATGTCGCTATCATGCGGATATCTTTCGTTCCTATCATCCGATCGTGATGAGATTTTATGTAGTGCCGATAGTGGTCCCTTATAAGTCTCAACCTGATCCTCACAAGAGAACGGGAGACAGAAAAGAAACATGTTATCAAGGATTGTGATTTTGGGACCGGGTGTGTTTCCGCTTTCTGTTATCCAATTACAATAAAATTCATACCACGGTTCAGTTATATACGGAGAAAACTGAATAGTGATATCAATGAAACCAATGGTAACTCGTACTTAACGATTTAGTGAAATATGGACAGACCAAATGTTTGGTATTAGAAACCGAATGCACATACAATTCATGTCACCATAACAAGTCGAAATAATTTTACTCAACTTGTATTTCATTCGATTAACTAGGCATTGTTATTCGTACCAAACAATGAATATGGTCGCATGATTGATTCCACCACACAAAGCATCTATTCCGCGAAATGGGCATGATAATTTTTACTAAACAACAATATGAATTCGATTCAATGATACAAAATTTTTTGTTATATTATGAAGGTTGTTAATGTTGTCTGTAAAAATAATTTTCCGAAGCAGCAACCCAATCAGAAAAATCCGTAATATGCCAATGTTGACAACAGGTGCAGTACAGTGCCAGTATTGGGTCTCCAGCACTTGGTCACCACGTACGGGATCAGTACTGGATACATAAAAATACTGTAATATGCCTGTACTGATAAACCAGTACTGAGAACTCAATACCGGCCAGGTACTAACCCAGTACTGGCCCTGCACTGATTGCGAATAATGGCATCAGTACTCAATCCCCAGTACTGAAAAGCGTTATCATTCCAGACAAATGCCAGTACCCTGCCAGTCTTGGCTAGTACTGGTGCAGTACTGCGCCTGTTGTAAATTTCTGGTTGGGAAGAATTTTGATTGCTTGACACTCATTACTAGGGCTTCAGTATAAATCAGTAACCAGTAATTATTCAAATCTCTTGTAATATCCGGATGATCAAGGTAATTTGAGAATATGGATGAGATCAACGAAATGGGGTGGAATCTTGATCATTTAAATAAAATCAACAGAGATATATGTCGAAATATGCAACGAGACCTGCACCGAGACCGATACCGAGACTAGTTCCGAGACTGGAAGAATATCTTAGTTCTCCTCTTCAATGGAATCGCAAGTCCATATGATTTTGTCATATCTTAGGTAGAAGCTTGATTCCGTTCAAAATTTGTATGTCTCAAATTGTTAGAACAGTAAATATAGATCATTTTTCAATTTGAGACGAGAGTCTCGTGCGAAGCCCTAACTCATTACTATTTAGTTGAGCGTCAAGTTGTAGCATCGAACATCGATTGCACATGACATTCAGGGTGCTGACAGCGGGAATCGAACCTCAACATCCTGCCTACCTACCTATACCCCTTGAGCTAAACTGAACATATAATTCTACCAGCTTCGCGTATCTGTTATAATTGTTTGGAGAACTTACGATTAGAGGATACTGTTGAAACAATTTTGGATTTTCTAAATAAATTGATTTTGTGAAGTGTTGATTATTAAAACGAGTTATCATCAACTCCTTTCCTGCCATTAACACATTTATGAAAAAAAAAATCGTTTATAAACAAAACATTGTCGGTAAGCGAGGAGAGCTCGTATATTCGATTCACTCCGCTCGAGCGCGTTAATTGAAACGAATAAAATATCACTACTAAACAGCGTAGTAGAGGCAATTGAGTCAGTGAAACTAACTATACCATCCGTAATATTGATCATGTATGGACTACTGTACCATTTTGTCGAAATCACGAATCTTTACTAAATTATATTCAGTAGAATAAAATGATTGATTAATGTTTTCAGCGAAACACATAAGTTGTATCGCAATCGGTTGAAGAATCATAATTGGTTGATCAGGAGCGAGGAAACGGTGTGCCAGTTGGCAGAGTATTTTGTATAAATATGCACCAGAGCACAATTTTTTTGTTTGACTCGAGGGAAACATTGGATCAGGATTTTTTGGCTTTCGAATCATTAGAATCGAACGAATGGGTCCAGTCTCGTCGATGCATGATGCGTCGTCATACATTTTGAGTGTTTCGCATACGCGGCTGAAACGAGAACGGGGAGAGATGATGTTACACACATATATGCGAGGCATTGGCTCGCCCGCGTATATGTATAGCACTACCGATTCGACTGTACGGAACAAATGAACGTCAGCCGCATCTTAATGAGACGGCTGTCATAACGAACCAACCCAATCAATTATGTGCCGCATGACGTGGGTGCTGGCGATGGGCTACAGTGATGGTGGTGGTCGACGAGACGACGACTACGACGACGACTACGACGAGGACTACAAGACTAGTGCCAACGACTGCACGATCTGCATTTGAAATAACGAACTCGGATGTCGGTAATTCGCGTGGTGCATCTCGCCCACACGGATAACATCCTCCTTCTACGTCCCAGCACGTATTAAAGCAATTATCGGTATCGTATACGCACGCGCTGTGCCGTTGCATACCGCTTGTCAAATACGTTTATCGACTCAAGGCTAATTAATCGGCACGCCATGCACCGGAATATGTATTCAAAATTATTGAATCTTCCGCATGATGTTCCAGCGAATGATGACGTATTACCAATGAAAATTGGATCTCGTTATATATTTTCCCACGGTCGTTGGATCGTTCAATATTCATTGTTGTACTTGTCGTAACGTTGGAGGAAATTATTAAGATATCATTACGTGACACGTTGACTCTGCGAGCATGACGCGGATCCAACTACCTTTTATTCATTCTTCTCCTTTTCTTCTTATTCTTGTTCGTCTTCTTCTCGGCATGTGGTGTCGTCGGTGTATCGCGTCAGCGATTTTTCGCAAGTCGAGCGAGGCATTAATTCGGTTGGTGTCGGATCGTTAAGACGTCTTGAGCGCGGAGCGCCGTAGGACGTCGTCGTCCTTTGCCCGAAGAGAGAGCAGAGAGGTTTCACGAGACACGATAATTATTATACGACGACGACAACGTGTCGTTCTCCTCCCTTTTTCTCTTTTTCTCCTCATCGTCGGTGCAGCTGAGGCCTCGTTCTAAGAAGTCACGAAACACGCGACAAGGAAACGCGTTGACGCGCTAAATATCGCGTTTATAAAATTAACGAGTACTACTTGTTTGGTATTTTCTTATTCTCTCATTCCTTGCTCTTTCTCCAACAACAACGTCGGGAGACTACGGGGAACTAAAAATCCAGGAATTCGAATCGAGTTTGACTATTGATTTGTGTTATCTCATTTTTCTGTAGGTTTGGATGAAACATAAAGCGGGAATCCTGGGAATCCCAATCGCCGCTGTTCGTTCCTTTTTAATCCATTAATAAATCACTTACCGTCGAATAATCCTCAAAGTCACATCGACGTACACAGCATTTACAATCGCAATGAACCATGACTCCTCATCCTCCCCATCCTTTCACGTGTTTCCCGTTATCGTGACCGAACACATCCAAATGTGAAAACATTTTGTCACCTGTCAGGGCACGGTATGGAACTCTAAACTGTAGATGCAGCACTATATGACAACCCTCTATCTCCTTCTCGTTCGACCAATATGCTCGTACGTCCAGAGAATTAGCCTATCAGCTTGACGGTTGACGTATGACGGTGTGCGCGTACATAATCGCACACACGTTAGGCCAGTTTTCGAATACAAACGCGAACTCGGAGACAAAGAGAAGGAGGAGGGATAGGGATGGAACGGATAATCATGTGTACTGGTTTGCGTATATTGCGACTGACGGACTGGCCGGACTTGCACGTTTTCAGGTGCATCGGACACATTTGTGTGTCCTGTAGGTAGGGTTTGCGTAGGTGTGTACGCGACATTCACGGCGTAAATAGCCGGCAAACAGCGACGCAGCCAAGCGTTCAGCCGGAAACACGTCATGGACCACGGCGGCGAGGTCCATGAGTAGTATCATCCTTCCCTTGAATTTTTCCAACTCCTCCCCACCCCAACTCATACCACAAAACTTCTGCTGTATCTTTTTTGTTCTCCTATTCTTATTCTTCTCCCCTCGATGCAAATAATTTCAACCTCTCATCGATATATGTAAGGAAATCAAATGGATCGTATAAATTTCTCGACCGAAGAAAACGATAGTCTTCAATATCTGTCTAGAACATTTACCGAGTCCGTTGAATGTAGTCTAAGAGTCTCGCGATAACAGAGTCGAATACAAAAGATAAGGAGCAAATAAATGAAGGAGCTCTATAGGAGAGGATCGATGCGATGTCGTAAACGGGGATAAAGGACCCGAGGACTATTATAGAATTGTGCGCTTGAAACTATCTTTGGTTTCGTTCCTCGGAAAGAATCTCCAGATATTCCCCGTTCACTGTTTTATTCTTGAATCGAATTTATATGGTTTCCTTCTACTCCGATCACATTTTAAATAGCTTCTCTCATTCACAAAAGGAATCGGAAAGAAAAAAGAAACCCGGTACGAAACGAGTAATCCGTTAATGTGATTTAATTTCATCCAACAAATGAACCTCGAGGAGAAGAAATTCTCACGAGATTTCTCGGTTCGGTGAGATGTATGTGTCGTAAAAAAGAAAGGAACGGTTTGCACTCGTTAACCGGTGACGGAAGAATTATATGCTAAGCGATAGAATCATCCGAGCGGACCGTGGACATTTCTTTATAACCATAATCCTCGCGAATTAACGCTCGTTCTTTTGACGATCGTGTTCGCGCCATTGGATACGTCGACAACTTCTCGGTTAGTTGTTGTATTCTCATAACACTTTTTCCCCCCTCTCTTCGTTCCTCTCATCCAGTTTTTGTTGTTCGAGTTTGACTTGTTTTTAACCGCAAAGACGCTCTCTCTGTATCATGTAAATGCGTATGGCACGCATACGGCGCGTAGCAACCGTACGTCTCGACGATTTTTAAACCCAACGACAACTCTCTTGACAGCCACTCCATATATATTCGATTTGAGTACGCGCTGAGCGGATGAAAGCAAATGAATTATCGAAATCAAGAGGATTGATTGCTATCTTCTTATACTAAACACATCGGGATTATAGAGTAGATTATTGAAAAATATATATTCGCGTTCCACGTGAAATTGATTAAATCGGGAGATTTAGAGACCCGATGAGAATATCTTCAGAATCGTCAGAGAGGTTTTGAAAAGCATTCACATTTCTAAAGGGAAATTTATGGCCAAGTGCGGATAGTTGGAATTCCAAGTTTTATTGAGAGTCCAAATCAGTTTTTGAAAATTGTTCGAAACCAAGTTCCACTGTGCTGATTGCGAATAATAATATTAGTACTCAATCCCCAGTACTGAAAAGCGTTGTCATCTCAGACAAATGCCAGTACCCTGCCAGTCTTAGCCAGTACTGGTGCAGTACTGCGCCTGTTGTAAATTTCTGGTTGGGTGATATTTCAAGGCAATGATTGCCAAGCAATCTATGGAGTAGATTCCCTGGTGAAAAAATCTCTCTGAATCTCTCTGAAAATCTCACGTTTCAGAGAGATTCAGAAAGAATCAGAGAAATTCAGAGCGATTCAGCGTGGTTCAGAGGATTTCAGAGACTAGTGGATTGAGAGAATATGTGCTTTGAATTTTTCAGAAGGATTCAGAAAAATTCAGAGGAACTCAGAGAGATGCAGGGAAATTCTGAGAAATTCAGAGAGGAACAAATTCAGTAAAATTCTTGGTCCTGCATTTCAGAGGCGTTCAAGGAGTGTCAGACGCTTTCAGAGATAGATGAATTCAGAAAGATTGTGCGTAGAACTTCTCAAAAATATTCAGCGGAATTTAGAAAGATTCAGAGTAATCCAGAGAGATTCAGAGGAATTCAGAGGAATTCAGAGAAATTCAGAGAGATTCACAGGAATTCAGAAAAATTCAGACAGGAATTAATTTAGTAAAATTGTTGGTTCAGGATTTCAGAAGTATTCAGGGAATATCAGAGACTCACAGAGACAGTTGAATTAGGGGAAATATGCGCGTAGAGCTTTTCAGGACTATTCAGAAGAATTTGGAAAGGTTCAGCGTGATTCAGAGAGAAATTAATTCAGCTAATTTTTTGGTTCAAGATTTCAGAGGTATTGAGGGAGTGTCAGAGACTCACAGAGACAGGTGAATTAGGAAAAATTGTGCGTGGGATTTTTCAGAAAAATTCAGAGAGATTCGGAGGGACTTAGAGAGATCCGGGGGGGGGGGAGGTCTGGGAAATTCAGGGAGGGATGAATTCAGTACAATTCTTGGTTCTGCATTTCAGAGGCCTTCTTGAAGTTTCAGAGACTTCCAGAGGAAGATAAATTAGGAAAAATTGTGCGTGGAATTTTTTAGAAATATTCAGAGGAATTTAGAAAGATTCAGAGTGATCCAGAGAGATTCAGAGAAATTCAGAGAAATTCAGAGAAATTCAGAGGAAGCTTTGAAATCTGAATACATTGAATTCCGGGATGTTTAGAGGAATTCAGAGAGATTCAGAGAAAATCAGAGAGATTCAGAGGAATTCAGAGAAAGCTTTGAAATCTGAATACATTAGATTCCGGGAGATTTGGAAAAATTTAGAGACATCCAGGTAAATTCAGAGGGAGCTTTGAAATTTAAATATATAAAATTCTGAGGGATTCAGTGATATGCAGAGAGATTCAGAGAAAATTGAAGAATACAGAACGGATCACTATCGGAAAAGTCTCCAACTTCCTCTGAATTACTCTGGAATTACTCTGAATCTCTCTGAAATTTGTCCCAAAATATAGGGAGACCCGAGTAAAAATTTTCATTTCGGGTTCGCCAAACAGGACTGGTGCGGGCGTGTTGCATTTTTCTGCGGTACTGTTGCGGATGTGATGTGCCCGCACTGAATCTGCAACAGTACCGCACAAAAATGCAACACGTCTGCACCAGTCCCGTTTGGCGAACCGAAATTAACATTTTTACTCGGGGATTCAGAGCAATTCAGAGAGATTTCCGGGAGATTCAGAGAGATTTTTTTTACCAGGGTTCCAACACAGAAAAAAAGGATAAAACCATTGCACCGTGTGGAATCATTCATAACATTTCGAGGTATATTTGATTCTCAAGCATTGTATGCCGTACATCACTAAGATTATTCATAAAGTAAGTTGCTGAGATGTTAAACTTTCAGTAAGTTGAAAATCTCAATCGTGCGGTAGAGCTAAATCGGTATAAGCGTTACTTCGGTCAAGTTAGGTTGGTTAAGGAGAGTTTTACCTTTTTATTGACCAGAACACTTTTTATTGGCCACTCTACACGGAGAGAAATTCGGAGATATCAAATCAACGAACTCAACATGATTTTACATCTCGCAACTGACGTGAAGCAAAATCAACCGATTGGTGATCTTCTATCACGAACTGTATGCTTTTCGAGCACCGGACTGCTTGATTTTGAATCTCCAACTTCACGGTGAAATAATATCACGGGATTCGAGATTTATGCTCTCCGATGTTGTGATGTTTTGTCACGCCGTTCGAGATACAAAATCATCTAATTTCGAGATGAAAAATCACACGAAGCTCAGTGATTCAATATCTCCAAATTTCTCTCCGTGTAGCACCTGCAAAAATCATCGGAAATCGAAAGATGAAAAATTTTCATAAAATATATGAGTGTAGTTGGAGCCTGAACTACAATCATCGCTGAAAATCAAAAATTAAGAAAATGGCGAGCATTTGAATATTTTTTGTCGCTCTTTAAAGTTCTGTAAAAAAAAAAGTTATTCATATATCATCTTGATTGTAGTTCAGGCTCCAATGAATCTAATAACCTTTGAAACAAAAAAAAAAGTTGATCCGTCGAGTAGTTTTTGAGTAATCGTGGCCAACAGTTCAAAAAACATGATTTCGAGAAGAACGCATTTGAAGATTTAAAGCACTTTTTAATTTTCTCGGAATCATGGCCCATGTATCGATATTTGGTGGTCCATATAGTGCCTCTGCTCACTATGGTACGAACATATGGGCGCCCAATTCAAAAATATTTATGTAAAATACACTTCGCTCGAATTACCGTTCGATTTCAATTTTCGAGACGGAAGATAGGTCTCGTTTTTGTTTCATAACTTTGAAACAAAATATATTCGACCAAACGGTTATGGTAATGTATTCTACACATAATTCACTACAAAAAAATGCAGAAAAAAAAATTGTTTGTCTAGTCGAGAAAAAAGTAAACCTCCCCTTAAGTAGGTAGGTTCGAATCCCCATTACTGAGAAAAAAATTTCGCTCTATCACAGGCTTGCATTCGGATCAATTGGGACGAAAAACCGTCGTGGGAGTATGAATTCTAACAGAAATAATTTGCTTTGCGTAATATTTGAGGATAATTCACGGCATCTTTCTTTTGAATGATGGTAGTATTGATCACTAAATTTGGTGAAGAATAGGAAGTATGTTTGTTTAGTTCATATTGTGATAGAAACTAAATGAATTAGCAGTGATCTTCATCTGAAGATAGAAACTATCACTACTCCCCGCATAAGGAACTAACTGTTGATAGAAAAGTTCAGTTGTCACCAATTCGCTAACCCTTTTTAGCAATGATCTCTCGTATTTCTAGTAATCATTCACTGTCTTTTTTTCTCCGTGTGTTTTTCTAGGATGATTGTTTTGCGAATGAATCATATTCTTTGAATTACAGCGAGGGCATTAATCTCAATAGCAAAAACTGGAGAAATTGAGGGTTTTATGATGGGTAGGCGATATCAGCTAACGCTTGTTGATGAATGTTGGTGCGTCCGATGCGGCACACCTTCTGGATACATTGTAACCGTAGGCGGCTGCCTATATAGCGTGTTTAGAGTTGGCTTTCAGGAACAGGCTTGGCGCGGTAAGTTCGTATTTCAGCGTTACGCATTGGCGCTTCTTGTAAAAATCTTTCAATTTGTATTATCCTCGAAATAACGTATAAGCCAAAAATATAAAATAAAAGCGAAATGTATTCCTGAGTGGGTTTGAAAATGACTGAAACGTGCATCAGCAGTCATTTAAAATCCATTACAACATTTACAACTATATACGTTCTCGTGAATTCATTTTGAAAATGTTAATTATTACATTGGATTCAAACTACAGCATTGAACAATCCCTAATTAACACGAGCTTGAATTCTGACGTGCATGATGTTTTATAAATACTCCCGTATCACTTTTTCATCCATTATAATTTCATTCGAACATCACATCCATAACAAATCTCCATTATCTTCTCGTTACTCCGGTACCTCGTACATTTGTTGAATTATATAATCACGTGTTGTATTTTTATCATACAGTCTCCGATCCTTTCTCTCTCCCCATTTTCATTTCCATTATTCCTTTCCGCGTACTTTGTTGAATACCTAACCTGGTTTATCAACGAGGGTATGAAACCTCCTATTACCTCCGCATTCGTTATATTTTCAATCAAATGATCATCGATCCTTTAGAAAACCTCGCACAAGTGAAAAATGATATCCTTGATTAATTGAAAGAGCAACCATTTTTCCCCAGATTGAATTTCTAAATATCCTAGTACTGCTAAATAAAAACACAAAACATCTGATGTATATTGATGTTCATAAAGGTTCAATTTAGGACACCCTCGTCTTCTTATTGCAAGGAGATCCCAGCGACGAGACGACACCCTCGATGTTCGATTCATCGAACGAACGGTGTTGGTATAGAGGTAGAGAGATAGTAAATGCTGCAACCTGAAAGTTAGAGATGGGATCGAACGTATCGCCTGTACACACGCAACGTTTATCTTCGCTTGGCTTTTTGTTTTTATTTATGTTCACTCGTGACGACCCTCGTCGAGGTACTTCGCTCGTTTCACTCTTTCACTTGTTGTTAGATCAGCAAGATTCCCAGACGAGATCCCTCCTTTTCTTTCATCTCCCGAATAGATCAAAATACATCACAATTCTTGCAGAACGTCTCATACTTCTCAGTCAGCGTCTTGTAATTAGCAGTTCAAATTTGCAAATCAGAGACAAAAAAATCATGATTGTTCAAAAACGCCCATGAACTTACGCGCAAGCTAAACGAGCAAGCTCTTTTTATATATCTTTTATCGTCGATCGTAAAGCACGATGACGATTTCTTCCCATTACACGTTCTTACGATTCTCTATAAAATTGGTCTTCGGACCACCCCGAAGATACACTCACAGCACACATATTTTTATTTTCTTCTATAGAATTCTACACGTTAAAAGGTGAAATGAGTGGAGAAAAATAAAAGGAAGCGGAAATCAAAAAGAAAATAGGGGTTAGCATTTATTTACCGCGCACGACAATTTCCTCGTTCCTCAGGCGACATTCCGCAACGACGTGCCGGGCGTTTTTCTCGCGCCACTTCTCCCTCTTTGCCCCTCCTCCTCGTATTTTTTCCGCTGTCCTTTCTTTTTTTCGACATGGAATTTGCTAATAACTTGGCTGCCACGGCAGAAAGTCGCTTATCGCTTTGCGCTTTTCTGGCCCTCTCTCGTTGTCGTCGTCGTCGTCGTCGTCGTCTCGGCGTCGTCGTCGTTGTTCTCGTAACTACTCCCGTTACAAACCCTTCCCCAATCTTTCTGCTTCTTCTTTCAAATGTTGCCGACTTGAGTTGCGTTGAATATGCACGTGGATACCATAAATTATCCACGCACATACGCATTGAGCACATTTAGCGGTCAGACGGATGCAGTGTTCCCGTTATCTCCGAAAAACGAGCGAACATTGCTGCAAATACTCTCGGTTAAAATAAAAACAAATAACTCGCATTAACGTGACCGTGTGATCTGAATTAATTTCTGGTTTGGTAAGGTCTTAACCGACGCGTTTAATTACGAACGAACAACGAATTTTTATTGTATCTTTTTTTGCGAAATTTGGTGAGAAAATCTAGAGAATTTTTATGGGGTTCCTTGTTTAGCGATAATTCATTTGAATGATTATAAAAGGGGGAGTTCGGTTTCAATCTAATAGCGTGGGGTAGTGATATTTAATCATTTTGAATGATGATGAATGCTAATGCATCTAATTCGCTGACAAAGAAAATTGACATACACGTTAGTACATTAGTATTCCAGTCGAATCGTTCCATGATCAAATTTTATCGCTCGTCATTATTATCTACTATGCATGATTAATATGATTATCGTATATTGTTGTTAGTAGTACGTTATTAGAATCTTCTGCATACGTTATTGTCAATAGGATTGGATGATCTATCGTGATTCATAAAATTCATCATCTCATCGGAATATTATTCACAGTTATATTGTTCTAGTTTTTCCGTGACGAATAAAACAACTGAACGAAATGACAGCGAGTTTAGTAAATTTCTTGAAAATTTCATACAAATTGTGAATCCAAAGCGAGAGTAAAAAATTTATTTTCAATCACACGGTGCTTCTTTTGTGCACAACGGATCGATAATTCAATAATGAAAAAATGGTTAAAAACGGCAAATAAAATTCCAATGCAGATTTCCCTTTTCGGATGATATTAATCAAATTTGGATATTCTCTTTCGTTGGAGAGAAGAGCAAACTCTTTTGTATCATAGAAAAACCGATGTTCTCTCAATAACATCCGATCTGATATAATATTAGAAAGAATATCTTCCGTAACTTCAATGAACTGAAGCTACCATTCGAACAAGAGGATTCCTTTTGTGAGAGCAAAATGTTATCCTTTCAATCCACGCGGGGAAAATATTCTTGATATTGTGCTTGTGATCGCATACGACGAACCAGGTATTTGAATTATTAAATCGAATGAAGGGGGTTGGATTTTTCAGAAAGAAAAATCGATCATTCTCTCTCGATATTAGAAATTTCTTATTGAAATATGTTTAACGAGTGACTGTAAATAAAGTTTCGTTGGAGGAGAAAAGAACGATGCCTCAAATTGTTCGCCCATCTCATTGTTCTTCCACGATTTTCTTTTATTTCAGCCACTTGCATTGCCGCGTTCCTCTTTCTCTCACAGTGTCATCGAATATAACAAAGTGACTCGCATCGTAAGCCCCTCGTTTCGTTGAATCTGCTACCGTAGAAAAGAAATCGGAAAAAGATCGCGCGGAGACTCGGCTAGAACGAACGAGCACCTATAAAACCCGAATGAAATAACTCGCTCGCGTGTGTGTGTGTGTGAGAGAAAGAATCTTCCTCTTGCTCTTTTTCGTTTCGATCGATGCTAGCGACGATTTGTTCCTTCCATCTCTTTTTCTCCTTGGAGTACAAGGGAGAGGGATGAAATGGTCTTTCATGACGCAAAGTCATGACCAACCTTCATCTTCATCAGAGAGAGAAGCCACGTGGACATCGCTGAACGATCATCCGTTGTTACTTTTTTGTTTTTCATTCTCGATTGTTTCGTCACCGAATTCGCTGGCATTTTGTACCAACGAAATCGGCCTGGGAACACTTGTCATTCTGGAGAATGATATTTCGAGAACGAGATATGTCTTCAATTATACAAAATGGGTGGAAAGAAGAGAATGAATGAGGAAATCTGTCACGAGTCGAAAGAGCGAGATTTATCAGTGTCTGGTACCCGTGCAACCGTTTAGGTTTGTATCTTGGGGCGTATAACTACATCATCGTCTTTTCACGCCTAAGAAGAGGCTAACCACGACTCGCGTGTAAACTGTCATAAGAGAGGAGATGTGTGCGTTTGTTGGCCGACTGACGACAAAACGACCAACCTTTCGTTCATATTTTCTGCCAGCGACCGATGATCGATGACACGTACTGTAGTATACGCGTCGGACAACGAGAGAAAAAACATTGATTCGGGGTATCATTTTTCGATTCGTCTTTGTGCTACCTCTGCTGCTACCTCTTTCCTAAATCCATCAAAGTCGTGTCCATCTTTGTCTCTGCTGTTTTTTTCTTTTTCGATCATCTCGAGCGTGAAATTTGAAATTTAATTCAATTTTTCATTGAATTTCATGTTCCAGTACGTTATATCGAAACAAATCAAAGATCTCGGAGGAATCCAAGATCCTCGAGGAATGTAAGTGAGGTTGTTTGAATTCAGAATTCGAATTTCACTATGAATTTCACGACTTAGGAGATATAGAGGATGGTTAGCTAAGAATATAAACACGCACACACGAGGAGGATCCACACGGAAGGTACTAACCACTTATGGACAACGGGTTTATGGGCGCCACGGTGGTCCGATCTCTACGACCTTTTCCACGTTCCTTGTGACTTCGAACGTGCTACCAACAACTCCCGCTTATATCACGCCCTCTTCTTTCTCCTACCTCTCTTTCTCATATGTAATTCTAGAAGAGAGTCAAGAACACATTCCCTCTGTCCCAGTAGAGCTGTTCTCTCGCATTAATATCCTTCCACAGCACTGCACCATCTTCAGATGATCGTACTCTACAACGTATAACGTACCACCTTATTCGCGTATTATCCACCTTCTTTTTTCATCCTCATTATTGTTATTTGCGAATAACGAACGAATGAACGAGCGTTTTGTACCGAGTACCGAACAGCAAATGAAATATGATTGATCGAATTTGCATTGAATCGACGTATTATGCAAAACATGAACATCGCGTGAACGCTTCTTTCACCCTGTGTGTGAAAATATTGAGTTTATCCTTGCATAGGTCATCATCGATATCTTCTAATACCAGCCAAAACTCGGTCGCGTTATCTATCTCAATACCCTTGAATCCCAGAGAAGTTCGAAGATTGGTTTTTGAATCTCTAAGATAGTTGGAATTCATCCTTTGAACAACGTCGTAAAACTATCAGCAGGATAGTTCTCCTCCCTGGAGAATATGTTACATGTATCCCACATGTTCCAGATAACATTCCAAGTACGTTTATAAAACGTTTTAGTCTTTTGCACTATTTCGGCTCACTCCCGACAGACTCCGGGATGAAACTGTCACGGAATTCAAGATTATCATCACACAGTAGACGAATAATCTTCACCTTGTTTTTATTTCTTCAAAAGATTCAAGAGCTGAAAATCCTCGTTGGATTCGAGGGAGTTATGGTGGTTGTTCTTAGATCATATCTCTTCTTCTTCTTCTTCTTCTTCCTTTTTTTTCTCTTCTCCTTCTCCTCCTCCTCTCAACCGTTAGCTGCTGTTCACACTTCTCGAGTCGTTGTTACTTTCATTTTTGTCTAGCGATAAATATTTGGAGACAAGAATAACGGGGTTCGGTCATTATCGGGACATTTATTGGGGCTTTTAAAACAGTCGAGGAATATGTTTACGAGGATCTCCTCGCTCTTTCGGCGATCGTATTTTCGCATACGACGAGCAGACACGGGAAGAACTGAGAAACTCTCTTCGGAGTTCGGAAATAACTTTAACGCATCTAAACGTGATATATACGTATAAGTATACGACGAAAGTCTGCACCATACTTGCAGGTCGATTTTTTTTTTTTTTCAATCTAAATATAGCGAATTCCATCGTATCGTTCGAAGAAATCATCATCGACTCGGTGAAGAAATAAGGGGAAAAAATGGATAATTCGTTTGAGATTGGCTAGATCATTTCCAACGGGATTGAGATTATCAGAGGTGTGTGAATTGAAACGGGAATTGAAATGGAGATTGAATATTATTATTCCAAGGAGAAAAGAGAAACGGATGGTTCTGATTATTGGAGGCTTACCACAAGGATGAACGATACCATTTATCTTGAATCGTTTGAATTATTATTTTTGCTCTAATTATAATGCTCGAGCATTGAGAGTTGAATGAGAATCCAAGAGGCCGCCGTGGGGGAGAAAAATCTTGACAAGAAACGAATAACTCCGATAGATTTTTCTCCCTCGCAAAGTGAAAAGGATTCTTGTTATACGCGAATAACATTGTACGTAGCGCCAGAACAACTGCCCATAGGCCCGCGTCATTATCTGGAGCTGAGTTTGTCGTTTGTATGTGGGGTGTACGTACGTCTACAGAGATGTATATGCGCATAAGTGCTGGTGTACCTATTGCGCTTACTGTTGCGGTTGCATTATATATTCTTACAATATATAATGATATGCACGCTTCTGGGCGAAAAATTCCGAACCGCAATGTGCAGCGTGTACCATACTGTGTCTACTGCCAGCTAAGAAGGAAGGGAAAGGAGAAGCACGAAGTATGTATCGTGATTGCTAAATAATCGATAGCCCCGAGCTGACGTGCTCCATCGAATAGAGCTGGGATCGTCTTATGTTCTTATATGTGTATAAAGATAAACCCTTTTTCTCTCGCATAAAAATTTCACGAGACATGAAGATCTAGAAATGATCACCCAACGGGCTGTCCGATGTTATAAAAATATGCGAAAATACTATCTTCTCCTCGGCGTTGAGGAATCGTAAACGAGGCAGGAATTCGATTCTTCGAGCGGAAATTTGATTTGAAATCACTTCAATTCTGGAATTCATGGCACGATTCGGATCTTCCCTAGGAGAAATTCATCTGGTAATTCTCTAGTTGTCACAACTACCCCAACGAAACACTTGAAACCTAAATCAGTCAATTTCGAGTTGCTAGTCACATTAGCAACCCATAAATAAGCTAATAGGGTCTCTAATTTTTCGTTGAGATGGGTTTTACAGAATTACTCAACAAATTTCTACTAGGGTTTTAGGATGGTTTCAAGATTTTTGTCTTTTTTTAAGAAAATTCTTGTAATTTTTCAATCTACGAATTCTTGCAAGAAGCGTGAAATACACTGTAAAAAATGATTTTGGAATTTTTCACCATAATTTGGTGGACTTTTTCTTCTTTTGTGGAGGATTCAACATCCAAAGAACAAACTAATTCTCCAAAGTGGTGAGTAAATCTCTCATTTTTGATGGACAACACAATTCCCCCTCGACGAGGGGACGAAATCCACCAACAGGGTCAGTAAAACTCCCCACATTTTTTACTGTACACTGAGAAAAAAGATCGTGAAGCCAACTACATGATGGGGTTGGATATGGCGAACGATGGGATGTAGTTGAGTCAACAGAATATACTTTATTCACTTCAACAATACTTCCTTGGGTCAATCGAATATTCTGCTCCACAATCTTTTTTCTCAGTGTATAGATCATTTCTTATTTTACAGAAAAATATAGTCACAACTGTGAATAGAGGTTTATTCCACAGAGAAAAACAAATAAAAAGCGGCATGAAAATGATCGTGGATTGAAGAATTTTCTCAGAAAAGAAGTACAGTTACGATTACGAATTATTGCACAGAGTAACAGCATTGCCCTGGCGAATGGAAGTTCATTCCATAGAATAGTATGATCATAAATTGAACGAAGATTGTGCACTTTTTGAAACGAGTATCAATGTTTCGCGGATTACGTGAATATTATAAAAATTGCCATATCGTTAATCGCATTTATTTCTTTCTATGTTTCAGGTACGTATCGAAAATCCACTTCTCGGGGGAATGGGATTCTAAAAATTTGACGTAAGTGGAAAAAAAGCATACTACGATCCCGCTCGAATCGGAAATCTAAATCCATTCCCATACGTAATCGACAAACGAGGCAATATAAAATCAACGAATCCCATTTAATAAGCTCTGAAGCTAGGATATTCATTTTTTCTTTGAAAGCAGTATACATTTAATGGGAAAATGCGATGTCGAGCTATGATTTTGCGGTGATAGCATCGTCGTCGTCGGCGTCTCCGATGGTGTGTGGACAACTGGCCGATCGTTACACAAGCAGAATGTACAGGGTGGGGGGGAGAGCAAGGTATACACGACGACCCAATAAAGTTCACCGTTGACTTTACTGGTCAATAAAACACACCGCGCCCCTGCGCTCTCACTTTCCTCGTTTCCTGGTGTCACGTAAACTTACTATAGCGACAATAATAGTTATTCTTGTCGGTAAGTATAAGACCCATCATTGGACACCACGACGGTATATCGGTGTTCCCGTTGTAAGTTTTATGATCATCGCGATGTACCTGCACCAGCAATCTTTATTTCCCCTTTCCCCGGTCCGATTCCCTCGTTTTGATTGTGTCCGCGGGACGCGAGATGCGAAATACGGAACCAACCACGACGTACGTGCACGGAAAAGAGAAGGATAATATAGATCTCTAAAACGATGTTGTAGACATTTTTGACTACCACCTTTCCACTATTCCTTTTATGTACGCGATATATGTATGTAGATATTTATCCCGCTGTGCCAATAAACCGAACATATCTGACACGATAAAGTTTTTCCTCACGTTCGCGTGTGTACCGTGATAAATTCGAACATTAAGTTCCTCGTTAT
This sequence comes from Gonatopus flavifemur, assembly GCA_018340375.1. Taxonomy (NCBI): domain Eukaryota; kingdom Metazoa; phylum Arthropoda; class Insecta; order Hymenoptera; family Dryinidae; genus Gonatopus; species Gonatopus flavifemur. Next base: position 10,062,456 of record JAFFJZ010000006.1, read on the forward strand.
TTTTATGAGAAAATTATGAGAGGAAACGAGATCCCTTGTTTCCTTCGGGAAGAATGTGTCAGCATAACAATAGGCATTCGGCGATTACATAGAAATCATTATTTGAATAATCAATGCGGAATGATCCTCCCGTAGGTCCCTTTGAAACTTCATTATCGTTAATGTGTCCTACAAGAATAAATCGCTTCAAAATCGAAGCAGAATTTCGTATCCTTTCCTCGAAATCGATTTTTCATTATTATAAAATTGAAAGAATCGACGGAATCAGTGCTAATAGATGAAAAAGCGGGAGAGGGAAAAATTCATAGATCCGATTCCCGAGAGAGTCACTTAGGGTGGGTGATTTTCGACATAGGTCGGCATACGTGTGTGTATATATATGTACGGTGTAAAGGGAACAGAACACAGAGAGCGACCGCGCATTACTAATCCTCCTCGGTTGCAACACGGTTCGGCCATTAGTAAGTGCATTTCTGCGGTCCCCGAGGGACCAAACCAGGCAAGTACACGTGCACTTAAACAGAGAAAGATGCCGACCAACGGCCGTTTCGTAGTTCGGTCAAAGGGTCGGGTGGCACAAAGGGAGAAAGAGAAAACAGAAGTGTTTTTGTTAAATATTTCATTCATTCACGACAAACCGTCATTGGTACCATGTGTTTTGGAAACAAAAAAAATATATGTCCGGGGATAAATTTATGACGATTCCAACATCTCAACAACTCGGCTAGGAACTTCGTATTTCTTCCGGTTCGGCAAGCATGCCTGTGGTCTAATTGGCACGTTCCCTAAAGGCGATTGGCCGACCAATTAGTCGACCTTTCGTTCCTTCTGATCGTTTTTCCTGTAGTTCATTCTCTCATGAAAGGAATAAGTCACGCGATAGAGACACCAAGGAAGAAGATATCTACTATAGATATTGAATTACACGAGCAAGAAAAAACAATGTAAAACACTAACAACAGTATTCTCTCTCTCTCTATATATATATATTCGTAAAAATAATGTTTATCCTAATCACTAGTCAAAGAAATTGCCAACGACGATGTTGCATGGGTGGTCCGACACATTTTTCTTTATTCCTCCCAAGCAGCTTTTTTCCTTACTGATTAGCTCCTCCTCGTGGTAGTACCAGTGTACCAGTACCACCAGCAGCAGTAGAAGTAGTAGTAGTCTTTGCCCGTCTTTCTTTCCATCCCTTTCCTTCTTTTTTTCTCTTCGACTAACTACCAACTCCACCGAGGCTGCCAAGAAAATAAAACGAGGTAAAATTAATCCGTCCGTCGGCATATACATTTGGGAGAAGAAGTAAGCCAAGTCGGCAGATTTATTGGGAGCCGAGTGACGTTGAGGCGAAAGAATCTCGCAGATGCGTTGCGACGTTTGACTTCTTTCTTTCTTTCCGAGGAAAAGAAGAAGAGGAGAAGGTATTTCCGTTTCAAGAGAAGAGATAGATTTAGACCCTCATTTTTTATCCTCGTTTGCAAATCATCGGCTTTATTGTCAAAGCAATAAATTTTCCACTTCCAACCGAGTGACGGGGAGGCGAGAATCACCACCGAGAGCAACAATTACAGATCATCGATTTGTCGTTTGTAATTTTTCCCTCTGTTTAGATTTCTCAAGAAAAATATAATGAAAAACTTCTTTTAATAAAAATCATTCTTCCCCCCGAAGGAAACTCGAAATAATTTATGTTCTTCTGACTCTTCAAAATAGTATTTCCTTCGAGATACAACAACCCTCGGTCGGCGTCGGTGCCATTTCGAGGACCCCTCTTCAACGTTCAACGCTTTAAATCGTTTCTAATCTAAGAGCCTCCAAGGAAGTTCTTGAAAGCAGGAGTAAGTTTGTGGCAACATTCTCAAAGTACGGTACTAAATAGAAGATCTAAGAGGGAGGAGAAAAAAAGAGGGGAAAGAAAGGGGCTTGGCATATTGGTATGACGTGACACGCGGTGTGTGTGGTACGAGCCGATAAAGTCCGATGTTCCCTATCTTCTTCTGATCCTTGAAAATTTGTGTACGTGAGAAGGACGTGGCAATGTGTGCAGGGCGTGACATCGTGTATTTCTGACTCTGACTCACCTAACCTTTAAGGGGTAGATTCAGAGGTGATATCAAAGAATAGTCAATATCATAATGGCCAATACCTATATGTACATCGATTTTCATTCAAAAGAGGACGGGGATCGAGGTGAATTGTTGTTCGTTCTTGGTGAATATGGAATGTTTCCAACCGGGATGAAAGATACGTTTCGAAAAAGGTTTCACCGACCTCTCCTCTGTGTTCGTTTTCCATACAGAATCGAGTATCATTGAAAAGAGGCAAAAAAGGACCAGTATATCGCGAGAAGAGGATATAAATGATGAATGCAAATCGAAAAAACCTTGGAAATTTTGTACATGTGGGGTGGAATAAATGTATCAATTCTTGATCACGTTCCTGCATAGGGAGGTACAAGGAAAAGAAAAAGATATATAGTGTTCAAATATATGAGTAATGATTTATATTATCACTCGGTCTTAGATTTAATTAAACTTCGTTTGCAAGGTAAATAACATGATACCTTATGTTAGGTTACGTAATAAGCTGTATTAAATGAAACATATTTATCCAAATGAATTATTCCCTCTCGCGGCGGACCTTATTTCAAACCTACTCACCAAAATCACCAACTAGGCATTGAAATATTTTTTTCTCTCCAACGAACAATGAGAATTGTCTTGTACTGGAAAATAAGGTGATTTATGATCGGTGTGTCTGGATGTAATGTTTAAGACAAATGAAATTTATTAACGGTGAAGAAATCATTGTTCGTGATAAAAGAGATATTCATCAACGGTTGAAGAATCTCTCCCCCACGAAACATGGTTGGAAAATACACAAACAAATCCCACACATAACGTCGCATTTCTTATCAGTTCACCTTTTTAGGTGCAAATTTTTCAGAATTCGCAGGAAATTATCCATCGAGAATGATTCTCACTTTGAAATCGTTTCTGGTCTTTCTTGCTCTTAGAATTCGGGAAGAACCCTTGATGGATGTTTGTACGTAGGTAGTGTCGAAGGTAGTAGTAACAAAGAATAAATGTAAAAAATTTGTCGTGAGAGAAACTTTTCTCGTCGTCCGGACGCGTTAAACCGAAGGTGAACGCGCGTGCTTTTTTCTCTTGACTGATCTGAGGAGAGAACTTTCTTTCTTCTTCTCCTTCTCTCATCCGGAAGAGCGTAGAAAAGAAGGGGGAGGGAAGTGGAATGGATTTTCCCGCGATAAGTTTTTCCTTTGGTCCGATATCGCGACACGGTCCCGTAAAAACTTTTGCTCGAATATAAAACCCAGACGTCACCGATTGACAAATATTCAACGGAAACCATTGATCCCTTTTCCTTTTCTTACTTCTCTCTTATGCTCTCGCTAATGTCTCTCGATCGCAAAGAATATTTCGAGTTTTCTTGATCCTCCGACTGTGGTCGACCGATTGGCAATCCATCGATTCTATTCGAATGGCTGACAAGGATTGTTGTACTTGAATCACTAAGAATGGTACACTGTAAAAAAAAACTGGAAATTTACTGTGCAACTGGACTGGAAATTTCCAGTGCTAGTACTGGAATATGGATATTCCAGTACATGTACAGAGATTTTGTTGTTACGTTACTGAAAATTTACCAAGCATAACTGAAAATTCAGTCATTGTACTGGAATTTTCAAGTTTGAGATGATGTACTGAAATTTTGCCATGATTTCGCGAAAATTTTACCGGCTCGTACTACAATTTTATAGTTCTTGTGCACCAAAAAAAAATATTCCCTCAAAAAGGACTTGAGAAAAAATTTGGAATTTAGAAAAAAAAACCTAATCGTTGGTATACTGGAATTATACAGGTTTTTAACTGCAATTCTCAGGTTTTGTGATGGAATTTTCCAGTTACTATGCAATTGAATTATACAGGTTTTGAACTGCAATTTTCAGGTCGTGTGATGGAATTTTCCAGTTGCTATGCAACGGAATTTAATCACTGTTGCACTGAAATTTTCCACTTCTATTGGACTTCGTCATTTCTGGCAGGAAAAATTTCAAGTCTTTATATTAAAAATTTCCTGATTGAGATTTTGAATAATAATTGTAATTGTAGCCAATGAAATTGATATATGAGGTTTTTCCAAGACTTATCCTCTTGTGTTCTAGATATGAAGCATATGTAGTAACCCAAGCTGGCCTTCCAACATGTCGCGCTATAGCTCATCGGTTAGGTCTTAGGTTTCAGTTGGTAGGCAGGTAGAAAAGTGTGGGTTCAAATCCTGTTAGGTAGACATGAGTTTCTGTCCATCCAAATGAACGATCAAAAGTTTCTCAATCATCTTGGAACACAGGGACCCTGCAAAATCACTTTGCGTGAGCAATTTTTTTTCAATTTTCATGGATATTTTCAGCATTAATTTTCCAGTACATGTCCTGGAAAAGTCCAGCTCGTGTACTGAAAAATTCCAGTACCGAGGCTCAGAAAATTTCCAGTTTTGATGCGGGAATTCCATAACGTTTGCACTGAATTTTTGCAGTACAAATGTGCTGAAATTTTCCGGTACATGTACAGGTTAATGACTTCCAGTACATGTACTGGAATTTTCCGGTGAAATTTTTTTACAGTGTAGCCCCATTTCTCATGATTTTTTAGGATACTTGGAACTCATTTTTTACAGTAGAATTTCATCGATTCATATTCAGAATAACACAACGTGAAAGTAGTTTTTTTCCTGGTAACAACAGAATACCTGATTCCTGTGATTGGACCTGTGATTCAAAATATGCAAGAATCAGTTAGTTTGACTGTAACGTCATTCACGTTGACTCCCAGGCGAGTGATTTTTCAGAATCAACGTGACGATAACTTCCAGTCGCATGGAAGTAGATATTTGATAATTCATGGTACGATATACATAAATTTCTCATAGAATTCAAACCATCTTTGCGGTGAGGGATATTTTACGTAGCTCAACAAATCTTCCACTCAACGATAATTGATTTCCAAATATGTGCGGCAACAATGAGAATAGAGGTCGCCTAGCTGGTACTCCCGATATAGAGACATTATATATATAGATATCCCACATACATGGCACGACAGGAACAGAACCCAGTTCCGTTCCGATTCTCATTCGCATGGAGCCTCTAAAATTATCATGATTGCATGAAATTAAATAGCCGGAATAACAATGATATTCAACCTTTCGTAGAATGAGAAACTGTTTATACTTTGTATGCATGTAGAGTGGGCTATTCAAATGTAAATTACATTCATCCTAGTGTTACTATTATCATTATTATTATTATCATAATTATTATCCTCATAGGTTTACGTACGCAGAGCTTGTACCGTGATACCGTGTATACACGTACAGAGAAACGACGATTAATCGCTCGATAATTCATTTTCCAAACCCTCGTAACCCTGTCGTTCTGTAGAATCGTGGAAGTTCCAATGCTGGACAAATAAAAACCTTCGCACACGTATGAACGAGGCAATAAAAAAAAAAAAAAGAAAACGGCCCTTCTCGTCCTAAATCGTTAAGAAATTAAAGAATTAACGTTTTTTCTCTTCTCGCTGAATCCTCGAAAGGGCTTTTCTTTCCCCCCTTGTTCTGCTTTTCTTCCCTTGAACGTTCCTTTGCGCGTTCGACTCATCCGTCTTGTCTCCTCAAGATCCTCGCGCGAAGATGAAAAGAGGGAAAAAGTGTTTGACGAAGGCAGACGAAGCAAAAAAAAGCAACGACGGGGACGGTAGGGGCCGAAGAAATAGACACTCGAGGAAACGCAGTGGCAAGAAAAGTCTCGCCATTAACGGAGCACTAGAAACTAAGAGTGATTCGTTCATAGTGGTTGATGGATAACTTAAAAACAAAGGAAAAAAGAAAAGAGCGGAGAGAAAACTCGACAGATGCGGTACGGTTTAAATACCCCCGCAGTTTGTGTAAAGGGATTTTTCGTGTACTCTCATTTTCTGTTTTTCCGTTTCCTTTTCCTTGCGAATCAAGCTCACGGCGTAATGGGTAAAAGATCATGATGGAATACGGCGAAAAGTTTCCAGATGAAATGGCATATTATAAGGTGGTTTCCAAATAATGTATCCATGGATTCGTGCAGGGATAGAATGATAATTGGTATTCGCGCCGCTTCCAATCCAATTATACAACTTCATTTGTACGGAAAATAAAAGAATAAAGAAATACAAATGGCGTGTACGAATTAGTATAGAATTTCTCCCACGTGATTCCATAGAGAACGAAAACCACTCGATTCGTCATGCTACTCTCATCATAACATTCCTGCAAAAAAATGTTCCCGTGATATGTGAATTCTGAATATTTTACAATTTAAATGAAAAAAAAAAATCGCGTATGAACAATGGATAGCTTCAAATGGATTTCATCTAACATTATCATCATTGAAATATTTCACCACGCCAGGGGCGTCCAGGGTATCAAATATTCGAAAAATCCAAAGTAACGTGGAATTTATCGCGCACGTAAATGCGTGAGTTCGCCATCCGTCAAACTTTCGCGTATCGATTAATTGGTGTTTTCCTATTTTTCATTTCACATATATATTCATGTGCATGTATACTTTTTTCCATTGTCGTTTTGATGAAATATCGAATTATGAAATCACGTTACCAACCGACGGATAAAAGTATTTTGTTTGAGAGAAATCTCCGCGGTAATTTTGTATTTTGCAAATTGATATTTCGAGAAATAAAAATCCATACTCCGTCATTGTTATTTGATTTGATTGGACAGAAATGAAAATATTGTATGACGCTTTTATCTTGAAGTATCGCAAATACAGACATCCCTTCGACGTTCTCCCAGTATTCCAACTTTATTTTTCGACTCTTAAAACGTATGTTATATTTACCGCCAAAGATCCACTTTTGCCGCAGATAAAATAAGTTATCATTCGCTTTCGAAGTTGAAGATTTTATTCCTCCGGTATTCGAAACAAATATCTCCTTGAACTAAATCCAACTTGTACTTGGAAAGTTTCATTTCTTCCGATCACGTCCATGAGAAGCCTGAGTATTTAAGAGATACATAAAACGTGGAAGTTCAATTTCATACTTGATTCGATTTGACACGTGAACATGAAATTTTTATATAAATTTCGAATCGAATGAATGAAAATATTCATCTTTTTGTCTTATCGTTCGTTCTTACGATATATCAAAGTGGATACAGAATGAAATAGAATGCCGTTAGTTTGAGTGACGTATCTCTTCAGAATCCATTCACGGTAGGTAGGTAGGTACAGTACCTTCACCGTGATGATGAGTTCACCCCGAAGCGAGACTACGCGTCGTGATTTCCACGAGTACGGAATGAAATTCCATCTCCGCACAAAGAACAGCTCTAATGACCTCGATATAATAAAATAACAATCGAGAGAATGGGGAATTATTCGCGTTGAAACGTTGGTAACAGGAAAAGAGAACGATCAGATCCTTGACGGTGGCGTCCCCCGGCCAGGATCGGCCAAGCGCTTGGCAATTCGATATATACCGGTCACGCGATGTACATTCGCCGGAAATATAATAGAAATTCAGCCTTACACCACAGAGCACACAGCACACTCATTTGAACGCCAATCTCGTGTACCCACCCTTTTGCCTCTGGCCTCGAGACTGAAGTGAAGTTTATACCCCCGTCCGTACCTCTTTGGTCTTTTCTTCCGCTTCTATCTAACATCGATTCTCCACTCATGATGTGGCCTTAACACGCGAGGCATAGAGCGGCGGCGCTGAGGGAGACAACAGCAACAACGCAAGAATATTGCGGTATAATTCATCGGATCGATCGATAGATCGATGATTTGCCGATCTTAAATCTCTTTAATGATACCTTTTATTCTTCGGCTTCTCGTATTAGGGACGAAAAAAGAAAGAGAAGAGAACACTTTGAAATGAAATTGTATGGACGGATTCTTCTGCACACTTCACTGGAAAATCTTTATTGTGAGAAAAGAGCAAAGTATAACGTTTTAACGTAATCCCCTCTTCGTCTAAGAATTTATTAGTAGCATTAACTTCTATAATCATTCCTCTCGAAATTTTCACTGAAAAGGTCTTCCAAAGATATGTACTTGGATGTCCGGAATGTGAGAGAGGAAAGAGGAACGCATTAATTTTTTACGATCTAATGGGGCTCGCTGAACGAACGCAGGAACGAATGAGCGTAGGAACGAACGAGGGTGGCCGTTAATTAAGACGCTTGTATTACCGATAGAGTACGGTAGGGGAGAAGAAGCGGAAGAAGCGAGGTGAAACTGCTGCCCCGAGAACGTCGAGGGTGAAAGCTTTCATACCATCCTCCCACGTCGATCGGGGGCAACGCAAGAGGCACCAAACCCTCGGAGAAAGAGAGGAAAGAGAAAGGACATTTTAAATTGTTCCCCCGCAATGGCGCGGTGGTGTTGTTTGTCCTCTGATTTATGCGAATGACCGTCCGCCGATCAACGCACTTCAATTCAATGCTCTACAAATCGCGCACGCGCACATAAAAACACGAACCCCAACGCGAATTCCAAAGAATAACCGGAAATACGATTTGCCGTCCAAAGATTTTTCTGTATTTCAATCTTTTTTTTCCTCCATGTATTGTTCGCGCCACAACATTACTCCGCTTCATTCCATTCTCAACGACGCTTCCATCCATTCCAGAAATAACTGCCATTATATCACCTTTGACATGTTACGTGGATGAATCTGGACCGAATTTCCGTGCAAATTCCCCGGGATCTCGTGTGTTTATTCTCCACCTTTTTTTTCGCTGTCTGTATTTCATCTTTCTCTGTCTTCCTTCTTTTTTTCCCACGTCACGCTACCCAAGGGTATTCGTTCCGATGAAAATTCTCGGCATTGTTTCCACTTGCCAATTTCCAATGATGTCTCCCTGTCCCTTTTCCCTTCCATCCCCCGATCCGCAGTCGTTATGTTATCGTAATGCGAGCGACCGGATGTATAATTCCGTCAGCCAAGATTCGTACCGCGTCAAAGCCAGATTGTTCAAGTGAAGAAGGGATATTCAAAATATATCTCTCGCCGACGTTACGTATGCACTCGAAATTAACTCATATATTTTTATATTCGGGAAAATTACAAATTTTCTGATTTTCTTTGCCCATCTATTATCGAATTACTAAAGAAACGGAAAGAAGGATCGCGGTAATTAATATGGATTTATACTGGGATTCATTCAAGATTAATTGAACTGCATTGCTGTGTTGTCCGAGGAACAGAACATCGTCGGGAACGACGAAGACAGTCATTCGTTATTAAAATCTGTATCATTTGTTCTTGTGAGGGGCAATTAAAGACATTGAAAAATAAATCGATGAAATATGTATCGGAATATCCAAATCGTTCTCAGAATAAATTCGATGAGAAATTGAGAAACAATTTCATATTTCAGGTGTTTGATATGGGAACAACATTGAAATTAGAAAGATTGAGAAAAGGGAGAGAAATCTCGTTCTTTTTTATGCAATGCTAACTGCATATCAGTTGTTCAAATAGTATACAATATTTTTGTGAATTCCAAACATGATTTAGTAAAGAATCGAAAAGCAGTCAAATACAGTTGGCAAACGACATCGAATCGACCCTAACGTATGGTTATGACAACCATTTTTCTCGGTACAGTCATCATCAGACATATTTATATAACGCGTGATTATATTTGAATATTATTAGAATACCGTTGAGAAATAAAAGTTCCAATATTGTTTCTTCAGCATGGAAAAAATTGCCCCGGTGAATTTATAATTCAATTCTCTTTAAAAAGAGGAACGAATTCTCATTTAATTGTTCACGATACGATAGAATCGGGAAACCCGATTATTCCCCGTCAACGGGCGATAATTAAAAAAATAAACTTGTTCCCTTTGTAAAAGAATTGCGCGTACGTATATCGCATTGGCCGAACGAAAATTATTACCTTTACACATCCAGTTCATTTACACGCTTGAGAGAAAAAGAGGAAGCTGGTAGCGGCGAGAGGAAGAGAAGAGGAGGGGTGAGCGAATAGGGTGAACGAGAGAGGTATAGAGGGTATAGAGTGACCATCACGCGCGGTAGTCTTTGATGTATCAATTACCGTACTCACTCTGGTATACAGTCAATTATTATCGAAATACTTGGAAGTTACAGGACAATATTGAATTTTCCTGCAAACGATATTTAATCGTGGTTGAACGGATTAATTTGAGGATTTTTGAAAATATCGGCAAGAAACCTCAGAAATAAGAGGTTTTTTTTTTTATTGCAATACACGGGTTAGCACCCTTTGATATAACAAGTAAATACAGAGTCAATATGGTCATGCATTAACCGACAGTTTAAACCGATTCAAGGAAACACCAAACAATTCCATCGACCGATCGAAATTATTTGCTAATTCACAAATGCGAGAAATCGGATCATAATTTCCAAATCTAGATTTAAATTGTACAGGTCTAAATAACAGCGCTCTCCTAACTGGTCTACCGGGGATGTTAAAATTAACTTTACTCAGCAATGACTCGCAATCAAGAAAACCATTAATCAATTTAAAAAGAAATAGGAGATCATTCATTTGTCTCCGCTCTTCGAGGGTAGTTAAATTCATTCTGTGAAGAATTCTGGAGTAATCATGGTCAGAATATCTCATAGGGCAGCCTATTCTGAAAGCAGCAAAGCGTAAAAACTTGTGTTGCACACTCTCAATCATTCTAATATCCTTCTTCAAGTACGGAGACCAGATAGGGGACGCATATTCAAGATGAGGTCTAATTAAGGAGGAATATAGTACTTTTAATGACCTAACATCTTTGAAATCACTAGCAAATCTTTCGACGAAGCCGAGATTTCTCAGCGCAGTACCACAAGCTTTCACAGAATGCTCAGAAAAATCCAAATCATCATTTATAGTTACACCAAGATCAACATAAGATTTAACAGTATTCAATGTAACATTTGCAATCTTGTAGGAGAATATGAGAGGATTCCTTGACCGCGAGATTCTCATTACACAGCATTTTTCTAAGTTCAGATGCAGAGAATTACGGGTGCACCAAGAATCTAATCTCGATAATACTGACTGTAAGTGATGAACATCCGCAAGACATTTTATGTTCTTAAAGATTTTTAGATCATCAGCAAATACCAGGAAATCACAATCATTGAGAACCTGCCCAATGTCATTTATGAATAGCAAAAATAAAAGTGGACCAAGGTGGGATCCCTGGGGCACTCCCGAAGAAGGTATAATCGGTTCAGAAAAACAGTTCCGAACTTTTACCATCTGCACCCGATCAGTTAAGTAACTCTGGAACCAAAGTTTCAGATTACCAGATATTCCAAAGCTACTCAACTTAGATAGAAGAACGCTGTGAGATACAGTATCAAACGCTTTACTGAAATCAGTGTAAATAACATCAACTTGTGAGTTATTCTCCAGCGCAATGGCGGTGTAATTACAGAAAGCAGCCAAATTCGTAGTAGTAGACCTCATTGACATGAAACCATGTTGTTCCGGGATAATAAGAGGAGACAACAAAGGAGTAATCTTGTTAACAACCACGCGCTCAAAAATCTTAGACATAACATTTAAAATACTTATAGGTCTATAATTCTTAGCATCCAGTTTATTACCATGCTTGAAAATAGGAGAGATCAGGCTCGTTTTCAATTCAGCAGGGAAACATCCGGAAGAAAGAGATTTATTAAAGATAATCCAAAGCGGTCGAGAAAGAATGAATTTGCAAGACTTGAATAGCAACGGCGGAAGGCCATCAAATCCTGGGCCCTTGCTCGTATCTAACGAATCAAGAACAGAGTAGATCTCTCCTATGGTAATAGCTAAATCAGATCTATATCATGTCTAGAATGGTTAACATTACCCGAGTTATGTGAAGCAAAAACCGATGAAAAGTGATCAGCAAAAAGGTTAGCCATTCCAGCTGCAGAGTCAGCAACTACATTATTTAACATGATAGTACTAGGTAAGTCATTAAATGAACGCTTACTGTTAACAAAATTCCAAAAAGATTTAACATCCTTTTGAATATTAGTCTCAACTTGGCGAATGTAATTCGAATAACAAGCCCAAGCTCGTGATTTACATTGAGCACGCAAAAAAGAGAACGCTAAATAATCGCCGCGACTATAAGACGATTTGTAAATCATATGGGCAACTGTCTTTCTTCTAATCAATTTTTTGAGCTCAGGAGTAAACCAAAGAGGATAAATAGATCTTTTGATCAATGTTTTCGGAACGTACAACTCAATAGCTACAGAAAGTTGATCATACGAAAAACTAATAGCAGTATTTACATCCATGCATTTTAACTCCAAATCCCAATCAATTTGATTCAAATGCTGCCGTATAGAAAAAAAATCAGCCAATTTATAATTATACCGGTACGTGTCGGTACAAGACAAAGATCTCAATGGAAGAGAATACAATCTAATTTCAATAGGGGGATGATAAGCATCACAATGTAGGAGGTAATCAACCGGACTAATAGTTTCAACATACTCATCGGTGGTAAAAATCAAGTCCAGCATACCATTGAAATCATTGTAAATATTGTTTTTTTGATATAAACCAAAGTAGTTGAAATATTGAGTCCAAATCTCCACCGAAGACCTTTCATTCGGTGTCACACCAGGACGAAACGAGGTTTTCTTTTACGTTCAAATGTATTGCTCTATTTGCCCCTTGAAGGTCACTGAACACACAGTAGATAATTCTTAACGTCATTCACACACCATATCACCTGCTATCGTCGCGCAGGGGTAGATTCACGAAATACATTCATCTAAAATCCAACGAATCGTGATTGATAAAACGAATTCGAAGAAACGAAACGAAAGCTTTCATTCCGAATATTCGAACAAAAAACTAAATATTGTTTTAAAAGGAAACTTTCATCAACATTACCCCTCTTTATGTTATGTTTACAAGAAATAAGGGCAAAAAGAACCTACGAAGGTAACAGCAGCATTCAAATGTGCTTCTGTCGAATCGAGCTGGTTTTTCTCACTTTTTTTAACTCCGCGTGGGACGCCGAGTCCGTGCATTCATTCGACTCGGACGAAGCGGGCCATGAAATTGAATCTCACGTGCAAAACAACGAGAAAAGAAGAGAAAAAACGTTGCAACAGACATTACGGAGACCAATAGCAGTTTTTGGAGACTGAACGAATTTTGCTATAGATTGCGGATTTTTTTTTCTCAGCGTCAAGAGAGAGCATCGATGAACTGAGATTTCATTTGAATATCGATTCACCTACTCCTCGGGAGTAGATTGAAATAACATTTCGAGGAGCGGCAGGTGTGACGATACCTGTATACAAATATAGAGGAAAAACGCTCATCGCGGGAACGTAAGAAAGAGATTACAAGTCGATTAACGTTTGAGGGACAAGAGATAAGTAAAAGAGCATGAGTATATAACACAAGGACGACGATCCATCTTTATGATAGATCACGATAATCTCAGGAAAGAATCGCACCGATATGATACGAATTTCTTTTCATCTCACAGAGGAAGTCATTAGCGCCTTGGTAGCCGCCGAAGGCTCCGCTAGTCCGCTTTGATCCCCTTTCGACGTGGTTCGATTAGATTAGAGGTCGGCTAATAGCTAATGCCCTGGATTTTAGTTTCGTTATTGGGAAAATAAATTCCCTGCCGATAAATCGATTTGATACACGTGGTAAGGGTACTCTTATACCCACGTGTATGCAATAATATGCATACTTACACTTATCCTTGTACGAGATACCGGAAACATTCAGTTCTTCATCTTCGGTCCCTGGGATTTAATTTAATGCAAAATAATATACCCGCGTGTTGAAAAATTTAAATTCTTCCGATGAATCGGGAGGGAATGAAGAACAGACGTACAATATACCAACGTATAAACTCGTGGGCTACGCATATCTCTATTATATATCATATCATTAAAAATAATCTTGTAACACGAGAAGGTAAATGTCACCACACCCGGTATATCAAGCGACACCTGCACAGATGAGTGTATTTAATACTGTACGTGCGAGGCAGAAACAACCTCCTGAGACATTATTGATATGTGACGAAAGCGGGGCTGATAATCGGGAGAAGCCGATACACATAAATCGACCTTCTCTTATCACGATTCAGGGAATATTTTCAATCGCGCTTGCACAAACACCCAGTACACCCTGCAGTTGTATCACGGAATTAGCAAATATATATCCTCGTAAGAAAGATATATGTCACCCTGTGGTTTTCCAATTTCAATTATACAAGATCGTTCGTTCCGCGCCGGGAATTATCGATCGATGAAACAGCCCTCTCATCAAACGCTTACTCCGTGTTCGAACTATAAAACCATTTTCATGGCCTTATCTTCTACTCGAGGATGTTACACGATCGAACGAAATGACGTTTTAAATCCTTCGTTAACTCTTTAACGTCTCATAAGTCGACGCGTACCACTCGACTCCTATAGGAGCCCAAGAAGAAGAAGAAAAAGAAGAAATTCACCTCATAATCACTTTACCGAGCACCGCTATAGAGCGTTATAACACCGAATGAAGATATTTGAATTGCAAATATTATCTTATAAAATATCCATCGGTTGCAACGGCATGCCACTGAGAAATCGTGTATCGAATCGAATCGGAAGAACGATAAAGGCGTGGGAAAAGATGTATCTTTGTTTCTTCGCATTGTTTTTACAATGCGGTTAATGAAATTCCAAAATATGCTAATTTGAAAGGAACCCTCTTCGATAATTCTCTCTCCCTCTCTCTCTCTCTTTTATAGCTTTCCACGAGGTATCGTGTATCTTAAGATTTCACGGGGCGTCGCGACGTCGACAGACGGTGCTGGTCGTCCTTACGGCGCATTTACATATTTCCAAAGTCGAGAGAGATCCTCCCCCTTTTCTTATGTTCCTACCTCTTCATCTTCTCTCTTCCCTTCTTCTCGGTGTACTTGCGCTTCTACAATTGAGACGATACAATGGGAAGACCGGCTGACAACAGTCACCGGTGGCAACTTGAACAAGATTAAAGATCGGCTGCCGAATACGAGCGGAGAAACAGGAGAGCAGGGCACGCAGTTTTGTAACTCGATATCTTTCTACTTCTCATTCAAAGTACTTCATCTCCTCCTCTTTTCTGTAACAACAACAGCAGCGGTAGCAGCAGCAGCAGCAGCTTCGGTTTGAGTATCTTTCAATGATAATATCGTGTAATAGGTCTTATAAGATATCAACGAAAAGAAGATGAGAACGAAGAAATACACTCCGCTATGATAATTTCCTCGACGATCTTATAATAGGAATCAATTATCAATATTGTCTTTTATGAAGACAGAAGAAGTTTGTCTTCTGTGAGTTTATTTGTGCACGTTCACGGTATCGTTCCTTTGAGACGAGTTAAATATTTATTTCTCATAATTCAAAGGAAAAGTTCGCTTCTCAGGAAACGAGGAATAAAAAGTATGATTATTATTGTATGTATTTTATTAATGGACTCAATTTCTACATTTCTGATATAAAATTATTTATCATTCTGTAATTGTAATACTATGAATGAGAAACTTTTTAACTCTACAGTTGGAGTTGAACTCCTTCAACTTATTCTGAACATCTCAATACAAAATTGAGTAAAAAAAAAAACAAATCAGCGCGTTCATAGATTATTCTTGGGGGGGAAAAAATCGAAGAAAAACAGGGAATGGATGAACACTCGTTGACGTGAATAATGTTGTTCGAGGAACGAGAGGAGGAAACAAAGAGGAATGATGGGTGACGGAAAACAATGCAATTTAAATGTTAAACGAATACGTTAAGTCCGTCTCTTTTGGTACGCGGAGGAGGATGAGCGTACGGGAGAACAGCAGCAGCAGCAGCAGCAGCAGCAGCAGCAGCAGCGGCGGCGGCAGGGTCGTTGCTTTCGATTGTACATTGCCCGCGGATATATAAAGCGCGCGTGACATTGAGAGAGTACGTATACACATTTAACCAGAATGCGCATGTATGAAGAGAGCGGGGAAGAGGAATGAGAGGACAGCTAGGGAGTTTCGCGAATTCAAATGCGACAGTTAAATCGAAGCTTACCCTCGTTTATTCCATCTCCCGAGGCCTTCTGTGCAAATGGAGAAACAGAGGAACTCCTTCCAAAGGGTTGGTCTCGGTCGCCAACTCCGACAACTCCGTTGCTAACTCCTTCGCAAGGAAACGACGTCGTCGTTTATACAAATGACACGGTGCCGAGCGAGACAAAGTCATGAGGAAAGATTCATGCACGTCAGGACGTCGATGAATGTCGCCGAGCCCTTTGCCACTCAAAGAGTTTGCCTAAGGAAAAAGGGGGTATTACGTTGACGGATGGCCACCTTTGAAAAGTCTCTCTTTTGATCTGCCTTCCCGCACTTGGAACTCAAACCATCATCGAAACATCGATTAATCTCAAAAGTGCATGTCGTTTCTCTAGAATTCTCTAAAAATTGAACTCTTGGTATTATACGTCGTCTCACTCGAGAATTATGAATAAATAAATTTATAAAGGACGATGCGTCTTCGGTGTCTTCTGTGTCATCCCGTCCCATATACCACGTTTATTTCGAATAGAGGAAGGGCGATATGACCATCCTGTCACCTACGTGCGTTGTTGTCCTTATTCATCTTTCTTCTGGCAATGGGATAGAGGAAGTTTCCTTCTTCTTCCGCTTTTCCTCCATTCCTCCTCAAAAACGTGTGCGTCGCGAAGCGCATGTAATCGTAACGTACCTGTATATTGGTATGTAACGTAACGCGTGTATGCGCGATAACGTATGACCTCATAAAGCTGACAATGTCCCGCGTATAATGTACAATGTACCGACTGAACGTAGTTTCGCGCCGACAACGACGCCCATCGTTGACGTCAACGCGACGTCGTCGTTCCCATTGCTTCGCATGCAACGTCTCGTATATGAATCTTCGTGCGTTACACGAATATCGCAATTACGCGTAAGCGTGATAAATGGTACGGAAGGGACAAAAAAAATCTTGGAATAATGATGGAAACGACAACAAAAAATCTAGTATTTGTGGGAAAAGCATTTTCAAGTGACAATGTAATTTAAATGTAAATGGAAGTCGTAAGTAATTGTTGTTGTTTCACACCACACCGGGGATGTTGGAAATACAAGTCGAAATACGAATGCGAGTCAAGGAATTCATTGTAGGTTGGATTCGACTTTTGCGCTTCCAAGTTAATTATCTCTTCAATAACGTGTAATCGGTTATCGGAGGAACTACGAAATTAATTAACTCACAGTTTGTACACTTCTCGTCGTTTTAAATAATCTTAAGTAGCAATACACGTAACGATCATCGAATCGATTTTATTTTATCTTCTCTGACACACGCTTCGTATCGGTGCCAGGGAAATCTTTATAATAAATCTATTCGACGCCGGTCCCCAAGTAATTACGAGCATGAATACCTTCTTGCTTCTGTTGCACTCCACGTCGTTGGAAGGTCTCGTTCGGTATAAGGGATGAAAAAAAACTTATTGCTTTCAGGAGCACACGCATCGGGCGAGTTCTCACGATAATGAAATCGTTCCTGTAATGCGTTTACGTGTTCAAATCGGACCTACGCTCACCACCTCTCGATCGTGAAACTATCAACGGAATGGAGGGAATAGAATTTTCAGTTCCGACTACTAATGACCCACGTATCGGGATATGATAAGAGGGATTTTATTGAAATTGAATCGAATATCTACCTGATGATACGGTACGAAATACCGACGCTGTATAACTCATTTCAGATCGGAGATTGAGCTTAAAAGACAATTTATCGATGATTCGATTACTACCTGGGATTTTGAATAATCGATTCCAAATTTGACATGGAAGGTTCGAATCGATTCTCCAACATTCCTGTATCAATTTCCCATTCGAATAACAACAAGTTCCACACATCTTCCAGATGTAGATCTTCATTTTATTACCACGTAAAACTTGGAGGATAAAATGAATTTTATGTTACGCGATGTACGTCCCATGAAATGTTCGATTTGATGCGATACACGTTGTTATTTTTATAACAAAGAACAGCCCGATGGGTTGGGTGTTGTTACAAGCACGAAGTTAAATATATAAATATATGAATCGTGTATTCATTTTAATTTCGGCTTAATTACGCAACATGTAAATGTGTATCACGAGAGTGTTGGGGACATCGAAAACGTACGTGTATATCGTATAAATATGTGTATCACGCGTACGTGTATATGTACTCAGACTGTCGGACATGTGAGTCCAGGGGTGCCAACACCGCAAGGGTACTCGATCACTCAATTAGGCCGCGGTGTTGGTAGGCGTGGCTCTATTCCCTCTTGTCCTCCCCAACTCATCCCCCTTTAACGCACTCGGGCGCATACATCACCGAGGAACATTCGTGGACCTAAAGAGAGAAACTGGAAAGGCATATAGGGGCTAGAGAGAGAGAGAGAGAGAGAGGGAAAGGAAAGCAATGTTGGAACCCACATTGGATGAACGTCGTGTGTTTATGTAACCACCAAGCACCCGTACACCATAGGATATGGTGTTGGATCTCTCCTCCTCGCTACTCACTCACCAAGAGAATCATCATCTCCTTTGGTGCAATCTACGTACGTGTATTTATACGTGTATATACATACGTGTACATTCGTATCATCGAAATAGCATGCCTACTGCGGATGTAGGAAGACGTCAGAGAGAGGGAAAATGTTCTGAATCACCAACACCCGATGGTCTCACACCATGAATTTACTTTGCCGTCGTCTACGTAATTAAGTGGCATACAACGTGCGATGGAATCGTTGAAGACCTCAGTTGTATATCGTTGCTGTATCAACGATAGAGAAATAATACAGTCAAATAATTAATTAGCCTCTCAATTCTCTCACTTTATTATGCAATCAGATGAACATTAATTTTTCAATAATCTCAAATTATTTTGACAACACCAATACATTCTCTTGTATTATTATAGGGTATTGTAGGTATTTAAAAATTGTACTACAATGGGAAGCCGAAATGGAATGGAACGGGAATGGTTGGTGAATCGAATAATAAAGGTAAGCGTATACACGGAGAGATGAGCATATAACATAATTGGAAATGGATCGTATTACGCGATGATGTAAAATGGTAATCAAAATGCATCCAATTACAGGGGATGATGATCGATGGGGTTTCTTTACGAAAGGATCCCTCGATTCACAATAAACGATGCCTTATAATTTGAGTATTACGAACACAACACACGTTTCATTGTTACTTGGAATTCCGTGCATCGAATCACGGCTGAATTTTCATTTGAATATTTAGAATTAATCAAATAGTGAAATTGTAGTTTCAATTTGTTCCCGTTTCAGTGACATTCATTCGCGATAATGACAAGGGAGGGATAGATGGATTCTTTGAAATTCAGTAAAAGTATGTTAATAAAAATTTCCAATTGATACACTTGTCGTAATTCTATCCGCTAAAGCGTAAGCATCGTATTGTTATCAAAATTCGAAACTGCATAGTAACTGTAGAAACGGACAACAAACGGAGAGCCGCATCACAGTATCCCTGTTACTATAGGGCTGGCAATTAATTCTCGTGATGGTCTAATTATACGACATGTAAATGCATTAGATCGGTGTCCTATTGATAAACTATGCTCGTACGTATCCGTATGTACACATGTATATACGTATATTCTATATATGTACATGTATGTGATTTTATAAAAATCGATTTCATGACTCTTCAACATTGGTCCAGGGTTGACTATATTTATTTGAACTAACATACACCGAGGTATAATATTTGATTAATTTTAGTAGTGTGTGCGTTTGGTATAATTGATGGGGTCGTATTACAAACGCAACAATCGATGCGTTGATATAGGATAAATCAAACATTACAACCATGGTAACGTCGATCGGGACGGAAATGTAACATTTTGGAGATTTATTGTGAAAAATGCGACTCAAGTTTGTTTTGTTCATTTGTATTTTTTATTTTGATAATAATTCTTCTACATCTTCTTCCGTTACTTGCTTCATATTGAGACTAAAATTATTCGTCAGGGTTTGAAAGATCACAAACAGCATCGCACTATGAGAGTGAAACTAGCATCCAACTCTGATGTAACATTTGACTGAACTCGACTGGAATGTTTTTCATATCAGAAATTAATTGAGGTTGCTAACTTGTGAGATTGCAGACTACTAATTTTGGGCTGAATTGCCACATTGACCCATACAAACATTTTTGGGCTTCGCCAATGCTGACAATAAAATATAGCTTGGCGCAATGCTGACAGACAAGGCTTGGCCTTCAATGTTGATTAACAATGAATGCAATGTTGAACCGATGTCCAGTGGCGTGGTGGGAAAAAAATTCTTACCGGGAATTATTTCTACATCCCTGGGAACTGAAATTGAAAACCTACTCATCTTCTTATAAGGAATACCAGCATGCGGCAACTCAAATTTTGGAACAATTAAAAAATCTGCTTATAAATTACAAAGAATGGAAACACGTAATATATTTATGAGAAAATTGGTTTAATGAAATGTCTAAGGGCATAATTCATTCAAAAATGTCCATATAGCATGGAAGTTCAAACAAATTCATAAGAATTCATATTGAATTCTATGAGTTCCAGTTGAGCTCATTATAATCTTTTTCCGTTTTGTTATTTGATATGGGCACTTATACTAATAAAACTTGAGCAAACTGAGAGCTTTTTTCGCAAAGTTTATTGATAATGGTTTCTTCGTCAATATCGTTTAGAATATCGCTTTCACAACTCATAAGCATACATGCCTCTAAATTTTTATCACTCATACTTGAACTTAATCGATTTTTTATGATCTTAAGTTTAGAGAAAGCCCTTTCACAAGTTACCTGAGTCATCGGTAATGTTAATAGGAATTTATAAACTTTGTATAATTCGTCGTATTCTATAGTGTACATTCGATAATTTACGAGCAATCTATATACACATCCGATACACTGATTGCATCTTTCGCTTTTTCTGTGTTTATTGTTTAAATCATCTTCATTTAAACTTTCATCATTTGAAGTTTCACTACCATCTTCGCTTGAACTATAAATATTCTCCCATGATTTGAGAGACAATTGGGGGTACAAACGAGCAAATGATAGAAGTTCAACACTAATAGTATCTTTATCAATCTGAGTGAGCTCACAAATTTTATCAAGTGCACGACTCGGTAAACCATCTTGAACAATCTCCTTGAATTTTCGGGGATCGGAACACTCCATATCACCATAAAAACTTCTATGACTCGCAAATCGCTCTTTCACCGCCATAATCGCTTTGTCGAATATCACTATACAGACTTTAATTTCAAAATTTTTAATTTCAGAATCTTCAATATCAATCTTTATTTTCGAATTTCTTTGAACTGGCTATTCTTTTTCTATGAACATATCAAATTCTTCAAGTTTTCCGTTAATGATATTAACAAACTTTTGAGCGCAGGAATGAATAGTTTGAAAATCTGTACGCAAAATTTCGAAATATCCCAAAATTCCATTTACCTGACGCCATGCTTGAACATAATCTAAGCCTTTGGTTTGTAAATACTTCGAAACTGGAGTTGAAACCTCGAAAATTGATGAATAAATCATTCCCGTAAGAATTGTTTCAAATTTCAAAATTCGATTCAACAAACTCAATGCCTCGTGCCTAATTTTCGGACTAAAAGAATGTTCTTCTGAAATATTTTTCAAACTCACCGCAAGGTTTACAAATATTCCACTAGGTTGAATTTCATCAGAGGGAGATGAAAAGGTGACATTTTTCCAAAAACCAAAATGACCAAATATTTTGGTAAGAGCATCACTTTTGGAAGACCATCGTGTTTTACCAATAAGAACTAATTTGACTCGTGGATTGGTTTTTTCATATTCCAGTAATCTTTTATAGAAATTTTTTTGGGTGTAATTTTACCCCCGACAGCATAATTTGCCCCTGGTGAGTTTATGGAATGTTTAACAACCGTAGAGGAGGTTTTATGGACGTTCTAAAAACGTCTCAGAAACACATTGTGCTGTTAGGGACTTTGAGGAGAATATCATTGATGGCTCTTTCAATTTAAATACCCAGCTAACATTCAGATATCTTTAAAATGTCTTGCCAAGGAATCTTAAAGATATCTTATAGAATTCTAAAAGATGTCTTATGAGACAAGATAAAAACAATTTAAGAACAATTTGTCCTTGAAAAATGATTTGTTCTTAAATTGTTCCTATCGTGTTTATAAGACACCTTTTACAATTCTATAAAACATCTTTGAGTTTTCTTGACAAGACATCTTGAAAATTTCTGAATGTGAGTAAGTTATTTGTATAAACGACCAAGATTGCTTGAATTATACGCATTAATTGATTGATGAAAACCTTGAAGATGATCCATTGAAAGAATATTTTGGAATGTGGAGGAAATTATGAGTGATTGAAGGAGATGATTCAAGGAGTCCAAGTTAACCCATCGTTGAAAAATGAGGTTTTCTGTGTTATATATATTTTTTGAAATTTGCCGCCCTCACACACTTGCCGCCTCGGGAAAATTCCCGGTATCCCGCCTGGCCACCACGCCACTACCGATGTCGGTGTTCGACGAATTTCGTTTGTCAGCCTATTATTGTGGCACAACTGCACCAAGCTTGGCTTTTGCTTGGCTCATCCTTGGCCCAACATTAACTCAACGATAGATTTCTTTTAACGCCAGGATCTTCAAGAATGTGGTTCAATAATGCCCCAAACTTTGGCCTAATTTCGGTAGAAAATAGCTTTCAATGTAGCGCCGATCATTGGTAATAGCATGGCTCAATATTGGCAACCTATGGTGAAACGCGTATACGAAGAATATATAAGGTTTATGTAAGTCTTTGGAAGTCAAGTCAATCGCTCTTTACTATGAATCACACTAGGGGGCTCCTACCGCTGAGCTAACATACATTGTGTCTACTTCTCATGGCAAAATTTACCGACAAGAGACGCCGAGTTGTCCACAAACAAGTAAGGGGAAAACAATAAGACTTCAAACAACATATGCCAGAAATTGCGAAATGCGCATACTTTTTATATATTTTTGGGATAAATATTTTTCACTTCGATCATTGGCGCAGCATTGACAAACAAAATTTCCAATTGTTTGCCGATGATGGTATATTTAACTGCCATTGTTTCATCGATGATGGAACTTCGTTGGAAAAACACGTTGGTAAACCATAAAATGATGTTATCATTCCAGGTTTGCGCCATGCTTGGTTGCCAAGCCTCGGCTATACTTTATCTACGTTGCGCCATGCTAGCGCCAATTGTAAATTTCTATATGAGTATCAACAATTCATGTGATCTTCAACATCAAATTCCGCAACCCATAGTGTCATTGAGAGTACACAATTTGGTTCGCTTTCCAAACTCCCCAACTCCCAGTGAATCGAATTTTATTCCTCAAGATCTCTAAAATCTTCTCGTCGTAAGAAGGAAAATCGAGATCAAGATAATGAGGTCCAGGAGGTGAATTTCCTATCGTAGAGGTACGATAGGGATACATTATCACGTATTTTCACATGTCGCTGTCCGACACGTGATTCAGATTCATACTTCACTTGAAGGAAATGGCCCCAAAATCGCTTGAGAATTTCTAAGAACGAGACGACGTAAATAAAGTTTCTTGATCCTCTTGAATCAGTGGAGAGAACAAATTAGTGACAATAATTTTGGCATAAGATATAGCGATATCGCATTACCGTGGCATTCAACTTCAGAGAGATATTTCTCTATCATTCTTCCCTTCGCGTAGCTGTCCGAATGATTTTCTCGGAAGAATCATGAAAATCTGTATTTCGCGTGTTCAATTGAGAAACCTACGCGGACACACGGAGGGGATCGTCTAATAGGAAGTTCCTAGGATCGTTTGTCTGTGCCCATCCCTGACAACGAGAGACAAGTGAGAGGCACACGCCTGACGCGCGCAAGTCATTTGTTTCAGTCCGAAACAAGGTGGAGGATGTTATCGCGTGCCAAAGCTACATGGAACTCTGCCACCGAGCCGAGAGAGGAAGAACTACGACGCTTCTTCCTATTTTCACGTGAAGCGTGATTTTATGCAAGAGGAAAGAAGGAGGTCATGAAGAATCGTGTGAATCTAAATGAAATTTATTTCAAAAAGTGAAGAAAGAAAGAATTGGCTCCTCCGAACGTGATTCGAAGGTTCATATATAGTGCCTTTTGTACTGAAAAGCTTTTGCCACTTCTTTCCCATTGTTCTGCACACGGCAGAGAATTATGTCGTGTTCGTAATCGTAATCTAATCAAAGAGTTTAAGAACATACGTGTTTAATTGTGTCCAGTTAGATTAGAAAGTCGAGTTTATTTCATCTTTCTTTTTATCGTTAGGTCACGAAAAGCGGGTGGTGGAGAACACCGAGGTACGAGCCGGTCACCTGTGCGTGTGTGTTTACATAAAGCTCTTTAATCGTTAACCAAATTATACTACTTTGGTTATCGTATGATTAGTGAAATACCTACACACGATTCCTGTGTACACCTACAATCGGCCTACCGTTGTTATCATAAATATGCGTCAACGGCTACGATAAACATTATCAATTCAATTGGCAATAACGTAATTATTTTAAAATATATTTCGTCGCGGTACGAGTGACCCATATCACGCTAATCTCTGAATGCTTCAATATAAAACACGCAAATCCCGTTTCATAGACAGATAAGGATTGAATGTATGGGACTCGTAGGAAATGTATTTATTTGTAATGAATTCAAGGGAGATAACTGTATCTAAGGATTCGTCGTGTTCGATGAATAAATCATCTAATTCAACATTTTTATCGATGAACGTGGGTGGGCACGAATTGTTACACGAATTCCAAACCGAACATTTATTCACAACTGAAAAGAAAACACCTGCATGTTGTTTGAGGATTCAATTACAGAGAACTGCTATAAACGAAAATCGCGCAGAATCGAATTTTGTAAAATCATGAATTCGATGAAGTCTCGCGCATAGAACTCTTAATTGCAATCCCTTTTCAACGGACGCTTGGTTTCCCCATCCACCGCAATCGTTGTTATTTCCCTCTTCCCATCCTTTTAACAACAATTTCGAAAGAAGTAAGCAACGTCGTGGACGGCGAATCCAATGTAGACATTCCAACAATATGACTCTCCGTAATTATATGCCAAGTGGATGCAAATAAAGAGCAAACTTGTCTCATTTTGGAACTGCAGAGTATAGTTACCACCGCGATAAACTCGAGCCGAAGGAGAAGTAGAGTAGAAAGAAAGCTAATGTTCTTTTTTCTTGTCTCTTTGCTTTTTATTATTTCTTCCTCCTTCTTCGTGCTTGTTGCTTTCTTTTTTCCTCCCTCCCTTGTTTTCTAACATTCCTCCGGTTGAATAAAAGAAAGAAGTTCCACACGAAACTGTCGTTTGTTAAACGAGCATGGATATACAATGCTCATGCACACATATATACAATTGGATACCACCAACGTATCTCGTTTCCTCGCGAGATACAGAAACGTAGATAAGCTCGAATTTCTCTTTCGAAGTTTCCTTCGCTCAATAATCGATAGTGTCGTATCCAGCGTATAACCAACAAGCAACTCTACCGCATTGTGGATACACAATTTTAGTTCCATAAAGTACACAACGGATCCGCAATCAGCCATAACGGTCGATAGTATCCCCGTGGATGGTTACATAAAGTCATGGAAATCGATATTCCAACCGAAGAGCGAATGAGAGATCTTTTACCCACACAACGCATATACACACATATGTGACTAATCTTAGAATTATAATAACGGGAGGATGTGTAATGCAATCCGACTGCATGAGATACGGCACGGCAATGGTGGAATTCTCCGATTGAAGTCCTTCGTAGGATTTCATGTCCGGTCAAACGGTTCTAATTTCTCTTGTACATTCCCCAAGAATGCTATTATATCTTTATTTTTACCAGGTCTTTTAACATTCAGCTCGATCAGAAGAAAAAGTGTAAAAAATGAATCAAAGCTCTCTCCGCCTTAGACGGGAGATGGATCTCTTCAGCGCTGTTCTCTTGTCTTCTATTATTCTCTCTCGAGACTTTCCTTTCACTTATTTCTTGAAATTGAAATAGCGAGAAGCTACTTCCTCGGTTTTCAACCGCAAGATCTTGGATCTGGAAAACCACAACCGCAAACGCGCTCGATCTCCACCGAGCCCTGCCGACTGCACCGTTTTGTGCCCCAACAGCGCCGCGCGTTCATTTCATCCACGAATCGAAGAAGAAGCTCGCTGTCTACCATCGTTGTGCTCTGTTCCGCAAGGTGATTGCAATTCGGAGTATGCAATTGCACCTATTCGTCTTCTTGTTACGCGCGTTCAAGTACTCGTACTGCAGTACCCAGTGGTGGTGGTGGTGGTGGTGCTGCTGCTGCTGCCATTCTAATACATCGAGACGTGATGCATACGTATACACAACACGCGTCTCATTCCACGCAAATCGATCCCTCGTACCGAGGCCGAAGGTAAAATAACATGGAAGTACCAATTTGCAAAATGGCACGCTATTCAGAGAATCTGATCATACTAAAAGGCGCAGTGATGCATGTTCGATCAAATAGCAGCATACACCGGTTCCATTGCCTACAGGGACAACATGAAAATATTCTCTTCAATGTTCTTTACATCATCGAAGACATCGTGTTCATGCGTTATGAGGAGCAGAATAACAATTTCCGAACTTCTTTTTTGTCCTTTTATCTTTCGAGGTCAAGCAACTTGTATCGTCTCGTATCTCCGAAGTTCAAGGCTTCCCTCTTCGAGTGATAAGTTATAATTCTCTCATTTCATCAATTTTTCAAAGAGAAAGCAGTTCAGGGAAAACAAACGAATGCGGAGAAACATAATCATTGAAAATCATAAAGTTTTAATGAGAAAACCTGACTTCTATTCTATTTCTTTTCGTGTACATCTTTGAGCCATTCCTCCTGGTTCTTCGAATAAAATAAAACAACCTGTTCGTACGTTTCCAAACTTTGAAGAAAGAGAAAGAAAATTACATGCAAACTTATATATATATATATACAATACTCTGGCAGATCTTCAAAGTCTCCTCGTTAAAGTTCATCGTTAAACACTTAAAAACAATACGGAATAAAGTTCAAGGGTATTGAAATTTATTCTCATCGGGATATTCCTCTCTTCCTCTTTCTCCCTGGTTCTCTTGTTTCGATCACCGTGGAGGTGTCGATTGTGAAATCCATCCCGACATTCGAATTCAAAGAAGTACTTTGGCTCCTTGATTGTGTATCGAGCGGCCGCTATCGTTAGTCCTCGTTATAATTCCTCGAGAGAAGCTTTTGTTCTGCTTTTGTAACGAAAGTGTTGATTGTAATTCATCGGAGCGGGGGAAATAGGTGGAACGTGTCGAGGGTGGTTGCAGCAGTTCAACCGGGTGTGTGACATCGATTCGATAGCAGGAAAACCACCTCCTCCTCCTCCTCCTCGTCGCCCTCATCCACACCACGTCCTGTGCGCTTGTACAGAGTCGATAGATCGTATTCACGTCGCGCCCATTCGAATAAATCGAAACTCCATTAAGGCCGTACACGGAAAGTTCGACGTATCCTGTCTGATGCCTATACGGATTTATGCTCGACTCCACGATCCTCTACACCTAAAACTCACGCATATCCTATTTTCCTGCTGCGTTTTCGTTTAACCAACCAATTTTCGGACGTTATCTCGATCGATGGAAGATACTATTCAAAGAAATACTACTACGCGTCTTTGTTATCTTTATGTACCAATTTTATGTTACTCCTTTCGACATTTAGGGTCTGCGTACATGCTCCGTGATTCGATAATTGAAAAACACATACCTAGTTTATAGTTTGTTTTCAATCGATCGATCGAAAGAACAGGTCTGCGAAGTACTTGTTGCGTATAACATGCGTTGCTGGTTAGTCAAACGACATTAAATTCCATCCTTCGTATCTTAATGAAGTTGAAAATTATAGCGAAACCATTTGTTCAATTTCGAGTCAAAGATCGTGGATTTTCCAAAGCGTGATGATAGTAGTTGTATATTTTAACACCTCGTAAGGAATCTTTATCACAGCATATATTTTGAATATCTCCACACGAAAGCGCACGATACTTTACATATAACTCGCTACTAGGGGCTATGAATAACCGATCCCACATTGAATTCAATGATATATAGGTACAGAGTAATACACGGAATATGCTGTATGGGAATTAGTATGTATCAATTTGATGCACGTGATGCTCGAAGCATCGATGGGGGAAAAAATTCGATCCCACGTTCATTAAGAATTTCACGTTCGATATAAGAGAACAGGGAATTGGTATTCGAAAATGTTCCGCTTTGAGAGTTGATAATTATCTTTCATATGTGTGGGTAATCTAATGGATTATATTATATAAACCACGTAACTTGATTCGTTTTACATCGATATGAGGTATATCACGTATCCCCTGGAAGCCTCAAAATTTCGTTTAATCTCCTTCCCTGTTCTAGCGAATATAGGATTTTATGAAATAAATGAACACCGCTCAATTGAATGATGTATATATGTATAATTCTATTAGTTCATCGATGATTCTCAATCTATGTGTATGTATATGTATACATATATATGTATTTTATTCAACAGAGCAAAGTATATACACGATGTCATAACGAAACAATCTCGCTTAGCTACACGGAATCAAATTAATAAAATCGAACGTATGAATTCACAAATCACGAAACGTTGCATTATTCATAAAGCCCCTCGCGCCGAACAATTTCATGGATCTCAAGCGCATTGATGGCATTGATTCATTCATTCATTCGTTGCTTCGTTCATTCATTTCAAAGTGATTTTACTGGGGTTGAGTCAGTCGTATGTCTGTCAATAAAACTAGACATTAGAAACGAAAAACCAGTTCATTCCAATGGACAGGATACAAGAGGCTGCCGCATAATAAGTCCCCATTGTTGTCGCTCGAGGCGATGCGAGGAGAAGTTCTTGGATTAAATGTAAAAGCAAAAACTAATATATCTGTACATAAATAAATGCTAAAACCGAAACGAAACGAAATGAAATACTTTATTATAGGATATAACCTGAGGCTCGAAAGATCTATGTAAATCGCTATTGCGCTTTAAATCACATCACTGTTCCCTGTTCTAGATCATGTATATACGCGGACCTCGATGCACATCACCAAGATCGATACTACATCCTCCCTTCGATGATAATATCATTTTTTTCGCGCACACCCACCCGATGGTGGGATTCGAAAAAAAGTAATGGCAAAAGTTTCAGTCGGAGAGTGGTACAGTTTTCAAACTGTACTACTCGTACATTCGGTTCGTAATAAGTTACACTTATCTGCCATAAGCATCCGGAGAACTCGTCCCAGTTACGTCAAAGTACCTGACTCTCTGGCACTTGGGAGAAGAAGAAGAAGAATAAGGAGAGAGAAAACACCCGGGGCCAAAGTAAACGAGTGAGAAATTTTCTCCAGTTGAAATCCTCGCGACAGGGAGAACTGCCGCGGATATCTTTGAGAAGAGGAAAAAGATGGTGAAGTAGAGAAAAGGGTGATATGTTTTGCGGCGATTCTGCGGACGAAACGGTGAGAGCGGAAAAACCCAGTTGAAGATCGTTGAAGAAATTTTTCACCACATTACACCTTGGGTTGTGCACTCTTTTTTTTTATCTCCCTCCTCTTCCTTTTCTACTTTTCTCGATTTAAGATGATGATGATGATGATGATGATGATGATAATGATAATGATAATGATGATGACGACAACCACAACGACTGTGATGAGAGATAGCCCATAATCCTTCGAGTGTACGATGCCTTTCGTTGTAAAATATATGTAGTTTTGTATCTCTAGGGATGAGAAGGGAATCAAATAATTATGTGACGGATGAAAACTGTTGAGGAGATCTAGAGTTGTCTTTGATGCTGTGCATTATTGAAATTTGCTGTTGAGAACCTTAATGGATTATAAAAAGTGTCCAAAGTGGATAGCTTGGGTTCGTAATGAGGAGAATAGAATAGCAGCGACAAAGTGCCAGCATATCGTCGTCCATCGATTTTTTTGTATCGTCCAAGAGAGAAAAGTTTTACGTGAAAATGGGTTGAGGAGGAAAAAAAAAGAGATTATTTATTTCAGCATTTACAATGACGCGAATAATCTTTGTTTCCTGAAATTTCATTATCCGTGGAATAAATATTGTCTTCTTGTATTATTTACAAAAAACAAAAAAAAAACAAGCAAACAATGTATATATTTTTCTCAAAATTAAATTCCACTTCGAAGAAGTGTGGAATTTGTTTGAACCCTTCTACGAAGTTCCAGAAAACTGGAACTCGCTTGAACATTCCTCCACATTTTTTAGAAGAAAATTTTAATTTTAGAATACATCCACTATTCTTCGTTGTTACGTACCGAGGGACAGATTTTGTTTAATCCAAAAATAGTATTCAAAATATTTTAGAAGAATACATTCTATTCGGAGATTCATTATTGAGGGAAAATTGTATCTGAAAATTCGAATGTGACTCATATTCATTTCAACGATGACTTGTATCATTGCTTCCCGAAGACGTAATATTGTATCTCGCGGTAGGGATGATGATGTCGCTAAGACACGATGAAAGAAAGACTTGAGGAGGAAAAAAAGAAAGGAAATAGAAGAAGGAAGCGAAATTTTTCTTGGTTCTTGTTCGATTCACGATCGTTTCAAGTACCTTGCACGTCAATCGAGCTTTTGTGGCGTAAAATCAACGTTCCGACTAGTAGTTCTTCAAACTTCCTCCTTTCCACAACCCTACCTCCTTCACCCTCTTATCCTTTTTCTTTTCGTAATTTCTCTTTCAGTTCTTCTTATTCGTTTTTCTTTCACGCCATCCCGGGGTCGCGGTAACGTCGTGTCTGCTGCATATTAAGAACTATTCCACTCTTCTTTCGACTCGTTCTCCAGAATGAAGAAAAATTCACCAGAAATCGTAAGAACGGATTTTCACTCTTTCTGTCTTTTTTTCTCTTCTTCCTATTTTCCTTCCCTCGCGCGATAAAGAATATAAGTATCCTAATTCGGGAGAAATAATCTTCCAGTCGCTGTCGTCGTATTATTCTCGAATCTTATGCAACCCGGATTAACCTTCGATTTCTGATCAAATTTTCTCTGTAGAAGTGCTGCTATCAGACGCTATTCTCTCGCTTGGAATGAAACTTGAAGAAAATGACTATGGATCGAGGTAGCAAAGTGATCATCATCATCATCATCATCATGATCATCGTAGTCGTCGTACTACCAACATATTATACGCTGCTGCAACTATCTAGATACGAGTGCAACAAGATTATAGAGAGTTACGTCATTGAGTGGTAGTTGTCGATCTAACGGTTGTGGTTTGACACGTTTCTCCTGATCAAAATATATTTTATGATTATTATATGTATACGGCATAGATATTCGACATTCCAAACTGAAATTGGAAGAAATCTTGTTCGATGGAATAACTTTGAAGGGAAATTATTATGTAAAATCTTCTGATAATCTTCGATGAAGTTTTTAGTCACGGTTGAAATGGTAACAACTTTTCGCGTGTAATTAACGTGAAAGTGTATCCAATCGCAGACATCGCGATTTGGATCCTAATATGGAACAAATGTGAAATCTCTACCGAACACAATTTTAGATTTCATGTGATGATTTTTGTTGAAGGGTGATCGCTTATTATCCCGAACCGTTACCTACGATTGAAATAACCGCATCATCCCCCTCCTGACAGGTCGAGAACTTTTTTTCTTGGAATAAAGAGAAGAAGTGGTCAGTAACTCCTCCTTCGTACCTCGGAGAGTTAATTAATTCGCCCATAAAGATTGGCGGTCCAACAATAATATAGCAAACCCTTTCTCTCTCTCCCTCCCTCTCTCTCTCTCTTTCTCTCGGCTTTGATATGCACGAATAAATTCACACGCGTCCGCTCACATCTACGAGAGATTTGTACTCCCACAAATGCATTCGCGGTTGAGGCAACAGGCGAAACGTGTTATTAGATTGAAGTCGACCCACGCAGAATCCTTCTCTCACTCTTTCACTCTTATTTTTCCAATCTTGAGAGAAAAAGGTGGAGAGAAAACTCTTAAACGCTCGTAATTATCGCCCGCGTATCTCTCGCTATCTGCATATATTATTCTCTTCTTTTTTCTCTTGTGTCCTTAGCCGCTACGCGCTCAATGCAAAAGTTTATATTGCCCGACGTCGCCTCGCATGGCGCGGCGTCATCGGGGCGGTAATACCACCGCGCACGTGTATAATTATTTCCATCCTGGGAGACAGCGTACAACATCATACACGTATACAGTGTGACATAAGCTCCTTCTTCCCTGTACATACCTTTTAGACTCCAACACCATCGCTCTACACTGGGTGACGGAAAATTTTCACCTCGCGCATTTTGTGTACACATTATATCGAGATGAAATTTCTCCTCGATAGCGTGGAAGGTATTTTCTATTCAACGTTCCATCTCCTCTTCCTTCTGCCGCAGGGACCAAGTTTGTTCGTAGATTTTCTGTAAATTGAGTGAACGTGTCTTTATAGGGTTTCCTATTATGTTTGTGCACACGTACTGTGTTTTACGAAATATCATTGTTTCGGATATGTTGAGAAACTTTCGATTTGAAGAATTTTATACAATCATTTCGAACTGTGGTGATAAGGTTACTGGAAATACACGAGTATAGTTACGTAGATTCCGCTTCGTAGAAAGGGAGGTTCTAATGAGCTCTCTCAAGAGGTTTAGGGATCTTGATGTTCCTGGAATGACGAATATCCTCTTGTTTCGTTGCAGTTATATTGTTCTTGGTAAACTCCATTCATATCTTCAATAACTCCAAGCTGACTTTGATAATAATGCTCTAGTGTGGAAGGAATAAAACTAAGAGATCTGATCGTTAATACCAATAATTCATGTGTTCTTGGAGAACAACTGAAACTGAAGAGCACTAGGATAGGTAGAAAACCATTGCGGAGAATGAAGAATCAACTCTATGTTTGATCGAAAAAAAGATCTTTCCTCAATTAAAAGATTCCCTACGAAAACTCTGTCTTGTAGACGTAGAAATCGAGAAGTATTTTCTCTTCTTCTTCTTCTTCTTTCAAAGTCTTCACAACGACGAGGGTCAATCTTCACAAACATCGAACACTCTCGAGGAAGTCCATTTCGACGTTTGCTCTTGAGAACCTGGCAGAAGGTATCCTTTATTCAAGACCTGTGTATGTGAGTGAATATGTGTGAGCTGCAATACACAAATAACACAGTAAAACTCGCTGACGTCTTGCGTACTCTTCCCCCTCCTTCCCTCTTTTTCGATGTATCAGACGCTGAACACACTCTCAATGGATCCTGCTTCTAAGCAAAGTTTAGCTAAGCCGGCGCCGCCACCATTGGTGTGCAAGGTTCTTGATTTATCGGTCTGCCTTGGTTTTGCGCTAACACGCAACCAGCCCCGACGGCCATGTGGCTCTTCTCTCGCTTTCGCCTCCGTTATCCTCCTTCGTTCCCCGATAACACACTCGATAACTTTTTTCTCTTCCACGGCCCTTACGGTTCTACACCCTTGCCGCTGCCGTTGCCGTTGCCGTTGCCGTTACCGTTGCCGTTGCCTCTACCATCTTTATCTCTCCTGAAACCTCCAGAGAGAATCTTCTCCATTAAAAAAAAAAATATATATATATTATCTGCGAGGAAGATTATAAATGAGTGAAAATCATTTCTAACGATTATCTTAAAAAATTTTCACCTGAAAGAATGAATGTTCTTCGATACCACCGATCAAAGATCGGGATCGAGGGGGTATTTGAGGGAGAATAATTTCAAATACCAACGAGACAGAATATGAAAGAGGAAAAAGAATGACGATGATGGTAAAGGTGATGGTGCTTCGTCGATGCTCCATTTCTCACCCGGAACGACGTGAATCTCGATAGCTCTACTATCATTCTTGCTCTCCCTCTTTCTACCAGTTGGACAAAGAAAGAGGAATAAGTTGAAGATATACTCCCGAAGGAGACGAGAGAACGAGAGGGAGAGGGAGAAGAACGTTAGATTGGGAGCACCGATTGGCACATTCCTCCGGCACGCCAGAGGCGCTTTATCTACGTCAATGTAATTCGCGAACTCCCCAGTGTGAGAAAGAGAACACGAAGATAGAAGAAAAACCCTTTTTCGATATTATCGTAGACGTTGGGGTAAATAAATAATCGCGAAGCAATTCTTTCCCTCTTTCTTCCTTCTTCTTTGATTTCACTTAGCCAAAAGGTTTTGTCCCTCCTGAACAACCGGGTTTTCAAGTTCAATTATTTGTACTTTCTCATCTACGGTTCGTTTGATTCTCTGATTTTATCCTTTTTCGAGATCAGAATGATGAAATTCCCCCTTCTCCTTCGTCTTTAAGTGAATACCTCCAAGATGAACTTCAAAGACAATTCTTCTCGGTGGATTCATGAGAATTCATGTATAATACATCAGATTTTACGTCAGACGTCTCTCTCTCGTTCTCTTCCTCTCTCCCGACGGACGATTCCATAATTAACTATAATTCTCAATGGGATAAGATGAAAGTTGTGGACGTATGAATCTCTGAATACTTGTCCATTCGTTGCAGACGGTTCTTCAAAATTGATTGGAACTTTCTCCCGTAGTCGTATGATACAATCGAACTATTTTAGCGTTAATTTACGAGGAACGCGCACGAGAGAAGCGATATCGAGATCGAATGGTATTTCAAAAAGAATACATTCATGAGTACACATGTATACGCCTCGCTATGCTCATACTAACAATAATGGAATGAGCAAAAATAATTTATCACCGAAAATGCGTTCATATTCTGTAATAATGCGTTCCTGTAATCCGGTTTTCCCACTTCTCTTGGTTGGGAGCTACCGTACTTTTGACGCTAATGGCACGAAAGCTTTGAAAGCTCCGATCCTGCCCTGACTGCACAACGACGATGCTCTCATTGAATACCGCGGATAGGTACCAGCTCTACGTTCTACGATACACGTCATATGTTCTACGCTTCGTAGAATTTGTAAGGGATGGAATAGAGCGGTGAAATGAAAACCCTACTTCGGTTCACGTTATTAATACTAAAATCTATCATTTTTTCAAAGATTTGTTTAGAAAGGAGGGTCCTCAAATTCTAAAAGATGTGAGGGAAGAATGAAACCGTTCGCTTTTTTATAATCGATAATAAATTCATGAGGACATCGGAGGAAAAAAGAGTAAAAACGTTCATAAAGATTTTACAAGGGATATAGGTGTTGTATACATTTTTCCCCATTGGGCTATAATAAACTGATTTTCCTGTCCTCTCTTGATGGTACTTTCGGTACTAATGGCACGAGAGCTTGGAAAGCTCCGATTCTTCGTTGACTATACGACGGTGCTCCCATCGAATGGTATACAGTTATTTCTATCTCCGTCTCCCTCTCTCTCTCTCTCTCTCTCTCTCTCTCTCTCTCTTGTGCGGTAAAATACAGAGGACGCAACAGAGCGGTCAGGTGAATTCGAGATGGCTATATCGGTGAAAAGGGAGATGGCAAAAAAATAATAAAAAGTATAGAGAGTGGACAAAGTGGTCGAGAGTGGGAAGACGAGGGAACGCAATTCACCGTTGATAGGAGACGTATATGAAAAAAAAAATAGGGAACGAATTTATCGATCGATGCGCGTATACAATGACGTTAGTTAAAAATGCCAAATTTTTCCCTCCAAAAAGTATAATAAAGAAGTTTTCCAACGGTTTGTGTTTAATCTTGATCTTTTATCTGAAAAACAAATCTCGAAGATAAGTATACTTTCACAAACGTTTGTCTCGTGTTTCGCGTATAAATAGATTTTCGAGAAGACTTGTTAACATCATTACCAGTTGAACGGCTACCAAAGTGAAATATAAATTCGAGATTCGAATCTGAAATCTAAATTACAGCAAACATTATATTATGTGAATTCATAAAATCCCACGAACATTATAAATTCACAGACCCAATAATAATTCTAATCTATATCTCTTTGCGCAACCAGTTCTCGTTGGTTTACCTGTACTTTATAAAGGTTGGAGATTACGCTAATATAAGAAAAACGTATCCTCTTTTTGTATGATTATTTTTTTTAGGTATGTATATATGTACAAGTAAGAGGTGGTGAAGATAAAGTACACGCAGGTAAAATAAAAAACAGAAAAAGAAGAGGAAGAAGATGGAGGTTGAACAAGTATAGCAGCATGAACACGCGTGTATACGTACACTCTGTAGAGATTCGAAGGACGATGTAACGACGTATCTTGAACAACCTATTCGACGATAAGGAGTCAAGGAAGATCGTTCACCGCTTGTTCCGAGGAGAAGATCATCGCGTCGTCGATGCACAATGGCTACGTGACATTACCATTGAACGATTTACGATCGTACCTGCGAATCTGCTGAATACCTGTGAATAATAAGCACTCGTTAATAAGCCCCGAACGAATAAGATCGAACGAATGTAATTAATTTTCGTGTATAATTCAAACATCGAGAAACAAGCTTTCGAGATAATATTGAGAATAAATCGTTGAGAGTATATTATTACCCGAAGAAAAGATAACGATATGATTACGAAGGTGTTCATTTCGATAACAAAACATTGTATCATTCTCTTCGTTGTAAAAGATATAGAAATTCAAGATTCGTAATAAGCATTGAGGAAGATAAATTGGAATTTATTTGAAAAATATTTCCCGAGGAGGTAGAACATAAGATACCGATATATAGAGAAAAAGACGTGAGCGAATTGTTGAAGAGCTTGGAATGGAGAAAATCGAACGGGATATTCAACTGAATTGGAGCGGAATTGACAAATCAACGTACTGGTACAAATGTAAAAAGAAAAGACGTCTATCGGTCAAGAGAGCTATTGAAATCATACAGGTGTGGGGTCGGGGGAAACAGGGTAACAGGGAAACACTGGGCAAGAACAAAATGTACAGAAAGAATGAGAGATTTCTAAAGCAACGAGAAACTGTTGCGCGCCTGATATGTACGAGATAAAAAAAGGCGAGAAAAGAAGAATATCTGTGAGAATTGCTTGTGTAAGAAAAATAAAAAGATTGTGGATGAAAGTTGTTTGAAAACTTATCAGGAAAGCGAGTAAATAATAGCAGAACTTCGAACAAAAGGTCAAGTTTCTTGACTCAATATCACCTCTATCCTGTTGTTTTGAATTCACAAAGTCGCGAACACTCTTTTGAAATCTTTTAATCCTTTTATCCACAAATTATTTGCACCAACTGCATCTCCGTCAAGAACAAAAATATTGTAACCACGTCAAGGTGAATCGAATTATCTTATAGAAGATTTTAATATCCGTTCGCGGTAGACATTTCAAGTACAAAGGATGGAAAGGAATCCTTTGGATTCATGAGAATACATTTGGATATGAGATGGGGGAGAGAAGGAGGATCGTCAATTCCCATGTCATGGATATGATATCGACGCCACCTATCGAGACACGCGTGCGATAGATGATACGTCGATCGTTTTGAATAACACAAACACTCTACGGCGCCATTCTCGATGGCCCATCACTTTATACATGACTTTGAAAGAGAGAAGAGAATCTCTTTCTATCTATCTATGCATACAGCTTTTCGCACAACGACGACTACGAAGACCACGTCGAAGTCGAAGTCGAAGTCGAAGTCAAAGTCGACATCGAGAGAGAGAGAGAGAGAGAGAAAGAGAGAGAATGCCGGAGATATGGATACGTCGATAAGTTTCGCGACTTTCCATTGAATTGCAAATTCGTCGCACGGAGTTTTTGAGAAATAAGGATAAAGGAAAGAGATATTGTGTGGATACCGCGAAAGACATATGCCGATAAAAATAAAACTTTGACTTAATCGTATTTTGGAAAAAGGTATCAAACTTTCGAATCTCTCTTTCTCTCACTTTTGAACATACTCCATGAAATCCTCGTCCTTTCCTCGTGGTCTGAACTCGACGGTGCTGTGTGAAGAACGCAAATGATATTCAGTACTCTTCATTTAATTTCAACCAAGTACTACATTTTAACGAAAAGAGAAAAGTGGGTATGACAGAAACGACGATGTCGCTGCTACAGAACGACTACCTTATCCCAGACATGAAAAGAGGAGATGGCTCTGAATACAAAAAACGTCAAATGTAATGAGATTCAGAAAATTGAAAGCAGACTGGTAAAGGGGCTAGGAGGAGACATGAAAATAACAAACAAAATATCAAGGGGAAGAGGAGAAAAAGAATTCACACGGTCAGAGGTTGTATTCAATTATAATGCTAAACTCGTGCGGAGATTATATCCGAGGATTATTAGCGAGAGAAAGAAATTTAACTTTATGTAAGGCGAGGCTGGGAATAATCTGGAGCAGTTTTACGTGTCGAGTAGTTGTTGTTTCATTATAATTTAATCACGGGGATAATTGGTTGGAAGTACGGTTTTTGTTGTGTTCGAGGTTGTGTGGAGCATCCCAAAATTACCTGGCTAGAAATTTGTTTCCTGGATTTGATTACATTGAGGGACTTTTGATAAACTATGGAAAGTCTTTGGAATGTCCGGGAATGGAAACACTGGCTGAGTGCTTTTGCCAGAAATCCCAGTACTGGCAAATTCACGGCGAAGTAGATCACGTGTGGATTCTACGTTGGTTGTTGTTGTTTTGACATAACTGCTCACGGTAATGCAATTGGAGTAGAATTTACAAAGTAAATCAAACAGCTCTGGGAGAAATCATACCTATTGGATAGTTCAATGGCCCATATCAGGGCCAAGAATACGATTAATCTGCCTGAATAGCGTCAAGAAAGGTAAGAGGAGGGCCTAGAATGATTTCTACTAGGGAGAACTCGGTAGTAAATTCTACATGAGGTGTTACCAACTCTGATTCGATACTAGCACAACCCGTGTGGAAATTTCTCCGGGCGTCCTGAATTGAATATAGACCCTGTATGGGCTTATATTGGGTATCCAAACTCAGGATGTCCTAACCTTAGCCACTAAGGGGCCTAGTCGGGTTGCTGATATTCAGCCTGATTTCTCTCAGTCAGGGACACCCCGATATAAAGCCCATATGGGGCCACGCTGTATTACCAATTTCTTCCCCAATTTCAAAAATCTGGGCACACCAATCACAGCCTCGATAGGGCTTTGCAAGGCTTCCCGTATTCTCCCGACGATCTTGATTCAAGCATACTTGTACACAACCCATGTAGGGCCAAGCTGTATTTCCAACGTTTTCCCCGTTTGGGAAATCTGAATGCACCGAACTGCAGTCTGCATAGGAGCTTGCTCTTATATTAATTCCCTAGTAGAAATTTGGCAGGGAATTCCCTGATATTAGAAGCATGGTCCTCGTGAGGCTGCAGTAGGGAACTCCTAATTAAGGAAAACTTTTAATCATCTTATCAGGTCCTGACATGGCATCCTGTTTAGGACCTTACAACAATGTAACGTGAGGTTGTGGACAGGTCCCAGTCAGATTTTCCCTTTCAGTAACTCAGACATGGTATTCCTATCAGAGCCTGATCAGGATTGTCTTCACTCATCCGTATTTAAATTGTGAGGTAACTGTCAAGATATCTTGATCAGTACCTGATCAGGATTGCCTTGCCTCATTCGTATTTCAATCATGTGATAACCGACAAGACAGCCAAATCAGGACCTGATCAATTCAGAACGATGAATGTATCAAACTATTCAAAATTTTCACACAACTCATTAGAAATTTACCGGTGTTTTTCAAATGTTCAACTGAGGTCTATTTGGATCATCAGTAGAATTTCTTCTGTTGGGGGAGTTTCAAAAAATTTTATGAAAAGTGAATTCTATGAAAATTAAATTGAATGTTAGAATATAGCTTAGATGAGGTCGTGATTGGGAATCCCGCTACCACCCGGATCAGGTCCTGGTTAGGAATTCACTTACTACCCTGATCATATCCTGATTGGGAAACGTTTGGTTTTCCTGGTCAGGACCTTGTCCTTTCCCTGCGTTACATTTTTGTCAGGGCCTTATCAGATACACAAGTCAGGCCCTGAACGGGAATCAGGCATGCCTGATCTGGACCTGATGTTTTCCGTATCAAAATTTCTACTGGGGTTCCTTTTTTGAATATAAACCCACTTTAAAAAGCAAATTTACTGAAATCGTATTGGTAATTACGACTTCTTGCGGTGTATGTCCGCAGGTTTACTATCGGTGAACAATTCCAAGACTGAATGAGGCTGTTCTGTTTTTTCGATACAGTCCGATAATGTATGAACAAAGTAATGTTGAGTGAAATACCCGAATAGAAATTAGAATTGGACCATTCCAGGCCCTGTCTGGACTCGAGTCGAAGTGGTCTGGGTACAGATAGGGTCTTGAATAGTCCAATTTCCAATCGAGGAAGTTTCCTCCTTGCAATATTCATTCAATTTGATGGTATTCGCCACAATTTATTATCCTTTTCAAGGTCCTAGTTTCATCGCCTACATTAGCTTCATCATGTGTGTCCTACATAGGCCGAAGTTGGGAATAATATGCAGGCCCTCAAGATTAATGCGTGACAATCCTGTCTAGGCCCTATAAGGGTAACCAAAACAGGGCCTGAAATAAAACGAGGACGCCTAGTTTGACCCAAACTGCCGCCAAGAATTAATTTCCATACGGGAATTTTGTTTTCCTAAAACTTGGGTTTTTGCTCAGCCGTGAAGATTGAGTACTGGCGCAGAACTGTCTGTCTGAGGGAAGCCTTTGAAATCCTCTTGAAATCCGTTGCCAGTTGAAAAACAATGATGATCCTGAATAGGAACCGTTTTTTTTTTGCCGAACTCCGGCAAATACAACTTTGCCAGTACTGTGCCTTTTGACAACTCTGGCAATTTCCCATGGGATTTTTATGAACTCCTGACGGATTTTTCCGAATATACAGTGACAGAAATCACATGGGGAATCCAAAGAGATTCAAAATTGGGAAAGTTTTGAGGAACTTTCGAATGGCTGAAGATGTGGGAGTTATGATACACTTTGAGGAGTTGATCCGAGTATTATGCTACCTGGAAATACATAAGAAGTCCATAGAAAATCAGAGATTACGTATTTCCGCGGAACTTTTGGCGGTTTTCAATAATGTGTTATTTCGAAAAGCTCTGATTTGTATCCCGGAAGTTCTAATTCGATTTAATTTTTAAATCTCCCTGGATCCTGGTAGGAATTTTTCTGGGCGCCCCACTTGCCATCCATGTACTAGATCAAACCCATGTGAGGGCAACTAGATAATACATTCCAGATAATTTGACTTTGGTGCTCGAACATTCAGTTGGTTTATGTAGATTTTTCATGCTTCGACTTATCGAACAGTAAGATTGATAGTCCATGAACATGTCAAACGTTTCAATTTGTCACTTAGGATTATTTTATAGGAATAAATTCGAAAGCAACGTATTCAACTTGAGATTACATTTGAAAATACATGAAAAGCATGATTCCAGGTTTCTAATTAGCAATTTGAACTATGTATGGTACCAATTTCCTGGGACATCTGGGTGGACACAGGCTAGAAAGTGCGTTACAAAACTAGCTAGAAACCAACTTGACATCTGGGGAAACTAGCAGGGGTCCATCTAATTCCCAATCATAATTTCTGCTAGGGAAGTTACCCATTCTGATTCTGGATGACCTTGTCAGAGCTAAATAAAACACCGGTTTGACCTGATGACAAATACCAGTCGGGAGAGATTTCGATTCCTCTCTTAATTAG
Organism: Gonatopus flavifemur; assembly: GCA_018340375.1. Classification (NCBI taxonomy): domain Eukaryota; kingdom Metazoa; phylum Arthropoda; class Insecta; order Hymenoptera; family Dryinidae; genus Gonatopus; species Gonatopus flavifemur. The sequence continues at coordinate 10,104,427 of JAFFJZ010000006.1, forward strand.
AAATTCAAGTGTTCAGGAAAATAAATACTCCAACGCCTTCGTTTTCATCCTTCCAGCCACACACTCTATTCGTTATTTAATCATGAAATCGAAAACCCATCCAATCACACGACGAAGGCGACATACCCTTTCCCAAGTTTCCATTTTTATCCCATAATATGTATATTTTATGTCTCGAATGGCGAGCTCGTTCGTGTTACGCGGAACTTTCGTGTTCAGCTGAGTACATCGACAATAATACACCATTTCTTTGAAAACGTTCTAGACATGCTAGAGACGACGTGTTGTGGCTTTATAGAAAGTTCAAACCGATGCGAGATTAGAGCATAAACGAAAGAACGAATGAAACGAACGAACGAGCCTACAAAAAAAAAAAAGCAGCGGATAAATATGCTTCTAAGAACGATAGTGATCTCTATTCGCAAGGATAGTTGTTTCTTTGACTTTGAAACTGACACCTAACCCCACGTTTTTTGTTCCTCCTTCTTTTCTTCCCTCGTGATCTTGGAGTTTTAGCCCGACCAACTCTATTTGAGTCGAAGAAAAAAGTATTACACCGAGTATTCGGTATTAGTCTTGATCTCCATCATCACATGTTTGGATCTCTCGCTCTTCCCAGGGCCTCGAACAAAGTGTCGAAAAGAAAAGAAAAAAGAGCTTCTAAAGAGCTTGAGAGTCGTTTGATGAATAGGAATGAAAAATAACAAAGAACATCTGTTATTCCTTTCGTGCGAAAAAGTGAATTAAGATCGCCGATGCGATTAAACGCTATTCTAAAAGTATAAAATGCTCCTTTATTTATAAATTCTTCGCGCGTGGAGGTGTGAGATAATACATTCACGGAGAAAGGGAGTGAGAAAAAATCTATCGTCCGTTGACGATTTCAATTTTTGCGATAAAGTAAACCCGTGGATACACGGAATTCATGAATAAACACATGCTTTATGGACAGATTACCGCGTATATACCTGATATGTTGAATCTATTCGTATATCTAGCCTAGTTTAATTTCGTCGTACGTCAGCGAATCGAGATACCACGACTTGTTCAGCCGATTGAAATTGTCCAATAAAATCATCCGTCTTCAAAGCTTGCTAGGCGATTTCTTCAGAATCCAGAACATTAGAATATCTGTCGGATAACAGAGAACATGAAATGAGTTGTATCTTTTATTCCTTCTTCGTGGGAGAGATTTTGTAGAAAGAGAGAAAAAGAACAAGAAGAATTTATTCTCCTCTTTCGCGTATTCGGGATATAAAATCTTGTTGCACGAACATTGAAGATCTGATAAATGAGGAAATAAAAGAGCTCGATCGTCTTGGTCACATTTGCATTTCACGTTGAGTGAGAATAAAACGATGAGGATTACGATGATTATTATAATGATAAGTATAATAATGATGATGAAGGTACAGCGAGTTAAGAGAAAGGAGGAGAAGGAGGACGTGCACGTCCCCGTTCGGCACGTACAAATTTACGGACCTTCTCCCCAAACTACTACGGTACAATCAAATATGTAAATGACGCTGATATTTGTCGGTCGAAGCAGCACCCTGCGCGTGTAAGAGCATTCCTTCGTCGATATTATGCTTTATAACTACGTTAAGTCGAAAATTCTGTTGACGAATGAGTTACACGTACAAATAAATCCAATATCAGCATCGGTCAAACGTTTGATATTCTCGTTCGAAAGCTTCCGGAGTTCATTTATTTAACCGGTAAATATGTATTTAGAAATATAACAGCAGCTATCCTATGCAAACGATTCTTATTCATCTACCATACATTCGCTTCGAATATTACACTTCCATCACTCTAACTCGAGGCATTAAAATCTTCCATTCGATCGGTCGCAATTGTTCGTACGTGCTCGGCACAATGAATTATTATAACCAGAATTTTTAGCCTCGGTATCTAAGGTATCTATCCTACACATGATACATGAAGCAGGAAACGAACGATTTGCTTGTTGCACAATAACAAATAAATCCAATATCGAAGACGTGGAATAAAGTGTTTATATTCCTTGATTTAACTATGACCGGGAGAGGTCCAGTTTGCTTCCATTAGCCACCGATCATCGCTGAAAGGTACTATCTCGAGTGTCTCAACTTTCAGTAACGTTCACAATGATTCTCCCTCGTTATATATACCGTAAAGCAATTCCGTTCCCATCCTGTTCCTCCATCGTTTCATCCAACATCAATTCCTCAGGGCGACGTACCCATGACTGGAATTATTATCTCTGACATACCGAAAGGAACATTACATGAGCGTTCTTGTTTAAAGCTTCTATTCTATTACATCTAGGTCGATTTGATCATAAATATAATAACCACAACACAACAAAAAACATCATCGTATCATCGTGTTTTATAATTACCAATTACAACAGAAGAAAATTCGATTTTCTCGTTCAATTCTTCGCATAGTTTTCTCATTGTTCCAATGAAGATTGTAAGCAAAAAATAAGATGAACTTTCTCGGGAGTTCGAGGGAGTCGTCTCCTCTCGTCATCTGCATCGCGGTTGAAGAATTTATTGATTTCAAAGAGAATGAGGGTAGGAAACGAATCTATCCTTCAAAATGGTTGAGTCGTTATTCTTCCTTTCATTGTCTCGTAAAACTTTTTTCTTATCGATATCTTGTCGTAGGTCTTATTCCTTTATTTTCAACCTCCAACGGATAATATACCGTAACTCGTCACTTTGAGGCGCCAAGATGCACGAACGACTCACGACCGACTTCGTGTTTCCGCGTCTTCAACATAGGAGGTATCCACCAATACTTAACAACTCTTTTCGTGGCCGGGAGGGCAATTCTGAAATCCTCCTTTGTTCCAACTGGGTTCAAAGGCAAAGCGATGTATCTTATATATATATATAAAATAAAGGTTTACCTACCGCAGTGATTCGTGAAAACGTTGTGGAATGCCAGTCCAACGCCTGGTGATTAGATTGGATTCTCTGGGAGAAAGATTAATGGGGAGATGCCTTGGGAATAAAATCGGAATACTCGTGCGCAACTTTTTCCGCTCATAGTATTTCTATTTAAAATGAAAAAAAAAGATACGTGTGATGATTATTGAATTTAAATGCCTGCCAGTCGATCGACCTGATTTCCAACAACACACATCATCGTACATTGTGCGATGTTCCATCTACTATCGTCCCGGGTTGTATATATCAATGACGTCATAATAACAGAGTACCAAATTAGAAACCGTCGACAGGGTCGATGATTTGACTGCCATGGATTTAGTTACGATTATAGCTTACAGCGTTTTAGGTAACCAGCCTTTCGGTGTGTTTGCACCGATGTAATACATTATTAAGTTAGCTGCAGCATGGCATAGACATGTGTATGTTTATCTGGATGAAAATGATAGGGTGAATTAGGTTAAATTTGGACCACCCGCGTTGTGGATGGTATTTATGCGTTCCCTCTCTGCGCAAACAAAACATCAGGATGGAAACGATGACGAAGTGTCGGATGCACAATCTATTTATTCAACCGAAATACAATGAGTTCGATATATTTCGACTCGTCTCCTACGATATTTTTGACGCATGAATTTTTCACGTCTAATCGATCCAACAGATGAAAAAAGAAAAATACATATAACTGCATTTCCACGCATAAAAAATGTATGTGAAAAGCAGGTGTTTTGTATCGAATGATGCATAAATCAAACCTTGCGATGAATCAGAATTAGGAGATGAGATATTGTTAATCGCAGAACCAGTAACTCTGGATATACAACATCCCTCATTTCCATATCGCAACATGATGAAGCTCTCATATAAAGTGTATATGAGATGTTCATTCTACATTTTTCAAAGAAAATGTGTAGATACTCGTTGAAGAACATTATAGGGAATTGATAGTTGAGATATGAAAACAGATTCTTTGCTTTCCAAAAATAAAACGAAGGAAGAAAATGGCAGAGTATATACACGTATATATACTTTATGAGTACACAAATACACCCCAAGAAGCTAATAGCTCTTCCGCGTTCGAGCTGAACCACTCGAACAAACCTAGACCAACTCCTTTCTTATCCAAAGAGAGCGCATTAATCTCGTACCTTCCGCGCGGATAAAGTGCTTCCGATGGTTGTAGCCTCCCTTTCTCGTACCTCTTCCTTTTTATCTTTACACTCCTTCGATTTGCCCTCTTTGTTTCTCGACGAGTGTTTCCTGCAACTATGAACTCTCATTCCCTCCTCTCTCTCTCCCACCTAAATTTCGAGCATTCTCAACTTTCCTTTAATTGTGAAAATCTCACGATACATAAAATAATTCATTTTCAAGAACGAAGAATCGAAAGAAACGTGAAAAGCATACATATATTCTCTCTTATCATAATTTTCCCAACACATCCACGGTTGTTGACTGAAAGTGGCTCGTTGGGAATCTAGTGTTCTGAAAACGATGGCACGTCCCTGAGGACCCTCCACTGAATTTTTCGCTTCGAAAACCATAGCGAGGACTCTAGAAAGTAGTAGCAGTAGTAGTAGTAGCGACAGTCGCAGCTAGAACTCAAGTTCCAAAACCAAGAATTCAGAGTGTATAAACTCGTACTCGTTCGAATTTTATCATCCTTTCGTTCAAGAATCTATGTACATTTTGTAAATTGAAACAGGAGGTGAATCTGAGAGAAACTGCGAAGCGTTTAAAATACGAGACGATGGTATTGAATTCTTCTTTCCGTAGTGTAGTCAAAGACTTACAACTATGAACAACTATGAGAGAAAAGCTGAATTTATTATGTTGCGAAACAAGTCCCGATGGAAGAAGTAGAAGTTCTTGAAAAGTAGTTACCAGGGTAAAGGATCTTTTCCCTTCCCTTCTCTTCTTTCTTTCTTAGCAATAAAATTAAAGTATAATCTGTTTTCAAAATTGCACCGGTTTTACTGACCTATTTCAGGGTTATGTATCGTTCCAGGATTCTCTTCGTTATTAAGATCCTCCATTCGTTTCTCTTTCCCTTCCGTTCGAAGTAGGTACTTTTCCACCGAATTCTCTTTCTCGAGAAAGGCCGAATGCAATCTTTTACCTATGCACGATTTCAACTTCTCAAGATTCATACGAGGTATGGTTTTGTTGTCGAGGAGTCCTTTCGAATACAGCAAAAACTTGTTCCTCGTGTTGTATATACATATATGTATGTATAAACGTGTGTGTATATGTGCTACCATGTTACAGTAACAGGGCGATAAAATTCGAGTCTAATCTCTTTATAAATTGCAATAACTCAACCCAATGACCCATTTTACCCTGTACTTTGTTCCTCACGTGTCTCCGATCCTACGGACAATTTATTCCCTCTCCCAGTGCCAAGGAATTTTATTCGAATTACTACGGGGAATTTATTAAAATAAATTTCCATGGGGATGAAGTAAATTTGACAGTCAAATGATATAACACCGAGAAGAGGATGGAGAAAAGTCCGTGTGTGTGGGTGTATGCTCCCGTGCAAGGACCTCGAGAGTATGGGATTTATAGACTTGACCCTATTATGATCATCCAAAGATGGTAAATCATATTTTCAATAAACGTCGTATGTGAAAGGAATGTGTGAGAATCGATAGGTAATAGCCCGAAGGTCTCAAAGTTTCACGGAATTTCGGAGGATTTATCAATCTTTGGTTCAGAGATAGATACATGTGTTGTTGGAAATTTCATTATTCTTCCCCGATTCTTGATATTTCGAATCGAATTTCATTCAACGGATGGATATCACAATTGGCCTGATTCGAGAACATAATGCTCTTTCGTACATCTGAAATCTACGTATGATTTATCGATTATGTATATACAAAATCCTGAAGGAGAAGGAGAAAAAGAAGAAGAGAATTTTCTAAGAATGTTCGGTCTTTGAAATTGAATTCAATACACGTCTATGGATAAAAATGCCAGGTTCTAGAAGCTAATAATCTGCGATGTTCTTCTCTCAAGTATGCGGTTAGAGCTCGATATCGGTCTGGATTGAAAAATGGTCGAGGGATTTTTCCCTCTCTTTCTATTTTACTTCCTCTTTTCGCGTAAGGAATTCGTAACGTTGGTCATACGTCAGTCTGTGGATCACCCTAATCATCTTCTTCCCACGTCGGGGGATTTGGATTGACGAGATAGTTTTTCCTCTCTGTTTTATACGGAAAGGGTGGATAGATATAAATACTTGAATAGCTAACCAACTGGTTTAGCAGACACGTCTTGTCCTTTTTTACATCAACATCTTAAATCTCTCCTTTCGTTTATGATCCTACTGCCAATCGAGAGAGAAAAAATGTACAGGTAAAAAGATTGAAAGTTTTAGTTTTACCGATCGTCAAAGAGACATCAAATTTGGTGATTTCACATCAAAGGGTTCTCGAACCCTTACAACGACGGTTGCGAATCGCAATTTGTTACCTAGGCGATGTCGTAACCGCAACGCGTACAACCATCGTCGGGGGCCCCTAACGATCTCGAATACTCCTCGCTAGGTGCATGCGCGAGACGAACCCCGGGGGAGGAAAAAACCTTCCTCTCAACGGGGAACCTGAACAAATTAACCAACGTGTAGGTACGTTAGGTAGTACTCCCTCTCAAAATTCACGCAGAGACATTCGTCTTTGGCTTTCCAACCCTATTCCCCATTCCCCGCAGAGGGATCTATCATTCAAACGATGCCCTAATTACATTCAAATGAAAATTTTGTAAAATTCTCTACGCGCGTGAATGAGAGTCTCGAGTTAAACTACCGCGTGTAAACGTAGATTATATTCAGATAGCAACTGTTCGATCCAATATAATCCGGCAATTATCAAATAACGAGCGATTAGTCGACCTATTAAACGATTATTCCCTTAAAGCGATGAGTACGGGGTTTCAAGCTTCGAGCTTCGAGCTTGGAGCCTCGGCAACCATCGCTATCGATGACAACCCCAAACCCAAACCTCACATCTTCCAATTTCATTAACTCTTATACAAACGTGCTTACAATCTCACTCAATATGCTTCCGAGCTGCCCTGGAAAAGCAATCCACTTCGAAGGTACGATACCTCCATGACGATTTGCATAATCGAAATATTCAAGAATATTAATACCTTACGTAAATAGAAAGGATTATTCTATACCTACTACACCCACAGGTAGCTATTATTCCAACAAAATGGTTTTTTTTCCTTCTTCTTCTTCTTCTTCTTTTTTTCAATATAATAAATCAAGTCCATAAAATGATATGATAAGCGAATTCACAATGTATTAAAGTATTCGAGAGGATGGAGATATATAGAAGCGCATTTTGCATAATCTTCTTAGAACTACATTCCCTACACGCGTGTAGTTCGATCGTACCAAAAGATTTATAATGTAAGAGATTCTTGAGGAACTGTGATATTTTAATTAACCAGTTACACATCCATACATAACCTAAAGCGGTTAGATATCTCTATCTAAATCATTTTATCACTTTATAAATCTTGAATACAGTTCTAGTCTAAAACCAGCTTTTGATAAGTAAATAAAGTTTCCAAAGCAAGCGCATTAGTTTATTCTGTGATCGAAAACGTGTAGGTTAAAAAAATATTACGAAATTTCATGATTTTACCGTAGAAACTGGAACCGGAAAACGAGCAAGAAACGAGACTCGTCGTGTGTTTGCAGGAGAAAAGATGAGAAAGAAGAAGAAGTAGTAGTCGAGCTTTTGAGGATAAGTAGGAGAGAAGTCTGAATACCCAAAAGCTCCGTAGGTATAAAGACGCGGGCACGTTGATGTAAAACAACACTGTTCCACTGAAAGCCGATAGCCTCATTTTCTTTTCCAGCTTTCTCGTCTTTTTCCAAGCACGAGCAGATCTTGAGATTCCTAGGGGATTCCACATACGCGAGAAGAAAAAGTGAGAAAAGCTAAGAGACTGACGTTTCCATCGTACGTGACGTTATTTGTATTGGTCAACGTGAATGAGAGTTTACATAGATGCACAAATACGCGAACGCGCTTATGTACACGGTTGTACTCTGAGACTTTCAACCTGTCCATTCTCACAGACGATGTCCGTCTCTATGGGGATAGACTCCCAGGATCGTATTCTATTTTCTTCTTCTCTTTAGATCATCTCAAATTTTATAATTCCCTCATTTACAGCCTACTGTATGAAAAAAAAAGAAATTCTCCAGTAATTTACGCAGAGAGAAGAGGTGCGGAGGTTGATATACAAGTTCACGTCGATGAAGTTCTCTTTCTCTCATCTTTGTTTAAATGAGACATTTAATTAGAGGGAAGGGAAAATAAGATGTTATTTAAATCCCGGTCCCCGCATGCAAATGATCTCGCTTAAAGCGTATTTACGATTTTCACATCAGTTATATGGAAGAAGTCGGTCTGTAAGTCTGTATCTTTATGTCAGAGGGACAGCAGAGATACAGGTCTCCTCCACCTTCTTCCGAATGGTGTCGTTTCGTGTAGTTCCGCAATATGTCAGGCTCGTTAGAGCGGCATCCCCCGCCCGTTTCGTGGTATATGTATAGTACCCACAACTAAAAACAAAATCAACAACTTTGTATCGTGGTTTGTACGGTGTTTCTTTTATTTCTGAATCAACAACAGCGTTGGAGGGAGAAAAAAAGGAGGATAAATTCGAAGGAGGAGAAAAGGATTATTCCTGATACGTATTCGAGGAGATATATTTCATATATAACTGGAAGTTGCATTCGATCGTAGTTCACAAAGGTGAATAACAGGGGGAAAGAGAAGATGAATAGATGCATCATTCAAAAGTTAGACCATTCATCCTGTCGACCCAATCTCGGCCACTGATCCAGTTTAGCTCCGTGGTTATCGCTTTTCAAGAATCTATGCCATTTATATACTCGATAAAGGATCCGTATGTGTATACGAATGCTATATATGTACATAGGTATATCAGAATCCAGACGGATGTAAGACCCCTCACCGAGATGTATTTCAGAAATCTATCATCCACAGTGTATATTTTCGACGAACATCTTTGGAGAACAATGATCATTGATGCGCGAAAAATATCAAGTTCCATTCATTTCTTTGACCCTCTTCAACGATTTTCCAGACACCTGAGGTATACGTGTATATGGGTTAAAACGAAAATCCGCGGATATTACATCGTGACGATGGAAAAATGCAAACGCTATGAAACTGTACAGAATTTTCTCCAAGCTTCTCGCTCCTCCATGACCGAGGGAGTATAAATCTTGTTCGTGTATCTCTAACCCTCTTCACCTTCCCACCCCCGATGATATCCAGCGAAATGTTTCTCCGGCGTTCATGTTTCCTCGACTACCACCACCATCATCGTTGCGGGATAATGTTAAAAATTGCTTCTTCTCTCCTTTTTTTTTTTTGGACGAAACTTTCATTCGAAGAACTTTTTTGGTAACGAAAGTTCAGATGTATGGGTGTATACACACAGAATGAACAGTCGTTTTTGTTTCAAGCATCATTGTTCGTGAGTAATGTACAATTTCGTTGTACGAACTTCCGAGGATGTTCTGTTACATTTCAATTTTTTGTGCTCTTGTTTTTCAAGGTAACATTTTATCCACTTGTCACGGATTTTCGTTATTCATATGAATATCATAGACAGTTCTGAATTACTGATTTTTGTACATCACTCTAACAGCAAAATATCTCTGAAACGTTGTATAAACATTTCAGAGACGATCACGTATCGACGATATTCTTTATAAATTACCAAGTCAATACCAAGTTGATAATAATTTCTCGTCGGATCTACAAGGAATAATCCCAGAATAATCAAATGGAAGGATAATTTTTCAACCCCCATCTCTATTTTCATTTGATATAATTCAGTTCGATAAAAGTTTCATTTCGATTCGGGAACGCGTCGATGGAAAGTTGAATCGAACAAGAATTCCTCCAAGGCGCAGCAACACTTTGAATTAATTTTCGAACCTCCCGGTCCCTCTCTTGACTCTTGAGTACCGAGGGAAAATGAAAAAGAGAAGACAGAGAGAGAAGAAAAAAGGCGCCCTCGAGATTATCTCGTAGCTGTCGATCGACAAAGAATTCTCCTCCAGCTTTTACAACGCGAGAGCTCACCGTGAAAAGAAGAAGAAGGAAGCCGTGCGCGGTATAATCGATCGATCGATCGATCTCCGAGGGAGATCTTTCGAAATGGCCATCGGCCAACTTTGGTTCTCGTTTATAAAAGAGAGGAGAGACAGAAAGTGATTTGCGAAAAGAAACTGCTGCAGCGATAGTAGTAGTAGTAGTAGTAGTAGTAGTAGTAGTAGTAGGGTAACAAACAACTAAGCTCAAACGATTCATCAGATAAGAGAAACAAATTTTTCACGGACAACAACAATAACCGATACACGCTCTATTAAGTTTCTTCTCTCCTTACTCTTTCAATGTATACCTCAGTCATTCCTTTTGAGATACAACACACGTGCGTTCATCGTCAAGTTCATCGTACTCCAACCGGCGCATTTTATGCGAATAATTCTTATTAACACTGAAAATTGTATCTGCAAGGAAATTTGTATCGTAGTTATTTTATACGCATGGGAAAAAAAACCGAGACGCCAGAACAACAAAGTACGTTAGGGTATTGAAAATAAAAGTGGAGAAAAAAAAACAAAGGAATCTTCTTATCTCGTCGGTGTATCGAGGTGACGTGCACGTTCTCGATGCTCGATCCCTTATCGATCCGTCTCTCTTCTTCTGTGCTTGCAACAAGAGGAGTACCACCATCGATTCCGAATCGAAAATATATCGAGACCGCTGCAAGATCGTGACCGTTCGTAAAGAGACATGTCGAGTCATTACGCGTTATTATGTGGCCTCAGATTCAATTGATAACAAAATCAGATATCCCGATATGTTTGTACAGGTCTTTATATCATCGACAGGATACTCTTGTCGAAATATTCAATAGCCAAACTTGAAATTGTTTCATAATTGAACAGATTTCTTATATGGGACACCGCATTTTATTCGTTTGAATTGATTAGTTGATTGTGTTTGTCGGATCAACGAATACTAACCATCAAGTATATTAATGAATCATTCAAACGATAAATCTGCTTCTCGTACATAATAATGATCATTAAATACGTCGTGAAATCGTTCATTGGATAATTAATCGTGAAAGAAGAATCCGCTGAAAATCACTGGTAATATACCTAACTTTAAGTATATAAATAGGTTATATAGCACGGGGAAGATTACCGAGCTCTCGCAAAGTTCATTTGAGATCTTCATTAACGGACAGGCGGCAGACAGACCACTCGCGGAGAGTAATTATTTTATCGGATGGGTGCGGCTTTGGTAAATGTGCCCACGCGTTCGTTTGCTTTCTTCATGATATTTCCAACGCTTCATAGTCCGACATGGCAGTCGATGAAACATTATCGATATTCGCTAACTTTCTCGTTTCTAATCGAATATTCGAAATTGGTTCATCGGTTTCCATTATTCAAAAATCTTTTGATGTTCCTTGCTCGAGGGTGAATCTTCTGGATGTGGAACCGATATGTGCTCTCGTCATCATCATGCATAATGAAGTACAGGTTGAAAAGTAAGTTAATAGGAACTGCGTGAGGTTTGAGGAATGGGAGGTTAGCAATAAATTTGTCAGTCCACGACCTTGCCTAACTTAAGCCGGCTTCAACGGAGCCAGCATCTTCGAGCAAGCAGGCAGCCAACGAACCATAGCCATCCAACGTGTACCCATCTCTCCTCCCACCTATAGGATCCTAGCTAGAAAGGAATTTGGAAGTGAGAGGGAAAGAAAAAGCCTTGTCAGAGCCAGGAGAGGATTTGGCTGGAATCCAAGCCGCGCTTGCCCGATTCGTTCGTTATATTGTCTGGAAAATGGGTCGACTATAATTGCACCCGCTTCTGCACTTTAGATTCCAATCTCTATCTTCTCTCAGCGCTTCTCTGTGCATCAGTCGCGTGCTGCTGCCTAGGTGCCTTGTTCTCCTGTGGTTCATACGCGCGCCGTGATTGTGAAGTAGAATAAGAAGAAGAAGAAGAAGAAGAAGAATCCAACGACGGGATTGAAAAGGAACGAGGAAGCACCTTCTTCCGTTCTCTTCTCTCTCGTGCTTTTCCTCTTCTCTTCAGCATTGAATCGAATCTCTAAGAAGATTACATTTCGAGCTTATTCCATCCTTTACCGGATGAGGATATTTCCTCCAACCCCTCTCACCTCTCCGCCCTTTTTTCTCGCGTTAAAGAGAAAAATGTTGTCGCGGGTCAGGTTAGATTACATTATCCTGATCTATATCAAACTCATTTTCATCCTAATGTAATTTCCTTTTTCTATTTTCAGGTACGTTCGGGATAAATTTTTCCTACAGTCTATCGTCCATCTATTATCCATCCGAGGAACGGTGAGTTCAAATCGGTTCACATAAAAATACATTGAAACTCATTATCGATTGATAATCATAAAAATAACGAATAACGCATCGTCACGAGTACAATAATACACCATCGCGATCGAATCATCATCGGAAGTCAATCCGATAACTTTTAATCATCCCGCTATGTGAACAAGATCCTCGTTTAATATCGATGCACTCTTTTATCTCCTCCATTGCATCTTTTCATTCAATACAAACACGCGTCATCTTTCACAATGGAAATGGTATTTCATTTACCGCTATCTTCACAACATTATTAATTTTTATACCTGTCATTTACGTTAAATTCATTAAAATGAATGAGCGATGATTAAACGATCTTTCGATTCGTTAATTCGAATACATTTGGTTGGTTACGTTGGAGAATATATCGCGTTCTTGAGGAACCGTGGCAGAAGAATCATATGAATGATAAATAAACCGGTGCCAAAAATTTGGCATGTAACATCCTCATTTGCTTAAAAGCCTTGCCAATGTTTTAATGTATGCTACGAACCTGTGTATGCTCGAATAAACTTGCATGGGAATAGCAAAGCAACGCCCAGATGGAATTAAGAGGACTAGTAAAATCGTTTTACAGCGAGAATATACATACATGGTTTTATAATCTATCCGACATGAATCATATGACATCATTTTGAAGCGTATAACAAACGGAGAAGTAAAAAACTCTGCCAATTGGCACACGACTTCCTCGTTTCTAATCAATCAATTATGATTGAACTTTTGAAAAGATAGTTGAACAATGCAGATTGCTAAAGACTCTTTCTCCACTTTTCTCAACCGATTGTAATGAAACTTATATGGGACCACTATGGGATCATGAATGAACCGTGGTATGGATTTCATTGCAATCGGATAACAGAAGGCAAGAACAATTTTTTATAACATGTTTCTTTTCCGTTTTCTTGTGAAGAGCAAGTTGAAACTTGTATGGGACCACTATCCACACTGCATATAACTGTGGTAAAAATTTCATAACGATCACATTCGCAATCCTGTTCACACATACACACACACACACACACACAGACTCGAAACCACACTGAAAAAAAAGTACCTCACCGGAACCCTACAAGGCACTTGCAAGCGTCTAGTTTTTGGCTAGTTAAGCGTTACAAAACTCCCCTGGCGGAAACGTTACACCGTTTTGTTGGGTGTAAATGGGGTGTAAGTGTAAATTGAGTGTAAACTCGGTGGTATTTCGGTATCTTGGCGAATTTACACCCTGAAAACACGGTGTACTTGTAAATTGTTTACACCCAACAGTTACACCAAATCCACACTCAATTTTTACCCATCGTACACCAACAAGAAATCCAAGAAATGAAGAGTATATACCATAATTTCACCTTGTTTACACCGAGAAACATCCGTACTTGATGTCAATCGGAACATAGGTACACCAAATTCCCACTGAATTCACACCCATTTTACACTGAATCTCCACTGAGCGAACACCAAACAGAAGATTCGGAAAGTAGGAAATATCCACCCAATTTCACCTGGTTCACGACAAAAGATCCGTGCAGATGATTTTAATCAAAACACAGGTACACCGAAATCCCACTGAATCAACACCCAATCCACACTCAATATCAACTCATCGTAGATCAACAAGAAATCGGAAAAATAAAGAGTATACACCATAATTCCACTTTGTTTACATCGGAAAACATCTGTACTTGATGTGAATCGAAACATAGGTCACCGAATTCACACCGAAGTTACACTCACAGTATACCGAGAGCTATCTCACCTGATTCACACCAAGAAACAACCTCCCGTATTTTGTGGTCGGATACCGGAACATCGAGTGTCCACTGAATTGGAACCGATACACCGGCTTTCCATTAAATAACACTCAATTTTTACTGAAAGAAAAACGCCTGAACCCGTCTAACTCGGGGTACGCCGAGAAACCACCCAACGAATCCCCAGTCGGCATTCGATTGCACCGAATTTCTACCGGATTCACACCGAATTTACACCCACAGTACCGTGAGTGTAAATTTGGTGTGCATTCGATAGAAATTCGGTATATCCGTATTACAACTGGGGATTGGTTGGGTGGTTTTCTGGTGTACCCAGAGTGGCAAAGCTTTCGGTGTATTCTCAGTGAAAATAGAGTGTCAATTCAGTGGGAACTCGGTGTATCGGTACCCAACCATAGAATGCTGGAGGTTGTTTCTTGGTGTAAATTGGGTGAGACTGCTCTTGGTGTACCGTGAGTGTAAATTTGGTGTACATTCGGTAGAAATTCGGTATATCCGTATTCCAACTGGGGATTGGTTGGGTGGTTTTCTGGTGTACCCAGAGTGGCAAAGCTTTCGGTGTATTCTCAGTGAAAATAGAGTGTCAATTCGGTGGGAACTCGGTGTATCGGTGCACAACAATAAAATGCTGGAGGTTGTTTCTTGGTGTCAATTGGGTGAGACTGCTCTCGGTGTACTTTGGGTGTAAAATATGGTGTAAAAAAATTCACAACTACACTAAAAAATCACGGTGTTTACACGGTGTAACATTTCCGCCAGGGTCGTCAATGACTAGCGCATTAAACCTATTAAACTATGGTTAACCTATTTTTCACCTTTCTCTTGGTTTCATTGAACAATCTAAAGATATTTATTCCCCAGTTACCATGAGAACCATAAAAATGATGTATATTCTACCGTGGAGTGCGTTACTACGTGGAAAGGTAATTTTCACAACACTTATTTCTCTCAGTGCAAATTTGTTCTCTGAGTTCTGGGGAGTCGCTTGGTATAAGAGATTTTCGTTTCGTAGACGAAAAGAATTTTGGCCCCGGGAAACGATTACAAAGCTTCCCTCTAACGAGGAAGCAAAATTCTAATCAAATTCAAGACGAAACAAAGTCCAAGGCTGCACACCATCTGGAAATCCGATTTTGGTCTCTCGATTAAACTCTCTTTACATAATCTAAACGAATCATTATTTCGTATGTCTCACGATAAATTATTTCCCCTGAGTTTTGGAGGTTGGGTCTCGGGAGGTGAGATAGAAATAGAAGGGTGGTTGATTCTTCGTACTTTAACTACGGCAATGGAGTCCCAGGATGCCAATGGATTCTCGCGAAGCAAATCGATATGGAATCAACTCGATATCCAAACCGAATACATAGCCTCGGGCTCAGAGTATTTGTGTTCCCGTGAGCTTTAGAAAAACAGTTTGTACATACACACGCGCAAAAGTATGTACCGCCACGCGCCCCGGAGCGTTTTGGGTGGATTGTGGACCTTGCTAATGGAGAATTTTTCGTTTTTTTCTCACCGAAGGAGGAATTGCTTTCGATTGCGAGGGAAAAATATTGACAATAATGATGACGGTTTCATTGAAAGCAAAAATACTTCTTTTTCTTCCATATTGACAGATGTTTGATTTTGAGCCTCTAGAAAAACTTGTTTTACAAAGTTGAATATGTTACGAAATATCGCACATATATCTCTTTCGACTTGAAAACTCAAAAACATAAATTCATCAGAAAATCTCGATACCAGATATCGAATGGATGTCGAAGACACGGGGAGGAATGAAAGATTTCAAGTACAGAGTGAAATAAAAATACAGTAAAAGGGGGGGAGAAGCAGAGAATATTGCACGAAGCTTTTTCTCATTTGGAAGAGAGAGTTCGCTTCTTTGTTTGTTTTTTTTTCCTTTTCCCTCATAAATGGTGGTGCGCTTGGCTCATCGATCATCGATATCAAACCGTTATACATCGCGTAATGGTCCTGGAGTTTTATCGGATCATCTAAACGTACAAATATACGCGAGAAATAAATTCCTTTGGTGATACAGGGCGATACTCTTATGGACTTAATACCCTATACGTCTTCTTGTTAGAGGAAGGTAATTTGCCGTCCATTTATGGATGGCATAAATTTTTTAAGGGAATTGCTCGGCCAAACTCGTACCGTTTGCCGAGAATTTAACCATTCTTTCCTCCCCCTCGTGTATATAAATTCCACGTGATATTTCTGTAACACGTAACTTGATTTCCTTCGCTTTGTACTTGAACGTAATATTCCAAAAGAAAAGTTTCCTCATATAATTATGAAAATTCATTCCATATGGAATATTGAACATTCAGAATTGGTTCCCTCCTCGAAAAAGGCAGGAGAAAGAGGGAAAAAACGGAGGGATCACCGAAGGAGAGAAGAGGAATAGCGAAAATTTCAGCTCAATTTAACTTTTATTCTCTTCGATATCCTATGGACGAAAAAGGAAGAGAAAAGAATCATTTTTTTTTGCCCTTTATATTCATTGAAACCCACAAATTGTTCTCTCAAACTATATTCCTCGCTATCTTCCACCCATCTTTCTACGTGCAATTAAATTTTCTGGAGCGCAAGTTTCCGGTTTGCCTCGAGCGTCATCGCGAACAGGATAACTAACGGAGTAAAGTTATTGGCGCGAATCTCCGTTCCAAAATGATATCAAAATGGTTTAAGGCTATCCACAGGTGACCAATTTATAAATATATACACACATCGTACTGTTGCGGTCAATTACGGTGTGTACAATAATAATGGAGTTTCGCTGTTCATTGAGATGATGATGATGATGATGATGGTGATGATGATGACACGTACCGGCAGGGGCGATAAAGTATTTGCCGAATCTTTTTTTTGCCTCCTCGGACGTTGATTAATTGAAAGAGAAAGATTAACGGTGAATCCACTAAGAATAAATGTGACGTATGAATGATACAAGTGGTATGTTGTGATATTTTCTTCTTGTTTTTCTTCTTTTTTCTCTCCGAAAGAAACGAATAAATTTGATTATTGTGAAGAGAGTTGTTGGCAATTTTTTTTCAATCCATCATCCGATACCAGAGACGGGCAGGAAAATAATTTGAAGTTGATACCGCGATACGACGAACACGGTATGAAGTTATATTCCTAGCTTTTGCCCGATGATTATGATTCAGTTCTTCTTTTGTACTTCACAATGCAATATGAATCAAGTACCATTGTACTTTTCAATTATAAGGGGAATTGAATACTAAAGTATTTGAAGCTGATATCTTTTATTCTTGTTGTTCCTCGTGTTGTTTGAACTCCATTTAATTTGACGAGCGTTGATTGCGCGTAGCAATAGTGGAAAAACAATTCAATCATCAAGACAAATAGGAATAGAAACGTTTGTCGTTCTCATCCGGGATATACATGATATACACATATATATATGAAATGTTCACGACTTTTTCAATTGCAATTGAATCGGTTCTCACGCTTTTTTGTCTTTGCTTTATTTCCTTTTTGACATTAAACGTGAAGCGCTATGACACGAGACCATTATTGTTATCGAAGAATTTAACACTCAACATCGAGTGCAGCTATATTCAATGACACTAACAAAGATTCTGTTCGTTTCCAATGAATAGTATTTTGTATTTTGTGCCCGGGTGGGCTGAATTTGTTATAGCTCTTATGATTATTTACCCTACATTTCTCGTATTCCGATCAATTCCGCTATACGTTCATGGATAATCGAGTTTTCAATAGTAATTCTCAGTATTGAATACTTCTTTCAATAATCTGTTGATAGTTTTCAAAATATAACATATTATATTTTCCAGAATAATCGATCAAAATTCAAAGCAAGATGATGATAAGAAAAGCCGCGCCTCGATCTCAAAAACAGAACATTCTTCATGAATGATGATTGATGAAATATTCAACGCTCTCTGATATACTTCTCTATAATCCAATCTGTGTAT
This sequence comes from Gonatopus flavifemur, assembly GCA_018340375.1. Taxonomy (NCBI): domain Eukaryota; kingdom Metazoa; phylum Arthropoda; class Insecta; order Hymenoptera; family Dryinidae; genus Gonatopus; species Gonatopus flavifemur. Next base: position 10,122,584 of record JAFFJZ010000006.1, read on the forward strand.
CATCATGGGAACAAGAATACATGGGTACATTTGTATAGTATATCCCTTTGAAGGAAGATTTACGCACGGTTATGTGTATCATTCTCTTCATTTCGGTGGCCTACATAGTTTATTTCATATACTATATTTTTTCCTTCGTTTGATTCGAATCAGCGGGAGGTGTGGTTTCAAGAGCAGCAGAAGCGGGAGCAACAACGGGAGCGGTTACACGTGTCTCCCCGATATACATATATTTAAATACCAAGGCGATGAAGAGTTAACGAGGGATCCTTCGAAACGCTGAATCATGTCGTCTTAGGTTCTGATCCTTATTTATTGTACTAGTTTATTCAAAAACAGGACCAGCTTCTCTAACGAGATCGATACACCATTTCGTAATCAGTCCGATAAAAGTACTGTTTCAAATGCGTCATTTCCAAATATGAAAATGATGACAAAGATTTCTAAATCGTATACCATTTAACCATTCTTTCCTTCAATACACTCTTTCTTTCTCTATCCAACCCCTTCTATATAACGAGTACCGCCGGAGCATTATCAAAAGTTTATATGCATGTATGTATGTACAGGATATACTCAACTAGCGCTACATCGCCAGGTAGGTCGTTAAAAGCACCTTTTAATCTTCTCTTTCAAGCGTAACTCTTTAGCGATACCGCCACCACCGAAGAATAAAGGAAAAGGTAACTGTAGAAAAATAAAGATTCGTGGAACGAAACGAGATGAAATTGTTGTACCAAGGGCGATTAAAAGTTTTAGTTTCAAAGTCTGAGGGCTGTGAAGGAACTGCTCGAAGGAGGTATAAAAGACTGAGTTTATAACATTTTCCTACTGGGAATAATCTTTCATAAGCTCCAATAGGATCTACGTGAGAAATTAACGAGATGTTAGGATTCTTTTTCTAGTACTCCCTACTGAAAATACCCATTGTTTCCTTTCATCCGTGATCTCAATCGTTCAATGCTTTTTCCAAGTTCAAATATAGTGCGAATTTAGTATCGATTCATTAGAAACACCAACGCTTAAGGGGAAAAAATGATGAAAAAATAAATGACATCAGTCACAAATCATTCATGAACGATGTATAGAGTTATATATCGAATGACAATCAAAGCCTCACCTCTCCCACTCGCTAATTCACGACCAGCCTCTCCCTCTCGTGGGTGCAAAAGAAAAGTTCAAGTAAGGTTATACAGTTTAAACACCTACATGCGAAAAGCTGTATAATTTGTTCGTGAAGGTTCCAAGAGGCTCGGAGGTGTGTACGCGCGCGGCGACGTTGATTTCGGGTCGAAGGTAACGGAGGAAAAAGTGAAGAACGGAACGATATCCAATCTTCCCTAGACTTTTTAATTAATTGTACGCGGCTGGCTCTTGCACGAGCCACGACGTCGTTGCATCGTTTCTTAACGACGCGATATAGAGCAGGAGTAGAGCAGCAACGGCAGCAACATCAGCCCGTTCGTAAAGTTTTAAGTAGCTTAACACCGATACTACGAAATATAAAGTGCAAGAGCAAGAGGTAGTATTAGAAGGCCATGGAACTACAAGGGAGGAAGATCTGGGAAACTTCGTTACGATCCAACTCCGGCGCTCTAATAAACGCGTCCTTGTTCTTCTCTCCTTCTAAGTAATATAAGGACGTATAGATGAAATATCAAGACCAAGCGAGACTTTGAAATCCTCTGTCCGACAGATTGAAGGAGAGAGAAAGATTTCTTAATCTTAGAACATTCGTTGTGCTTGTTATCGGTTATGAAGCGAGAAGAGACAGTTGAAAAGCCGGTCGGATCGTCGGATCCACGTACTTCGACCACGCACTCTCTCTCGTTACATCTGGTTCGGGCCATAAATGGTCAGGTTTAAGGTGCTCAGACTCAGCATTGTAATGTATAGTATTATAATTATACACGTTTGTATAAAGAATTTGAGAACATCATATAGAAAAATTTCAATCCCACAACGATATAGGAAGGTGTAAATTAAATTGAAAATATCGAAGCGTATCTTTGGAAGAGCCTGAAAGAGTTCCGAGTACGGTGAGTAACATCTATCGTAGTCTGACAGTCGTATATTATCCGACTTCCGATAGCCGTTCGAATCGTACAGCTTACAGCGGATTATCAGGTGCCCGTTGTGTAAGAAAATGTGTATTCGAAGAAAGAGTGGGATCGAGACGAATGAGAAGGAAAGAGAGAAAAGACCAAAATAAAGGGGGAATTCGAATCTTGGCACGCCCTGTTATGTTGCCCATATGTATGCATAGCCCGCGGTTCCTGCGGTGCATGCGATAATAATTCGAGGTCTTTGCTCTAGAAAGAAAGAGGAGGAGAAAAGAAAATATGACCAAAGATGAATTGTGTGGAAGAAGAAAGGAAGAAGAGGAAGAATTAATTTTGCCATTATCGAATGATAAATTGTCAGATACGTAATATACGTTGTTGGAAATATAAAATGCGAGTTCGTAATTGATAAGAAAAACTACCGCTATTACTACTACTACATTCGTACAACATTGAATGAGTACTCAACTTTCTTGAAGGTGGTCTCGTGAATTGATTCGCACAATGCGCGGAAAACGGTGTATCTCGTCTTGAAGAAAAGTTTTCGTTCCGTGAAACGAACTCGCTCTCGCATATATATATAAAGTCGTTTGCCAGGCAAATGAATCGTTTACTAAACGGACGGGGCAAATCTGCCCTTTGGCGAGTCAATCCTCTTCCGTTTTCAAGTTGAAGAGAATGGACTGAACGTAGAAAGGAAGAAGAAGTAGTAAAGAAAAGCGAAAAGATCATCGTACAAATACGATGAGCCTCTGCGCGTGCTACGATGAATCACAAAAGTCTTATTTTTTTCTCCTGCATTTCACTCGATTTCATTTCTCTCTCCTCTTCAACCTTTTCTCCTTCTAGTTACACTCCACCAAGCGAGGAACTTGGATTATTATCACATGCATTGCAACCACTTCGGGCTACGTACATCCAACCGGTAAGGCGTGCCAAGATTCGAGTCATCGGTTTATTTGATTGCACAAAACAAGAAGAATTTTTTTCCCTCGTATTCCAATGCGTGAAGTAAAAAAACAGAGAAAGGCAGAAAGAATTTAGTTAGATCATAATCTCAAGTTTAATCGTTATGCTAATTCCCGTATACAAGGGAAATATTTCAAATCATGGTTTCGCGATTATCTCTTGGAGTAAATTCGCATTATACCAGCAGAGGATTAATTAATTGTCCAGTTGCATCTTACATTTTTTCTTCTCTCTTGCTTTTGTTTTTTTCCCCCTTTTACTCCTTTTCTTCATTTGAAACTCTACCTCTAATGACTCGCACGTATCACCGGCACGAGCAGGGAATAGACCATTGGACGATCGTAAAACTTTAATTACCTCGTAAATCAGGTCTCCCGATGCTCCCGAAGATCCTTGATTTTGTAATCGCTCGTATATAAGACTTGTGCTCTCGTTGAGTGGGAAAAGAAAGAAAAAGAATATTAGTTGTATACATTGATCAGACCGCGTTTTCCTCCTTCACGATATTGGAATAAATGATTGTGATTTGTCTTCTGCCTGGCTAGAAATTCATTCTCTGGACCTTGGCGGGCGGGTTAACCTCGATCTTGTTCGGTTCCTGCAACGGAGTGCTGTAACGATTAGCGGCTATATCGAAATCTTGCCGGGAAAATCCCGCCTGAATCTAGATTCGATAGGAAATTCTAAATCGTAGGTCAATGTTCTGAATTGCACACATTTCGCTCGCGAATATGGATGAATTGTGCGTTAATGTTATAGAAGTTGTAAAAGAGAGAAAGAAAGCTTTTAGCTCGACAATTTATATGTTATAATGTGAAGAATTGAACACTTTATTGGCGTAGAGATTCTGAATTAGATCTTTAAAAGGTTCTCCTGATTCTAGATAAACTAGATTCTAGATATACAGCGTAAGGATTTTTCATAAATAGGAGAGTTCAATGATCGTAAAGTATTTACACGTCCTCTCAAACATACGTAAATATATTTTCTATCCAGAAGAGACTGTCCGGAACACCGATTTACAAGAGGGAAGCGAGAAAGGAACGTGCAAGAATCTATTACATCGTGAAAGAAGGTCTTTTGTGCTATATAATACAAGCAAAGCTACTACCATCATCCCGCTCACGTAGAGGAATCCCTTCTCCCTTACGTAAGAAAAAGGGCTTTCGAAGGAATATAGAGGTAGAAACCATCTCCTTCAACTAGGTATCCTTTGAACGGGAGAAAGACAACACCGAGTACGCGAGGAATGTCTTTTCATCGCGTGTACCTTGAATTCACGCACCTGCAAGCTCCTCGGTACTCTTCCTGTTTTACCTTCCCCGAGAACCAAGAATTCTTCACTTTTCTTCCTCAGAATTTGAAAATTTGAATCAAAATTCAATTTAATATCCATCCGCCGTCGATTTATCGTAAATTGATTTTCTTAAACGAGTAAGAGACATTCCTCGGCCATCGTAAGTTCTCTGTCGCGTCCCTCGAGGAAGGAACAAAGAAGGTGAACACGAGGTGAATTTAACACCGTGACATATTTACAATTCGCATGAGCGGTTTTGCGAAGATTCACGATTTGTTCTCTCCGTTTGATATCGAAGAAATTTTTAAACAAATCAAGAGAATACATAGAGTGTGGTGTAGCTAAATTTGATAATATTATACGAATATGAGTTTTTAATATCGTATATTTATGTATTCGTGTGGAGCGGAATACGGGGAAACAAGGGCGAAGTAACCGATATACATTAAGATAAGGACATGCGAGTCTTCAGGATCCTTATACGGAATAGTGGGTGACCACGAGAGAATGTGTAAGAGAGCAAGGTTGTTTGTTGAACTTTTTCTCCTCTTTCCGCGCGATACAGGGTATAAAACGTATAACCAACGATCCTCTACGGCTCCTAATGAGAATTAAAGACCTCATTGTACAGGACTATACTTGTAGACTCTCCTATGTCTAGATCGTTAGGACATATTGTGAAACATTTTCCTTTTGCTCTGTTCTTTTTTTTTTGTTCATTTTGAAAAATGCATTCCTTCAGGTTATTCTATTATATTCTAGAAGATATAATCCCCGAAAGGTTTGAACATGAATTTTTAATATATCCTGTTGAATGGAACATGGAATACACAGTTGGATGGAGAATTTCCATTCGAGGGGAAAAGAGAAATAAATCTTAGGGAATGTTGGAGAGGATCGGAAGATGGTAGTGTAGGTGCAATTAATGTAATACAGTCAGTCGAGTCGGTCGGTCGATTCCATTGCTGAAGTACCAGGTGGACTTACTTCGTACGTACACTCTACTCCTTCTCTCCATCTCTCTCTCTTTCTCTTTCAATTTCTATCTTCTCTCCATTCTCCTGAGAATTGTGAGGATCGATTTGTTTTGAGGACCTTCTCCCTCTCGTTGGGATAACACTCGATCGTTATTATTATTGCAATCAATGTAAATGAAAGTGCATCACAGATGACAAATTGCGCAGTCAAGAGACACGTCAGGAGTCTCGACGACACGTTATTATCGATATATTTTTTTCAATGAAACCAAGAGTCATTGTTGCGTGTCGTATGAATCATACAAAATCAATTGTTGAGATTTCAAACCTTTTTCACAACGAGGATATAATGATATAGAAAGTCATTCAACGTCCTACAAGGTCTGGTAAGATCTTTGGAAGAAATAAATACCCGCTCGTGTCGGATGACGGGCGAATCTCGTAACCGTATGCAATTAACATAAAATCTATGGGCAGACTGTCACGATGGCTATTAATTTTCAAGCCTATATAAATTATCCAAGTTATATAGATCAAGAGACAGACAGAGAGCCATTGCACGCACAACACGAATTATTCTCGCACAGCTGCATCGAGGCTTTGAAATCACGCGGAAAACCACCTTAGATCGAATGAAAAATCCAACGAAAATAGGAGAATTTGAGATAATAATAGGATAGATCGAGATAAATAGGAATTTTCCATGATTCCTGGTAACGACGATTGAAAACGAGTCAAGGTAGCAGGGTACGTTAGACGCCGTTGTATACACCGACTAAAGACATTGCTGGATAGACGTCTGTTCTTCTCCTAGGATTGCAATTTCGAAAGAAGAGGAATAATAGAAAGAAGAGAAGGTACGTGTGGATAAGAGAGGGAAGAAATAAAAAAGAAGGAATAAAACGAACTTTTTAAAAGGCAAGTTCTTTTCTCGGCTTTTGTTTTCCCTTGCTTAGTGTTCTCCTCTTCTCTTCTCTTCTCTTCTCTTTTAGTCAGCGTCGAATCTGCCGCTGGCTACACACAACCAAGAGGCAAAGCACTTGCACGTAATTTAAGAATTCCGTGGAAGATATGCTGCTCTCGCTCGCGCGCATATTCTTCACAGGTCTCTAGCTCTTATTATAGCGCGCAGAGCTTCTTCTCTGTCGATTCACATCTCGTCCTACTTTATTTCTTTCTTTATTCTACCACGACATTGCATGTCGTGTACACAGTATATATAACGGAAGAAAAGCTAAGACGCGCTTCTTCCATCGTATTGTCCGGAATCGTAGTTTTATCATATTTTTGCTTTTACTTCACGAAACAAGATTGAGTACACCGTAGTGGAAGCTTGAAAATACTCCCTCGTTCCAGTTCTTTCTTCTCTCTTTCTTCGATTTAGAAAAATAGTCTCGATGTAAAAAAAAAAACATGATATAAAACACCAGGATCTTTCCTCCAGAGGTTTCAATCGAGAAATAATTTGTGAAGAATGTTGCTTTTTTCTTCAAAATTCCAAGGTTTCTTCTTACCTCGAGAAGGTATTTCATCGTTATCCGTTTTGCGGAAGATATTAATTTATAAACAATGAGATTTGAGATAGCTTCAGTTTATTCGCATTCAATAACATAATATATCAGAATTCAATTAGTTTTTCAGTGAAAATTGCCTTTAAACCACGATTTGTGTATCTGCGATGAAACAAAGTGAAAAAGCAAACAGAGGATAACAAAGTTCTTTAGAGACAGAGGATATTGTGTCACTTTCAGCGAATCTACATAAATTATAATTAATAATCTCATTATTTGGAACAATGTGCGAACCACACACTTTTAAATTCTTTATCAACGACAAAACAAATCGAGTTCTCTGAAAATCCTCTGTATGGGATACAAAAAAAAGAATCTCTCATAGAAATCTTGAAAATAACTCGCACAGCGGACATTTCGAATGAAATGGAGAATGAAAAAGAAATGAAACGCGGTAATATTAGGAATCCCTAAAACATCCAATTTGACGGAATCGAAGGTAAATTTTCATCTCACGATTCGTATTGGTATTCGATATATCGGATATCCTGCATGTCGAATGAAACATGTTGTGCATCTAATATCGTATATCATAAGCTCCAGGTGGAATTGGTATATGCAAATCCAATACCTTGAAACTGAAATATATTGTATTTATTTAACGGTGGTGTACTCCTCATTGGGCGTCTTGGGAATAATAGATCACGAGGAATAAAGAATTCGAGTGTTCCCTGGGTATCCGTTTAAGCGTTTCCTTGAACCGAGCACGTAGACACCGCAGCATCCACCACGAACCGCCGCTACCTCTATCTCTACCTTTAGGGAATCGAATTCACGTGATCCACGTGGTGTCTGGTGCACAGGTTCGCACAAGGATAAAGGGATAAGCACTGTACGAAGCAACGAAAAAGCAACGAAAAAGCGTTTTCATATAAATCGTGAAAAAAGAAAAGAAAGAATGGAAGAACGGATTGCAAAGTTCCGCGTGTATGGATCCCTGTTGCTCTAACGATGATTAAACAGCGGGGGGTGACAAAGCGGGGGATGGATTAAAGGACAAATACGATGGCGATGGTGGTGGCGGCGTTCGAAGGTTTTCAAGTACAGTGCACAAGGTATGACGTATTTTATGACTCACGTGACTCATGGGCATCATCATCATCATCGTCCTCAACATCGTTGCTCGTAAGGAGAATGAAAGAGAAAACATGGTGTCAAGTCTGACGTTGCGAAGGGTGATCCACACGAGGACTTTGTTCTTTGTTTTCTTTAAAGGGGGTGACGAGCAGAAAAGGGGGACGCGTCTTCCAACTGCAAGTAAAAAAGAACTTATCAATTCTAAAGTACGATAGGGAGAGAAGAATAACACAGAAATGGAATCGTAGGGGATTTTAATGATTACAAATGAAAAAATCATTATTTCCTTTTGCTCTTTCTTTCATCTCAAGATTTCCCCCGAAGATGATGAAATTCTATAATAATCGTGAAACAAGATATACTTTCTTATTCCGTCAAGATCGAAATGACGATATCGAATGAAATACGAACGTGCGAGATGGAAGTGAAATTTAATATCACGACAGTTCATTTCGAGATAGATTCGGAATATAATTTACGTGAGCATTATTAACGAAATAATAGTACTCCTCGAAACAAAAACTTGATTTCAGGACATAATAAACGTCGTAGTTATTCTTTTTCAAGGTACATAATACTCAAGAGAGATAAGCGAGCGCGTCTAATGGCGGATGGTGTAACGAGATAGAGAAGAGAAGAAGGACTACTATGGGCACCGAGTATAACGTACAGTAGCTGCTTGGAAAGTTTCGGTACAGGGGAAAAAGCGAATGACCCTCGTAGCCGGTGCGTAGGCAAACGACCTCCAATTAACAAACGTTGGATCTGGAGCGAAAGAATTGGAGGGCTCTTCCTCTTTCTCTACCTCTTACCCAACTTCACATCTTTTTCCCTCATTCTTTTCCCTCGACGTTCTCCCAGTCGCAGTCGTCGTTGTCGTCGTGGTCGTCGTCGTCCTCGTTGTCAGACGAACTAATGAGAGGGGGCCAACGCGTGCATGCGTATACCCATGCATAACCATGACTTCATAACTACATGTATGAATACCAATGTGAAGACTTTGATTTTCCCTGTATTTTGAGCACATTTTCGAAAAAAGAAAGACTTGTCGGATTGTAATCGAAAATACAAAATCGAGCCTGGAGCGTTCAAAAGCAATCGAATCATCATCGTTGATTCTCTTGCAAAGTTACCCCGGTTTGGACAAAAAAACAGGAGAATGAAGAAGAACAAGGGACATTGAAGACTGAGAAGAGTCATTGTATAGAGACTGTGTATACGGGGTGTAATCGAGGTCGTGCTTTGCTGAAACAATAATCGTCCACCGCCGGCGAGACAATAAAATCTGCATCAGAAGGAAAAAGGATAGAGAAGAACGCCGCCTGTCGCTTGCCGCCCTTATTCATATCCTATGGATTGAAGGTACATAATACCAGCGAGAGTCGGAGTGCAATCTAAGATTCGCCTCGGGAAATGAGCGAGTGTAGCGTAGGTACACAAACGCAACGTTAAAAATTTGTCTTTGTTGGGTGGGTTCGTATCAACTGTGCCGTGTTGTTCCCGCATGTGGCTGTTATCTGTAACAATCATCGAATCGTAACATGAATAATTGCAACGAGATATTTTATCATTATCGCCGATCGGTTATCTTGCTTCGTCGTTCCTTTGGGGTTCATTTTTTCAACTCTCGGACTCGAGTTTCAATCTGTAATCTATAAAAAGTATCTGCTTCTTAACGATCCAGGAAATCAGTTGATGATAAACTCAACCAGAAATTCATGTCCCGCTTGGATTCTGACCACGTCTATCACGCTTTTCTACCCAGTAAAAAGTCAAACCTACTTTGAACTTGAATATCAGCTTATTTTGAGATGCGGTCATGGGCCGATACTGGCCGAGTACTCCCTAGTAGAAATATAATCAGTTTTCCCTATTACTGATGGGGCACTGATGAGGAAAAACTAATCAGGAAAAACTGATGACTAACTTATTGCGGGGAACTGATTTGTCTAATATGATTATTAAAATTCACATAAAACTGATCAAATTCTGACAATTTATTGCCTTTATTTACAAGAAACATTAATAGCGTGAATGTATATAAAAAATATCCGGTTTAAAGAACATATTGATTTTATATTTCATTTGAAAAAGTACACTTATTTTAGATATATGTCCTCATCAAAATTCGAAGTATTTCAAAGAAGTTGAATTGAATTGGTTCGAATTATTGATCCCTGGTTTTGCTGTATCAAATCGATGAAACTTGACCTCAATAATTGTGAAGAGTATAACACATGAGCTGAAAAGTCCTGGGTCTAACAAAGAAAACACGGTTTTTTTTGTTAAAAATTAGCTTTATTCATCAACGTAATCTCCATCAAGAACAACACAATCATTCCAACGCCGCTCTAACATTGCAATACCATTTTTTTAGAACGATTTATTATTTTTTACCTCAAAATAGGCCTCAGTTTCAGCGACAACCTCTTCATTCGAGCGAAATTTCTTCCCAGCGAGGATTTTTTTTATATCTGCGAACAGCCGGTAGTCGCTGGGAGCCAAATCTGGCGAATACGGTGGATGTGGAAGCAATTCGAAGTTCAATTCATATAGTTTTGCCATTGTTTTGATTGACTTGTGACATGGTGCGTTGTTTTGATGGAATAAAATTTTTTTCTTTGCCATATGCGGTCGTTTCTTCACAATTTCGGCCTTCAAACGCTCCAATAATGCGATATAATATTCACTGCCGATGGTATTTCCCTTCTCAAGGTAGTCGATGAATATTACACCGCGCACATTCCAAAATAACCTTTCCAGCCGATTGTTGTGCTTTCGGGCGCTTTAGACAGGGTTCACCAGTGGCTGTCCACTCGGATGACGATCGTTTTGATTCCGGAGTGAAGTGATGGATCTATGTTTCATCCATTGTAACATATCGACGCAAAAATTCGGACTTGTTACGTTCAAAAGTAAGTAAAAGCAGTAAAATTCGCGCCATCTATGTTTTAGGCCCGGGACTTTTTAGCCCATGTGTTATGCACATAACAAAGCTACCTTGGAAATTATTAGATTTTGTAAGATTATGGTATAAAAGAAGATGAGTTGTCATATGTAAATATTCTTCCTTGTTGTGGAATAATTTAGTTTTGTTATTTATTATGAGTAAGTATCCCTGGTGAAAATCCAAAAGTGGAAGAAACGGATATTGGAACATGTAAAATGTGGAAAAAATGTTTCAATTCCCTCCTAAATTACGCTTGGGTGACTCTTTGTTACGCTTAGATGACTCTTCAACGCTTCCCCTAGCAAGTTCGTGATACGTATATCTCTTAGGTATATTTCAGGTATCGATGAGGTTTCGTATCTTTGAGGTATCATAGCAGTATACTTGAAGTATTTATACTCAATTGCAACCTCGATAATACGTTTCATATGGTTAAAAATGATACCCCAAGGATACTAGAATGAAACGTAACGTATCAGTATGTGATACGGAAATTTAACATTGCTCTCAACAGGGTTTCTGCTGTCTAGAAATTCTACCAGAATTGTTCAACCACGAATTCGCGTTGAATAGAATGACCGGTCAGACGCATAGAATTTCCAGGTATGAATTACACTTACAATAATTGCAAATTACAAAGTCTAAATTGTAATACAAAGAAGAAGTGTTTGGTATTTTTTTAGTAACAATGATATACTGTATGAAGTTCTTTTCCAAGGGTATCCTTTCAGTATCGAAGATACTTTAAGCGTATCGTTTACGCATCATTCAAGTATCAAATTGAACATTTTGCGACGTAACATTCACGTATCATTGAGGTAACACGAACTTGCTAGGGTCATTTTCACTGGGGATAGTAATTTGAATATTATCTCATCATATCTCATGATTGAGGTGGAAACACCATACACATGGTTTTATATATTTTTTGTCCTTGGCAACAACTCCTAGATTTTATTTAAGAAAAAGCCTAAGAAAATTTTGCTAAAAATTTACTTTTTCATTCTTGGAAACATCTTAAACAAAAACATCAATTATTATTTGAGTGAACAATCATCAATTTACTATCACAATTTCACATCTTCCCTGACATAGCCTGCATTTTTGTGGGTAATAAATGCTTCGTTAGTTACTCACAAATACCTCATCAGTGCCTCATCAGTTACTCGTTCATATCTGCTCAGTTTTTCACCCCTTGTCGGAAACTTGTGAGTTTGCTGATCAGCCTCATCATTTACTAGAGAAAATTTCTACTAAGGGCTGTTGCCAGAGTTGCCAGTACTGGTAAATCGACCCTTACCAGTACAGAGCCAGTTGAATTGACGATTGGCACTGGTCTTCTCCATCGATTTCGTAATGAGACAAAATTTTATCAATACTGGCACACACTGAGGGAAATTTCTATAGCTACTGTGGGCTGTTTTAGCTAAAAGTAAGCACCGAAGACAAATGTCGACACAATGGAAAGAACTGAATTTCAGTCAAGTTTCCAAGTAAAATGCAGTCACATTTAGTGTAACATCAACAATCTTGGACCTTGCCTGAATACACACAGTACACACATCCTTCCACACCACGCGACTTCACCGATTAATAACTCGGTTCCTATTCGACCAATTTAACTTTTCTTTTTTTCAATTTGAAGAAAAAACTGTGCAGATTAACGTAGTATGGAAGAAGATTCACAAATATTTCACGAGAATGAAATCAATTTTTGGCGAATAACGAAAAGTATAAAAATGATTGGTGCGAATTTGCACCTTTGTGTACTTGAAGGGTTGAAACAAATTGTGGTAATTTCAATTGAATTGAATTAAATTTGCTGGCAGCTACAGTAAATTATGCTCCAAAATTGTTCCCACATGTCCCAAATTTTATCCCAAATTGTGGTGGATATGACGAGTAATTTTTTGGAGTGTAAAACAGAGATTAAGAAAAAGTTCCAAATCGAAGAATCGAGATGTTGAATGGTGTCTAACGATGCCATTTAATGATGTGAAGATTTAAGAAGGACAACCCCATCACAAAATGTTGAATTTATCCTCCCCAAGATCGTCCACATTCAATGTTCATCGAATTCTTCAGATAATGCAGCAACATTCGATTGTAATAACGCGAAGTGATAAGTTTTTGAAAATAAAGCAAAGAAAAAAACAGCTTTCTGGTAAATACGATCAAAATATTCAAATGAATACATGCAAATTTTTCCTACTTCTTACATTCACCATACAATACTGAATACGCTATACTTACGATGCACAGTTGCACGATTATACGCTGGGCTCTCACCCTCGCCATATTTGATATAATTAAAGTGCACAAATAAACACAATGGTACAATGCAACCGGGTGCAACTCGAGTCTGTATATCTATACTTGGCGTTGTACTATTCTTTCTTCTTCTTTCTGCACTCAACTCGATACATCACTCCTCTTCTTTCTTCCTTTTGCTGATATAAGGGTATTCAATGCAAATGCCCACAGGGTTCATCTCTCTTTCTCTCTTTTTTCTCAAGTTCTGGTTTTATATACACATGTGTATACGTGCACATATATATATGATGTATATTACATGTACTCTGAGTCATAGATCTTGCAAAAGAATCTGAATCGATGTTAACGTTCAACGCGTTGTGTCATTGAATAGTTATTTCGAATAAAAGTTACATACAAACTATGTACAATCATTTTCCATTTAAGAAACTTCAATATCACGTGTATACCATCGTGTCGACTGATTTCACACAACAGAGATAACAGATTTATATCATTGTAATCGCACAACAAACTTCATTCAATGTTCCTCGCTGTACCGCAAATTTTAATAATTTTTCAATTTTTCAATGATCCGACGAATAAAATTGGTCTACGAAATAATTTGAATTCATTTCTCAAGGAGAATAAATAAGATAATCACGATATTTATAAAATAAGTTGAGAATAGCCACACGGGATACCTATAGGATAACAATTGTAGCACCACACAGACAGGAAAAGCAGGATTACTTTTGATGCCGATGATCTCAAAGTACTTGTATAAATGTGCGCCAGCGCACGTTGCAATTTCCCTTTCGTCTATCTCTGTTTGTTCTCAAGGATGAAAGTGCGACAGTAGATACACGCTTTCATAGACAGACACGATCGTGAATCGTGTAAGACTCTTCCACGTGTGTAGGTACGTGTACGCTCGACTTATAGGACTTATAAAGGATTATACGTAAAGTTGGTGTACATCAACAGAGGCTGCACATATAAGGAACACACTCTGTGCAAATGGAACCTGAAATCTACAACCGCTGATCGTAGTAAACGACGGTGGCGGCGGTAGCATTACAATGTCGAGCCTCGAGTTACTTTGTGCGTACGTTTACCCACGCTCCAATGAGAGAATATTCACATTATTCTTCCCGATCGAAAAGGCAAAATATATTGTAATACTTTCACCGGTGTGTGATTTTCACGTGCAGCTGGTGGTATACGTGCCTTTTGTACATTTCTAAGCTTCTCTTCTGTCCCTTCAAGAGAATAAATAAAATATTTAGCAGAAATTTCCCACATTGTGATAAAATTTCGTTTCGCATCACATCTTTGGTATATTGAAAATGTTTAATCTTGCTTCACTGACTAATTAAGAAGATACAAATCTGGTCTCGTTAATTAGCCAAGCGGGTACCGGTGGTACATTGCAAATATATAATATAGAAAAACATCTATATAATCTAATACGTGTACATATATAAACACTAGTCGAAACAACACGCAATCGCTGTCGTCGACGTCGACGACCGCGATACATCTCACTCCGAGGCAAGTCGAGTCGATAAATCCTTCGAGGCTCTCTCGCGGTATCTCAAAGTGTTATTTAACCGCGATTTACTACTCGTATAACGATCATATAAAGAACATGTTAATGCGCCGGGTTTTATTGCGAATACTTATATTGTTATCTGGCACTCTATAAATATGTTCATCATAATAAGAAAACGCTTTGTCGAGAAGGTTTCGTGCTGAACGAGTAATGCGCGTTGGAAACTAATGTGTATATATTTTGTACACGCGACGACGATGCCTGAGGCCGAGTGGTGTAAGCTTTTTTGAAAAAAAGGAGAGACATCCAAGAACGTCTAAGTAAATCATGAATGTTTCATCCCTCCTGAGTAGACTAGTCTTCGATTAACGCTGACGGTTTCGCTTAGTTGATTCTACTAATCCAATCAGGTTGAGGGATGTTTCGAGGGCATGACACGTTCAAAGAGAGACAGAGAGCGTGTGTAGTTGGTACAGGATATAACTTGGTTACAGTATTTGTGAGCATCGGGAGGAGCAGCCAGGACCCTTGATGTTACTTTCCTTCAACGTTTGTGAAACATTTCAACCCTAAACCTCAAAGTATGGGGTGATGACCCCCTTCTTGATTCTTCTCCTCCTTCTGCTCCTTCCGGAACTGTTGAGGGACATTAGCTGATTAGGTCCTGGAAAGAGGGTTCCCATCTTCTTTATTCTTGTTCCATTAATCATCATGTTCGAACGTTATGCATCTCTCAACAACGCCACAAACGCAGCATAGATCAGATAAAGACGATTCATCATCGATACGGGTGACAAACAAACGATGACAGGGTGACGGAATGACGGGATGACGGTGGCTTTTGACTTTAAGCAACAAAACATCATCATTTCGATGCATTCGACCTATCAGGTGAATTCCTTCTATTTTGCGACTAGCTAAATGCCAATGTAGCCAACCCATACAAGCTTATTAGTTTGTTAAACACTGCTATTACCTAAACGTGTTCCGCATCCCAAGAGACAGGTACGTTTTCCGTACAATGATAACTGGTAGTAAGGATGTAGAGTATGTGCCTGATACCAAGCGCTCCCGGTGTTCCTTTATAATAGAACCAGAATCACGTATACTCGGATTAGATTTTGCAAGAAACTTCTTGCACCGGAGTACCATTCCTGAATTATCTGTGTGTCCCTTCCTTCTCTATGTCTTCTTACTTGTGTCCCCAGATAACTCGTATATTCCATGATCTTGGAGTATTTTTCTTCTCAAAACAATGAATTCAAAAGCATAAGTTGTTTCCATGAATATGAATTCGATTGTAAAGTTGTAAAAAAGAATGGGGTGCGTATTTGAAATTGAGCCGCAAGGTCTGTTCCAGTCACGGGCGATATCCTAAAAAATATCGATATTTCCAATATGGATTGTAATAATAATTATGTATATATATATATTCAAATATACAAAAATCTCGTTTTGTTGAATCAATTTCATATTCCTTATTATCTTCTTCAATAGTTTTCTTTATTCATTGAATGATGAAAATTATTATGTGAAATCAGGCACATTAGGATTAACTTATGAATATAATATAAATAAATACGAAAAAGATGCTTGGCAACCTTGTATCGTGAAATAACGGTGAATTACATTATAAATTTCATTTTCGAACTCCGATATTTTTCAAGTATCAAAAATATCGATATCGATATAGGTAACCGGTCTAAATGCCCCCGGACAAATGATCCCGGACAAAATATCCCGGACTAAAGGTCCCCGAGAAATTGATCCCGTAATCAAAAATATCCCGGACAGAATATCCCGTATTGTAAGATTCATAAGTCATGTGGTTATAAAGCGGGAGGCAGAATGTGTCTCAGATGTTTAGGCGTATTATATTTGAATGAGGTAAGTGTCGTATATTCAAGTTCATGTGAATTCAAGAAAAGAGCGGTATGCTATTGATGCGGTGGTATCACTCAATGTATACATCCTGTACTGTTTATCACGTTTCTTTTGATATTTGAATGAATCCGTGTGCCTTTAGTCGTCATGAAAGTGTTCTCTAAGCATGTCGTTTGATATATCGAAGACACAAAAAGGGAAACCATTGTTAATCCGCAATGGATTTATGTATATCGTGCATCGTGAAAGTGCGGATAAAATAATTTGGCGGTGTAAAGAATATAGAGAATGGAAGTGCAGCAGCCGTATACACACGACTTCGAAATCTCGTAATAAATGAGTTAGTGTGTTCAGATCAATTTTTGTGTGGAGGGATTGATTTGTGTGGGATAATTTGACCGGGATATTTTTGATTATGGGATCTTTTTGTACGGGGGTCAAATTGCTTGGGATCTTTTGTCCGGGATATTTTGTCCGGGATGTTTTGCCCTGGGATCTGTAAGTTGGTAGCCATCGATATAATATCTGAGATGAGAATATCGTTATAAAATATCAATAAATTTTGCCCATCGGTAGTCTGTTTATCCAACATTCTCATAATCTGAATTGAATGAACAACGTAGAAAAAAATTAAAATCTCCTCCCATTACAAATATTGGTAATCTTGAAAAGAATTTCATACAATTCTGTATAAAAATGAATGTTCAAAGAACTTGTAAATGCGCATGAGGATTTCATATACCCCGAGGCATTGATAAAAGCTTTGATGTAACGAAATAACGAATTTTTCAAAAAGAAAATGAAACAGAGAAAGTAGAGAATGATATGGAAATGTTGCTTTGAGGGTATACAGTACGTCGTATGTTTATTATTTTTCCGTTTCGAAAAAAATTAAATAAGAATACCCACGTGAAAATAAATCCATGCAACGAGAGAAAAATCATGAAAATAAATAAAGGAAAGATAGGGGATAATGAAAGATGTTATTCGTATTCAACTTTGGAAAGGAGAGAAACAAAATTTCGAGAGATCATCACGGTTATTTAAACAATTTTCTGATTGTTTTATTCGACGAATCTCTTGGAGCGAGATTGAAAATGGGGAAATAGTGAAATTCAATCTCTGTCTTTCAGAGTTTTTCTTCTTGAAACAGGAAATTAAAATTGAAGCGTATTGCGCGGGATGGGAATGACATGAAATTTATTCACGCTGAGATAGAGAGGAGAAGATATCGCGTGTTGAATTTTGAAATATGAAATTTCAAAGCTTTTAGAGGAAAAAGATAGAGAAAAGAGGGAGAAGTAATATCGAGTTAAGATGGTTATACACCTCCCACCTTGTGGGCAGACGCTTGTTTGTATTTATGTAGATTACAAGAGCGCCGGTTATAATCATTCGCAATGCGAAAGGCGAAACGCAATCCATTCAACTTAAACAACCGTGGCGAGTGTTCCCAGAGGATTTATCCAAAATTCACCGTGCATCATGGAACACCCTGTTAATACACACGAGTCCAGACTCGATCTCGAGTTGCCGCTGGACCGTGGAGTGCCTACGCCCTGGTTAATCATAATTTAGATCCCGAGAAAATTAAGACCATTCCCAACGACGGTCAGCTAGCAAGCTGGCTGTGAATTTTAGTAACGTGGAAAATAGACGGAGAAGGGAGATAACAAAAAAGAATAACACACACACACACACGTGTATGTGTGTATAATACATATGTAGAAGGAAGAAAGAAAGTATAGGAGGTATCAGACCTAGCGATGATAGGGTGAGAGTTGCGGAATGCACCCATACACCCATACGTGGGTGGGATTAAGCGTGGCCAACGGTAATAGCCCACGACCCGAGGCTAAGTTATGGCCAATTAAGATTAAATCCGGCGATTTATAAAATTACGGATAAAAGTGGGAAGAGAACGAACAGGGCAAATGGTTTCTCGCCTCTTCCGATTTCCCTCCATCCCTCCACCGCTCTTCTTGCATCCCTTTCGATTCTTGTTAATAATGATTTCGTCGCCGCGCCGCGTTAATGGCCCCCCATGCGCGTTATTATAGCGATTAGTACCTTTATCGTTACGTGTTACGTGTACGTAGTTACGCGTGATAGAGAATTTTATGGGAAGTGTCGAGTGTTTTAGCTTGTTTTCTCTAGATTTTTGTTCCTCTAATTCTCTGGAATTCATTGTCCTGTCAGGCATGTAACTATGATATCGTGTACGATACGATATGAGAGTTGGAGAGAGAAAAAATTCGTTATGATGAGCAACGAGGATCGTAGCAGTCGTGTCAAAATGAATAGTATCGCGTGAGCTCGGTATAAGGTATAAATAAGCTAGCTCCTTACAGAGCCATTCCTATGTAAATGCGGCGACGCGTGCGGGCCCGAGTCTCGAGATCCGTACCGGGGCCTAGATAAATTTACTCTGCTAATTTTAGAGTATATGACGTTCGCGAGAGTACGGTTATTATTTTGCGATGGTGGTACTCATCGATTCTTTTTATTATATGCGCGTTTGTGTATCTTTATTCGAGGAATGAATTTCATGTTACGTGACTCGGTTTGGAGCCACTATAGATTCACGGAACTGCCTAATCTCGCAATTATGAATCTCCTGTTGGTAGAGGAGAAACGATATTTCGTAACGAAAACTCCAGGAGTTGCTAGAAAACAACTAGAGAGTACAACAAGATGGGGATTTTTGGAGGGTTGAAGGGGAAACGTCTCCGTCCAGGAATATAAGGAGGATTATTAATCTTAAATCAAGAGCTTTACGGTTGACGCTCGTAAATTAATAGCGATGGCATGGTCGGAACGTCCCAGAGCACGTACCGCTTGTTAGGTGGAATAAAACAACGAATTCCAAGCCCACGTAGGCTCATGATCGTCGATCATGTACCATTGTACTTTTCGTGCAGAAAATTCCATTCATCGCGTCCAACTCGATGAATCCAGCTAGGAATAAAACAAACATTACTTTTTTATTCCTCTACCGCAGAACGAATGGACAGTCCCCGATGAACGAATGTAAATGTAGAATTTTTCGAAGAGAAAGGAAGAGAAGGGAGAGAGAGTCTATGAATCCTACGAGCATGGATTCGTTCATGGTCAAAGCGTAGTAATAACAATACTGCATGCGGCGTTGTTTGAATTCCTTACACGTATTATTCGCATAGGCACGAACGAAAGAGTCCTTCCTTTTTTTTGAAATATATTCCTCTTCTCGTCGAGGATTTCAACGACGAAACAAATATTCGCTATGCCACGGCTGGTATCCATATTCCGTTACGATCATCGGGTTTGCGGTATGCGCGCATCGCATGCCGATTTCTACCGGTCACACCGGTGTCGATTCGATCGAATATACTGTTTCAACAACGGAAACATCGTGTCCTAGGCAAATTTGAAACCAGAGTGCAGAAGGTTGTGTATTAGGGACCTTAATCCCTGGAAAGCAGATTCTTTCCCAACGCTTGACTTTGACATCAGAACCATGAGGTTCGAGATTTCGTTTCAGGCTGATTTCACAGGTTTCGGGCAGCTGGAGGGTCGAATAATACTTCCACGAGTCACAAAACGAGCAGTAACGAATTTCAAATCACAGATTATTTCAGTTGAAAATCAATTCTTTTTTTAGCAAACAAAGTTGGTTTGGAATAACTTTTAAATCAATCTACAATCGAGCAGCTTTCGAGTAGATCGATGTCTTTAAATATATGAATCGGTCGAAAACTCAAATCGCGGAACTGTGAGTTGATATACGTTTGGAAAAATTTAACCCAGTTTGAGATATTCAGCATTTTTGGGGTTTTTTTCAATCTAAATTAATCGAAAGTACTGTGTGCTAGATACTTGAGCTCGACATCATTTACCAAGTTGAGAGACCGTGGATCCCTGGAAAAAAATTGAACTATCCTGTCGTCCTTTGTTTTCAATCTTTGGTAGAAATTTGTCTAGGCGTCCCAATTACTATCCATGTACTGGGTGGGACCCAAGTGGGAACAATAATTGGATAACATACTTCAGCCAATTTGACTTTAATGCTTAATGAAACATTCAGTTGGTTTGTGTAGATTTTTCATACTTCAACTGGTGGTACAGTGACATTGATAGTCCACGAACACGGTCAGAGGAGTAAAAGGAAGCCCAAAAGTTTCAATTTGTCACTCGGGATTATTTTATTGAAATTAATTCACAAGCAACGTTCTTGACTTGAGATTACATCTCAAAATACATTGTCACCTTATTCATAGGTGTGATTTTACAGAAAAAAACATGATTTCGCATTTCTAATTGACAATATGAACTACATTCTAGCAATTCCCTGGGACATCTGGATGGGCACAGGCTAGAAAGTTTTAGCTAGAAAACAAGTTAACATCTAGGAAAACTAGCTGGGGTCCATCTAATTCCCGATCATAATTTCTACTGGGGTTGTAAAAAATTTGGAGAGTTTCCCTTCACCCTGTTGGTGAATTTCGTTCCCTCATCGTGAGGGGATTGTTTTTCCATCAAAAATTAGGGATTTTTCCCCCACTTTGAGAAATTATTTTGTTTTTTGGGCTTTGAATTCTCTAAAAATGAAGGAAAGGTTCACCAAATTATGATGAAAAATTCTTTGTCGTTGTCACCATTTTTGGGGAAAAACTTTTTACAGTTTTGCTGAAAACACTTCAATCTTACAGAATTTGGCTTAAAAACTAGGTGAATTCCTTGAAACCGGAACGCCCACTTTGTGACAAATATAGTATTGTAAGTTATCACAGAGAAATAAGAATTCGCTGCGACAGCGAGATCTGAGTTTGCTGGAGTAGCAAATTTTTTGCTGTGGCAGCAATCTTGGTAATTATGATAGCGAATTTTCAGTTGTGGAGACGAATAATGTTGATTTCTTCCGCCACATTTGTTTGTTATTTCATAAGTATATGATACCAGAATTTGCCGGAAGAGCAAACATTATTTGCCGCCACAGCTAAAAGTCGCTATCGTAGCTAAAAAAATTGCTATGATAAGAAGTAAAAAATTTGCTGCTCCAGCAAAAGGGACTCAGCAAAATTTGATTTCGCTTTTCTCCGTGTAAAAATTTGTGATTTCCACAAAATCCATATATAGTCCATATATGATTCATTTTCACTCAGGCAGTACAGATTCCAGAACTGCGTGTGATAAAATTGATAAGACACGTTGCGGTATCGCTCCCAAAAATAGTAATATATTGTACAATGAGAGAATTATATTCGAAAAATCCCTGTGAAATTTCAGACCTGCACATATCCTCTCTTTGTTCGAATTTCACGAAAATTTTGACAACAAAATTCTATGGATTCGGCATCCCGTCTGATATCTCAAGGTGAAAATGAAACGCATCAAATTCCACCGAATATCGTTGAATCGTGTACGATAATCTGATCAGAGCCGCAATTTGATTGGATTTCATTGGCTCATTCAATGGGAAATTCCCTAAATTTTATTTCCCATCCTCCCATCCATGAATTTCATTTATATCTCAGGCAAATGCTTTTGAATCCGCAAATTTTCAACAAATCACTCTATGAATTGAAAAAAAACAATAATATAACAAGGTTCAGAATACCCAGCACGATAGGCTCTCTCATTTGAAATCAAAATGATTGATCGATTCTAACGGAAATCACGTTGAAATATATGGATGTGATTGAAAAACAGCATTTTCGTGGGACAGGAGGATTTTTTTTCATCTCGTTAATTGACAAAATGGTATCCAAATTATATAACATTGTCTGTTTTATCGATCTCTGTGTTTTTTTTTATTCTTTTTATATCGCGGTATATGTATTTACGATGAAAATATCCCACCTATTGTCCGTCCCCTCGGGAAATTGCAGTCGAATATGAAGAGAGAAAGAGAGAACGAGGGGAGTGGTTTAATTAATTGACAAGACGTATACCACGTGCGGTTGGATTATATTTTTATATAAAATCGTTTCAAACGGTGAGTGGATTACCACCTCGGCCATTGTTCAAATATCTCCGAGCATATATTTCCGCGCATACGTATTTCGTGAATATCGTCGTTGCTTTCGTTCGAATAAAACTTCGATTGTTCACGAATTTATGTGGGTTTAATTGCGACTGGTGATTCGATGTTGTTTATAATCTCTGTGGTAGATCATGCGGAATGATTTTGTTGTTGTTAGCAATCTCTTCTCTAGATATTCTCCTTACGCGCAACGAAGTGTTTGATTTATTTCATTACTCGACGCACGGAGAAAGAAAATTCGCTGTGACAGCGAAATCTGATTTTGCGGGAATAGTGAATTTTCTGCTCCGACAGCAATCTTGGTGCGAATTTCTAGTTGTGGCAGCGAAAAATGTTGACTCCTCCAGCCAAATTTGTTTGCTATTCTGAATTTAATACGAAAAATTTGCTGCCACAGTTGAAAAATCGCATTAATAGCTAACAAGATTGCTGTCACAGCGAAAAATTTTCCTACTCCATCAAAAGACACCTAGTATAATCAGATTTTGCTGTCACAGGGAATTCTTTTCCTCCGTGCGTCAAGTCAACGAATCAACTTGCAAGCGAGTGCTGCGTTGATTATACGGGAATTAGATTTTTTTATTGTCAACAACTTCACACATAATTTTATTTCTCAAAATAACTATTCTTCGAGCTGAATTCTTTCCCTAATGTTTGATAACGGTTGATCCTGGTCCCCAACCAGGAATTTACAATAAGCGCAGTACTGCACCAGTACTTTCCAAGACTAGCAGGGTACTGGCGTTTGTCTGGAATGATAACGCTTTTCTGTACTGAGGATTGAGTACCAATACTATTATTCGCAAGCAGTGCAGTGCCTGTACTGGATCAGTACCTGGCCGGCATTGAGCTCTCGGTGCTGGTTCATCAGTACAGGCATGGTACTGTATTTCTATGTATTCAGTACTGATCCCGTACGTATTGGCCAAGTGTTGAAGACCCAATACTGCACGAAAAAAAATGAACTGTTAATTTTACCAGAATTCCGGTTACTATATGGACAGCAAGGAATATCTGTGACTTTTACTCGAATTCTTGTTAAATTTGCCGGAGACTTGATTCATTTAACTAGAATTCCGGTTAAAATGGCAGTAATCCTTGCTGTCCATATATTAACCGGAGTATTTTTTTCAGTGTGGCACTGTACTGCACCTGTTGTCAACATTGGCATTATTCCGATTTTTCTGATTGGGTCGGTACCCGGGCAGAAACGAGGGTGACCTAACCAGGCGATGAATTTCTGCACGCAGAGAAAAATTCTTGCTAAAATAAGAATTTTTTCAAATCTACGTACTGAAGTAGCCAAATGTTTGCTGTTATAGCAAAAATTTTGCTACCTTAGCAAAATATTCGCTAATTCGCTATTCAACGTGTGCTAAAAGAACAAAATTTTTGCTGTAAAATCAACCTTTTTTGTAATTTAGCAACAGGATTTGTCATATCAACAGAACAAATTTGGTTTCTGTCAGTGTAACCGGGCTGGGAAAAGTAGAAGAAAGAAATGGCAATTCAACGCCTTAATACTCGAACGATGATGAAGACGACAAGCAACTAAATAAAGCAAACGCAATGGGATTACAAAAAAC
The DNA here is from genome assembly GCA_018340375.1 of Gonatopus flavifemur. Lineage (NCBI taxonomy): Eukaryota > Metazoa > Arthropoda > Insecta > Hymenoptera > Dryinidae > Gonatopus > Gonatopus flavifemur. The sequence continues at coordinate 10,146,788 of JAFFJZ010000006.1, forward strand.
AATCAAATGACAAGTGCGCAGCCCCACGTACACTCGCGATTCGATTCACCCTATAAAACGATTTTCATTCTTGCCCTTGGGTCTCTCCGTTCAGAATCTAATTTGACCTCCTCCTCGCAAGCAAAACGTTGGCGGTACGCCGCGATAACTGCGAACAAATGTTACGAATTACGAATTCCCCTTCATCTCATGTACTCCACGAACTCACACAAATGAACAACAAAGTCGTGTGATACATCACTACTCGTTCACGTACGTGTACGTTATTCGGTGCAAAATGTGATCTCCATCCCCTTTCTCTTTCGGCATTGATATAAACATCGAGGAAGAGAGAGAGTCCGTAGAGTAGTAAAACACCGGTTGAAACGAATCGCTGCCCCTCATAACATGCTGGTTGTGTTAAGTATCCAGTTACGTACACTCTAAAAAATATTTGGCAAATCTTGCACCAAAAAACTTCTCCCCATAATTTGGTAGAGATTTTTTCACTAAACAGAATAATTCCTCGAGATGAAGGAAAAATCCCCATTTTTTTGTATTCAAAAACAATTTCCCTACGATCTGGGGATAAAATTTACCATTAGAATGAGGAAAAACTTCCCATATTTTCAACAATATATCTACATACGTATATTTAGGATATTCGGGAACAAAAAGTGTACGCTCGATCGAATCGTTTCGAAATTAATAATCGAGTAATCTGTATTTAGGATCGAGGAGAAAGGAACAGTACGCGAGGGCAACATTCGATTTAAGAAAATCGTACACCCTCTGGTACGCATTTTAACGTGCCGAGTAGTTACTACACGAAACCACGTGCATAGAGGAGGAATACCGTAGGGGGTGGGTTATAGGTACCTAACTTCCGTCGTTAGGTAAATTTCAGCCGCAGTCTAATCTGTAATTTAATCCGGCTTGCAAAGTCAATGGAACTGCGGTTTCGTATAATCGTGGATACAGAAGGAGAGACAGATATTCAAATGTTCCCTGCGACTGTGTAAGCGAGGAATTCAAGTACAGAATGTACGTGGGTACGTACTTGTGTAGATCCAGTCTTAATCGGTAGTAGAGTTACGTATTTGCTGATACACGAAACCTATATAAACCCCCACACTCCACCGAGCCATCATCATCAGCTCTCTCTCTCTCTCTTTCTCTCTCTTTCAAGGAAAACGCTGCATATAGAAGTCACCGGAGTCTCGTTGCCGTGAGAAGCTCCGAAAGTTCGGAAGGGACTCGCCACGATGGCTCTTCGGAACACAAATTTCGCCATCTTTCGAATGTGAGAGAATCAGTCTCGACGACAGATTCTCCTAGAGAATTCGCGAAGGATTTCGTCTGAAATACTAGAGATCGAATAGGGGCACAACACGTATCATAACGACGCATCGTCGATCAGAGAAATTTCTCTCCCACGAACAATTGATTTTCTCGTTAAAGGAACGAGCACGATCATCGTTCTCCAGTTTCAACAGTTATCGACTAGAATTTGACTACAAGATCGTTACCGTTGTCGTTACTACTTCCTAATAACGTTAACGCTGCTCAATACTAGAAGAGCGTGCCGTAGTCATTACAGTTTCCGCGTCATTAAGACTTTCCGGATTGGTCGAATAGATTTTGAGGGATTCAACGAGGCCACCAGGACTCGTAAACGTGTATACAATATACACATTCATTCGTATACACGCGCCTGCATAATGTCCTTGTCTTCTCCTTTTTTATCTTCCGTATCCCATGCGATCGTTCATCGGTGACATCATTGGATTCTGTACATCTCGATTTATGTGTTTTCATCGCCTATTGTAGGATGGATTCGCCAACCGTGGCGTGGGAATATCTCCCTGCACACGAGATACACGATGTCATAAAATTTGAAACAAAAAAACTTTATGGAAATAATAGAATGTTAATCTTGTGGAAATTATTCAAATAAAAGATAAACGGTACATTTTGATGTTATACAGAATACAGGAATAGTACAGGAATTCTTATCATAATTCGAGTAATTCGCTTTCACATCACGCGATTCATTTTGGGCCAGTATTCGGACCCTAATATCTTAAGAAGTTTCCTCGGATAAGGATTTATGCATATACCAGAGAAGACGTATATATATATATATATGTATATATACATAAATGTACATGATCCACACGTTCAAAGACAAAACGGTCACGTGTCGCCTGTACGTCAAATCTCGCGCGTGTCTCGAATACAGGTTTCAAACGTATATCTATACACACGTGTGTGCAGAGATCTTTCTATGTGCGGTGATTTATAAGCTTCGTGTACCGTCCTGTCTTTTTTTTTTTGTTAAATTATTATTCCGCAACTTCTTTTCATAAAAATCAAACTGATGAATACATTTTGTTCATGTATTGGCATGGATATTTATTTCTCTCTTAAAATAACTATAAACGATGAGCTATTAAACGAAAATCCTCGTACATCCATTAACATTTATAATTCCGTTGGATATTCAAACATGTGCTCGCAATTTTATAAAAGCAACCATGAAAAGCAACTTTTGACCGCATATTTTGCGAACTTTGACCACAGACCTGTACGTTGTGAACCAAGTATCAAACCTCTGGATTTATTTCATCCGTAAAGCTCGTAAATGAGTTTTAATACATTTATTTATATTTCTCTGAAACGATGATACGATTTCAAATTCCATCTCCAGTTCGTTTTCACATAATTTTCTCCCCCTTTTTCCCCGTAAAGCAAAAGAATAAATGAAAAGAATATTTTCGTAACAACGAACAGAAGAATTTAAGTTGAATGCCATTCATTCACGAAGGTAAGCAAGTCTTTCTCTTCCATTCTTCATACAAAAGAGTTGTTGAAGTTTCGAGACGTTTACACGTTTCTTGTTTCTCAAACTATCGTGACCAATTTCACGCTACTTTCTTACCTTTTGATCCTCGAGAAGCATATGAGTCTCCAACGAGTATCCCCTTTCAAAACAATACAAATACGCAGCGAAGACAAATGACCGCGACTTACGATTTTCGACGCCGTGTAAACGTTAGGAAGAAATATAAGAAAAATTGATCAGAATTTAGGTTTAAGATTCGGTACACGGCCTCGCAGACGAAATCAAAGAGGTGAATAATACGGTATTTCAATCGTTTTTTTTTTCTCCTCATAGTCGGATGAGAAATGATATTTCAACATTGTACAAAGAGGACGATAGAAATTGGACAAATATTGAAATTGTTAAGCCGTATTATGAGTTATCACGAATGAAGCGAACTCTACGCTTCATTTCTGGCGCATAATTATCTGGTTTGATTAATTGCAAGTACCGCGCGCAACAGTTATGTTCCAATTCCGAGGGAATCTTTATCTACGTTGATTTCTCTTCTTATTCCGCTGCTTCTTCTTCTTCATTTCACTTACCGAAATCAATGATTTCATTTCAATGAACTTTGCATCGCTAATTCAGACATTCGTTCGTTCGCTTTGAACTCGAATTGATATTTGAATCAGAGATCTCGAGGTTGTTTTTCGAGAAAAAAGGAACAATTATACAGTGGAATTTGCATGTACCGACTACCGATGTAGATTGCGTAATTCGCTTTACCTACACGTGACTGGAAAGTCCATCCACCGACGTCGGAGTATGAGATTATGTCCAGAAAGTGTCCACGTGTATGTTTTCAAAGATTACGATCCGTACACGGTGTGGCGTATGGTTAGGCGTTTTCCGTTGTACGTATTTATCGATATTTACTGTTACGGTCGTTACGCTCGCTCGTAAAATCATTATTCAGAGCCGGCGGTGTATGTTCTTTATAACAACGTCGTCGTAAACTCCGACATTATTTACTGGTATCGTAAAGTGTCGCCAAACGCACGGCGTCGCCGTAAAGACATCATGCGAAAAGAATCGATATCCACTTACGTATATACTCACTCTTATCGTGAGTAATTGCAATCAGTCTTCCAAATAGAACCTTTTTCCTCTGGATCAACTCTATTCGGATATTAGAGACCTCATTATTTTTAATCATCATTATCTCCGTTATTTTATATATATATATCTATCGATCGATCGATATATAAAATAACAAATAATAAACTAAATCAAAGGTTACATAATGACGCAAAAATAATCCTCTTTTCTTCTCTCAATGTCCCATGAGATCGACTTATTCTACTCTATCTCGTTTTCTTTGATGAAACAAGGGAGGAGAAAAGACCCCAACGCATAGCATTTGAAATTCTTCTTTTCTTCTTGGAATCGACCTTCTTCCTGTCCTCCTCTCGGTTCCTCTTGCACGGGCAAAGGGCTCTCGACCCAAGGAAGAAAAGGTGTCGTCGGTTGTCGATGGATCGAGATCGGATTAACGAGACAGAGACGTAGGAGAAAAGGGTCGAACGCGAAGTGGATGGCAATTCTTGAGGGACGTTCGCTCACCTTTGGATTCGTTCGAACCCCAACACACATCCACCCCCTGCCCCACACATATCCCTCCCCTGTCTAAGCTCGCGGGGAGGCAGGAGGGAAACAAGCCTTCGACTGGAACATTTCCTAAATGGTCCGACTCGACGTGATAAATGGTAATAGTATACGGTAAGGCGACAGGAATGGCGATAAACGAGAACGACGACGAGTTCTGCTTATGCCATGGGGTCGAATGAGTTAGTGGGTGAGTGGGAGAGAGGAGGAGAGAGTGGGTATATAAACGTGGGTGCAAATCTGCACCCGAAAGCGAATTCAACTCTCTTGCTTAGATCGTAAGGTTGCGCCGTATACGCCATTGCCAAGGCCAAGATCTCGTGTTCGCCTTCCTATATCTTTGTACACCACCCTCTTATTTCTTCTCCTTCTTCGTACCTCCTACCCTCGTACGTAAAGTTGAAACGATCTTGGATTTTATACAAAGGTTATATCGAGACCTTTCACATTCCCTGACTTTGTTCTTTCACGGTAGATGGATGGCTTTAGAAAAATCACTTTTGGTACCACATTTAGTCTGGAATCTTGATACCATTCTCCAACAATTCGAATAAATAAAAGGATGTGCAACAGCAAGTGATGGACTGTGTTAAGTTTAATTAATGGATTCACCGAAGAGGAAACCAAATCCCTCCTCTCTCGATGTGTATCCAAATATATAGTTAACCGTACATACCGCATCCTCTGACGAAGTATAATGTATACACGTGCATCTGGTTTGTTGCAGTGCTACGAGACGAGTTTCGGGCGGAACCGCAGGACACGAGGGTCGCAGCCGGGGAGACCGCTATGCTCGAGTGCGGACCGCCTCGGGGCAATCCTGAACCAACCCTGGTGTGGAAGAAGAACGGCCATGTTATAGACTTGGAAACCACTAAGCGGTAAGTCATCCAAATATCTTGTTGGATTTGAAACATACAAAAACAGAATTATCATTATATTTTTTTCAAAGACAAACGAAATCCAACGAAATCAAACGAAAAGGATGAAGAGTTTAATGTTCCGACATCTATTCGTTCTTCATGTTCTTCTCCTTTCTCTTTTCCGAAGAAGACACAAAAGTCCGTAATCTACCGCGTTATTTGCATGAGAATGGCGTTAAAGGATGTCCCCCATTATTCTTCTCTCGGTTATCTTTGTCCGCTTAGCTCGATCTTTCTCTTCTTCCATAACACCCCGCACACCTCTATCCATTCGCAAGCTAATAGACGAACACTCGTTTCTTATTCAGATTTCTCTCTCCTCAGAGCGAAAAACCGTCTTTCCCATTTCTTAATGCATCCACTTTGTCTTGGGACAGTCAATTTTCTCTGACATTATCAACGTCAAGGATTAAACGCATTTCCCATTCATTCATTGGAAAAACATTGTTCCAAGCGAGCGTGTGGGATCGTTTTTATGACCTGTATGATAATTGATAAGCGTCGATAAACCGCGATGATCATACTTTTTCTCGAAATCTACTACGAGAACAAAGAAAATAGCAGCGTTTAATCTGTACGATAAATTAGAATTCACTATAGAAATGAAATTCTCCGCGACATCGATGCGACAATCTAAACAATAGGGAGGGAAAACGTAGAAACTCGGGAGAGGAGGATTCGTTTGGTAACATGCACGGAAGGAAATTAATTGATACTATAAATTAAAGGACGCCTCTACAATCGATTTCCCGTGGTTGTTGTCGTTTCTCTTGTTACCGAGACAAATTGGACTGTGTATCCGAATGATTTAAATTTAAAACAAGGTTGAGGGTTTATATTCTTATTAAGATAGACATAAACGTGTATTTGTTTTTGTTAGAATCAAACTCGCGGAGGGTGGAAATTTGATGATATCTGACGTTCAACGAGCGGATCAGGGGAAATATCAATGCGTCGCTAGAAATATGGTGGGCAGTAAAGAATCGTCTGTCGCTACGCTTACGGTTCATGGTGAGTTTTATTGAAAAACTGTTGGTATTGCTGGTGTGTGGGTGTTTTATCTAACAGGTGTGTTTTTTTTATTTATAGTGAAGCCCTATTTCATATCGATGCCCACGAATCAAACCATTTTAACCGATCAAATGGCCGAATTCGCTTGCGAGGTTGGTGGAGATCCCCCACCGGAAATCTTATGGCGTCGTAACGATGGAAAAATGCCGATCGGAAGAGCTCGCATCATGGACAATAAGAGCCTTCATATCGATAAAGTTATACCCCAGGATCAAGGGACGTACATCTGTGACGCGGAGAATAGCGTTGGTGCTATATCCGCGAGTGCTACCCTTACAGTACATTGTAAGTAGGATAACATTTCCAAAACACTTGAGTTTGCAGGATTTTTTTATATGATCTCTCGTGATATACAAAGAGAACAGAGATGATGATTTTTAGAAGGGGGAAAAAATTTTAAGCAATATCTTACTTTCCAGCGAGACCGGTTTTTACAAACTTCCCTAAGGACGAAGTAGTAAGCACAGGCTCGGATGCAACTTTCTCTTGTGCCGCACGCGGTGCTCCGAAACCTTCAATCTTCTGGACCCGTGAAGGTTCCCAGGAATTAATGTTTCCCGGCAACACCTATCAGGGTCGTTATACGGTCACCGAAGATGGAAGTCTGCACATTAAGGGGGCTATTAGGAAAGATGAGGGTTATTATATCTGTAGTGCTATTAGCCAGGCTGGCGCCAGCACTGCTTCGGTATTTCTTCAGGTAAACGATTGTATAACTTGTGTAACACGTTCATTATTCTTTCAAACGATTTCATTAATTAATATTTTTCTATCAAATTCTCAGGTGACATCGATAGAAGAAGTACCCCCGCCTATAATAGAACTCGGCCCAGCCAATCAAACTATTCCGTTGAAAAGTACCGCGACGTTACCCTGTCGTGCCGTTGGTACACCCACGCCAAAAGTTCGTTGGCACAAAGACGGAGTTATCGTTCAATTGGGAAATCGAATAACAATGGCCAATAACGGAACCCTCTTCATCGAGGATCTTCAATCTAGCGATTCCGGTCTATACACTTGTATAGCTTCGTCCGAATCGGGCAATACGTCTTGGTCGGCCACCCTAACTGTTAGTTCTAGCACAACGCTTCACAGAACGCCAGATATATCTGCTTTGCCGCAAAATCCCAGTAAGCCTAGGATAGTCAATGCCACTAGCAATTCCGTAACGCTCACGTGGAGTCCTGGACACGAAGGACAAAGTAAAATCATTGGCTATAATATCGAATACTTTAGCAGTAATTTAAACACTGGTTGGGTTTTGGCTGCATCGGGAGTCGTTGATGATACTTACACGGTATATATATATGAATATAAATCATTTGTTTTCTCATAAAAATGATATACTAATTCAGAAAAATTGTTGATTTTAGGTAACGGATTTGAAACCTGATACCGATTACGTATTCCTGGTACGAGCGGAAAATAGTCATGGTTTATCGTTGCCTGGACCACTGTCGGATGTAGCTCATACGACTAGCGCGGACCAACAATCCGTACCACAGATAGATCTCACTCGAGTGAGGGATCGATTGAATAGCGAGATATTACATTTAAGAGACGTTCAACCACTCACAAGTACTAGCGTGAAAATTATGTGGGACGTGAGTATATGCAATTTTTATAATCAATCTTTCAATTCGATATCAGCAGCAGATTTGATGGAGTACGAATTTTCAGATTCTTGGTGCTCCGGACCTGGTGGAAGGCCTTTACATACGTTATCGAGAATCATCGGAAAAGCCTGAGTACCAAATGGTTACTGTACTCAACGCTGGAGCAACCAGTTACGTGTTGACGAATTTGAAAAAGTATACTCGTTATGAATTTTTTTTAGTACCATTCTATAAAACGATCGAGGGTAGGCCAAGTAACGTGAAATTGGCGACGACCCTGGAGGACACACCTTCGGCTCCGCCTGAAAATATTCACGTTGGAATGATAAATATGACGTCCGCGTTCGTTCGATGGTCCCCACCGCCCAAACACGAGCAAAATGGACAATTGATCGGGTACAAAGTAAGTTATCGTTAAATTAGAATGAGAATCAATAATCAATGACACGGATAAAAAAATATGACTCAATAATATTTTTATAGATTCAGATCAAGAGCAACAGCAGTCACAAAGTGTTGGGTCAAATGTCATTGAACGCTTCCACTACATCGGTGATTATCAATAGTTTAACAACGGGTGGGCTCTACACGGCTCGAGTGGCTGCCCTCACTCGAGTTGGTTTGGGTCCATTTTCAGCACCGACGTACCTGAATATGGATCCCGGACAGTTGAATCAAACACCACCGAGAACCGATCCCAGCCACGGAGGAGCTTCCATCGTGAGAGAAACTTGGTTTCTCGTGATGATGATTACCATGGCGTTTACCATAATAGCTGCCCTTTTAGGTGCTTTATACGTGAAACGTAGACAAGCGATGAGCAAACAATTGGGTCACCTGAACGTTCCCGTAGGCACAGCAAACGATATTTGTCATTTGAACAAAGATGGTCTGTGGTTGGAACGCGGTTGGAGACCAACCAACACCATGCAAGCCTCCAACGATAAAGATTGCGAGACGAAATTACTTAACAATCCACAAATTCTTGGCCCAGGAATAGTGAGCATGGCCGGATCGGAGTACGCGGAAGTCAATTTAACAACCTTCTATAATACCAGAAAACAACTGCAAGCTCCACCAGAACCTTACGCGACCACAACTTTGTGCGTTGGAAGTCGAAGTCCCGATTCCATGGAAACAAGTCAAGGTCAGAAATCAAATTCCAGCGACTCTTGCGTGAAACCTGATTATTCGAGTTTGGATTCGGGTCAGGAACCCAATAAATCCACAATGTCACCGAGCAGTGACAACACCAGCAGCGTTTACGCCGAAGATAATGCCGCGGAAATGCAGAGAAGACAACAGTTTCGATTACAACAATCGAACGATAATCAAGCGGGGATGCCGAATTGGTCGGATTTTATGCCTCCTCCTCCGGAACACCCTCCTCCTCCAGGAACTTCTTTGATCGGTAGAATGCAGCAACAGCAGCAGCAACAACAGCAAGCGGCGTTCAGCCCACATTTGGGCAAACGAACCGTTCAAAACGACTTGGACGGTTCCGTGTCCGGGAATTCCCAGAGTCCTCCCACCCCGCCGGTCAGAGTGGGGAACAATTTCAGCTCCTCTCCCACCCCGTGGAGCACGCAAAATCAACACGATCCCGCAAATCACGTGAATCTACCGCAGGGTCGGTACACCACTTTACCTCCTCAAACGAATCCCCCGCCGGTACCGTCTTTCCCACAAGGTTTCAATCACTACGACTTCAAAAGTCAAGAGAACGAATACGAGAGCGGTTCCGTCATATACGGACATCAAAATGGATTAGCGGATAATTATAGAACTCATCACGACACGGGAGGATACAATCGCATGAATCATCCCAATCCCCACTTGGATCGTCCCATGGTCAACGAAGACATTTATCGACATAACGAAGATATGTTCTGCAACGATAATCCTTATCAACCTGAAAACGACGAGTGGGATAGAAAATCTTGCGATTCGAATACCCATTCGGACATGTGTTGTTCCTGTTCGGAGTCCAGTTGTCTCTATGCGGACACCATGGATTATAACAATCAATTCGCCGCCGGTTGTACCCATAACAATAGAGGAGCCTCGAGGAGCAGGAACAATAGGAGTCCACGACGGAAGAATAGAACGTCTTCGCCAACTTACAGCAGCGATAGCAATTACTCTTGTATACCGCACAGACAGTGCGGTACAACAAGTTCTCAAGAAAGACAAAGGCACAATCGTAGTAAAGGTAATTTTTCATCGATCTCGATTTACCTCCCCCGGATAAAACGAAAATCCATAGAATCTGACGAAATAAATTTCATGAGATTCGGTCAAAATATCCCAACAAACAAAAAGATATCTATTCGTATCTGAAAGATGTCTTGAAAGACTTTCGTGAAGATATCTTTTTATCATCTCAAAGATGTCTTGTGCAACGAATTTCAACAAGTTTTAGATATCTCAAAAATGTCTTGCACAAGATATCTTATAGACACGCTGACGAAGATATGTTTTAGATATCTTTGGGATGTCTTTTTGAAGTCATGAGGACACCCCAGATAGTACAAAAGAATCACTGATGAGCTCCAAAAAAGGAATATGGCAAGATTTTTGCCCTTCGTATTTGGACAATTCTCAAGAGATGTAACAGATATTCAAAAACTCTTTCAAGATGTCTTTCAGAAATACCTCAAAGACATGTTCCTTAAATTTCTTTAAAATATCGAAAAGACATCATTTCGACATATCTTGAAGATATATCTTTTGTGATGTCATTTAGATATCTAAAAACCATTCTTCCGATGTATCTCAAAGATGTTTTCCTAAAGATATCTTGTACATGTCTTTAAGACCTTGAGTATTTGTCGAGATTGTAGAAGATTCAATCAGAATCACATTGAAAAAATATATTTATCTGATTAAATCTCATTGAAAACCCACACAGCATTTCAGTTCTAAAAGATATTTCAAGCTAAATTTAAGAAATCTTATGCAACATGAAAAGATATCTTTGAGAGATCTAAAACAGTTCTTACTTCTCCAAAATTTCTATAAGATGTTTGAAAGATATAATCTCGGAAGAAAAGTTTTAGATCTTCTAAAAGATATCTTTTAGATGTCTTTTAGAAGTAAGAACTGTTTTTGACATCTTGCGGATATCTTTTCATGTTGTATAAGACTTCTTAAACTTTTCTGAACAGTTCCTAAAGATGTCTTGAAGTCCAAAAGTGATGCATGTGAATGGTTGAATAGGATTAGGAATTAGGTTGAACATTGTGCAAGATTGAATGGGATTTGGCAGGAATCAATGGTTTTGTTGAACCAGGGATCCAAGTCAACAGTTAAATTCAACAGTTTTCTCTCTTACAGACAAAATACCTAGTTTTCCAAGGACAGGTGGATATCCTCAGCACAATTCTTCGGCATCGAATACCATGAGCAGTTCGGGAAGTCAGAGATACAACAAGTTGAGCAGTATGTTCATCGGCAACAATCCGAACGTGCCAACGGAATCTAGTCGGCTAAGCGATCACCGTGAGAGTTAAATCTTGTTGTCGATCTTCGATTATCAACAAAAGGAAGAAAGATAGACACGATGGACGAAAAATAGATTCGCTATTCGCTGTTCGAGACCACCAGATTCCCTCTGCTAAAGATGTATGATTGATTTTCGCGATTTTTCAGAAATTCTGATTAATATTTTTTTATCACGAAACCTGAAGAATTGTTATTTGCTTGTTCATTTTTTCGGCATTATCAATCGCTCGAATCGGAAGTTGGAAACAGATTTGAATTCTAGGGGAGAAACAAGTAATAACATCTTCGATTCGCGCTCTTAAATTTTCCCCTAATAAATATAAATAAATGTATAAATATATTCGTACAATGTGGCTCAGCGTCCGTAACACATCAGTAGGAAGTCGATGTATTATCCAATATACCGCATACAGTATACAGAGACTCAAAGATTGTTTTTTTCCTATTGTCAAAGAGGTGATGTCTCTGTGTTTTATTTTTGACAAATCATCGTGTGACCACATCGACGCTCGGACACGTTGTATATATCATATAACAAACACATTTCTGTGTGTACTCGGCCGGAACGCACAACGGATGAATAAATAAAAAATGATGATGCTAATTTCATCGATAATGATCAATACTGTCTTTAATGTGCGTAGTGTATTTTTGAGATACAAGTTGAAAATTTTCGCCATCAAGAATCTCTCTCGCAAAATAACGTTCCTAAATCATTGTTAAGGGAAAAAGAAAGAAAGAAAGAAAGAAAGAAAGAAAGAACACAAAGTATTCGAGACGTCATTCTTCCAAAACGAAATACTTAAATTAAATGAATAAATGAGAAGTTGATATGTTTAACGATTGATGAATGAAACAAAGCTAAGTAAGATGTATTATCATATCAAACGGTTTTTGTATACACTGTACAAAGTTGGTTATTGAGATTAGTCATTAGTTTATAATTTACACTTATCGTAAATAAATATTATAATACGTGAGGTAGAATTAAACGATTAATAATTATCTATAACTCGACGGAAAAGTCACCGACAAATTATCAAGTGCATTTACGTTTCTGATACTTCCTAAGCAGATCATTACTAACAAACATTCTTTCATCAAGTTTCTCACCGTACTGCAACAGGTTTTATTCCAACTACTTGTTGGGGTTTTAGTTTTTGTGAAACTATCTCACCTTTGTGATCGACTTTTGTCTCATTGCTCAAATGAATCATGCTGAAAATGATCCCTCGAAGATATTTACGTTGCGAATCGATCATCGTTTTATGAATTTATTGCAATTATTTGTACGTATTAACTGTCAATTAACTGTCTGAGAGAATAATTGATTTCAAGTTGAACGTAGATACGATGGTAATCGGTTACCCATACAGCACTCGTTGTCTAAAAGATATCTTCAGAAATAATTAAGAACAATGCAAGAAGTCTTATGCAACATAAATAGACATCTATTAGAAGTCTTGAACTGTTCACATTTCTAAAAGATATCTTCAAAAACGTTTTCAGAAACTTTTTAGAATTTTCTAAAAGACATCCATCAGAAATTACTAAAAGGTTTCTGAAAACGTTCTTGAAGATGTCTTTTAGATATGAGAACGGTTCAAGACCTCTAAAAGATGTCTATTTATGTTGCATAAGACTTCTTGCATTGTTCTCAATTATTTCTGAAGATATCTTTTAGACAACGAGTGCTGTGTGTATAGTTGAAACGAATGCCAATTGCAACTGCGATTTCGAAGAACAATAAAATAATTGAAGGAAAATTATTACGGGAAAAAGTAACGATTGTTCGAATTCGCGCAGAACACTCGGATCTTTCTAACTACAAATTTCTCCCCCCTGAATTCATTTTTCAGATTACGAGGAGTTGTTCTCGATTCAAAATCACTGCCTCCGAATGTGAGAAGAGATAAACATTTGAGTATTATATTTCTTAACAATAATAAGAATATATTTTCATCATTTTCAAATATTTTATTGTACTCGATGGTTTAGTTGTTTTCTTTTAATTCAAAGTCTTTCCTCTGTACGCATCGAAAGCACTGCCCTAATATCACGAGATAATTGAGAAATTGGAAAAGTTCGCATGATTAGCCATTAGCCTTGCGATTATTAAACAAGAAGAAATAAAAATGAAAAATATTATAAGTGTTGAAGGAGAGTAGATGATAATCGTTACGATTTGTTCAATGGAGAGATAAAAATAACACACAGATTCAACCTATAGTGATACATAGAGGATAAGTTTAGATTTAACTCAAACGAAATATAGAATTTTGTGTATAATGAGCGAGAAACAGAGAAGGATCGACATTCGTAAAATTCCATCCAAGGAGAATAAAAGAAGAAGATATTTTGTCTTTGTGAGGAAAAAAGAACGGATCTTTGAAGTATTTGAGAATGAAAAAATCGTATATTGTTTTTTTCACAGACAGGAAAAAGTTGGGAAAAAGATAGTATCATTGTACATAAACCTCTTTCATCATTGTTTTTCGAATGCACAAATGGGAACACATTTTCTCTGTTTAGAACTCTACTCTGTTAAATATCCTTTGTACAAGTATTTCCGTTTCTTTCTCGAAAGGAGTGTAAGGCTGTGTCCGTTTGAACGTAACGAACCATCGTATCAATACGGGTTGATAAAACAAACATAATGTATTATTTTTATATAATTTGCCATCTTGGAACGTTTGTTACTATGGTTCGTAAGACTTGTGTATAAATAAAAAAAAAAACATAACGGACGACGAGTTGTATTTTTTTCTGAAATTTAGAAAAAGAGCAGGAAACTCGACAAAACTATTGTAAAATTGATCGAATTAATGTTAGACAAGAAAATATAATAATATAATTCGAGATAGTAAAGTACCTTCCGAGAGTCAGGTACAGGCACGAATATACGTATATGTCCAACGTTCAATTGAACGCATTGGACATTCAAAACGTATGTATACCCTAGAAAAAACAACAAAAAAAAAGAAGAAAAAAGAGCAGTGAAATGTAAGTTAGACGTATAATAATTAGAATAACGTCAAATTAATCCATATCATTAAAAAGAAAGAAAGACAGAATGAGGAGAAGAATGATGATCACGGTTGAATAATTTGCGGTTACGAAATTCAAATTCAATATTTCGAAATTGGCTCGCAAGTGTAATTAAAGGCTGATGGGTGTTTTTATTTAAATTTAAATTAACAAACGAAAAACAATTAAATTTAATTATCAAATTTTGTACATAATAAAATCCGGAAAAAGCATCGTCAATGTTTTATATTAGAATAATATAACTTATTTATTATTGCTATGAAAATGAATGATCCAAATTGGTGTCAACTATTCGATTCGACGAAACAATTGAATTGTGAAATTATGATATTTGATAAATTAAGGATTATACATATTAAACGACAGACGCACGACTGTAGATAATTTATAACAATCGCTATTGTCAAGTAATCCATATACATATATATATATAAATATATATACATATATACTATTATATGTATATATTCAAAATGATATAATAAACGTATATCATTACATCATACTGGTAATAATGATTAATAAAAGGTAATGTTGAAAATTATACGTTTAGGGTTTCATTCCACGACCTTTACCCTAGTCCAAGAATTCTTCTTTTTTTTTAATGGAATTAAAGAAGAGATACTGGAATTCACAGCAAATTTCCAACAACTCTGAACTAGGGATGGGCGATAATTTACAGTACCGATACTTTCTATACAAAATTTGTCGAGCTTATATTGAACTTGATAAATTATCGATAAAAATTTTATCAAAAGTATCGAAACTGTCAACCCTGCTTAAAGAATCTCATTGAACCGATTGATTCTCATTGATTCCGATGCAGAAAACTGATTCAACCCATTGAGAATCAAATTTGAATGGGTTTGATTCAGTTTTCTGCATCGGAATCCATGAGATTCTCTAAGCAGGGAAGTATTGCCCATTCCTACTCTAAGCAACCAGTTGTTGAGGATTTTCAGGGCGTTTGCGTCGTCAAATGCGTAGCGACATACTGTAAACGTCAAAATTTTCAACAAGTCGTTGGGGATTCAATCGGGGATTTCCAAGGCTCGATTGTCAGGCTTTAAACAGTTTTTTTCCCAGGAAATGACAAAGATCTTATCCAAGATCTTGTGCCTGTATTGCCAGACTCTTATCCGGACTTTTTAGCGAGTGTTCCCATACTCTTGCTGTATCAACTTCTTTCAACAGATCCAGAAGGAAGTGAGGAAGCAGATCTCCCTGATGGATTCGTTGGACAAGTTCTGAACATGAGAGAGAGAGGGAGAGTGTGTCCATTACTTCCCACATAGCACAAGTGTCTTAGTAATATCTCCAGAATATTCTGGAGACATTGTAATATTGTCAGAATATTCTGGAGATATTATTGAGACATTTGTGCTATATGGGTTGTCCTCACGCACAAAATGGAATAGCTGAGACAGCTGCTCATTTTTTTAGCTGCTATAGCTGAAATGATTGCAGCTATACCCAAGTAGCACAAGAACATTTCAAATATTCTGCGTTCATTCCGTGATCATGCATAGAATGTGCAGATGAGCCTGTTTTGGATAAATTCGAATAATATGTTCTGAGAATGTGCACAGAATATACTTATCCAAAACAGTCTCATTCGAAGATCCTAAGAATGTTCATAAAACATGCTCAGAACTTCCAAGAACCTTCTTAGCATTTCTAACCTGTTGTGCTACTTGGGTAGCTATTCTGGCGAGTACAGTAGGAAATCGTTGCTGTGGCTGCACAGTTTTCGTCGTTGGTGTTTGGATAGCTGAATAATTTAGCTGTGAGACTTTCGCTGTAGCAGCTACATCCCAAATAGCAATCCCTGTTGAAAAACCCAGCTGGGTTCGACCATGCTGGATAGGACCAGTAGAAATTTGGTTACACGGTTGAATCATGGAAGGTAAGACCATGCTGGGTAGGATCTACCTATATGGGACCAACATGGTCCTACCTTGGTCCTCTATAGGTAGGTCCTACTCAACATGGTTTTATCTAGGTTAGTATTACCCAGTAAGGTTCCACCTAGGTCAGCACTATCCTGCATAGTTGTACCTAACTTCACTAACCTAATACCTACATAAGTCAGACCGTGTTCGATTTAAACTCTGATACTATTAAGTGAATCCTCAAAATTCCAGTAGTATGAAGCAAAATCACCCAGGGATTTCAATTTTATTATATTTTACTAGAGCTTCATCTCGCTGGCATTTCATGATTTTCTTTTCATTATACGAGGTGTGTTCAAAAAATAACGAGAATTTTCGTTTTATGGAAAAAATATTTATTTATTCATCAATATCTATTTTGTCCCCTTTCAAAATAATCCCCCTTGGATATAATACACTTGTGCCAACGCTTTTTCCAATCCTCGAAACACTTTTGAAACTCGATCTTTGTAATAGCTTTTAGCTCTTTCAGCGATTCGCTTTGAATGTCATCTATGCTTGTAAAACGACGGCCTTTTAATGTTCTCTTTATTTTTGGAAATAGAAAAAAGTCACATGGAGCCATATCTGGCGAATATGGAGGCTGAGGCATCGTTACAGTTTTGTTTTTGGCCAAAAATTCACGAACAAGCAATGAAGTGTGAGCAGGTGCATTATCGTGGTGCAAAAGCCATGAATTGTTTTGCCACAAATCCGGGCGTTTTTTTCGGATTGCTTTTCGACTGATATGCCAACATCATCAGCGACTTCTCTGATTGTGATTCGGCGATCGTTCATAACCATTTCTTTCACTTTTTTCACGTTTCCATCGGTTGTCGATGTGCTTGGGGGTCCGGGTCGTTCGTCATCTTCAACGTTTTCGCGGCCATCTTGGAAACGCTTATACCACTCGTAAATCCTTGCTTTACTCATAGCAGACTCACCATATGCCTTTGTTAACATTTTACAAACTGCACTACACTTTATTTCATTTTTCATGCGAAATTGAATACAAATTCTTTGATCCATTTTTTTTCACAAACGAAAATCGCCGAGCTCGAAAAACACGTCTAACGTTAGCGGCTGCCACTTAAAAATTAAGCAATGAATATTGCTGAAAATTTTATCGTACTTCAGGGGCATGTGTACCAACATAATAAAGAAAAATTTTATACAGGCGGACTCTCCAAACCCGCGAAATTCAAAAATTTTCGTTACTTTTTGAACACACCTCGTAGATCGTGATGGAGGGGGTAATTTCGTTGAATCTAACTCAACTGCCCTCATAGTCTGTAACTGGCATCGGCTGGAACCAAATTGGTCCAATTGGCACCAAGTTGGTCTCTTATTGGTTGTGGGGCCATCCATCATGATCTGTATGATGCAACCAACTTGGTTCAGCTGGGACCAAGTTGGCCCAATTAAAACCAAGTTGGCCCTGACGAAAAAATTTCTCATAATTTCTCATTTTTTTTCATAGTTTTCTCATAAAATCCCATAATTTCTCAAGGATTTGGAACATCATTATGAGATATAATGTTTTCATAATTTTCCATAATTTTCTCATAAAATTTTCATATTTTCTCATAATTTTTGCATAAAATTCTATAATTTCTGAAGGAGTTTGAACACTCTTGGAAGGAATGCTTTTCTCATAATTTTTCTTATTTTTGCATAAATTCTCATAAATTTTGAACAAAATCTCACCATTTTTCAAAAAAAGAGGTGCTGTTATAAGAAAAACAATTCCCATTTAAAATTTCCAAATTTTTTGTAATCTCTCCAAAACATATGTTCAGTCACATAAGATTTATCATTTATTGTTTTGATAAGACGCTATGGAACCTTCCAAAGTAGCTGATCCAAGTGATCCGGATCACTTGGATCAGTTACTTCAGCAGGCTTCTATGTTTTCCTATGTGTTGATTTTTCATATTATCCTTCTCGTCTTTACGGATGCGAGAAGGAACTGTATGACATTTTTAAGAAATTAAGACACATATGCAATTCTTTTGAGAAATGAGACAATTATATGATGATACACTTTTATTTATGAATAATTGTAACTTTTTTGATGAGAAATTATGAGTTTATATGAAAAATCATGACTTTTTATGAAAAACCATATCTCATAGTCATCATTATATTTATGAAAAATTTTCTGTAATTTTATGAGAAATTATGAAAATATATGAAATAATATGATTTCATTTATGAGAAATTATGAAAATTTATGGAAATATATGAGAAATTATAAGAAATATGAAAAAATACTGAAACATATGAGAAATTATGTGAAACTTTTTTGCCAGGGGGTCCCACGTTGCTTATTGGGCCGGGCATCATGGTCAGTATGGTGGAACCAAATTGAGCCAGCTGGGACCAAGTTGGTTCCATGTTGTTGGACCATGCTGGGTTTTTTCAACAGGGATTATATCGAGAAAGCTTGTGACAAGGTTGACATAAGCTTCCTAGTTGACACACGAAAAGCCTGTAAGCCTATAAAACCCTTCGCATCAGAATTGTAGCAACCTCACACAGACAAGGTTGTCAATACGAGTCTAAGAAAAATCGAATGACAAGTCTGAAAAGCTTATGAAAAGCTCACATGTTATCTGGAGTTTTTTGCTGTTACCGCTGGAAAATAACTCCCATAACGTTTATTGAAGAAAAATAATTGCCACTAGGGTGGATACACCAGGAACACAAAATATTCCTCGTATAAACCCTGTATCCATCCGGAAACACCAATAAATGAAAAGAAATATGTCAACTTTCCACATCAGAGTAAGCAAACTGGTAAGAAACTCATTGTGAAAGAACCATGGAATTTATCGGCAACTGCTTGTAATACCTTCTCCCTTAAGGCCCATGGGGCTCTAGAATCGGGTGATATTTTGTTAAGTACTTTTTCAACAACTAAGCAATAAATACAAATTTTTCAAATGCAGTAATGGAGCAGATTGCCAAGATAAACTTTATTTGATCATGTAAATCCACCAATGTGAATTTTATGGAAAATACAGGGGGCGAACATTTCTCTATTTTCTCTCCATTGAGGCAACTCTCTTCCCCTTATTTCCACGGCTCCCATTTCTCTATCAATGTTCCACCTCCATTTCGCCAAGTCCTAGTTGGAAGATCGGTCCCTATGCGAAAAAACCAATAGAAACCGATAGGCGAAATCCTAATGGAATCAATGATATCCTATCAGTTTCTGTGCGGTTATTGTCACAGGACCCAAGGGTTTCTATGAGATTCTAAGTGGAATCTGATGTTCCATGGGTTTCTATCAGCATGATCGGCAAAACCTGATTAATTCTGATAGGAATAAAATAGCTTATCGATTTCTATGCGGTTATTGTCACAGTACCTATGGGAATCTATGGGACTTTTCGGACAGGGGTGCTTCTGTTGTATATCTAATGCGGAATCCTAGCAGCGTACTTGAATGCTACATATCCAAAACTTCCATTCATTACTTAGTTGTTCAAAAATTACATAGCAGTTTTATCCGTTTGTTTCAATGCTCCTACCCGATTGGACAAATTTTCAAAATTGTACAGGGTGCCCCATTTTAAATAGCCAGGGCTTATATCTCCCAAAGCAATGGGGCTGGAAAAAAAATCCTCGGGAAAAAGTTGCAGGGTTCAGAGGGGGACATTTGATGATAACCTCGATTTCGACCTCAGACTCCATCTTCAAGGTCATTTTGAGGTCAACTTGTGTTTTTCAAATGGGACCCCCTGTTTTTGACTACATCCTTGGAATGTACGTTGAAAACCAAGAAACTTTTGTCTGAACTAGTTTCCTGAAATTTGCGAAGATGGCACTCTAATCGATAAAGAAAGAAAGGAGATTCAAGAAATACTCTTGTTGCTTTCTGTGCGGAACAATACTTACCTCTTCAGTTTTTTCTCCTCAACAGGGCCGTGCATACCCAGACAGCACTGGGATGTTTTGAAAACATTCTCAAAACGTGGTTGGTAACATAGAAAACATGCCAAAAACGTCCCAGGATGTTTTCAAAACGTCACATGTATGTTTTGAAAACGTGAAAATGTCCTAGAACGTTTTATTTTCGTTTTCGTGGGAGGTGATGGAAATATTTTATTGTGAATGTTTCGAAAACGTCGCATGAATGATTTCCTCATCTTTTTCAGTCACTAAAATTCATATTATTCCTTGGAGAATTGGAATATGCCAAACACATTTTCAAAACATAGCAATGTGTCACAGAGATGTCCACAAAAAAGTCCTACACATCAAAATGCTCAAATCCATGATTTTTATTATTTTTGAAAGATTCATTATTTATACATCCCGTATGGAAATATTTCGCTGAAAAATGTCTGCAAAACTATGAAAAATCTCTGAAAAAAAATGAAAAAACTCTGAGAATTTCTGAAATTTTGATGAGAAATCTAACATTTTTGGGACATTCTTTACAAACTTTTTTCAGACTTTTTCAGAGTTTCTCAGAGTTTTTTCATACTTTTTCAGAGAAATAGTAACGAAATTGCACTCTGAAAAAACTCTGACAAAACTCTAATAAATTGTTGACATTTTTCTGATTATTGAAAAATCCTGAAATTCAATAAATACATTCATATGCCGTATTCAAATATCATGTGTGAAAAAGTGTTTGAAAATTTTTTAATTTTTTTCTAAAAGTCAGAAAAATGTTAGCAATCCATCAGAGTTTTGTCAGAGTTTCTTCAGAGTGCAATTTCGTTACTATTTCTCTGAAAAAGAATGAAAAAACTCTGAGAAACTCTGAAAAAAGTCTGAAAAAAGTCTGTAAAGAATGTCCCAAAAATATTAGATTTCTCATCAAAATTTCAGAGATTCTCAGAGTTTCTCAGAGTTTCTCAGAATTTTTTCATTTTTTTTCAGAGATTTTTCATAGTTTTACAGACATTTTTCAGCGAAATATTTCCATACGGGATGTTAAAGAAATAGAGGAAATTATAAAATTTTCAAAACAAGCCTTCAATTCTGTATGATGATTTGATTAAATATAATTGTGCATAAATTATATTGGGGTTGATGTTTTCAGTCTCATTTCAAAGTATTATGCAAACATGTTACGAATACTCATTTGGTTTAATATTTCAGAAACGTTTCAAAAATGACCTAAGAACATGAGAATAACATTTTCAAAATCTTGCGGAATGCATGAAAAAAAAACGTTTTCAAAACATCTAGAACATGATGTTTTCAGAATCAAATCTCGAAAACTATGGACACGTTTCTAAAACGTCCCGAGAACTTTCGGTGCTGTCTGGGTATATCGCAAATGAAGGTAACGTATTTGAGCATTTAATCCCTAACATCACATCCACCGATTTCTACGTCGCATCTCCGTGGACTCCACGTCGATCAATGGTGGACGTGGATAGAACGTGGATGAACGGAGATCCCAAGTGAAGGTAACACGGAGGCAACGTAGAAATGTCCGGTGTTGTACGGGTGAATTCACGGGATGATTGGATCAGGAAATTATCACTCAATTACGGAACCCGACTATTCCCAAAACTCACAGACACATACCTCTTTAGTCAAAATAATCGGTCTTTTTCAGAGCCACAGTGATGTGCAAAGTCCGATTGCGCAACCTCCTCGTGGTGCACATTAGGTACCGCTAGTGCCGGCGGCAGTTCCCCGAAGATTGGGAACCAGGGCCGAATTAAGGCAGGTAGGGGCCAATGGGGCCATTGGCCCTCAATTCGGCCCTGTTGGGAAGAAATAACTGAAGAGGTGTAGCGGTAAGAGTGTTTCTTGAATCTCCTTTCTTTCTTTATCGATTAGATCGCCGCCGTCACAAATTTCAGGAAACTAGTTCAGACAAAAGTTTCTTGGTTTTCAACGCACATTCCAAGGATGTAGTCGAAAATAGGAGGTCTCATTTGAAAAACACAAGTTGACCTCAAAATGACCTTGAAGATGGAGTCTGAGGTCGAAGTCAAGGTTACCATCAAATGTCCCTCTCAGAACTCTGCAACTTTCTCCCGAGACTTTTTCTTCCAGCCCCATTACTTTGGGAGATATAAGCCCTGGCTATTTAAAATGGGACATCCTGTATATAATTTATATTGAATCAAATGTAGATTATTGAATTAACCCTCAGTTACCCCACAGGGGTCTAAAGGGAACAACAGGTTTTCGAAAATCTGATCTTCTGTTTATAGAGATGAAAGGGTACGATTTGAAACCAGAACAAGGATCAAGTTCGAGAACCATAGTACATTTTTGATCATGAAAAAAACTTCATTTAGTTGATTGCAAACCACAACGAAAGGTTAAAGAAAACATGCGAAAATACGTGGGGTAACGGAAGGTTAATATGTATACACGCAGAAATATCGTCCATAAATAAAAAATACTGAATATTTTGAATGATTCCTTTAATCTTGTTTCATCATAATCAATATAAGTATTAATTAACGTGTTCTACTTATTAATTATAATATATATTCAAAAATCACAGTCTTAGTTGAAGAATTGACAGCAGAAAATACTATCCATATTCTATATACCTGTATAGTAAATATAATGTACATCCTCGCTGCATACACACTATAGCATATTCATCTTGAATTTTGTGGATACAATATTTACAGTAAATTATATTATTACATCGAATGATCCTTTTTTTTTGTTTTTATGTATTGCATGGCATGCACAATTGTGCGTAAACGATATAGCATGCTTGTTGCCCTCTTTCCATCAAATTACTTTGCTAAGCTAAGAGTTATTGTTATAGTTATAGTAGCAATAGTAGTAGTAATAGTAATAGTAATAGTAGTAGTAGTAATAGCAATAGTAATAGCACTTGGCAAAACTACATAACAATGAAAAAAAAAAAACATAAATCATAACAAATGCCTTTTTTATATTAACTTTTTTCCATCTTTTACCACTAAGAAAGGCAAAGAAAGATCAAAATTTTTAGCTAATAACAAGAACAAGTACAGAGTTGGGAAATATGATAAGATATTATAAAAAAGATATTCGACTATCAAGTACTTTTACATAGTCACAACACTTCTTTTGATACATTACGAATGAAGAAATGTTGAATTCTTTGTTATAATACATCACAAATACCTACTCCCTAATCTTATATACACATAAATCTACTTCAATTCAAGCAATCACAAATGTAATGCGGCAATGTCAACAAAAGGAATGCATCTTATTACAAACTTATTAATTTTAAGGTACATTCGTGTGCTTGAATTAAGTAATGATTGAAC
Source organism: Gonatopus flavifemur (assembly GCA_018340375.1). Lineage (NCBI taxonomy): Eukaryota > Metazoa > Arthropoda > Insecta > Hymenoptera > Dryinidae > Gonatopus > Gonatopus flavifemur. Next base: position 10,170,611 of record JAFFJZ010000006.1, read on the forward strand.
AGAAATTTTAGAATTTTGACGTTGGATATGCCGTTTATCAAATTGGAAACAATTATACTCCGTTATTTCGCTTATCAAAGTACAAAATGAGATTTGCAAATCAATTTTTACGCTCTCTCTTTCCTCGTCCATCTGATATTTTCAATCATAATTTTCATGATGTATTCAAAAATCATTGAGATTATTTTCTTAAAAGGATATACTTTGAAACGAATAACACTCAATATGTAATCTGTGCAAGTAGATCCCAATTCGACATAGTAATGTTAAAAATGTAACAATGATTTATAAAAGGAAGCCCAAAATAGTGATATTTTATCCATTACACCATAATTTTCGTAGAACGATAGAAAAATGTTTCGATATCGTGTATCTTCCTTCGAACATAATAATAACAATAATAATGATTTGAAATGTCTCTAATTCATTGTCCATTCAAATAAATACAAAAAAAAAACAATATTTGAATCAAAATTCATTTTGATTTTCCATTGGAAATTTCCTGACAAAAATTTATTCATTCAGCATCGAATTGTGGGTTTTAATTACAAATCCACTCTAATTATATCCACACATACTTTCAGATCAAACGTTAAATTCTCTGGTACACGTATCAATCATCCATTACAAGATTAATAACGTAAATGGAAACAGATTTGTCTTATTTATTTTTTTACATAAATCGATCTTCTCCACTGTACTAATTATTTGGAAACAATATACAAATTCATGATATTTCACATACATAACAAATGGCATATTGTTGACGAGGCTAATTCATTTGTAGCTAACTTGTGAAAATGAGTTATTATAAAACTGGGACCAAATTCAACGGGCGATCCTTTTTCAAATCTTCTTTTCATTTTTCTGGTTAATAAGATAAGATATTCAACATTCTACAACAGACAATGACTAAATTCTCATAGTTAGCTCAAATCAAAATAGCCTGTACAAATAATGTTATTCAATATTTTAAGTGTTATATAAATATTTACATATAATTTACACGGTAGTTCTAACGATACTTTGTTATTTGAAATATTTGGATACCAAAATGATATAGAATTCGACAGTAATGCTGCTGCAATACGAATTTCAATATTTCGAATATTCAATTTTATTTGTAATTATATGATAATTACAAAAAAAGAATAATAATATAGTTTCTTCTTGTTTTATAAAATCATATACATTAAAAACATTCCAAGCGAATATGAACAAAAATTTCGCGAGAGATATTTAAATCTATACATAAAATGTATTGCAAAAACCGAAATTTTTTGGCTGTAACAATAAAATTGTAACATTAGTCAATCGATAAACATTTTCTTCTCGTTCGACGTTTGAGTATGAAATCAGATTCGATGGAAAAACAAATAAAATAGAATAAAATAAACTAAAAACCTCATAATGAAACTATACCACTGAGATTTTGTGTGTGTATATACGATACAAAATCCACGGTTTTTGTACATGTCTATATTTTCCTAAAAATCGTAGAGTAAAATAACAACAGGTTAAATTTAATAAAATAAAATAAAATAAAATAAACAATGATGATTTTTCATTTTTCGTTTTGTCCAAACGACAAATATGTACTCAATGAAAATTCGACTCCTTCTTTCCAAACGGAATGAAAATATTTCACAGAGTCTTTGGTCATGCGGTGAAATTCAACCAATTATATAATCTCCTTTTGATAATTCAATCTTCCCTTCTCTTTTCAAATTTGTGCTAGGAAAAGTATCAATGTTTCGAAATGAATAACGGATTGTTGAGAAAAAAAGTCAATATCCATTCAATTAATTCTGATTCCCATAGAAATACCTTCGTAAACAATTGTTGTGTTCCTTATAGTGTTTTCTTTTCATGATAAAACGCGTGAAAAAAATGTTTCTGAAGGCTTTGAAAGTTCAAATTCATCAAGAATTACTCACTCATGTATTCACTGTTAACAAAATTATTTTATTTATAATTGTAATGAGGTCTCTTTCGTAAAAATTGGTATTTCAATCATTTCATTTTGTTCTATAAAACTTGATAAAATCTTGTATGACATAAAAGAAATTTGATCAATGCTCAAATAATTCATAACAGAATAGGTGAATATTTTTCTGATTTTGAATAAACAGATTTCATAATCTTTCTTTCGTGTTCTTCATTTGATTAGATTTGAAGAAAGAGAAAAGTCATTCAAAACTGTGATTCAAGTGATGTACACTGCATACGATACGCTCGAAAAAAAAAATCCTTCAAAAGTGCCCTCAATTCATTCAAATTCTCTAAATTTTCATTCTAATCTATTCAAAAACACAGATGTATCAAAACAACATCTTTACAAATCTGTGAATATCAATGTTTGTAACATTTGGCTAGACTTGCTTATGATATAAAAACAATACTAAGATTTTCGTAATATTAAATTTCTCGTGCAGAATAATAAGCATTATTGTATAGAAATACAAACAGTTTGTTTATGGTTTGTTCTTTTTAATAAATATAAAGTTCAAACAAGCCCAGAAGAGATTCTTGGTAAGTTTTCTATAATCTCTTTTTCTCTTTCTCTCTCTCTCTCTCCCTCTTTTTATTCTCACATGTTTTTTATTGATAAAAAAAAAAATTAAAAATCAAATTTCATAAAAATATTTATAGAGCTCAGGAATTTGTATATGAAAAATTGTTCTTTTAGTTTCCACATGAGCTAATCGAAAATGATAATACTGATTAGCCAGTTTTTTATGTTAAATTACTATTGGTCCAGTATGATTTGATATATAATTAACATCAACAGTATTAAAATCTTCTCATTGCACGTTCTTTGTTCAATCATTCTCTATGAATGATCCTTTCAATGAAATGCAAATTCTTCTAAATCCTTCTTTCAAACCTTGAGAAACAATTTATACACGGATTAAATTCAAGTTTGTACTATTTGCATTTTTTTTTGAATTATAATAAATATGAAATTCGATAATATTGATCCAAGCAAAACGCGTGAAGTTGTTCGATCTTATTCTTTTTCGATGTAAAAAAGTAGTGCCAACTATCCACAACTCACATCGCGTTGAGAGAAACAGTGAAATAATCATATTTTTTATTTTATATATATATATATGTATAAAAAATGAATTATCCCTGAAATTGTCGTGTTTTGTTCTACGAAAAGTACAGTTTTCTCAAGGTCAATTCTCAATTTATTTTCCAAACTGTATGAGAATTTCAGACAGGTGAAAAATTACCGATATAAAATCTATATAATCTTCAATGAAGTGATGTATTTGGTTACTGTAACTTCTATATCATGATCAATCTGTTTCTAATCATTCAATTACTTAAAAACATAGTATAAACGTTACTGTATCTCACTTACAAAAGAAAAAAAATAATTGTGTATAGAAATATACATATATGTGTGACTTTTAAAACTTTTCTTCAAAATAAAAATATCAATGATTTCATAATGCAATAATATACATCAATGTTACTTTAAGAGGATATCAGCGCCGTGACATTAATCAAATCTTCTCTGACAAATTATTCGTAAATGAAAGAATATAATCAAAATATCGCTCTACAAGGACTCTCTTCATTGATTGAAGAAGAGATTACGTACAGAGCGATATTTTGATGATCTTCCTTCATTTTTCGAATAATTTGTCAAAAAATATTTAGCTAGTGTTACGATACTGAGATCTCCTTAATCTTGTGAAGGAATAAAACACATCAGTCCGACTAGTTGTAAAAACGACAAATGTTTGGAGAACTTTCATACTTTCGTGTTGAGAATATGTTTTCTTAGTCAAAAGTTGAGAAAACCTGATGAAATTCTCATATTGAAAAAAAAATGTAAATCGTGTGAAATTCTTGAAATTGAAACTTAGTCTTGTTTTTCATCGTTCCACGTGATTGACGATGTTTTTTTCTAAATTTTTGATGCAAAACAAAATATCTTTAAAAGCGGTAAAGAGATACAAAAAAAAGGGAAAGAGAAAAACTAATTGCTATATTAAATGTTACACGTATGAATGCAATAATACGAAATTTGGTACAGAAAAATGTACCGTTATTCGTATGCATGCAGCATGCAGGCGCAATACTGTGATGGATTGTAACAGTAACGGTAATAGTAGCGATAATAGTGGTGATAATAGTAATGATAGTTGTGGTAGTAGTAGTAATAGTAATAGTGCAAATGGCACTAGGAATGTTATGTTGTAATATAATACATAATAATAAAAAAATATTTCATTATTTGCAAGTGGCTGTCGTCAAACGGTAATACACGAGATCAATTGTTGAAAAACTTGACTGTAATGCAAATGGTCCCCACTTATTCTTCGCATTTTAATTCCTTTTAAATCTTTCTCTTCTTCTTTTTTATCACATACTCTAAGCTCTATTTGAACGCCACCTGGGTATTCTAAACTCAAACCACTGCCCTCGACTTCTTCTCGAGAAAAATTGAAACCCTTGGGTGGAGCTTTGGCGTCTATAATAGTTTTTACAAGATCCAAAATATCCTCGGAATTCAATCTACTTGATTCATCGGATAATGTAATCTCAACTTCAGTCGGCACGGAAGTATTATTGTTCGGCCTACCAATACCTCGAGTAATACTTGGTCTCAAGGGATCACAAGGCTCCGATATGATAAAACTGGGAATGGTAGGATTGAAATGCTTTTCCTCCAAAGAATCGGGTGATGGCGAGGGTGATGGTGAGCAGCTTACCAAAGTTACTTGACCTCCAAGAACGTCCGTCACAGAAATTTGTGGTGGGACCTGTAATTAAAATGACAAATTTTGTACTATCTTTCTGTTTTTAAAGTGTAAAGTAATATCATAGTTTTGAGACACTTGTTTGGAGATCACATACTCGTGGTATTTCTACTGGATGTTCTTCTTGAATCATATCCAATGCAGGACTATTACTTGGTGAATAACTAACAGGTGTAGTCGCTGGTGATCTGTGGTGTCGCATAGGGCTCAGATCTAACGGTGTTGCTGGAGGTTGTGCAGGAGTTCCATGTACTATACTACCCTGTACCGGTGCTGTAGTTAACCCACTCAGCCCTATAAATCAAAATATTGTGATGAATATAAACGCTTTGACATGGAAATTAGTTAAGAATAGGATATAAAGTACCTTGAGTGATAGCCGCTACACCTCTTTCATGAACAGGAGATCCAGGGATACTGGCAGGACTATGAGAAGGTGATGCTAACCTCTGTAACTGTTGATATTCTTGTTGAAGTGCTTGAATTCCTGGTCCTAGAGGGCCTGAGCCTTCCGAAGCTCTTCTCACAGGAGAATATCTTTCCGCGGCAACGTGACTGCTAGGTTCTTTATATGAATCTCTACTACCTGCTGAAAAAACCACATTTACAGAATTAATATAATCTTGAGTATTTTTTCTCATATTTCAACACTGAAACAGAATTCTTTAGAAATTCACGATCATCACAAACCTAATAAAAGCTGTATTCAATTTATCTAGATTATTGTTATATTTCAATTGTCTTACACATATGGTACAAACATTATTATTGATTATTTAAAAAAAACCGATTTGAACAAATTGCAAGAAGTTGATATTCAAAATAGTCAGATATTATTCATACAACAAACAACATTTGTTCCGTAACCCACACAAAATGTCTCGTGAAAAGAATCGTATACATCGTATTGTAAATGAGTTTACGATATACTTAATGTAAACCATTAAACACGTCGCATGTAATTGAATGAGAACTAGAAAACAATGATTGATTTTATTGAGTAATGAACAAAGAAAGAAAGCAAACAATAAAGAAAACTTCAAGCACTTTACATTACAATAACAATATATTATAACTGAAATAAAAAATTCTTTCCGTACTTTCACATTAAAAGCAGTTTTCGATAATCACAAATATCTATCGTTACGTGAATGTTACTGTCACAATGAAACAAAAAAGTGCAACAATTTACCAGCACTAGTATGATACAGGGAAGTTTTCCTGTGATGAAGAGTCGGTCCTCTAAGATGAGTTGGTAACAGTCGTGGCGGGAGGTAAGCTCTATTCATCCTAGCTTCCACCTCCATAACCAGTTCCGGATTTATAACTACATGCATGTTACCAACCAAGGAAACATGGCAGTGCAGTAGACACAAAAAACCATGCAAAATTAAAAAGGAAAACAAAATGAAACAATAACGTCGTGTTGGATTATGTCGACTCTGAATAATAATAATCACAATAATAATAAAAATTGGAAACAAAAGAAAATTGCACGTCGAAATAAATATATTAAATACATAATCGAACCAAAAAAGAACAGAAACGAAAAACCAAATCGGTGAAGAAAAATGACGACAGGGACAACCGAATTTATAAACATTTGAATGATTTTAATTGCTTTCGATTACACCAAATTATTTACAGTTTTAGCTTGATACATTGTACACTCCACACAATACAGCAATTATTTCGTAATAAATACACGATTCATTACGTAAAACAATATTGAATCAAATTTTTCAACCAAACGACCAAAATAATATCTACTAATTTTGAGAAACATCTCAATAAATTTTGTAAATTAGTTTTCTTCATAAATAATTTATTAAAAGTATGTAGAGATTTTGCATAATATTTACAAATTTGGAAACCAAAAAATGATCGCGTATCTTCAAATCGACTTCGCCTTCGAAAATGAAGAATCACTCGTGAATAATCGTGGAATAAATTTGAAATAATAAATGTACGAAGGAAAAAAGCTGAAATACTGCGAGAACAGAACGTATATGACAAGTACATTGATTAAAGATATCAATCGATAAAATACCTGGTCGTTGCATAACAGCGGTAAGGCCACTCCGTCGCCTACGATCGCTTCCGCCACTTCCACCCCCGTTATTGCTACCGCTTCCTTCTCCGTTACCGTTTCCAACGTTTAGCGATTGAGCCATCGCAGAGTTACCGCTTTGCAACTGTTTTTGTTGGAACGAAAAAGCAAATTACTGAAGAAATTAGTTACAATTTTAACCCTTCATTGCTGCAATCCACCGAGAAGAAAGAAAAATTCAACTTCTTTGGTATAATTTCGGTCTGTTGCAACAGTGAAGTGTTGGTGCTTTATCATGAGATTAATACAATTATAATTTTACATAATGAAGTCTTGATAATTAATTATGAAAATAAAAGTACCGGTTGTAAATGTTCTCTACTCCCAGGTTGACTCCATCCACCATCTTCTCCGTTACCACTGCTACCACCGTGCTGTTGATAATAAACGTGAAGATTTGCTCCCCCATCTGAAGCTCTTCTCCCAAAACCTCCAGCTACACGAAAATGAAAGTTTCGTTGATACGAGAAGCAAGAAAAAAGAAGGAAAAATTCAAATTCAATGAGATAGAATGGTTTTACTCACTTGCTCCCATCACAGGAGGTGGTTTTAATAAATGTTGATCCTTGATTTGAAAATTTTGTGGAGGTTGGTGTTGAACTAAAGGAAGGTTTAATGGCAAATTTGTGTGTGGTAATACTTGGGGATCCGTATTACATTGTAGAATAGGAAGCAGTCTTAAAGTTGGATAGTCCGTGGTATAATTAGGGGTATACTGATAAGACATGGGGGGTTGATGCGCTGTATCGCCAGGACCAACCGTATGTCTTCTCGTTGCGTGATAAGGTGTGCCAGCTGAGAGTTGGAGTCCACTACGCTCTTCCGTTTCAGCTTCCGTTTCTCCGTACTACGAAATAAAAAAACAGGATTCAATTGAAAAGAAGGTATTGATTCAGATATTAGTACATAGTAATCGTATACGAAACGATACCTTCTCTAATTGATGTGCTCCATCGGGCATGTAATCGCCAGGTATGCTCTGTATACTTGTTAAACTAGGTATCGTTGGTTCCAATCTATCGACAAGTAGATTGTATATTGCTGATACATGATCGAAAGCGTTATTTTGTACCGCTTGTAATAAGGTATCCGCACTAAGTCCAGGCAACCTGAGCATATGTTCTATGACTAACTGATTCAACTGTGGTTGAATTACGGTTTCCGGACTGCATCTGGAAAATTATAGATGATTATTTTCTTTTTCAGTTGAATTATCAAATGATCTGTATCAATCTTAATATAATGTTCTTACTTTCCCATTTATTAAATTCTACAGATATTTAATCATCTATTATTACTGACCCTCCTGGTTCAGGTTCCGTTATTCCATCTCCACCCATCCAAGAGTGAGAAAGAATTTGTGATATATTCAGACGTCGTTCTGGTTCAACCACCAACATATGCCTGATGAGTTTTTCGCATTCTAATACAGAAAAATATGAGATTAAATAGCAACCGCTGTACTCTAAGCATACAATATAATATTTGTTTTCCATTGAATGGTGATGATTAATATATTTTTCAACTTCAAAAACTTTCTATTGAAAACTTCAGAACGCTTTTTTAATAAACTACTCCTTTGGATCATATTTTTTCAATGTAAAACTTGGGTATTGGTGTTCAAGAGGATCCTAAAACTACTAAATTTCTGTATCTAAAATACTCAAAGTTGACTAAATAAAGTGGAACAAAACAACCAGTCAGACCTTCTGTTGGTACGGAACAAGATTCAGTATTCTCTATTCAGTTGTACTTGATATATAAGTAAATGAAACAGATTGACAATGATGTAATGGAATAATAGAAAATGTTTCACACACCTGCAGACATAAAAAATGGTATTCTAAATTTTCCAGAAATGACTACTGAACGTAGTAATTGCATGGTAGGACCGTCGAATGGTAATGCACCACAAACTAATACATATAACACAACACCAAGGCTCTGCAATATTCAATGACAGATTTGTTATACACAAGAATGTACAGCACTTCCAAACCGATCTTTTTGAGTTTATTATTAAAATCAACGTACCCAGACATCAGCGCGTGGACCATCGTATTGTTTACCTTCAAATATTTCAGGGGCAGCATAGGGCGGCGAGCCACACCAAGTATTCAAAGGAACCCCAGGTGTATATTCATTACTAAATCCAAAATCAGCGAGTTTTATATTATTGTCTGCGTCGAGTAGTAAATTTTCAGCCTGTTGGGATGAATTGTTCAAATTAGATATCAATATTAACAAATAAAGCTATACTGAAATATAAAATTCTCCTGTATCAAGTGTCAAAATGATTACAGCTGTTAAAAAATAGATGAAATAAGTAATAAAATTTTAACCTTAAGATCTCGATGAACAACCCTCTGTTGATGAAGATACCGAACCGCGAGCACAATTTGGCGAAATATTCTTCTAGCCTCTGGTTCTGGCATTCTCCCATTCCTGACAAGATGATCAAAAATTTCTCCGCCAGGTGCATATTCCGTTACTAAATAAATCATTTTCTCTGTCTCCATAACTTGATATAATCTAATAATATGTGGATGTCGTAATCTTTTCATTATATGCACTTCCCGAAAGATTTTGGCGAGGTTTTCCTCGTTCAATTTAGTTTTGTCTATTATTTTGATAGCTACCTGCAAATAATATTGAAATTTTCATCAACTCTGATTTTGTTGCGCTGTGAAGGATAAAGCTATTGACTTGTACGCAAATCAGTTGCTTGGTTTTCAATAATTTCTAAATCAAAAGAATAAACAAATAATTGTTGTATGCGTTTATACGTATGTACATGGATATCCAGCACATAAATGCACATGGATTCGCATACATTCTCAAATATGTGTTAATTCAACTATATTCGAATTGGAAAAAAAAGAAAAAAAGAATTTCAAGAAAAAATAAAAAATCAAGCAACGAGGGTTTTGGTAAATGTAATTCTGTAAATTCATCATTGACATGAGATTTTTATAATCCACAGCAATAAAATAAAGAATAATTGGAATATTTTTTTGATATGAAACATATTTTAATCGATTTAACAGGGCCTAATGAAGATATATTGCCGGGTGATATTTTTGAATTTTATAGATTTGATGGAGCTCATCAACGACGATTGATGAAACGTGACCTTGTAAAAAGAACAAATCGGTGGATGAATTTGATTGTTTGCACTGTTATACAAAGTTTATAAAATAACGACAAAATGACGATTGATCTCGTTGTTTGCCATGGCAAGTAATCAAATGATATTCTCGTACCTTGGATTTAGTTACGACATGGGTGGCCATTTTCACAACAGCAAAGTTTCCTTTGCCGATTGTTTTCTCCAATTCGTAATAACCAACGCGTATAAGTTTGTTGACTGAAAATTCTTGTGGAACTTCATTATGCGACGTCGTCGCGGATGCCATTTTTTAATAATCACTTGTCTCACTCAACTCGCTGCTAATCATTTACTGAAAATAGTATAGTTTTTCAACCGATAGGGGCGCGTGATTATGCGCGATACCAACGTCATCTAGAATTGGGAAAAAAACACGCTTTCTTCACGTTTCGCTCAGATACCACAAAAGAATCACTAATGAATTCTCGAAAAAGAGTTCTTGTTGAAGTCTCTCGGAAGTTGAAGAAATGTATATTCAGAAATATATATTGTGTAGAAATCAAACTTATTAATTGCAAATGTTTTAAAAACATCAATTAACTGAAAAAACGCGTTATTGTTCTTCAAGTATTCTTAAACTCATCAAAGTAAGTCGAACTTTAAACGCGGTACTAAACGTAACCACGATATCCCGTGTTTTCAACTTCTCATAACCTCTTCAATCTAGATCGTCAACAATAAATTAATGTATTGTCTAAAAAGAATAACTTCAACTATTGATTAATTAATTAAATAATTAATTAAATCGTCAATAATGGTTACCATTGTATCAAGAGGACTTCTATCTAAACGTAATTATTTATTACAACTATATCAACTTCAGACTTGTGTATTTTTTCAATTCAAAGATCATTCATTTGTATTATTTCACAGTTCTAAGGGATGGAAATGCATTACGAACATGCAACATTTACCATCAAGACAGATTATCAACGCAAGTGCAAGTACAGCCAGAAAATCAAACCTTGGATAGTAAGATTATATTATGCATTTGTATATTAGAAAATTTTGAATTGTTCATTGAAACGAATTGATGATCGAAGACAAGCAAACCGAGTACTCCAATATGTTGCTGAAGTTTGAATTGTTTATTGAAATGAATTAGTAATCGAATAACAAAATACTCAACTGTTATAGACCTAAAATCTTGCAGTGTGTACTTTGAACAATTTTTTCAGTCAATTTGGGAAGATAAATAATGATCATCCATCAAGTTATGAGAGTTTGAATTTTGGTTTGTTTCTTCAAACTTCAAGAACATTATTAGAATGACATAAATAATGGAAATTTGGTATCTGAAAATCACATTATTTCAATGAACAATTCTATTTCTACAATACTGAATTAGTCGAATCAACATTGTTTAAATTAAACATCTCACAATATCACGATATTCGATAACAGATTTTTCGAATTTCAAATTGCTTCAGAGGCCATGCAGAACATGATAGACCCGCTCAAACATCCAGATTTTTTCCAAGTACGTAATCTTTTTACCATGAAAGATTTGTTTGATGCAAGGGTGCACTATGGCCATAAGGAGGGTTCCATGAACGATTACATGCGTCCATTTATTTTTGGATCCAGACTCGGTCACTTAATAATAGATTTAGATCAAACTACAGAACTATTGCGCGAAGCATTAAATTTCACCGCTCAAGTCGCTTTTAGGGATGGAATAATTTTATTTATTTCAAAGAATCCGCAAAGTACTCATTTGATAGAACAAACTGCTAAAGAATGTCAAGAATTCTCTCATTGTAGATTTTGGCGTTTGAGTACATTTACAAATTCATTGATAGCATTCAAAGCAGTTACGAGACTTCCAGATTTGTGTATTTTTTTCAATACGCTTGATACGGTGGCACAACAACACGTCGCTGTTAGTCACGCGGCTAAAATGTGTATACCCACCGTGGGTATCGTAGATACAAATTGTGATCCAAGACTCGTAACTTACCCTGTTCCAGGAAATGACGATAGTATGGAATCCATAAAATTATATTGTAAATTATTCAAAACAGCAATTTTACGAGGCAAGAAAGCTAAAAAAATGATTAACGATGCCATGAACTCCTCGTCAGATACATGATACAATTGATATAACATTAACGTGAATGAATATAAGTATGTACATTTATTGGAAATTTAATACAAAAAAGTTATAAAATATCAACCATTTATTGTAATAATAAATAAACTGTGAAATGTTTTCACGAAGGTGTGGTATTTTGTGGTTGTGGCGTATTCGTTGCAGATGTATTCTTAGAGTCACGAAGTTTTTGTACAAATCTAGGACCAAGTATCTTGAAGACGCTAAAATATTGAAAAGTCAGTAAACGATACACATGTACGAGATGAAATAAGAAATTCTATACTCACTAGTAAGCTATTTCTGGATGATATCTTGATAAATATGTCAATTGCATTGCGAGAGGTTGAGATATCCACACTTCATGCAGTTTATTTGCTATTGCTATCGCCATTAACGTTGCACAACGTTCTGCGCTAACTTTGTCTTTACTAATTTCCGTTTGTTGCCCATATTTCTGAAAGAAAAGAACAGTTCTTTTTTAGTCGAGTCTAATTAAATTTGAATTTTATACTCTCTCACCTCATTAACTTTTTCAGTAAAACATTCTGCTAGAAAATTTGTTTGAACAGGGCCAGGACATACCATGGTCACATCTATATTCTTATCAATTTTTTCCATTCCCAAACATTGGAAGTATCCCTAAAATATCAGTAGTTTGGTTATTTTCACTTGAAATACAGTGAAATTACATTTTTTAAATATAATAGTATACCGACATGAAGTGCGTGTTTCGTTCCCGTGTAGGTGGCGGAAAATGGTGCGCCAACTACACCAGCGAGACTAGAAGTAACCACTACATGACCTTTTCCAGTTTGTAGAAAATATTTAACGACCACACGAGTCAATGAGATTATCGAAAATACATTTAAATGAAACATTTCCTTGTCCACTCCTAATTCAATATTTTCCCATTCAGCTCTTTGACTTCTTCCGGCATTATTTACTAATATATCCAACTGTAAAGTTCGCGTTTCATTATTTAATATCGTTATAAAAGAATCGAATGAAGAATAATAAGATTCAAGCTACCCATGTGGAAATTATCAGAGATGTACAAATGAAATTTATGTATTTATCTAGTTTTTTTCATTTTCTTGATGATATGAAGGTGAAATACTGGACCGCAGCTTTTAAGGAAATCAGGCGTGGATTAAACCTGCTGGGGGCCTTGGGGTGAGCAATAGAACGGGCTCTTTTCTTCATGAACAACACAATTGAATTTAAAAATTGATTGAGCTTATTTTTTATTCAATCACGAATAGGGGACCCTGAAGGGAATGGTGGCGCTGTGGTACAAGTAAAGCTGCCATCTACAAACGTATCAACCCAAAACAGGCACCTCAAAAACCCCGGATTTTTGGCTTGAAATCCAAACATATTGTAAAACATCTTGGCCCATGGAATTTTTACGTTCTGAATGCCCCTGAAAACTGAGACAAATGTGGGGAAATCTGGACGGTTGGCAGCCTTATTGTTTATTCTAAATTATTCAAAAGTGACTCAACAAAATCAACGGTACTCTAAACAGTATTTCTTTAGAGTATGTGAAGTCGTTGTACAGAGCGATATTTCAATTTCATTGAGCTACTTTTGAATAGTTTGGCATGAACGATTTGGCTCGTACCACCGCGCTGATATCTCTGATAATTACTAGAGCTAGATCTCAAAATTTTACTTGTAAGTGTTCACAACTCGTTAATCGTGGCTCGTTTATCGCAATTTTTTACTTTTTTCCCAACTGCCTTTTGATAGCAATACAAACCTATATAAATTGCCAGGACAGGCAGTATTTTAATTCCAGTACTAGGCCTAATGTAAAAGATTGTTATCATTTCGATTCCGATTCAGTAATGCCGAATCAACTGGTCCTACGACTCCTACGATGGTTATTGAAATTTTCCAGCGATGTTACTGTGCCAGGCAGAGCTGCCAGATGGGCATTGCCGTTGAGGGGAATATAGTGGGACGATAGTGGGGATACACTTCTCCTCAATAGCAATGCCTATCTGGCAGCTCAGGTGCCAGGATGAGCTCAAATTTCAATTTCCACATGGGTCGTCGCGGTTAAACGACTTACTCTGCCGAATTTGGTGAGAACATGATTGAATATTCTTTGATGCTGTTCAGTTTTACAAATATCTAACTCTAATATCTCAACATCATTTTCCGGTACTCGATATTCTGAAAACAATCATTTGATATGTTAGAAAACAGTATGAAATGTAAGAATCGAACCATATGCGCACATACCTTCAACACATTTTCTTTTCACCATTTGCAATTCGTTTCCTCTACGAGCCGATAGGATCAATTTGCATTTTGCACGAGCCAAAACGTACGCCAAATGCTCTCCGATTCCACTAGATGCGCCTATTATCCATACTACTTGACCCTCCAAAGAATCTATCGTGCATCGAATGTTGTTAAACCCCAGAATTATATATCTAAATCGTAAATAATTTGTTATGCAACTTACATATAGGCTTGCCAAATTTTTCACTCAAAGCGAGCCGCAAATCGCAATCCAAAAACCAAGGTACGGTCACACGTATCAAAATCCAAATGAAACAGAGAAATCCAATGAACGCGAGGAGATCCATGTTTCTGTTGAATTATAGGATCAATTAATTTGGTTCAGAATCTGCATTGTCACTTGGTTTTTATTTCGATTCTTTATTCGTTTTACTTATGATAAGATACAAGCGCGTTATGAACTGTCCATCAGAAGGAGAGATATTTTACATTGTTTGTTGCATGAATGCGCAAAATTACATTCTCATTTCAATTCAACAGGTACAAATAATCCAACAGCTATCATTTGAATTTACATTTGAATTTACATCCTGATAACAATTCATATTCGTTTATTAGTGAAAAGTAAACTTACGATATAGAAGGAAATATTATTATATTTATCCGTACAATGGAACTGTTTCAGCAAAATATGAAGTTACGCGTACGGTTAATGAATGATGAAAAAGTTTGAATTTTATTTATTTGAACAATAAATTAAAGAGAATTGATTAATTTCAACAAACGAAGATTTTTTTCTCAATTGAAACCACGATAAATACATAGAAAAATACACAAAATTTTAATTATTTTCAATAACATACCAAATTTCTTGAGTTTCGGATTTTTTTCATGCAGCTACCGCACTCGTCAACCGTGCGTAATCTTATCGGCAGTTTCTTAGATTTGTTTTATGATAGCAAAAATATAACTTGTTCGTCGGCTTTCTCAATCTTTTTTCAACAGTTTATAAATAAACTTTCCCCCGATGAGAATATTCTAAAAAACCTTATGATAAATTCTCAAACTTCTGATCGAATACCATTGGGTTGGGTTCCATTGAAATCTATTCAATTTCCCATTTGGCAATGAGATTCTATAAAATGTTTTACGCGAGGTCAAAATGATGACGACATTGCGTTATGAAGTTTGTAGTACATGGCAATTCTGAAAAATTACCTGAATATTTAGATCTTAAAACATTCTTAGAGCCGAAATAAATTACAAAGTCCAAAGAATTTACATATTTTAAACGTAGGCTTATATTTCGCACACGCCAATAAGCACCTCGCATTCTGAATTTCGGCTTTAGGTCAAATCAATTCACTTATGCGCATTAATTGTCTCAATGAGTAATGTTTCATTGTATGTTACCAGTTGGAAGTATTTCGTTTCCCTGTTGTGAAATCCTTGAACACACGCATTAATAACAACCTCATAAAACTTCATTGCGGTTTGAGGGGAATTTTATAAACAGGGTTGAAAACGGAGTTTTTCAGTCGATTCCCCAAAATTGATCCACGAATGGTATTTTATTGTATTTCTCTTCATTGTGAGAAAAAAATTCGATAAATTTATCGAAACTAGTCGGGAAGCAATTAATCCAATCGCAGGAGATGAAAATTCCCAAATTTTTGGTATATTCATTGAATTTTTCAGCAGAAATTTTTGGTATCATTATCAAAAATCTCGGTAATTTTCACGAGTATTTCTTCGGGTTAATTGCTGTCTGAATTACCAAATGATTTCTGGGTAAATTTACTGATTATTTTGTACCTTTTTTGGCTGGTTTTAATACGTATGAATAGGTGGAGTACGAACTGTACTCCTCTACTCCATTTCTCTTATTTATGAGTAATCTCCAAAAAAAACATCGCATTTTCTCTACAAAAACTTCTTCTGGAATCCTCTACATTTGGAACATTTTACACAGACTTTATTCAGACATTTTTCAGAGTTTATAGAAATCTTTAAAAACTAAATTGCGCTCTGAAATAAGTCTGACAAAACTCTGATAAATTTCCAACATTTCTCTGATCATTGAGAAACTAAAAAATTTTATGAATACATTCAAATGCTTTATCCAAATATCTTATGTGAAAAAGTTTTTGACAAGTAAAAAAATTGCTTTTGATAGTCAGACAAATTTTGGAGATCTATCAGACTTTTCTCGAAGCGCAATTTTGTTCCTAGTGGTCTGAGAAAGAAATGAAAAAAAAACTCTCATAAACTTTGAAAGAAGTCCGATATAATTCTTTACAAAATGTTCGAAATGTATTAAATTTTTCATAAAAATTTCCGAGATTCTCAGAGATTATTCATGGTTATTTCAGCGGAATATTTCCACACGAGCATATAATAACTTTTTATTAAATTTTGAATATAATGATATTTTTCCGGTGATAGTGCATATTTTAGAGTAAAATCTTGAGACTTGCCAAGAATGGAAACATGCATAGTGGATTTTGAGCAAAACAACGTAATTTTCAATGTCACTTCGACGTACCATTAAATTCGTTTTCTGATAAATTCTTCATAGTTGTATTCTAAGAATCCTATTGTTTGGGAACAACTGTATCGTTGAGTCTTTATTTCTTGAATTATATTGTGCAATTAGCAAAGATTCATTTGATTTATAAAGATTGGATTCAATACCTCAAATCGAATTGTGATTTTTTCATTACTGCGCATTTTGTACATATGTTGTTATTCTTTCTCCTATATTTGCATACCTATTAGAGCATCAAGATAATGCAATATATAAACCGGTGTCTAGTGATTGAAATACTTGAAGAGTTGCGATTTCAATATTCAAAGCACGTTTAATGGCTTTAAACACTGGGGACCAGCAGGGTTGCCACCTCTCCGAGTTTGACCCGGAGAATTTGGGTTCTGGATTTAACAAAATTTTCTTCGGGTTTCTCTTATGATTCAAATCATACATATATTGTCATTTAAAAATAAATGTGTTTTAATAATATGAAATAAAACGATGGGTAAGAATTCCCGATGAAATTAATAAGAGTACTTGATCCGTATTATTCAAATATTGATTAACAAATGATTCGCTTTATAAGTTTCTTGAAAATGAAAACGCATTTTTGCAATATTTCAGTTGTTTGAAAATGAGTTTTTCCTTAAAAGAAACAAATATTCATATTTCATATCATAATTCTCATGAAGGGAATTTCCGATTCTAAAAAAATTCAATTTCGGCAGCGAAATTTCCACAGCAGATCATTGAACTTTCACTCCTTGATTATTAATTTTTATAACCGTTCTTTTCAGATTCAAGGTTAGAATTTGTGGTGTGCTTTCTCTTCGAAAAAAATTGTCTTTCCGACAAAGTACAATATCCCTCAAAAACAGTAAAAATTATTCAACTTTTATTAATGTGATGAAGAAATCTGAATGTTTTCAAAAAATTGTCAATAGATTATTAATGATATTTCAAATCAATTTTCCAGTAGGAATTTTTGAATAATTTCCCTCATACCCACTAAACGAAGAGCCGACTCCCGTTTGATTGAAGATACTTTGACTTCGGAAGTTAGTCAAAAAGAAATTGATTAAGAAAAAGAATAAATTTATAACCTTTAATTTTGTGAAAAAATATGAAGGAAGAGAATTATCATTTTCTTTTCAAACTCTCAAATATCTGTTGACAAAGAGGGAAAAATGATTTTTCAATGAAATTATAAATTGATATAAAAATTTTTTTATCGGTGATTTTTAGATTCATTTCAAACACAAAATTTGTCGGTTATTTGATTTTTATTCATTTTTTCATTTATATATCAGTTTATTTGTGATATTACATGATGGTAAAAAGTTGTTTCGAAACTTTCAAATTGAATTTGACAAAAAACTTGATATTTACATGTACTCACTTGTTGATCACCACCTCTTCCCACTACGTTGAACAATTCATTTGCGAAATATTGGTTTCCGAGTGGTAGATTTATATGATAGAGCTTGATATTAATACCTTATGAGTTCCACGACTCTGATTCCTGGAGGACAACTGAGAACAATCTGTGAATACGCTCTATTCGTTGATTTCTAGGGATATGATTCGATCGAAGTTCAGATTCGAAGAAGCAGATTGGTTAAATTTAATTTGATATCACTTTTTTCGGTGTGGAGAGTGGGCATGTGTATAGTGAAGATGATCGTATGAACTACTCAATGCGCACGATACAGCGCGATCAGAACAAAGAGGAACGAGGAAAACAAACTCATTTCGCTTTACTCCCTTCCCAGACAGCACAACGTGCCACTGGAACGTTTATGGAAGGTTTATATAACGTAGGAGAGGTTTTCTGAACGTTCAGAAAACGTCCCAGAGACACATTGTGCTGTTAGGGTTGGTGTCAGAAGCACCCAAAGTTAGGCTAACCTCCCATGGACCGGAATTCGTTCCGGCGGAATGACTTTAAACCAATCGCTTTCACAATTTCTTTTAGAGCGTTCTATCAGAAATCTATAAAAAATTGTGCATTGGTTCAATTTTCATTCCGCTGGAACGAATTCCGGTCCATGGGAGGCCAGCCTTATTGGGATAATAGCTAAGTTCGTTTACCGATGTCCCAAGTTACCCCAACTGGCTCCAAGTATTTTGTATTCGCTACTTCCAGTTTAAGCAACGAAATGATTGGTTTGGTACAAGTTGGAGCAACTTGTAGCACGTAGAACGAACGAACCTAATGAACGGTCGGATGATTGAGATTCGGGGAGAACGTCCCTGTGAAACATCAAGGCTTTACCATATACCTTCGCAGTTGATCCACCCCAGTGAATCGTAATGTACAAATTTTTTCTTAGATTTCTTGAAGCAAAGTAATATTCAACGCGGAAGATATCTTTAAGGGCATCCCGTAGACCCTACAGTTACTAGAGCTCTCTACTTAACACTTAATCAGTATCGCGGTCTGTGAGACCGCTGAAGAAACAATTTATATGCTTCAGATCTTCCATCTCATTAGATTTAAGGGGTCTTTCTGGTTAAGATTTTCAAGAACATTTTTTTCTCGTAGAAAAAATTGAGATACCGACTCGGAAATTTTTAGGTATGTTTATTAAACATGAAATATTACAAGAAAAATTTTTTTTTCTGTTATACTAATTTAAACAAAAAAAACACCGAAAAATGACGGAGGGAGTGATTTGGGGCGACCGGATGATCTAAAAAAAGAAAATGGCAAATCATTCCTTGTTGAAGTGCCTACCGCATGAACTAGGTTTTTTTCTTTCATCGGAAAATAACCAAATCGCGGCCATTTTTCGAAAAAATCGATTTTTGAGGGTAGAAAATCAATGCAAACCGGACAATTGTTGACCAATCAAAAAGACCCTAGTTCATGCGATACTCACTTCAACAAGGGGATAATTTGCCAGTTTTTTTTGTTTTTTAAAATCATCCGGTCGTCTCAAATCACTCCCACCTTCAGTTTTTAGTGTTTTTTGTTGTTCAAATTAGTGTAATGAAAAATTATCTCAATTTATGAAAAGATATCTCAATTGTTTCTATGAAAAAAAAAAATTTTCTTGAAAATCTTGACCAGAAAGATCCCTTAATAAGGGAGTGCCCGGTTCGATTTTTTCCCTAGAAAACTACTAAATCGTTTCAACCGTTTTACGTCGTTAATATTTAATCAATTGTATTGATCTTTAGATCAAAATATTCAGAATCAATCAGAGAGTCCGGCTCAGGTCTCAAAATACTTGAAAATGGGCTATGTTTTTTATAATATTAAAAAACGAAATAGAGGTTTCTCATTGGCTAATAACGAAATTTCGTTGTAATTAATTATAATGACTTTGTTCAACAACAAACAGACCAGAGCCGGATTGTTTGATCGATTCTGAATCTTTTGATTTGAAGATCAATACAATTGATTAAATATTAACGACGTAAAACGGTTTAAACGATCTAGTAGTTTTCTACGGAAAAAAACGAACCGGGCACACCCTTAAGAACATTTTGTACTCATGCATATCCGCATTCAGCACCCATCCGCTTCTTTGACGTAGAGAAAGTACCGTGAAATGAACAATAATTAAAGTGTTCGAATTTGAAAACTTTTCACAAAAATAACGATATCAATTGAAGGTTGAGGACCCTGGAGCACCAGACAATGGATAAAATGTCGTTACGTAGTTTTTAAACAACTAAAGAACGATCACAAATTCTAAATATGCAGCAATAGAATGCACTACTAGGATTACGCTTTGAATATAAATCCAAACCCCAAAACATATTTCTAAACATGCCATGTCAATATAAATTATTGACATGTGTAAATTAATATGTTTATAATCGTTTGCATGATTTTGAGGAATCATTTTCAGTTCCTGTTTCATATTCAAAGCTCAATTTCAGTAATCTACTTTATCACTGCACAGCTAGAATTTGTATTTATATTGATTAGTTGTTCAGAAAGTGCGTAGCAAAATTTCGCTTATTCTTTCAAGGACTTCGTGGCCCTTAAGATGAAATTATGTATATGCGTTTATCGCATCCCAAATCTTTAGATAAAAAGAAAGGTCTTAGGTGTGGTAAAAACACACTTCTTCTTCTTCTTTTATCTAATGATGTTGTATGGAACAAACGCATGCGTATATAATCCGTACAACGTTGTTATTATTGGATGAAAGAAGAGATGGAATGTGTTTTTCCTCTAAGACTTCTCTTTTCATCTAACTACATCGCACGCGTGTACTTTCGCCTTAATTCACGCATAGATTCTAAAATGAATTTCTAATTCTTCGAAATTATGTGCATTCACTCACTTTCATGATGTTTTTCCCCCGCTGGTTTTCCCCAAAACCAAAAAAATACAATTTTCAGCAGATGGTACTAAACAAGCGAATCCCCTTGACTGTCGTGGCAGTATAAATTCAGATACAGATTCACCGTATAATTCGCATTGTCTATAATTGTTATCCTTGATAGTCTGAATTATATTTATTACTTCATGATTCAAGATTTTATGAAAATATGGAAATAATCTAATTAACTCAAGTAAAGTGAACACATTGAATTTTGGTATGAAATAGGTTATGAGAGTATATTTAATTGAAATCTGAGCGTTGAATAAAAGAAATGTTTGATCGTTGATTTATGTTACAAGTCGCATGTCTTCGAAAGCAACAGATCCCAAAGTACCCATTTTAGGGAAGTTTGTAATCGGAGGTATATCAGGGTAAATATAATGATTACTTGATTCTCTTGAAAATATTCATACAGTTTCCTCTGAAGAAGTTCTAGAGATTCTATGGATTTTTTTCTCGAATCAATCGCAAAATTCTTCACATTTTTCCGATAGGGTGTTCGCCCAGTTGGTCACACATCCGATGGATGTTATCAAAATACGTTTACAAGTTTTGGGACGAAAAAGTACGTTATACGAAGTGATCTTTGATTCTTTTAAAATCGATGGAATCCGTGGATTTTACGTTGGAGTAGGAGCAGCTTTACTTCGTCAAGTGACTTATACTACAACAAGACTTGGAGTTTATACCACATTATTGGAAATGAGCACGTAATCCAATTTATATACCGGCATACTATAAAATCTTCTTTGCTTCTTGCATTTTTCAAATTATTACCTCTGTCTACCAACCCTGACAGCAAAAATCAACACAGTGTTCAAAATAATTCAAAAACTCATTGAAAGTTCTTTTTAAAATGTTGTGCTGTTTCAGAATCTTGCTTTTTGTGTGAGAAATCGAATAAAATTGTCCAATTGGCTCTACAAGCAAACGAAATTTGAAACATGAAAACCCTGTGGAAATGGTTGACAAATCTGGATGAAGCCTAGCAGTTCCTGGGACAAAAACCGACCAGAACCAGGAACTGTTAGGATTCATCCGAATTTGCCTGGCATTTTTAGCAGGAAACAAAAATAGATTTGACCTGTACTGGGATTCGAACCAAAACTTTCTGACCGTCAATGTGCTTTACCAACTGTACTATTTTTTCTTCTTTAAGGGGATACTAGCGGCGTCGCAGCATTCAAAATGTTTCTTTCAAATTATTTGAAAGTGGTGCAATACAACCAACCAATTTTCATTCACCTAATAAATTTTATTGTGATACTTTCAAATAATTTGGAAGAAACATTTTGGCTGCTGCCCCGCCGCTAGTATTGGAGGGCATCTCTCTACCCAAAATGCTCAAAGATGACTCAATGAAATGGAATAAAATAACCAGCCACGCCTTCTATTGGTATGGAGCAAGGTCTACCTGGTTAATCTGTTCTATTTTTTCAAGTCATCTCTAAGTATTTTGAGTAAAGAAGTCTAGTAACTTTGAGTTCTACGGGATCCCCTTATTTGATTTCATCTAAACGCATCAGTACCACATATTTTTAGTTGCAAGAAAATCCTGAATTAAAATGTCAATGCCGGCGAACTTTGGTTTTCTTTATTTTTCGAATTAACATTTGTCTGTAAAGTCAAGTAATTAATTTTATTTTGTTCTTGTCTATGAATTTAACTCTACCCACCTACTGCAAGTCGGTGACTCCTGTTAATTCCCAAGCACTTGGAGGTAAGGGTGTCACAGTTCCGAATGCTTATTTTCCCGAAAGTTCAATATACCGAAATTCCAGTAACTTTGAATTAAACTGTCAGATGATTGATAACTTTCAAGAATAATTTGGTACATTACGATTTCGGGATTTTTAAATTCCGATATATCGCACTTCCAGAAATTTGGACCTTCGGGGCTGCAGAGTACTCTACCACTCTACCCCGTCCAAAAAAACCAATATAAATCGATGAGTTAAATCCTATCGGAGTTGATGATATCTTATCGGTTTCTATGTGGTTTTTGTGACAGTATTTGAGGATCTCCATGAGATTCTATGGGGAATTCAATGTTATATTGGTTTTTATCTCAAAACCTTGCCCACTTAACCTCATGAGAATGACCCCTAGCAGCAACCGAACGTTTGAAATATACTATGAATGTTCATGGAACGTACTCGTATGTTTATATATACTATGCACGTTAATAGTATATTCCGTACGTTCGGTTGCTGCTGGGGACGTCTCAAAGACAACTTGAAGAGCTCCTGAAGAGATCTTGAGATGTCATCTAATATGTTGATTTAAGAGATACCATAGACTTCGTGTTCAAAGCTAGTTTATGTTACCTCGAAGAGAACATGATATGTTCATAAACAAAAAGTTCTCAAAAATGTTCCTTAATCGATGCATTGGATGACATATTAAAGCCCATTGAGAGCTTCTCGAATTCTCGTCAAGTGTTCGTCCTTATAATAATTACTCGGATGAATGGAAGTTGAAATTCACATTTGATTTCTGTAGAGAACGTTATGGTAGACTTGATTATGGCACAATGGTGAGTTTGGGAATGGTATCTGGTATAATAGGAGCATACATCAGTACACCTACCGACCTGATTCTCGTACGAACAATAGCAGATATCAAATTACCACTTGGTAAGTTAAGAATGATGGTTGATAATGAAAGATTGAATCATCCCATAGAATCCGATTATTACAGAGAAACGAAGAAATTATAAAAATGTTTTTGTGGGTTTGGCTGGAGTTTGGAAGACCGAAGGCCTGAAAAATTTATGGAGAGGCGCTATTCCTACGATGGGAAGAGCGGCTATCGTGAATGGGTCTCAACTCGGGACATACAGCAGAGCAAAACTTCTGCTCTTAGATACCGGTTCGAACGAATTATTTTCAATTATTGCGCATAAATATTCTTCTTGGTATCGGGAAACATGATTTTTTCTTAGGTCACTTCAAGGAAGGAGTCCTCTTACAATTTTTAGCCGCGATGATGTCAGGTATCGTTATGTGCGCCGCTTCAAATCCACTCGATGTAGCGAAAACTAGGTGTGTAAAATTTATACGAACTGTAAATTCCACTCAATTCAAAAGCGTAAATAAGTCAACATGATTTTTTCTTTCATTTAGAATTCAAAATTTAGAAGGTCAGAAAAAACCCCAAGGGTTATTAAGTACTATGATGACTATAGTACGTACGGAAGGTCCTTTGACACTTTGGAAAGGATTCTTACCGTATTATGGAAGAGCTGGACCGCACACTATCATCACTATGGTATCCATGGATCAACTTCATAGATTGTACCTTGCAACGTTTAGTTGATGTATCGACAAATGTTAGTTTAGGCATGCAAAAAGTAAAGCCAGTGAGGGGTTTTGTACTACTGTACATAACTGGATTGTAACTTAATTTTATACATTGAATTAAAATTCAAGATCAGGGCATTTCATATTTTCATTACCACATATTCTAACGAATTTGAAATTCTGAAAATACGCATATTGCTTCATCATTTCTCGCACTTTTGCTCCTCAGTTTCTGGCAACATAGATCAGAAGAGATCAGAAAGCACCTTTTTACCCTTTCTATCGAGTCCCCGCTAGTGCTCATTGGAACTGAATCTTTGGAGTGGGTAAAAAAGTGCATGCAGTCAGTGTCGCTTCTGATTCCCCCACGGTATGTTATGTACCATACCTACACGACCTACACGCAGACGCGACTCCAATGGCAACTCCCTAGGCTCTGATGCTAGAAATTTTTATATCCAACGCCCTGTATCCAATCGCACAATTCTCTTTTCTACGACAACCAATAATCTGCGATCCTCGTACTCTTGGTTTTTGTTTTCTGGTAGCATAGCTCCCTAGTTTAGTAAACACGTCGTGTGGTATGCTGGTATGGGACGTATACGCCCCACGCGTTACATGTATGTTCATGTGGAGTGTTAATTATTATCTTTTTGATAATTTGTGAGAAAAATGGATAATCCAAGATTGGAGTCGAGAGTGCGGAAAAGAGGTAAGTACACCGTTTTTTCTATAATATAACATGCAAATCGATATTTCATCGTAGGATAAATGTGCTATACACCATTCTCACAATGATGTGTCAAGATGTTTTAGCACCCCTAAAGAGAATATGAATTTTCTTGAAATTCATTCAGTATTTCATTGATCGCCGTTGGAACGTAATTGTATAAAATTTATAACAATTTTATGACAATGATCATGGCAATTTTTAAATTTCAGTGGTCAAAGTGATGAATATTATAAATAATGAGAATATCATACTTTTTCAGTAAAAGAGTGAAAATGTGTTAGATGATTGAGATGGAATAATAAAATTTTATGAAATTCTTCAAGATTTTTAATTGTCAAAATGTGTAAGAGATATAAATCTCAGAACCATTCAGACAGTAGAAACTTGAGGCGTGTCAATTTTCGTGTGACTACATCATGTTATGATTCACTTCATGTATTTCTTCCTTTTGCCACCAGGAGAGTTTTTTTCCCCGAGTTTGAAAGGCGGCATATTTGAAAGTGAATATCTTCTCAACATTGATGAGCTTTCATTTCAATTTTTTACACATGTATTTTTGTTTAGAATGGTGTTTCTAGCATGATTTATACTAGAGTTAAGCTGAAGAGATATTCTTTATATGAATAAGACATGTTGGCGATAGGAACATGAAAAAAATGCAGATGTATTCATATTCGCACATTTTTCATCATCCCGTTGAATTTCAGAGACCATAGGTCCTAAACAACGACGAAATCGTGTGAGGAAAGACCAATCAACGTCGTCAAAAAGATCGAGCATTTTCCAAGAAAACGATGCTATACAATGGATGGACTCCATAGGATCTTCTCCGCAATGGAAGACTGGCAGATCTTCTCTCTTGCCCGATAAAAAGGTATGCATCATGAAAAAATATCGTAATTACTCAAAGAAAATTCTTGTTTCTTTAAATTCATTTTTTGCCGCTTTAGATGGAGGGGCAGTTGAACAACGATCGGTTACCAACATCGCTCATCGATTCTTTTTTCTCAAATTCATTATTTTACGAAGCAACGAGTAAAAGTAATGACGAGGAGAATTTTGAACAAGTGGATTTAAATGACGACTCGCATTATCCTTCGGAAACAGACTCAGAGACCGGCGCAGAGGAATCGGACGATATAAGCGGATCCAGTGACTTTGACGATAAAGAAGACGATGTTCCAAAGAATTGCGTTTGGACTCAAATCAGCCAGTCGAAATCGTTTCCGTTTGGAAAATACACAGCTCCCGATCATCTTTTGATACCCATTATTTCCGAACTCAAACCCATAGATTGTTATTTGCAATTCGTGACCAATGATATCTGGGAATTGATGGTACAAGAAACCAATCGATACGGCAGTCAATATTACCTCACCCGCAATACTACCTCGAATCAACCCCAGCCAAATCGGCTCGCATCCACTTTCGAATCTGTCGTTCAACAAACCGGATACTGGGTTGAAACAAACATCGAAGAGATGAAAAAATTCATTGGAATCATCTTATGCATGAGTCTCGTTTCTTATCCCCGTTTGCAAAATTATTGGGCGGAAAATAATTATATATTTGGGGTGCCTTTGATCAAAGCATCCATGGATTACGAAAGATTCGTCCTTTTATCCAAATTCTTCCGCTTTTCCAACCTTGAAAAGCTACTCGAAACTATAAGCAATAATTTTCAAAATGTCCTTTTGCCGGGCAAAGATTTAGTTATCCAACATTCGGTAATTCCTAGGAGAGACAAGAACCTATCGAAACATAAGTCAAAAAACGGTGTTATGTTTTATAAATTGTGCACACCCGAGGGGTATACTTTGAAAAACATTGTACATACCGATGATTTTGACGTGAATCAATTTCTGGTGAATCGTCTTCTCGAGCCCTTTCTCGAGCAAGGTCGGGTGGTATTCGTTGATCAAACTTCGACCAATGTTCAGTTAGCTGAAGAATTGTTAACACGTAAAACCATGATCTGCGGTAATTTACATAGGAATAGGGAAAAAACTGTGATACGTACCAAAGTAAAACCAGACGAGGTCGTGGGATTTGAATGTCAACACGATGTCAGCGTGATTAAATGGTGTAACCAATTTTCGTCGATAACTATATTGACTACTGTACCTGAATATAAAACTGACCTGTTGTTAGATACAGAAACTGTAAACTCCGATCATACGAAATCGATCATCAAACCCAAAGTGGTTGCGGATTACTCGAGAGCGAGGCGAGGTGCGAAATTCGTTCAACCCTCTTGTTATCCAAAGAGCAAGAATGGACTCAAATGGTATAGAAGAATAGTTTTTGAACTGTTTATAGACACCGTTGTTGTGAACGCTTGGATAATCTTCACGTTTATGAATAGAGAGAAATGTTCCATCGTGAAATTTCGTGAACAGCTAGTGCGAAATCTACTCTGCGCGGACGGTATTGAGGTCAAGAAGGAGAAAGCACATGTATTAATGTGTAAAAACGGTGTTCAAGATTTTAATAAGGATAGAAAAAGGTGTAAGGGATGTTACAAGAAACATGCCGCCACTATGTCGGCAAGGGACGCTGCTAACGCAACGAAAAAAGTGAGAACATTTTGTAATCAATGTAACAAGTACTATTGTTTGCCTTGTTTCAACGATGCTCACGAGAATATGTAAAAGAGAACAGAGAATAATGTTGAAAATAATGTTACCGTAAATGTTACCTGGATAATATATTGAAGAAATGAGACAAAGGTATAATGATACCCAGACAGCAAAGTGCTAGAAAAGTTTTACGACCAATTCCCAACAATACGGAGCAACTGCTGTCGGAAAGTTGCTCGGAGGTTGCGCCGCCAAATGCGCGGTAACATGCAACAAGCCTCAAAGTTGTTGTCATGATGCTGTGAAGATGTTTGGATACATGAAGCTATGATACGTGAGATCAAACTATTCTCCAACAACAAAACACAAACCGGTGCAGCAACACTGAAGCAACTTTTGCTGTCAGGGTATATAATGGAAGCTAGTTCGAAGTTCTATTCCAATATGTCGTTGAATTTTGAATGATTCATTGAGGTTAATTTGGAATATATAATATTACAAAGTCTAATTCGAGATAGATGACAATGTTCAAGACTCAATGCTTTTTCATCACAAATATAATTTAAACATGGTCTTGAAGAAGGGAAACAATGTGCCCATATGAAAAGCCCATGCCCATACAGCACCGCGAGGTCTTTTGAACGTTCAGAGAACGTGCAAATAACGTCTCTGGATGTTCTCAGAATGTCACAGGTTCTGGGAACATGTTCAATAAAGGTTTTTATAACGTTGTGCGAAGTTGCACACATGTTTTTAAAGATCAGTTTCCATGAAAGTACGTTGGGAAAACGGAGACCAAGTGCATGTTTTCAAAACATTCAGAGAACTTTCCTGTGCTGTCTGGGTGGCTATCACTGGATGAAATCAATTCTAAAATTCTCAGAGCTATAGCCTTGTGATAAGCTATTATTTGGCTGATGTGTACGTTCTAGAAGGTGACAAATCCTGCTGGAGAACCTTTGTTCATTTAGAATTATCGCCCCTTAGTCAGGGACAGTTGACCAACAGGTGGGACAAGGCATCGACTTGATTAGGGACGCAAACTCCTGTCAAAACCCCCCAGTATTTCAATTGCAAATTTGTTTCAATGATCAATTCAAACTTCAACGACAGTATTCCAGTCAGTTACTGTTTGTTGTATTTAAAAGTTTAATTAAACATTCAATACAGTCGTCAATACATTTTGGCGTGTACAAAATTATATGACCTCAAATTCTTCATAACGACTGGATTGAATGACTTCGAACTTGTACTGTTTTTTTTGTGAGTGTTCAATAAAAATTCTATTTTTATGAAAAATTATGAATATTATTTTTATTGCTGTTGTTATCGATAATGAAAAATTTTTTTTCATACTTATTGTGAATTATAGAATTATTCGAAAATCAAAAGAGCTAATACATTATTTATTATCGTTCTAGATCAAATGAGAATAATTGGAAATCGATCAATGTTTTTTTTGTAGATAATTTATGCAATTGGCACGATGAGTCTTGAATAAAGCAATTAAAAAAAAAAACGCATTGAATGTGTCAATCATCCAAAAACGTTTGTCTGTATAATCTCGTAATTTGTTCATTGAAAATGAACGTTAATACGGTATGAGGACCTATTCTGCAATAAGTGGGTAAAAATCCTTTCCAGAGAGCATGTACACCCTCGTTCTTTGCTATGGAGAACATCATCACTATCATTCCTGGTGCTTTACCAGCTCTTGAAATTTTCAAATTCTGTAATCTAAAAGAAAAATGTTGTCGTTATTTTATTTTGTTCTTACACCATCAGATTCGAAACTTTGATCCGCATTTTTCACCTAGTTTTCGTCACGTCAAAGGGCATAGAATTCACAGCTGTAACTAATCCAGATACCATAGCTGCGGCGAAGTGTAAGCCTATCCCCTCCTTCATTTCAACTATGTGCATGGAAAAAAAAGAATTCAGCTGGAGCAGCTAAATTCTCAGTTTCGAAATTTATGGCTATGCGTGTGTAATAATTTAACTGATTCACTTACATTCATTGGCTATCATAACTTTCATTTGACTGTAAGTAGCTAATTGTGAAACATTGACCACTATAGCTCTACCGATTGTAGCGACGGTTCCTCTCCAAAGTGCAGTAAGGCCTTCTTCTCTCCATATCCTGACGAAAGCATCCACTACGTGTTTATAATTTCTCCTTTGCTCTGTTATGTATATATACTGTGCATTAGGTTTGTTTTATTGATACTCTTGTAGCAACAAATATCATTATAATGCCTTATTACCTAGTGGTAATCGTCCGTCGGAAGTCATTCTTACTAATGCAACTTCGGCTGGAGTTCCAACGAAAGCCCCGGTGGTACCGGCAACGCATGCCATCAGTGCTTTCGTTAAAAAACTTGGATGTCCAGCATAATTTTGTCTAATAAAAGTAAAACCCATGTTACAATAAAATCAATCAATCCTTGAAATTTATTTGCACAATTTTTGTAGCCAACATTGATGCAAAAATTTCTCATAATTTTTTCATTTTCTGAAAAATCCATTGGAAATATGCGATTAATCCTTTCACTGAAAATAAATTACTCAGCATCATTGTCGACTAATGCAAGAATATTCGATGGCCAATTTTGAAATTTAATCCAAATCTCGATCCCAAGAACTTGGAATCATTAAAGTTTTCAAAGAACGTGACAGAAAATCAATTTTACCTCCACATATCTTGTAATTCATTGAATGTACCGAGTCTAACCGTAGTGTACGTGGCTTGCCGAATAAGACCTGCCGATAAGCCAGCATACATTTTCAATATCCCTTCATTCTTCACTATGCTTTTCACAAGTGCTACAATCGGAGTTCTTTCCTTCGCCATTTGCAATCTGTTTTTGATAACATCCATGGGATGAACGAAACATGTAGCCGACATCCTGAAAAGCATAATACAAAAATCAAAACGAATATTGATTTTCGTTACTTTTAAATTCGTTATTTACCCAGATAATCCAGCATTGCAGAAGATAAAGGCGGCAGGAAGTGGCTTCTTAGCTCTCTGATCCGATTTTTTGTCTGACATATTTTACTCTTTACTCAAACTTCTCAACTAGTGTCAACGAAATTTTTGTTTATCTACATGTTTTTTTTTTTGAAAAATTTATGTATATCAGTTTCTTTCAATTTGCTGTAATGTTCAACAGTTACTAGCAAGTCGCTCTTGTGTGTCATCGATTGACATTTTATTTAAAAAAAACATCAAATGTTTTTTTGTTTCTTCGTAACCTCGTTAAATCTCATGAACCGACAGCTAAAATATATGACATCCTCGTCTTACAATATATACCCGCAATGGGTCGTAATAGACAACATGCAAGTAAAAAAAAGGACTCACGTGACTGAAAATAAATTAATGAGTAGCAACTTGTTCAATCATGAGGCGATGCAGAAGCTGATAAATAAGTGATAAAAAAGTGGAGAGCTCACGAATTTCACGGGATAAAAGCGACGTGCGTAAATTATAGTATAAATTCTAAGAAAAAAGTTCGTATTTCTATTATATCTCGTTCGTGAAGTGAAAATAAGAATCTTTGAAACTTAATAATAAGTGAAAAATACAACTATAAATTAATCAAGAATAAAGATTTCCAAAAATTGAACAGATCTATAACCTTTTGAAGGTTAACGTCAAACAAAAAGTGGTGGATCAAAATATGGACCAGAATCGATGAAAAATGAACAGGACAATAACAAGGAAGAAAATATGGAAATAGAAGAGGACTTGAACAAAGAAATGGTAAACTCCGGTTCAAATTAATTGATATATGAAATACAGGGTGTCCCAGAATTCGCGGACCGGATTTCTAGGTATGTTCCGCAGCCAAAATGCAATAATTTCCCGTTTGAAAAAAATTTTTTCGACGCTTGGTTTTGGAAATATGAGCATTTTTAGATTCCTTTTCAAACCTAAATCATCCAAAAACACTGTATGCTACATACTTGAGCTTAACACCATTCGCTCAGTTGGAAAACGGTGGATTTGTGGGGGAAAAAATTAAACTATTTTATCATTGATAGTTCCGGAGCTAGAGCGATTTGAAGTTGCTGAATTCTGATTGGCTGAAAGCTAAAAAATTTCAAATCGCTATAGCTTTGGATCTATCAATGATAAAACAGTTTAATCTTTTCTCAACTAATCCGCCGTTTTCCAACTCAGCGAATGGTGTTAAGCTCAAGTATGTAGCATACAGTGTTTTTGAATGATTTGGATTTGAAAAGAAATCTACAAACGCTCATATCTCCAAAACTAAGCGTCGACAAAATTTTTTTCAAACAGGAACTTATTATATACCTGTGAAATCCGGTCCGCGAATTCTGGGACACCGTGTACATTCAAACGATGAAGAAAAAAATAAAGAAGATAACAATATCCCAAATGAGAGAAAACCTGAAGACGCAATAATTAATAATGAAGAACTTAAACGTAACGAAACAGGTGATAAAAAGAATGTCAATCTTTATAAATATCAATATAAAACTAGTACACACAGAGTAGAAGTGGTACTAGACAAATCAAAGATTAAAAGACTTAAAATAAAATCATATGGAAATATGCTGCCAACTTGCAAAAATGGGAATCAAAGACTGCAATATCGTCGATCCAGGTTTCAAGAAAATTGAAGTAGACTTCGGAGATTATAAGAAAGCCAATTTCCTTGGAGCAAACCCGAATTTAAGATCAGTGGGGTTAACAGCGTACATACCATATCAAAGTTTAAGTGGAAAAGGTATAATACATGGTGTATTGACAAGCCTTCAGTTGATGATTCTTTTTAGATTCAAAAATACTAGTGGATATGAAATTCTAGATGCATACAGAACACACAAATTTGACAAATGGATGGGAAAAAGTTCCAACGGAAAGTATAGTAATAAAATTTGAAACTACAAACCGGGGTAAATATTTACCCCACTGGTTTTTTTCTTGTAAAATCGTTCTGGAAGCAGTAATTTGATTCATGAATACATGATTTTTTTCGTTTTTCCATGCCAAAGAGATTGGTGAAAGGCGAATTTGATTTTATCAAAGTTTAGTTTGTGAAAAATTGATTTCAATAGCGAAAAGTGCCGAAAAACGGTCAAACCGGCATTTAACGGACAAAAATGTATAACTATATTTTCATAAACAACCGATTCTCGAATTCCAAACGGGATTTTGAAGAGGAAGCATTGGGCTTTGAGAAAAAGAATACCATCATGATGTTTTGCCAAAAAAGCCTATTTATTTGGGACTCTGAAAATTCAAAAAAATTGGACATCTGATCTGTGAAAAAATCTCTTAAAAATCAATCAAATATTGATTTTCAAGAATATATTTTAGTTTCTGTCATGCAAAATGTAAAAAAAAAAAAAGAGAAATTTGATACAGATAAGAAAATATTCAAAAGTGAAGTTACAATTTAACCTATTCAAAGGTTATATAGTCGATCGCTGATCATTTGGTAGTCTCGGATTCCGTTAAAGTTTTCGCCACTGAATCTGCGCTTCTCAAATTGTATCTTTTCGCCATCACACTGTGAAAATTGCTTCCCAAATTTTATATAAATTTATATGGAACAATTAACACATCAGTTTTGTATTAATTTTCCAAATTTTCCCCGACTTCTCATAAAGAATTATAATTTTTCATACATTTTCATATTAATTTTAATAAATTCTGCAATAAATTTCATAAATTCATGATTGGACTAGATTTCAATCACAAGTTGCAGAATTTTCATATTCATCTGATATAGGAAGTTTCAGACTGGAATGTATATATCAATGTTTTACTATTCCCAGTGTACTGGATACTTAAAATATGAAAATCATCACCGAAAGTTATATATCTCATGTTTTATTGTAAAATGAGGTTATAACCCTGGTGAAAATGTCCACGCTCCGAAAGCGAATATTGGAACAAATGAAGCGTGAAATGTTTCAATTTTCGCTTTTTTTGCGCTTAGACACTGTTTCTTGTACTCTTC
Organism: Gonatopus flavifemur; assembly: GCA_018340375.1. Lineage (NCBI taxonomy): Eukaryota > Metazoa > Arthropoda > Insecta > Hymenoptera > Dryinidae > Gonatopus > Gonatopus flavifemur. The sequence goes on from JAFFJZ010000006.1 coordinate 10,204,499, forward strand.
CGCGTCGCTTCATACACTTCTTACGCTCCCATTTTCACTAGGGAATACATGAATTGAATTCATTTCAGGAAGGAAGAGACAATTAACTTGAATACACAAAACACCAGCGAGAACTACAAACTGGGGTAGATATCAATCCCACAAAAGCTTCACGTCTTCACTCCGTCATATTAAACAAGAAACTGACAGATTTAGCAATATCGCCCCATTGTTAAAACCTTAAACTAAATTATGGTATGAGTCGTCAGTCGATAATGTCACTGGATAACTTAGAAACGTAGTTCAAAGTTTACCTGGGGTAAATATCTACCCCAGTTTGTAGTTCTAGGGTTAATTGTGCAGAGAATCATATGCCCCCTTCCGTTAATTGTACTAAATATAAAGTGAATAAATTGGTAACGGAAAAGGGTGCTATTCATAATATTTCTCCATATGAAATGAAAAAACAATTTAAACTATTCAAAGACTGCGCGGGGTGCTCAACAATTAGGAAAGAAAACACAGGATCAAGAAAATTGAATCTGAATTCCAATAAAAATTTCCCTCCTATGAAAAATCAAAAGGATAATTTCCATGGATCGAACAAAATCAAGAAAAATGAGGATAAAATCACATTAAATCGAAGTGCTCAAGTTACAACTGCAGACTTACCATCGACATCGAAGGAAGTACCAAAAATTATAAATCAAGTCACACTCAAGACAAATAATGTCAAATTAACTCTCCCGATCATCAGAGGTAGTGAATCCATAGATCTTGAACACGATATCCCTGGTGAAAATGGAGCGTTCTGGGAAGAGTTACAAAGACGTTATTAGAGAGTCCTATAAGAGTAATCGAAGGGTCAATTCAAAGTATCAGAAGCGTTTCGGAGGAGTCATTTGGCGGATGTAAAGCGTACATGAAAGTGAACCCAAAGAAAGTAAAAAAAAAAAAAGAATTTGCAAAGGGGAATCGAACCAAAAACTTCTGAACTCGGGAGAAAGTCCCTTACCGCTAGGCTAACATCGATGATTGAAAAATCGGAACTTTATTTCTTTCATGAATTGTGTCATAAGGGAATGTGCTTTAAATTCAATCTTTCTCATTGAATTAAAATGATTTTTCATCCTGAAAGTTTACAAATCAATTTCAATATCCCACGTGTAATCATTAAATGTGCAAAAGAATTTAATTACCTTGCACATATCAAACATCGTCAAATTACAGTTCGATAATTCAAAACAATTGTTGTTTAGTAATTATATTGGTAAATGTATCTTGAATACAAATTAAATTTTTTAGCTTAACAACTGGTATAAAAGGTAAAGAATACCCTCTCAACATTCTAACCTCAAAATCATATAATTCTCAATCAAGGAAAACATATACACAAGGGAAGTCCTATGAGCGTGTTGAAAACCTTCACTACCGAAACATCGTAAACATCAGGAAAGAGTTATTGAAGAGTTGGAGAAGAGTGTTCAGTAAGAAGGGTGCGTTGGACGTTCAATGAAATGTGATAGCACGCTCAACCAAATTTGCCTTAAAGTCATTTGGCGGTTGAAACTTTTCACAAACGCTCCTATCACTTTATTGCACGCTTTGACGGTGTTTCAAGCACGTTCGATTTTTACCAGGGATACCGAATGAACATAAAAAAATAACAGAAAAAGAAGCCATCGGACTCATAAAAGATTTTGACGAATTTCTGGAATATCTAACTGACCCATTGAAACCTAGTCAGAATCAGTGTGTACGTTAGATTCAAATGGTAATTCCCTATACAAACTCAATCAACGCTCATCTTGTGGAATTTTTCTATTTAAATATCTTATAGAAGCTCATATGGGAAACTTCCCATTGCCACTCATTGAACATTCTTTGAAAACGATCAGTAATTCCAGTTGGGTATTTCCCAAAGGGATTTATTCATTATTTACAGTTCAGAAACATCCTATTTCCGCTCATAGGATTCGGTTTCAGAAATCTCCCATTGAAATCCATTCGGAATCAATGTGGAAGGCTGCAAGAGATTCAAATGAGAATTCCTCATTGAATCCCATTTAACACTCATCTATATGTTCCGTATGTGAAAGTTCCTATTGCTGCTGGTTCCATACTTTTCTTTCATTAAAACCGATAAAGCCCCTCACATCTCCAATCGGATATCGCCAATTGAATCCTATTACTATAATATTTTCCATTCAATCGTATTCATTTTGCATGGGCACCGGAGTAATTCTTATGGGTCTCATTCAAACCCATTCAATTTGAATCGGTTTCTTTCGGTGTCTATGGGATCTTCTAACCAGCCATGTAACCCCTTGAATGAGGCAAGGGCCATGAGTGAATGAGTTCTGCTATGCTAAAAGGAAAATTCAATAACGGAGGAGGTATATATAAACGCGCACGCATGATGCACGCGCACACGCACAAATACAAAACTCGAGAATAATCTCGAGAGCAACTAATCAAAATCCATTGACAATAAACTCGAAGGCCAACAACAAACAATTGGAAATTGCCCATGCGCACTCTTTTGAAGTTCATTTTTTGGAAGTCCCAATGTTCATCCGGTCGTCCCAAATCACTCCCACTGTCATTTTTCAGTGTTTTTTGTTGTTTATATTAGTATGACGAGAAAAAGATTTGTTTAGATCTGAAAAATTTTGTTTGTAATATTTAAGGTCTAATAAAAATACTTATAAATTTTCAAAACGATATCTCAATTTTGTCTATGACAAACAAATTTTTTATTGAAAATCTCAACCAGAAAGACCCCTTAAAGAATTTGAATTCACCGCTAAAATTAGCACGTAGATTGCGATAAAGTTAGGTAAACTTTTAATATTACAGTATTCTCAGGATACAAAGAATATGTCATAAGTTCTTTAAATATCACTGTTATAAACATTCAATTTTTCCACATTTATAAAGTATTGTGTAAATTGGACGCGAGTCCATTGATCTCAATGAATTGATTGAATCTTGAACATTCGAATTCATTTCGGACAATTAACACTTTCTCATACGATTGAATAGGAAATTTAAAAGTTATTTGCATTTTATTCCATCTTAAAATTCATTTACAATGCAGTGATTTTTATTCAGTTCCAAACGGTGTTCACTCCCACGAAAAATAATTTGTTCTTTTACACATAATTGAAGTGAATTCATGAATTTTTCTATTGTTGAATAAAGTTATCGATGCCATCTTCTTGCTTTATATTTCATACTGTAAATCACAGTATATATATTAAAATTTAACAAAAAACAGGATATATTTTTAATGCTACGATAATCTCAAGCTGAAAGATTGATTCTGCTTCATTGAGTACGTACAGAGAAATCGAAAGAGAGGGTATAATCTGTAAAATATCTCTTTTCAACTCGAGATGTGAAGATTATTACAGAATATATTTTGATATTTTATACTCTGATTTGTTTTCAGGCTTTATTTTTGTGATGGACTGTTGAAGAATTTGCTCGGCGTAATAAACCCATGTCTTTTTTACAACTCTGTAACGTGGATATAAAGTTCATATGAAAGAAAAATACCCTTTTAGTTAATAAATTCTATTACAAGGTGATTATAAATGACTGTGCATACGATTTACTTTTACCTGAATAGCTTTAACAATGGGATACAACGGTCTCACGCCTTTTGATTCTTGCAATACCTGCTCCCCGTAGCTTAGAATTCTGTGATCGAACTCCTTCACCCCCTCTTGAATTTTTGCTTCGAATTTATCCAGATCTTGCCTCGCTATTTCTTGCGCTTTTCGTCGTTCGATCTAAACAAAAAAGACAAATTTCTTTCCAACGAGAAAGAATAAAAATATAAATTTCTTACGATTTGAGTTTTCAAATTGGCAGCGTAATCCTTTTTCCTTTTCTTTTCAATCTCTTTTTGCTCTTTCTCATACTTTTTGTCAAACTCATCTTTCTCGAATCTACGCTTGATTTCCATCGATTTCAACTCTTCCGCCTGTCGCTCCATCTTTTCTTTCTCTTTAGCCACTTGCTCTTGATATTTTTTTATATCAGCTCGCATCTTTTCTTCCTGAATCTTTTTTTCCTGTTGTTTATCCTCTTCGACTGAGTCTTTTCCGTGAACAATCTTTTCCAGCATTGTATTATATTCTTTTTCCTTTGACTGAACGATAGCGGCAACTTTTTCAGCTGAATATTATACAATTATAAATAATAATTCGTAAAAATTTGATAAGTCTTTCAAAAATTTGTGATTTACCTACGAGTCGTGTAGCTTCTAGTTTCTCTTTTCTATCCTTTTGTTCTATCAATTTGTGCATTCTTCGAATACGATTCTTCGCTTGACGATCAATTTCGATCACTTCTGTTTCCAAATTCGCGTCACGTTTTAGTTCTTCCTCGTGACGTTTCGCCTCTTCTCGAGCTTTTTGGAACATTCGTTGCAAATCGTCTCGTTTCTTCAACAACTGCGAATAATTGTGATCGGTTAAGCCAAATTGTTTATGACAAACTACGGGCAAACGCTTTAATTGAATCAAAATACCCCTCCCTGTTGAAAAATACCGGATAGGAATCCGATTCAAACCCAGAATTTCAGAACTTTCCAGGACTTCATCCGGATGTATCCGGGTTCTGATACGGATTTTACGGTGATTATTTATCCGGTTCTATCCTGATTTTAATACTAGATATTTTTCGGAATCCTACACAAAATTTGGCTGGAACTCATTCGGTTTTCCGGTTGGGTTCCATTTAGGATTTCAAAGATATCTAGTTCAAAAACCCGGATAGAATCCGGATGGAGAATCACCTCAAAATCCGCATTGGGACCCGGATACACCCGGAAAGTTCCATCCGGGTTTTATCCGGTTTTCTTCCAGTTCTCTATTCGGTTTTTTTCACCAGGGCTCTGTACCGCATTTCTGTAATTCAAGTAGAAGTGCTGTGAAGAATGATATTTTGATTGAACTGAAGCGTTTGCCCATAGTTTGTCATAAACAATTTGGCTGCTGCCACGCCGCTAGTATCCCCTTTAAGACTTTGGAGAATCAGAAAACGGATAAAATTTTGCTACGTAATTTTTAAGCAACTAAACAATAATTACTAATTTCAAATATACAGCGATAAAGTTCACTGCTAGGATTTGACTCCAAATATAAATCCAAAGCCCAAAACATATTCCTCAACATGAAAAACCAAGTGATAAAAATTATTGACATTTGTAGTTTAATATATTTATAATCGTTTGCATGATTTTGAGAAATGATTCGCAGATCCAATTTCATATTCAAAGTTCAATTTTAACAATGTACTTTATCACTGCAGATTTGTGTTTGTTGCTTAGTTGTTCAAAAAGTATATAGCAAAATTTCGCCCATTGCTTTAAGGACTCCATGGCCCTTAAAACAGTAAGAAAAATGATTGTAACGATCTTGAAATTTGAACAACCTGTTTTCTTTCCAATTCCTTTTGAGTTTCTAATTCCTTGGCTATATACGCTTGTTCCTGTTTTTCTATTTCAAGCTCTAAGGTCTTCACTTTCTCCTTATTAGCGAAATCTTCGTCGACTCTGAATATACAATTTCATTAAATTTCTCTCGGAGAAAGGGTGGAAGAATAAGTTAAATCACGTACTGCTTTTTCAATTTAATACCGTATTCTTTATTTTTTTTCAATTGTTCTTCTATTTTTTTCTTCTCCTCGTCTTGAGAATTTTCGATTTTTCCTTTAATATCGTCGACGAATCTCTTTTCCACCTCTTTGTCCAAATCTTTTAAAGTCTTTTGAAAGGTCAACTGCTCGTTTAGTTGTCTGAAACACTAACGTGCAACGTAGTTTACGACATTAGGTTCTCCAGTATAATATATCGGAGACGTCTCTCCGTTACGTAAGCGGACGTAGAAACGTGTTTGAATAGTATTTGGACATCTATTTGAAACGTTTTTACGTCAGTTTTTGTAATAGAAACATTTCCGACTCATTACCGAAGACCCTGCGAATGAAACACCCTAGTTGAGGAAAAAGCCCACATAGCACCAATGTCTTCAGAATATCCTGAAGATATTACTGAGACATTCCCAAGCAGCAGAAGAGGTTAGAAATGCTAAGAGTGTGTTTGGAAAATCCTACGAACATGCGTAGAACCTCCAAATGAGACTGTTTCGAATAATTATGTGCTATGCACCTCCATAGAATATGTTAACGAATTTATCCAAGATAGTCTCATTCGCTCATCCCTTTCACATTCATAGAGTCACCATAGCATATTTGAAAAGTTCTTGTGCTACTTGGGTTTGTGCCATGTGAGAGTCATGAAAAGTTTAATTGGGGCGCAAAGAATTGATTATGAGTTCTCAAGAATTCTTTCTGAACTTGATCGAATTGTATTATTCGAGGAAATTACTTCTGATTGGAGGAGAGCGCGATTGATGCCTCTGCCCAAAAAGGTCTCCTGTAAAATCAATTCTTTAGCTTGTTTTATCGTTTCAGCGTGTTGAAATGCTTTTTCTTTTTTAACATTTTCCATAAATTCAATGGTCTCTGCGTTTTCTTTTTCTTTCCTTTTCAGTAATTCTTCTTTTTTTGAAGCTTTGATGTTCTGTAAGGTGTATGCAATGGCTTTTTTTATTATCGTTTCTTCACCAGAATGTAAATTTTGTAATTGAAAATACAATCTGTGCAGAAACCTGTACGTTGGATATTTTCGTTTTAGGCTTTCGATGTTTCACATTGAGCTCCTCTTTCTCGATTGTGTAATCTAAGAACCGTTGATATTCTCTTGCCGGTGCAACGTAAGTCAAAGTTCCTTTCTGGTCCTGAATAATATAAAAAAAGAACAATATGAATCCATAATCATGACAATTTCTGAAGAACATTCTTCAATGTCAAATAATTTCAACAAAATGAATTCATATGATCAGAAAACGTTATATTTATGGATAAACAGAAATCCCAACTTATCATCAGGGACCATTCATAAACTATGAAACTCCGTCAAGCAACTTTTTTTACCTTCCCTTTCTCCGTGTTACGGAAGTTTCAATCGTTTATTGAAACGAATTAGTAATCGAATAACGAAATACTCAAGTGTTTAGGGCCATGGAGCATTGGAAAACGAACAAAATTTTACTACGTAGTTTTCAAATAACTAAACAATGATTACAAACTTCAAATATATAGCAATAAAGTGCACTACTAGCATTTGGTTCTAAATATGAATCCAAAGCTCAAAACATTTGCAGTTTTATAGTTTCATATTCAAAGCTCAATTTTAGCAATGTACTTTATCACTGCGGATTTAAAGTTTGTATTTATTGCTTAGTTGATCAGAAAGTACGTAGCAAAATTTTACCCATTCCTTGAAGGACTCCATGGCCCCCAAAGACCCAAAATTTTACTACAGTCCGACCTCTCAACAAGAACGCAAAAGCCCCCAAGGGGCTTTTCTAGAATTCGAGTACCCCCACCAGACGCACGCTCCTTGCTGTCTCTGTCTCTCTTTCCGTCATGCAATTCTCTCAATAAGAACGCTTAAACGAGTGTCAATTTTTCCATGGCACCCATGTAAACGAGTCCTAGATTGTAAAGGAATACTGTTTTATGCAATGCATATAATTGATGTACATATTATTCCTACGATTTTTAGGAATCTTAATTGTATATTGCTTTATTTCATGTATTTAGAAGAAAATGTTGAAAAATCCATTTGCCTGAGGCTTCATCTTCAGTGGAGAAATTTGGTTCCCTTGAAAATACTCTACCTGCAGATGAATGCGTTGTGAATCAAAATAACATTCAAACAAACGAAAATAATTTCAATTATTTATCTGGACTCTTAGGAAGGGTTTCCTCGTTCATGCGAAATTTCCTTATTCCTTTCATCATTTTTTATTTTCAAACATGGAAAATAATATGGAAATTTCGCAAGTTTATGGGAATGGACAGGGAAAACTTTTCTACGGGAATCTTTGGGTATTTTATACGAAAATCTTCAAATACACACATATTCGTTGAATGTGCATAGAAATAAAATTTATACAATTAACTTGAAAAACAATGGGATGGGATTGATTCCGTACAGCAAAGTTTTTTGAAAGTATAGGGAATTATTCAAAACGATAACGTACATTCAAGTGATTATCTCATTTTACTCTTTATAGTTCTACTAAGTTGGGTGTTCTTATTCAGAGGTTTGCACGTGAATACCCAAAAATTTGAATTGCAGTGAAAGTGGGGGAAGTGCTCATGTGAGCAACTGAGGAAGCGTTCTTATTGCGGGCGGTCTTATTGGGAGGTCGGACTGTATAAATCTTGTAAACGATGTTTCTTGATCCAATGAGTCAATTCGAAGAGATAAACATCGATGATTTATCAGATTCTGTAAGTTTAAATTTCCATTTCGGTTTCATCAACGATTCAAACTTTAATAACATCATTCTTCCTCACGTAGAAACGTCCCTGTTGAAAAATTCCAACTGATTCCCTAGTGATTCGGATGAGACCGAGACTGGTCTCGGTTTCGACTCCGAGATCGAGACGAGATCGAGACCGATACGAGACGAGACGACAGTCGCAACCGAAAATCTCGACTCGAGACCGAGATCGGGTCAATCTCGGCAAGACGAGACGAGACCGAAACACTAAGATTCCCGTAGATCCTGTGATAAAATGACATGGTTTTGCAATTGGAAATCATTATCTATCGGCATTCAAGAGGTTTTACCGAATTTTGACTTCCATATGGAACCTGATAGAAACCTATAGCGTCTGTGACAAAACGACACGGAAAATCGGTAGAAGCCCATGGATTCCGATAAAATTACACCTATCGGTCTGTATTGGAATTTTTCAATAGGGGGAGTTGTTGTAGAAGTTTGAATCGTTTATAAAAACGGAACCAAAATTCAAAGTTACAAAATATAATAAATCATCGTTATTTATCTCCTCAAATTGACTTCTTGAAACTGAGAACATCGTTTAAAGAATGTGCTGCGAGAGTTTAGGTCTTGAACTGAAGTTGGGTCTGAGTATTTTATGATTCGATCATGAATTCATTCCAATAAATAATTCAAACTTTAGCAACATTAGGGGTGGTTTTTTTCTTCAAATGAAGCCTGCAACTAAATCTACCCATCCACTCCATGCAACTCAGCGTAGCATTCCATTTACTCTACCCCCTTTTCATCGGCCGGGGTAGTTGATGAAAGACACTTTATTCCTCAACGTACACGAAGGGAAATAAAGTTTTACAAATTGCTCCATTCCTACTGAATTGGCAGGATACTACTGTGATCAAAAAGTAAGGTGAAATTGTCATTTAAAACTCCCGGGCATTAGAAATGCAGGTAAATTTTTTTTTCCTAGGTTGGTAAGACTGTTTATAACATTTGCCAAGCGTCTGTTTGTTAAAAGGTTTGATTATCCCCGGGTTACACGTGTTTTTGTAAATAACCAAAAGTGAATTTCTCGATTTTTACAATAGGTGATTTTGTTGAGCAAAGAACTTGCATCAAATTTTGTTTGCGGAACAAATATTCTTGTGCGGGCACATTGAAAGAATTGCGGAAAGCCTTTGGTGATTCAACTATGGCACAAAAAAACGTTTATAAGTGGTACAACGAGTTCAAAGCAGGCCGAGAACGCGTTGAAGACGAACAGCGCTCTGGACGACCATCAACGTCTACCGACGAGGGCCACGTCCAAAAAATCAAAGATTTACAATTAGAGACCTCGCTGATAGTGTTGGAATATCATTTGGCTCAGCCCAAACCATCATCATGAGCGAACAACTCTTGGTTCCTGCATCACGATAATGCACCGGCTCACACTGCATTGGTTTCCTCGCGACTTTTTTTCCCAAAAACTCGATTCATATCGTTCCGCAACCACTGTATTCGCCTGATTTGGCTCCGTGCGACTTCTGGCTATCCAGCAAACTCAAAAGACCAATGCGAAGACGTCGTTTTGACACGATTGAGGAGATAAAAACCGAATCGAAGAAGATCTTGAAGGCTGTACCGAAAAAAGACTATTCCGACTATTTCGAGGACTGGAAAGAGGGTTGGCAAAAGTGCGTTTTATCGGACGGTGATTACTTTGAACACAGTTGGAAATTTTGTGTTAAATTCAACACATTTCACATGTCCCAAACGGTCCACACATATTTTTGTGTCGATATCACATAATGTATTTGTTTTAGCTAATAACTCAAGCTCGATGTAAATAATATAACACAAAAGGATGTTGATAAAATTTTGATTGGAATTTCCCATCGTGTAAATTCAATAGATAAGTATTGTCAAATGAAATCCAAAATAAGGAATGAATCAACAGTTCAAAAGTGTAATTTATGGATTTTTTTACATCAATCAAATGTGAAAATCACACTTTTTTCGTGTTGAAACAATGCATAAGAATAAATTGAAAAAAAAAACAGTACTTCAATGAGCATGGATCGTCGGGACCGAATGTTGAAGCTTTATCACTCAAGCCACTGCCGGTCCTTTGATTGAGTGTACTTTCTTTGCGTATATCGACTCGCACTCTACCTTCAAATTCACATATCTAGAAAACGAATTTCCATTACAATGAAAGCTAAAACCAAAATGCATGAACAGTTCTTCCGACGACTACTAAAGTTACACGTACATAGAAGTTTCATAAAAAAATAGCTCCCACCACTGGCGATCTCCCCTTGGTAGTTGAGAACAACACAATTTTTATGTTCAATCTTGAGTTGAATAACATTTGTGTCATTTTGACACTTTTTTTCACTTGTTTGAATGATTTCACATTATAAATCAGTTGAGACCTGATTACACAAGGACTGTCTGTAGAAGTTACACGTGGTTGTGTTGAATATTTAACAGAAAATTCATGACACACGGATTTTTTAACACATTTACACAAAATTTTCAACTGTGAAGGGGATGAAATTGATTTGGAATAATAAATAAAGAATTTACATTTTATAAACAAATTCACTTTAATTTTTGATATAGAAGTCAGGGTCAGAAAAAACTCGGGTTTTTTTTAAAAAGCCCAACCCACTAGGGTTTTATTGGGTTTTACCAAGTGCTATTGGATTTTTTTTTATAATTTCATTGGATTCTATTAAGATTTTTCTAAATTCCTGTATGCCCTAGCGATAATGATCTCACAATTCTTTATAATTTATCATGAAAGCTCCAATTCCTAGAGAAATCATAGGATTTTGTCATAATTTCATGAGGAATTGGGACTTTGAAAATTATGAGATGCCATCCCACCTGCAAGAGTTTCTCTTACAATCGTCTAGTATAAATGAATGTAATTATCCCATAAGGGTGTTGTCAGAAGATAGTATTATTCAAATTCATGTTACTTGCGTAAATTTGCTTGACGTATAAGGCAAGGATTTCAATACCTCCGAACGATACGAGGGCAAATTCCTCACTTTCAAAATCGTCCAAAGTAGAGAAGAAACTGAAGTTTCAATCCAAATTGAGTAGGCTAGTGGAACCAGTGAATGACCGTGTACTATTAGAACGACCGGGTAGTTCTAAGTTACTAGATCTCTCCCCCCAGTTTTTTCAGTAATCAATGAATAGAATCAATTTTGATGAGCAGGTGCATCTTCTTAGGCTATTGGAAAAAATGCAGCTACTCATTATTTTTCATTTCATGGGTTCGTTTCTGAGAAAACTGGGGGGAGAAATTTGGAATCTAGTAACTTTTGCAGGGAGTGATGAATTCCCTTGAAAATTCAATCAATTAAAATATTGAGACGTCAATCGAATATAAAATCGATACAAAAATTCAATATGCCTTGTACAATGTACTTACATCGAGGAATAACAAATATTTGCATTGATCGACTTGTGAATATACTTCAGTCATTCACTGGTACTGCTAAATTGGTTATCCATTCCCAATCAGAAAAAACCGAAGTATGCCAATGTTGACAACAGGCGGAGTACAGTGCCAGTATTGGGCCCCCAAGAATCAGCTAGCACGTACCCAGTACGGAAAAGCGTCATCATTTCGGACAAATGCCAGTACTGCTGCCATGCAGACCGCCAGTACCCCGCCAGTGTTAGCCGGTACTGGCGCAGTACTGCGCCAGTTGTTAAATTCTGATTGGGTTGGTCCCGCTACCCTACACGGTAAGAAATTTACAGTTAAATTTACTATGGTACTTTGTGACTGAGGAACAAACTGAACTTCCAATGAAATTTAATATGACGAGGCAATAGGAGCCTGATCAAATGTACAATGTTTCACAGTGAATTCCATTGGCAAGTCAGTTCATTCCTCGGCCACAATAACCCCATAGTAAATTTAACTATTAATTTCTCTTGGTGTAATCCATTCTGTAACTGAAATTGAGAGTTAGGAAATCAATTACAATAGGAAGTACATGTGTATTTATGTAACGTGTTGTACTAACACACTGAAAAATTACGGAGCGTTAGAAAACGTGTTCCTATAGAAAACTTGCGCCGCTCTCTCATACTTTTCTTCAGTAAATTCTCGAAAATCATCTTTTCTTGGGCCATCACGCTAAGTTGTGCTCTTCAAATCACACAGATTTTCAAATGAATCAGAAGAAAAAGCTGGTTGGTCATGTTCTGCAAAAATACTGAAAACACCCCAAATAGCAACAAGAGTTCAGGAAGAATTTTTGAGAACTCATATTGAAATCTTCAAGCGCCAATTGAGGTCTTCATGAACTCTTTCTGAACTAGTGTGCTGTATGGAAATCAATTACTCTCAGAACTCAAAATTACGTTTTTGACAGCTAGTACTTTGTGCAAATTTATATACATTTTTCTATGAATATTGAGAGTTTGATTATTCTAGAATCTACAATTGAGCATTTCATAATTGAAAATATACTTCACAATTTTCCAAATTTTTTTGAGTGGGTTTTTTCGGGTCGGGCTTTTTCGGACCAACCCTGTATAGGAGTGTATAGTAAAAATGTGTAATTTATCATGCAGAAGTTCGCACGCTCGTACTAAAGAATATTTTGTTAATCATTCATTTTTACTACACTGTCTATCAATAACAGTGATATTTTCTTATATCCTCCCTGGTGAAAATTTCCGCTCGTGGAAAGCGAATGTTGGAACACACAAAACGAATGAAGCGTACAAACGTTTCAATATCCGCTTCCTTCCCGCTTAGATGCTGCTCCTTTGACTCTTCCATGTCGTTCCGTACCCAAATAGACAATCCGATTTCTATTAGATATCTGAAAGATGTCTGAAAATTTTGTAAGATATCTTAAAATTTCTCCCGAAGGAGATCTTTGAGATATCATAAAGATATCGGACGCAACACTATTATATATCTTTAAGATATCTGAAAAGAGATCTTTCAGGAGCTTCTTTAAGATATCTTAATGAGGTCTTATGGGAGAGAAAAATTAGAAATCCGAAAAATGATATATTTCAGAAGTCATACAAAAACCTTGGTGGTAATGTTTATCATAATTTTCCATAATTCTCATGAAAGTCATGAATCTTTATATTTCCCCATTTGGTACAAGTTCAAGGAGAAAATATTAGATTTTTCTTACCGAATTTGTAATTTATGAGGAAATATGAAAAATTGTCACTTTTATGAGAAATTATGAAAAATTATGAGATCTACCTTCGCCAAGGAATCGATACATGAATTCGATGAAGATGTTTCGAGAAGAAGACAGCCCGCTGCAAATTCATACATTCAGGTTCATAAATTCATTATTGTAATAGTTCAAGATATTCAAGAAGTGCAATTGCGCCTATAAATAGGATAAGATGTCATCAAGTAAGTGCATGATATTTTTTTTGCATAATATATATATGTAAACGACGGTAAAGAGCAAGGTTAGGAATGCCGGTAATGTTTACTAATGCTGATTTTGAAAAAGTATACAATGACATCCAACGAATATACGAATAAAATATCATACACTTACTTGGTGAGTTTTTATCCCATGAACAGGTCAATTGCACCTTTGAATCCCTTGAATTCTAATAGATAACATTTTTATATATAAGATGCAACATTTGACACGTACTGCACGCGAGAGAATGAGGCAGAAAAGTGATGCAAAAGGCAAAGTCGGTAGACGCCATCTTTTCAGAAATGAAGTTCTGAAAGATGTCTTATAGATGATATTTTAAGAACTCTGATGCAATCGATTTTTCAGATATATTTCAGATATCTTATACAGGCATCTGTAAGATATCTTTTTGAAGATTTCTGATATACATCTATAAGACATCTTTTAGACACATCTTAAAGGTTTCTTTCATCGGATATCTTATATTCATCTTTAAGAACTCAGGGTTTACTGGGTATGCTGATTTTCACTAGGGCTGTCAATTTGGTAGAAATGTAGTAATTTTCAAAAATTTCTTTGTCCGCGTGAATTATCCAAATGATAATGGATTATAAATGATCATACTTTTTCCTCAAAACATCCCCCAAAACGTCCAGCGGATGTTCGTGAAGATTTTTCAATCTAAACCCTGTTGGAAATCCCAATTTGGAGAGTTTTTCAGAATTATTCTGAATTTTATAGATACTTGCAGACATTTACAGAAAATGTTCGAATTTTGAGAGTTTTTCAGAGATTCTCAGAAATTCTAAGAGAAATATTTCTACCAGGGAATAGCACGAGTTTGCAAGATTGACGTGAATACCACATTGATAGGAAGTCGAATCGACGTCAACATTGCACACTCATCGAGCTCAAAATCTTGATGTGTTTCGCTTAGGAAATGATTTGAAAACGAGCGATTCTCCTTACTTGAATGTTTCGTAAAGTTTGTCCAAGTCTTGGATGAGACGTCGAATGCATTTTCTGGCGGTTATCTTGAGTTTGTACCATCTTGGGGTCTCTATTCAATCGTGCAAATACACATGCATTGGAAAATAATTTGGAACACCAAAGAGCATGACCTCGATTCTTCGACAACAATTAACCTCACAAGTTACAAGTTTGAACTGATTTCGACAGCTATTCGTTGCTATGAGAAGAGTGTATAATCAATATTTCTATGAGAGATACATATATCGGAATTTCTACCTGCTCCTACACAGCACAGAAGTTCCAAAAACTTCTTTAATTCTCACTTGAATTCTTCATGAGTTCTTTTTGATTTGGTGTGCTGAATAAATTTTTTCGGTTTCATTTGAAAAAAACTTCTAAATCCAAATCCCATATATTTTCTCATACATGACATAATACAAACATATACAACAGAGAATTTGAAAGTTTTCAATCGCTATTTTACCGACAGAGAGTACGCGTTATGTAGTTGAAGAAATCAACGCAGGATGGCCGGGTAGCGGATCTTACACCTGTAGGGATAAACACGTGCTACAGTTGGTCGGCGGTTTTGTTATCGGAAAAGTAAGATACAATCGATTTTTAAGAACTATCTCCCGCGTTTTTTTGTTCTCTATTGTTAGTACAAGTCTAAACCGTGGGCCGGAATCGTACGATCGTTCCAATTGCCGGTACTATGTGTGGAAAAAATTGAGTTATTCGCAATGAGACGCCTTTACACGTGTGTATGCCGCCGATTCCTTTCGTAATAGTATTTAGATCACTGATCACAAATATAAACACAACCAGCCCATTGGTTGATAAGACCTCCTCTTGGCTCGCGAGTTTGGAAATAGGGAGTGTTTTTTCCGTTCCAATTCGATTTAGTGTTATGGATTACATCATGGACGATCTTCGATCGAAAAAAGTAAGTATTTATCTGATCTAACCTATAAAATCTTATATCATGTGAAATATTCTTCTTCATTCGAACTTGTTTGAAAGTGCATTCATCTCGATCGTGATATCGAAACACAAACTCTTTTGAAATATAAATAAAATAATAATTCCTCATGAAGATTCATTGAATGGATAATCTTGGTTGATGTTAACAATTGATTCCATACCCGTGTGTACGTGTGTGTTTACACGTATTCGTAATTTGTGGGAAAAAAATATTTTCCTCATTCTCATTGTGTCTCTATGGATATTCATTCGATACGAGTGTGCGTTTCATAACAGATTACTTTATCAGAAATTATATAAACAAATGAGTTGATCGATTAGGTTTTCCAAGTACGTTCTGTCACCGCGTGAGGTTTTTATCTGTACAAAACCTGGTTGTGACGTGGGATAAACTTCCGTTGTTTTAACAAACAAAAACACTTCTTTTAGCTCGACAATTCGTTTGTCATAGATTTTGAATAATCGTAAGAATGTGAAACTTCGATGATATAAGATTCAGTTGACATATGCATGATTTTTCAATGTAATATAAATATATAAATAAAAATAAAAAAAATAATGACATTGTCGTTTGTTTCGAGAATGCATTCCAAAATCAGTATTCAGTGCTAAAAACATCGGAGCTATTCGATGCTTGAAAGACAGAGAGAGAAAGATAAAATATGCGGTTAGCTAATTTCGGAATGCAGACTCAGGATCCTCGAATAAAGTTATGTGCTACTTATTCAACTTTGGCTAAGGGGTTTTGAATAGTAGAAAGACAATTTTTCATGTCACTGTTACGAAGAGAAAATTTTAATTCATGTCATAATTTGAATATTTCGTTAACTATTTGAATAAATCATTGATCGTTTAATGACGAGCAACCATATTTTATTGAAGTTATATGGAAATTTTTCTCTAGGAACATACTTTAATAGACGAGCATTCTTTTCAGAGGTGTTAATGAATATATTTCAAATCCTTTGTTGTATTTTGTAGAATAATAGCATTTTTCATTCGCTGCACCGAGTGTGCACTGGCATATTCTCATTTTTCTCAAACTCGTGTCAAAATAAGGCTCTGTCTAGAAACGCGCTAACCTGTCTCTAACTTTTAAATTCCAGACACGTGAGATTTTCAAATTCTCGTGGATATAATAAGTCTTCGAAGGATTTTCTACAGACAGGTCAAATTTCCCGTGTCTTGAATTTTTTGACACGCGTGTCTGTAGAAAATCACTCAAACATTCACTGTATCCACGAGAACTCGGAAAACTTGAGAGCACTCAAGCATCAGGAGAAGCGGGTGAAATTTTGCGCCAACTGTTTTCATGAATTGCTTGATAAATTCAAATTTAGAATCGATAATACTCGAGTACATAGCTGAGATTAGACTCTTAACACAAATTTGTGTTCCTTCAAGGGTTGCAGATATTGGGGAATGAGATGTGAACAAATTTTCAACAGTTGGAGGTCATTACTTTTGAAATCATCTTATATTCGTCAAAAAATCAGTAAAGAACTGAAACTTATATTTAGCGTCTAATATAATTATTCACCAAAAATTCCCGTTGGATGCATAGGTTTTTGGAAAAGTTGGCGCAAAATTTAACTCGCTTCTGTTGGTGTTTGAGTGCCCTTAACGTGTCTTGGATTTTGAAATTGGAGACAAGTTAACGTGGCTCTAGACACAGCTTCAAAATGAAGGATAAAAATTTCCTAGTGCACTTTCAGTGCAGTGAATGGAAAACATTATAAAACAGAATTTATCTTTGAAACAGTGTACAGTTTCGATGTTACAGTGGGAAAGAATTGATGATGGAAGATGAACAAACAGATTACCCGCAGGAACTCATGAATTTGAAATGTTTGAATTGATCACGACATTTGAGAATAATGTGAAATAAATGAGAATGGTTGTACCTTTGTTGAAATAGATTAGGGTTGGCAAAAATCCGGATTTTCTTTGGAAAAAGCCCGACCGACGTAGATTTTTTGTCAGATTTTTCTCAAAAATTTCGAGTTTTTTTCAGAACAGTGTTCGAACATTTTGGATCGGCTTTACTCTCTAAAATCTTTAGAGCGAGATTTCACTGTCTACTCAGCCAGAAGTGAGCTTGTCAAATTTTCGAGTGACATTTCCACCTTTAGGGTATCAATTTAAGGTCTGAAGTTAAAAACTCACAACCTCCCGGATTCTAGAGTGAATTTTTCACTCTGAAAGAGTCAGAGGTCACTCAAAGCTGACTAGTTCACTTTTTTTTTGAACTATAATAGATCGTTTTAAAATTCAACCAATCCTGAGTTCAATTTGTTATCAGATTTTCAATGAAAAAACGCAGTGGGTTAAACCTGGGAAAACCCGGACGGACATGTACTGTTTTCAGGATGTGCTGGAAACGTCCGGCAGAGTTCTTAACTTGTACTCTTCAGTACTCTTTTTGTCCCCTCTTCATAGAATGAATTATATCTACGTTCCGATATTGTGAAAAGTGTACCCGAGTAGTAAAAATCTCTTTCTAATCACATTTGTTGATAAATGACGAAATGTCACATCATTGGCAGTAACATCAAGCTACTGTAAAATGATCGATTTGATTATTTCTGATGTATCTTTCGAAATCCACAAATCACATGATTTTGCCGCAACTTGCAGTAGAGCCTTGCTTTAAAAATCGAACACACCTATTAGGCGATTGATTCATAAGATTATCTTTGTACATCATTATACTTTATTTCTGCATTATATTCGAACTATTTTCTGATTCTCAACAGGGTTCCAACAAAATAACCCAGCCCAGTTTCACCCGCTAGGTTTTTTGGAAAAAGTCCTCTTGAAATAACCCAAAAAAAACCCTGAAAAGAGTGAAAAAGGTATCAAAGAAGCTGTTATTTCCGTTTACAATGAATTATTTAAAATTATATGGACATAAGAAATTACTTCTGAAAGAAGCAAATGCGGGTGAAGGGAAATCCAAAGGATAACTATAAGTACTGAATCATAATGGGATAAAACGCATTTCCAATCGATCTTATAGTTCATAAATAAGAATATAATTAACGTTTAGTATCAAAATATTTTGAGATCATTCAAAGAACAATATTGAATTGAAAAGTATAATTGTAGAATTTCAATTACGTATTTCATGTATCCCATATGACACACAAAAAATTCTTTTTCAAAAATGTGAATAGAATTTTCGTTGAACTTTGTTCAAACTGATGAATTCATCAAGGACTCTGGAAGTGTGAACTCTATTTTACTGAGATTAACGAGTTCTTTGAGAGCAATGAAACGATCTAAAAACCAGTTCAGAAGAACTTGTTGATGTTAGTGAAATAAAACATTTCCAGAATTCCTCATGAACTCATAACTTTGAAAAGAGTTCGACAAGAATCCTATTCATATTCTTGAGAAAGAATTCTTGGTGCGTTATATGAGATGTGAGGCCGTGATATGAACGAACAATCAATTCGCATTATAAATCAACAGAGCTATAAAAGAGCCTGGGTCGGGTTTTTGCAAAAAAAACTCTGATTCTCAAAGCTCTTAAAATGTCCTATTTTCCAATATACTTTTGAGCTTAGTTATCCTACTTTTGTCCTATTTAACCACTGTCAATGTACATTTTTACCTGGGTCAGATCTGGTAAGCCTAGTTAAACCGGATTGGGTTTTTTCGAACCAACCCAGCAATAAATAATCCCAAGTTTCACGATATCAGTTTTCTTTTAGAAACAAAAAAACAGTATGCAATTATTTTTTCTCGTTGAGGAAATAATTATTGGCATAACGAGAGAAAAATTTCACTCTGTCAAAGTATAATTTTAATTCCTGAATAACAAGAAAATCGAAAAGTGACGAATATCTACTCGAAGTGAACAAATAATATTGTAACTCAGGCTTTGAATTGATATCATTCCATAAATTACTTAGAACTGGGTTTTTTGAGGATGAATAGAAGCGGAAATTTCATACAATTCAAGCAAATAATTCTCTACAAATTCAATAACATTCCACAACTGATACTATCTGTTCGATTAAGGGGATATCAAACGGCGTGGCAGCAGCCAAATCGTTCATGACAAACTACCGGCAAACCCTTCAATTAATCCTTAGCGTGCACACTTCTGTAGCGAATCATCAAATGTACACTGGGTCAATTTGACCCCAGACTATTTCCATCAGTGCACGGAGAAAAAGGTATCCTAAAAAGTACCATAATTTATGGATTTTCTGCGCTGGTCTGACCGAGTCTAAATATTTACCTGAAAAAACCTCTAAAAGTACCATAATGTCTTGGACTTTTATACGGAAGGTACCATACTTATTTCAAAAAGTCCAAGAAATTATGGTACTTTTAGAGATTCATGCAAGTGAATATTCCGACTCGGGTCAGACCAGCGCTGAAAATCCATAAATTATGGTATTTTTCAAGATATCTGTTTTCTCAGTGTGGATATCTGAATAACCGTGCACTTTTGTAGAAGTTGTTTAAATGTTTTTTTGAAGTAACATGAATGAAATTCCAAGTCGAAGGTGATATTTGAAGAAAAAAAATGCTTGGAGTTGAAGCTAAATAAAAAAAACATTCCAACCAGATCAAAATCTGGGGTCAAAATGACCCCGTGTGCACACTGAGAGTTCAATCAAAATGTCGCTCTGTATAGTACTTCTACTTGAATCCAAGAAGTGCTGTACAGAGTGATATTTCGATTCAATTGAAGCGTTTGTCCGTAGTTTGTCATCAACAATTTGGCTGCTGACACGTCGCTAGTATTCCCTGAAATCGAGAATCTATGAATATCCTATCGTATGATTTATATTCATCCAATCGCTATCAGTCAGTCTTTTCACGCTCAAGCATTTTTCTAACTCCTCGATTCCTCGTAAACAGCTTTCAAAACCATGCAAAAAAAACTGTGATCATTTTCTATCAGTAACGTTAAATATTTCGATGAATTTTTCGTATATTTATCAACCCTCGAATAAAAATTGACGTCAAATCAAACCACGAAAAAAAAAAAAAACAAAAAAACTCCAACATCAAATTCAAGTACCATATATTTTCTTGAAAACGAAATAAAAATATTTACAATGATTTATATTTCAACTTGTATAATATTTTACTCACAGTTGGCGAATATTTTTTTCAATAGTTTCATCATTTTCATTTCGAGATCTTACATTATCACATACCGAGAAATCATAATTTTGTATGTACAAGATAAAACAAAATTTTCCCGATCGAAAATCGTTACTCGACAATTGCATATCTTAACACAAACAAATAATATTATTTCAGGTGCTGGTGTGAATCCAATTAAAATTACTGTACGTGGAATCAATCAATATCGTTGAAACATCAACTCAGAGGTGAGCAATTAATTACAAAAACATTCTTGCGTAAAAGCAACATTTTTTATGAAATTTTCTTATTCAACGATGATGAAGGTTTTGAAATAACGAAACAATGTATTTTTGATGATTGTGTTTTTATATTGTAAGAAACATATGTTTTTTTTTATTTATTAAAAATCTCATAACTTCTACTAATCTCTATCTCTATTATAGTAAATATCACAGGTACAAGTTTCTTTATATCACAAAATTCTTCACTCGGTCATTGTCCTTATACTTGTGGATTTTTTTTTTTCTCAACATAATAGAGAACTCAAATTTCCGTCGACCGGTGAAAAATAACAACATCCATATCATGATTCAAATACAATCTTGAGCCAAATAGAACACTAAACTTCACAATAAAAGTTTCAAACAAACAATGGCGATAATGTAACTCTAATATCCATTCAAGTATTTTACTTTCCTTTTTGAGAAAAAATTAAAGCTTGAACCATCGCAGAGTGGCTTTTTTTTATTTATTTGTTATTTTTACATCTAGATCCTAGGTAAATCTTTCTAAACGAGAAATTCTGGCGTTGTTGTCTCGTTCACTGGTGGTTGCTTGGAAATTGTCACAATATCATATAGGCACGTGTTTGATTGTTGTTGTTACAGTTCTTCTTCTGAAGAACAATCGCAGAAAGAATCCACATAACAAACAATTGATGACAATTGATTGCACAATCGAAATATTATTCAACAGCAGTCTAGTAGTTAGCTCGCTCGCTTGCTCGTTGTCTCCTCTATGTGGTGGTCTTCCAAGTAGGAGAGAAAAAACATCCCCGATGTTCATCATCGGGCTCGTTGGGTTTCATAAATTCGCTTATCGGTTGGAAAGATTACCAGGGTCTCCATACAGATTTGTTGAGCGTAGCTACCTGAAGTAAACCTTGATGATGGTGATGGGGCGACGACGATTGTTGATGAACATTGGTTGTTTCAAGTTCGTTTCTAATAGGTGAAGGTTGACTGGAGGCCGGTGTCAGGGGCATAGCGTAATCGTCGGACGCCGTGCTGCTGCTGGAACTACTAACGCTGCTAATTTCACTACGCGTGGAGGGTGAAGTTTGTGGAGCGGTCACATGAATCGTGAGGGGTCCTGTTTTATCCATAGCGTTCAGTTTGTGTCCCAAATGGGTCATTAATTTTGTACCCAAAGCCACATCCACTCCCGGAGTCGCAGCCAAACAGCGACTGACTTCATTCGCGCAATGAGTATATCCAGCTCTGAAACGATCCGCGTCGATCACTGGGTTTGCCGACAAACGTTGTTGACGTTGAAGTTTGTGTAGATGACGAACAGTCAGTTCCAGGATATCAGCTTTTTCTAATTTCGCTACATTCTCTCCGTCTCCGGCCAACGCGGTCACCATGAGATCTTTCAATTCGTCCAAGCATCGATTGATTCTTGCTCTGCGTTTACGCTCGAGCATTGGTTTCATCACCTGGAATTAGAAAAAAAACAAAACATCATTATTAATCGTTCAATCATAATGACATTTGAATCGAAGGAAAAAACTCTTCACTGGTTTGTGACTTTTATTCAATTTGAAAAAACGAAGCAGAAAATAACACACACCTTTCTGTATTGATAGGTTCTGGATATAGGTTGTTCTTGTCCATCGACTATCATCATTTGCTCGTGCATCTGCATGACGATAGAGTAATAATAATCCTTCTGCACTTTATAATTCAACACTGCGTCACTG
The DNA here is from genome assembly GCA_018340375.1 of Gonatopus flavifemur. Lineage (NCBI taxonomy): Eukaryota > Metazoa > Arthropoda > Insecta > Hymenoptera > Dryinidae > Gonatopus > Gonatopus flavifemur. The sequence continues at coordinate 10,227,337 of JAFFJZ010000006.1, forward strand.
CACAATTGACACTTGTCACTGTTCTTATGTCCTTTCAACGAAAACACGTGAATTCGTGCTACGCGATTGAAACTTGTGTTTTTAAAAAAAAAAAAGGAATAAATGATTTTTAAAGCTTTCGCTTCGAATGTTCGTGGATGCACGATCAGCGTGATTGTGGTAGCCGTAAGTTCTGGGGTAGCAGCTTATATAGGATCGTGGAAGGTTGTTTGGTTGGTTGGTTGGTGGTGGTACGAAGAAGGGATTTCGTAGTGGGGTAACGACACTTACACGTTCGTACGTGGATCTCTCTACGGCGACGTCGATCCTGGAGTGAGTATGATGATCATGACGATGATGATGATGATGGTGGTGGTGATGGTGGTAGTGGGGCAAACAGGCCTTCCGTGGGAACGGTCCGTAGAGGTTGGTTCCCAAGCCAAGGCACACCACCTGTAAGCGGCAGCTGCCAGACACGCGCCCACACCAAAGCCATCGTCACCGTTCGTCTTCTCTCTCTCTTTCTTTCTCTCTCTTTTAATTTCTTCTTCGTCTTTCTTCCTTGGTATGACCGACACATATTTACACATTCGTCTCCACGTATAGACGCGCGCTCGCGCGCATATTGATACATTTTATTACACCATTACCAATGTGTTGCCCGAGTCAAATTCATAGTATACTTATATTTTGGGACCAATGTGCCTCCTTTTGATTACTCATGTTTAACCTTACAAACAAACATCACTTCTCTTACACTGAAAGGAGTATGAGAATATTGAATATTTGAAGAAGGTCCGGACTGGAAACGTTTCAAGAAATCATAGTTGATTTATCTTCATAACCTCTGTACAAGTTAACACTTATCATACTAAGTCACAGCGAGTCACTACTAGTACTACTTATCATAGTAAGTTGAATATAAGTTCCCTTGAATTGATTATAATTCAATGGTATTCATATAAACTTATCAATCAGACAACGATACAACGAATCAGCACAAATTTGTAAAAGAAATCTATTGAAATCACTGTACTGTCATTTAGCCTCTTTTTCCTAAATTTTTGAACTAATTTTATGGAATTTTGAATTGTACACTGAGAAAAGTGAACTGTAACCATTACCATGCGAAAATAGTAGTTGAATGACAGAATCTCTAAGTTGATGATGGCGACTACGTTATTTGGTATCCATCTTCATGTAAATGGTGACCATTTCCATGTGTATGAACATTGCTACGATTCTCCATAATATCAAACACTAAAATCGCGAAGCTGTCCTCCAATTACTATTCATACATGGTAATCATTGCATTTCACTTCTCTCAGTGTAAAAAATTACAGTCACATTTTCTGGATTTTACGAAGGAATTTTTGGAAGATTTTGTGAAGATTTGAAAATTCTTTGTGTTCCGGAATAGCTTTCTTTTACACGCAGAGAAACGTTACCTAAAAAGTGACTACACTTTACAGTAAAGTAAGGACAAAATCACATTTTGGGATTGTGTATGATATTTTGTCATTAAAATTACTATACTTTCTAGTGAAGAGTGACAGAATTCTGTTATTTATTGATAGAAAGTATAGTAAACCCCAAAATAGTCATTTTTTAGGTAACATTTCTCTGCGTGTATCTATTTATTTATTTCTAAACAACAGAACAGGATTCTGAATTTTCCCAAATTTTTCATCAAGAACTTTGTTATTAACTTGAGTTCACTGAAAATATTAGGAAGTTTGTGTTCGAAAAGATTGATGACGTAATGATTGTGTTTAACCATCTGCGAACTTCAGCGGTTCAAAGTCGCGCACGTATTGAATTAATATTATCTTTGAAAACCCTGTATTACAATTGTTGTAAGCCACTGAACTCGGGAAAATGTTTGATAATTTCAAACTTGTGTATTCGTTGATGGGAGCTGCTATGGTGTTTTTAGAGTTGCCGTATTCTTCTGTTCTATCATTCCACGTTCATTCATGGAGGACGTGAAATTGCACACTCCTTTTGGGGAAATCAACAACAAAATCAAAATGCAAAAAGTTTGAAGAATTTACGTTCTGGTATTTTGTTACATCTCTTCCCTGAATTCATATACGAAGTTCCCTAAACGACGATCGTCTGGAAGGTAAAATAGAAAAACCAGTTCCCCAGAGGAGCGCGCTAAGGAATCGTCTTATCGAGATTTCCTCCTTCTCCTCTATCATTCTCTGTCGTTTTGCTTCTCTTACTACTACTTCTACTACTACTACTACTACTACTACTACTACTACTACTACTACTACTTCCACCACCACCTATTCACTTCCCTCGAGGCTGAAGCGTGTTCGGCGCAAGTCCGGCGCGTTCTTCTTCGATGTGCGTAAATCGCAAGACACATGGGATTTTATAATTTATAATCCATTGATGCAATATAATATCCATATTTCCTTTTATACATTATGCTCACATTTTACCTGACATTTAACTTGAAAACGAACTCGTTGTAGGAATAAATCTAGCCATTCAACATGTTTCTTACTTTCGTATATAGAAGAGAATATATATATATATATATCACAGTGTGAAATTTTTCTAATCAACTTTCGATAGTGAAATGTTCAAACCGTCCTTCATTATTTTGCCAATCGTACGGCATGACATGTGGCGATTGTTTCTTTATATTTCCTTATGTTTTCACATTTGACATGAAAAATCTCCTATGGTATCGATTTCGTACGTATGTGTTCAAACATGCACTTGTAAACGAATGAACATATTCAGACAAGACGTTAAACGTCCGTCGATACGTCTGGGTGGTTGTAACAAGTCATATTTTACTTCTGTTCAATCCAGGTGCAATAACAATGATTATTCATGCATTGCATAAATGTAAAACAAATAAACACAGGGAAGAACAAAATATCGGATTACAATTATCCGTAATAGTGGAATTATAAAATTCTTTTATCAAGTTTCACTTTGATTTTTGATTTTTTCGTTTCCTCCGTTTTTCAAGGTAGAACTAACTTGGCAAAGGTTTTGTACAAAATTCTCATAATTATTCATTGCGTGTAAGAAACAACGTAACGTCGTTATCTTCGTTTCTTTTCTGCATATATACCTTTAGGTAGTTAACGTTTACCTGTTCTCGAGTTATTTTTTCGCAGCTGTGATTATATGCACAAACGACGGGCGTGCATCGACTTACGAATACGCATCTCTTCTACAAAATATCATGAGTGAAATAACTCGTGTTTGAAGCGATGTATATGGGAGTTTCAAGTTCCATTCGCAAGGAAACAAAGTGATTTTACCTCTAAAGCATTCGGTTAATTTGTATAATAACCGAGCATAAAATATCGTAAAAGAGCCATCTTTCGGTTGGCATTATGGATTGTTTGAATATTAATGGACTTGTTTTAGTATCGTGTAAAGCGAGAGTAAATCAGATATCGCGGATGTGATGAAAATAGATCGTTTGAGCTTGGAATTTTATCATTATCATCTTTGTTCGATTAATTTTATCGTGGAGAAAATGAAAAGTACGAAAATAGCGGATGCGGGTGTGGATAAAACATAAAAGCAGTAGATAGAAGTTTATTTTACAGAGGAAGTTGTGGAAGAAAAAACGTTGTATACGACTTGACATGATGAGATAACAGGTAACGATATCGATGAGAAAAATCTAGCTTGTAGTTGTTTTTTTTTTGTTAAGACTGAAGAGGAGATATTCATTTTTGATTTCGAATTTCCTGTTGGATCTTTTGACTCTTTTATTTTAGTTTCGTTTGGGTATCGCGGTAAACGCGAACGCATGATTGAATTTATTGTTGTTCAGAACCTTGAAATTTATGCAAATATATATTACGTAAAATCAGATTATTCAGCCTGAATGTTTTTGCATGTATTATTATTACAACAGGGCAAAGAAAAATTAATCAACTTCGTCTGGAAATATTTACAATACTTTAAAATACAATAAATGTTTTGCTTTTGAGAAGACATCGAAGAAAACAAAACTTTTTACGCATTCGGTGGATTTTAATCGACAAACGCAATTGCTCTTCAATAGATCGCTTTTGATTCTTCTTATTTATCGAAATTCAATGAGTGAAACCAGTAGTCTATGTAATTGTCATCTTCGTGGATATAGTATCGAGAGAATGGACTCAAGATATCGAACGCATGAAAGAAACAAACTCAAATAAAAAAATTATGGTGAAAAATATTACATCCATTACCATTTGCTTGTTCGAGATATTTCATTTTGTGAAACGTATAGTTATTTAATTGATCGAAGATTGAAAAAATATCGAATGCTTGAATGTCTGATTAATTGGTCGATCTTCGGTTTAACGTCTTTGGTTAATTTTCAATGAAGAACGGAGATCGGGGAAACCAGATCTCGAAGGATACTCACTCATCTTGAATTATGTCCATTAAAATATGCAAATTATATACTCTTGAATAATACCTGATCGCTGCAAGTAATTAACCTCAAAGTGGGAATCATGTAGTTCAATGAGTTTGAAAGTCAGAATCAAAAAGATTTTCAACCCGACGACATTTCCATCTATCTTCGTGCGATCTAATAACGTTACAATTCACGCGGTCTGCAATTTTCTGTAACACAACATTTGATGAATAATTTTGAAAAGCATTGAATACGAAAACAGAAAGAATATAAAGAAGAGAAAAACGAAGGGCAAGAATAATGTGAGTGAAAGATGATAAAAGCAAAAGATGTATAGAAGAACCTTGTAGTAACGTCTCGGTAGCTAAGAAAAGGAGAATTAAAAATTGAATAAAAACGAAGAAAAAGGGAGGGCAAGTACGAGGAAGGAAGGTATGAGCAAGCGTGCGTAATTATTCGGTGCGAACGATGTTTAAGCATGTTTTCGCTGCGGGCAAAAATGGAAAAAGAAAAACAAAAAACATGGCCCGAGTGAAGGAATAAGAAAAATTGCGAGAAGGATGTGTGGAAGAGTGGATGGAATGAAAGGAACGGAAAGGAAAGGAAAATGAGAAGAAAAAAAATACAAAACAGCGACTGTAAGATTGCGGACGAGCTAAAGACACGAAGGATATAATTCAGTCAGAGACTTGCCGAAATTAGTAACTTCGGGTACAGGTCTCAACGAGCGTGGGTATTTTATGTACTACCGTTTTTCCAAACGCGTATCGTTTTATTCCTTGACGCGAACCAGATACGAGCGTACTTTGTACTAAACTATACGCGAGGCGATGTTCAAATAATTTCAGATAAAGCGATAAGGAACGGTTGAATAATCATAGATTCGTTTGTTCATTCAAAGTTTGTACTACACAGAGAAAAGTTTAAATTAAAGATTATTAGACACAGTATCGTACCCGTGAAATATACTCGATTATGAGGATAAAAATTATAACTTTGTATTTTCTTATCACTCCGCATATTTAATTCAAGAAGAATTTTAGTAATGTGTCGCATACTCGTGGTTCTTTTGGCCAGAATAAAGTATATCCCACGACTACGATATAAATATATTAATTCTGACTGCAAAATTTTCTCCGTGTATAAAAGAAAGAACACACAGTAAAAAGTAAAACTTACTTTCATCCTGAATATCAGCTTACTTTAAGATGCAGCCGAAACTAGCCCTATTTTACTGAAAGTAAGCACCAAAAACAAATGCCGACACAATGGAAAAGACTGAATTTCAGTCAAATTTCAAAGTAAGATGCAGCCACTTTCAGTCGGACTTTTTACAGTGCACAATTAACACAAAGAGGGGAAAGAGAGAAAAAAGGAAACAGTATTCAACTGGAGTATGAAATTCATTAATCAAAGCTAATATCCGGCTAATTGCTGTTCTTTCGTCATGCACGAATTTTCGATTACATTTGAAAGAAATTTCAGTTAAGAAAATATATATTAACGTATGATTTAATATAGCAAACATTTTGAATTTAGGTGCGTGTAAATGAAATCTCATCTCAATCACCAAGAATTAAAAATTTCATTCACAAATGTACATGAAAAATATATTGAATTTAAAGACAACTGTTTTTTTTACCAGTGTGTTAGAAAAAAAAAATTTTCATCCAAAAACGTGTGCAAAGAATCATTTCAAGCACTTCTCCGGGTGCTGTGTCTTATCGATATTCTTGGTAGATACTCGAGATTCGATATCAATATCTGAAACGATTCTCTTGGAAAAATTGTGTACAATCTCTACATTAAACGATCGATCACGTATTCTATTCTATTCTATAATAATTCTTAAAAATGACATGTGCCATGCACTTGTAAAAGCCACGTGTCCAATTCAATCGTGAACGCAATACAAGGGCAACGAGAACTAGAGATATTAACTCGCACGTGCCTATCTTTTCCACTCTTCGTACAATGTCTTAACATATTTTTTCATGTTGACGCAACACGTCTCGAAACTTGGCATGCCTTGATAATCACGTCACATAAAAATGAGTAACACTCGGGTTAATCGCAGATTACCGGTAAAATACCGAGGCTTTTCATTTATATGAAATTTTGTCGTTGAGTTGTAAAACTTGTTACTTAATCGTAAAAAGAATAACTATGTTTTTGAAAACCATTCAAAGGATAAGATTCGTCCTCGTGTATAATTCATGCGTTTAGATAGAAAATTGTCCAATCATGGTATTCAAGTTGAAACCACGCAACGTTAGATGATAATTGAGAACGATTTCCTGATGTTTTTTCACTCCTTTGCGGACATAGAGCGGTCTTCGAATTGTAGAAAAAAAAGACCTCGCATCGAAACGAGATGAGTATACATTGAAAAATCAGTTATAATCTGTTTTAGTTTATTGGATTGCTCAAAGTACATGATGTTGACAATCCATGTGGATACACAGAAATACAAATAAAATGACACGGAAGAGTAAAGTTTGGACCTTTAATTTTCTCTGCCATTGTCTTGGGGCCCGTGCCGAATACAATGGACCTACACACCAAAGATTCTTTACTTCACGAGCCTAACCATCTTGCACTCCTTCAAAGAACACAAACTGCACACAAAGTTTGAAAAAAAAGAGAACGGGAGACAGAAAAAAGGAAGAAAGGGCTGGCTGCATGCGTATGCGTGTGCTATCCGCGTGGGAAAGTCGAGCACGTGCGCAAGATCTTTGAGTTTGGACTTCACAAAAGAGGGAAGAGAAGAGAAGAGAGCCCCGAGAAGACGGAACAGAGGGTTCACAAAAGGGGCGCCTTCTCTTCTTTGGGTTCCCCTGCTGCTGTTTCTTTGCTGCTTGTTTGTCCATCCAAGAAGCCGGTACCACCACTTACCGCTACTACTACTACTACTGCACTACGACTCCTACTAATACCTCTGTTATTACTACTACTATCACCAGCCTCTCCTTTTCCTCCTCCACCGTCATTCCTTGTATCTTCTCCATTCTAGAGTGGCAAAAAAATCCTTGATGTAAGAGACACAAGGTACTTTCCACGAAGCAACAATTTTCGACCACCGACGTTAAACCAATCCGCTCGGATTTCCTAGAACATCATTGAAGGAGCTGCTCTACCATATTATCGACGATGGAAAGAACCTGAATAATTCTTGGTACCACGCTCTTTTTCCTCCCTACAAATTATCCATATTATGCAAGAGTGAATTGTATTCATTGAAAGGAAGTCAATCTTTCAAGTTAATCCCATACCATTATTTTTTCATCTTGTCAAAGACAACGAACGAGTTGTATACACCTTGTCTCGTTTTGATTTTTTATACTCAAAGTTGATTCAGGAAAAACAAAGAAAAATTCTCATTCCGATACATAATTAGACCAATAAATTCTACACATATCTCATTCATAGATCGGTGCCTCAATTATGTTTGGAATCATTTTGTGAAGACATTCTCGTCTCTCGACGTGGCCAAAAGCTGGCATAACACTAATAGATTACGTTTCGAACGTAACTCAGAGGGAACTTGAAAAATTCACATACCGATGTCTCGGTAACAATGCTAGGTATGCGTCATCTGATCGGTCCGACAAACACCGTAAGTCATTTTTAGATCTATCTATTCATAAGCGTTAACTTGTCGAGGAAAACATCTACAACAACGTCGTTCATTGTTCATCATCGTTGGGATGTGATACTCAATGCGAGTGGATGGATTTTTCATATTCAGATTTTATGTACAATGTAAATTCATTTCAATTGTTGTCGGCATATTGTATAGAAATACAAATATTATTTGTTCTGCTCAGTTTCAGCTCAAATAAGAAAAAATCAGGGTACAAAATTTTAGTATAGAGTCAATCAAGGTAGAATGACGCACATTCTCGTGTCACTAAAGCGTGAAACAATACATAAAACTTCGTTCACTTTAGAACGGTATAAATATTTGAATTAAAATATTTGTATCTTCTTTGAGTGAACGAGGTTTTCTGTATTATTTCATGTTGTAGTGAAGCAAGAAAGTGCGTCATCTTACCCTGATTTATCTTATACGTTAACCCATACAGGGTTCATCAATTGGCCCAATAATGGCACGTTCCTGGACCACAAACGGCGTTCTTCGCCCATTAATGGATCATCAATGGTTAATTGCTGGATGATAACGTGGGTCCAGTAATGATAATAAATAATGGGCCATGTATAAAATTATTGATTGGCCCAGTAATGGGGCTAAATGATCCCGATTTATGACCAGAAATTGCGGAATAATGTTCGAATGTCAGCCATCAATGGCAGATTACTGGGGCATAATAATAATGATATCCAATGGTGAGATGATTGCGTTCCAGAATAATCGATTCAGTATTAGTTCGAATGAGTTGTTAAGTGTGACCCAAAACACGTTTTTGTTTTAGGGAAATTTGTCATTCCAGTTTTCACAAGATCAGAAATGGATGTTTTCTTTTCTAAATAGATTTGCATGCCCGATATTTCCACAATCTCAAATGTAAAATTATACGAGTCAAAAGCACTCTCGATGAATCAGTTGAATTCAGTTGCTTATTCCTTCGAATTTTTTGTTATTTACATGAGAAAGTAATTGATTATCTATATAAATAAGAATTCAATTCAACCATGTAAAACGTATTTGATGGATGTGAATTACTTATTCAGAACTTTTTTCACGGGTGATTACGAATACAATACATTCAACTTTGAAATCCATTTCGCTTAGTAATAGACCATATTTCAACCAGTAACGGGGAATCAATTGTTGGCCGTTCACCATAGTCGTACATCGGCTGATTATCAGCTGTTTCCATTGCTGGCCTTTCTTATCAGCCGGTGGTGGGCCATTTAATGGTAGCCATACATGGACTGATTATTGGCTGTGTTTACATTATCGGGGCTTCCTGTATGGGAATTTATGTTTAAAAAGCATTGTTTGGAAATTCACGAATCCATGAATTTTTTACCATACTTTTCTTTTTGGGAATCTACAAATATTTTTCACAGCTCATGTCATGAAGAAAGAAATGGAGAAATCCGGGCAAAACTAGAGTAGGAACAACAAAAGAACAGATATGACATTGCATGTCTTAACGATGGAGAATCGAATTCGAGGATCACGGCAAATTAATAGAAATTCTTATACATTATAGATTATAGTTGATATTTGGATAGCTAAAAGGTAGCTTTGGTAGCTATTTTTTAGCTGTGAAAACAAAAGTTATTGCTTCAGCAACTAAAATTTAGCTAACAATATTTTTAGCCATCCAAATGTCAAATATACGAATTAGCTACCATAGCGAATTATTTCTTTTCATGCATAGTATACCCCGTATAGACGAGATATCCCTTCGTGAAGTCAGAATAAAATGAAATCATATAGCAGCAAGCATCAAATACACCTTGAATCGATTCGTTCTGCAGAGGATTCGAACTAAAAGCTAAAGATCTAATCTCGAATTAACATGAGAGTCTTTAAAATCTAAGAAAAGATCTCTTTCTCTCTTTCCGTACTGAACGAACAAACTATACGGTACACGTAGATGCGTTCGCATTACGAGCACGTGCCACAAAATGAAGGCGGCATTCAATTAGAGAAAAAAGGTGCAGTAAAAAAGAGAGGAGAAAAGAAAAGGCCATTTAAATAGGACGAAGTGCTGCACACACGTATGAACGACATATGTGCATGGCGCCAGGTGAACACGAAGACGACGATGATCCGTGAGAACGTTCCTTTGCTTCGATTCTACTTCTCTTATTTATCGTCACACTAGGTCAAGGGGTCGTGCACACGTTCTTCGTGTCGTCTACTGTAAAATTGTCTGAATGTCGTATGAAAATTTGATACGATATCTCACAGTGCAACCGAAATACCGTATGAATTAAATGGCTAGTTTGAAAAGGATTTTCATTAAATTGAATACTCGCTCCTTAACCCTCATTGAATTCCCCAATTTGAACCCCTTTAAATCTCGTGATGAAATGAATGAATATAAACACGTGTTACGTGAATCCGAACTAGAAATTCATGAGCACACGGATTGATAAAGCTGGATACAATAATGAAGGGGTAGGATAGAATGAAAGAAAATAGATATTGTGAGACAAGGATCAAGTTTACTTGGCACGAGCTACCGAAATATCGGTAACATCTGTACCTTCCTCGAAATAACACGCGATCGTACGTGGTTAGATACGAATAAAGAGTTCTTTATTTCATATAAAAAAAAAAACCATCAGCACGAAATTTAGCGATGAACATGTGATTTTGCTGTGAATTATTCGTTATCAGAGTAAAGCTGGATTTTTTTCCGAGTTTACGCGTAATCAAGATCGGTACTTTATCTGATCATGTCTGTTGTATAATGACTTGCAAATGTACAATTCCATTCGCGAGTCTTACGCATACGTTTCCTTATGGCGAGAGACATTTGCAGCCCATAAAACTGCTTCCTCGACTCGTTTCCTTCCTTCCGTTCCCATCGCATAACAACTGCGGTCACAAACAACAGCACGGTATTACAATACAAGGCACGTGTTGACCCCACATCGAGTGCACGTACCATATACTCTTGTCAAGAACATGGTGAAAAGAGAAACTCTGAGTACGTATCGTACACGTGGCTGAATTCATTATTTGAAATTAGTGAGAATCAAATTTATATGTTACGTTTTCACGAAATAATAAAGTATCATTTGTCTACAGATTTCCAATACATCGAATCTTCAGATACGAAAAATAAATGTTTACGTACGATAAAGCGATAAAGATGTCTCATTGGAAAGAGCGTTTTTAAGCACTTTGCAATGGATTCTGATTCTTTGGGGATATTTCATTCGTTTGATTTTTATATAATTTTCAAAGTTAATGTGTCGCAACAGCGTGGATAGGATGTTTGGATTTTGAAGAAATTGTAGTTTTATTATGTTGATTAATCAAAATTCCTCAATTTCGTTGAGAAGTGGAGGAACTCTGGAAAAACGCTGGAACTGAAAATGCTCTTTACATTTCTACTGCAACGATTTTTTTTATATACATGCCTTTAGAATTTATTTGCGATAACGTTTAGATTTATTAAGAAATGAGGATAGAGAATTTCAAAACGCAATAATTATAAGCTCGTTTATTCGATGAATCAATCTCTAGAGCTGAACAAAATTATCTTGTCAAGCTTCATTTTTAAATAAAATTCTGCTCCTTGCATTCACTAATCTTCATTTTAAATTTCTCAAAACGGACTATATTTTCATTTGGAACAATAGTTTTCTTTACATTAAATTCACCGCTGAATTTTCAGTTGTTGAGTTGATTTCTCAAGCCACAGTTCATGCAGGATCAGAGGATTCTATTCAGTATTTTATGTTTTTCATTTTTAAGTGATAAGAGGAGTAGAAATTAATGATTCATGTGTACATGTTGAAACTTCCGATTGGGCCATGTCATTTAGCGATAGGGTTGGCCAAAATTTGAGTTTAGCAACATTTACATCGAGCGTTGGTCCAGTTATTCAAAGTAAGTCGTTTCAAGATAAAAGAGTTTCTTTAAACAAATCCCTACATGCAATTTTCTTGGTTATCAACAATGAGCTCGTTCCACGTGAAATATCGACTCGATAGTTGAATGTTTATGTCCAGTTCTTACCCTTGCACTAAACATGACAAAACCTTATCGCTTTTATTGAGTTCTTAACGTGCTTCAAGCTCGCTTTAAAGTGAACAGTGAAGCAATAGATTTGATATTTTTAAAAACAACTTTGAAATTCATTTTGTAATCATTGCTCCGGCAGGAAATGTTACATATTTTGTTTAATTTTTTCACCAATTTCAATACCTCGTTAAATCTGCGTTGTTAAAAGCGTCATAAAATTCAGAATGGAATCGATTGGTATGAGTCAGACGTATTCCTTCTTCCTTTGAAATCGTGAATCGTACAATCTTTTTATGTACGAAAGATGCATCAAGTGATCGAGTCTCAATATAGTTTGTACTTAATAAGGAATCAGGGATTCAATTATATTCTGACGAATAATTGATGAATGTATCAATTATTCCACATTCTTTCACACTTTTTTGCTACACTTTTATAGAAAATTGTTTCCAATGTCATTCTCATCTTTGTTCAAAAAGCGAATCGTGTATCAATCACGATCTGTGAACTCTCTTTTAAACACACACACTCACACACACAGGAAGATAATTGAAAAAAGAAAACCCTGAATTTAAGAATAAGAGAGTCAGAACCCCCAGGGTCTTGACCTTTAGGGGGTCCCCCCCCCCCCTATCGGAGTTGTTTTCCGTTTTCTCCTCATTTTGGCTCTCGATGAAAAACACAGGCTCTTGAAAATTTATGACTCGAAATACGAAGCTCGTTAAGAGTCTTTCCCAATTTTTCTGAAATTCAACTTCTCTCTGAACGTTCTAAACGTGAACAGTGAATTCATTAAAAGTTAGAAAATTGAGTTACACCCTCGTGCGAGGAATATATTTTGATAAGGTTACCATAGAAGCAGGTGAAACTTCATCCTGTAAAACCTTAACACCGCATTCCCTCACGAGAATTTTCATTGGCAGGTAAGTTTTATCTTAATCTATAATCTTGAAACACAAACCACTTGATTTCAATCTTCACAACATCCGCGTTTAATTTCTCACGAATGGACAAAAAAAATATTTGAAATTCTCCAGATTTTAAAAAAGAGAAATATCTCAACCCTTCGATTGTTCTCTTTTTGAATCAACGAATACGTCTCGATGGTTTTATCTTGTCTTCTTCTGCTTCTCCTTTGACGGCACTGATGTATGACGTCAGGTTTCAGAAATATAATTATTGGAGAACCGCTTTTGAATTTATACACATACATTATATCTTCAAAGGGATTCTTAACCACGGATGCAACGATTTTACACATGAATGATTTTCCTAAAATACCAATGTAGTTGACTCACATCCCTTGAAATTGAGACGGGAATTTTTGTGATGTTCGTCATTCAAAAAATCCAATCATTGGAAATTATTTATCGAATTGATCTATCGAATAACTTTCGACTATTCGGTAACCCTAATGAAAAATGCGTTACACTTATTTACACAGCGAAGAATTTTGTATTACAGGAGGTCCACTTATAGTGTGTGTTGAAAACAACATATCAAATTCTGAAATTCACAGATTTTCAGTGTAAATTCCACATTTTTGTGTCAATATTCGACATAAATTGCAAGTGGACCTCCTAGAACATACACGTGTGTTGAAAATACACAAAATTTTTCACTATGTATCGCATTTATTGCATGATATTAAAATTCAAATCTACGACGATTAAGCGTCGAGGATTGGACATTGTGTATACACGGTGTCGCTGTGTTACACGCAAGAAAGATGCATTTACAAAGTAACAACACTCTCGCACGTGTAAAAAGGCGTCACCAAGACCCTCGTGATTTCGTTTTTAATCGGAGGCGGAAGCCCTCGTTAAGGGATATCTGTTAATTGGTCCCGTCTCTCGATCGTTCTCGATAAAAATATATACCTGTTGTACACGTATACTTATATACAAATGGATAAAGAGGCATATACATATACATAAATAATAACGTGTGTAGCTGCACGAATGAATGGCGTTGGTTCTGTGTGTCGAAGCACATCTTTCTTTCATTCTCTCGTTCCTTCGTTCCTGGACTCTCAGATCTAACTACCACCTGCCTCATTTTCCCACGAGCCTCGAGCAAACCTTTCGAATACCGATGAGATAGACGAAGATCAAATGTTTTTGTATACGTGTGTGCGTGTGGGTATGTGTAGAATTGAAGAGCGAGAAAGATAAAACCTGGATGATGTATGAGGAAACGAATATGGATTCAATATCAAATATTTTATTATTCATTAAAGAGATTTAGGTATAATGTGCATCACTGCCTTTTCTCCCTCATCCGCATAAACACGAGTATAACAGTTGATTGTTTTAGTGGTATTTCATTTTATCGTTGCGTGGAAGGAGATGAATCTCACAGAAAAGTCATTTTTTCGAGTTTTGTCTCGACGAAATGATTTATCGCAAGGATTTTTCCTTTATTAAAAAATGTAATTATTGTGAGGAGATGGTTGTCAAAAAGAAGACACTCCTCTTCTACTGTCCGAAGATAGATTCATCTCAATTCCGCAGAAGAATATCTCTTCGTCTCATTACGATATTAAATTTACAAAGTTACTCATAATAACGTATGGATAATTGAATTTTCAAAGTGAGTATGGAAAATAAATAAAAATATATGGGGAGAATCAAACTCCAGTTTACATATAATAAACTGAAAAAAAAGAGGTTCTTCATTATATACATATATCCATCGATCTTTTCTCTTTCTTATTGTGCACTCACACTGAAATCTCTTCACGAGCTCGTTGAAGGTGGTTGTTGGTAGAGAAGGGAAACGAGATATTCCGACAGTAGGCAGGTAGAACACGTGCTGGCATAAGATGAGTCAGACGCGCGTGTATAGTTATATCGAAACGTAATCGCTCCTTCTTCTCTTTCTTCCATCTTATTCTCTTGTTACGTGTTGCGTAAATCTTCTATACTCTTCTCTCTTCTTCTTTTCATCCATAGAATTTAAACCGTGCACAGAAAATGCTTGAAACGTGTGAGATAAGGTATTATGGGCACATCAAAAAACAGTGTTTCTTTTTAACAACATAATGTTATTGTCTATCAGATTTCATTTCAGAAAGAAGGATTGAAGAAACTTTTTTGAAATTTCAGAATTGTGTGTTGTATGATGAAAATCAGGTTCATCGGTTCTTCAGCATAAGTTATTCATTTTTATTATAATTAAATCTTGTATATTAATTTATCGTACACAATAACCGATAGGGTACAGATTATCTTGCCTTTCCATCAACACCCACGTATACTTGTAACTTCATGAAGACCGCTTTATACGTTATGTACACATAATCCAGGACAGCTGTGAACTCTTACGTGGTTTTCATATTAGACGTTGACATGTCTTATACGCACAGCAGCAGCACGAGTTCAACTCCCCTCTTCATCGTGCCCTTTTTTTCCTTGATTTTTTTCAACATAGCAGCATATATCGTGAGACGTAACAGGACCCTATACGGGTGTTCTTCTACGGTCCCTCAAGTCTTAAATCCCGGTTTTTCGGAGCGCTGGACTACTTCGACGTTCCCACACTCTTTGGCTGGTGGTTCCATTGAAATATATACACCAAAAGAATTCACCCCTATACACACAGCACCCATTGAAATTAAAAACCTCCGTCCCTTCTCTCTCTTTTTTTTTTACAAGGAAGTTTTTCTTAGCAGTGCGAAAGCGTGCATTACACGAGCTTCTATTCAAAATAAAGAATCCTGTTTTTGAATAAGTATGAATCGTTTCCGCGTTCTTCTCAATAGTTGACCTCGATTATGAGAGAAGCTTGTGTATACCCTTGTAGTACCCTTGCCTCCAAAGGGGATGATGACCCTACTGCACACTTTTCGTTCGAAATTTCTTATGGTATGGTACTTCGATCCCTCCTCTCTTGTAATTTTTTCTTCGCCAACAAATCTATTGCTAAAAAAAAACTGGTATGAAAACGATCTCGGAGGAATTCAGCTGAAAGTGAAACGCAAAGCTTGTAAAGATATTGAATTCGATTGGAAGAGATCTGGCGAAAGTCTTACAAGGGGGTGGCCTGAATTAAAAACGGTTCCAAAGCAACGTGTTTTCGCGATGAATGCGTTCGTTGAACTGCAATGTATATTTTTCATATACTCAAAATATATCAAACAAATTTTTTGAATGTAAAATAATAAATTACAGCAAATTTATTAGTCTATTTCATGAGCACATTTTTTGTAAATTGGCGGGTGTGATAGCTAAAAAACTAAACGATTTATTGAATCGAACGAAAGCTTTTTTTCCTTCAGTATTAAATTCTGTTCCAAGTGAGCTGAAAAGTTGGTCAAAAAAGTCTATTTAGATAATAGTTCTAGCACTTTCTCTCAAAAAACACATTTTTATTTTTCAACCGGAGAAAAGTTATAATTCCACAATTTTGTCCGCCGTTTTTTTTAGTTCACGAGAGAAAAAATATATATAACAATTCAACGCTTTTTTTGGGTTTTGGATTTTAGTCAAAAATTACGAGCTGGAAATAGACTGCAATTTAATATTTCACTTTTCAAAACAACTTTGTTCCTTCATATATACTTTGAATGTATAGAAAAATATACCTTGAAATTCAATGGGTTTATTCATTTCTTTCCCTGTCACTGTAAAAAATATTTGTAAATTTCCAAGAAAAAAGTATGGTGAAAAACTTATGCATTTATAAATTTCCAGATTATTTGTAAGTCTAAAGAATTTTCTGTGAATTCTCAAATAATTTTCGTGACTTCGCAAAAAATGTTGGTCAACTGGCGAACATTTTTTGAGGTGTTAACAAAATTGTTTGTGAACCTACTAAAAATACTTTTTTTGAAAACAGTACTCTTAAAAAAAATCACGAATAACTCGTTGTTTTGGAACCTTGTAATTCAAGATACCCCATGCAGGTATTGCCAAGACTAAAAAAACCCAAGCTTGTCCCAAGGTTGGCACATATGTCGAAACAAACCTCCGTGAAGAACAATTGGCCTAATATTGTTCCATGGTTGTCCCGTGGTTCCCAATGGATAGTAAGTCATGGTACATTTGTTAATATTTTTGGAATGGCCACTACATTTGGTACAAGCTTGGCACAAGTGTAAAAATCGAGCATTCGTTGAGAACAATTGTGCCAATATTGCCCACATGAGGGGCACAATGTTTATAAATATTGACTGAATTTTGAATTTACAATGGCTGAAGACTTGGGGAATCTTCCTGCCATAATTAATCCTACACACTATGGTACAGTTTGAGCATAATTAAACAATAGAATCAAAATTGATTGGAACATCAAAGAACGCAAATTTTTCAATGATCATGCAAGCTTGTCCCAGTGTTGTCACATTTTTTTCTATCGTTTTAAGATAATTCATGTACGGTATTCTGAGGGAGAAAGTCATGAACTGAAATATGAATCAATTACTTTTACCATCCATATCTGCAATCAAAGAAGCATTGGTTGATGCTTGGTAAATAAATTGGACCGGGCCTGGCAAAACCACTGGCCCAAACTTGTCCTGATCTTATCATTCCCAAGCCTGGGTCAAGTTTGATAAATTGTTCAAGACATGTCTCGGCAGGTCTTGTGCCAGGCTTGGTCCATTATTGGGCCAATGGTCCATACACACATGGGACCCCATTGAAAAATTATGTTGAACTCAAATTCTATACTTTCTGGAAAGCCTTTTCAGATCTTTTCCAATTGAATTCAATATCTTTGCAATCTTAACGCCATACTTTCAGCCAAGTTTCTCCAAGACCGCTGTCCCAGGAATTTTTTCTACGCGTGGTAGTATCATCTCTTTGAAGACACGTTGGTGGTCATTTAAAGAAATAAAAATTGTTCATGAGACAGAGGAAGCGGTTGAACGACCGTGAAAGACATCGCTCTTTCACGACTCGTTAATCAGTCTGAAAACACTAATATAAGAAGTAAAGTCAAAGTAAAAGCAGAAGCATCAGTAATGCGGTGTCAAAGAGAAGAACACATTTGCCATCGTATTGGAGGCAGGCTCTATATTCTTCAACACTAAAAGAATCCTAATTAGGCAATGAAAGGATGCTTTGTGTGATCCAAAGCTAAAGAAGAGAGTGTCGGTTTGAGGAGAAAGAAGGACAAAAAACAACAGATACCGATAACACGTGCATCATTGAGCATTGAGAAGTCTTTTTCTCACCCTCAGAAAGTTTTTGAAACAATCTTCCTTTTGATTCGTAGAAAGAAAGAAAAAAATGTTCTAAATTGTTGTATTTGACGAGGAATAAAAATTTCTCACAAAACAAAAACAAATAATCAAAATAAATTGAAAATGATTTAGCTCTCAAAGCGCATGTAAATACACGCATTCCTTCGAGTTAGCTGTAAATTCAAGAAAATGCAACAATTGTGCATAAATTTATACCCTCTGACCAAATGCGCATTTCTCAAATATTGCTTTATCCTTATCCCTATAAGGATCTGCAAGATACTTTGCACGTGTGATAAAATGTGCCAACGATTGCTTGCCCAAACATTGACAAAGCGTTCTTTGATCGATCCTTAGGGTTTGAGTTGTTGAAGAAACGAAGAGTACCTCTTCTTCTTGTTGTAACTGTTTGTCGTATCGCTGATGGCGACGAATATTACACGCTACGCGCTGCACGCATGTAATACACTCTCACGCGTCTCTCATTCTCGAGAAGAGAATAAACAGAAGATGCTGAATGCAATCGTAAAAGAAACGCTCTCCTAATAAAATATCTCATACGACAAGAGGAGTCGACGAACAACATTTTGACACGCGTCACGCCTCTTTTGTTACCACGAATTCCCATAAAGATGGTAGATTTTACCTTGAAAATAACATATATCGTATTGAAGTTTGATAAAAATATGTCAGGTCTTTCTGTGGTATCGAAACTTTTTTGCTATGATAGGTATGATCGAAAAGAGATAAATTGACTTTTAGATATCTTTTCCAGTTTTGTAGGATACAAATTTGAAATTTATGTGAAGGATGTATCACTTCATTCAGTATAGTTCCATTATGGGAAGTTCTTGTTGCACCAGAAAAGGATAGGAGGACCACCAGGCGAGACAGACGCCAGACGCCGTGCAGGGCTAACAGGTATCATAAAACAAGAAAGGACAACCGGAAAAGAAATGGATGGGGATGGATTTAACTTTGATTATTGTCATTATTATCGATGGAAATCCACTTATCGTTAAATGAACCGTAGCAGACGTAAGAAACGTTTGGAGTTCGGAATAAATCTAGTAATATCGTCACCTGCATGGAAGGATATCATTATAATTACATTTGATGAATCGGATATAGCAATCAAGGATGTTTCGAAACCCCGATACTATCTTGTTTTCTCTAACGTTTGGCCGATTGTGCTTCGAAGAGGTAAAAGGCAAGCAGAAAAATTCCTGACAGACAATGACGATCATCTATTCCAATTCGATAGAAGCAGATGAGGCAAAACGCTGCTGATGGTTGCGAGGGAGAGTCGTGGGAAACATCCTCGGTGGTGTGTGGTTCCTCCTTCCTTGAAGAAGGCGTGCAGGAATCCCTCTTCTCTTCAATAACCTATGTGTGCATATATATATATATATATATATATATATATATCTCCACGTAAAAGATGGAGACGGAGGACTTTCAGGGCAGGCCATCTGCCCGAGTCTCTCACGATTCCGGGCCACAGCTGCCGATATCTCGGCACATAAGCATGCATCGTAGTGAGAGGGCACGGAGAAGGATAAGATGAGAAGAGGACTCGAGTTAAAGGGAAAAAAGAGAGAGGAATCCATAGCGCTAGTAGTATCGCACTTTTACCCTTCTATATAGTCAAAGGTCTCTTTCTTCCTCCTCTAGGTGTGCAAAAACTTCCTCGTCGAAGAAACCTCACTAAAAGCACCGCAGGCGATCCCTCGATGTTCTGATTTTTCAACGTTGTCACAGATATTTTTTCTTCTTTCATGGCGACTGTTCGTACCTACTCATGTAAATATGTATGTTATATTATCCCTATTCCATTTCGATTCATCTTTTGAAGAATGATGATTCTTTACAATTCATTCCTTCGGTGGGATGAGTAAGTTAATCGCAGTCTCGTGTTGTCCACGTGTGTTGCACGAGTCGATACGTATGAATGAATATGTAGGGCTTCAATTTTATACTCGATCATCGTGGCTATCTTTAGTTTCACAACTTTCAAGCTCTGCTAAAGTCATAGATCGTATTTATATAATACTGTTTTGTAATTAATGAATTGATAATCATTTTATGATTCCCTCTCTTTCCGAGGTTTGTGTGCACCATTTTCTCCCTTAATTTGATAATCTATCTTCAGCTATCAGTAAATATCGATATCAGACAGATATTTGACCAACATTTGTGCACACTTCGATACCAACATATTCAGATCGTTTGACCTGGACATCATTATTGAGTATGGAATTTATAAATTAATTAAACTGTTCGTCAGTATTATGTTATTGTAATCCATTTAATTATTCAAATATTTTAATCGAAATGTACAATCAACAAAAAGACAACCAAAATAACCGACCGTCTCACCTAATTATGAAAACATACTTTGAGTTAGTAATTGACTTTATTGCATCAAGGCAATGCGTAATTTAAAACATACACTGGAAGAAATATGTCATTGTTTACAAACGTCTGAAGTACCCAAGTGTGTATTAACGGCGGGCCCAATCTAAGCCCAGAGTGAGTGCCCATGCTGCCCAACGTAGGGCCAACCCTGATATGATAACATCATTCCCAGCTTGGCTGTATTGCTTTGCCTGAGGATTGGTAACACCATGTGCCCGGCATGAACCCGAACTAGGCAATCAATACTGCCCCTTCCTTTTTTTTCAATTGAAAAATTGCTTTGAATGTTATCCTAATGGGGATGAATTTCAGCCCCACATTTGGCCCAGTCTTGGGCCTAGTGTTGAGCCCCATCGTGCCTATATGGGCCCAAGACTGGACCAAAATGGGACCAAAGTTCATACACGCTGAGGATTGTACGCACATGCTCGGGATATAAATTTACCCCAATCTTGGCCTAACGCTGGTCCAAATTGGGGCCAAGTTCAAATGTGCCCGCACTAAGATTCATTATTTCCATTTTCTACCAACCATAATTGTATGGGAAAGCACAACAGGGCCAAGATTGAGCCACCATGGGCCCCATCGTCATTCCCCAATACTGGGTTAAATAGGATGGACCCAGCCTGGGGCCCATTGTCATTATAGGCAATACACGCTTGGGTAAGGGTAAGAAAAAATAAATGATACGTTTAAGTTGAGATTAATTCTGATATCCCTACACTAGTCAAAATTTGAATAATCATAACAGTTGACCAGTATTGTTATGGGAACAATACCTTTTTTGTACATTGGACAAAATTCCAATTTTACAATGCTAATACATAACAATGAATTTACAAGGACCGCTCCTCACAAGATGAGTAACAAAACTACTCTACAATTTTTATTTTTATTCCAATAGGAAATAGACATTGATTCAAGTTGATCGTATTAGCGCGGCTCCTAATTGAACATCCGGATTATGAGACAGCGTGTGAAAGACGTGAGGAAAATAAGATAGAGAAGAGGAAGGACGGCTGGAGAGCCAATCTTAGCCACCCACTTAAAACTGTGATTAAAACAGGGGCGTGATATGTCACGACAAACTAACTGACTCATCCACGTGCGTGCATCGCACTTGATTACATACAACGTGATCACTTGAAATTGTTTTCGAGACATAGCGTTGATTTTTTACTTTTTCTCCTTCTTGGTCTTTTTGCTTCTCTCCGAGAATAAAACAGATAATAATTGTAGAGTGATTTATTTAGAGTTAAACACATCTTATTTCTTGAGATGATGACACAACCCACATTCTCTTATGTGTTTGGTTTATGTTGTTTTTTTTCCCTAATTTCGTATGAATAGAAGATTCCTTCTTATTTCAACAAAAATGGCATCAATTCGAATATACGACAACTGCCCTAAGTCGTCTGAATCGGTCCAAGTCGATCCAACTACCGCAGACTGTTATGGAAATTGTCTGCTCGATTTGAATCACAGATGTTCCTCGTACATGATAATTTTGACGAAACGAAGAGTTTCATTATTATCTTGATTATCGTATCACGTGTCGGACTTTAATAGCGGTAAGAAGTGGGTGGACGAAGATTCTTTCCTTCCTCACCCTGTTTGCCCTCTTCTCTTTTCCTTAAGCGTTTTCCATGAAAGATTATCCCATCCTTTTCACACGTTTCTTCCCTCAGAGATGTAGTAAGTGGGAGGAAACACAATTAAGAGAAATGAGAACCGAAGGAAGTGGGATAAGAGTCACTGTACATAGTCTTGTTCCTACAACGTACAAGTATTATTGTAAACTAATGGGTATAATGTGTTCACCTATCACGTTCTTGTATCTATAATCGTTCTCATGTATGGATTCATTATCGTGCGTGACCGTGTCATACGGAACTATCACTTGTAACTTGAATGGATGGGGGAGAGAGAATAATCAATGAACGTGAATGAGCGTAATAGATGGGTGGATAGTTGGGAAGATGAATAGCAGTACTTAGTATGTGATACAGATGGGAATGGGATTTTTAATTTCTCGATAGAGATTGTATTTTATTTTATCTTGGTTTTGTGTAGAAAATAATAAATAGCAAACATATCCGAGCTCAAATTATCAGCTCTAAAAATTATTATATAAAAAGTCTGAGGAATTCGGTAAAATTTGAGTTAGAAGTTAGAAAAATGAAAAATTTTGAGTTGTAAAATACGATGATTTATTCCTGAAACGCATTATTCGCATGATGTTACTATCGTTGTGTTGAATCGTCTTGATAAATCCTTGGATCACGGAATCTTATGAAAAGAGAAAAAAAAAATACGAAAAGAGAGGAAGAGAATGAAGATACTGTATTCCTCTTCCCCCTCTCCCCCCCCCCCCCTCTTCAATCCCACAGACATTACTCGTGCAGCACACGAGCGAATGATGCACATGCTCAATATTCCCATGGATTCGTTTTACCTTATGGCCATAGGTCCGGTCTCCCTTTTTTTCCCCCTTTTCTCGAACACCATAAGATTTCCCTTGTACGTACGCAAACACGATCGTGTGTGCGTGAACTAAGAAAGAGCACGCGGCCTATGTGGAGGCACGCACATGTCCTGAATTCCCACAGTCCTAAGATCCGATCTGAGGCACATTTTGACGCCCGTCACCTTGTGGGAGCTAAAGCAGCTAAAAAGGATGAAGAAGAAAAAGGATGCGGTGCTCTTGTCGTGAGGAATAACCCTCCCCGTGGTGGTACAATATAATACACGCGCTTGACACACGTACAACACACGTTCAACACGCACACCTCCCGTTTATACATACACGTATACATATGTTGGTACAATCTCTTTCCCAACCACGTGCACTTTTACATGTGCGTACATTTTGGCGGGAATTTCGTGTCCTGTATTGTTTATCCTCGCAAGATCGAAAATATGAAATTCCTTCAAAATTCAAAACAAAGTATAAATAAATTTTAAATTCATAATAATGTTTGATATCGTACAGTCTCAAGGACACTTGTAACAATGTTTATATGGTGCGAGAATGATAATAAACTTTCGATAATAATACATTGTTTTTTATGTGTTCGTATTATGGATGATGTAAATGATATTTAAAATGAGCGTACGTTAAGTAGGAAGCGAGATCGTTGAATTGTGAATTTCGTATGAAAAATATCTTTTTACAGTTTGTTTAGGGGGTCTGTGGGACTCGAATAGGTGGGAAACGTCAACTAGGTACACATAATATCGAACAAGTATCAAGTAGCTAAGTGTTTTCGTTGAGAATTAATGTAGCGTAAAGCGCAGATTACCTTATGTTAGTTATTTATGTTCTTTACCCTTGACGTTTCTCGAAGATGATGTACATTACAGAATATATCCCAAGTGAAAACTGATTTATCAAAATTGAATTATGGCCGTGAAATTGGAGCGTAAATCGTTTTCAATATACGTTCCCAACGTTGATTACTTTGAAACGTTATGCTCTTGTTGGAATCTAAACTAGATATATACATGTGTAACTTTTATTTCAATCTTGACAAAATCGTAAATTCTGACGAGGTAATTAATAATGATAATGATTTTTCGTAACACGCAACGTTTCAAAGTAAAGATACAAAGTAGTGATCTGAATTCACCCGTATCTGAAAGAAATTGTCCCGTTACAAAGCAACTTTTATGGCATATATACGTATGCACGATGTGTATTTATGCGTACTTTACAAACAGTTGATTGCATTTACACGCGGAAAAGTTATATTTAGTCCAGCAATGAAAGAGAAAGATCAAGGAAAAAAAAAGACAAGGAGTTTGGAATCATGCCACAAGAGCGGGTTACGAGTGAACAAGAACGAATGGTCTTCTAATAAGCGTTTTAAATAAAGATAACAACACCGTTGAAAGATACAAATCGAATATCGTATGTGCACATTATGTGTACAGCACGTGTTTTTCTATTCGGTCAGAATGTGTATCGCGTGGAGGAAAAAAATGACTACTCATTTACATTTTACCTGCGATTCGATACGTGAGAAGAAGTTGCGGAAAGTTAACTCGTTTGTAATGCATATTCACAAATATTCTAATGTAATGGGCATTGCTACACGATTTTTGCATTATCGTAAATACATTGAGCGGTATATCGTTGAATTGTATCGATAAAAGACAATCATGCATAATTCGAAGGATCTTTGTGTTTGAGCATCGCAAAATCTTGGCCCCTCGGGCCTCTCTAGTCAAGGTTGCGTATCTCGGTAGATGCCAAAGTGACAGCTAAACTCGATGTCAATTTCATCGCACGCTTCAATCCTTCGCTACTCGATATATTATCCTCCCGATTAAGAGTAATTCAACACCAAACAACTCGAAGTGAAAATAATTGATGCACGACGTAGAATGTGAATCGCGATCATTGAAATAGAAAGAACTTTTTTTCACGTAAAATTTCGGTTTTGCCTTACATCATTAATCCCGTATCACGGATGTACGGTTTCATTGATGGAAATTGACTTTAAAAGTAAAAAGAAAGTTGACTTGATTCATTCATTGCGTTATCCTCACTTCAGTGGATTCTCACCAACACAGTTAACTTTTTATTCATGCTACGTTTATTACTATGTACACACAAACCTTACTCCGACCAGCTTCCCTCGTTACTTTTTTCTGTCTCTTTTTTTTTGTCTCAGTTTTTTTTTTATTAGTATACATGTAGCAAGTCTAGTTTACCACGCCTGGCGAACACCTGACTAGTGAACGTAATACTAGCCCCTGGGAAGTTTTGGGATTAAGTAGCGCCCATTCACTCGTTCTGCCTCGAGGCTAATAATTATGACATCGTGAGTAAGCACCATTGCCAAAAAGAGAAGGGTACATACATTTGATCCTCAGTTTCCTCTATAAGATTATAACGAGAAAACTTGCCTTCCGTGATTCACTTTTTTTCTCTTCTTTCACGTTTAGAAATAAGAATAATCAACTGCGGAATGAGTTATCGGAAAGAAGTATTCAAGAGATTTAAAGTAATACTTACACAGAGAAAAGTTTATATTAAAGATTACTATATTTTTATGGTACTCATGGGACATACTTTATTATGAGGCTTGGAACTATATTTATTTCAAATTATAACATATTTATCTTCATCCTCACGAGAGAGTATCGTGAATGCTCGTATATTTGTGGTTCATAACGATATAATCAAGTATATCCCAAAAGTACAATATAAATATGCTAATATCTAATATAAAATGTTTACTGTGTACTGTACTGTCAGCAAAATGAACATACATTTATATTTTTAATTACTTTTCACAACAAAAGAAGTGTATGGTTTGCTTCTCAATCGTACAGATTAAATTCGTAGGGGAGAAGCATGCAGGTTGAACCGGCATGCAAGTTACGCCAGGGAGTTTTTTGAATTTTTAACCGTTGGCAACTCTGATTTCATGACGATTGAAGTCGAGTCTTATCATATGTTACCTTTTCATGTGCATAGAGTGCAAAAACAGACACCTCTTATGAGTATTCCAGAAGGCAAGTGGAAAAACG
This sequence comes from Gonatopus flavifemur, assembly GCA_018340375.1. Lineage (NCBI taxonomy): Eukaryota > Metazoa > Arthropoda > Insecta > Hymenoptera > Dryinidae > Gonatopus > Gonatopus flavifemur. The sequence continues at coordinate 10,253,527 of JAFFJZ010000006.1, forward strand.
TGCAAAAAAGTTTTATTCCAATTTGATTTCATTTCGTACAAAGAGGATAGTGTTCATCGATTGATGAAGGTAAATCAATCTATTATGTTTTTTTCTCAATTTCTTCGAATCGCACGAAACATATTTCGATCATATTGTGAAATTAGAATAATGCTCTTGCAATTGCAAAGTTGCATCGAATATGTAGATTGGGCCACCCAAAACATGCAGGTTGGGCCACTAGTTTTTCTTGTCATATAAGTATTCAAACACCATTTCGATCATCTTTGATGATCAGAATAGTGTTAACATTGGATGGAATCTCAAGTATTCGGTGATCTTTCTATTTTAGAATGGCATGCCGAAGGGAGAGAAAGACAGACCATGGAATCAGTGATTATGATTTCATTATTTCAATGTTAAAACTATTTGAAATAAATCAATATCGGCTACAAATTCCATACCTGATGTATAGAATGCATTTCTCTACCTTTTCAGCGAATTTTCAGAAGTGGCCCAACTTGCGTGCTCACTTGTTTTTTAACCAATTTTTTCCAACTTGAGAAAATCGCTTGTATTCCGCAGTTATTTCAAAGCAATCAAGAAGCTTTCTATCACGAAATATAGCTGAAGGTGGTCACTTTTCAATGGTATATAGATATTGATCAAATAATTTCCTGTTCTAATCTTATAAGTCAAGAAGAAAACATGGTCCAACCTGCATGCCTCTCCCCTAATATAATTTCAAAGTATCTGACTTCTCATAAAAAGAGGTTTAAGAGAATCATAATCTTCAAGGTGTGAGGTATTTTAGGGGCGTCAATCTTCATTTACATACCATCAACTTCTTCGAGAAACAAAGTTTGTTTACCTTCATTAAAAATGTATATTTCTTCGTCATCGATGAAGATGATAGATCAATTATTGATAGATCGGTAGAAACAAACCAGCATGACGTGTCAATCCGCTCATCTTTTTTTTACAAAGTGAATCGAAGTATTCTCTCTCAATTTTCTTAACGCCGTGTTAATTGTTCTCCGTAAGATTGAATCTGATTGACATTCTGGAGAAGCGGAAAACGCACGGCATTCCAGCACAACTTCCCAGTAACGAAATGCTGGAATGCCGTTTGATGTATGCTGCAATAATTACACGTTGATTGAACAAGAAAAGTGAAAAACATCAGAAAACATCGAGTTCATGTTATTAACGGTGTAACAAGAAACACTCTGTTTCATAATAATTCGATACAAAGATTATAATGATTATCGATCGAATGTAATTGATGAATACCGTTTATTATGCATGAACTTTCCAAATAATTTATAGATTTCAGAAAATGATTTATCAATTCGATAATTTGAAGGTTGGATTGTTTGTTGAATGTTATGACATAACCTACACTGTAAAGAATGTGTGGAATTTTGCTTCACACTTTTGGTGGATTTCGTCCCTCCATTGTAGGGGTATTATTTTTCCATAAAAAATGAGAGATTTTTCCACCACTTTGAGAAATTCTTTTATTCTTTGGGTGTTGAATCCTCCACAAATGAAGGATTCCACAATCATTTTTTACAGTGTAGTAGGAATTACTCTAGTCATTCTCTAGGCTATTACAAGGCCTTACCAGGGTCCCTCACAAGGGTCTGATGAGGCCTCGCAAGGCCTACTGAATGACTAGAGTGATTTCTGTTAGGGTATTCGTCCAGATTAAATCCCAGTATACTAAAAAAAACAAAAAGCATAAAATCATACTGTCTATCAAAAATTTCGAGCAAATAATCGATGGTTGATCAATGCCAACCACTAACGTTCTTATTTCAAGATCCACATATTATCTTTGTATCATCTTTTATCGCACCACATGAAAGATTTTTCCAATGAAAAGTGATCGGCTTATACGCTATACGATATCGCTGAAATTCCGCCGAAACACCATTCGAAGTCGAGAAGAAAGATTTTTCGTAATCGCATTGACAAGATTTTTCAATACGAATCACAAGCTTGTGATTCAGTATCTTTGACGTGACATTGCAATGAAAAAGTGTTTACAGCACACACACGTGTGCATGTATATCACGTCCCAAAGGTGTGTATTATGAATACACAAGGTAAACGCGTGTAAGCACTTGAGAAGGAGGTGCGTAAGAGTCTGATGTGGCTGCGCATCTGCCCGAGATTCTCACGCGTTGCTACTACGATGACGGGCTACGATGATGTCGACGCATCTGTCTCAGATTCCCACGAAAGTAAGCGAGAAGACGAGAGAAAGAGACGTGTGTTATACGCTTACATGTGCCAAGGAGAAGGAGGAAAAATAAGAAGGAGAAGAAGAAGAAGAGAAGGCAGGAGGAATCGCATACACACAGGGCCCCCGAGGTGCTGCCGATGTGGATACTCTACATGCTGGCCCATGTATTGCCGAGAAATTTTGTTCCGTTCACCCATAAGAGTACATACGTGTATTATACTTGGCTTAGCTTGGCGCGAGTCTTACACGTGGCCAACGAGGTATTGTACCTCCACTGTTTAGAGAAGAGAAAAACAACATTCTTTCAACATCGATTAACTTATCGATAAATCAATTTCCCTGGAATAGGAGTTATTTATACAAAATTTGTAATTGAATGTTCGATTCAACAAAATTATTGTGTATTTCAATTTTGATTCACGTTATTATTATTTCCTGTACATTCAACACGATGGTACATTAAATTTGATTATAGAGTTTGTACTATTATCATATTATGCGTGTACATATTCATACCCTAGACCCGAGTAAGATTTCATCATGTTAAGATTAATTGGTGTTACGCTAAGGTTGCAGAAGTGATTTCCAAGAGCTTTTTATACTCATACGAATCTCAGTCATTATGCATTTGACTGAATCAAGCAACCATTTGGTACTTGGACACTGTCAGACTCTGACGGCTCTGTTTATGGAGGGTTAACAAGATTTAATAGAAGCGGTAGATGAAGTAACGATATGAATCAAGATTGTTCTTCTCTACAGCCGCTGACTAGACACTTTCACTGTTTTCTATTCGAATCGATGGAATGATTTGTCACCTGTTTTCTTTTTTTCTTTTTCATTGCTCGATGCGTGGCGAAATTTCATTCATTCGAGGATAGATCAAATAGATAAAGCTGAAGCTAGGAAATTAGACTTGGTCCCTAGCTCATCGTAAAATTATCGTAGAATGATGAAACCGCAGGTTGTCCACATTCTGGAAAATCAGGGAATGTCATGGAAAGTTTCGCAAAGTCTGGAAAGTCAGGGATTTCCTCTCACGCAGTACGAAAAAAAAATGTCTCCCCGTAATTATAATGACAAACCATTACTGTAAATTAAAAAAAACACCTGTTTTTTTCACTAACTCATGATTGGATGGTAATTTCCATTCTCCATCATCAATCAATTGGATCCTATAATATATGGACTGCTACAATTGAATGCTTGATTTCAATTTTATGATCAATGCGTCCTTGTCAGGATACCAAATTTCCGCCGCATGAAACATTTACTTCATCTTGGGGGTCGTTCATGAACTGCGTGGCCCATAAAAGGGGAGGGAGGGGGAAGATGAAATGTGACGCTGAGCTACATGGGGCAGGGGGAAAAAGGGGGGTTGGTTCCAAGCTACGTGGCTTTTTATTTATCTTGTACTTGGAAGAAAATTCTATGTAAACATCCAGAAAAATGATAAACCGAATAGATATTTGATCAGATCAAATAAGATTCCATTTGGTTCAAGTAAATTTCATTTGGGAAGAGAGGAATTTTATTTCAATGGAATCAATTCGGGTCATATTTTGGATGAAAATTAATTCGGTTGGGATGAATGGAAGGGGGGGGGGGCAATAAGTCGCAAAAACAGATGACAAAACATTAAAAACTTCGTGACAAAACAAAGCATTTTCAGTTATCAAATCGTTTTCTGTATTATTCATAAGTTTATGAAGTTTTAATAAATTCCATGGGATATCCTGTATTCGTTCATTGCTAATTTCATTCAATGCCTGATCGATCACACAGCACAAATGTTTTGGTAATATTTCCAAAATATTTTGGAGATAATACAACGTCTTGAGAAGATTCCAAAATATTCCTGAGTGCTTCTGAAGACATTACTGCTGTTAGAATGTATATAATAAATAAGCATAAAATAAGAAGTAATGAGCATTTTAGTACGGAATAATATATACAGATTGTAATGAGTGAAGTTTGAGACAATAATGTGAGGTTCAACACATGACATATCTCATATATCTATCTGCATATTCATCAAAAATATCCTTTGTTAATCAGTCTATAGAGTCAACTTAGTTCAATGAATTTGAACAAATGAGGAGTGAAGTACTGAAGTTTCAGAGATAGTTTTATTCTCGTTACATTCGTTAATGATTGAAAATTCGGTTGAATCACATGGGACCCCCATTATCTGTCAGAAATGATGTTTCTTCCAAATTTTAATCAAATTTAATTCAAAGACGATAAACTGAAATTCATTATGAATTAGTGAAACTAGATGTATTCATTCAAGTAGCATCTGTTGAAATATTTCAGAAATACTATATGAATTCCAGGGTTGAAGATATTTTTGTAATTCTACACGGAAAAAATTATTACCATTCGCTCTAGTTCTCGTCACGCCTTCTGAATAGGAATTGAGTAACGACTCGCAATTTGGTGATCATTGTGATGTTGACCTATCGTTTCCATGGTAACGTAAACAGTTTACCGCACTCACGCCGATTCCGCATGGTACTTATTGCCGTATACTCTTCTTCGTGTACATTATACAAATGTTTCTTGAAGATGTATTCACGTTCATTCGATCCCATGAAACATTAAAATTGAATCCACTCACTTTTATTCACTCAATGACTTGCCATGATACCGGACTAGAATGTCAGGGAAATTTGTGAATCCTGTCAGGGAAAGTCAGGGAAATTTTTATTAAGAATTCTGTGGACAACCTGAACCGGCACCAATGAGATTTTTTAATCTTAATTCATATTTACACTCAGTTAATAAACGCGATCTGATAGTTGACGTCTGCTAGCTTCAGCTTCGTATGAAATAAAAACAAAAGAAAGCTCATCTCACGATAAAAAGATACACAATAAGGAGTCTTTCTTGGTATCTAGAAAAAAACCATGCCCAAAGGATCTCCAGCTGCGTTGACTTTATATCGAAATTTTGGATCAATCCACGCAACCTTGTTATCTTTTTAATATCTATCTAAAAAAAGACATGTGTTCTTTCTTTATTTTTCATCCCTGCAACTTGATTATCCTGAAATCCTGTGAAGAGCAAAAAAGAATAACATCATACAGATTTTGGTTGTTTCATACCTTTTCTGAAGGCAAGGATATAAAAAATACGTCTATCTACGAGGTTAATCTGCCACCAGTAGCTGTGAGAAGAAACTTGACTTTCCTCTGATTTCGGAGATACAAGGAACGTATTATGACACGGTGTACGTTTTAATTAGGGGAGAAATGAATGCGATACATTGATGATAATCTGTGGTGTGCGTTTGTGCATCCTCTGTAGATGTTTGAAATCTTATTCGTCGAAGGTTGAATCGAATCAGATGAATTTCGTTTATTGTTTATATGTGTTCCATCCTGGGTACGCATGAGAGAAACTTGTATCCTATCTAAATGAATCGATTGCTGCAAACCTACTAGTTTCGTTGGAATTTTTTTTATTACCCTTACTTCCGGCGACAGAACTGGCGAATCAAGCTGCAATAAACGAACGAACTGGAGAAGTATAAGAGGAAAAAAAAACATGGAATGGATCTAGCTTGGATCGTGCGAGCAACAACGGAATAAGGCGATCTTGAGACTTGTTGTAAGAAGCCAAGTATTATCCGTCACTACGGACAGTCGGAGAGAAAAATTTCATCCGTTTGATTTAAGATAAAAGAAATTTTTTCTCTTTGTTTGGTTATTTTGGACAATAAAATCTACACTTCACGCTCGATAATTCATCTCCAAACATCGATTCGAAGGATTCAAAAGTTTCGAGCAAATCCACAGCAGCTGTACAATTTTTTTCAATTTCAAAGCAATTCCATTACTCGAAGAACAATATAATCACTCAATTACAAACACCCATGGTTTATACCGAACACGTTGATAATTGCCGCATTTGCAGAGAGAGAAATTTTCTCATTATTGTTTCGTTGATCGATGCTGTGTGTATCGCTGACTGTACCTGAGCTGACCCCTCTTTGCTCGCTTGTACTGGTACATTCGCACGAGCTCGCGGAACAAGCTCGCGCGAGTCAGGCACGAGCATGACGCGAGCTTCTAGCTGTTTGCTCGGTGGCAATTCACGGCAATCGCCTCTAACCACGAGCCCTGTTCATCTCCCTTCCTTATTCTATCTATCTCCTTTGAGTATACGGTATAAGCTGGGACTTCCCCAAGCCAAAGATCTCGCTGTAGTAAGTATATAATACTACATTGGCGTAGTTATCACTGTATTCCCGTATTTTTATCTTCTTATCTTATTACAGTTCCACATGTATTTATACAATAAATTCAATACAATTATCGTGAAATGAAATTTCAAGTTATTCCGTAAGCCTTCGATGTAAATTTAAAAATGTAAATATTTTGTACCCAACAAGTTTGCAATGCAGTTTGACTTTGCCAGAAACACGTTCGTCCAGTGTTGCATTATGCAACTTTGTGGACATGGATAGTACTTTCTAATATAAGACGATGTTAGAATTTATGATTTAGTTACGGGTTTTCAACAATTCATTTTCATTTCCCACGGTTTCCAACGATCAGGGAAATTTCTTTTTCCATAAAATATGTTGTACCCTCAATGATTCCAATAAGTAACCGAATCGAATACAGATGGATAATCTCAGCTATTCAAAGAGATCTTTTTGTTTCCGGTGGATTCACGCAAGCGTGATATATTATCTATTCCGTCTGAGCAACCGAAGATGTACATTAGATATTCTATTGTGCAACATCTTTGTATACTCACAGGTGTAAGTAAACGTTTCTACTATTAAACGTTTCTAGAATTTATTATTGGTAGAATTGCTGAAGGAATTTTGTTTTTCTATCCTCGTGAGGAGGTTCTTCAAAATTAACTAAATATGAATGATAATGAAAAGGCCTTGCGACGTTCAACAAACGTTGATTGATATGAGAAAATCTAATATAAATGTTTGAGAACAATGTTTGAGGACGTGGTAACGATATCCCAATCGTCAGAGCTGAAAATTAATGTTGTGTAAGCACATTGCAACAACGGTGAGTCGTGTCTAAATATGTCCCTCTTATTTTTATGTTCGTAATCAACGTACTGGTTTGGAAATATAGCTTCATCGGTAGGTGAATGTGAATCAAGGATAAGTCCAATATTTTGTTCCCCGATCGTGTATCAATTTGATCTGTTTTTATACTGTGCTGCTACCTTTGCTTGCTCGTCGTTGTTGACTTTCAATCGAACTCATTGCCGTAACTGTTCCTTATTGGAACGCTTTGACGGAATCAGGTCTCGCGAGTATGAAGGGCCACTTTTGTAGTCGTTACTCGGGAAGCGGTCAGTCATGTCGTTCAAGGCGATTATAAACAATGGAGTCGATAAAATGCGATGATCTGTATCTTTTTTGTACAATCGTACACGATCTTCTCACATGATTCGTAAATAAGAAATTCTCATACCGTCAATATTAAGCGACGAGAGAACCATTCACGGCGAAGTTGAAAAATTATGAAGGTATGGAGATGAAAAAAAAACCTGTTGGAACGTCGAGATGGAACACGGCGCCTACGCGAATACGAATAGAAAACCAATAAATAAACGAGGAGTGGGGAAAAAGTACATTGTATCGCGCTTTGGTCGTGTGTCGTGTTAATTTGACGTTCACCTATGGCGCGGTGGTTTAAAGGCGTGCGAGCGTCACGTGCTTTTGCTCCTCGCGCGTATGTATAATACATATATATATACTTTTACACATACACAGATGAGAAAGTAGGAGCAGACACAGGACGTATTTACATCGTTTGGGGCCGTGGGAATGAGCGTAGCGAACACGAGACTCTTAACTCGAGAGTAGTTTGGTGTCTTTTTCGTTTCTTTTTTTTCTGTTTTTATCGTGACAAAGAAGGAATGAATGAGAGACAGAGAGAGAGGAAGAAAAAAGATACATCGTGGCACGAGCTTGACTCGCACAAATCCGAAAGAAGGTTCAAATTTGTATATCAGCACAGAGAAGAATTTTGAATTTCAGTTCAATTGGTATCCACCGAAATTTCAATAATCCTTTTGTACCGAAATGAGAGCAACTTCAATCGTGTAAGAAAATTAGCCGAGCAATTGGAGAACTGGTCGTTACTTTTTACCGATACATACGCTACCTTCTTTCCCTTTTTGTTCGTTCCCTTGTCTCGATTTCGGCTTTTCGTCACATCGATAAACTTCTCAATTGGATCGGCCGGATCGTCTCTCACTTTCGACAATGACGGATTCTCGTCACTTTGAAACCTGGATATATAGCCGGTGCTGCAGCTGTACTGTTACCTGGGAGACACAAAACGGAGTATCACTACCTCGACTCTTAATGGAGCAATCAATTGACCGATGGAAATTCTCTTACATGTGAAAAGAGAAGAAAAAAGAGAGAAAGGAGTATAATACGATTAATTGACTCGAGAGTTGAACGATCCATGTATCGTATTCGTTCTCTAGGGACTTTTCGGGAAAAGAAGTTTCTCTCCGTTTGGGAATATTTTTCCTTTTCAATTACCATATAATTATGAAAGAAATTAGGACATTAAGTGTCGCGTATACGTACGGGTACAAAAGAGATGTATAACAAGCAATTTACGCGAGCTTGCGAATGGATAATGATACATATCGGTTGGACGAAAAGTGATTATAGAGTGGGGAAATAATCAAGGTATCGGGAGGCGGGATGTCTGTATGTACATTCGTGAACGCATAAACGTAATAAGAATTTAATGTGAATTACGAGGAGATAATGAATAATTTATGCAATCAATCGATCGATTTCAAAGGTATCGGAGACTCTATCATCTGCGTATGTACTCAAGTGCGATGAAAATAGTACCTCGCTCGGGACTGTAATTGATATTTTTATTGATTCAGAATGTGTAACGCGGTACCGTAGTTATGCGATAAATTACATGCTTATATAATGACTTGTGTTTTCGCGTGAATTTTTTAACGGTCTCCCAGATCATTATCTCGAGTCGTGACACAGGTTATAACACTGTCTTCTTTCGAGAAAATTTCAACTTCATAGTCATGAATTATCGAAACAAACTTTTCATGGACTGAAGATGATTCAAGTCAAGATGAAGCAAAGATATTTTCTGGTTTCGTCAATTTATTCGGTGCAATATTATGAACATTACGCAATACAGGTATTTCGATACAAAGGATGAATCCTCGTTTTGTCACTCGATCCTGTGCCATGGTTGCCCTTGGAACGAATTCAAAGCTGCACGACGTGTTGCCGGATTACAGGCGCTTTCTTACGTTCCTCGACTACGGGAGAACGTGGAATGAGAGAATGTAATGCATAGTTATTACTAGACTGCGGAAGTTTATGCAAATATAGATTTTTCATGTTGCATATCTCTTGAATATTTGACATTAATGACATAAAAAAGTAGGTTACATTGTAAGTATCGTTTCCTATCTTGTACGCAAAATCTGTAGGAAGTATTGGGTGTGTGAATATGACTCCGCCCTATCCTATAACACATATTGTTGTTAATATCGCTTACTCTCTAAATCTGAAAGAGTGAAAAATCACGTATTTCACTCCACTAAGTCTCAAAAGTGAGCCAGTCCGTTTCGAGTGGGATTTTCACTGGTTTCGAGTGAACCCTCACTATTTTAGAGTGAAAAATTGACTCTAAAATTTAAGTAGCTGTGAGTTTCTGACCTCAAACCTTAGAATATCACTCTAAAAGAGTGAGAATTTCACTCAAAATTTCGACAGGCTCACTTTTGGTTGGCTGAAGAGTGAAATCTCACTCTAAAAATTTTAGAGAGTACGTGTACTAATAGATTGTTTTTTTTACCTTCTTGAACATGTCGGTTTTCGTTCAAAGTAAACATCATTTGCGGGAAGTGTTGTCACACTATTTTATTGCAAAGAAAAGTGCAGCGGAGACGTATCGTTTACTCGTGGAGATTTACGGTGAGCATGCTCCATCTAATACAACTTGCAAGGAATGGTTTTGACGATTTCAAAATAATGATTTTGGCACTGAGGACAAAGAATATGGAAAACCACCAAGAAAAAATGTGAAGATGCTGATTTGGAAGCATTATTGACAGAGGATTCTTGCCAGACTCAAGCAGAACTGGCTGCACTATGGATATTTGAAGCGTTTAAAAGCAATGGGGATGGTTCAGAAACTCAATAACTGGGTTCCACATGAATTGAGAGAAAGAGACATGGAACGTCGAAAAACAATTTGTGAAATGCTACTTCAAAGACAGCAACGAAGAGGATTTTTGCATCGAATAGTCACAGGAAATGAAAAATGGATATACTATGAGAATCTAAAACGCGAAAAATCTTGGGTGAAGCCAGGCGAATCGGGCCCATCAAAGCCAAAAAGAAATACTCACTGTGCCAAGATTATGCTCTGCATTTGGAGTGATCAGAGAGGTGTTGTATATTATGAGTTGCTCGAACCCTCTCAAACTATTAATGAAGAACTTTACCGACGAGAACTAATGCATTCAAAGCGAGCCAGAGGAAAAAAAACGACCAGTATGGGTGAATAGGCACAGTCAATTAATTTTGCAACATGACAATGCCAAACCGCACACCTCACAAGTCATAAAAAAATATTTAGATGGACAGAACTGAGGAGTACTATTCCACCCGCTATATTCGCCAGACATAGCTCCGTCGGATTACCACTTATTTCGGAAAATGCATTCAGATCTTACAGGAGAACGGTTCACTGAATACGAAAGTATCAAAATTTGGCTTGATAATTGGATCAGCTCAAAAGATCAGGATTTCTTCAGACAAGGAATACATAAATTACCTGAAAGATTGGCAAAGGTTGTCGCTGCAGATGGAGCATACTTTGAATAAACTGTTCTTCAATTTTCTAAATAAGCAAATGTGTTTTATTTCAACAAAAAAGGGCGGATTCATATTCACAAACCCAATATGTAACATGGAAAATCTATATTTGCATAAACTTCCGCGGTCCAGTTAATACATTAGAATTATAAGACGTTGTTATCTTGATTTTATGAATTTTCCATCATATTATGAGGTAAATAAAGTACAATTGACGTGAGACACTTGGAAATCTTGGTCTATCTGATCAATCTAAATTTAGATATCAACAGCATGAAGATTAACATTCAGGATGATCCCTCGGAGCTCACGTCATCTGGTCAATTTAGAATCTCACTCTTTTCTGTACACAATAGTTACAACGATGATGGTTACACCTTACGATATCTCATGCACGACGCCAGTTGTTACCCAGTTCCGTACATCGCATTGTGATTCGATTGTTGAATAAACATACAATTTACTTTAACCCCATCGAATCGTCCGTAAAATATTCACCCTCTATTTTATTCTATTATTCGATTTACGGTCAGTAGGCATCGCATGTGTATCTTCCGTTGTATTTTTTTAAGGACAAGGGCGGTCACGTTTCATACACTTGCAACCCCCTGCAGCAATAGAAAATCATGTGAATTCATACACCGCATTCAGAGTTAACCAACATGTGTTACACATGGCACACACGTGTCCACATTTTCCGTCTAGTTTTCCAAGGGTGTTCTTTCTCTTCATGGATTAAAATAACAGGGTTTTCAAAATTCTTTACCTATGTATTTAACCGTAAGAATGAATACCTCCCGCGATGTCATTTTATAAAATAATGTTAGAACTTCTTTTTTCAATCATCTAACGACTATGGAAGAAAAAAAAATCCAGTTTTTTTATAAATAGTTTTTACATAATAAACATATGTACGAATAATTGTGATCGGAATTCTTCTATTCCATAGCAAAATTAATTGAAGGGTGTATGTTTTTGGAATAATATGCATCGTTTTATATCAATTAAAAACCTGTTTATAAAGGAATATTGCATCGAATTCGATTTTATATACGTGCAGTGTGTTGTACACGGTATTTTGAGAGAAACATAATTTTCTTTCAAGTTATTCCATTTCATAACCTCGTCCTCGAGAAAAACCTCAAAATTGGATGATTATGTCCCGCATTCCAACGGACCTCTCTGACGGAACAGGACAATACCTGTCCCTCGCTCGATTGAACGTTGGAATTTCGAAGGGATATTTTTTTTTCTTTTCCCTCTCGAATGAATGGTAAGAAGGGATCGAAGGAACTCCGCAGGCTTTCTCAAATTTCTTAATAGCTCGGAGATCTTTTGTTAAAGCTTAGGTAGAACGATTTTCCAAGGATTCTAAGATCAGGTGAATTTCTATTCACATCAAGATGCATTTCTCCAAAAGAGGCTCTTTCGTTTCGTATCTCTTTTGGTGATTGACATTCTATTTCTTTCAACTGAAGATGGTGAAAAAAAAATACAACTAAGAGGAAAAGCGGGAAAAGGAGGATTGTGGATTGAAGACACAAAATATTGTACAATTGATTTATCATTTATTCAAAGACAAAAATTGGAAGACATTGAAAAAATTTGTTTTCCGGTCATGAAAACAATAATTTGCAAGACCGATCGATTAAAGCCAGTATCACATCATCGATACTTTAAAAAAAAAATATATAAAATTTATATAATATTTTCATTTATAAATATACGAACTAAGGAAAAGGTACAGATATATCACATTTTGCGATACAAAAATAATAAAAGTAGCTTACTACTATCGTTAACTAGTTTCGTTAACTTTTAGTGTTTCTTTCAAATTGAAAAATGTTGTTTGAAAAGTTTCTTGTCACAGTATCAAATGTTACACTATATTCAAATCAGTCGGTAAAAGAAAGAAAAAGTGAGAAATATAGTATCTAATTATATAATTATTCTAAAGATCACAGTTTTTTCTTTTCTTCTTTCTAATCAGTCTACGACACAAAACACATGAGCTTCCTCCCATCCTTCTTTTCGATGGACTCCACGTGTCACCAGGGTGTCGAATTTGATGAATCCAGGAACAGGATTGTAAAATTCTCAAAGATCAACTCGAGAATGAACGTTTGTATCTTCTTCCGCTTCACTTTTTTTTCAAATTGAGGTAGACGATGTTGAAAAAAGTATGACACAAAACGAAGAAGAATCTTCACGCAACTTGCATCTCTGGTAATTGATGTTGAGAAAACGCTCGTTCTTTGTAACACAGATCACTGTCCGCTAACGGCAAGGTTGTCCAGTAGAAATCACCAGCGTGAGTGTGAGCGAAATGTACCGGAACGTAACACTGACCAGGAACAACAGGAACTACTGTCATTTGCCCATCGAGGCAAACAGTTATAGCTGCACCTTCCTCCGCATCCCTCAATTCCGCCAACAATCTTTGCTCCAAACTCTCGTTGGAGTTGTTTTGATTATCAACTTCTTCGGTGAAAATTTCCACTTGTGGCACGGCTTTTTGAGTTTTGCTGCTTTTCCTTAATTTGCCCGAACTCGTTCTCTTCTTCAGCAATCGGAGAAGAGGCTTCAACATCCTTCGAACTCGTTTGCCGCTTGAACTTTTCAATTTGTAAATCTCGTCGTCGAATTCATTACAATTTGATATATTCAAATTGTAAAGATTATCGTCCAACTCGGTACAGCAGGACATCTTCGAGTTGTAGAGGTTATCGTTCAGTTCGTTCTCGTACTCGAACACGTGACTGTTGGTAGTGGTAGGGACGGTACTCATCACGGTAGCGGCCATCTTCCAAGTTCTACTTTGCACTGTTTTTACTTTACGTCACCGATACACGTGGAATGGTTTTTATATACGATAAATGTATATACCTCGATTTTCTCTCAAGAGCTTACGAGTTGTACCTTGAAACGCTAGTGAGCGAATGATGCAGCATACGAGCAACCCCAGGCCTTATATAGCCCAGACCAAGGGGACATGGAATCAACGCATAACCGAACGTACAGGGAACACAGGGTGACAAGAGTGGGGAAGGCAGGTGCACTTTGGCTGTGGGAACTTGGAGAATTCGGAGCTTCCCACGTCGAGGTTTCTACGCCGACCATCTGCTGGTCTTCTCTACTCCACCACCACCACCACCGTCGCCAATAACATCATCGTACATTCGCCCCCTCGTTACTTCTTTCGTTATGGATAAACCAGAGCGAACGGAGCAACCAACCCCCCTTGGATTCCTTCTACACCCTATCGCTCTTCTTCCATCACCCTTCTTTCCACCTACTTCTTCTTCTTCTTCAAGGATGACCTTTTTCATTTTTTTCTTCCTCGATATCTCGAATTTCTTTTTATTTTTCAATGTGAAAAAAATTGGAGTAATTATATAATATATAAATGAACATCGATATCGCTGAATTACAATTCATTCTTGATCCTCTTATCTTCACCCTTTTCGGACTTTTTGTTTATTTCAATTGAATCATTAATCGCGCTTGATCTGACAGATACATTTTATGAATGATGATGTTCGAATGTTAAGTTTCAAATTAATAGAAAAGAATATTACAGCTCCCTGTAAAAAAAACTGATATTGTATCTCATAGATACTGCACAAGCAACAATGTTATTTTTATTTTCAAGCGACCCATACAATGTTAACAGACAACTAATTTGACCTGAGAATCTCTGAACGTATTGGCGACGAAATCTAAAAAACAAATTTTTTCCGATATTATGAAGAGAAAAGAGAGTAGTAAAAAATAATAATTTCATGCTCAACAAAGGATTCAATCTTCACACTCGATAAATTTCCATCCAATTTTCGCCTTTCCTCTGTATTTTCGAAGAAAATTATTCTTTTCTCCAAAGATCTTCCGCTCCTTCGTTTTCTTTCTCAGCTTTTATCCTCTTAGTTCACCAAAATATATCTTAAGCAGAACGTTTTTCTTTGACAGGGTGGATTGTGCATGCACTCGAGACAAGTCTGAACACGTATCAATCCCGTTGCGACATGTTTTAAAGGGAGTTTTCCTTGTGTAGGCGTCACGCAACGTTGCATGATCCGAGGTTCGAATATGTCGTATTGTTTTGATTACGCGTCGACGAGAATAACAATTCTCGTGTATATCTTGAAGTAATTGATAATTATAAAACGAAAGGACATGAAAAAAACCTCTTCTTTTTGTTCATTAGAAGAAAGAAAGTTCGTCACATGTTCGGCTTGTACCTTGCACTGGAGGAAAGTATTATGTGAACTTGTGTTGCCTTTTCTTTGGTTTTTTTCTTTCCAAAGGAACGGTACGTTGAGAATATGTAATTTCTTACAAGATAATTCGAATGAAGAGTCCATATCGTGGGAAAATATTTGTTGATTTTTCATTTTCCATATATGGATCTATACATAAATTTTCATGTGCGAAATTTTACCACACACTGATGGTGAATTTCGTCTTTCAATATAAAATGAGGGACTTTTCCACCACTTTGAGGAATTATTTTGTTTTTTATGTGATGAATTCTCTACAAATGAAAGAAGAATTCACCAAATTAAAGTGAAAAATTCCCGATTTATGGTGGAACTTTGCTCCTACCAATTTTTTGAAGAAAATTCCACAATTATTTGTTACAGTGTAAATTCGCCACAGATCAATTTGTTCGTATATCTCGAAATTATTATATCGAATTCATATAAATTTTGTATAAAATGTTTGTACATGAATGAGCGTGTATCCTCGTCCGTGTCCAGTTTCCAAAACCGAATGAAAATTGCTCAATTATTCATTCAAATTTGACGGCAGGTAGGAAATTCAATATAGAAACCTGTCGAAGGTCGAAATTGCATTATACGAATGAGGAAGGGCAGTTCCGTAATGAATTTTAACAGGGGAGACTCCCACGGACGTGCCCAACCAGTGTGGAGAAATGTACAAATGGTTTTATGTGTTTGTTTTCTCTTTTTCTTTGCCCCTCTGTCTTTTTTCTCCCCATCTCTCTCTTCCTCTCTCGCCCTACACTGAGGACAGGTACATTTAGGGAGCATTTGTTTTCGTTTGTGGTGGTACCCTCGTAGTACAATTCGAAGTTTACAGGTGAATTACCAACGAACGTGCTCCTGCAACCTGTGATACCTATTTTCTCTTCATCTACCTGCGCTTTGAGGACAATTTTACGTTCTGCACTTACTCATTTTTGTGCAAATATATTCATCGTCAGGTGTCAATTGTAGTCAAGTACTGTTAAGGGGAGGGTAATTTTTATGCATCCTTCGTTCCGTCTAAGCTGATCAGGTAAACTTCCATCTTGTACGGAATGACTGGAATTTGGTTGGAAATATTTCAGTCAAATCGAGACCCAGTGATGAAAGTTCATATGAAGATTTTGAAAATGATCTTGCGTGGATGTTTTTAGGTGAAGTACATGAGAACTGTTGGAAAAAGTATCCAATTGTTTATAATAAACTCGTTTGATCGTTTTGTTCGCATCTAGTGGTGTGAAATTGCTTCTCGTTCCAAATGATTAAAGAAGCCTCGCATGTAAATTAATCATGAATGGGTGCTGATATTCAGATCTTTATAACATAGATAACATTTATGAACATATCCAATGAAATGTTTCATCTTTTGATTACCTTCCCTTGAATCAGAGATTAATTTATCATAAAATGCGAGCGAAGCCGGCATCGTTGTAGTACGAATAGAAGGAGTCGCATTCAGTGCACATACATGTTACGATGATCTATTTTATTTCGCGTAATCAAACGTATTTTAATAATATACACGGAAATCCTGATTCGAAGGGAAATAAGATCGAATAGGTTTATCCTTGCATATGACTGTTCGTGTATAGATCCATTTCGGACAGTTTCTTCTGAAGTATCTGTTGGGTTATACTCTGAGGATTTTTAGTTGGATTGAATGAAAATTTGTCGAAGTATCGTGCACGTAAGAAATAATTCAGGTACCCATATAGCACACAAGAATCCCAAATCCTTTGAGAGTTCTTTGAGAGTCTTCAAAAGATTCCGATTCATCAGACATTTTCGAGCTCCAGTGGAATTTTCAAGAAAGTCTCATAGAATTCCAAGAGAACTCGCAAATGTTTGACAAATCGAATTATTTATGAAACTCTTTGAGACCTCTTTGTATTTTGGAAGAGCTTCCAAAGAGTTCTTTCTCAAAATTAATTTGAAATTCTTGTGTGCTGCGAGGGGTTGCAGCAGCGAAGTGGTTGGCACGGACATGGACAGCCATCAAATCAGCTCCCGCAGCTAAATTTCAACTGTTGCAGCAAATAAATTAGCTATGGAAGCAAACTTTTTTATTGGTCGTCAATGGCCGTGCTAGCCACTTCGCTGCTGCAGCTAAATTATTTTTTTCCTGCATACACTGAGGGAAAAAAAATCTTTAACCAAGAAAATATTGGATTGACCGAGTCCAATCCGATATTTTTTTGATTCAAGAAAACTTTCTTTGAAGGGAGGAAACATTTTCTTGGTTCAAAATTATACAGCTTGAAATGAAGAAAATTTTCTTACCACAAGTACACATCTTCTTCAGATAAGAAAAATAGATGTATTCTTAACACAAGAAAATATGTTCTTACAATTAAGCCAATTTTTTTCTCAGTGTAGAGGGTTAGAATAACAATATTTATACGTGTACAGACAAATAAATAATAGATACCAGTTTGACCTTAGTGAGAATTACGGAAATGAACTATTTCTCCTGTTTCCTGCTCGTCCACCGTATAATACGTACGTATGTATTATCGAACATCTAGAAAAACCGGTTCGTGGATTGTGAAGTTGCAATACACCTTGAAGGCTTTGGTTAGACGAGCAGTGGATTAATGTAGAGATGCTGCGAAATCTTTTCTCGATCCTTTTGTTGAGCTTTCTTTCGTGTTGTTTTTTGTTTCCTTTTGTAACTCTCTGCCCCTCGTCATCCTTTCCTTGGTTCAAGAATCAGGTTGCTCCGATCTTCTTCGAGCAATTATTATGTATACGCAGCAGGTGTACGCCATTGAGAATCTTCTTTTATAATTTATCATAGAATTGTTACAGCGACTAGAGAATCTCTTATTTTCTGTTTTCAAGATCTATTGTTCCAAGATGTAGTTTATCTGTTCGGAGATAAATCTTTGTATTTTTAATGCCTCAGTTGTACCCTCTTTATCGCATAATACGTGGAAACTTGCGATATCCCTTCCAATCTTTTCAATTTTATATCAAATCGGTCCTTCGCATGAGCGGATACGATTTCGAAATATCTTTGGCTGAAAAATTCAATTTTGATTGAAGAATAATTATCTTGGAGCTGAATTGGTTCTCTTTAAAAAGCAAATGTACCAAAATTATCAAGCATTACAAGGGTACCACATCAATGGTTCTCGAAATGTTGGAACCGTATCAAATCTCTGAACACGAATCTGTCTTTCTCCTTTTATTTTTGTGCTGTGCGTACGGAGAAGAAGAAGAAGGAGGTAATCGAATCCATGATTGGCAAAGAAAGAAATGAGAGGAAGAAAGATGGAGAAGCTGAGGAGAAACAGAAGGGGGTATATATCTCGATCTTGAAATCGGTACGATTACACGTGAGCGTGCGTGGCTTGGCTTGGCTTGGCTTGGCTTGGCGTGGCGTGGCGTAGCGTAGCGTGCTTGAGAAGCAAAGACAAACCAGAAGAAACAAAAAATAAGACAAATCTTGTAATACGTTTGTGTAAGCGTACAGCGTGTACGTGTGTATTCATATACGCCAAGTTGGTGTGCAAAACGAGGGAGCAAAAGAGAAAAAAAGGATGCAGAACGGTTGCACCTGCCGGTGACGTCAGAAAGGACTTCTTGTTCAGAACTGCGCTCAGCCTCAGGGATCAATACTACTGTTTTATAGGTGGTTGTGCGCCTCTTCTTCTTCTTCTTCTTCTTCTTCTTCTTCAATTTCATCTCCTCTCATCTTATTTTCTTTTCAATTTTTATTCAAACTCCTTTCACCCACAGTTCTCTCAAGTTTAATATCATAAGCATAATAGATTTATTCATCCTGAAACGATGGTTTGAGAATTTACACTACATTTTCATCGAGCCTTGAGGATGATAAAACATCTACCGATACTTCTAACGCTCATAATACATTCTGCGTATTTGTGTTTACCCTCTGGGCACGTGTGGTCATTTTCTAAACCATTCGAATCTTCGCTTTAATGAAGCGTCATTTTTCAAATTTGTTCGATGCATAAATCCCTTTAGACTCCGTCCGGTGGAATTTGAAATTCTTTCGAAATGACCACGTATTTGTGAATTAGTAGGAATAACGTTAACACGAACAGAAAATATTCTCTGTGATAAAATGAAGCCCCGCAGGGGAATTTGTAATAAGTTATTTAAATTTCAAAATTTTTTCATTCACGTTGATGAATAGGACAGAGCTATTTTTTCATTTCGAAACATTGAAACGAATTGACGCAGAGCAAAAAATCTGGAATTTGCAACTGGATTGAACAAAAAAACAACATGTGAACGTTAAAAAGAATCTTCTTTGGTTTTTTTCTTCTCGTCGTTCAATTATATTCCTTCTTCAAAGCCATTTTAGGAAGAATACATAAGTATACGGTGGCTCCGCAATACCTCGGCTCCATATTCGACTTCACATTTGCATTTTCATTCGCTCGAATAACGATCAATGATACAAAGATCAATGAGATCTAAAGAGATCCGAGTTTCAACGTTTTGTTTGTTTGTTGTTGGGGGGGTTATTTTAATTATTTTTTATTCTCAATTGCGTATAAACGTATCAATCATTTAGAGATCGTACGTTGAGATTGCCTTCGCTCGCTATATTATGATATATCACTGAACGTTTTGTTTAATTTGCATAATTTAATATTCTCGACTTGTTGCGAGAAGGTCTGTCAAGTATCGTACTTTCTCGTGAAAAAGATTCTTAAACTTGAAATGTTTGAATTTCAAAGATATTCTAATTAATTTCTTATCTTGCGATCAGTTTCAATGATGTCAGTGTCCCATGAAAGCAATTTCGTAATGATGCGGATTGTGATTATAAAAGTATGCGACCGTATAATTACCATCTTTGTAACTCGCTTTATAAAGAGAAGTTGATTATCACCATTGCAAATTCAGTGAGATTTTGTGTCTTACTAGAGTAGATCCAATTTGCAAATGCAAATTCTTCACATTCGAGGCAATTTCAATTCATTAAACAATGATTGAAAACGAGAATATTTCAAGTATATCGTGTCTTTTATTTCCAATTATCATCCAAACGCAGACGATGAAGAGTCAGGAGTTTGAAAACAAGGGTATTCGTATATCTTTCATTTAATGAAATATTCTTAGAAATATTTTAAAAGTTTGCAACTGCAGGATGATTTCTGAACATAGCGTGTTCGCCCCTGGAAATACAAATTCAAAATCTAATTTCGTGATTAGATTGAATTTGATGGCAGTTTTTTTCTCATTGCGGACAACATAAATCTATTCCGACAGATCTATCAGGCAGGTGTTGAGAATATGACACCTTGTCGCATTCTTTGAACGTGTATATTCTCCGTTAGATTAGTTCTAGCACGGAATATGCTGATCACTTTCGTGCAAACTGAAATTGTGATGGGTGAATAATTTGAATAGAGAATAGATATTTTTTATCCTTCAATCTTGAATTCTTAACCTGAATTGGAGGTGAAAAATACACTCTTCTGATAAATTACAGGGTTTAGGAAGCATTTTTTGCGGGAATATTGAAGATTTTATGATGAAAAATTTTTCGTTTGACAAAAATGTATGAGATTTCTTAAGAACAACTTATAATGAAAAAAAAGCGACGAGATACGCGAAGGGGAAGAGATTTTTGTCTGAGATCCGAACATCTATGCGAAGGGGACGCTCGAATATCAAGGATGTCGATATCAGTCTATAGATAATACGAATATGTGTTCTATCGCTGATTAGGGAGCACTTTATCTTTAAACTCAAGATAGGGTTCTCAGTGGGGATAAAAAAAACTCCATATGCAGCCGGAGCGTTTTGAATTACGATGAAACTGCAAAGATGAGATCGAAGATAATTTCTCAACGATAATGAAATATCTTGAACGAATGTTAATTGATTCAAGATAAAAGTTCGTTAATCCCCTGATATTCTCATGTCTTATCTTCTCCTTCGCTTTTGGTTATTTCCAAAAATTATACATCAAAATCCATGTATCCTCGCGAAGAAAATCAAACGAGATTTTTTATGTTCTGTTATTATTTTTTCTAGCTTCTCTATTTTTTCATTTTTCTTCTCCTTTTTTTCCTTCCATGAAAGAAGGATGCTTGCGAAAGTGTGCTTATCTAGAATGATTGAAGAAGGGATCAGAGAAGAAATGGATGCTCGAACGGACACGGACCCAGACACAGGCGGTGGTAGATGAAAAAAAGAAAATAAACCAAAATAAATCTTGTTTAGCTCGGGGCGAAAAATCATTCACGGACTACCGTATTCATTTTTTATTTCTCGCTTCCACTATTTAGAACGATCCTTAGTAATCGGTTTCGGCGGGTATATATATGTGTAAATATACATACACATACACTCACCGATCCAGACATTGAGATAAAGATCTGGGTAATTGGAATTTTATCTCGCAACGCTCTCTTTTAAAGTCCCCTCGTACACAAGGGTAAATTTATAGTAGCTACATGGGACCATAACGCTTCTTGATTTTCGGTTGCATACTTTAGTTTCTCTCTCCTCTTACCTTTTTTTCCTTCTTTCCTCACTTTTAATGAGCTTATTAAATATTTTTTCCAGGTCCCTTGGACGTCGGGAGATTCTGAATTTTGGTTATTAAGGCGGTACCGTGGGTAATCGGTCCGAATTACTTCTCGAATTACCAAAAGAGCTACTGACTCATCCAGACATTTTCAACGAGCTTTTCTGTTATTTCGTTTTTACTTTTCCACACCTAATACAAATTCAAAACAAAAGCATCATAGAAATAGCGTAATTTTCCATTCAATCTTCAACTCATATTTTACCGTTTTCTTCTTGTATTCGCAGTTTGCGTCTCGGAAGCTTTCTTTGTAATATTTTATGCTGAAACCGGTTAGAATATTCCTCGAATACAATGAAAAGGGTGTATAAGAAGTATTCTTTTTTTTCTCCTCTGTGAGTAAAGTCTTCATTTCTTCTTTTATTAAAAATACACAAATACGCTAGTGCGTGGATATAAAGCAACCGTCTTCCTTGGGGTTTTTTTTTCTCTTCTTTCAAATCAATCCAAGATTCAACCCGAAGAGAAGAAGGAAGGGTCGAAAAAAGGGGGAAATGCAATATTATTCAAAATCACGAAAATCTCCAATGGAATTTGGTTTTATTTTTCTCTTTCCTGCGCCATAGATGCATATCTTATGGGGTCACTATTGAAATACGATGAAACGGTTGTGTGAGGGGATGAGGAGGGTGAAAGAACGTCGTTTATAAGAATTGAAACCCCATACCGTCGGGTTATTTGTTCGAAAACCTTTCTATATCCTCGCTCTCCATCACCCGCGCTTTCACGGTCTTCTTCTGTGGAAGGAGTAAGATGCAGGTAGAGAGAAAAAAAAGGGTCAAACGTATAATACGTGCAGCAGTGCACTTTTCTCCCTTCATTGGTACGTAATCGTAAAAGAACCTCACTTCACTTCACGGTATTGTTCGTATCTTCTGTGGATTCGATGATCCAAAACGAATGTTGTCATTGATCAAATCGAATGAAAGAAATTCAAGGGTTGTCCAGGGTTCTCCTTACTCTTTTACATTCTTATTCTAAATTTTGCTACGTAAGAAAAGTACAGCTGCGCCCTTATTTTTCGGTAGGAAAAAGCGGAAAAAGCGGAAAAAGAGAACACCTGGTTTAGATAGACGAACTTTTACCGGAATACGGAATTTCTTCTTTTCATTGTGAATTTTTGTCTTAAAACACTTGTCGTAAGCACTTAGCGGTCAACCCTTTCACAGGTGAATTTTTTCTACCTTCACTGTAACCCTTTTTTCATCCCCTGCAATGCAGGTAAAAGGGTTAGAAATTCTGGGTCAGGAGCGGATCGCTTAACGGTTTAAATTCCCCTGCGTCAAAAAAATCCCGTCATTGTGCAGAAATAAAGTATGTGTTAAAATTCAAATGTTGAATATTTAAGTTTTGTGTGTTCATTTAAGCGGGTGTCCATTAATTACGTGAGACATTTACGAAAATTTTTTAACCCCTCCTCAGTCTCTGGTGAGTTTCCATAAGATTTTCTGCAACTCCCTCCCCCCACCCCTAATCTCACGTGAGATTTTTAAAAATTTGTGTTTTGAGTGTAAATACGTTGGATTATTAAAAAAAAAATAGAAATACAATCTGTTTTATTACTTTCATTCGAGACTAGCAAAAACTAGTATTGAAGAATAATACCGTAATTTTAAATCACAGTGATGAAATTGGATTTTTTCAAAATAATTGCACGCAATTTTACACCGTTTTCTGCTAGGAACAAAAGTACGTGATATTTGCTAAGACCCCCCTCCCCCAAGTGAGATTTGACAAGATGTAGCTTGAACACCTCACGTAATCAATGGACCTCCTCCCCCAACACACTGGTCAAATATTATTCAATTGACCCATTTTTCAACACACTAAAATGTTATTTGAGTCTTATACTCTCGAATCAATACACAACGTATGTGAAAAATTGCAGGCAGTCAGTGCGATATATCAATAACATTTTTGCATGTTAATTTAACATGAAGGACGTGTTGATGTGTTCGAAAAAAAAATTACACACGAAAAATGTTAACTTGACACAAGGCGCGTGTCAAGTTCGGCGTCGTTTCGTGAAGTTCGCGGGAAACTGTCTATCAAAGACATTGTGTACAAGCTTGGATACCTGCCACACGTGTGATTTGCCGATGATACGTCGATAGTTTATACGATAAGATGATGAAGTCGATAGATGAAACGACAACAAAAATCAATCAAAGGACATTTATTCAAATTTTTGGAAAAATATTACTGAACTTGATAAACTTTTGATTGATACACGCAGAGAAAAGTTACCTAAAAAATTACTATACATTATAGTAAAATAGGGACAAAATCACATTTTGGGGTTATGTATTATATATTGTTATTAAAATTACTATACTTTCTATCAATCAATAACAGAATTCCTTCACTCTTTACTAGAAAGTATAGTATTTTAATGACAACATCCAATACATAACCCCAAAATGTGATTTTGTCCCTGTTTTACTAAAAAGTGTAGTAATTTTTTAGGTAACTTTTCTCTGCGTGTACGTATTCAATAACTTCAACTCCCAAAGACCATCTTTTGCTTCATCATCCTAGAGTAATAGAGAAAATAATGAAGCCTCCTGAGCTCCAATGGACAATGAGATACGGAAGCAAAAAAAGAGTTTCTTTAAAAATCTTGCTGGAAAAATGAAAAATTTCATAAACATCGGATATACTCTCTCAAATCGCCACCAAAAAGCAATGTCATCATTTTGGAATAATTATCCTAATTTATTTACCCAAAAACCTGGTCTTTTGAGCGTCACAAAACAAAATATAGCTTCACTCCCTGAGAAACCAATCATTTTGAATCATTTTTCCACAGATGAAAGATTATTTATAAATGTTGGTAAATGTGTTGAATTCTGAGAGGTACAACATTAATTTTGAACAAGTTTATTTGTTCATCTTTTTCAAACAATTTGCCGGTGTTTAGTAAAGCTTTACTTGTTTTTTCTTTTGAGTCAGATATATTATGTAGACGTGGGAAACGTTGGGAATATCAAATTCTTCATTAGGATATTGAATCGCTCAAAATTTTGCTACTAATATTATTCTAGAGATTGAAGATCCAAAAGCTGGGAAATTCACGAAAATTATGGAAAATAATTTTGAATCATCATGAATTATTTTTTGTCACTGCATTGATAATCTTGATCAGCAAATTATTCATGTATCTGTCTCTTTTTTTTTAAATAAGTATTGCTCAAAATAAACATTTTTTTCTACGAAACTAAATTTCTTATGATGAAAAAATTTTCAAAATTTGGTGTGTCGAATGTACGTAAAAACTTATTCATTTATTCCAATTGGCTATTAGATTCATTTAAATAACACAAAAGAAATGTTAAAATTAACATGATACTTCTGTTACAAACAACATTTTAGTGTGTTGAAATCGACGGATGAGTTTTCAATCATTCCAACACTCGCCTGCTGTACTTTTAACATAAAAATGTGTGACTTTTATAACGTCACAGTGGATCACTTTTTTTCATGCTCTATAACTTCAAAAGTAGTGAACGTTTCAGCATGGACGTTCATACATACATATACAATATTCCCTCGCCCACAAAATGAACGAGCAATATTGTTCATTTGCGTGAATGAAATACCAAGTTTTTATCATCTTCTGGAATTTTATAATTTGATCCACTGTGCCCCATATCTGGGTGACAGTGGATAATTTCATGGCTCAGACTCTCAGAACCTTGAAATTTCTCACAGTAACGCGGTAAAGTGGTGAGAGGAAAGCCTTTCAATTTTGCAGCAGTTCTGATTTTCAATCCATCTTTGTTTACAAGATTCACAACAACCTACATCAATTTGTAATTCAGGTTTCCGGCATCTTGAATTGTAACGGAGAGATAAAATATTATTCAAAACGGTTCAACCAATCAGGGTTATATTATTTAGTAAGCATTTGCTTATGGGACGAACTAGTACAGTCGTCTGATGAATTGAATATTCACTTTATTGAAATAACACACGTTGAGTGTGTGTTAGATTTGACGAAAAAGTTTTTACTGTGTAATTTGTGTAAGTCTGTGGAAGAAAATTTACACAAATCATTGTCATCGCGTTTCTTGCTCGAATGAATGAAATTAATTTAGTTGAACGTTGATGGGGGATGCATTGTAAATCAACGCACCTCAATTTTAATGGCCACCGTGAGGTTAATGTGGTAATTAGAATTTCTCTCACATTCAGACAAAAAGTACTCTTTTGGATTGAGAGTTTTTTCTTTCTTCCGCGAACTTTGTAACGAACAAGACAGTTTTTCTTATACAGAGTATGAACTGTTGTGCGTGATTCATGACTCGAACGACACAATAATATCATGAAAAAGTCAAAAAATGTATATATGAAGAAATATATAGAGTAAATCTCGAAGAAAAGAGATCTTGCGAGTTCAGACACGTTCGGAGCATTCAGTTGCACTTGTGAAAGAATTTTTTTATCTTTCTTCGCGTTGAGTTACGTAAAGAAGACGAAGAAGAATGAGAAAAAGAAGAGCGGAGTTTGACTATACAGCACGTGTACCCACTTTGGATATACCTCTTCTTGCAGGTCCGAACCTGCAACTTCGGTTATGTGCAAGATTTCTTCTGTTCTCTTTCTTCGGCTCATCCTTTCACGGGCCACCTGAAAACTTGGAACGTGTTCGAACTTGTCGATGCGCGGTTCACTTGTGCTTGTTCCTCCGGTGGGTGTAACAAAGAAATATCCTTCTTTGTCGAGATGGAGGAAAAAACTCTTCTATCTCATGTGTTGGCATTGAATTTATTTATCTTTTCATTTATCAAGCAATTTGCAATAACATTTTCAGCATTTTTCTGAAGGTTTTATCGCCATATGAAAATCCTAGGGGTAAAGAAAACCTATAAAGCTTCGAACTACGTTTAAGATTCAACACGTTACCTTCAAATTGATAGAATATTTTATATTTCCATCGACAATCCGAACGTGCCGATGCATCATACGAGAGGGTTGGAACTTTTCCTTATAATACATTTCCTGTTTGCTTTTTTATTCACTCAAAATCGTGGTAAAACGTGTTCTGAGTTGTTTGAAAACAACTTCCGCAGAATTTAAACTATGCATTTAACGAAGAGTGAGTGTGAAACCGGAACTCTCCTATGCTCTTCAGGTTTTAAAATTGCCTTTATCCGTCTCTCCTCATATATCTCTCTAATAAGGCAAAGCTTTGCAGCTAATTGAGACACGCAAACGCTTCCACCATAATCACACTGCGAATTTGCAGGATAGATTTGAACCCTGATCAGGCATAAGGTATCAAGGAGCGCACACTGTTAAAAATTTCTTGAATTTTCATTCATTTTTCAAGTACACTTGTGAACGGAATTTTCAATTCTTGGCGATTGAATTACACTGAGAGAAATGGATTGGTGAAATACAGCATTGATTTTCATATTATTCAGTAGAATTATCAATTGCTGAAATATTATTAATAGATCTTATAAATTCATCCAAATTTACCCAACTTATGCAAAACCTTAATAAAATGTTCAATAGATATTATCATACATTCAGTTTTGTAATCATTACATATTCAAAAAGGATGTACAACGATATTTCTTATAAACTACAGTAAACACTCCATCAATTGATAGTCTTATGATGTGAGAAATAATAGTGTCACATAACTACGAATAATAACTCCATCAAAAAGTAAAATATTTGAATACCTTGTAGCTTTCATTCCTACTTGTGA
Source organism: Gonatopus flavifemur (assembly GCA_018340375.1). Taxonomy (NCBI): domain Eukaryota; kingdom Metazoa; phylum Arthropoda; class Insecta; order Hymenoptera; family Dryinidae; genus Gonatopus; species Gonatopus flavifemur. The sequence goes on from JAFFJZ010000006.1 coordinate 10,281,184, forward strand.
AATGATTTTTCTGAAATTATTGAGCAATGTTCAATATAAACATTATATATTCATGTAGCTTTGTTGTGCGTACCTCTATCGTATATAAATATGTATTGTCTACGACACGTATTTTGGAAACATTAGTGAACTTTCAAGAACATTCTTGTTTTCATATTTTCCAGTGATTGGTTCGTAACCTTTTGAATACAGATTACTGTCTAGTTCACTAAAATCTACGCTCATCCCCACTACCACCTACTCTAGATCAACGCTTGTGCGTGCAGTGCGTGCTTCTAATTCATTTCTCATCGACTTGTGTTGAACTTTGAAAATATTTCCCTCTCATTCTCAGATCTTCATTTTGAACTGACAACATATTCTTAATGTTTTAGTGTAGCATATAAATTTTTGGCATATTTTAGATGCAATCTATGTCAAAAGTAGAGGGTAGTCTTGATTTTAAAATTTTATTTTCTTGTTGAAGTTTATTTTGCTTATAACTCGAAGACGAAGCCTCCCACAGTATTTCGCCAAAGGAAGATTTGCTTAATTTTGCTTTGACAATCACGTACCGAAAGAATAGAGTTGGTTTAACATCTTATTGAAACTTGAGCCAATTGTTTCATTACATATTACGCAATATTAGGTTTATTTAAAACCCATACAACACAAAAATTCCACCTGTATTCATATAGAATTCTTCATGAATTCTCAGAATCCAAAGAGTATTGAATATGAATTCTCTCTGAACTGTATTGCTATCTAGGGGTTTTTAGAACATGATTTGAAACACTGAAAAAATGCTGTACGGAGTGATATTTTAAATAAACTCACGCGTTTTTGCGTACATTATTCACAAAAAATTGATTCGAGTCCTAGCGCTTGTGTCACATTAATGCAATTATTATTATTTGTGTCAGGAAATCGATCTTTTGAAATTGATATTCAATTACTGAATCCATTAGAATTCCATCTTTCTTACTGCATGATATTGGTTGATCAAATATGTCGCAAAAATCAACAAGTAGACCATTATATTTCAATAAATAAGGATCGAAATATTTGACAGGCATAATGGTGAAATTTTACTAAACTACTCAGTAAGGATTCGTTCAACCGAATTTACATACTTCTCTATATTGTAAAGTGATGGACAATATTTTATTGCGTAGCTTATACTCCAATGTATATAAAATAATCCTTTTTTCTCTTAATATCGCGTGGTATATTAGATATGGGATGATTATAATTGAGAAGAAAGAAACGTTTATCTAAAATCCCCATGTGTCACTCAATTATCATACTTTTCAATAACTATAACTGGAATTTTGGTAATGATTATATAATCTCTTCTCTCAGTGTAGAAATTCAATCACAGATAGTTGAATTTTCAATTTTTGCTATATCAATAATTGAAATTCTGAAAACTTTTTCAACCACGTAAGTGGAAATTACTTCCATCGCATGTGATTGAAGTTTCATGCAGAAATTTCTAACATTGCAGTTTCCAAAAAATTCGATTGATTTTGAATTTGAAGTTAATCATATTGGATCTGATATCTTGAATTTCATGCTTTCAACTCCGGATTCGAGATCTTTGAACCACAATTTAGAGATTTAATGTAAAATCTAAAAATGAGTGTATGAAACTTAGGTAAGTTCGTTTACAAACTGTACTGGCAAATTTTAGCCTTCCTTGACAAGTTTTTTCTCTTCCAAACTAAATCTCTACTTGAAAATTGACATTCATTCTCCACTGCATATGCATGAAGAATTTAATGTAATCCTACGATTGACATATCATAGATTTTGACTAACTTGACTCTATATTATTCTATGATTATCTGTTGACTCTAATCTGTCATGAAATCTTTCCTACAAGAATTATTTACAAACTCTCCAAATCATTGAAATATATAAAACCTTGAAGCATTCACACCGATAAATATACAAATATCAATATTTAATAAGAAATTCAACATAATAAGATTTGATAAACCGTATGTCAATAAGATCTAACCCGCGAGCCTAATATCAAATAGTTTGTGTAACAGTATTACAAACGACTTTTCAAGAACACATACAAATACGTGTTGAAATATATTTTTCCCTCGAAGGCGAGGGTGAAGGGATTCATGGCACGATGAAGTTTGTTTGAAAATCGAGACTCAACGAGAGTGGTAGCTAGCAGCACGATCTATCCGTCGACGTAAGATGAATCCCTTTCCATTTACTAGGTTTTTCCATTGTAGAGCGCCTAAATAAACATAGCTTAGACATTCTTTTGCAAGGAACAAGTCTTATGCACCTATGTAAACATTCTCCGTCCGTCTGGTATAGATCATTGTGGACCTCTGCCCTTTCAGTTGTAGATCGTGAACAGATTCGACATTCATGTGTAACTATATAGCGTATGATGATGTGAAAAAAAGGTAGAAACGAACTACGAAATTCAAAGCACCACGAATTTATTTGTTCAGAAATAAATTTGTGGGGTAAAATTTTCACTTCGATGGTAATCCTGTGAAGACATTTGGCTACAGCTTTGAATGAAATTCCATACGTATTTGTCTTACAGCAAATTTATTTTCATTGAAAATTCATTTTTTCAAATTCGAAATTTCATAACAATCGAAAATTACCGCAGAGAGAAAATAAATCGAACCAGATACTCGTATACGAATCCAATATTTTATTTTTGAATTTTCTGAAGGGTCAAAAAAGCCTTTTCATTCTTCAAGGATTATCGTTATAAATTATACAGACGCTACTTCTTTTCTTTTCCATAGATAGTAAGGTATTTTTGTAAATATTATAGATGACGATCGTCGTCAGATGACCGGTAGCAGCTTAGAGATTTCTATCGTGGGATTAACGTTGAACCGTGTCATCGCAGTATATCCTGTCTATTCTACGCTCGGCAGAATTCACTAGATTCGTTGATTCAAGGAAGAGAGAAAGAGAGAGAGAGAGAGAGAGAAAAAGGCAACGCACGGGAGGACCAGTGGACGATCTCTGCCCGTGTTTCTTTTCAATTTAGTTTTCCTTTCTTTCTTTTTTTTTTAACCTTCATCCTCCATCCAAGCGGCTACCGGATTTAGCTTTTGCATGAAATTCGATACGGTACGATTAGACGTTCGCATAACTTTTTTTCATCTCTTCATATCAAAAGGATATTCCCTTTCTTCTTAAATCCTGATAAATTATCCCTTCCTATCCACAAAGTAGACCGAACTTGCATTTTTTTTCAGAATAAAACCGCAATTATAATAAAATAAAATTGTAATAAATTCATTGAGATCCAATGATATTCGTTCGATTTGAGCTTGTACGCGTAAATGTTGATATTTAGAAAGAATTTATCAAGGTTTAGAAAAATGAATGTCAATTCAGGGAAAAAGAGGATCGCTGAAAAATATTCGTAGTGAGTCTACCAAAAATTCGTAGTCAAAATATTAACAGTTGATAGTTTTATTGGTATTTTTCACAGCGAAACTATCAATTTTTGATACATCGACCACGAATTTTCAGTAGAATCACTACGAATATTTTTCAGCGATTCTCGTTTTCCCTACATTGACAGTCATTTCCTAAATATTAATAGACCCGGTCTTTCCGTGTACTTGTACACGTGTATTGAGCGGTTATAAAGTTCAACAGGAATACGAGACTTTTGTCATAAATTTAATCCGCCCAAAGCGCTGAACTTTCTCTCGTTGGTGCAAAATAAAATACCGAGACGGTACAAAATATATGGCGAAATTAGTGGTTGTCCGAACGAAACCTCAAACCGCGCATCTTGGAGGAAAGAAAAAAAAAATCCCCCTCGGTAGACCGATATATATATATATATATATATATATATATATATTATGCTTTCCCTTTCAGCTTAAAAACAAAGATCATTTGAAATCCTTGTCCAATTAAAATCTTTTGAAATCACTCGAGGGGACGTATTTCTTTATAATCTTTATACGCATCAGCAGCGGTAGGTGCGTGAAATGTATGCAGAAATTTTCGAAAGTGATGTATCGCGTATGGTTTGATACGAAAATGGGAAAAAAAAATATGGGGATGAGGATGCCACACGAGGTTTTGTTTGAATAACGAAAAATCAACAGTCGAACACGCAGAAGAATGAAATAGCTGTGGCAGCTACCCACTCTTTTATTTAGCACCCTTTGTTCGCTGTTGTAACTAAAATAATTGAAGCTGTAATTGCAAAAGTTTCATGGTTGATATTTGGATAGCCAAATAATTTCGCCGTTGAATTTTACTACCACTAAATGAGTAGCTGTGACAGTTAAAAAAATAGCTACCGTAGTTAATTTCTAGCTATCCAAATCACAGTTGATTATATTTCTTCGTGAACGTTGGTATTATTCATTTTTTCTTTTGAGTAGTTCATCGTCGGGCCCACAAAACGCCCGGATCCAACCCATATTTTCAACTATATTATACTCGTCTTTTTTTCTTCTTCGACTTGTAGAAATCGTCCCCAGCATTATTCTTTCTCTTGACTGCACACCGACAATAAGACGATAACGATTATTGCAAACTCGTGTTGGTCTTGAATCTGAGTCCACGAACTATTATTGTATATTTTTTTTTTGTATAATAGCATATGTGTACACGAACAATGATTTTCTTCTTCCTTTTCTCCTTCTGTGTGACGTACAGAGGCGCATTTCAATTTTTTCCCCTCTTTCTTTCGTTTTTGAAAAAGCAGTTTGATAGGTCTTCTTCGATCCTTTTACCTTGGATCTCGGTAAAGGTCCTTGTGGGCGGAGCGGTCGACGGAGAAAGGATCTCGTTTAGATTTTGTCCAGAGTACTACGGGATCTCTCTTCTCTGACCAATGAGAATAAGAAAGTTGGGGCGAGGGTTTCTCGAGCAACACTGAAGAAATTGAACACGTGCAGAAGAGAAAAAAAATTGTAGTTCGAGGTTCGTACAAGATTTTCTTGTTTGATAACTGGCGAGGCTTTTCAGATCTATCTATTGTTCTTAATTTGGGTTACCGAGGTGAAATATGTGGGGATCATTGTAACTTACAGTACATCTGAAAACGAGTCCACTGTTGTTCGTAATTTTGAAGAATTTCTGTGAAAACTGTCTTTTTTTCGAGATTCTTGTTTGTGATTACTGAGTTTAAATTTCTTATTCGGGAAGATATTTTGCTGAAGAGTGAAAAGTAGGACTGTTATTTTCTATCGTAGGGAAGTAATTCGATAAAAGGCGGAGGAGAGAGAAGATATTTCAGCAGAGAAGTTAATAAGGTATCCGTCAGAGTAGACACGCTTGGAGATGTTTTTATTGAAATATTGCCTACAAAAGTAACGTTTTTGTCTTCTGGTTTTTCTCTGCCTTCTTGTTACCGGACACCACCACTACAACCGCCATCAACACGATCCTCGACCAAGGACCATCATATTCATTAGAACACGTGCGCGACCGTAGCCATAACAAGTACCCTCGTAGATGCCATAAACTCTCAAAGGACACACACGCATAAAAAAAATGAACTATCCCTGAAACACCTCTTTGACTCAGTTCGTAACATTTTTGAAGACCTTTTCTGGCTAATGATTCCTAGAAACCATGATCCCTATCTTTTACGATGACGTTGATTGTGAATCAAGTACTTGATATATAAAACATCCTTCCTAAAGGATAAGAAAAAACCTTCTGAATAGTTCCTTTCCCTTCCGTTGTTTTCGTTTTCGAAATAAAAGGAGGAATATAGAAAAAAATGTTATATTATTATACGTTAGGAGACGAAGAATTCTTCTGTATTATTATAAGACAATTTTCGTTTTTGACCTCAGAATATCGTGGCGGCGAAGGCGGTATCCGTGAAAATTGATACCAATTTTCGAGTGGTTTTCTACCTACCTCATTGTTCTCTATTCCTTCTTTCTCTCCTATTTGATTTTCTTCAATTTCATCCTTCCAAGGGAATTATGTAACCCCAAATTACCACGCCATTCAATTCCGTTTCAGTTTGTCATTGTTCTCTAATAAAATTCTCATCCTCGTGTATCTAATGACTCGACAAGCGAATCATCCAGCTACTTTATCCAACGTTATCCTTTCTTTTCGCCAATTCACTTCCAATGAATCGATACTGATAATCAAATAATGAATATAGCTAAATCATTGTGTAAGAGCATCAAATTCCTTCAATCTATGAATCATTCTTCTTCTTATTATTATTATTAACAGAGGTTTGTTACATTGCCTGTACCTTTGGATGTGGTATCAGAATACATATTGGATGACAGGAAAAGTGGTTTTAAAGAAGTGATATTTTTCAATCCTCGGAGTTCAAGCCCAGGAACGTTCTAACCGATTTAACGAATTGAAACCTGGTTCCATTGCACATACCTCGAAAATCATCCAAAGAGACATCGTAAATCGCAATTCCACCGAACTGTGCATCTCGAGCATCACGAACTATCTTTTGGATCATTCTGGTGGGATAGTAATATCCAATTCTAATCTGATTCGGTTTATCTTTGCCGTATATCGATGGTCCAAATACCACGATCGAAAGATCGGGGTGATCGTACTTGTCCAAATCCAAACCGCTCGGATATTTGGAAGAATTCCTTCCGCAATCGTATTCAGGATAGGCAAGAAGTCCTGGGATTTGTGCTTGCGCTCCCGCCTCTCCGATACCGGCGGGGCCTACCTCTGTGCGGTTTTCTTCTGTGGTTTCCGCGTCATTCATGTATCTCCAAGAGCGCGCGAAAGCGGGTACACAGATATGAACTTTGGATTTTATCGATTCTTCTTGTGTTTTCCAAAACCTAAAACATAAAATATCTTTCAAGCGTCTTCCCAATTTTTTGCGTCACAATTTATGATCTTGCCTCATAATGGCATTGTAATTTGCTTGTGTTTTCATAGCAAGGCTACCAGGAAAGAGGTTCGGTCTGAATTCGATTTGTGGCGTGACCTCGTCGAAGATAAAAACGTGTACAGCTTGTACGGAAATTTCCAATTGTACAAAGTCGTAATATTCTGCAAAAAGATCCTTATAAAACAAAAATTTGATTTCTCCGAATGATCTTGACAATTGAAATACTAACTCGAAAAATTCATTCTCGGTAAAATAGTAAGAGTCAGGTCTTTGTTCTGTTCCTCCAAATCGGCCTTTAACATTCGAACAATATGAGACATTCCCTTGCGAAGTACAGAATCATACGATTCTTCGTTTGATATAATATCATATTCTTGTCTTGTCCATTGTTTAAGAACTTCTTCTCTGTCCAAAATTCGATCTGCTTCTCTCCTTGGGAATGGCAACGCCAAATCAACGCCGTCATATTCCGTCGAATTTTTCATTATCTTCAGCAACGAGTTGACGAATGCTATTCTATGGTCCTTTGATCGCAACTGTTTATAAAAGAAATTATTGTGGCACATAAGAAATATTAAATGAATTCTAGGGAGGCATCTCGAGCAGTATTTCCCCATTTTTTTCCTCATTTCTAATTACGACAATCTTAACGACAAACCATTTCTAGGTATTTTTCTCCCTGCTGGTTCGTGTTGATTTCTCCTCCTACGCTCAGGTAAAACTTCTGTGGACAGTGGTCATTGCATTTCGTAAATGGGTTGTATGGAAATGTCTTGACCTCCTTAGTTTCTGCATCGATATCGGCAAATCCAATAATGAAATGGGTACAGAGGGGTAGTGCAGGTTCGATGTCATGTGCTATTACTCTTCCTCTACCTGTAATTTTTAGTTACTCTATGATTTATCTTTCTTCGATTTTATCGATTCGTTAAAATTTTTACCTTCTCGGCCTACGGAAGTCATGTTCCAGTAACAAACCACATTTCCTCGTCCTATGACTATGTTACACAGCCATAATAACAGGGATATGAACATCCAGTTCATCATATTGAGACTGCCGTAATGAGAAAAAAAAAATGGAATTATTATTATATTTTTGTTGTTTTCTTTTTGGGTTTGTTATATTACAGGGTGTTTGCAGCTCTGAAGGAATCTCGAAACGCTTGAATTTTCAGGGCATGCTCGAATTTTTGCAATTTGTAATACGCGTTTCATAACCACACATTAGAAAAATTCAATGTTCACTTGAAAGAACATGAGTAAACTCGATTATATATAGCTTTTCATTAATGTTTCTGGATATACAGGAGTTTCTTGGCGCTCCCTGATTCATTAGTCTACACTGTGAAAAATAATCGGAATTTCCCTGTGTGCATTAACCGGAAAATTCAAATCACTAGTTAGGAAATCAATTTCCGGTACATTTATATGAAATTTCCCATACATTTATCTGAAAATTCCAAACTTTATGGGATATTTCCCAACATTTCACAGTGAATTTCCGGACAAGTTGGGAAAATTCCTCACGCATGTGTGCGTTAATTACTTCACATAAATATATAGGAATTTTCCGATAAAATTTTTTACAGTGTACTTGTTCGCTAGATTCCTCCATATTTTCTTTCATTATAAGGAAACATTTATTTATTACTGTTATTGGAGAACCTTTGGGAACTGTGGAAAACCAACACACGTTTTCCAAACCTTTCGAAAAGAGAGGACAGATTCTTTGAATCGGTCAATTACTATACAACAATGAAATAACATTTTTTTCATATTACAATTGGATGGAAATTTTTTTATTTGTCAAAGATGATGGGAACACGGAAAAAAATGACGTGTGGATTTTGCATTGGTTGTTGTTATTTTGATATAACTGCTGAAGTGCATGCAATTGGAGTAAAATTCAGATTGGGACCAATGTTATGTGTACATTGCTACTGAAGTAAACGGCAGGCGTGTTGCCATGGTAACCATGATAACAATGTAAATCCAACAGGACTCTGGAGTAAATTCTACATGAAATCCACACCGTAATTATAACCTCACTTTTCATGTAATTCTGACGTAGTCATATTTTTCCGTGAAGAGATAATCGCGGGCTAAAATCAATTTTGAAGGAGAACACAACTCTTGACAATTTATCAAAAGATGCACATGTATCGATGAGGAATATTCATTAATCTCGGTGTTTCGGTCTCGATCTCGGGGTCGATACCGAGACCAGTCTCGGTCTCGTCCGAATCACACACTGTAAAAACTTTGATCGGAAAATTCCTATACATTTATGTGAAGTAATTAACATATACATGCGTTAGGAATTTTCCCAACTTGTTCGGAAATTTACTGTGAAATGTTGGGGAAAATCCCATAAAGTTTGGAATTTTCAGATAAATGTATGCACTGAGAAAAAGGTTTCCTTCTGACAAATCAACGCATTTGGTTGAGCATTTTCATAAAGTATCATTTCATACAAATAAGACATATTGATTATAACCAAACATTGTGTTGAGTCAAGAAATTCATATTTATTAACTATAACCAAATCATTCATTTGATTCAAAGTGATCGAAGTTGATGTGAATGAATATGAATTCTTGTCAAATTCGGATCTATCGAATCATTATCGGTATGAAGTGGACTCAAAGAAATATGTGGTGTATTCAACAACTATGTTGTAAAACGAATATTAGTAAATATTTTTTGCTCGTATCCAAATATACGATTTATTTACTGTAAACAAATCTCATTTAAGTCAACGAAACCTTTTTCTCAGTGTGGGAAATTTCATATAAATATACACGGAGAGAAATTTATAGTTAAATTTACTATGTTATTATTGTTCCGAGGAACAGACTGAACTATGACGAGTTTCCCCATAAAACATAGTAAATATGATCAGCATTCTATTGTTGTACCATAGTAAAAATATGCCCTTCATAGTCAAATCCGACAGAATTCAGTCTGTTCCTCGGGAACAATAATAACATAGTAAATTTAACTGCAAAGTTCTCTCCGTGTACTGGACATTGATTTCCTAATTTTAGTAATTGGGATTTTTCGGTTGATGTACACATGAAAATTCCGATTATTCTTTACAGTGTAATTGATCTGATGAAAATATGAAATTTGAAATAACTTACTGATTTTCCAAACGTCTTGCAAGTCCCAAACACTGTCACTCATGAGTGTATTAGCTCACGATTTATATTTTTTCATGATTATAAAATATCAAAGCTGTTATAATTTCGCACATACACGAATTCAAATGCGATAAGAGTAACTTGGAAACATGACATTCTCGATATTCGTAGATTTATCACTAATAAAACTGACAATCTTCTAGACATTTCCTTCAAATTCTCCCACTTCATTCCACTGGTTATGTTAAGTATTCGTGATTCATTATTTTTGTACAAGCGTCAACGTTCTTGATTGAGGAATAAGATCAATTCCAGAAAAAATTTTCACTTTATCGGATAAATATAGTATTCCTTACTATCGGAAGATATACTGCTAAAATGGAATAATCAATTTTGAATATTCTTCAAGTTGAGCACTAACATCGTCCAATAACCCATTGATTTCATCAAACAGTTAATTGAAATTCAAATGAGTTGATTGTTAGTACATTGTCCACCAAAGGATTTTAGTTATTCCGCCTGCCCGTTAAGGGGTTATATACAGCTAAAATTTTCAAAAATTGACTTTTTTTGATTTCATTCTCGTAATGTACATACATTCAAGTACACATACTGAAAATCTCAAGTCGATTCGGCGATTATTGTCCAAGTTACACGCATATTTGTAAAATAATTTCACTCTATGTCAAGTGCTTTTGAAACTTTGAATGCGTTTTTCTCCAAACTGTGTTTTCAAAGTCGGTGACCAAGATTTCTCGAGAACGGTTGGACTGATCAGTCTCAAAGCTTAACACAAGCTTGTTGATTATATTCTTAGTAATTAATTGAAGGTTTCTTCTCACCGATGAATATTTTTCTTTTATGAACATTGGGGCCAAAATTTGGTGAAAAATCGATTTTTTTTTTAGAAACCACCATTTTGTCAAAACATTTTATTTTGCGTATTCCTTCGATCAATTACTAGATTATACATTACTTTAACGAAATCCGTTTGGTTTTTTCATTTTAAAAGATTCAGTCCCGAGATGTGGTCACCGTGAAGCGCTTTTTTTTTTAGAGGAGCTCCTGGAGACCAGCTATAACAGCTCTCAAAATTATTATTTTTACCAATAAAAAATGTTAAAATACAGTTCAAAGTTGAAAAATCACTTTTTTGGCGTCTTTTAACTGTTAATAACCCCTTAAGTGGGGCTGGTGTCAGCCAGGTAATAATTTTCATCAATTTACACGCCCTTGTGAGAATTAGTAGGATCAATAAAAACGAGTTTTCTTGACATATTGATATCTTCTCAACATTTATTAATATTCGAATAAATATTCAATCGAAGGAAAAACAAATATAATTCTATCTTACTCATAATATGGTTCATCGCACGGTATACACAATAACAGTAACAGACTAAATTTCTGATAGAATTTACGGTCAAACATTGTAAATTTGATAAGAATTCTATTGTTTCGTCATAGTCGATTTCATTATAAGTTCAGTCGGTTTCTTGGTTACAAAGCACCATAGTAAATTTAAAATTGAAATTCTTTTCGTGTGCTGAGAAAGATTTTACTGTAAAAAACCCCATTATTGTAACTTCAGGATACTCTTTACTCTGACTGAATACACCGAGAGAGATGTGTATCAATTTGAAATCGACTAAATTTCTATTTAAATATGAACCTACTAGAATTTTAGTTGGATCAAATAAAAAATTTATTCCATCCAAATAAACTTTTAATGTCAACTGGGGTAATTTTAGGACACTCGGGGTAACGCTGGGACATGCACGTTTCGTTTATTTCCTTCGTTCCCATGGATGGTTTTCAATTTCCCGCAATTTTTATATTATTTCGGGGATGTAATCGAACAATGTTGTACAGTGGCAAACTTCACTCGACGTTTCATATGAGAGTAACAAAATTATTACAGCAGCAGAGGAATGGTCTCATTGGTAAGAATTCTCTAAACTTTCATCTGAAACTGACTTCTGAGAGTCTGACTTTCATATTACTGATACATATGTATGTTATAATAACTCTCAAATGTATGCAATAGTAGTTGTGTATGATTTAGAATCAATAACAAATGTATTCATAGTTTATTAAAGTAAAACTCACAAGTGTCCTAGAGTTCCCCCATCCCCAGGGTGATTCTATGACACTGTTTTCACACTCGTTACATTATTGAATCTTTTTTCCCTTTAACGGGTTTCTTCATACGACTTGGGGATATAGTCTGCGAGTCCTCTCCACGATTTAAAAAATCCCGATTCAAAAAACTAAATTTTTATAGCAAGTGAACGGAAAATCATATAGCATATTATTTATGCATTTTGTCCTAACGTTACCCCAGGGGACGGCATTCATTTCGAATAAAATTGACTTAAATCGAGTAAAATTCAATTGGATGCAATGAAATGTCAAGTAGGTTCATATTCAAGTAAACTGTTTTTTCGGGTGTAAAGATTGAATTCGGGGAATGTAAATAAAATTGTCTCCCTATATCATGAATGATAACAGTTTTAATCAATTCTTGCACGAACTTTATTACAAGTATGACTAAAGTTGTAAGATCACTTCATTTAAATATCAGTTGGTTTCCAATTTTCAATAATCGGTACCGAATCTAATTTTCACTTGGGTAGTCCAGAGCCGTTCTAACCAATTCAATCAATGGGAATTTGGTTCCATAGCAAACACCACGAAAATCATCCAAAGAGACCTCGTAAATCGCAATTCCACCTAACTCTGCATCTTGAACATCACGAGCTATCCTTCGAATCATTCTGTTGGGATAGTAATATCCGATTCTAATCTGACTCGGTTTATCTTCGCTATGCATCGATGGTCCAAATACCACAATCGGGATTTCGGGATGATCGTATTTTTCCAAATATAAGCCAGCCGGGAATTCAGAATAATTTCTCCCGCAATCGTATTCTGGATAGGCAAGAAGTCCTGGAATTTGTGCATGCGATCCCAGACTTCCGATGCCAGCGGGTCCTATTCGCTTTGTACCTTCGGTGGCTCTCGCGGGACTCACGTATCCCCAAGTGCGCGCGAAAGCGGGGATACAGATGTGAACTTTGGATTTTATCGATTTTTGTGTACTCCAATACCTGAAACATAGAATACCTTTGGGATTGATATTTAAATTCTTTTACATCATTATTTTTGAGCTATAATTGGAGATCTTGCCTGATGGTGGCGTTGTAATTCGATTCTATTTTCCTGGAAAGAACGGTAGGGAAGAGATTTGGTCTGAATTCGACAGTCGGCGTGACCTCGTCGAAGAGAAAAACGTGTATAGCTTGCACGAAATTTTCCAATTTTGCGAAGTTGTAATATTCTGGAAAAAGATTGGCATCAAACGAGGATTTTTTCTTCGAATTATCTTGATGAATACTAACTCGAATAATTTATTCTCGGTAAAAGAGTCAGAGTCAGATCTTTTCCCCCGTGTTTCAGACTGGTTTGTAATGTACGGACAATTTCAAATATTCCATCGCGAAATACCGATTCATTGGGTTCTTCGTATAAATTCCGATCCACTTCTATCCCTGGAAGTGGCAATGCTAAATCGACGCCGTCGAATTCCGTTGAATTCGTCATTAACTTCAGCAACGATTGTATGAATGCCGCTCTATACGCGTTTGATCGCAACTGTTCGTGAAATAAATTCTTATAACACTTGAACGAAATAAGGAATAATTTACAAGAACGCATCTCGAGCGGTAAATTCTCCATTTTTTTCTCATTCCTAATCATTCACTGGGAAAAGATGGACGATATTATCACTCGAAATCCTCTAACGACAAACCATTTCCAGGTATTTTCCTTCCTCCTCGTCTGTACTGACATCTCCTCCTACACCTAAGTAGAATTTCTGTGGACAATTATTTTTGCAGTCCTTGAATGGGTTCTGTGGGTATGATTTGATCTCTTTAGTTCTTGCATCGATATCAGCGAAACCAATAATAAAATGGGTACAGAGGGATAGTGCAGGTTCAATGTCTCTTCTCATCGCTTTTCCTTTAGCTGTAATTGATACTTCTCATTAATTCTCTCGTTTTTATCGATTCGTCAATTTTTACCTCGCCGATGCATGGAAGTCGTGTTCCAATAACAAACCACGTTTGGTTGTCCTGCGACTGTTGTACAATACCACGATAACAGCGATATAAATATCCAGTTTATCATCTTGACTGTTTTTTTTTAATTTTTCTTCAAGTTTTGTATAACAGAATGTGTCCAGTCCTGGAAAATGTTAAAAATTCTGGAATTCTCAGGGAATGCTTGAATTTTTTCCAATTTGTAGCATACGTTTCGTAATCACACATGAGAAATTCAATTTCCACTTGGAAGAACATAGATAAACTTTGTTAAACTTTTTATAAACAATTTCAAATATGCGGAACTCTCTTGGGTTTCTCTAACTCATTACTCTATTCATCCACGGAATTCCACCATATTTTTGTCTCACAGTGTATAGAAATAGTCGTGTACATTTGTTAAAAATTCTTGAAAAGTTTGACAAATCGGCAGACAATGAATGAAAAATTCTTTCTGAATCTATCAATTACTAGTCAATTGTTTCAACCATTGTTCATCAAAGAACAAGCATGCTATCTTGAAGAGATCTTAATCGTTCTCTTGTAAATAATTTGCGAAATTTTTCCGTTCTTTGTCTCAAATATTTTCCCTGCTGGAAAAATTTTGGAGTAAATCTGAATAAAATCTGAAATTCTCAGGGAATTTCAATTTCTTGTACTGATTGAACATTCTGTAATACTCGTTCAATGAATTATTAGAAAAAAAAAGTGAAAAATTATGGAACATATTTCAAAATACCTCAGTGATTTTCCAAACGTCTTGCAAATCCAAAACACTGTCATCACTTATGAGTGTATGAAATCAGGATTTATATTTTTGTATGATCATAAAATATCAAAGTGCTTGTAATTTCGCACATACACGAATTCAAATGCGATAAGAGTAACTTGGAAACATGACATTCTCGATATTCGTAGATTTATCACTAATAAAACTGACAATCTTCTAGACATTTCCTTCAAATTCTCCCACTTCATTCCACTGGTTATGTTAAGTATTCGTGATTCATTATTTTTGTACAAGCGTCAACGTTCTTGATTGAGGAATAAGATCAATTCCAGAAGAATGTTCACTTTATCAGATAAATATTCCTTACTATTGGAAGATATACTGCGAAAATGAAATAATCAATTTTGAATATTCTTGAACTTACGCGCTAACATCATCCAATAACGAATCGAAATTGAAATCAAATGATTGTTAGTACATTGTCCATCAAAGGATTCAGTTATTCAGCCTGTCCATCGTTCTAAGGTACCATGAGCCAGGCGTGGGGGCTCATTGAACCAGCATTCAAGCTACAAATTGAAATATATATCAATTTACCCTCCTCAGCAGAAATCGCTGTGGTCATTCTTCAGACCTCACGAGGCTTCAGGGTTCGCCGAATTTCTGTCACTTGTGGTTTTAACCAGGGTTTAACCGGTTTTTTTTTTCATTCAATATTCCTAGTCCATACACTGGTCGATAGAAACCAAAGGCCACTTCAGTGAAATAATATTCACTTGCTACGCTCGTGCAACAAACTTCACCCTCGCCGCAATCACCTACTTTCGTCCCACATCGCACAATCTACTGAATTATTGTGGATACGCAGTGAGCAACAGCGAATTGATCGAAAAATCATTCAAGTAAATGCACAAAATTCGTTTCATATCAAATAAATCGTAATTGAATTAATGATACAAATTATGAGAGTTAAATCATCACCGATAATAAGGGGAAATTTAATTTGAAAAGGAAGTCAGAAATAATGAGAAAAAAAAACAAAAGTTATTTAACCAAAAATAAATGATCCACGATACGTTTTTAAAACTAGTGCTTCTGAAACAGAAAATATTGATTTGACTATCGCCAAATATTTTTATAGCTGTAATATACCATCAATTTGGCTGCTTCAAAATTTTCTTAAAATATGATACAATCATTACGACCAGGTATAAAGCACCCACTGCTGAACAGTTAGATAATGTTTTGATTGACAAAGTTCATTCAAACCTCATCCAAGATACGAAACGCGATTTAAATGATAAATATGTGACTCTGATGCAGGATGGGTGGTCAAATTGTCATAATGATCCTATGATTGCTCATTGTGTATCAGATGGCCAACATCCTTATTTTATTTCTTCGACGGACGCAAGTTTCAATAAAAAATCAGCAGGATACTATTTTAATCTGATGAACGAAGAAAAATAACAGGCTGAAACATAATACGGTCGCAAAATACGTAGCTTCGTATCTGATAATGAAGAAAAGATGAAGAAAATGCGGCAAGAATCACAACAATATTATCCATCTAAATAATCAGAGATTTTTATTTCTTATGGTTGTGCATCGCATTATTTGAACCTTGTTGGACAAGATATGCCATCAAGTATGAACAGTGTGATGAAACGTATCATTGAGATTCAAAAATCTTTTCGAAACCATCATCAACTTATTGGTTGGTTGAAAGAATATAAAGAATCATTAAAGCTTCAACTACCGGGAGAAACTCGTTCGAATAGTCAGATGACACACGGAAAAAAAAGTATGGCTATTATAACGATCTGAAGTATGGTTAAGAGGAGATAGCTGTAGTGATAATACTGTATCGCTATGGTGACGATACAGATGGCTATGCTGGCGATCTATATCGTTCCTCGGATGATTTGTATGATCATAGCAACGATACTGATACCACTAAACTTTGGATAGTCATCACAACTATCCAGTATCGTTATGACAGCGATATTTTTTTCTCCGTGTATGTTTGAAAACTTTCTTACACACTGAGAAAAATTTTTTTGGACAATTTCCCATCATTGCTGGTAAATTTAGGAAATAACCTGAAAACTACAAAATGTACTGTCAAACACGATAAATTGAACTGTTATTCTATTAACATCTACGACCAAAGCGAGTGAAGATAGCTAGAATGATTGCAAAGTTCACACATAATCGACAGCGTGTTTCGTCATTTTCAGAGTATATCTCAAATATACCAGCAATGATGGGAACCCGTGTGGAAATTAATTCTTGGCGCCAGTTAGGGCCAAACTAGGCGTCCTTACTTTATTCCAGGCCCTGTTTTGGTTACCTTTATAGGGCCTAGACAGGATTGTCACGCTCTCATTTCCAGGGCCTGTACTGTATTCCTAACTTGGGCTTATGTAGGACACCTATGATGGGGCCAATGCAGGCTCTGAAACTAGAGCCTTTGAATGTGTAATAAATTTTTGCATAGATTATCAAATTAGATGAATATCGCAAGGAGAGAATAAAATTTCCACCCGGGTAGAAATGATTTATGACATTCCCCAGTTCTATTCAGGGCCTGGTCAGATTTGATCATTTGATATATTAAAATGATTATTTTGATTGTTTCTCAATGAATCAAGTACCTTTCAGTTCATACAACGTTCCCTTTTTTATTGTTATGTCTACGAGTATAAGGTATTAATTATCATTATGATTTTCCATCAATTCATTGATTATAAAATTTTTATCTCATTGAATTTATTCAGTGAAACCGAAACTATTGACTTTTATCTAATATCAAATGGAAAATTTCTTGCATTTAATTCCTGTGCTCGATCAAAACGACAGAAATTTGGCTATAAAAATGGATCTATGGAAAGACTTCAAATTGTAAATAGTTTAAAACTTTGGTTGAATAAAGAGGTTATATATTGCTGTTTTCAACCAAGGTTGGGTGCGCCTAACTTTTCAAAACAAGGGGAATATTGGTAATGCAGGTCGGCCCTACGAGGGTTGTGTACAGGTGTGCTTAAATTAAAATCTTTGGGAGAGTATGGGAAGCCTAGCAAGGCCCTATACGAGTTGTAGTAGGCTGCGCCTGAATTAAAATCTTTGGGAGAATATAGAAAGCCTAGCAAGGCCCTATACGGGCTGTAGTAGGGTGCGCCTGAATTAAAATCTTTGGGAGAATACGGGAAACACAGCAAGGCCCTATACGGGCTTTAGTAGGGTGCGCCTAAATTTTTCAAACAGGGGGAAACATTGGAAATGCATCTTGGCCCCACATGGGCCTTGTATGGGTGGCCTTGAGTTAGAAAAATCAGGCCAAATATCAGAAACCCGACTAGGCCCCTTAGTGGTCAAGGCTAGGCCATCCTAAGTTTGGATACCCGATTTAAGCCCATACAGGGCCTATATTCAATACAGGACGCCCGGACAAATTTCCACACGGGAAATTGTACAAGGCAATTTTTCTCAGTGCATAATCGTAGTATTTATATGGAAATTCTTGATGAGCCTGAAGAACATTTTCCTCAAGATATTACAAATATTATTAATAACATTGGATTGTATAAAAAGGCTGAACAAGTTTTCACACAATTGACATCGATAGACAATTCATTGAATGAACTGCAAGCAGAAGGTTCAACGATATCAGATACTGTCTTCCATTGGCTCAATATTATTCAGGTGAATGATAATCGATTGATTTCGCGTTCAAGAACTCAACATTGATATTTTAATGTAATGGTTTTGGTACCATAAAATTAATAGACTCTCTTCACTCAAGTTGTTTTTTCAAGCTTATCTTATGGTACCTTGCTTGTTGTACAAATATATTTCTTGAAGCGGTTTTATATCAATTTTTGAATTAATACACCATTTGATTACTTAGAGAACAACTTGTCGACACAGATGGTGAAAAATGTGGCTGGGAAATATATTAATATATATATTCATTTTCAGGATAATCTAAATTGATTTCATAGCTCTTTTTCAGTAGAGATAAAATAATTCAGACTTTTGTTGAATTTCACTTATGAGAAATAAAATGTTTACAAAATATAAACTTTCCAAAAGGGGAGCAGGGAATTTTACCATCTATAGATAGTAACTTTGAAATTCATCAATTTTTTCTCAATATTTCAGTTTTCTTAAGAGGATACCAGCGCATAGGTGGCTCCATCTGGCGGCATTTTCGTTTTGACTATAATACTCGAAGCTGAACGCATAAAAAGGTCTGAAATTTTCAGGGATGAATCTTCGAAGGTTTATCTAGGTCTGTAAAGAGCTGGATTTTCGACTTTCGAAAAATAGCAGAAAAAATTGTTTTCGTTTTTTTCGAAAATCCGGCTCTTCACAGACGTAGACCTTCGAAGATTCATCCCTGAAAATTTTTGACCTTTTTATGCGTCCAGCTTCGAGTATTTTGGTCAAAACAAACATGCCGCTAGATGGAGCCACCCATGCGCTGGTATCCTCTTAAATGAAGCTGAAACTGACAGCCGTGAAGCTAGCAGCCGATTGTTATAACCAAAATTTTTATCAAGGATTTGAGCATCCGAAACATTTAGTGGAACGCTGCTCAATCGATTTTTGGTATAAAGAAAGCTTCAACAACGTTTAATCAAAAGTTACAACGATCGGTTGATAGCTTTATGGCTGTAGTGTCAGCGTCATTCTTCTTAACCCTCTAAGCACCAAGTCATGAAGCAGATGAGGAAAAATGTTTTTCTACTTCTCCTCACATCGAAAATGATGTAAGGAGTCCAAAATCGGTGAGAAACAAAATTTCAAACTTTTCCCCTTTTCAACTGTTTTGAAATCGTCAATTGAGCATGAGAAAATTTTTTTCGCATCGAATGGAATCCAGAAAAATTCCTGATCATCATGTTCGAAACCAAATGCTCTTGGGATTTATAAAAAAGTGGATTTAGTAAACGTAGCAAATTTGCAACGTTCGTAGCTAGAGGGTTACGAACATTCCACAAAACTCTCAACTGTTCTTTTCGAACTATTACCGAAGAAAAATTAATGAAGATATATTATTTTAACCGCAGTGAAAGAATAACGATGACTTTCTGTCTCAACAAAATGATGATGGAAGCCTGCCGAAACTTAGAGCCAAGGATATAACTGGGAAAATTTTCGGCTGGATTTTTTCGATGCGAATTTCAACGGTACATGAATTGCATTGACTACACTCCATTAAAAATTCAAATATATCTTCCGAAAATTTTCCCGACTCAGTTTGAAAAATTTGGAGAGGCAGAATCATATGCTTGGACCGAATTTTTGTATGACTTGGAGTAATTTTTTATTTTCATCATTTTTGCCAATCTTGGCCATCTTAGCCGGTTTAAACCAATTTTCGCCACTGGCGAGGATAAAATAAAAAGAAAAGCCGGTTTTTTTCCGAACTCTGCCGGGGCCCTCATGAAGGCCTTGTAAAATAGTTCAGAAAATGACTAGAATTATTTTCACTAAGGCTTCTCTATGATTAGGAAACCCCGTTCCCAGAAACATAACACCATAAATGAATTGTTATGAAATTTATATAACCAAAATTCTCTGGCACAGCTATTTTTCAATCTATCTTTCTTGCCAGAAGTCACTTTTCTTTCGTCGTCGAGAAGGCATAATAAAAAAATACCACGTGATCTCGCTTGTAACTTTTTAGAGAAAAAGAGGAGAAAGAAAATGTCCAAAGTATAATCAGTCGTCACGGAATATTAGAGAACGAACGTACTGTTCAAGTCGGTGGCTGATTTGTAAAGAAAAACTGGTCTCCTTATATGAAATGGCACACAAGAGGAGAAAAGAAAGATTAAATCGGCGTATTCGAGTAAAGATGCCGACCCTGCGTACTTGCTACATATGTATCCAAAAGAACCCGTGTTAACACGGCGGAACGGGTGGTCCTTTAACGATTCCTCTACCTCCAGACAGACAGAGAAATGGACAGAAAGAAGAGAAAAAGCGACAACTTTGAAAAACGGCGTGACGAGGTTGTCCTTTCGAATTTTGGTTTGAAACGTGTCACATACGAGTCTTCTTTTTTTCTTTTTTATTCTTTCTTTTCTTCTCCTTCTCGAACACCTTGACTTCATTCGACAATGAATAATATGAGAATCCTTCCAGAATTTATACGATCGGAAACCGTGGAAAATCGCGGTTTTACAATGAGATATACCTCCTTTGTCCCGCATTTTTCCCCACTCCCGATCAAAGTGGCGAGGAAAATCTAGCTAGCTCGTTTCGTTGGGTGTAGAAAATTATTTCGATCTAGAACTAAATCTGAGTAATTTTTTCCTATTCGGGTTCCACTTGTAGGGTATTTTCCCTGTCGAGTATTGCCCTTCTCGCTTGTCTATCCTCTTTATCGTTAACGAGTCACGGGTTTTTCGACTTTGGATAATGTTCTTTTCACGCGTATTTGAATGTTTGATTGTACGTGGAATCTGTCTTTCGTCACATTCTCGAGGGCGTTATTAACTGGTAACGTGACAAATTGAATATGTTTTCTCGTTTAATCATGTCTTTTTAATACGATATGGAGGAACATTGAATCTATTATTAATAATGTAATTAAATTTACATTAAATTTTTTTTTAGCGTCGTATCGAATAAGATGTATTTTCTTTTCTGTTCCACGTTGTAACCAAAGAAAATCTTCAGTATTGT
The DNA here is from genome assembly GCA_018340375.1 of Gonatopus flavifemur. Classification (NCBI taxonomy): domain Eukaryota; kingdom Metazoa; phylum Arthropoda; class Insecta; order Hymenoptera; family Dryinidae; genus Gonatopus; species Gonatopus flavifemur. The sequence goes on from JAFFJZ010000006.1 coordinate 10,302,706, forward strand.
GCGAATTTGTTGATGCTTTTTTTTTTCAGTGACCCAGCTTTGGTTCGATTTTTGTCACCCGTGCGATCATGCGTTCATAATCCCACACCTTCTTAGGCGATGTCATATTATTCCGTTAACGTGTATATGAGAATTTTATATAAAGGAAAAGTGAACAAAAACATATCGTATCATCAAACTTCTTCGGTGGCGTGTGAAGAAGGATTATTCATTCGATGTTCACAAATACTCGTTCGATATCTGTTGTGTACAACGTAAGACCGGGTTTTTATTTGGTATACGATCTCTAAAACCTAGATTCGAGTATCATTTGGTTTTTACGCTTCAATAATTCGAAAACTAATACTTTTTTTCGAGTTTTCTTCAAACATGTTGTATACATTACTACGAGTATATCGTGGAACGAGATTTTTTTCTCATTTTTTCAAAAGGAAAACTGTTCCATCAATTATATATAATTAACCTTAATATCTTTCCTTCCTTATACAGAAGTTTATTATATGATTTCGATCTATCAATGCGAACGATCTTTCATTACAATACATCAAATTACCTTCTTTCTTGAATTGGACAGCACGTGATATCGTCTCCTCCCACTCTGTGGGGGTCGGAGGGACCTTTTTGCTTTTCCGAAAAATTTGAACACCTGCGTCCAGTCTTCCTCTTTCTTCCTTCCCTCGTCGTTCATCTTAGTTAACTCCTAATCCCGTATCCGAGTCTTCTTTTTTTCTCAAATTTTTTTCCTCTCGACGGCCGTTAGAGACGCAGATCCCCGCCCACAAGTCCATGAATCCCAGCTCGTAAAAAGAAATCACACAATCATCGATGCTCCCAATTTACGGTTTCTGATTCTTATTTCGTGATTTCATTTTTTCCTCTTTTTCTTGTTCTTTTTGTACTTCTCTTTGGCAGTAATACACTCGTTCGAAAAGAACATTGCCTTCTCGAAGATGGAACGTATATTTGATCATTAAAGGGAATACAAATGTCCGGAACCTCAGTTAATTTTCTCGAGACGAAATAGAGGATTTATTTATTTATTAATATCCTTTTGGAAAGCGCGTGATGAACGGTTGTGAAGGAACATCGAATACCGATTGAATGATTTTTTTCTCTTTAAATAGTCTTCTCGTTTTGAAATAAAATAAATCTTGATTGCGAAATGGATATGAAAATTGATATCTATATCTTTTGTGAGATTGCAGAGGAACGAAACGGAGCATGCCATTTGTAAGATACATCCCGATACGGTGGTTTAACGCCTGAAGAAGATTTTTATAAGCAAGGTCGACGAGTGGCACGTTTAGCGGCGGTGAAGGGTGCCTTGTTTTTCTCTTATTCTTTTTTAAGGGCAAAAGCTTTTAAGTGATACGCACACCGCGTATACATGAACGATATCGGATGCGCGTAACAAGCGAATGAATATTTTATCGCTTTGAATAATGTTGAATCCCGATATAATTTCATCGAAGCGTTTTATTTCGTTCGTTGAAGATGTTGTTGGAGGAATAAAAGGCTTAATGAGTTTCGTTCTTCTCTTGGTTTTTTTTTTTAATTATCATTGATTCTCAAATTTACTCAAGCGGAAACAAGGACTTCGCTATTTCTTTTTGAGATTCTTCCAATTTCCTTGAAGACACTTTTATTAACAGTTGGCAAATCTCTTTGACGGCATTTTTTTTTCGAAAAGCCGGCTCACTTTCTTCGTATATTCGAATAGAAGAAGACTGAATGACGATACAAAAAAAGGACATATGAACTTCGGTTTTCGTTAGATCTTGTACCGAGAATCGCTGCCGATCGTATTTTTTTAAAAGGTGTTGAAAATGACACCAACGAGCGAAATGCGCCAATGCGAAAGTATAGTTTGTGGCCACAGGTGGGTGACCTGTTGTGCTAAGGAAGATTATAGGGAACAAAGATTCGCTATTATACACGAAAAAAATATGATATATTATTATTCATAAGATAATAGAACTACTGGTTCTACATTTGTGAATTGCAATTTCTGTTACTTTTTCTACTTTTGTTTTAATAAGTGCTGTAATAAAAACAATGAATTTGTAAAGTTCACAATTTCAAGCCTCGAAGCGCCTCTTTCCTCATGTATTTTTAACTGCATTTATTTGTGACGATTTAACAGTTTTACTTGAGCATCAAATTCATTTGGCCTCGTTAAATGACGAGATCTTCAACTCTGAAGAAATAACATGTGAAAGTAATTAACACATTTGTCTCTAATGAAAAAGAGATTGTTTCCGTTTCGTTTTAAGCGCATCGTTTGGAAGTAACCATCTGTTTTTCTCCATAGGTGGTAAAAGGTTTCGTGTTTCCAATGACTTGACAACACTCTTCGGTCTCCCTGTTACACATTACATATTAACAAACAGTACGTAACGAGCCTATGATGTCAAAACGAAGAAGAAAAGATCATCATCGAATCGTTACGAATTCGTCGTTATATATTTTAATATTCGATATCAAGAATTTAAATCGTCAAACTCTGAATGACTATGTTTCTTTTTACTTGACGAAGGTCAGCGACCATCTGTTCATGATTGGCGACTCATCGGTTAGACATGACCTCCTTTTTTGTTGTCAACCTACCAGATTCCTAATAACGTTCACGTTTACAGGCTACCGGTAATAATGATCATGTATCAAGAAAGTTTGAGGGTCTTTTCCTTCTTCGACAGAAAAAGCTATGAAAGGAACAGTAATATTATCAAACCGAGTGGTGGGCAAACTTTGGCCAGAATAGACAATGTGAAATAAAATTGGAACGACATGAGCAAACTTTTGCGGAACAGCGTGATACCTCTGTTGGTGAAATCTTTTGAAAATTCTCGTCTTTTCTTTATTTCTTTCGAAAGGAAAAAAAGGCAACACAATTGGACCGATTTTCCGGTCAAACGAGATGGCCATTCTTTTCTTTTCTCTTCCCTGGACATGCGATACAATGTTATTAAATATTTTCTTTGCCACGAACATCTTTTTCTGTGTTGGTTTTTATTGTATCAGAATGTTCCCGCCTAAGGGAGTTTTCGGTTGGAGACAAAGTCCTCAGAAGGTGACGTTATAAATGAAGACATTTGAGATGTGTTGTAGAATTTTGTTGAACCAATTTCCAAGTTCTTGATTTTTTCAATCGAATCTTTTTTGCACTGTAGAAGTTTTTCTTCGTTTCACTGGTCTAATATATTTCCTGATGGTGGAGGGATTATTTTTATATGAAAAATAGAGAATATCGAACCAAGAATCTATTTAAAAAATAGAAAATACATGAAAAGTCCACGAAATTGTGGCGAGGAGTGCAGCAGAATGAGTGTTGTAGTGACGCTTTGAGGAAAAATTCCACAATTATTTTTTAGAATATTTTTAACGAACGATCCAAAAGAGTCCACGGAGAAAAAATGGTTTTCTCCTATAGCGCCTACAAAGGAATTTGTTGTCCTTACAAAAATATTCACTCCAGCAATAAAGAGGTTAGTTCTGTTAACAAATTTGTTTATGTCAGTAAAAACTGCAGTTGTGTCAATCATTTTCCTTGCTCTTGCAGCCAATTTTCTTTATAGGTGCTATAGTAACTGACCTGCTTGTTGTGCCAGCAATACTTTTTTCTTCGTGTAGACGAAAGTTAGCATCATAACCGGACGATTGGCTTTACCATTATGCGAGGACAGATCCATCTTTGAACATTCACGTGTGAATTTTGACAATCGTTCTCTCCCTCATTGTACAATCACCGAGTTTTCGTTTTCCATTGAATGCGATCACTTGCTTTTTCTGCTTCACGTCCTAGTATATCCTGAAACCCTGCGGGGGCGAAAGACTCTTGCCTATCAAAGGTATGTTTTCGCGGCAACTTTCTTAACCAGGGTGACAGCAACAACCCCTCCTGTGAATGAAATAGATCGCACACGTCACGCGTTGTATACCTTTTCAATATCTTGGACTTTTCTTCTTGGACGTCCAAAGTACAATAATAACTTTACGTTCGTACAGTAAAGAAGAAAAAGAAGATCCACGTCTATGAATCTTGCTTTGATATCGTTTCACACATCTGCTCCTTCTCTTTTTCCAATTTTTATTGAGCTTGATTCAAGAGGAATGATTAATTCGATTTTCGATCATTCCATGCCGGTGAATACCTGGTTATATCATTGAAAAAATCCCGAGACAAAACGTCTCGTGAAACTCTTTTATCTCTCTAATTGATCTAAAAAGAGAAAAACGAGGGTCATATTATCCTTGAAATAAATTTCTTAAGAGGTGGATAAAGAAACAACAGCAGAAAAAGGAACGTTGGAAAAGGGTCTGTCTCGTTATACGCATATACATGTATAGGTGTATATATATATATATGAAGAAAATTCGACCGCTATGTGCCTCTTTCAAGCCCCGTTTACACCTTGAATGTGTACCCCAAACAAGGGACGTCAAGTCCAAAGGTCTAAAGCATTTATATAAATTCTCTTGGGGTAACCATAACAACCGTCGTGGGCTGCCACAATGAAGAAGGAGCATATATCGTTGTGTTGAGATGTTTCTCAATGGATTTTCCAAGGCACTGGGCAAACACAAGCAAATAGAGGCCAACTCACGTCCTCCTTCTTCTTTTTCTCTTCCTTATTTTGCTCAAACTCCAAGAGCAATGACAACATTCTATACTGCAGTTTGAAAAAAGATTGGAAGGAGGGAAAAAAAGTCAGTTATTGTCCTTGCCCACCTACTCAGGATATACTGACAACTATTTCACTCGTGAACATGTGTAAAGTGAATTTATCGATAAAATAGGGTCGTATAATAAGATTTCTCTCAGTTGCCAGAATCAGGGAGAAGGGTGTTTTCTCTTACTCTTTAATACTTATATTTCATTATTTTCATCTAGTTGTGAATATTATTCTTCAAATATTCCAATCGATCAAAAATCATGAAAATCCATTCATCAAAATATGTTTTTTTTTCCTAACATCGTTGTTTTTATTGTCCATTTTATAAAATCCAAAACCCAAGAGTGGTAAGCAACAGAAACATGAAACCGGATGGTAGGATTTGAAGATTTGGTCGATATCTTTCAAAGGTAGACGAGATAGTCAGGAGAATAAGGTATTGTAAGCACTTCCTGTCCAGTATTATTGGACCATCTTCTCGAGAGAAAGAAAAAAAAATGATCAATGAAAGGAAATACAGGTGGAGGGTCAAAAGTAAAGATGATTTTTGTAATTCGAGTGCACATACCTTTAAAATACCTTTGTTGCTACTTTACAGGGAAATTGGATGTACCGATATCTTCTTTCTTCTCCTCCTCTTCTTCCGTTTAGCTGAAGATTATGAATACTGTAATATAATGTAATGTAATTTGATGTAATGACTAGCACCGTATCGCAGGTGTACACGTGTATACTGTTACCAGGAGAGAATTGATTCAATGTTCATCAAAGGATTCTTCTTAAAGAAAAAGTACATTGACGCATAAATCCCTGCCACAAGATTTGCTTCTTGAAAAGCAATAGACTAGCAGTACCAAGGTATATAACGAGTAGTAATCTACGGGGAAATACGTGGAAATAAAATTATAGTTTTAATAGGTATCGTACAAACATTTTTTGGGTTTTCGGACAGGGAATGTTTTCGCTGTGTCGCGAGACTGCACCTCGTGATCCTCAAATTCATCTCAAATATCCAATTTCATCGTTAAAAACTTAAATTGGAAGAAACCTTTCCGTTCTCAAATTGCAATAGGTAGGTAAAGATCGTGTTTCGTGTCTTTCTCTTCACGGTATCCCTTGGAGGGTGTTGCTCGGGTTATTAATCAGACGAAACCTCACGACGTAACCCCACGAGAATGAAATTCAAATCGCGATTGACCATCGTTTGTGGTGGTTGGTAAGAGAATCCTCAAAGATGCGTGTTATCAAGTAACTGATTTTATTGTTACGTTCATAGAGTTCATCGAGATAGAGTGATTTTTTTTTCCATGCATGTTACCCTGTTCACAGTTTTTTTTTCAAATATGCGTCCCTCAAACTTTTGATTACAACTTGATTCCCTGATGGAAAATGTTTTTTTTTTTTTTCAATATACATCAAAAACGAATCTCATGATTTATTTTAATTATTTTTCTTTAAAATCGTAAAGCTATTTCATTAGGATACCTTTGAAATCACCTGAAACCCAAAAGACCCTTCTCAAATAATGAAACAGTAAAAAAATAACAAAATGAGATTGAGAGGATACATTTCAATCACCAGATTGGGGATTTGACTACACAACGCCAGTTTTTCTTCCATTTTTTTCCCCTATCATACCCTTCAACCTTTCCCACGACATCACGTGTCTCTGCACGTGGTCAGTGGTTATTTTTTCCCCTCATACATCACATAAGGTTTCTCCACAGTTTTTTCTCATCTTTTTTTTTCAACAAAGTTTGAAAGAGATCATCTATTAATAGATGCAAGTAGAAGAACTTCACTTTCGTCTTTAAGACTTTTTTTTTCTTTCTAAAAGCCAAAGAGATTCGAGTAAATAAGGGCACGAGAATTCCATAATATGAAGAACACATGGAGAATTAGATTACATTCCGCTGGGTTTTTTCTTTTTTTTTTTTCCTCTCTGTCGTGGCGGTTTCCGAGTTTAACGTAACGTTGTTATTGGGAAGAAAAAAAAGTGATCGTACATTGGAAGGCTTGAAGCTTGTTCGTCCGAGTCATTGAGATTTTTCACAAGAGGAATGAAAAAAAATATTGAATCTAGAAATAAACGCGTCATGTTCGTATCGTGAATTAAATTTTCTATCTACGTGCGACTTTCCGATGTAGCAAATTGTTTTGAAGAATTTTAGAATGAATTAGTGATAATTGAGACTCATTCATCCACGACGTGGATTAATGAACGTAAATTAACTGTCAATCTTGTGAATGGAAAAATGTGTCCACCATGCATGATGATTACTTTCAACGGAAGAGCAGCAACCTGACAATTAGAGAGGACGAACTGAGAAGGAAATTCGAGCCATTTAAAAGAGCTGTCAAGCAAATGTTTGGAAAGACTGTTTTAAAAATATATACATACATACATCATGTAAAACGATCACATGTGGATATCTTCTAAATGATTTTTCTAGATATTGAGAACAATAATATATAAGTTTTGGTACCCGGTGAAGAAGGTGGTTTCGACTTTCGACCACCTGTGGTTCGCATTACGGACGGGCATGAGAGGACAACTTTTCTAAATTTCGCGCACATGCCTGTACACTCTCTCAACCCCCAGCTCATAAAGACCCACACACGAAGCGCTACCACACTCGAACCAATTATTATCGGTTTTGAGTGACCGCTTCCGCTCTCTCATTTATTCCAAGAGTGTGCGCGCACGCATAAGCGTACATTCGAAAATTTGGCGCGACCGAATGACGCCTGATCGAATACGATACCCGTACTTGTACATTCCTCAACGCGTATGTGAGTTTATTCTTTTTGCACGTCGTTCATGGTGATTTCATGTTATTTCGTGATAATTGAAAATTTCAGTGGTACGCGAATTAAAATTATCAACGCATGTTATTTATATTACCGTTTACTCTTTGTATTTAAATTCATTTGTTTACATCTCGAGTGAATTGTATAACGAAAAAACTATGTTATCATATGAACATTTGACCCATCTGTCCATAAAATTCCAATAATTTCGAAATAGTAAAATAAGTGGTAATTTAGAAGCTAGAAAGATAAACAGATCCTTTAAAAGTTTTTATCGTAAAAGTGGTGCTCTCTTGAGCACAAGGGGATACGTTAAGATACAAATATTTCCATCATTCGAACCACTTTACACAACAGCGTTGCATGGGGGATTGGATAGATCCTCTCTACCTACGCTTTGAAAGATCTTGATGATCCCTTCACTTTTCTAACCGTCATCCTGAAAATTGACACGACACTTATTGGGTTGTGACAAAAAAATTCGACCTGCTTCTTCTTTGATTCATATTTACAAGATATATTGTGGTTTTCTCGATTTTTTAATGAGGAATAATTAATTCTGAACACTATTCTCAGTTATTAATCGAATAAAAATTTGAAAAATATTGAAGAAAACATAAAATGCAGCTGGTGGGAAAAGAATAATACAAGCAAAGGAGAGTAGAGAATTTTGACGTGTAGGATTGACTTAATATGTCTATTATCGGAGCCAGTAAGCCACCACCTGGATATATATACTGTCCGCGTTTTTTCTCCGGACTCTTTTATTATTTCGAAAATATTTCCGTGGCTTCGAGCAAGAATAACATTCTCGGCCGCGAAAGGAAAAAAAAGAAATCCTCGAAATCTTTTGAAGTATATTTTCCTTTGCAACATAAGAGGGAAGGAGAAGATATTCTATTGAACTTGTGATTCGATCCGTGAAAAGTCTCTAAGTCCACCTTTCTGGGCGCTTAAACGGCGTCAAATAATACAATAATTGTCCCTTTTAAGAGTCGAAAAGGTACATTTTTAAGAAATTTGTCTCCTCCCTTTCTTCTGTTACTATACTCCATCGTTTATAATATTCGAGGTATATAATTCTTCTGTCAACTCGAGTCAGTTTGCAACGTGAGGTTTTAAACTCTCTTCATCTGTAACGTATTTTTACTAACGCTTCTCTTTTTCATTCTTTCCTCTTTATATTGAATTTTTGGATTCCAAGTTCGGGCAAGAGAAAACATTGTGCCTCGTCAAATGAATGAAAAATGAATTTCAACTTGGTTTATGATATCCAATGAACTCCACACGATTGGAAATTTTGTGTCGAATTGTCAATTCAAGTGTACACAATTTTTGAACTTTTCATGGGATTAACAGTTAACTTCCCGATAAACATTTTATGTCTCTGTGATAAGTTTCAGACGAGTATTAATCTAAAGCTTATCTAAAAGAAGAAAATGTTGTATGAGTCACAAAACGTTTACTGGGTTGACGTTTATGTTAGCGAAATTGCTCTTGTTCTCCTTATACAAAAATTCATCCGTTGAATATATTACGAATAGAATGTTTCGTTCTTTTATTCGATCACAGTAGACTGAATCATTGGAAATTTGTAATTCACAGCATTCCGACGCCACTGCGGTCACAATGGTAGGCCATATAAATGGTTTAGTGGGCCTTTTGTATGGGATATAAGTTGGAATAACTTGAAAATCACTCTACAACATTGGCTTGTCTGACAAAAGAAGGGTCGTTCTTAAGAGCGTCAAAAGGACGTAAATGTATTCATTTACATCGGCAAAAAATGAGGTGAAAGGCAAAAACATGATGACGTTAACAGAAATAAATTTCAATCAAATTCGAATACTCGTGATAGTTGGATTAAGGAAGAAATACCGACTCGTCGTTACAATTATTTATTATTGAAGAAAAATTTTAAACTTGAGGAATTTATAGATTTAGAATAGAATTCATGGACAGGAGATGAATAATGTGATGAAAAGATTTGCGTGGTTACAAAAATTCATCTCTTGAAAGTGATTAGGTTAATCTCGATCATCCTGGCTCAAGTTTTTATGAGGACTGTCACATTTGACTACCTTCGAAGCCTTGCCAGGAAGACCTTGTCTGAATCAGAAATCGATGAAAGATTCCAGATCGAAGAATCGAGGTCTTCAGGAATAAAAAAGGTTGCATGAATTCGTCGGCTAGGGAAAGAGAGAATCAATGAGAAAGAGGAATTTCACATTTTCGGACAATAAACAGAGCTCCGCAGAAGAAAAATTTGCTAATGCAGCAAATCTAAGTATATTATACATATATAACAAGATCAAACAGGACTAAAAATTACAGTAAATTGACAGAAATATTCCTGCCCATTCCCTAGAATTTTAGTCAACGCACTGAAATTTTCTAGTACCGAGTTGACATAAATTTTCAGTTGTTTTTTTTTTTCAATGTATGGAATAGCAAATTTTTTTGTTAGCTCAACAAAAAATTTACTGTTTTAGTTGGCCACGTTATTGTTTCAGACGAAAAAAATGAACTTCTCCAATAAACCAGAGACAATAAGGTTTAGAAAATTGATTTGTACATCAAAACATGGAAAATTACGAATCCTGCAAAAAAAATATCAAATACCTACGATTGAAACTTAGAATACTGAACTTTATATTACTGAATTTTATAAAGTGCATTTCAAAATTCCTCTGTTCAGAGCATTTTGAATTTCAACAATCTCTCATATTATAGGGTGGAAACTCTTCTTCTAAACTCAACAGAAGTTTATGATGTCTTGAAAAATCAAGAAAAAGTCATATTTTTATAAAAACTATTATATTCTCGGGTGTAATTTCCTCTGTGCAACAAATTTATTGCATATATCCAATCGAATAGCCCTCACGGAATATCGTCACGTCGATCCGATGATAATTTCTAACTGGTTATTTAGGCGCAAAACACATTGTTCGTGCTTCGTTATTATATCGATATCCAATGCCACTTGAATTCACGAAAATACATGAAAGGGGGAGCACATTTCGTCATTCAAGAAGAAAAAGGTGGTCACGTAGATATAAATTCTTTCCTTATGAGCGATCATTGGAGCGTTTTGAATCTTTATTTGAAAACCGAGCCTCTTCCTTTACAGCCACCCTCCCACGTGTTCTGGCCAATTCGAAATCAAAGAAGAAAAGAAAGGCGGAGAAGAAGGAGAAGGATAAAAAAAAAACGAATGAATTGGTTCTCTGGCACTCATGTACATGTCTCTAGTGCAACCAGCCAATCACCTTCCTTTTTCTTGGATCCTCATCTTCTCTTTTGAGGCGAGATACATAGAGTCCAATTCCTTTTGTGAACACGTGCACGAGAAATCGTAAATCTAACAGAAGAAAAACCTCTATAGAAAACGAGACAAGAGATCCTTGATCGTTTTGAGGTGCTTATGTATCGCATGCATATACACCGACAACATATACGAATGGTATACATTTATACATACGTTCCTTTAAGAATATAATTTATTTAGGGATATACATAATGATCTCGCGTTTATCGATCTATCGGATGACGTTTTATTGTTGAATTTATATCGTATACTTTGGATTTAATTCTCGTCATCTCAGTGTTGGATTTATGAAAATCCAAGGATTTTATACAATTGACGTAGACAATTTATATTTTACCATACAAGAGAAGTATATGCATACTTCTCTTTCTCGTAAAAATTGTTTGTTGGAAGATCATTCAAATGCAAATCATGCAAAAGAAAATATATTTTTCAAGTATATTCAATTAAATAGCGATTCATGTAATTGGAACGAATTGCCGTAACTTTTCCAAATATTCTGAAAGAATGAGGATTCATCTCGAGGAATGACGAACAAGAAAGAAAAGGAAAATAGAGATAACTGGAAGCCGATTCCTTCTCAGCGTGTCTTCTCGCGGCATCAAATATTTGACAATATTTTCAAAAGTTTCGAAAACGTAACCTAATACTCTGCCACTTTGGTTGGAGATTAGAAGGGATACACGACCACATAGAAATAGAATTTCTTTATGTGGCGTCAAATCTTCGACGTTAAGAAGTGTATGGTGGTTAGGTATCAAGTTGCCTAGATATATGGAACATTCTTCCCCATACACACGAACGTACGTGTACTTACGTCCTCGGGAGGTCCTCTTCTCGGTTGCCTTAGGTTAGAGAGATCTGCAAAGATCAGACCGATAATCTAAATGAAAAATTGTATTGAATCGTACGTCGGAGTATAATAAAAGCTTTCAGGTAGTTGGCTACCCATATAATGATGGTTAATGTACGTAATCTGATCCAACCGGATCTATTTTTTTCGATCCACCATTCTCATTTCAGGAATATTTTTCTCTCTTGTTACACCTTCTACTTTGTGAACGATGATGTTAGATATTTGTTGAGTAACACATTGTAATCATTTGAAATTTACTCTGTGAAAGAGGAAGGGAGGTTTATTATGTGCGGTACAAAGGGAAGAAGGGGACCCAAGTGAAATGCTCGTACGAGTGAACGAATATTAGATAAACGTGAGTTACGATACGTTTATTTGATTTCTGAATTATATTATAGGATATTGTTTTCCTCTTCTCCTCTTTCGTGCGTAAATACCCCAGTAGAAATTATGTTTGGGAATTAGTTGGGTCCCAGCTAGTTTTCCCAGATGTTAGGTTGGTTTCTGGTTAGTTTTGTAACACACTTTCCAGCCTGTGCCCATCCAGATGTCCCAGGGAACTGCTAGAATGTTGTTCAAATTGGTAATTAGAAATGTGAAATCATGTGTTTTCTGTAAAATCACACCTATGGATAAGGTAACAATGTGTTTTGACATGTAATCTCTAGTCAAGAACGTTGCTTTTGAATTTATTTCCATAAAATAATCCCGCGTGACAAATTGAAACGTTGGGGCTTCCTTGTATTCCTCTGATCGTGTTGATGGACTATCAATGTTACTGTACGATTAGTTGACGCATGAAAAATCTACGTAAATCCAACTAAATGTTTGGGCACAAGTCAAATTGGCTGAAATGTGTTGTCCAGTTACCCCCACATGGGTCGCATCTAGTACGTGGATGGTAAAAAGTCTACATCGATAGTTAACAAATATCAGTTTGAAATCCGACTTAATATCGCATGACTTGGAGGTTAATCTATTTTATTCACACATAATATATTATATTGATAGTTATCTAATGATCTATCACCCTTCAATATAATACATTATGGATGTCATCATATTTTTATTACTCATCATATTAATGTACAATGGATCATCAGTTGAATAATAATATATTACATTGTACATGAAGACAATCTCAACCTTAATAGATTGTTTTTGAAGTTATGTTACATTAGGTCGGATTTCAAATTGATATATGTTAACTATTAATGTAACCCTTTTCACAGTGCATGAACAAATAATTTGTTAAAACACCATCATATGAATTATTATTTTAATACACGAAAAGACCGAGTTTATTAATATTTAGAAAAATGACTATCAATTCAAGGAAAAAGAGGATCGCTGAAAAATACTCGTGGTAAATTCATAGTAGAAATATCAAAGGTTGATCGTCTTATTGTGATTTCTCACAGTGAAACTATCAACTTATGGTGAATTCACTACGAATATTCTTCGAGGATCTTCCTTTTTTTATGAATTAACAGTCATTTTTCTAGTACAGTTTGAAATCATTTTCATGACAAAATTTTGAAATTCATACGAGTTGAAATAATTATATAATGATAGAATATTGGAAAAAAGAAAGATTCTCGAATGTGCAGTATGAAATAATTGAAAGGGTCCGTAGGAAGGCCCTTAGGTCTAAAGGACCGCCATCTATCATTTAAGGACGAAACTTTATCGTCTACGAAGGTTAGAGGATCCTGTAACAGATGGTGCAACGACCCTGTCGAAAAAGATGAAACCGTCTTATGGTACTGTTAAAAACTTATTCACTGGTGAAATATTCTCTTTGAGTTTTTCTTTGCATTTTACAGGAAAAAACAAAATTGTAAACATTGACTGCAATAACGGAGTGTTTGAATCGCAAATTTTTCAATATAAAACGTAATATTGACAAAAAGATAATAAAATCACTGAATTTACGTTTGAAAACTGCAATAATTCACGTTACTCTAAGTGTAATATGTTCTATCATATATAAGAAAGACAATGAACTTTTGAATTCAAAGCCTCTAAGCACACCATTGTTATAAGTTACCACGTATAGTTGATTAGTTCTCATTCGTTTCGTATTTGAGCAAGATTGTTTTTTGACAATCTTCACAATTCACTCTTTTCACAGTACAAAAAAGCTTCATTCGAGAAATGATTTGTAAAAATCTATGAATAAATGAATTGACAGTTCGACTTGTTTTTAAAATATATGTAAATGAATCTGTTTGTTGTGAAAAACAGATTGCTTGTTTCTTATGAAATATTTAGTTGTTGAAATATCTCAAAGAGATGAATACAGCAAGTTAGTTTGATTCTTGATTGAGTAAATAAAAATATTGATCGATTAGACGAAAACGGAACTCCTCGACAGTCTAATCTTTCTTCTTTACTGACCCTGGCAGCAATTAGAACTCGGAAATTGGATTTGGACTTGAGTTATACCTCGACTATAATTAGATGCGCGAGAATGAAATTGTTTCAAGCGCGAATCTATGCAATCTACGTGCTATTACAGTTCTGTATTTAATCTACTTTTCAAGCATTTTTAGATCATTAAAACATAATCGTCTGAATCTCATGTCATTGAAATCTCATTGGTTGTCTTTTTTTTTTCAATTTTGAAGTCACAAGTTTGCTCTCAGACAAATTTTCATACAAAAATAATTGGTTAGTTATTTTTTTTTATTTTCAATATAATTTGTTAATCTTTTTAAAAGGGAAGGATAAGGGTGAAATGAAAGAGAAATTTTCAAAGTACACACAGTTTATTCATATGACACACAATTACATATAGATATCCTCTGTATACATATTGTCAATAAGAGAAAAAGAAACTGATTGGATCATGCTTATCCAACGCACACAGAAGAACAAAGCAACATATGATTAACATATAATGCAATTTGATTAATATTGTTAAAGATTAAACAATAAAACACACGAATAAACACACACATTGAGAACAATCAAAACAATACAAAAATTTATACGATATTTGAATGAAAAATTGAAATGCCAATACATCGAAATGAAAGAAAATTGTTGTTATTTATCCATTGGGCGTACGTCGTCTGTTTATCATTCGCTATCACTTATCACAAAGCACGAGCTTGAGCAAAATTCTCTTATATATTTCCTAAATTATTCTTATGAACTATAAATCACAGTTTATTTTCTCATCCCGTATTCCCCCGTATAATCGTTATTTGATAAATTGCACCCTCGTTTTAAAGCTCTCATCACAGATTCGCTCTGATTCCTACAATCTACTTATTGCGATATTTTTCATCTATATTCTACTATCACATCGTTTATTGGAGAATTGCAATATTTTGATTGCACAACGATAACATATTGCACAGCGATAAAAACTTGTGTATAAAATTTCAATTATCTCATATATCACAGTTTATCATTTTATAAAATATGCACTGGGCGGCCTATTTTCTCGAACGTAGTTCGATAAATATACATGTAATGTGTAATACGTAATATAATAAAATGTTACTTCTATATTTAAACAATATTTTTATCATTAAGAGGTTGCTAAACTAATTCAGTCATTCAGACGACGATTATCTACAATTTACGCCCTTTTCAAATGTATTCCGTGGAAGATATTGTGCGATGTTTTGAGGGGGAAAAAAAGCGGTAGATTGACGGCACTGAAGTAACGACAACAGTGAATCGATATGAGGCAAAAGAAAATAATCCAATTAAAGCTCCGAACCAGGAGTTGAGTACATTAAACCAGTATTAAAATTCAGTAGATCGAGGTACAGATTTTTTTATTCTTATGAACTACTTTTAACGATTAAAGCTAGGATACTTTTCATTTGAAAGACAACATATCGAATTGAATGGATAATGAAAAAAAGAAAAAAAAAAGAATTGATTGAAACATTGGAAATGTCTTAAATTGACTTACAACTACGTATCTCTTCTTTCATCTCGTTCTCCAGATTCTCGTTAGTCAAATTGACGCGATCGTCGTCTTCCCATGGTATTGTAGACGAAGAAAAGTGCTGAGGTTGTTGATAACGGAACCTCCAATGTCGTCCCAGGGATGTCAAAGTGTGTAGAGTCGATGAAAGGTCGATGACCATCTTCAAAGTAATTGCCTCCTTATCGTACGGTGAGAGGATGAACAATATTTTCGGATTCAGTTGGATCAAAATCTTCATTGTGCTCAATTTTTTGGTCTCCTTGTTGTTGTTGTTGTTGTTGTAGTACCACGGAGGCGCGTGTTTTACATTTGAACACGAAAAGTACTGTACGTCACGGCACGAAAAGAAGACAAGCTATAACGCGTGGTTGGAAGAGATCGGGAGGTATCGATGTACGTTTACACGTGCGAGGCAAGGGGTTTCACGATCGAGTAAAGATTGTTTGGATGTCCGTGTTTTTCTCCCTTTTTCGAACTTCCTTCTCTCCCTTCCCACTCGATCGGGAAAGAAACTTGTCTTTAAGAGTGGGTGTGATTGAATGCGATCTGGGATGAGAAATCCTCGTCTTATATAGCCAACGTATAACGCGCATGCGCTTTTTCCTTTCTCTCTTTCTCTCCTGCTGAAACCTCGTACGAAGGCAGAGGGTGGTGAGATGGATTCTTTTTTATTTCCATGCTTCTTTTCTTCTCTCTTTTTGCTACTTCTTTTCGAAGGCATATTCTTCCCTTGTGCGTGAAAGTTACACAAAGTGTGTGTTGAACGTTATAACGAAGGGAGGAACCTTTTTTTTCTTCCCTCTTTCACCCTCGCCTTTGATCTCATTTACCTCTTACCTTGAAAGTTACGTGTGAAGCTTCTTAACGAATAGATCTTCTCGCAAATTTTTGTACCCATTGTTCACAATGATTTGCAATTTGTTTTTATTACACGAGAGAAAATAAATCCATGTATGAGATAGAGATGTAGAGGTGCACGATATTTCACAGTATCGATATTTTATATACAATTCTTATAAAGTTTTTGTCGATATTTTATAAAATTCAATATGAACTTTACACAGTTTCTATAAAAAATATCGTGCACCTCTATTCTGGTGTACAAAGGTTTCGCACGATTTATATTGAGATTGTATGAAAACTATATGTGATGGATTATACTAGAGGTGATTCTTATATATAATTTTTATACAGTGGAGGAATCAAGAATCTTTACACGTCGAATCTCATGTATGAAATTTATAAATAATCTTTGTGCGGAATATATGTAAATTCTAAAAGATTATTTTTTAGTATAGACTCTCTATAATTTATACATCTATCGTTTCATATACAATTTTTATACAACTATTCTTATAGAATCGTTTTTGGCTTTTCATACTCAATAATAATGAAATAAAAATAAGGAGTCAAACCGAAGTTTCGGGGTTGGGGAGTTCAACTAGTTCATAGATTGATTTGGAGATAATTCTTCATGTTATTTTACAATATTAACCAATTTTCTCCCCTTTGTGTAAGCCCTTTACGGAAGCTTATTCTACACTTCTTTCCAATTTCAAATCCAATTTGCGTATTCAATTTGTTTTCATGTATTCTTAGTGCTTTGATTATACAATTGTTTGAAATTATCATAAATTGATTGCTATAAAAAACAGTATCGGAAACATCTTCTACAACATTTTAATTCAAACTATTTATATTGTTAACCTTTTGAATTCAGTTTGAATAATTTTTATAAAATTATACAAACTTGTAAAAGAAAAGTCAGGAAGATCGCCCGTAAAAATGGCGATTTCCTTTACATTGGAAGAAATATTTTTCTCTCCCCTGAAATTATCCAATGAAATACGAGATTTTCCTTCCAAGCGGAGTGTAATTCAATTCTTTATCAAATAGTTGAAAACCTATCCAATCACCAGCAATCGTTACTTCTGCTGCCGTCCGCCGTCCCTTTTTGCTTCAGCTTTTTACTTTTCATCCTTTTCTCCTTCTTCTTCGTCTTTTTCTTCTACAATCACAAGTCGTCATCGTCGGCTTTTACCTCTCCAGTAAACGTATCGTAAAACCTTCATTGTATCCTTTTCCCTCGTACCGGCCAATGTTCTTTTTCTTCGTTCAGCACGAGCTAACCACGTGTTTTCCAAGCGCTTGATTTACCAAGGGCTTGTGCCGCGCATGCGTCGCTCTATGTACTTGCTACCGTGCGCAGCTCGTGCTGCGCGCGCGATCACGTTTTATACCCTTACTCGCGTCTTTCCCCTTCCATTCTCGGGGATCATTCTTGAAATCCCTCTCTCTCTTTCTTCCTTCTTTTATCCATCTTTTTTACTTGTTATGCCATGCGCAGCTCGTGCTGCGCGTGCGCCAGGAACGATTCAAGACCCCTATTTCTGTCTTCTTTTTGTACAAGGCTTATCTTACTTTCCTTTCTCGTTCCTTTTTTCATCTTCTCAACTGTTGGTCTGTTGTTGCTGTTACTACTGCCGCTGCTGTTCCTGCTGCTTTTGCTGCTGCGCTACACACGTGATGTACGCGGGCGATACGCGTGTCCTTTCTTTCCTTCTTCCTTCTTTTCTTTCCCTATTAAATACTTGAAGTGTGTACAGTATTTTACGCACGTGGGACAATTTCGAACAATCCTGGGCAATATTAAGAGCGAAATGAGAATTCACCGGCATTGGTCAATTACATCTAGTTATTCATAATGAAGTATCTTTCAAGCGTCTATTCATGTCACAATTGATTCAATTAGAATAAAGCATAGAGAGTGTACTTGATGTATTTTACATCAGAAGAACCAGTTCTCGAGTCGAAGTATTCAAAATATGGGCTATTGAAACTACCAAGCCTCTAATTAACTCCTCTGAAATTTCATGTCAATAAAAAGTTCATGTATTTAGCTTCAAAGATGTGCTTCTAAAAACCATGTAGATTGCACCATCAAAATTCAACGAAGGAATTTCGCTATCGCAATTATTTTGGGGAAAATTACACAATTATCTTCGAGTGTGGATTTTAAAAGTTCCCAACAATCCTGCTGCTTCTCAAAGTTTTCCATTCACTTTCAATCCTCGTAATCGTGATCATCAATAAACGTCAGAGCAATGAAAAAAATCTTCCAACGTATGACAAGAATTTGTCAGTAAGAATCGTAATGAATGAGAAAAAAATAAAATCATTACTTATCGTTGAAACTCATCTCGGACTGAAAGGTTTAAGATTCCCTTGTCCGAACGGTGGTATTATCGATCATGAGATACTATGTAGATGTAAGTGTAGGGTTGACGGATTAAAATTTTTAACGTGTTTTCATTTCATCCGATAAAATCGCCAACGACGACGGCGACGAAGAAGAAGAAGAAGAAGGAGTGATCGTTACAGATCGTTGGAAAATGCGCTGCCCGCTTGAAAATACGCTGATTAAAATACCCTCGCATCATGAAATTTATATACGTACGTATATACATATATGTGTCTGCACGCATTTTCTTTCTCCCTCTCGATGAATCGTTTAAGATCGACAAGGCGTTAATGATCGATCGGTCGAAGAAGCGCCCGAGCTAAACGATCGGATTATTCGCGTATCGCTCGATCTTATAACTTATTCCACGGTCGGTCTCTCGTATAATAGTATGATCAGATCTTGTCGTAAAAACCTTTTTCCCCACGCAATTATTTCACTGCTCCTGGAGGTGTTTTGTGCTCTCTTACCACATGAACTTAATCCCATGCTTCGTTCAATTGGATGACCAAAGGGTAAAATGTGTATAACATTTTACATAAGTTTCATATCTTGTAATTTTCATCGGGGACCGAGGGGGTTGGCCGAGATAATAAAATTGATGGAATGCTTGCTCGTCGTTGTCAGACCGTCTTGTAACTTTATCTTCTACATCGATTATAGGAAAACGTTATGATGTACCTACCGGAGGGAAAATAAAAACGGACCTATTATCGCCATTTCCTCTTTTCCTGGTCACTTTTTTTCTCGCTAGATATTGGTTGGAGGGTGTGTTTGTTTATCGGTGAAACATTGGTTGCCTTGGAATCGGGCTGAGGCAGGTCGCGACGGGCCAGGCCAGGCCAGGCCAGGCCAGGACAAGCCAGAAGTGTGTATATCTGGCAGCAGCTGGAGGTTTCGCGCGTGAGAACTCGGTGGCTCCGAGGTTCCCTGGTTCTCGTCGCCACCTGTCCCCGTACTTTTCTCTCCTCCCTTTTCCTCTCTTTATATATCTTATATACTTTCCTTTCGAGACGAGAGTGATGCCAACCCTCGTTTTTTTCCTCCTCCTCCTCCTCTTCTGATCAGATCATCACCATCATCGTCATCGTCGTCATAGAACTTCTCTGCTCCTTCTTTTTCTTTTCCACTCCTATCCTGGTCCTCCTCTCGAATATCCGAACCCTTTCAACTTACAATGGAAACGTCAAACGATTTTATATAGTTTGCATTTTTCACAAAATTTCTGTAAACATCTTTTTCTTTTTTTTCTCCTTCTTCTTCTTCTCCTCAGTCAATACGTTGAAGAATGAATTATGCGAAGCGAGGGTTCTCTTCTCTCACATATCCCGCATGTCCACGCCCTCGTGTACCTACCTACACACCTATCTTGTTGCACGACCTCAACAAGTGGCAAACAAAAGTAGAAGCGTGCAATAAGCGTGGTGGTCGTGTGCGAGAAACTTGTACCATAAGCTACAATCGATTCCCTTCCTTTTTTTTCTCTCTGTATTTCTTCAAAGAAAGCACAACTTCAATGGAAGAGGAGAATAAAGCAGAAGAATGTGTATTTAAATTTCTTGTACTTCAAAGCACAAGTTTTGGTGTCCTTATAAGAACAAAATAAATGATGAATGAATTTCAAAATACTTATGAACAGCAAATTTGCAGGACCGATGTGCCTTCTACACACTGTATAAAAACAAACTTCGGGAAAATTTCAGTACACGTATCAGAAAATTTTTTTATTCATACAGGAAAATTGAAGTGAAAAACATGAATTTTTCATGTAAAATGCGGAAAACTTCCGGTACAACAGGAATTTTTCCTGTACACGGAGAGAAATGTATTTGGAAAAATTACCATTTTATTCGTAAACTAGAACTATTCGGCAAAACCAGACAATAATGTATAATATAACTCCTAATCATTGCCAGTTGTGATGGTAAAAATCGAGATTAATTTGGATTTTTACCATCACAGCTGGCAATGATTAGGAGTTATGCTATAAGTTATTGTCTGATTTTTCCGAATAGTTCTAATTTACGAATAAAATGGTAATCTTTCCAAATAAATTTCTCTCCGTGTATGTAAGCTACAAAATTCGTCATTAACAGAAATTTTCCGGTTCCTGGGTACCGGAAAATTTCAGTTTTTTTTAACAGTTCAGTGGATGATTTTGAATAATTCGTCCCTAAAGGTTAGATAGAACCACGTGTTCCTTGTGCAATATTCTTCTTCCCACCCCTTTCCCTCTCGTTGAGAATGAAAAACCAAAAACTTCACGAGGCTTGCCCGTTTACGGAAGAGATCTCTCATCTCACTGTGGTTTTTGGCACCGACGTACAAGGGTGATCGTTAGCCACGACAGACAAGTTTACAGGCGACAGGATCATCGGTACTCTTGGAAAGAGAATCAAAAGAGATGAAATTGACGATGATGATGATCGGTATACGTGTCGCACGATGATCGTTATGCGAAAGACCGGTATAACAAGATCTTTCATTTCGACTTTTTTTTTTAACTGTGTAACTCTTTTCTTACTTGTATATACGTATATCTGAGGCAATAACGAGTTGAATACATTTCCCAAAAGAGGAAAAAAAGGTATCAATGTTCCCTGTTCGGTACCCGTCACACGAATTTCGAAAATAAATACTCTTGATTTTCATGAATGATGATGTACATCAATATTTCACCCTGAACTTGAACCAATTAAAACATTAAAGATAATGGGTCGATGTTGCAACGAGTTTGGGTAATTGTCATGACGGAGAGCTGATCGTTTTTTACGAGCAATTTCACCAATCGTGCATAAAAATTAACCTAAGGTCAAAGCTATCAATCCGCCCATTTGATTGGCTGATTTTAGGTTTGATCGTAAGTTTATTCTTCTCCCTTTCGATCGGTGAAATCGCTTCGATAGATGCCGATGCAATACTTATAAGAGTTGGAAAATCGACAAGGTGCAAGTTAACTACATTGAAAGAGAGATTGGGACTGTTGTCCATTCATCTTCGTACTCGTCATGTTTCGGTGCTTTTTTGTAATCTTAATAACTGTGGTAATAATTGAGGTTGAATGTGTCAAGTCTGGACCCTGGGAATAAATGCTCCTTCGTTAATTGTACCTTCTCGGTACTCTTGAAATTGAATTTATGGAGAAACGGATACATATATATTGCGAGTTCAAGCTACATTGTGTAACGTCTCTTTGAATGATGATCGATGAGAGATGAAGAAGACCAGGAGAAATCCTTCCCTTCCTCGTAAGAAATTGAACGAATAATGCAATAACGTTATGAATAAAGGCGGATTAATGAATATTATACCGTGATGTTGCGGAGTTTGAAATTCATCTTATTCCAAAGATATGGGGTGTAAAAACAGTGGAGATATCATTGGAACGACTTAATAGTACACGTTCCGCTCCGTGGATGCTGCTATTTATAACGTGTACCACGAAGCAACAGGTTAACGCCTACGTTTCTTATTCAAGAATAGAGGCATTTAATCGCAAGCGAACGAGATGAAATTGTTCCTTTTGTATTATTTATTCCTCGTGATAACAGCTCGCTCGATTAAAGCCGCGGGGGAAATGAAAAGGTGCAATTTTTTGCGTCCCTCGATCTTTTTTAATTATATTATATATGAACGTAAAACGAGATACACTTTTACGATCGTCAAGCTTCCCTGCCTAGCCCTCGGAGATTGGATGGTGGATTCTCTCGGGTCTTAGATGAATAATAAAAACAAGTGAGAAAAATTTTTAAATCCAACACGCGTATAAAGCGCACCGGCGTTATTTCTTCGCGATCTTCTTTCGAATTAACGCAGGTGTTTGTTCTTGAATAGTGTTTCTTCGTTTCACAGAAGAAAATGAGGGAAAAAAGAAGAGCAGGAAAATTATATGGTTTGTTCGATGAACTCATCTCGCTACAACATCATCGTGCTTTATATTAAGCCAGTTGACAAGAAGTAGCTGGAAAGATAATACGTTTTATGGTAATGCTAATCACAGATAGATATGTGGGAATCACAAAGAAGTACCGACGATTTTTATAGCTTCCTTGGCTAGTTAGTAAATTCAACTGAACTTAATTTCTCGTGCATTTATATTATAATGAACTCAAAAAAAAACAATTCTTGTAAATATTTCTTGCAATCGAAGAATCGAGCAATTCGATGTCAACAATTTGAACCTTGTCCCTCGGTAGTAGATGAACCAAGGGTTATTACCAATCTTCTCTGGCTACAAGTATAATAAGTATATACATACAGATTATTTTTACAAAGCGATTTTCCTGTTTGGCCGACACACTTTGTGAATGAGCTCCCGCTGCACCTGGCTGCCATTGATTGATAATTACAAAATTGTAACGTAGGAGAATCAATTAAATTCGAAAGAATTGAAATCAGTTGATTGATTTAATTTAAACGATCTTAAAATAAAGAATAGTAATGAGATACACATTTTGGGGAGAGAAAAAAAATTTGAAAGCGGATAATTTTATAGAAATCATATCATAACAACAACCATTTACTCGTGACGGGGCAATTATGTGGAACCCAATCTTTGTGAAATCAAGATCGTCCGGAGTAACTGGTCGATGGATCGATTCGATCCAACGATAATAGACTGCCTTCTTTCAAACATATCTTCTCTCCGCTTGAGCTGTAATAATACGTGATTAATAATTCTAGATACATAGATAAAAATTTCTTTTAGATACTTTCAACGTTGTTTCGTTTCTCAAACACAAACAATAATATTCACTCTGAGACCAAATTTATGAAGTAGTACGACGATAATAATTATTCAAAATGACACATAAATACCGTTAGAAATTGATATACCGTCATAATATAGTGCATGAAGTATAATACATTTTGACATTATGGTTCGAAAGTAGTAATGAATATGAAACGAAAAATTGATCTCAATTATCTTCCGGTTCGAGTAGCGTTTCGTACTTATTTCAGAAAATTCATAAGCCCCAAATTAAGATATGAAATCTTCATCGAAGATATATTATAATTAAGAAGAAATTAATGTACCGGGTTTGTTGTTCAATGTTGCAGTCAATACCGTAAGATGTCTCATTCATCATGGTTTCATTTTTTTAATGTCCAATATCATATTTGCATCTTTTTACGTCGTTTTTGTATTTAATTGAATAATTACAAAACTGTGACACGCTATAACGTTATATGGACGATCCATTGACGCGTAATGAATGATAATAACTACCCGCATATCTTCAACTTTTTCCAGCCCATATTAATATGTTTTATAACTCTGTATATAAAATTCCATCCGCCGTATGTTGTTTGGCATTGTGCGTATAGCGGGTGAATATTTCTTAATAATTCCGTTCTTCGTTGTTATTATTTTGCGATTTTGTATTTCAGTATGAATTCGTGCTTACACTGAGAGAAGAGATTATATAAACATTACCAAAATTCCAGTATGATAATTGAGTGACACATGGGGATTTTAGATGAACGTTGCTTTCTTCTCAATTATAATCATCCCATATCTAATATACCACGCGATATTAAGAGAAAAAAGGATTATTTTATATACATTGGAGTATAAGCTACGCAATAAAATATTGTCCATCACTTTACAATATAGAGAAGTATGTAAATTCGGTTGAACGAATCCTTACTGAGTAGTTTAGTAAAATTTCACCATTATGCCTGTCAAATATTTCGATCCTTATTTATTGAAATATAATGGTCTACTTGTTGATTTTTGCAGCATATTTGATCAACCAATATCATGCAGTGAGAAAGGTGAAATTCTAATGGATTCAGTAATTGAATATCAATTTCAAAAGATCGATTTCCTGACACGAATAATAATAATTGCATTAATGTGACACAAGTGCTAGGACTCAAATCAATTTTTTGTGAATAATGTACGCAAAAACGCGTGAGTTTATTACAAATATCTCTCCGTACAGCATTTTTTCAGTGTTCCAAATCATGTTCTAAAAACCCCTAGACAGCAATACAGTTCAGAGAGAATTCATATTCAATACTCTTTGGATTTTGAGAATTCATGAAGAATTCTATATGAATACAGGTGGAATTTTTGTGTTGTATGGGTTTTAAATATACCTAATATTGCGCAATATGTCATGAAACAATTGGCTCAAGTTTCAATAAGATGTTAAACCAACTCTATTCTTTCGGTACGTGATTGTCGAAGCAAAATTAAGCAAATCTTCCTTTGGCGAAATACTGTGGGAGGCTTCGTCTTCAAGTTATAAGCAAAATAAATTTCAACGAGAAAATGAAATTTTAAAATCAAGACTACCCTCTACTTTTGACATAGATTGCATCTAAAATATGCCAAAAATTTATATGCTACACTAAAACATTAAGAATATGCTGTCAGTTCAAAATGAAGATCTGAGAATGAGAGGGATATATTTTCAAAGTTCAACACAAGTCGATGAGAAATGAATTAGAAGCACGTACTGCACGCACAAGCGTTGATCTAGAGTAGGTGGTAGTGGGGATGAGCACAGATTTTAGTGAACTAGACAGTAATCTGTATTCAAAAGGTTACGAACCAATCACTGGAAAATATGAAAACAAGAATGTTCTTGAAAGTTCACTAATGTTTCCAAAATACGTGTCGTAGACAATACATATTTATATACGATAGAGGTACGCACAACAAAGCTACATGAATATATAATGTTTATATTGAACATTGCTCAATAATTTCAGAAAAATCATTTCACAAGTAGGAATGAAAGCTACAAGGTATTCAAATATTTTACTTTTTGATGGAGTTATTATTCGTAGTTATGTGACACTATTATTTCTCACATCATAAGACTATCAATTGATGGAGTGTTTACTGTAGTTTATAAGAAATATCGTTGTACATCCTTTTTGAATATGTAATGATTACAAACCTGAACGTATGATAATATTTATTGAACATTTTATCAAGGTTTTGCATAAGTTGCATTATTAATTATATTTCAGCAATTGATAATTCTACTGAATATTATGAAAATCAATGCTGTATTTCACCAATCCATTTCTCTCAGTGTATACGTTCGTGTCGTGGATGGTGCTCGATATCAAGCGCGCATGAAGTTTTTTTAACAATTTACAAGAGAAAGTTGTGAATTGATGGGGTGTTAATCGAATATCATATGTTTTATTCTCCTTTTCTCTTCCGAGAGTACGTTTGATAACCTAAAAAATGAAATATTTGTATTTTCATAATTTTATTGGGTATGGAAAGGATGTGTGCTCATCTGCGACAGCGAGAAATTGGTTACATTAATTCTTAAATTATCGAGACATTTTGGAAATTGCCAGACTGTTTGACTTTGTGATGTCTGACTTGGTACGTGTTGGTGTACGGAGATGAATGATGTTATGGGGTTCTCAACGATATACTTCTGTTATAAAATGACTAAATATAGGATCGATTGAGTTGTAGGGTTTATTTAATACATGTATCAGTAAGTAAAAGTTTTGTTTTTTTTTTAAATTTGGGATAGAAGATTTTGGTTTGTTTGAGTCGTGATTTGAAATATGTGTGGATTTTCAATTGTATGAGATCTGATTCGAAACAGACCAGGGATTCCGGGGAATTCGAGAAACCTCGGGGAAATAAAAATTAGACTAAAAACCCTGGGGATTCTCAGGGAAATCAAGGAAATCACTGGAATTTCATCAACATACAAATATATTTATTAGTCTTTATTTCTTGAATTCCTACAACATATTCTCTGAATTGATAAGAGTGAAATTTTAGACAGTATACACACTGTTAGAAAAGTTCTTAACTTGAATACGAAATTCTTTATGAAATATATTTGATACGTGTAGTTATTTATCAAATTTCACGAATATGTTATTAAAATTAAGAAGGGAATTCTCAACATTAATAATAAAATTGTTAGCATTATGAATCATATCATTGACTTCAATATTTCATTATGAGTTCTGTTTAAGAGGTTATATACAGTTAAAGTTGTCAAAAAATCGATTTTTTTTTTTATTCCTTTTTCGTAATGTACATATATTTGAGTACACCCACAGAGAATTCCAAGTCAATTCGGTGACTGTCCTTGTTACACGCATATTTGTAAAATTTTTTTACTCTATGTCAAGTGCTTTTGAAACTTTGAATGCGTTTTTTCTCCAAACTACACGGAGAAAAATTATGATGTAAATTTAACATCAGTGCATAGATAAAACTTCAAATGTAATTTCTACATCAATTTTGATGGAACTCACATGATACGTACATGATCATTGCTTTGGAAGATTGTAAAAATTACACCAATCCAAAAATATATTTATTATGGTATTATTGACCACGAACAATCTAAATTTTCCATTACACTCGACTGAATCTACTTCTCACGAACGTGATGCCATAAGGCATGCTCAACCATATTTCCACTTATTCAATTCTACAGCAATCTAATGTACATTCAACAAGTACAGTTGCTAATGTTACCTATGCTTTTTTGAATGATAATCTGATTTATTTCCCAGGAATTTTATTCTCATTCTCAAATATACAGTTACCGCAATCTGATGTATATTCAACAATTGCTTCTATGCAAAAACTACTCGCCTGTGTTGGTAATACGACTGAGAAGCGTTGTAACACTCCTTTCAGTTCAAAATTATTAAAATCGCGTCACAAACATGGTGCAAATAGTTTCAACAGTTTTCCGCGAGTATCAGTTTGTTCCTACATTTGATATATATTGAAAACTTGAATCTCCACTCATAGCGTACGGTTAGTGATGATGATAGAATAAAGCGACATAACATTGTATTGTTTCTTATTGTAATATGTAATATGTAAGATGTAGGTGTAAGATAATTCAAGCTGAGTGATTAAAGTTCATTTCACTGCTCAAAAATGCATTTGCATATATTGTCTCGTTGCAAATTCCACAAAAAACACAACAGCAAGAATTAATTCGGAAGATGCAATTTTTTTTATTTCAACTGTCAGTGAAAATTCATACAAATGCGGTGCAAATAATGTGAAATTTTAATCACTTGAATTTTACCCCCATCTTCGTGGGTTTTGTCAAATTTATCGCAATTGCTGTATCTGCTGGCTACCCCAAATTTTTCTCCGTGTATGTTCTCAAAGTCGATGACCAAGATTTCTCGAAAACGGTTTCTTCTCACCGATGGATATGTTTTTTTTTTTTTTTTATGATCAATTTAGGCCAAAATTTTGGTGAAAAATCGATTTTGTTTTTTTAGAAGCTGCCATTTTGGCAATAAATTTTATTTTACTCATTCCTCCGATTAATTACTAGATTACACTGTAAAAAATGTTTCTATGAAATTTAATAGAAAAGTATGTTAAGCAATTAACACATACATCTGGTTGTGAATTTTCAAAGGAACAATTTATTAAAATTCAAGAAGAGGTTTTGAAAATGTGTGAATCATTTCATGTTAGGATGAAATTTCAAAACGATTGTTGAATTTTCAATGAAATCCTTTTGAAAGTTAATTATGAATAGGTATCAAAATTTCAAATGATTATCGTAAATTTTATAACCTATTAATTGAACTTTCATATCCTGGGAAGTATGAAAAATCAAAATATTAATTTTCATATTCAGTATTGATTTTTTGACTATCGTATTTTCAATACAATTCGAATATCTGTATTATAGATATGTAAGATTATTTCTAAATTGAGGAATAAAATTCCGGAATTCTGGGATTGTGAAATCTCGATTCGAGCTTCCTTCATATTATTGTACATCTTTCTTATATATATTTATATATTTATATATAAGAAAGATACAAAGATCATATTGAAAACATTGTAGTTCAAAAGTTAATATTGAAGATGAAATTCAGTTTATGGTTCTCATGTGGATATACATCAATATATCAATCCAAAACATTGTAATTGAATTCTGAAAAATATTTAGCATCTTAGTGAACTTGATTATCATCAAAACAGATGATTTTCAATTAACAAATGATCACCACGTGATTCATCAATTTTGCCGAAGAACGTTTTATCATTTTGCAGGTACAATTATAAAGCGTGGATCTGCAGAAGACATGCGCAGTGACTTCGGCGCACAGTGAATTCATACACTTGTGTATTATTTTTCAATAAAACTATTGAAATTTCATAAATGAAATTTTGAATATTCAAAATGTGTTTGAAATTTCACAAAAATGATTTGAATTTTTCACATTCATTTAGAATTTTCATATGGTTGTTATTGAAATTTCATACTACACTGCAAAATTCAACCATGTAAAAGAAAATTCAAATTGTAGAACTGAATCTTACAAAGCATGTTGGAATTTTAATTTTAATAAAGAATTTTAATACAAAATATTTTGAATTATAATAATACTGATACAACATGAACATGAAATATTAGTGCTATTTTGTATTAAATACGATTCAACTTGCATTTATTTGGAATTTCATAACCAATTTTATATTGGAATTTAAACCTTTTTTTACAGTGTATACATTACTTCAACTCAATCCGTCTAGTTTTTCCATTTTAAAAGATTTAGTCCCGAGATGTGGTCACCGCAAAGCGCTTTTTTTTTTTAGAGGAGCTCCTGGAGGTCGGTTATAACAGCTCTCAAAATTATTATTTTTACAAATAAAAAATGTTAAAATACAGTTCAAAGTTGTCTCAGTATGTGTACAAATTTTTCAATTAATCAATTCAACCGTCTTTTCAGGAAAAATTCTTGAAAAATCGCTTTTTTTGCGCCTCTTAACTGTATATAACCTCTTGATAAACTTTATAACTTTACTAACAGTGTAATGCATTGCACTGTTGGAAACATTCCTCAACTCAATGAGTTATGAAATTTTAGAATTCTTTATTGAAATGTAAAGAATGAAGTATAA
This sequence comes from Gonatopus flavifemur, assembly GCA_018340375.1. Taxonomy (NCBI): domain Eukaryota; kingdom Metazoa; phylum Arthropoda; class Insecta; order Hymenoptera; family Dryinidae; genus Gonatopus; species Gonatopus flavifemur. The sequence continues at coordinate 10,332,461 of JAFFJZ010000006.1, forward strand.
AATTTACAAATATCTCATGGGAATTAAGAATTTTATCATTGAAATTAATATTGCATTATAAAATTTGATAGATTATTGTGTTGTGTGAAACGTTTTATAATATTTTTATAACAACAAGGCAAAATTTTCTATTGCAGAATTCATCATTCAGACAACGATTTTTATTCAAATCAGCTAAAATTCAGCTGGGACACCTGAATTTCAATCGCCGTAGCTGTCGCTACCTCTCAGTGGGGTATTTTAACAAAATAACATTGACATATATTCACAGCATAGCGAGCACTGCTTATGTTATCAAAATCAAGATTAATTAAGTTTATCATAAAAATTACCCTTCTAGTTCGATATCAGGTGGTTAACAAAGGTTTGGAAGTTGAATAGAGCTTTCAGTAAAAGTAGAGGTAATTTACACGCAGCAGTTGGAAACATTGCAGTAATTTGATGTTACGAAGTACAGTTTCGAAGATTGCGAAACTGCACACGTCAACCAGCAGTACTTGTTTATACCAACCATCTGATTCTTGAAGTTCACGCAAACGAATTATCAACTTTTTTCCTTGTTTTCATTTCCCAAATGGATATTTAATTGATTAAATAACATTTTCATGTTAAACTCTCGAAAACTTCACGTGTACGCCTCGTGGAAGGAACTGCACATCCATCTTTGGATCGGGAATGTCTATATAATTAATCGAATAAAAAATCCACATCATTACTTCATTAAACTTCATTTACCTGCCTGCACGCATTATCCTTGTCCCTTCTTTTTCAAATTTTTTCCTTCTTGATCATTACAAAAATTATATCTTCCATTTAACATGTATCACGACCAGGAATAATGATTCCCCTTGTAATTCGTATTATCCTTTGACTTTTTATTCAAACTGTTTATCATTTCTCTTCCTCTTTTCGACAACATTTTCACAATTCGCTTCAATCATAATTACGAAAAACAGTGTTCCCAATAATCGAATCCATCAAACTGACGTGCACCGTGATAACCGATAATGATTCCCACAACGGTGATTCTTTGTGTTCCTCTTGTATTAATTTTCTCCCTTCTTCATCCCTCTCGCTTTGTTTCTCTATCCTATTCTTTTCTTTCTATCAAGATCTTATTGGCAACTTTCTTCTTCTTCTTCTGCTTCTGCTTCTTCTTCTTCCTCTTCTTCTTCCTTCTTCACGCTTGCCACCATCGCGGCGCGACGACCACGTGTTCAACACGCTTCATCCACACGCACGCACGTGTGTAAGTGTGCTGTGTGTTCCTTTCTTCCTTCTTCGTGAAGTATATAGCGGGTACATTTGGTTCAAGCTTGAGACTCTCCACGAAGTCTCTCGGTCGAGTCACACCTGCTCCTTTTTCCCACGAGATCGCTTCGCCCCCAGCCTCCGCAACGTACACATCCACACACGCACAAGCAAATATATACCAGCGCGCAGATTCAAGAACATGATTATATTTATATACATAAATGTACGTGTCCCTTTGGTTCCTAGTTCGGCCATTTTTGCTCAGCGGTATTCTTCGTAGTACATACGGTCGGAGAACCAGGACTGGATAAGATCGTAACATGGGGGCGCCATTAACAAGGATTTTATGTATTATATGTACATATACGTACACCGACATCATACTTGACGACCTACTTCTTCGCGCAGGACCTCGAATTAAACGAGGTCGCGTTAACTCCAATTCTCCAACTCTGCTTTTTTGTGTCTTCTTTTTGGTTTCTTTTCTTTTTCTCTCTCCCCTTCGCCCTTCGTTCTACCTCCTCTTCTTTCGGTTCAGTACGATGAATCAACCTTGTATTATTTCAATCCCCTTTGGGGTTTTCGAAGGATGGAAAAGAAAACCCTAGAATCCAGCTTCTGTTTCTCAAGTTAATCGCGTTGCATTATTCATCACGATCGTCTTCCGCTTGTCACAGGGGAAATTATAATTATGACTCGGTTTACCATATTCTGAAATCTTATTATACAGATTTATCATGAATTATTTAAATAAAAATTTTTCTTCAATTCCACACTTTTATCGCAGTCTCGCGAAATATCGTTCACAAAAATCAGTGATCACAACTGATTTTCATCGCCCCAAGACAAAAGAAAATTTGCATTCGTTATTCATTTCCATATCATCGGAGTTTATCGAAATGACGAGCAACCGGGGAGAATTCTCGACGACGCGACGAATGCTTTTCGCAAGGAAAGTTGAAAAACACGCGTAATAAAAAATAAATTATGTTGAATTCCTCGAGTAGTCGTCCTTAATTGGCAAACAAAACCAGCGAACCAGGAACAACGATAATTCATCGTCCCGACATCTGGCAGAAATTGAAGAACGACAACAGAAGTCAAAAACGAAGAGAATTTCAAAGAAAGTGGGTGCTACGAGGATGAAGTAAAAAGAACCCGCATATCTTGAGTCGAATCAATTAAAGTTATATGTATTTATCCGAACTTTAGTACACACGCAATGATAATAAACGTAAAAACGATGTGATCATTTGAATCCGTCGGAGAGATGATAAATAGAACGCGAGGACAATGTGTTTTTTTTTTTGTTTCTTAATCAGAAAAAGAAGAAAGTGATAAATTGTATATTCCACGATACCATACAATACGATCATACATCAAATATTTTAAGAGAAAAGAAACATCAAAAACTGATCCATCGATCAATGTACGCGCAAAATTTACGATCGATCTGATAAAATATTTCCATGTCCTTTTTGTTTGGGAAATTTGTTGCGATACGCCATTAAATTGCATGAGAGTGAACTTTGAGCGAAGTACTTTATAACGAATATATGATGTATTTTCTCTTTTTTTCCCCTCTTTGATGTAACAACTCTCCGAGGCGTGCAATCCAAAAACTTTTTTTAAATCGATTACGAAAAATTGAAGAGCAATAAAATGGGTAAAATGAAGTATTCAAGTCAGGTACCGAGGATTCGTGTCAATTCGTTACAACGATGAAAAACGTGGTGGTGAATTTTGCCTCCTAGTTGGGCTTCCCTCTTAATTAAAGAGAAAATATATACTCAGCCTTGTTGTTTCATCTCGCAAATGAATTGGAACGTGTTGTTGTAATAACAAGAATGAACGTCACTTACACTCTGTAAAAAGAAAGTCTTAATTTAAGACAATGCTTCTTCCATTGTATCGACGATTGTTTTTTTGGCACGATTTGTTTGCATTATAGATTCAATCGTGAAATTATCTGAATTCAATACTTTCTTTTTACAGTGTGTGAGACAGTGTCGTTAAATTTTTCATGTTCAATTTATGAATTATTACGTTATAATTGGACATGGGGTTTCTGTGTGCAAATTTCTTTTTCATCGAAAATTAATTGAAGGTTCGAATCAAGTTCACTCTGAAACTCTGGATACTCTTTACTTTTTTCATACAGAAGCGAAATAGGTAGCAAAATATTTCCATGCGTCTCCCGTACATAAACGAGCCAAAGGAAGATCCATTCGTTTCACCCCAATTCCTGGCTCTTCTGTATCTAATTCAAAGCGATTCAACTATTAACGAAGAGAGTTTCGTTCAAGCAACGTAATTTGGCTATTAAGAATCTTATTATTAAAGGAACTCGCAAAGCAGAGGATCCTTAATTACAGCACCAAGAAATATGTTAACGATCCGAAAAGGCTCTTGAAAAGATTTGCGTGTTGCACGGCATTGTGCAGCCTTGTGTTTTTTCTTTGTTATTCTTTTCTGTCACGTCCTCATGAAAATGAATAGATAACGATGAAAGGAAAATCGACTTAGGTGCGATCCAATCGCTATGCACGAAAAACGAATGTAAGAGATTTTTGTAGCTATCGTCAATTTAGTATCTCAACTCAAGAGGATACTCAATTTCGTCATCCTGGCAAAAATAATACGCGCAAAAAAGAGAATCGCTGAAAGAAAGAGAAAAATCATTCCTCTTGAGTCGCAGGGAGTTTGATTTCAGTCTCGGTACAGGCATTTCTCCCCCTGTTATGGGAGAGTTGTAAAATCAATACATACGACTACAACAACGTTCTTCAACCCAAGGACTTATATGACCTTGGTCCATCTATCGGCATGAAAATGTATGGAATATACGCCACTTGTCCTTGGCTGTAAAATTTACGCGACAATTAAATTCTACCTTGAAGGGGCCCCCGGTATATGCACACGTCCTGCACCTGATGCTTGGCTCTTACGATTTTTTACCTCTGCTCCTTTTTTGCTTTGTATCTGTGCTTGTTCGTTTTTTTTTCGGGATTGCCGCCGTTGTTGTTCTTGCCGTTGTAGTACTCCTAAAAGCGTCTCGCAATACATAACACGCTCTTCACTCTCAGTATCCTTGACCTCTCTCTCCTTCGTCCTTCTTATTGAACGTTCTCCACTAGAGTAGTATCTCGGAACAGAACAGCCGGAGAACGAGAAACACAGGAAGAATTTGCGCCCGCATTGAATTATCCTCTCGTTGTGCGCTTATACATGTAAGATCGATGCAATTGCACCTGTGCCAATTGTAAATGAAAAATCCTGCCGTACAACGACTCGCTGAGACTACTGTTGTTGTTGCTGTTCCTGCTCAAGGAAATGGAGAAAAAGAATCGTCGATAATAATTTCGATCTATGATATCTTGATGGGTACATGCTCCTTCGAGGTCGCGATACGAATAATCCGCGTGTACGTATGAGAGGGGTTCATGAATTTTTCATGAGATCTTTGTATCATGAGAATTATACGTCTCGTATGAAAATGAATTATATATTTTTATGTATATCCACCTCTCCGTATTTAGAGGAGAAATCGAAATTTCACTAATTTCCTGCAGATGGTTTTTTTCTCTTATGTTCAATCGTGTTTACCGAAAGTTATAGCTCGAGTTTTCCATGAGTTGGTTTGTTTGGATACGGGATTCGCTATGAATGTTCGAGAAGCTCATAGTATATACACAAAATTGTTGCAAGAAGGGAAGATTTTCATCAATACCATCTCGAATGCAATTCAATGAGATTCAATGATGATCCACTCAACTCTTCGATTTTAGTTCCGCTAAATTGATCGAACAACATCCAACATCCAACATCCGAAGGGACCAAGGTTATCGACCGATCAATTTTATACAACCGCAATACACTGTTTTGATTGCTTTATGAACGTGGTGTGCTGAAACTTATTTTCGTATAGTGGGCCCTGCGTGGTTTCCAATGTTGTTGTTGTTGGCAGTGTCGTCGCCGTCTTGATCGCTGTCGTGTCTTGGCGAGTGGTTTGAATGTGCTTGTATAGTAGTAAAGTAGTAGAGGCCATTGAGGAGAAGGGGGGGCCCCTTAGGGGGACCTTGCCCCCAGAAGTGGCTCCCCGGTAGCGCCGCCGTCGCGCACCTGCCGCTTATTCCCACGCCGAGGCTCACGTTCGCCTCATCTTTCCTCTGTTCACTTTACGTCTTCTCTTTCCTCCTTCCTCATGCTTCTACTTCTTCACTCTTTTTGACCTACCCCCTTGTTTTCCTCTCCCCTATCCCCTCGTCCTCTTTTTCTCTCTCTCTCTCTCTCTCTCTCTCTCTCTCTCTTCTCATCGCGCGAACAGCACACGTGTGTACAACAGAATAGCCACGGTACGAGAGAAGAGAAGGGTCGAGAGCACGCTTATTTATCTTAAGATATTTTTGATCCATGAAAACAGATATATGTATGTATATATATCTTTTTTTTTGTTGGGTTCCTTTCAATATTCCCCATAATTATTTTATCCTCGTCAATCTGTTTGACCTTTGAAAAAAAGAAGTTTCGTAGAAGAAAAGAAACATCGATTTATTTTTAATTTTTATATTTTATATATTTAAAATATATAATTTATATTGAATTGTAAGAGTATGAAATTTCTCTCGAGGTTTTATTTCCTTCCATCTCTATGTATATTTGAAATACATGTTTTCGATTTTGCGCACAGTTGGTGGGTCTTGAAACTGAGTACCAAATATACCCGAAGGGTGTACATGATATAAATAAAAGATACGACAGGCTGTAATTGTGCAGCCGTGTTTCTCATACGTTTATAAAGCTTTTAGAGTTTTTAATTTCGATTGCTCGGTCTCTTACTCTTCCTCCCTTCCTGGTTACATTTTGTTACAGGATATCTGATGTACGGTTGCGGATATCGAAGGAGACTTTTTTGATACTCGATTGAAATTATCCTCGGTACTTTTATGAAAAATTAGTCTCGGTTCTGCAGATGAATGAATAAAAAGAACAACGAGAGTGAGGGAATTTTTGTAATTGTTCCGGGAAAATCAATTCAAACGATAATCCCCAACCCTCTTCAGATCCTGTGTATTGGAATGAGTTGAAGGATGTTGTAAGGAATTAATTAGGTACACGATGAGAGCGAATCACGAATTAAAATGATTCTCAATGACAATAAATTGTTTTCGATTGTGGTTGAAATTACAGGCCTCTTCTTCAACGAAAAAATATTTGTTGACCTCTTTTACTTTTCTCATTCGATCTCATCATCCACAACGACGTTTTTTTTCTCATTGCAAGCAACAACAGCAGCAGCAGCAGCAAGTAGCAGCACACGTGTGCGCAACAGGACATAACCAGAAAGGACGAGACGTAGGGGAACGAAAAGGGGGTTTAGTCAGTCAAGGCATACTTATTTATTTTGAGATATTTTCGAGCCAAGATGTATGCCATCCTATGTAAGTATACATACGTACAGCATTCACGATTTTCCCATACGCGTTGAAGATAAAAGAACACACCACAAACACATATGTGCGCCTTATCGTTTCTTTCCTACCTTCAGAACTTCAATCTCTCATCTTTCGTAATAAAAATTCATTCGATAGCGAAAATTTGTTTCCAATGCATATAGTTTTTGGTTTTTTCTTTTTGTTTACAAAAAAACAATGAATAAAAATCACAACGAAATGCATCATTTAAAAGTCACATCGAAAGGAGATATCGATCGATCTCAAGGACGATCAATCTCTGTCTATTTAACAAACTCGATCTATTCGTTGGACGTTGTTGCGTTTCGTTTCGAGTTGAAGATGAAGGTTATACGTATACCTATTATGTGCAAATTCAATGTTCAATGCGCGCTCAGTGTGCATTGAATGTGAGAAAGATGTATCTAATGCAAAAACAAAGAAAATACGAGAATAACGAGACACCAAAGAGCCGAGAACTCTCTCAGCTCTTTCTGTGTTTTAATACATATTATACGGCATGTTTCCGAAGGCAACTTGGATAAGAAAACAGACACCTTGTGCTGCATTTTAAAAAAGATGGATGGACACGAGGAAGAGTGTCCCAAGATGCGTCGTCGTATTCTGGTTAGAAATTCCGCTCGGCTCTGTCTCAACGACGACAGAAATCTGATCCTTTGGCGACATCTCCTCTCTTTAGGCGTATAGAGAAGAGGAATATGTATACATGAGGATATATACGTCGAAATGAAAGGGTCGTTTTGTTTGAAAGACGATAGCTCGCGTCAAGATGTTACCAATGGGTGTCTTTGTTTTCTTCCTTTTTTTTCCTTCGCTCCTCTCTTTTGGAAATATTTTCTCTCGGGCATTTTCGATGAGAAATACACTATTCCTCCCCGTTGTCGACATTCCAATGGAGTCCTCCATATGAAATTCTGAAATTATATAAATAAAAAATGTAGAAATGAAAAATCTGTACCCTTCCTTTCAACTAAGCAAACTCTCTTCTCTCCCGTGGAGGGTCTTCGTGTATATGTGGTGTTAGGACAAGTGGTATTATACATTTTGGAGCCCCACAGGGGTGCACAGGTGCACCTGACGGATCCGTGTGTAAAGTGCATAATATAAAAATGAAGGGAGAAACACACGAAACAGGGGGGAGAACGAGAACGAAAACGACGGAATTGTGAGCGAGCAAAACCTTTCGAAATGTCTGTCTGTCTGTCTGTCTTTTTTTCTTTTCTCTGTGAGTAAGAAAATTAGGACTGCTTTTAGATTCGATACATGCGGGCCTTCTTTCTTCTCTCCCCTTTTTTTTCCTCCATTCTCGTAGAGGAATTCAAGAGTTTTTAGGATTCTCTCCATTTTTATTCAAAAGCAGAAATCATCAGTCCCTGATGTACATACATATATATATGTATACGTTTTCAAAGACATTCTCCGGTGAGAGAAAGGGATCTTTTTCATTGGTTGGTACGCCTTGCCTTTACAATGGACATAAGCCTTAATCGTTCTATTCATGCGGTCTGTGGGTCATTTGGGATCATTCGAAACCCGTCGGACGAGAATATTGATGGAAGATTGGACATGATGTATGTGTTCTAATTTTTCTTTTCTTGTATTCTCTGATTTTCTTATTTTTCGAATTGAAAATTCTATTCTATTATTTTTCCACGGTATATCTCAATTGAAATGACCTCGAGCAGTTTGCAGAAAATCCTTATTGCTATAAAAATAACGCGCACCAAAGGTGATTTTATAGACAATGTGTGGAAATTTTCTTACGATTTGTCGACAAGTGAGCTAAGAACGCGTGCAAACGAAAACGTGAAAGATATTGATATTCGAGTGAAGAATAACATATTATTTCCAAGTTAATGTTTTATTTTCATATATCATCGGAGATATAGGGTGGCTCAGCTTGTACGGTAAGTAAAGTGAAGCGTGTAGAAAACGTTTGGTCATGCAATGGAGATTTAATGAAGCATACACATTTTTCACAAAATCAAGATGTCGTGTGTAGCATATAAATGAAGAGAATGAATACACGCCTGCATAATCAAATTCAAAATACTGTGGGAAAGATTCTCGTTGACCGTGTCAGTTCTTTTTTCTTTCATTTTCTTCTTTCCTTTCCTTGAATTCAATGCTCATAGGGGAATCATTCATTGAAAAAAATGGTAATTATCGGTACATATGTATTCCATTCGTCTGTAGATGTTTATCCATTGTGTGGTACTTTTGAATTTCCTTGTTAACCTGTTGTCAGAAAGTTTTGTCAATTCTTCACACTTGTATTATCAATTATTCATTCAGAGACTTTGATAATGGAATTCTTTTGTATTTTTATAGTAATTCGTTTGTTAGAGATTCAATACGTGCTTGAGTATTGAAATATTTTGTATCTTCTCTTTTGTATTCGATGTGATTTTGATAATCGAAGAGATGGATCTTTTGAGAATCTTGTATAGGAAGCCCATCAGTGTGAAACTCGCCAATGATCCCCCAATGTACAGCTATGGTATGCTACGTACACGTACAGTGTGAAAAAAGTCACCAAGTTTTTCAATCACCTATGTGAACTCCTAGTATAAACTTTTCTAGTACTTCTCTACTTGTAACACCTAGCCCAACGAAGAACTAGAGACCCAAGTAAATTACTCAGGAGTCGCTGATTGGACTAGTGTGACAACTAAAGAATTGCTACACGGAGAAAAAAAAATTCGCTGTTGTTATTCGCAGTACCAAATTCTTTGCTGTGACGGCAATCTTATTGGCCATGACAGCGAGTTTTTAGCTGTGGTAGTAAAAAATGTTGACTTCTCCAGCAAAATTTGTTTGCTATTCTATATATAATACCACACGGAGGACAAGGTATCTTGAAAAATACCATAATTTATGGAGTTTTGACGTTGGTCTAACCCGAATCAAAATATTTACTTGAAGATTCCTCTAAAAGTACCATAATGGCTGGTAATTTTATGAGGAAGGTACTATACTTCTTTATAAAAGTCCAAGAAATTATGGAACTTTGAGAGATTCGTTCCCGTAAATATTTTGACTCGGGTCAGACTAACGCCAAAAATCCATAAATTATGGTATTTTTCAAGATATCTGTTTTCTCAGTGCAGAATTTGCGGGAGAGCAACCACTTTTTGTCGTCGTAGCTAATAAGATTGTTGTCATAGCGAAAACATTTGCTGCTCCAGCAAAAGGAACCCACAAAAAATTAGATTTCGCTGTCACAGTGACTTTCTTTTTTCTTCGAGTACACTGAGAAAAAAAACTTGTAAAATTTACATCTCATTGAGTAAATATATGGAAATATATATGGATGATTTAGAATATAGTGCAAGTGACCACAATTTCAGTTGATTTCACAACAACGAATAATCAATATACCACAGCTGATGTGAAATATACATACACAAAGAAGAATTGTCTATTATAAATTACTAGACTCGCTACACAGAAAAAAAAATTCCGTCATTCCGTGTAAAAAAGAAGTACGTGTTAAAATTCAAGTGTTGAATATTTAACACTTTTGTGTGTTCATTTAACACACTGATCAAATGCTGTTCGATCGATTCATTTTCAACACATTAAAATGTTATTCGAGTTCAAATTAACACTTTATAAGTGTCACTCTTGAATCACCACACATTGAGTGTGAAGAAAAATGGTTAACATTCGCTTGTATGTTGAATTTGACGAAAAATTTTTTACTGTGTAGTATATTGCGGATATACTTGCATATTTTGAAGTTATATATCAAACGTTCTCTTCAAAAGTACCCGACTTTCTGGGAGTTGATGGTAGGATAGATGAAATTTTATAATAGAAAGTCTGATGCTTTTGATGAGAACGTTTGGTATATAACCTTAAAATGCAAGTATATCCTCAATATACTAGCGAGTCTAGTAATTTATTATAGATAATTTTTCTCAGTGTACTATAGCTGATGTGCATATTACATTCCCTGTGGTAAAATCAACTAAAATTGTGGTAGCTCGAATTATATTTTTAAATCGTCCATAGATTTACTTAAAAAGAGGTAAATTTTACAGCTTTTTTTTCTCGATGTACACTGTAAAAAATTATGGTGAAATTTTCACTCAAATTTGGTGGCAGCAGGAATCCCTCACGTGGGGGAAATTCATTTCCCCATATATTTTGGGGGAATTTTTCTTCATTTGGAAAGGAATTCCCTGAAAAAAGAAAGAATTTCCTTCCAAATGGAGGAGAATTCCTTCAAAATATAAGGGAGATGATAAGGGAAATTCCACTTACTTTTTACAGTGTAGAGGAATTTCTCCTAGGAACTCAGTTCTAAATACATGAACATGGCATATATAATAGTTAGATTCAATCTTGACTGCGTGGCTTGACTGAAACTTGGTTTACTTTTTTGAAAATGTCGAGCTGCGTTGCTTCATGTTAAAATCAATGGTTGATTTTCACTTGAACCCGCATTTAATGCGAGAAACCATCTATTTTTCATATTCTCACCAATGAGTATGATTGTTGCATGATCCAGTAATTGATTTGATATCGATGGACTACACTGTAAAACATTTTTATGAGAAAATGTCAATTTTTTATGTGAAGTAATTAACACATACATGCGTCAAGAACTTCCCGTACTTATTTGAAATGTAATTGTAGAATAAAGGCGAAGTTTCTATGAAATTTGGAATTTTCAGTTGAATTAATAAGAAATTTTATAAATGTTTATCGGAAATTGATTTTCCATCAAGGAGAGAAAAAATTTGCTGACCCAGCAAATCGAGGTATTATATATAGAATAGCAAAATTTTTTGCTAACCTAGCTAAAAATTTGCTATAACAGCAATCGTGTTAGCTACGACAGCAATTTTTTAGCTGTGGCAGCAAAAAATGTTTGCTCCGCCAGAAAATTTTCAGTATTATATACAGAATAGCAAACAAAGTTTGCTGGGATAGCAAACATTTTTTGCTTCCACAGCTAAAAATTCGCTGTCACAGCAAAAACTTCGCTGCTCTGGCAAAAGGAACCCAGCAAAAGTAGATTTCGCTGCCACAGCGAATTCCTTTTTCTCCGTGATCCAATGATTGGAATCTCCCGGTTGCTGTACACGGAAGAAATACTGTGGTTGATATTTGGATAGCTGAAAAATTAGCTACGATAGCTTTTTTAGCTGTGTCAAAAAAATTTCTTGCTATAGTAGCTAAAATTTAGCCATTGAAGCAATATTTTCAGCTATTCAAATATCAAATACACGAAGTACCTACCACGGCTAATTCTCAGTTACCATCACGGAGGAAAATCCGGGTCGAAAATATAGTAACCTTTAATAAAAATTTGAGAATATTTCTTCAAACCTGAGAATTTTTCTTAAATGCATAATAAAGAAACAACGGTCCACTCTTGTGTGGAATTGTATTTGGAAAACAATGGAAAACTATCAATACTCAATAAAGAATAGAGAAACAAATGAACTTTCCAAAACTCGCATACGAAATTTGACAAAGTGAATAGTAGGATATTGAAATTTTGTTGCAATTTTTGTAAAATTTCACGCGCGACTTTTGGAAAGTTCATATGTTTTTTTATTCTTTATAAAGTATTGATAATTTTTCATTGTTTTTCGAATAAAATTCAACAAAAAAGTGGACCGTTTTGTCTTTATTATGCATTTAAGAAAAATTCTCAGATTTCAACAAATATTCTCAAATTTTTATTAAAGATTACTATATTTTCGACCTTCATTTCTCTCCGTGCACAGCGAATTATTTTTTCCCGAGAAAATTCCGTTCATTTTCCACAGTGTATCACAAATTCTGCACGGAAAAAAATGAACTGTTAATTTTACCAGAATTCCGGTGACTATGTGGACAGCAAGGAATATCTGTGACTTTTACTGGAATTCTTGTTAAATTTACCGGAGCCCTTGTTAAATTTGCCGGAGACTTGATTCATTTAACTAGAATTCCGGTTAAAATGGCAGTAATTCTTGCTGCCCATATATTAACCGGAGTATTTTTTTCAGTGTGGCCACAAGTAAAAATCATTATGCCTATTATTATGTCTATTGACCCCACTATGAATTTCATACGTGGTGAATTATTCATGTTATCATTCAAATCATAGTCAAAACTTGATGAGCCATAAATATTTCATTATGGTGCAATTAATGACTTTTGCATTCACTCCCGTGATGTATCATTATATCGGGTCGATTGATAAACTTTGTATGAAATTCCCGCTAAGTTGAAGTACATAATTCATCCCTCAGAAATCTTCTAGGAAAATATTGCGAATGATTAGATTACTCCACAACTTATCATTTGGACAATCCTTGAGATTTCATAACGACTCACAAGGTTATCCAAAATAAGTCGTATCTTTCACGATTCTCCGCAGGATTTAGATACGCATGACCTGCGTTAGGATAAATCTATTCGCTCTGAATCACGATTTCCATGGGTAATCCTGATAAATTTAAGTCTTGATAAAGTTTCTTTTATCGCTAATGTTCTAATATTTTAGTACAGTTTTGATAACATTGCGTGTAGTCTGAAAATCTCGAGTCTTATCATTTGAAGGAACATCACAATATCCTGATACATCTATCCGTAAGTAGATAAAAATGAGATTTTGAAGAAGCTTATCGACGATGTATGTGTCTATATATATACTTACGAAGAAACAGATGAGAATTCGGATAAAAAATAATTTAACGAAATACTTCAAACTGGTTTTCCTTTCTCATCGATTCATCCATTAGTCGAGATCATCAGTACGTGTCATATGAAACATCTCAAAACTTGTTTGAATTTTGGGTAACAAATTTTTATAGGGAATCGATCGTTGGACAGATAAATCGTCAATAAAAACTTTAACGATCAAGTCTTTTGCTCGTCCATCGTGAAAGAATCCTCGATGAAATTTTTAAAACATCCCCTCCTCATTCGTAAGGACTGAAAAACGATGCAATGGTTTTATTTTTAGGCTTCTATCTAAAAAAACAAAAATGATAAAAATTCCCCTTCACCTTCTATTCGTTCTTTTTGAGATATTCGAATTTCATCCACTTTCTCTGAAAAGTCTTATAACAATTCTTTGGTATAGGGGAGGGAAAAAATTGATGATTCAGTTGCAAATAATTTGTATCATGGAAGAAACTGCGTCACAAAATTGGGCCCTCATTGAAACGGAACTTCGCAACCCTCGAGTGCTGTGATTGGTTGATCGCAAATAGTAGATACTCGTCATCTACGTCCAAATCCACGCCTACTTTGGGCCTTTCTAAATTTTCATTGGAGGATGTGGAGGGTCTGGTGTGGGGATACTCAATCACTCTCTCTCCCTCTCCTCCTTCTTCTTCTTCTTCTTTTCCTCTTCGTTCAAACACTTGGTTTGAATGTTTTTTTTGCTTCGAGGAAGAACACAAATATACGTACACATTCATTCAAGATTGCAATGGGGCTCTTTGGTCTCGTGTGTTGTTTCTTCTCTTCAAAGCGTCCTTTCCTTTTTGCTTTTTGTTTATCTTTATTATTATTATCATTAATAATATCACAATCATCATTATTCTCATCATGGTCGTAAGTTTTCATGTGCTATTTTGTATCGCGCTTTATCGAGCGTAGATAAATATTTGAAAATCGGTTATTGAAAACCGTCGTCGATGATTTTTCATTCAATTTTTTTTCATCATTATTATACGTATTATCCATAATTACCATTATACCGTTAATATCGATGGACTCGAGGAGATGCTATGTTTATACCATAATTCTGATGATGATTCGATTTAAGGATAATTAGCATTACACGATGTTTGTACGATGAGAAATAATTTTAAGGTAAAAAAGAACAACAAAATGTCAAGTTTGGACATTGTTTTCAGTTCTCTCAAGTCTGTTAAGAAAATAACATGAATTTTTAATATTTTTATTAATTGCTTTTGTTTTTATACATCTTGATGACCATTTTTTATAATTTTTATTCTCCTCCTACTTTATTCGTAGTGCTTGGATTCGCTTTGTTTCATTTGATAGTTTCAAACAAACAAGAATTGTCATGTCGGACAATGAACTCTCCCCATCAGGCGGTGGAATCGATTTTTCGTGTACGTAAATCCACTGTACGATAGCCTCTTTCATTTCCTTTTTCGATTTTTCTCCCGTTGTTTCATTTTTTTTTCTTTCATTTGAAATAAAACGAACCCCGTAAATAACACGCGCTCCGCAGGAATTATTGCGCAGCTTGAAACATGTTGCTGCTGTTTCTGCTCCTGATTTTTTCTACTCACTTTTCGTGTCTTTTTTCCCCTTTATTTTACTTTTTCATCTCCGGTTCTTATTTCATTGCTCTTGGCAGAACTGCATGTACTCGTTGATTTTCTTTTACCGTCGGTATCGGTGGTTTTTTTTTCTTCTTTATCCATTCATCCAACCCCGAACGGAGGAGACGTGGTCAAATATTTTGAGAACAAATTGGGTTACGCTATTCACATTATTGGATTTCAACTCACAGAGGGGAAGAGGTAGGTAGATTCGAAGTTTCAATTCAGAATATTCTGCTCCTTGAGGCTCTTAAATTTCAATTTTCCGTAATAAATTCTTTTCAATACTGTAAAAAAAATTCCTCGTGAAAATGAAGAAAATGTGACTCATCTTTGACAGTTAAATTTTAATGAATTTCAAGCAACTTCAATTGAACTTCGGAGCGTTTCCAAAAATTCAGGAAAAAAGTGGCTGTATCAAATCATACAATCACATTTTCTGAATTTTCAAAAGAAATATGTTTTACGGTGAGTTGCTTATAATCTATGTATATATATGATATTTCAGAATTTAACAGAACATCTGTAGTTTTCATACGCAGTTGGAAATTTCGTGTTAATTTGAACACATTTCACATGTCCCAAACGGTCCACACAAATTTTTGTGTCGATTCAACATAATGTGTTTGCGTTAGCTAGTAACTCAAGCTTGATGTGAAAATATGACTGATTAAGTTTTGATTGGAATTTCCGATCGTGTAAATTCAACACTTAAGTACTGTCAAATCAAATTCAAAATGAGTACTGAATTAACAGGTTAATGAATATAATTTATGGATTTTTGACGTAAATTAAATGTGAAAATCGCACTTTTTGTATAAGAATAAATTGAAAAAAAATAGACTTCAATGAGGATTGAACACGGATCGTCGAGATTGGACGTTGAAGCCTATCGAGTCACTTGGATAGGAGTACTTTCTTTGCGTATATCAACTTGCACTCGATCTTCAAATTTGCAGATCTAGAAAACTAAGCTCCATTAAAGTGGAAGCTGAAACCAAAATGAATGAACAGTTCTTCCAAAGAGTACCAAAGTTACACGTAAATGGAACACGGAAAAAAAGGAATAGTTGTAGCAACTACTTAAAAGTCGATTTTCGACCATCTACTTGAATAGTTGCTGCAACTACTTAGTAGTCAGGACAAGTATCACGTTAGCCGCCTCAACTAACGTAAATACCTGGCAACTTACGAAGTATTTTAGTTAGTTGAGGCAACAATTTTTATATTAAATCCTGAGTTGAATAAAATTTATGTCATTTTGACACTTCTCTCCACGTGTTTGAATGATTTTACATCACAAATCAGTTGAGATCTGATTACACAAGGAGCGTCTGCAGAAGTTACACATGTTTGTGTTGAATATTTAACAAAAGATTCATGACACACGGATTTTCTAACAGATTTACACAAAATTTCCAACTGTGTACTTTTCAAAAATAAAGTGTACGCAATATAAAAATTTTCACCCAGATAAATGGTTTACTTGAATATGAACCTACTAGAGATTTAATTGTATCCAATAAAATTTTAGTCGATTCAAGTAAATTTTATTTGAAATAAATAAAAATTTATTCGGATGAAATAAATTGTTTATTTGATCCAACTAAAACTCTAGTAGGTTCATATATAAATAGACATTGTAGTTGATTCAAACAAATTTTCGTTGAATCAAATAAATCCAGGTATACCATGTTTTTGTGTGTTGAATATGACAATTCAAAAAATTTGTCATCATTCACAATCGAAATTCTACGACTCTTAAAAATCTTTGAAAAGTTGTTTTCTCTTATTCCAACAGTGCAGTGTTATTTTTTTGCCATCACTCGTTTTGTTAACTTCTGGCACGGAACCTCGTATTCCAATCCACAGTTGATTCATTGTCCCGAAGAGCAATTGCGTTGAAGTGTTTCCAGTGCAAACCGTGTATATCCTCAAAAAAGCAGTACGAGAAGAAAGAAGAGACTGAGGAGGAGGAGGCAACAAAAATAATGTAATACGTTCATGAAGAAAATTGCATCATTATTCTTTATAAGGACGTAAAAATAATATAATGTGTTCATATATCTCAAGAAGAGAGCTGCTGCTTCTGCTTCTTTCGATCTCTCTTTCTACCCTCGCTCTTCTTTCTCCTGGCTATTTTGTCTTTTTTCACTTCATCTCCGGTTTCCATTTCGTTGCTGCTGGCAGAACTGCATACGCATATTTTTTGATCGACTTTTTTTTCTTGTTATCTTTTTCAGACGTGAGTGCTGCTGCCGTTGCTGCTGCTCTTCCCGTCGCCGTCGCCGCCACCGCCGCCGCCGCGATATAAGGAGAAGAGAGGGTGTTCGAGAAACAACCTACCGGTTCGTAAATCATAATAATTCATTTTTTTTCTCTTTCTTTTGTTTGTTTTTTTTTTACATCCTACTCCTGTACAATGATGTTGCATGATTTATTCTTCTGAATTTGATTCAAAGTAACGTTTTCATCGGCTTGATCATCACTTTCAATTTAATTCGATCGAATAACTGCAAAGAAGATATAGAGTTGCATTTGATTATATATTTTCATACTTGAATCGATATTTAATTGGGAACAAGTGTTCCATTCAAAACGAAAAATGTACTCTTACGCTACGTGAAATATTATCACGTTAGATAAGCTATGGTAATTTAAGATCACGTTCTTTCCGCTGTGCGAAACCTTACACTCGGAAAAATAATGTTGTATTCAATGAATGTAATCGCATATACCGATTGCCTGGATACAAATTTTTATTAACTGCCAATGTATTCAAGAAACTATTCTGTTTTATTACTATATAAAACATTCCCCTCTGTGGTGTCAGTTATAAATCTTTCAACCTCTCTTTTCGATATTCGAATCGAATCATCTCAATTTAGAATTCATTATTGTGGAAATTACCAGAAAAAGGGATAAAAATGGTATTCGTGTGACGCAGAAATGTAAATTTCACCTTCCCCTCGCTACCAAAATTATCGTACTACAAGTTTTTTCAATTTCAAACCGAGGCAATAAATTCGAAGGATCGGTATTATATTGACCTTGTATCGAGGTGTGAACGTACAGTTTTTTCGAAAGAGAAACATTCGCAGATAGTACAAGTAATTTTTATCGAAACGACGAGAAATTTAGATATCGTTCCAACCGATCGTATTCGTATTTTATCGAAATGAATATTTTTCTCTTCCCGATGTGTAATCGATCAATTCGCATGCACATCAACAGGCGTTTACTACCGATTTATGAATAATCATTTCCCATAATTATGTGTGATCCATTGAGAATCGATCAGTGAAATCCCCTGCTGGAATTGTTCACTTTTCAAGGCTGAATAGAGAATGATCGTGCAACGTAGGTTCAGTAGGTCGTTGGTCTTTTCATTCTATTCAATGATGGAATCATTACGTTGAAATGTGGTATTGAAACACATTTAGGAAACGGTTTTTTTCCTTCGGCACAAATGAGAGATAATTGCGCACATGCCTCGAAGCACGACCGGAAATTAATCCGTTCGGAAGTTACTCCCGAATGACGATGTACATTAAAGTGCGATCGCGATGTGTAATGGCTCGTGTTTTTTTGCCTTCTCTTCTCTTTTCTTCTCTTCTCTTCTCTTCTTTTCGTTTTACTTCTCATTATGGCAACGCACGTGACGCACCCAATACTTGCGTGCAACTCATCGTCAACAGCCTCTACTCTGTGCTATATTTATATTCCGGTTTGCTGTTTTTAAGCATTTGTAATGCATTCTGCAAATGATTATGCGTTGAAAGATAGTAAATGTGCTGATAAGAAAATTTTATATCTAGAGTACATTTCCTAGCTTTTCATCATTGCATAATCAACTTTAATGCTCCATTCTCAATGGAGTATTGAGAAAATGTTGGGAAGTAATTCATACAATTCGGGAAGAGAGGACTTCGAAGAATACTCAGTTCTTGCATCCAGTATTTCATATTAATTTGTTACTTATTCGTTTTACACGGAGAGAAATTTGGTTTTAAATATCACTGCATTTTGTACTAAAGTAACAGCATAAATGACATGGTATAATTTTTACAACACAGAGTAGTAAAGATTCACATCAGAAAGCTTGAATTTTTACTACACTGCGTTGTAAAAATTATACTATGTCACTTATGCTGCTACTTTATTACAAAATGTAGTGATATCTAGAAGGTCTTTTTTTTCCGTGTAGAGGAAAAACATGTCTCTGGATGAAACCGATTACAATAGCACAAATTGTTGCTTTTACAGATATTTACGGAAAATGATTTTATCTGATATCTATACATACGGCTGAATAACAGGGAGAGTTATGTTATAATCTCCTAATCAAGCGTCGCGACGTCAACCGACCACAGTTCATCTTGAGAATCTTAACAAAAGATGGAACTGAATAACTTACAATCGATAATCATTTTGATTCAAACAATAAGGATAAAATATTCAAATAACATTCAAAGCATCACTAAAATAACCACAGCTATTTATATAAATTCTCTGTAAAGAATCATAGGTAAATAATTAACTTTATTTTCAATAAACATTTTAAACATCGAATGTGTTCACGATCTCAACAATCTTATCTCGAAAGCTCTTATAACGAATATCAGGTCTCTCCATCATTGCCCCGCAATTGCATATGTTTTCCTGCTACGGCGTCGCGACGCTTACCGACCGTGAGCTTTTCAAGCTCGTAACTTTCGTTCATTAGCTATTTGTACAAGAAGAAAAGGCATATTTCACCATGTTGTCCTATTACCAGAACATCGCTCGTAAGCTTTCCTTACCACTGGAATGGGGCGACTTCCTTGAAAATTTGAACGAAAAACGTCCATCGCCTATCTCAGTTCACCATCCACGAACAAAAGATTTCATCCGTCTCGAGTTAGAAGTAAGTTATTATTGAAAATTGTTATCAATCTTTATGAATTTTCATAGCCGAGAAATACTTTTCGGTTATACAATTCGAGAACGGCGACCATTTTCAAAGAGGTATGTTTTCCGTTCCGATATATAAATTACAAAACAACAATTGCGCTTGCGTGAAAATCGAAGAGGCGTGATTCTCGAATCTATTTCCATCCCTCGTTGGTGGATATATATGGACATACACGTGCGTTTGAGTAAACTCAGCGTGGGGTGTTGACTCGACAGGGAATCGAGAGCGAGGGGGGAACACGACGCGAGTCTATAATTAATCACCCCCGTCGAAAGCAAAGCGTCGCGACGTCAATATACTTTCTCGTCTCTTCTAAAGTCCTGTTAAAACGACTCGTCGTAACGACGCCCGGCGTCGTCGCGGAGACACCCGCGTCGCCACGACACCCCAAGTACACGCGGTACTGCAGCTTTTCCAATTCGATGACTTAAGTGCTTTCTTGTTCTCCTGGGATTGGAGGACGCGAAAGCGCGGCCTCCGACCGACTACCGTAATTAATTACCACCGTTATCAACGTGGCGCGGTAGGGTTTGTATTTAAGAACATTCGCGTTATATTCGATATGAAAAAGGTGTTGTAGGAATGACAAAATTTCTTATCCCTCTTATTGCACGATGTCAAATCTGGAGCCAATCATCCAGTTATCCTCCCAAGATGAGATGCAACTTTATGTTTTGTGTATCCATTGTAGGGTGGGAAATTCTCACGTATCCAACTCACAATTTAGATCCGTGCAAGAAAATGTGTTCAAAACCCGTGGAGGAATCCATCCAGTAATGGGGTGTTACAGGGCAATAAATGTCATTTCAATCGTTCAACTGATCAATCATTGAAGCAGCAATTCAATTTGTTTTTTTTTCTCATTATTATTCAATCGATCCTCTCGATTTTTCCATAGGAAAGTATTTATAGAAAGCTCGTGATTATTTTACAGGTGTATCGAAGAACACAATTTATTCCAAGGCATGAATTTTAGAATAAATTTCATCCAACGATGAAAATCAATCATTGGACATTTGGCATACTATTCATCGTTCACCTAACTGAACTAGGAATCATTTCCTTTCGAACTGTAGAGAATATTGTATAAATCACCGAATTTTCTGAATTGCAATTACATTCTTTCACCCTTACCCGAGGAAAATTGTACTCTCCTGATCGCAAGGGGCGCGAACTTGAGACCTTTCCAACCGAGTTTCAATGAACCAATAGGAGGGAATGAAACTTTCCATGCGCGCGAGGGAGAATATCTTCCGTTGACCGAATCGAACGTCACCGATAAGAGTTTTTTATCTGAAAACTCCTGAATGGTGTTGTTCTCCTGCCCCTAAAGGACGCAAAAGCGTGGCCTCGAACCGACTTCCATCTCACTTCGGAATAGATAGCCCCTCGATACACCCTATTTGACGATTCTAACCACTCCCATGACGCTTCGCCGGTTTCACTTCATTAGGGTTGCGGAGTCTGCGCGTATCTGATCTTCTTTGTGCGTGTCAGAGAAAGTATAGGGACCTTGAATTACTCCCTCTCTCCTGTCCTTGATCGAATCGCATGGACCGCAAGCGAAACTACGGTCTTATCTCTTTGAGTCACCATGAAATGGTTTTTTGTAATTATCTTGATTGTTTATCTGTAATGGAAATTCGTCAGGTTACTTATCCGGACAAATTGATTCCCAACTAATGAAATATACTTCAACAAGACCGTATACAATAATCTCATCGAAATTCATTAAAGAGGGTAAGGTAAAGTTTACATACGATGAAGAGTATTAAAATTATAATTCAAGTCAGTCATGGAACACGGTTTGTTCATTTTTCAAAGCCAGGAGAGCAACGTCGCGTTGGAAGAGCTTTCAATTGCATTTCCAAATATATATATACCTATACGACTTATATATAAACTTCTGCATATCCCATCGTGAAGCGGGACGACGCAGGCGTCGTTGAACGATGTCAGCTTAAAAGATTTGAAAGCTCATTGGCTGTGGTCAGGGCCAAATTCCTTTATACCGTGAGGAATCTCATTCGTGATAGGATACTCACGTGGTGGTGAAATTAACGGACACGATGGTCTGTCGAAGGCCGCGCTTTTGCGTCCTCCAGGATTAGGAAACCAAGGAAGCACCGAGAAAGTTTTGCTGAATTATCCAGAAGTAGAGAATGAGATGAATGATTGCATAACCTCTTCGCGGTATTCAATCGCACCTGCGAGTCAACCAATCTACTCATAAGATTCATTATTCCTTCAATCTCAACGAAATTATGTGTCGACGTGCATTTGTAATAATAACCGTTATTCGTTGAAAGCGGTGCTTTCGCGTTCTCCACCATTATCACACAGAGAAAACGGCTACGATATGAATATATACATTTTTACTACAAAATTTTCTCCATGCAGGAGAGCAAAATGATAACACACAATTCGGTATGATTACGCATAGGAGGGTGAGACGAAGATTATTTGTATGTATAAATTTCTTAGATTTCATCTCCTAGGGATATGAATTTAAATCATTTCATTAGGAGAGGCGGTTTAGATTTCGAGATTGCCACTCGACATCGATGATGTGTTATTATTAATTGATTCCCAACCGACAACCCAAAAATTGCTAGAGAATCAAAGTTTATTCTCAAAATAATTTTCGAAATGGAGAGTTATGATAAAGTGTTGGGAAGTGATAAGAGTCGAGGAATGGTCAGACTTTGATAGGGTATGGAATCTGTTCTCCTGCTAAAGCGGCCCGACGCTCAAAGACTGTCGTCACGAGGCGTTTTGCGCCGACGTCGCGACGTCGATGTCAACTCTTTGTTCATCCTGTTTTCCTTATAACAAAGCTCGTTGCGACTGAGCCGCGACAAGCAGTGAGCGACAGGTGGGCAGTTCACGTCGAAAATCATTGACTTGTTCCGTCTTCCGTCGGCATTGTGGGTGACAAGCTGAGTGGTCAGCGTCCCGACGTCATCCTCGGGAGAAAACAAAGAGGAAAAGGATTAAACCGAGAGGTTTGACACACCTGTGCGAAAATCGCAGGTTGAGAGACGAGCCGGCGCCACACCAGGCGCCTATCAGGCAACGCCTAGCGTCTCGACGCCTTCGCGAGACTATACGATACTTCTACCACCAGTACAGCACGTAACTTGGTGTACTTCAGGAACGTGTTCGTACACTTTGGAACCCTGTGCTAATTTTCATTTTCTTCAAAATATATAGGGATTAGTATGAAGTAATTTTAGATTAACTGAATAAAGATTTCTTATCTGAAATTATAAAACAATTGTCACCCATGTTTTTGTTTGTTTGTTTTTTTTTTTTTAAGATGGGAGATGAACATGAAACAGAGTTCTAAGAAGCTCGGAAATTTTCACAATCATAAAAATGTCACTAGATGATTGTTTTAATCGGTAACGGAGCTTGTTATTTTTTCGTTTCGAGGAAGAAGAGAGATCAATATGCATCTCCAGAAGAGTGATAGAATATTCATAAATTCGACATTACGCGAGAACACGACACAAACTACCATACGATAATTTCCAGGTGAAGTTATTCGTTTGAAAAACGTACGTAATTTGGAGACGAAAAATTCGATTGGTTATTCAGAATCGGGATGCCAACGAGTAAAATTGCATCCTATGGGAATCAATATATTTCTACCAAACGATGTTCCACGAAAGAATTTTTCACCAGGAAATTATAACAGTTAGGATGGGAAGCTTTTTTTTCCTTTTGTATTCATCTGTTTTTTTGTTTTCGCGATAAAAATATACGAAAGAAGCTCAACTTCCAGCTATGCTTTCTGGGCTCCTGCCTTTCGTAAGGAAGAAAGGATAGAGAGAGCACAGGAATCGACGAAGAAAACTGCTTCGAGTGTTCCCTTTCTTAGCTTTCAAATACATACCACTTTTCAGAACTCATATTCTCACGTACGAATCCCGATAACAGGGATTCATCCGTTCCATCGATACCATTTATTATCTCCATTTCATTCTTTCCTTTTTCCATTCGATGACGGAGAAACGAATGACAGGTGATTTTTTCGTGAAAACATCTTAATCTGGACACGATCTCTAAGTTCGGGTGCAGTGTTTTTCTATTTCTTCTTGTCCACGACGACGGTGGTTATGAAAATTAGGGGCGTCGGCCGGTTAGCGTCGCGATGCTCTATCAGGAGAACACGTTTCGTTTGATTTACCCTTCCCACATACACATTCATACACACCGACTACCGATGATAAAATATTGAGAACATATACGTTTATCGAACGGTTTCGAACAAAGGGGGATGGATACATACATGTATATATATATATATATATATATATATATATATATATACGCGACTCGCTCGTCACGACGTCACGACTCGATGGTGGCTCGTCGGCGGTGGTTATGACTTTTTTCTCTCCTTCGTAGCGTTTCTTTTATCACGCAATTCTTGAAGAAGCATCACCGGAGCGAAAACAAAAGGGGAGGAAAAGAGCTTTTCATTTCTCGACATTTTCTACGAGTTAAAAGGGAGCTTTCGATAAGACGAAGCGACCAGGCGGTTGCTTGCGAACAGCCCCCGTTACCAGGATAACAGAGCCCAGCTGGGGGTCGACGACGAGCAAAGAAGGCGTCGCGACGTCGATGCGCGCGTCACGGGTTACAAAACGCGGCCAATCGAAAAAGCGCGGGCGTCGCGACGTTCGATCCGGATAACAGGATTCACGATAGGTCTTTGTTGGCGTCTTAACGCGTCTGTGAATTTTCCTACCGCTGTAGTTCTTTGATAATTAAAATCTTCCCTCGATGTGACTTCGTATTTTATACACGGCCCCTTGTTTCTTACTGCCTACCTTAATTGGAAAGAAGCACAACTCTCAATGTTGTTGCTAAATTTAACGATAATTGCAATCAATTATATCTTTCTGCATTTCGAAATAACCGGATCAAAGATATAAATTTTGTTGTACACACTTCGAATATGGTGGACGGAATGAAATAAATACCGTTACAAGTATCACCAGAACTCATATTTTCTTTCAACTCCTGTCGTACCGATGACTGCAGATGATTTTCTAATTTCCGAACTTATTGTTCATGCATCATTACACGTTAATTGTTAATAATTCTCATAAATTATCCACGTAATATATGTAAAATGATATGACACAAGCTGAAATTACCGTAGGAATAATTTTATTAATTTTTCCGTTGGGATTCCAGAAGCATTAATATAATCCTACTAAGGTCTTAAACGAATGCGTTCACGTACCGCATGTACAACGCCGAGTAATTATATCTTCATTAAACGCGGTTACATTCAACGTGATGCGTAATCGTGTTCTCGGTATCTCTACGATCATCTACATACTTTTTTCAATACTTTTTCTTTAGATTTTAATCAAAATGATTTACCACCTTGAAGCACTTTCTCCTTCTTCGGAAAACTGATCGATCGCCAAGGAGAAATTGAATTACATTTATTCGTACATAGTTGTAAGTTTCACTACATTCAATCGTTTTTCTCAAAATGATTGAAGGAATTCATATCGTCTCGCAACAAGGTGATATCTCTTCGAAAAATTTTTCTCAAAAACGCTGGACTCTCACGAATATTAAAAAACTTGACTTTCCCCAGAATTTATATCAAAGAAGTCGTTGATGATAAAATTGGGCCGAGTCGATTGATTGGTTTCCAAATTACACGTTTTATCCACGATTGAGAAGATTGAAAAAAGCATGTATAATTCGAAACATTGAAAAATAAAATTCCCAATCTTCGTCAATTATTTCTCTCGAGCCGAAGGTAAAATTATTGAAAGATGAAAATTATTGAGATTTACTTGTTTTTTGTTCTCTTTGATCAACGGATAAATGATTGACGCATATAAATACACGTCAAAATAAACGGTTTACCTTGGAATAACAGTGGGATCTTGTTTTCCCACCTAGTTAGTGGGGTTGGAAAACGATGCATCAGTTCGATGTAATATTCGAACAAATAGTTTTCAAAATAATGTCACAGACAATGTAAAATCGAAGACAGCGATACAAATCATTGAACTACTTTATTCACCGTTCTTGTTGCATTCGTTGTTTTTTTGTTTTTGGCTTTTTTTTCTTTATACATTCAAGTCTCCTGGCATTCGATCTTTGCGCGATTGCGGTTGGTAAAAGGGATGCAGGCTACAATCACACCTTCTCATTACAACATCTCCCAAGCACTTCTCTCGAATCTTCATTTCTGGTTTTTATTCCGTTCGTCCTTTCTTTTTCCTCCACGAGTTGCAAGTCACTCTTTTATTCCTTTTCGACACGCGAAATTACGCCTTGGTCCTTTTTAAGGCTCGGAAAAAAAAAAAGTTGCAGAGGGGGGACCGAGATGCTCGTATTCGAGGGTATCCTCTCTTCTTACAGAGACACCTCGTGGAACGACGTATTTCATAAATTTTATCGAGATTCGTTTGTGTCGTAAACATTACATCTTATACCGCTAAAAATTTCTCACAAAACTGTTGTACGTGAGCACAGTGTTGTGTTCTTCAATGACGCCTGTTCATTTAATTTTCACACACGAAACAGTGAATGAAAACTTCAATTCGATCCTTTCGAAAAGAGAACAACACAATTCCCTTTTCACTCTCGTACGAACAAAATGTGGTCATTGAGAGTGTACGAGTACTTCCCTTTTGTGTGTCATCGTGTGATGTGATATTTAAGTGGAAGTCGTGTGTCGTTGTGTGAATCACAAAAGAAAATTACTGACTCGACGTGCACGCACAGAAAAATGAATGGCAACGGTCGCCAGAAGAAACATCAGTCACATGATAGTTATGTCACATCGGAATCTTGTGGTTTTTACGTGGTCTATATGAAGAAACTATCCGAACTGCATGTCCAAACTCTTCAGATTCATATGAAAGGGATTCCTTCTTTTCGAAAAAGAGAACACCGAGTTCATCTATTTCTATTCAATCGAATAACGGAATACGCAGTAGGGAATCGTATAAATTGAAGAGAAATTTCACCAT
Source organism: Gonatopus flavifemur (assembly GCA_018340375.1). Lineage (NCBI taxonomy): Eukaryota > Metazoa > Arthropoda > Insecta > Hymenoptera > Dryinidae > Gonatopus > Gonatopus flavifemur. Next base: position 10,359,468 of record JAFFJZ010000006.1, read on the forward strand.
TTGTCGCGAAGTTACGATATATTTTTGTTATTTCTTTTTTTGTTCTCATTTCCCTTCAAAGGGAAAAAATAAATGACGAAACCTGTATATCGAATGGACCACGTGTGCGTGTCGTTTTCCCCCTTAGAAACTCGAAACCCCCCCTGGGTAATTGGTGCAGAAGTGCAATTAGAATGCCGATATGCGTACCCTACGACGTCGACGACGACGATGACGACAACGACAACGACCGAGGTTCCTTCGTTGTTTCGTTCTTTCGTGCATCGATGCTTCTCTTATTTTTATTTACTCCTTTTTTCCTCGAACATCCTCCGCTTATTGCACGTGTCTCATCAGACCATGTCCTTTTTTGCACGTACCGAAGCGTCTCTCCCTGCTTGCGCTCACCCCAGTCTCCTCTCATTATGCTCTTGTATACGTCTCAAACAGGTATATAAGTATGGACCCCTATGAAGTATTGCGTCCATTGATGCGTCGTTCTCGTCGTTTTCGTCTCGAAGGGAAAAGGAGAGCATTTTTTGCTCTCGTTTATGCACGGGGTGAACAGAGAGCTCTCTTTGGCGTTCACTTTTTTTTCTCTCTAAGATCACGTTCGAATATTATTTTTTCATCACCTGTTATAGTTTTGAAACTATCGGAAAGTCTATATTTGAATTTAAAAGTAGATATTTTTTCAATACAATACTTAGGATTCTCAAAATAGAATTCGTTAAAATTCCATTGAGGAACAGGTTGTAACGGAATAAAGGAAACTACATGAATTTGATTCACAGTGTAGTTCGTGAAGGTAAGTACAGTACCATTAAGCGTAGAATATTTTTACGTCTCACGTAAAGAAAATTTATCACGCGATTTCACGCGAAATGAGATGTCGGTCCTTCGACGCCAACTGTGGATAATTATATCGATCAAAGGTATAATGATATATTTGATCTTCGCATTGACGCGACAAAGTACCTTCGCGATGAATTAAAAATGTATCCGAAATGAAAAAATTTGTCAGCGAAATCGATCGTATGCAATTTGTTCGTGTTCTCATGAATAAATTATATATTTATAATAATATACATATATTATATGTATGCAATTATATGTCCACATGTGCAATCCCATGTGATTTATAATCTGTTCGTAAATAATGTTCTCAATTGGAATGGTACAATGAAAGTTCTTGCAGACGTGAAACGATGGGCGTGCATCATCGATTTCTTCCAATGAGATCGTCATCGATCGTGTACGCAAATGCGTTCATTTCCACAATCGAAGGATATAATACGTATATCGTACGACTTAAAGTATAATATACAGAGCTGTTGTTCTAGACGATGTTGGAGACAATAAGATGTAATAGCTATGGCAGCTACTCTCACTTTTATAGCTCCCCTTCTTCACTGCTATATTTATTAACTAACACAGTGGAAAATCGTAGCTGTGACTGTACAGGTATTGTCGTTGATATTTGGATAGTCAAATAATTCAGCTATGAAATGTTTGCTGCGGTAGTTACATTTCTCGCTATTACCGCTAAGCGAATACCTGTGACAGCTATATAATATAAGAGAATGATATAAGACTTCTTCTTATATTTTTTTGGTAAACCAGAAACAGGATCTTAGAAGTCATATCAAAACTTCGACGATCCTTTACGAAGCATCGCATTGACGATTACCAAGAATTGGTAACATAAATATTCTTACAAAACTGCACACCGTCGTCCGTTGTCGCGTGTGAAAAGTTGTTGTGTATTTACTTGGTGATGGCGATCGCGTGTTCCGCGCCAAACTTGAGTAAAAAAAGGGAGAAAACAAATAAAATGAGTAACACTTGAGTGGGTACACGATAATCATTACGCTCGGATAAATTAATTTTCCCGTGAAAATGTATGTAAAAAAATTCAAATGCAAACAACGCGTCTCATCTACTCTAGTTACATCGCTCGTTACGTATAATCGATGGAATACATTAAATATAATCGTTGTTGTATTTTCATTCTCACAATGATACATCGGGGTGGAGAAAAAGAATCCCCGAAGAAGGAACGTTTTAACCGCGATACTACTCGTTCTCGTGCAGCAATGTTTCGTGCGTATAGAATCGATCCTCCTCCTCTCCTCCAACAGGTGGATGGATGGATGGATGGCAAGCAAGTAACATTTTACGACCTCCCCGTTGTTGAAGATAAAATTGATATCGCTGATAATTGCAGGTCGTTACAGTCAAGTTGAGCCAAAACTCCACTCCGAGGAACAAAAATATTGTTGTTGGTGTTGTTGTTATTGCTGCTGTTATTGTTGCTCAGGATTACACGCGTATTCTATCATTCGACCCGACTGGTAACGGAGATGGAATATTATTGAGATTGGATAACGTCACGGAAATGACTTTTACGTTATTGTTGACGTAAGTTTCTGTCCTCGTAAATGAATATATCAAACGAGCACCTAAAATCTTTGGCTATGATAATGAATTCACCGAGGTATTACGTCATATGACACTTGAAAGTATTTGATCCTCTTAAATAAATTATTCAATCCGTTATTCCAGTGATTTTTTTAATTATCATTATTTGCTTTCACAGTCTTGGTGGAAGATTTTTGTTTTGACTTTTAAAACTGTAACCACATGTTTTTTTTTTCCACTCGATATAGGAGACTAATTTTTGAACACGATCAGAGAATTGATATCAAACTCTTTGGAAATTTCAATATCTATCAGGAAAATGATAAATCTGGAGCTATTCAAGCTAACTTTTTAATGACTAAATTAGAAAATTTAAGGATATAATATCTTTTGGTACTTTCATACCAGAAATCTCATTGACGTGATGTATGCATTTTTATGGATGAAACGTGGAAACGTTTAGTCTATCTCTAATGTCTAATCGAATTCTATTTTCATTTTCACGTTTTGCGTGTTATCGACGGGGGAAGTAACGTTCTTTCGAATTCTTTTTAACGTTACACCGCCACTTGTTTCAGTATGTATTAATTCGAGTGTCCGAATTCGTTTTCAAAGGTAGATAAAATACTCAATCTTGGCTACAGGACGATGAAGTCGAGAAACTTAATATGTTTGTTACTGTTCTCATTGTTCGAGATGATTCTTGGAAGCCCAAGAATTGTTTGTTACTGGAACGCAACTGAAGGTACGATAACAAATAATCTGGCACAAAAGGAACGAAAGTAGCAGTTATATCGGATATAATAGTATCGATAATCTCATTAGATCACAACAAGGCGACGTCTCATGATGTCAAATTAACTTTGTCGAACTGTACTGATGTGGTAATTGGTTTCGCCGACATTAATCCCAATACATTCGGAATCCAAAGTCCAGTTACACGTCATCCATTCGATTGTTCAACGATGAAATGTCCGAAGTTTTTGTTGGGGATCGGAAAAGGAGTTTTCGGGGATAAAGTGTTTACCGATTTGTGTTACCATTTGGTTTGTACTTCTTCACGGAGAGAAATAGATACTAATGGGTATAAGAAATTTACTAGTGGTTAGTATACGAGGACAAGTATCCAGATTGTACAAATTTATTCTTGTCCTTAGTATCCATATGCTAAGGAGTATTAAATATATTATACCCCTTAGTATATGGATACTAGGGACAAGAATAAATTTGTACAATCTGGATACTTGTCCTCGTATTCTAACCATTAGTATCTATTTCTCTCCGTGTTTGTTCAATTCTGTATCCATTTTTATCAATTGGAGGAACTTGCAATGTAGCGTGTATTAATTCTGAATTTTTTCGATGATAGGTGAGCAGAAATGAATTGAGCTACATATTTGTGCGTTCGTTGATGAACCTTTTGAAAGATAGTAATTTTGATGGCGTTGATTTGGCGTTGCAATTTCCCAATACAGATATGGATTCCAGATTAGAAAAACAAGAACGCCATCGACTGAGACAACAAAGAATTACGTTTGGCGAAGAGAAGACGAAGGAATCATTTCAGGAATGGATGCGTCATGCATTTCAAAATTTCGTCGTACGTTTACATTCCTCGCTAGAAGACTTGGACAAAGAACTCACGCTGAGCGTGTTGCCTGACGTTAATGAGAAAAGTAAATTCCTGAATTTCATCATTTCCAACTCAATATTTATCTGAATTTTTTATACTGGAAATGAGAAAGAATGAAAATCGATTGTTCTTATCCCACAGATTATTATTCCCCCAATGACTTGGATCAATACGTTACTGCTGTACATATCTTAGCATTCGACTATTTGACCCCCCGGGTACGAGGATATCAATATTTTTCTCCTAATTTGTTTTGGAAGACACATTACGAAGTTATCAGGTCTGGTTACATGATGTCGTTAATAAGAATGATGTCAGTGATGGAATAATACAAATTTTGAATTGTAGTTTTTGGATGAACAGCACAATCCCAAAAACGAAACTGATCTTGGGTTTGCCGAATTTTGCGATTTCTTGGAAATTGAAGCCAGATTACGGGTGGAATATAAAAGGACCCATGGAAGAACGCCCCACATTTCTTCCATATTTCAAAGTCTGTCCGCACGTACAATCCACTATGCATTGGGATAGCATGGGTTCGAAGAGCGATGGCATTGAAGGAAATTATCATATCGTACAATTTAAATCTAAATTGAATAATGATGAATATACAGAGCACCGCAGACTGGGTTACTATATTCCTCCTCTTGCAATTGCTGATGAAGTCTCTTTTATAAAATCCAAACATTTGGGTGGTATAGCCTTGTATGAATTGTCTTTTGATGATTACTCAGATACATGTCAGAATGGACGTTTTCCATATCTTTTGGAAGCCAAAAAAGCTTTTGCAACTTGAAAATTCCGTACTGTTTCGTTTGACAGGAATTGAAATAAATATTTTTGATCTGTAAAATTCTGGAATTCAAAATAATAAAGAATTCTTTCAATTATCTTTGATTTTGTCATTTTTATTATTAATGAAATCGGTATCAGTTTCGTGGTCTAAGTAATAAATGCGAATGCAGCCAGTAATTAGACGATGCATGGTCGCTGTTGAATGACCAACGAAGTTGTGAGCATGATTCGTCATTGGCAGGAAAGGTGCTCTAGGAATGGAACCATCCGATACTCAGCCGGCATACGGTTATGCTGGATGTTTTCAACAATCGCCTTTGAATAAATCAAGTAACTGTAGTTGTTGAATTCAAGCCATGTTAGGACCCTAGTAGAATAGTTTAGTCATTCACGAATTCGTAACGCTTGCACTAGCGAAAAACTAGCCAACTCGCTGAATACTGGCAAGGTATTCATTCACCAATCTCTAGTTTTCCGTTAGTGCAAGCGTTACGAACTCGTGAATGACTAAATCATTCCTCCTAGGGGAGTTCATCGTTCGAGCTGCACTGCGAAAAATAATCAGAATTTTCCTATATGCACACGAAGAAAAGAATATACAGGGTGTCTAGCAGTCGGGAAGTAGTCTGGAATTGTACTTTCGTCGGGAAAATGAAAAAAATTCCGGGAAATTTTCAATTATATTTTTATTTTTGTGTGTGCAGAATTTTTCAACTTAGAAAAGTTTTCCCCATCGACGAATAATTGATTATATTAAATATTGATTATTTTAAATCTTAATTAAGATGAATACTGACTATTTATTATATTAAATATTGATATTTTTTGTTATAATTTTGAGAGTTATGCAAAGATTCTCAGATATTTTGAGAATAATTTCTTCAGTCGGGTGTAGACAGCAATGAATGATTCACTAAAGAATTCTCGAGAAGAAAATTCTTTTTGAATTCTTATAGAATTCCAGAAACCTTACACAACTCGAGAAGTCCTATTCCACGGCCCTGCCACAAATAATCTATAAAATCTCATTGACGAATGGGAAAATGAATAGGTTTCAATGGAATTTAATAATATTCAATCAGAAATTTCACCATTTGTAATAGGATAGGGTACTGGCATTTGTCCGGAATGATAACACTTCTCAGTACTGGGGATTGAGTACTGATGCCATCATTCGCAATCAGTACAGGGCCAGTACTGGATTAGTACCTGGCCGGTATTAAGTTCTCAGTACTGGTTTATCAGTATAGGCATATTACTGTATTTTTATGTATCCAGTACTGATCCCGTACGTGTTGACCAAGTGTTGGAGACCCAATACTGGCACTGTACTGCACCTGTTGTCAACATTGGCATATTACGGATTTTTCTGATTGGGTATAATTGAATTCACAATAGTGAATTCATAAGAATTGAATTTTGTGCTCAATAATTCAAAATTATGTGAATTCATTTTTGCATTAATTCATATATTAAATATAAAGTAGAGCATGAAAAATGAATTTCACGATATACATTCAACGAATACAAGTGAATACGATAATCCATGTAATTTTATCTATTCACAAATGCTAAAAATGATTATTTAATACTTTTTATCCATTTCAAGTATTCATGAACGTTCTAATTGGGTGAATGATTGTATTTATTTGTAATTGGATGCTTCCGACATTTGTGCAAACTTCAATACTTGTGTCCTTTTTCTTCTCATAGAGTTTGCAAAATTTGCACAAATGTCGGAAGCATCCATTGTTGAATATACATCGTGGAATTAATTTTCCATGCTTTAATTTATATTTAATATATGACTTACGCAAAAAGTAAATGCAGATAGTTTTGAACTTCTCTCCACGCCCAGAAAAATGGTTTACTTGAATATGAACCTACTAGATATTTCGGTAGCCCGTCAATAGATCAAATACCTTAAGCTGAGATTTCATGCTGACGTTTTTGACGCGGCGGTTAAAAGAAGAGATCCTGTCATTTTTCCTTTATTATCCAATGATCGCCGCGTCAAAGACGCCAGCATGAAATCTCAGCTTTATACTCCGAACGATCATTAGGTCGAAGATCATGTTTTCGAAACTTTGTTACTCCGAAAGTTCAACATTCCGAATTGTTAATAGACGAATGATGAGTGTTCCTTACTTGTAAATTACACTAGAAGAACCAATTACAAGTTTTCGGAATAATGATCATTCAGAACATTTCGATTACGAATTTATTTTTCTGATTAGATTATATTATGCCATCGAAAATGTTAATTGGAATTGATGTGTGTGCATTTTATTTTCGATCCGGGAATTTCTCAAAAATTCCTGGAAGAAGTCGGGAATTGGTCGGGAATTCCAAAATCATATTCTGCTAGACACCCTGAATATAATAATGGTTATCAGACAAAGTATAGTAATCGAAGGACATAATTCATCATGATGTCAAATACTATACATCCATCAGTGTTTAGCAGAAATATAGTAAATATTACGAGAGTGATGATGAATTGTCATATACCGACTGTCATTTATCGTCATAATGAATCATATCCTCCGATTACTATATTTGTATGAAAATGGTTAACATATTCTTTTCTCCGTGCAGTAACTGGAAAATTCCGATCATGGAATAGGCCAATTAGAATTTAACAACTGGCGCAGTACTGCGCCAAGACCGGCTAACACTGGCAGGGTACTGGCGGTCTACACTGCAGCAATACTGGCATTTGTCCGAAATGATAACGCTTTTCCGTACTAGGTACATGGTACTGGCACAGTACTGGTAATCGGTAATGGTCTTCAGTACCGGCGCAATACGCCCAATCAGAATTTCACAACTAGCGCTATACTGCGCCAGTACCGGCTAAGACTGGCGGGGTACTGGTGGTCTGTACTGCAGCAGTACTGGCATTTGTCCGAAATGATAACGCTTTTCCATACTGGGTACGTGCTAGCCGACTCTTGGGGGCCCAATATTGGCACTGTACTCCGCCTGTTGTCAACATTGGCATACTTCGGTTTCTTCTGATTGAGAGGAAATCAACTTCCAATACGTGTATAAGAAATTTCCCATAAATTTAACTAAAAATTCCAAACTATGAAATTTTTACTATATCATTTTTCAGTAAATTCCTGGTAGAATACGGGAAATTCCTAACGCACGTTTGTGTTAATTACTTCCGCACATTTATGTGAAGTTTCCCATAGAAATTTGTTACAGTGTCGTCTAATAGAAAAGAAACGTTCCCCCCGATAGAGCAAACGAGTATCATCGATACACAGTAAAAAATTTTGTATATTTTTAACACACGGGCATGTCCCAAACGGTCCACTCAAAATTTTATGTTTAATATTGACACAAAGGATGTGAGAAATTAACACAAAAGTATTAAGTTTATATTGATAAACTGCCAATTTGACACTCATTTGTGTTGATTTTCAACATGAATTTTCAGTGGACCGTTTCTACCCAGGTATGTGTTGACAAATATACCAAGCTTGGTGCCAAGCTTCAGCCAATGCTAGTCAACATTGGGCCTAGCATGGTTACCAACATTGCCACTAAATCAGATTAATGTCTGGGATGATAACAATGTTCAACGCTTGGCATCCAAGCTTGGTTCACTATCAAGATTCAATATTGGTTTTATGTTTTGAATCGATATTGGTGCCATGATTGATATACAATCAACCTCAACGAATAGGATAGTTTTCTTATTGGCATCCAAGCCTGATTGAATATAATATATTCCGACACATGAAATTTCGGAATATTGGGTTTCGACACAGTCACTTCAGTTTAGATAGCACAAAAATTCTAAAAGAGTTCAGAATTGATGGAATTCTTGTGCTATCTGGGAGGACGTTCAGAGGATACCCGTATTTTGGCTGACGTACATTCAGGCGTATAATCTTTCAAGTTTCTGAAATACGAATAAATTCCAAGTCCACGTCATGTGGCTACATCTAGGCTTAAGGCGAGCCAAGTGTTGATTCAAGCTTGGTTGACGAAAAATAAATGAAACGCAGCGAAATATGCTTAATCCTAACATTGATGTCTGAGGTCCTATCAAGGGTTGGTGAGTTGTGACGGGCCAAGCATTAGTCGAGACTTGGTTAACGAAAATTGAATCAAACACGGCGAAATATGCTAGGTCTTATCATTGGTATCTAAGGTTCTATCAATGCTCAGGCAGCTACAGTGTGCCAAGCAATGGCCAAGGCTAGGCTAACGAGACTTGGCATACCAAGCTTGACGCCATTCATGGTCCAATTGTCAGTCTTGTTATGACTTGCCTGGGTAACACAAAATTTCCTACTGTGTACATGATCCAATAATCCGTCATTGCTGAGTCACATGGGTCACATTAAAACATCATAATTTGAAACGTTTCTGTCTCTCCATTGTACTGTAAAAAATTTCTATGGGAAATTTCACATAAATATTTGGAAGTAATTAACATATACATGCGTTAGGAATTTTCCGTATTTCATCGGAAATTCACTGGAAGATGATAGTAAAAATTCAATAAAGTTTGGAATTTTTAGTTGAATTTATGGGAAATTTCATATACACTTACCGAAAATTGATTCCCTATCGCATAATCGGAATATTCTGGTTGTTGGTTATGGGAAAATTCCGATTATTTTTGACAGTGTAGGACAATTATTAATAATTCTAAAGGTAGCTGATTTTACACGTTGCGCCCCGCAGGAACGCGCTATTGTTGCTTCAATTGATGAACTCTGTATAACTAAGCACGTAAAACGAATGAAAAAAATTCAGTGGAATAATAAGGCATGCGTGCTTTTGAGGATCTGGAAAATTTCTTGGATTTCAGTGCCTAGAATCAAAAAATGAAGCACCAATCGAACTACCCGGAAAAAAAAGATTAGTTGAAATAACTATTCAACTTGTAAGCGCATATGGACCCATTTTTTGTAGTCAGAATAACAGATTTATCGATTAATTTAACCAATTTTAGATAATTCATTAAGAAAGTTAAGTGAATCAACAGAAGGAATTGTTATTCTAACGAAAAAAATGGATCCATAAGCGCTTACAAGTTGAATATTCATTTCAACTGGTCTCTTCTTCCGTGTATCTTTTGAAAATCTCATACCAAAAATATCAATGACGTGTGCAATATGTGCAATTTCATGGATAACACGTGGAAACGTTTAATCCATCTCTCATGTCTAATCGAATTCTATTTTCATTTCCACGTTTTGCGTGTGATCAACGAGCAAATTGACGTTCTCTCGAATTCTTTTTAACGGTAAAAGTGGCGATGTTTTTCAGTATGAATTAATTCGAGTATCCGACTTCGTTGTCACCGATAGATAAATTCTTTAGTCTTTGTTACAGAACGATGAAGTCAAGATTCTTGATATGTTTGTTAATGTTCTCATTGTTCGAGATGATTCTCGGAAGCGAACAAATTGTTTGTTATTGGAACGCAACTGAAGGTACGATAACAAATAATCTGACACAAGAGACACGGAATTAGTACACTGAAAAAAAAGTATTCCAAATTTATTTCAATCAAATAAGGTTTATTAACTATTAACAAATCTTATTTGACCCAAATGATGGTCTGTTTACTATTAATAAGCCTTCTCTGTCTCAAACAAACTCTTCTCTCCGTGTAGTTGAATCATTTACAATAGTATTGATAATCTCATTAGATGGCGCCAAGGCCACGTCTCACGATATACAATTAATTTTGTCGGACTGTACTCATCTGATAATTGGTTTTGCCGACATTAATCCCGATACATTCGAAATCCAAAGTCCAGTTGCACATCCTCCGTTTGATTGTTCAAGGATGAAATGTCCGAAGTTTTTGTTGGGGGTCGGAAAAGGAATTTACGGGGATCGAAAGTTTGCCGATTTATGTATCGAGATGGTTTGTCATTTTTCGTTCGATTGTATATTCATTTACCGTGTGTTAATTCTAAATTCTCCCGATGATAGGTACGCAGTACAAAAAATGGCGAGAAATTCCTACATTCATTGATCAATTTTGTGAACGGTAGTGATTTCGATGGCGTTGATTTGGCGTTGCAATTTCCCAATAAAGATATGGATATCGGAATAGAAGAACAAGACCGCCATCAAAAGGAACAACAGATGATTGTATTTGGTGAAGAAAAGACAAATGAATCTTATCAGCAATCGATACGTCGTGGATTTCAAAATCTCGTCAGAGCTTTGTATTTTTCGCTAGAGGACTTGGACAAAAAACTCACGTTGAGCGTGTTGCCTGACGTTAATCAGAAAAGTCAATTTATATTCTTCAAATTTCATTATATTCCAAGCAATGATTATTTGAATTTCTCATACAATGAATGAGAAAGGATGAAGATCCATTGTTTTTATTCCACAGATTATTATTCCCCTGATTTCTTACGTCACGTTGTTACTGCTGTACATATTTTGGCATTCGACTATTTAACCCCCCGGATACAAGGAAGTCACAATTTTGTTCCTAATTCGTTTTGGAAGACACATTACGAAGTTATTAGGTATGGTTACATGATATCGTCTATACAAATAGTGTCAGTAATGGAATAATACAAATTTTGAATTGTAGTTTTTGGACGAACAGCACAATCCCGAAAACGAAACTGATCTTGGGTTTACCGACTTTCGTAACTTCTTGGCAAACGACGAGCCGAATGTCTTCTAATTCAACCATCATGAAAGAAAGTCCCACACTGCTTTCATATTTTCAAGTCTGTCCGGATTCAGGGCTAATCACGCACCGGGGCCGCATGATTCCACCCCATAGAAGTGAAGGAAATCAGAACATTGTAATATTCGAACCAGAATTATCACATGAAACATCTTCGGGGCACCACGTATGCGGTTACTATATTCCTCCTCGGGCAATTGCTGATGAAGTTTCTTTTATAAAATCTAATCGTTTGGGTGGTATAGCTTTATATGAATTATCCTTAGATGATTACTCAAATATATGCAAGAGTGGACATTTTCCTTACGTTTTGAAAGCCATGGAAGCTTTGGCAAATTGAAAATTTCTTGCTGTTTCATTGAATATCAGTCGAAGTGAATATCTCCGAACTGTAAAATTTTGAAATTTCAAATAATAAAGAGTTCTTTCCATTGTCTTTCATTTTTCTCATTCTTATTATTATTTGTCTCCAATTTTTTTTGTTTTTTCTTTCTCCGTCAATTAACCAGGGTAACCAGGCCTGGAATTTTGTTATCTCTTCATTGGTTATTCTTTTCAAACAAGGTACGCAATCGGCCCATTCCATTAGACTTCCCTGACCACGGGCTGACGGGCACCTTTTCACTGATAGTAAAAGTTCCACCGGTCCTCTGACGTTTGCATCATAGTTCTTTTGTATACTTATCAACATGTATTTGATTCAAATGATTTTATGTATCGATATCGAATGCATATATTAATAATTTTTCATAATCATGAACAAAAGAATGAAAAATGAAAGAGGGGATTGATGGACCAGGTTCCCGTATTTTCGATAAGAGCGCGCTTCGATGTTCACTATCCTGGCCGTGAACTCTTTCATCTTCTCTCTGATATCAGTTTCACAGTGCTAAGAAGAAACTGGCATCTTCCGGCAAGAAATATCCCTCGGTAAAGCATTATCGAGTGTTATCGATATATGACCTGGTAATCCGCTATCGATGGGCCAGATTTGAACATCATAATTTGAAATAATTTTGTCTCATCACTGGATCAATCATTAATAATTTCTTGGATGACCAATTGTTCACGTTATGCAACGTTATGACTGACAAACTCAAAATAAGTATACACTACGAAGTAAGATATAAAGAGTGTCATCTCCACACAACAGATATGACACATTTTTTGGGGCAAAACTACCAGTCAAATTCCAACACCTCGTGGCGCTGTGAACGTTAGGAATGTACAAGAATGCTGGGTCGATTGGTGAATTTTATACCATGAAGTGAAAGTAAACTAGAATATGATATTTTAATGAAATTTTGTACATGACTAACGTTTACAGCCCCACCTGTGGTAGAATTCGACTTTTAATTTCGCCCCAAAAAATGTGCCACCATGAGAGATGACACTCCTTATATCTTACTTCGTGGCATACACGTTGAACAAATGAAATTCAGTGGAATAACAGCTATTTTTTAACTTATCTTCGAATGATTATTATAAAATTTTCATACATCTTTGAAGCATTGAAAAACTTTGAATCGAAGAAGAAGGAAACATAAAATGCTGGATTTATTATTACCTGTTGTATTCTTCAATATGATAAGATAATTTTCATAACACTTGCAAATAGAATTGTGAATTCTGCATTCTCAAACCATGTTTCTCTTTTTACACTGTTAGAGATGTCTTTAAATTTAATATATTTTTCATGTACTTATGTTTTTAAATGAAATTTCCAATTGTTGGTGATTGAAATGAGAATCCATTTACACGCAACTGAATTAAAAATTTTTGTTATATTATATCATAATAAATTTTTCAGTTACTTGAATAACTTTCGCTTCCATTACATGTAATTGGACATTCAATCAGGAATTCCTAACAGTGTATTCCATCACTAGAGAGAGAGAGTGAAATTAAATTAATTTTACTAAAGCTCGTCGAATGAATAAACCGTATAATTAGAAACCCATAACAACAAAAATTGAGATGCAAAATTACAAAATACAAATAATTCATCAATCATGGGAAGAAAAATTTTGTTACTGCCTCCTCGATACTTGAGCATCACGTATACACATGCGCGTGGCTCGCGTGCTTAGAATAAGTTACAGCGAGTAAGATTTGTCCGCTCCGCCTTTCGACATTATCCTTCCAACAAGTCGAGTAATAAAATAACCTTCGGTACAATCTTCTTAAGAGTAGTAGTAGCCATAGGCAACAACAACGCTAGCACCAACCAGATATACTGACAAGGAGAAAAGATTTTCTAGGAACGGAGCCAGGAAAACTGGTATACCCACACAGTTCTTCGCTCCTTGTTTTTCTTTTTTTTTTTATCCTTCCCCTTCGCGTATTATACGCCATATAGTAATAGATGCGATAATACAGATCGCGAACACGCGAGTTTCAATGCACTGAATTTCATAGAAAAGTACCTACGTGTGTATATATAAAAGATTATATGGCTATATAACCACTACGATTTAACGCACGCCCTCTCTCAGTTCTTTTATCGTGATAAAATGCGAGCTTCGTGCCCGGGAATGCAAATTAAATTAATCCCACCGTGCGTACGACGACTTTAACACTCGCTGAATATTTACATATCTTCTGCTCTTTTCCTTTTCTAGTAATATTTTATCCAATTAGATGATCATAACCCGATATCTCTCTTCCCGAGAGTCGCGCAAATCAAGAAACACTACTTGGCGGTATTGAAACAGATTGGAAAGATCGGAATCGAGATCAAATTAGATCTTATTTCTTCGATTATAATATTATTGGGGGTTCGTATTTGAGACGCGATATGAATCTTATGGTTGGAAAGTACAAGGTGATAGCATTAATTCGTGCGTAAGCCCTAACAGGGTTCCACAATCGGTCCGACAATGACCCATCACTGGGCAGTAACCGTACAGTAATGGCGCATCAATGGTCAACTGCTGGATGATAACGTGTGTCCGATAACGGCAGCAGATGAAATTAATTATCGGGCCAGTATCGATCCAGTAATGGCCCATATGTGAGTCAACAACAGGGAACTAATAGTTGGCCGTTCCACATAGCCGTTCATCGGCCAGGTCCCGACTGCTTATCGGGTATTCCATTCAACGCAAGCCATACATTATCGGCTGAGTTTCTATAAGACTGAGGATTCCTGTATGGGAGATGCAAGAGATTTCTTATTCAGTGCGTTAGTTCACAGTGAAAAATTTCGTGTATTTTTAACACAAATGTATGTTCCAGGAGGTTCACTCGCAATTTATGTTCAATATTAACACAAAAAATGTATCAAATCAACAAAACAATGTTACATTCACATTGAAAGTCTGTGAATTTCAGAATTTTATATGTTGTTTTCAACACAAACTCTGAGCGGACCTCCTGTGGCACAAAATTTTTCGCTGTGTTGGGTGAAGGGAAATTTGTTTAGGGCGAATACAATTTATTTTTTATTATTTTTACACAAACATTTTATTTCGCTGGAACAAACGTTGCGTTTTCTCAGTGCGAGATGAGAATATTCATCCCTGAATTTCAAAACATAAATTATTCATTTACGCACTCTGTGTTCACAACTAAGTAAATAACACCGACCGCAAAATTTCATCCGATGTTGTAATGATTCTCATATATGACGCAAGAATTTTCTTACGCTTTTCCTTCCCTTGAGCGACGCTCGATGGCTATCTTCGTATCAAGATGTAATTTATATTTCAGACACTTTGTTTCAAAGAGTAAAGACGTGTAAGCTGATACGTCACTTTGTTCATCGGATTCAGGTGTTATTTCTCAAGTTTCTTTATATAGATCGTTCACGAGGAGAAGCATCTCGCGTGTTCTCAAAGGGTTGCAAAAATATTGAATAAAATCAAATATTTCTAAACATTTCTCTTTCAGTTCCGCAGTTTAGATATGGAAGGACGAGAAGATAGATAACACAGGCCTACAAAATTGAACTTTTTGTTTGGTGCAACAACTGTATCATACTTTTCCGAAGTATTTTGGCGCGCTGAATCCGAATCTGGCTTCAAAATTGCATTATTACGTGTGGTTTTTGAGATATTTTAACGTCAAAGTGTGAAAAACACCGTTTTTCGACATATTTGAGATTACGTGACGTCAGAATGTAATTTTTTCTCATGAAACTAGTAGATGCACCTCAAAATATAATCCATCCCCTTCCGAATGCCGTTGAGTTTGCTCGAATATCTTTTTTTTTACTGTGACACGACAATTTGAAATTTGTGTGTTCATGGATTTAGTGAATAGGTGAAATAACACAATTTTCAAACTGTCGTATCTCAGAGAAAAAAAAAGATATTTGAACAAACCTAATCGCATTTGGAAGAGAATGACTCATATTTTGAGATAATTTGAAGAATAATTTGATAAAATGTTGTTAACGTGTGGAATAATTGAATAAAACGTTTCAAAATCGTGCATTTTCATTTTATTTTACACCTGCGATTTCTTGAAAACTACACATAGCATTAAAAAAATAAGTATATTTCCAGAGTCAGGGTATCGAATATACTCAAAATCTGCTTTAGTTTTAGCGGCACCAAAATCATTGTAGACCTGTGTAACTATTGACGATATGTTTTTAAAAATTGGCGGGAAAAGAATTTCTGAACTCGTATAGTTGGTTCGATGTAACAATCGTGTAGAGGAAGGACGAAAAGCACACGCACGTAAGTCGTCCGGCGTGTGCGTTACACGATCTCGGAATCCTTGTATGTATAAGTGCATACTTGTGGCGTGCGCGAAGAGCGTGGCGGCATTCGGTGCGGGTTCTACTTTTTGCCCTTTCCCCTCGGGCCTCACCTCGATCGCCGGTCCATCGTCACCCTTGGGTTTTCCCCTTCTCTCCTTTCCCCATCCCTGTTACTCTCACCCCTCCCCTTATCTTTTTTCCTCTTGGAACGAGAGCCTCACTTCTGGCTGACTCTCGGACGCGCACCTGCCGCCGGTTCCCACACTCGTGTTGCCCTCGCGCCGGACGTGACGTCACACGCGGCCTCCGCACACTCTTGTTCCCCTCTCCCTTCCCTTACCGCAACCTCAACTCGTACGTTGTTCACTCTCCACGGTGCATGCGTATGCACGACGATAAGCATGTAAATCCCTCAACGACGATGACGTTCCTTTGTAAAGTTTACACCATTTTTCAGGTCATCGGATCGAGAGGACAGATAGAGGGAGAACAATCTTCGTCGTTCAGTTTCGAACAACAATAACAATATCCGCAATCGTATTCGAGTACTCGATTTTAACTACGAAAAATTGTAAACTGTCATGATTTTGATATCGAATCAAAATCTCCGCAATATTTCATCTTTATTTGGAATTATTATAATTTATCATTCAGTTCAAAGTGGTTGGCATGATTTTCTACATGCTGTGGGCGATTTATTTCCTTCGAATCAATGAGTCAAACGAATAGAGGAACGATCGAGTTTCTCCGCAAACAGATATTCGTGTAATTTATGCAGACACCTGAGAAATTTCTCAACAATCTCTTCGATATAATGACGACGGCGATTGACAAATTTCTCTATTCTCAAAAAAGGATTGAGAAAAAGTTGGAGGGAGAATAAAGAAGAGGAGGAGGGAATAAGTTAAGTTTTTGTTTGATATTCTCTTTCTTTCGAGTCACCACTTTCAACCGAAGTGGATTCCCTCGAATTCATTCATACAAATCCTCGAGAAAAAAAAACTGTGCCGTCTTTCCTCTCGTAATTCGACAGAACGAAGAGGGGAAAGGAAGGAAGAAACACACTGGGCCTCGTAGAAATGAGATATTAAAGTTGTGAAGAATAATATCACCGGAGATTGGTCGTTGGGTCGCGTTAAAAACCCTTCTCAACTGTCGATTATGTCTCAGGCGATTTCGATTGTCGAATAAGAACGAGAAGGGAGAAGTTTTACCTGCAAAAATCATTTTGCAACAACAACGACGACGACGACGGCGGATGCGCACGCGATGCACCTGCACTTTTGCTTCACTTCATTCTCCGACATAACTCAAGTTTTGGGTTGTTGAAGTCTTCACTTCCATCCTTTTCTTTTCCTTTCTTCCGTAAGTTTTTCTCACTTTTTTCTGACGTTCGTATAACGAATAAGAAGGAGCCTCCTTTCTGCCTTTACTCGGACCCTGCTACTACATCGAACGATCGTGACAACCGAGGTAAAGAAACCAACCGATACTGATTTTCTTGTTATTTTCGATCTTTTTTCTTTCTCGGGCAAATCATTATTATATACCGTAAAAAGAAAAAACACACGAAAAGAGAGGTGAGTCTTCTGTGAATACAAGAAAGCACGATCCTTCGTGAAATGTCGTTGTATTTATCAATTCCAATCACTCTTCGGTCCTCTCGAAATACACACCGTGAGAAATTCTTGTGGAATTACTTAACAGGTTGGCAAATTCGCCATGAAAATGATGGAAAATTACCGTGATGACGAATCGTTGCAATTTGAATTAAGGGAATGTAAATAAATACGTGCGGTAGGGTGAAGGCTGAATACCAAACCGTGTATAATTGGACACAATTTTAACAAATTATATTATTTGTGGGATTGTTTTTCAACAATTATGTGATTTACTAAAGAATAGTACTTGTTCGCTAATCGTGAAACAAAAATCTTTGATTTTATCGACTCTATTCTCGTAGTACCAGATCACGACAATAACCAGTCGAGAAAAATTCCATTCGACTACTTTCCCATGATTAAACACTTAGCCGACCTTATAATTTGTTTTGAAAATTGCTACTCCAGTCGTTTAGTGTTTTTCTTATCCCCCGTTGGACATCGATGTCATTCGTGTAGGGGTCGGATAATCTTTTACAATCGATTCTCTCCATAAAATTCTTCTTCCTCCGATGTATCGAATTCACAATAAAAACAATTTTCATCCACAGTTTCCTTCGATACCATTCGCCGACAAACGTCAGGTTCTTTGAAATACATGTAAACATTGCGACTTGGGTTCGCGTCGTTGTAGTACTCCGTGGAACGATAATAATCCTCATTGATCGGAATAAACAACCATCAATGGACGGTATGGGAGTGGAATTGCTCTTTACGTCAGAAAAACTCATGCGAAACGAGATCACATGTCTTGAAACGCTATCCGGAACGTATATGTCCCGATACGAGTATTGATTCTAATGTCGTGGATTCGCTTGTTTGGAAAATACTAAACAAGATGTATTGTTCTTCTGTATTTAGCTTCGCGAGAAAATTTATGTCATCACGGAGAAAAAATGGTTTGCTACCATAGCGCCTACAAAGAAATTTGTTGTCCTTGCAAAAATATTTACTCCAGCAGCTAAGACGTTAGTTCTGTTAACAAATTTGTTTATGTCGGCACAAACATTTAGTTGTGTCAATCATTTTTCTTGCTCTTTCAGCTAATTTTTCTTGTAGGCGCTATAATAACAGACCTGCTTGTTATGCCAGCAATACCTTTTTCTCCGTGATGCTGTGCGATAGATTTAGAAACAATATCCAACGAATAAATCCTCATTGGTGCACAAAATTATTTCAGAGTTTCTTTGAAAATCTTCAAAAGTATACGAGGAGATGGTGTAAAGTAGGAAGGTAACTTGTAGACTCTTGGCGGGACTTTTGACAAACTTTGGGAAACATGGAAAGTCTGGGAGAGATCAAATATGTAGGATTTCTAGTTAACTTGTCAAAGACTTTTAAAAATGTCACTTAGTCCGGAAATACTTGGAAAGTATCGAATAAGTCAAGGATGGAAAGTTTTTGGTGGATTTTCAAGGAACTTTAGACAATCTGTTGGAAACATCAACTAGACAATTCGGAAATCCGATGAGCACGATTTTTTGTATACACTTTTGAAGGACTTGTGATGAACTTTTGACGAGCTTGAAAACATATTATGTAACCCGGAAATGCAAAAAGAAATGAAGCAAGCGGGATTGCGAACGGGAAGTGAATTTTTCAGATCTCTCAAGTCTCTTCCAGAAAGGATCTCCTACACTGAAAAAAAAATGTATCCCAGTCAAATAAATATTTATTTGTCCTGTACCGAAGAAATATTTATTAGAATTAACAAAATATTTCTTTGGTACAGGACAAATAAATATTTATTTGACTGGAATACATTTTTTTCAGTGTATACTTGACTTGTTATAGAATTTTTATGAAGTTCCAAAACCCTTCTGAGTCCCTCAACAGGGTTGCGACAGGTCAGGGAAAAGTCAGGGAATTTTCCTGCCATAATGACCAGTTTCGTATTTACGTAAAATATTGAAATAGTCACGAGTCACAATGGAATTTTTGATTTCACTAAACTTTTCAAGTCATATTCTTTATTTTCAGAGAATTTTCACGCATTTCTCGATACAGATACTATAGGTATTAAAAATAAAAAGTCAATTGGAACATGAAATGCGAATCTACTTATTCGTGAATATGAACAAATAAATACAACGGCAAATCGTAATCTTTTTATATCAAATTAATTTTATTATTTATAAAAATTAGAATTATTTTTTATGAATGTTTCAATTCGTTAACAAATTCTTTCCAAAATTTGGCTGATTTTGAAAATTCACCAAATAGATTATCATGGATATAAGAAATATCATACCAGTTGGTATATTAAGCATGAGGACAAGCATCTAGATTATACCCATTACTATCTATCCATTAAATTACCATTAAAATCTGGTTTACTACTACAGTCAAAACTCTCTATATATGCAACCTTTCCACAGGGTCATTTGAAACGCCCGAACACCTTCAAAGCAGTGATGCCAGAATGGAGAGCAAGGATCGTCGAGGCTACCCTCTCTCCGTTACACAAACGTACACAAAATTCGATTGTGTGCGTACCAGAAGAGGACCGCAGGGGAAATGTAACGGAGAGAGGGTAGCCTCGACGGTCCTCGCCCTCCATTCTGGCATCACTGCCTTAAAGGGGCGGATTCCTGAAGAAAAACTGAAATATTTTTCCTTTAACAAATTTTGATCCCGGCCTTAAATTTTGAATGACAAGGATTTAAAGTTGACCAATCAGGAGCGCCACTAGTATCAACTGAGTGTGTGGGAGTGTGTGGGGATGTGTGATGCACAAAATGAAGTTTATTCATGTGAAAATGATTGTTTTGATCAAATCGTGTTTGTTTTTAGAAAAAAATTTCATAAGTCGCGCGACCGCCGTAGGACTTGAAAAATTTGGAAAATTGTTTCATTCGACTCAGAAACACCCAAAACATGAGATAAAATTGATTGGAGACGCGCCGCGCGCTCGTAAATAAGTCCGATGACCGGTGAGAAAAAATGAAAAAATTGTCTCATGAACACGTTTATTGGAATACGTACAAATCCACATCCTTTCCATCAACATACACTCAGAGGGCTTCAACTGTATAGGACGACCCCAAATCATATTTTAATTAAGGACAAGTCCACTCGCATAATGGCGCTTCGATCGTATTAAATCGAGGTAACCTCAAAATCATGCCGATCAATTTTGATTTTGAAACATCAACAGTATTTTAACAACAAAGTGTGAACAACAATTCTAAAAACGAATTATATGTGTTGATATATAATTTGGCTTTAGAATTTTCTCATTTTCACACTTCATTGTTGAAATACTATTGATATTTCAAAATCAGAATAATTTTGAGGTTATCCTACTACGCGAGGCCGCCATTTTGATTTCTAGTTCGCATGAAAGTATACCGCTATGAGGCCGCAGAAGTCAGTCGAAATTCATTTCACTTTTATAACGTTGAGGTACACCCCCCTGCATAAACTCCTGCAGAACCACAGTTCAGAAAAAGTTCATAATCAATTCATTGCATTCACGCTGTATATGTAACTTTTCTCTGTCCCTTCTCTTTTATTTTCCTTGATAGGAGTGAGACGAAAGTTCGATATAGGAAGATAATCAGGTCCTGAGCAGTTCGATATAGATTTCCGACTGTAATTAATAAATAGATATTGAAGGTCATGAGAAAATTTGTATAATAGGATTTGTACAATCCATTTTTCTCCGTATGGACTTTTCCCAAACGTAGATGAGTCTCTCAAGATTCATACCTGAAAATATCTGAGTCTTTTTAAGAATTCAATTTCGAGGAAAAAAATTGCTACCAAGTGGAGCCATCGATACGCTAATATCCTGTTAAAAGCATTTCGTCTACATTGTAAAAAATAATCGGGATTTTCCTATACGTAGCAACCGAAAAATTCCGATGATGGGATAGGAAATCAACTTCTGGTACATTTATATGAAATTTACCATATATTTCATTGAAAATTCCGAACTACGGGAATTTTTACCACCATTTTCCAATAAATTTCCGATTGAATCTAGAAAATCCCTAACGCGTGTATGTGTTAATTACTTCGGAACATTTATGTAAAGTTTTCCATAGAAATTTTTTACAGTGTAGTAATATGAGTCTACTCTCTAAAATTGTTAGAGTGGTATTTCACTCTTTAGCCAGTCAAAAGTGAGCCTGTCGAAATTTCGAGTGAAATTTCCACTCTTTTGGAGTGATGATCTAAGGTGTGAGGTTATAAACTCATAGCCATTCCAATTCTAGAGTGAATTTTTCAGTCTAAAAGAGTGGGAGTCCACTCGAAACGAGTGAAAATCCCACTCGAAGCGGCCCCCATACAGGAAACCCCGATAATATAAACACAGCCAATAATCGGCCCATGTATGGCTACCATTGAATGGCCAACAATGAATTCACACCATTGGCACAAGTGTGGCCCACCACTGGCTGATAAGAAAGGCCAGCAATGAAAACAGCCGATAATCAGCCGATGTACGGCTATGGTCAACGGCCAACAATTGATTCCCCGTTACTGGCTGAAATATGGTCTATTACTCAGTGAAATGGATTTCAAAGTTGAATGTATTGTATTTGTAATCACCCGTGAAAAAAGTTTGTTTCGGCCTCATTTTTATTACGCTGAATAAATAATTCACATCCATCAAATACGTTTTACATGATTCAAATGATCTCTGATTTATATAGATAATCAATTACTTTCTCATGTAAATAACAAAAAATTTGAAGGAATAAGCAACTGAATTCAACTGATTTATCGAGAGTGCTTTTGACTCGTGTAATTTTACATTTGAGATTGTGGAAGTATCGGGCATGCAAAACTAGTTAGAAAAAAAAAACATCCATTCCTGACCTTGTGAAAACTAGAATGAGAAATTTCCCTAAAAAAAGAACAAAAAAGTGTTTTGGGTCACACTTAACTGCTCATTCAAACTAATACCGAACCGATTATTCTGGAATGCAATCATATCACCATTGGATATCATTATTATCATGCCCTAGTTATCTGCCATTGATGGCTGACATTCGAACATTATCCCGAAATTTCTGGCCATAAATCGGGATCATTTAGCTCCATTACTGGGCCAATCAATAATTTTATATATGACCCATTATTTATTGCCATTACTGGACCCACGTTATCATCCAGAAATGAACCATTGATGAGCCATGCATGGGCGCCATTAACGGGCGAAGAACGCCGTCTGTGGTCCAGTAACGTGCCATTATTGGGCCAATTGATGAACCCTGTATGGGGGACTGGCTCACTTCTGAGACTTAATGGAGTGAAACGCGTGATTCTTCACTCTTCCAGATTTAGAGAGTATATGATGGAGCCTTCCGAAGTAGCTGATCCAAGTGATCGGATCAGCTTCTCAACCAATCAAAAATTTGAAAAATGATTCAGATCACCTAGATCAGCTGCTTCGGAAAGCTCTTATGGGTTTTCGATAGATTTGCAGATGGCCCATCGGCTGTACATAAGAGTCCGTATGCAAAATTCTGTACATGCGATTTATCAACAATATCTTAAGGATTTTGGGTCGGAGAATCCGAATATCTCGTTATGTTTGCAAAATTCGGGGTCATTTAATTGTTATATAGAATTGAATTGCTCATAACGATTTTATGACTAATCTGTTGAGTTTAGAGGAAAATTATTCCAACAAAAACAGTTTTTATTACCATGAGAAAGAAACTTTGAGAATTTTTTCGACATTGTCATTATTCATTTAAATCAATAAAAATTATAAACAAATAATGAAAATAAATCATAAAAATATGCTATTCATACACTTGGATGTTCCTTCAGATTTTTTGGGTCGGAGAATCCAAACAATCAGGTATTTTGCCAAGAATTCGGGATCGTTTGATTGTTATAAACAATTTAATTGTCCATGACGTATAGACGATCCCGAATTTTGTGAAAGAAACTGGATATTAGGATTCTCCGACCCAAAGAAAACATAAAGAAACATCAAAACGTATGGATAGCATATTTTTATAACATATTTTCATTATTTCTTTATAATTTTTATTTATTTATATGAATCATGACAATTATTCATTATTGTTTTAGTTTCAAATGTTCATCTAAATGTTCAATAAATTTTTTTAATACACTATAGAAGTCCGTACTTTGGATTGAAATCCTATAATTCACTTGCATAGTCACATAATCGACCTAATATATAGTTTTTTTATGACCTAAAAAAAATCAGGGAGAAAGAATTTTCCAGTCAGGGAAAGTCAGGGAATTTCAATCCGACTATTTTGTCGCAACACTGCTCCAAAACCCGTAAGAAATTGCGTATGCTTAACTATTTCGGAAATTGTTACATCTTCTTGCGAGTTACGTAATATTTTCCAAAAGAAGTCCGTCACAAAAATTCTAAAAGTTCTTCAAAGGAGTCCTACAGAAGAGTCTACAAGGATTCCATTCCGTTTGAATCCCTTCGGACTGGCAAGTAGTGAAGGATCCCGTGCACTGTAAAAAATGTGGGGAGTTTATCTTCACATTATTGGAGAATTTCATCCCCACATCGTAGGGGAATTGTTTTTCCATCAAAAATGAGAGATTTTCCCCACCACTTTGAGGGACTGTTTTGCGTTTTGGGTGTTCAATCCTCTACAATTGAAAGAAAAGTTCACCAAAGTACAGTGAAAAATTTCTCATCTATGGAGGAACTTCGCTGCCACCATTCTCTACAGTGTGATATTCTTACATTGTAAAAATGACATGTGGAATTTTCCTCTGAGTTGGTGGCAGCGAAAACCCCCTACTTGGGATGAATTCTTTTTCGTTCGGAGAGAAATCTCCTTTAGAAAGGAAGAATTTCCTTCCAAATGGAGGAGAACCCAATCAGAAAAAACCGAAGTATGCCAATGTTGACAACAGGCGGAGTACAGTGCCAGTATTGGGCCCCCAGAAGTCAGCTGGCACGTACCCAGTATGGAAAAGCGTTATCATTTCGGACAAATGCCAGTACTGCTGCAGTGCAGACCGCCAGTACCCCGCCAGTCTTAGCCGGTACTGGCGCAGTACAGCGCTAGTTGTGGAATTCTGATTGGGAATTCCTCAAAAATATAGGGGAGATGAATTTCCCCCATGAGGGGAATTTTTCCTGCCAATAAATTTGGGGGAAATTTCAATTTCACTTTTTCAAGTGTAGAAGTTAAGCAACTGTCTTCCAGAGGTTCACTAAGGATTTATTCCCAGCTCATGGAATAGAATCAACAAACCTTGACAAGTTCACATAGAATTCTTCAGGCTTGAGTCGATCCTGAAACAGAACAGCAAGTATCTAGTTTCAAAAGACCCCGGATTAGTAACAGTTTTGAATAACTTCGTTAGGGCTCTTTATGGAATATCTGGTCAACTTGATTATAATTTCTAGTTTGGTAGTAGTAAGTGTACCGTGCAAGTCAGCCGACTCTGAATTCGCGAATTTCATGAACAATATTTCGTTAAAATTCGTTCATTCGAATAGGTATTTGGTGATAATTGGTTTGGTCACCAAATAGTGCCAGCAACAATTCTAAGATAAATTCATAGCATTTATATCGACATTTTTGCTTCAACATTAACGAGTTTATTGAAAATTTGTGATGTTTATGATATGAAAAAAAATGTATCTAACTTGTGCGTTGTAACGTTGTTTGCCAATCGCCAACTCTGTTTGAGAATCCAGGACCTTCAAGACACAGAGATCAACTTTGTTAGATTCAGAAATCTAACTCTTATAGAATTGTGCGCTGAAAAAATTGAATTTCAATCAAATATATTGATTGATATTGAAATATTCGAAAAATGTATATGGATTGGTTGGAGAAGAGTCACTCACGAAGACTAGTATATGGTTCACAACTAGACTCGTGTTAGCCGTTCTAGCGTCATCAACGTTTATGAACTGTACTAGTTTTTGTTCAAATCTGTCCATATTATTCGGAAATATAGGGAAATTTGACTTCATGTAGCTCTGAAAGAATTATGTTACGAAATCCATAAGGGAGCCCCTCAATAAACCTCCAATCTGAACTACTTTTTTTAATGTGAAAGTATGAAAAAACGATAATTCCAAATGGAGTTTGTTCGGTTCTAGTTACATTTCCATCTGTTCCGAATGAAAAATTCATTACAAAATTGCAATGATCGTGAAATTACTCTCTAAAAATCTCAAAAACTTGGAATATCGAAGTACACGGATGAATGTATTATAATGATTGTTTGACTGTTTTCGTACTGTATAATTCGTACGTGATGAATAATAACAACCAACAACAACATTGTAACGTTCGTCAATTCAATCTTGTTAAAATGTTACGCCAGCAACAATTTCGATTGTTACGGTCAGTTGAAACCTGGTATTTTCTGCATGAGTTCTTTCGACGAATCTCTTCAATTCTATTTTTCAGTGCCTCGCCTTGGAAAAGAATGAGCAGGAAATTCTCCAGCAACTTGAAGGTACGAGAACTTGATTGTTCGTATGCGTTCCCGCCAACCTACGTTTCGAATAAATTTGTGTATACTTTGTGCACTCGATTTGCTCTGGTTTACGTTAGTTCCGATCCATAACCACCCGTACGCCGATCGATTCTTCGGAAGCCGAGAATTCTTCGAACTGCAATTGCCCTGAGGACTTTGGTCGTTGTCGGTATTGTTGGTAGTAGTAATAGTAGTGGTATTATAGTAGTCCGCTGCAAGTAGTCGATCGTCCAAACGATAATCGTGTTTAACGCGTGCGAAGAAAAACCGGTTAACCTCTTCCTCCTTCCTCCTCTTTTCGGTAAGACAGCAACACGGTCTTAAAGTCACCGCGTGTCTTTTACGCGGGATTAATATTCAAATTTTCTCACGATCCAACGCGAACGATAATATGGATGAATGTCTCAGAGATGTATCATCCAATTGGAAATGTGAGTAGATTGTTTTGGGATGTCAGGATCGTTAAATCATGCATGCAATCCTATTTGGAAAAGAAAAATAACATACCAACGCAAAACCAGATTAATTTCAAAACTATAGATTTTTTTTCCCATTTCAAATTTCATTGGATTTGTCGAATCGTGAACGTTCTTGAAATATTTTTCATTCCTATCGGGGTCGCACGAATCTCAGTGTCGCACCTATACGAGGAAGTTGCCATATAACACGGGCTCATAAACATTTCTATCCGCGTACCGTGTGTGATTAGCATCTCTCACTCCGCACGTTGTTCAATCTCATAACGTATGCCTGGTATCGTACCAAGACACGTGACACATTCGGTCATCCTGAAAATCACGGCCTCCAACGACCTTCTGCACCACTTTCCTCTCAACGATATTCTCGGTTTATTTATAAACACTATTACTATCCAACTATCTTCCCTTCGATACGAATTGAATTCCCTTTACGTGGTTATGATCAATTGGACAAGAAAATGAAGAAAAATTGTTTTTAATAGAGGTTGAAATTTTGAGATTTTATATTGAAGTATATTTCATGAGAAATAAAAAATAAAGTTTTTTCATTAAAACTTGCGACGGGGTGCGCGGTGTGAACCCGACAGCATCGTCGCCGCTGTTTACGATTATATCTTGGAACGTCACACGCCCACCATGAGTAAGTTTCTTTCGAGCCGCGAAATTGTTCTCTCATGAACATTTTTCGAAGCCTCATCCACCGAGAATGCCAATTAAACCGATGGACAAGTAACAACGCGCACGCGCGCTTGTACTCACGTTTTGAGAATATTGCAAGAAAATATGGGATGTTGCAAACTCATTTTTCTCTCTTCCATTGCATTCCACTTGGCTGGAATTCGGAATAAATTCGATAAATCCAACCGTTGCTTTTCAAAAATTCAAATTTGTAAACTTCATCTTGTTATTATTCTACGTATGATCACGCGTATAAATTCAGCGAATCGCCGGTGTAATTTTCGTATAACTAAACCAACGCTTGAAGGTAGATAGTAATTTCTGATACGCCTCATATATTACACATATTATATATCCGAACGCACAACGCATAACACTAACAAGTTTTGAAATTCGCGGAATCATCGATCAAACTCTCGCGTTTATTGAGACGCCCCTCGACGCGATATCGATGCGACACCCTTTTAAACTTTCTCAACCGTATAATTATCTTCCTTCTTGTTTCATTGTTTTTTTCTTCCTTCTTCTTCTCCTTTGTGAATAAAATTGAAGAGAAAATTCTCCAGAACAAAGCTGCAAATTCGTTTGCTTCGTGAATAAAAGAATCGGTGTTACATAAAAGATAAAATTGTACACGGCGAATGATATTCTGTTCGTGTATTGTTCATTGATCGCGTCTAACGTCAGATTCAGAATAGAATAATGTATACTCGATGTTACTCCGTTCAACAGGAAGATATAAGACGGTATAATAAGAGACTCGTTCTTTATCGCTCTTTTATCTGGCGATCCATTTCTTCTTCTCCTGTTTTCGTTCTTCTTTTTTTTTTCTCCCGTCCGTCCTATCTATCTTGTTCACTTTGTAACACCGCGCGGCACATTGATTTTTAATACTCTTCACAAAGGGGAACCGCTCCGCCGAGATCTCTCGCATTTTGATTCATGCCGTTGCCCTTGTTTCATGTTTTAAAAATCGTATCTTCAGAGTAGTTCCGACATTTGAATTTTGGAATTTATCTAAGATCGATTTGTCACTCGGTGAAAGAATTCCTTCCTCGATCCGTGCACTTTGATATTTGATATTGAGGATTTGAAATTTCGAATTACGGGTTGAATATTTTTGAAAAGAGAACGATTCGATGATTGTATAAAATATAGTAGCAGATAATATTATACAACGTAAAAAGTGTGTCCCTTGAGTGTCACGAATCGATCATTTCTTTCTTATGGATATTTATGATTTTATGATCGTATTAAAATGGTAACACCATGGGAAAGATTTTCCTTCGTAACGTTTGGAATTAAGTTTATATTAAATCTTACGTAAAGTATGATTTACGGGCGCATCTGTACCTTGTGTCACGTACGTAAGAAAGACCGAGGGAAAAGGAAGAAGTATAGCGGTGATTAATCGGACTCGTGCGGAATGAGAAGATCGACCAACGGTAGCCCAGTCAGCGTCGTCGCCGCCGCCGCCGCAATTGAGCTGCACTTACGTAACAGTGACAGATCAAAGAGTTCTTGCTACTCAATCTGGCAAGGAGAAAGTCTTTGCGAATGGCGAGAGATGCCGACGTTACGATTATGACTCGCAGCCACTACCATTTGTAACGTGACAAGGATGCATCCATACCGAACAAAGAAACATCGATGGATTCCTAATAATCATCCACGGGTGTAAACTTTAATCTCCTTGAGTTTTCAGAATCTTGAAAAAACTAGACCCTCGGGCAACCCTTTGAACTCTTACGAAATGAGCATGTCCAAATTGTTCTTCGTAAGAACAAACTCCATTTGAGCTCATGCTTATGATTCTTTAATTGATACGTACGCGCTCTTACAAATATGACCGTATGACCTGCATTTATGTACTCCGATGATCCCAATTACAAGCACGCCAAGTACGAAAGATCTCCACCTGCTTCCGCCCATACGTTGTCGATCTCTCGTACGTACAAGACCAACACACTTTGCAAAAATGTACTGTTAAGTTTCGTTGAAGAATATGAGATAAGGAGACAGAAGAGAAGGATGTATGTGTACATACATATATATGTATATATTGCAGAGGTCGCAGGTCTACAATTTTCGCGGTTGGCCGGCATTTTTCTCCTTTTCGTTCTTGTACCGTTACTTTCCGGGTAATCGAGTCTCGCAAGTGTTCTTCTTTTTCCATGGAACAACGCAACTCCATCACCACCTGCTGCTCCTCTTTTCTTTCATCCCAGTTTGTAAATAATTCGCGTTAAGGTACCCGATCGATCGATCGATCGATCGATCAATCGATTCATCCATACCTCTTCCAACGGCATCTCAAAAGCAAGAACGCCGAAGTCATTTATCAAGAGCGAAAACTCATTTGGAATATGAAAGGAAAATCCTAAATCAGTAACTAATTGGAAATAATGTTAAGCGATTGTCTAAACGATCTGTGAATACGAGCTTGAACGATTAGATATCAACGAACATTTTTTTCAAAGTATAAAATCAAGCTCTAATGGAAGCATTAAACGTCGTGAAAAGACACAGTTCGATGTAAATGTGAATTTCTTCTCTGCTCTCAACACCGATTTTCTTGAAATATTCCAAAGTATATCCTAAAAGATACCGCCCAATGGCAGTAGCAATCGACTGTTCAGAGTTTTTCTTTTTTGTCCCCGCTGAAACGTTTCTTTTCCTCCTCTTTCTCTCTCGAGAAGAAGGAGAAGAAGAAGAAGAAGAGGAGGAGACCGCAGCGGCAGCAAAGACCTAATTGACATCCGCCACTAATTAACCATGTCTATAGAAGGCCAACTGACTCAACGCCACTTTTTACTTCCGAACTACATTGTAGAGCGTATCAGCTTGTTTTTCTCTTCAACCTTCTTTATCATCCCCCTGTTATTATCATCATTGTTAATCACAATGCTGCGAGTAGATTCGATGGCGCGATATGAACGTACTTATAAGATATCGTTCATTTAACGACGTGCAATTAAATTCATTTTAAAACTTTTCGTATGATTAACGAGTCTGAATTAATTGACCGCCAAGTCATCGATCGAATAAGAGAACGGGAGAAACAATCGTTTGAATATCATCTAATGTAATTAAAGAGCAGGGTTTCGCACCCCGGCGAGTTCGAGACTTTGTATTTCAATGAATTCTTTTGGTTGAAACAAGATTGATTGACAGGAGGATCGATCAAGGTATGCCGGAGAAAATGATACCACATGAAAAAGAAGAAGAAGCAGAAGCAGAAGCAGCACACGAGCAACACACTTATTTAAAGAAGAAGGGAGAGTGGTTGATCGGTCGGTCCGTCGGTCGGTTGGTCCTTTTCTTTTCTTCCTCTCTTCTTCTCTCGAGCAAAAAAAAAAAAGAAGAGGGGGTGAAAAGGGCTCGACTCCATGAACGTGCTGTACGTCTGTCACACAGAATAGGAAAAAAAGAGAGAAAGAGAGAAAAAAATCAGAGAATGGCATGGTAAACGAGGCACGGCGCGAGCACCTATTTACCGACACCCACCAGAATAGGGTTCAATCTAGGGTTGCTTTCTGTGTGTTATGGCGTATAGGGTGAAGAACGTATTCGTTGTATAGACATCGGAATTAGGGTCCACAACGGCAGAAGCGGCAGAAGTTTTCTGTGCGTCGCTATTAGGGCCTCCTCCTCCTTCTTCTTCTTTTCCAACAAACACGGGAAGATTCCGATGGACGAGTTCCCACGATGAGGCACCACCTGTGTGCCTAAGAGTGGAGCAACCAACCCCATATAACATAGCGATGAATAGAGAAAAATGATCAAAAAAAGGTGAAGGAGGGAGAAGGATGAAACGCCGAAAGCCCGATTTTCGACCCTAATTTCAATCTTGAGGAAAGAAATAAATACTGAATGATTTCGTACAAAGGGGTTTGGAGGGGGGAGGGGGGGGGGTTCTGTTTTTCCTCGAAAGTACTCTGTCATTTCGAAATTTGCAAGATTGTTGGTGATATCATTTTCAAGTGCATTCAGAAATTTATTCGCGTTGATGTCGAGGGAAGATAACTAATAAATGAATTCGGAGAACGGTACTACGGAACGTGTGTATGTGTATATGTATATATATTTTGAAGTCGACAAAAATAGTTGGGAGACTCGAGAAAAACTCGAGTTTAAAATTGGTGCTGAAGTGTTGGATGTATGGGTGTGCAAGATTATTTCATGTATCCGTATGAACGGGAATGTATCGGTGCGGTCTTATCAGAAGCATTTCTCTTCATTATACCTGGAGGACGATATTCGTGAAGTCGTTTGTATGCGAATCGATGGAGACGGGAACGGCATTGCTCGTCGAGTCAGTTTTGTCGTTATCGTTCCTTGAAATAACAAGCAAGATTCGAAGGTCGATAATGTTGATGCACGTGTCTGTTTTTTCCTTTCGTTTCCAAATAAAAAATATTTCATGAAATCGTTTATACGGGTATGGAATTTGAATTGTGGTATTCAGTTTCATGTGTTACAAAATGATTCCTTGAAATTATTGAGATTGCTGGCAAAGTGAAAGACTAGATCTCGGGGAAAGGGCTTTGAACCGTTTGACAATTCTTGGGGGAAGTCATTAACCAGTACGTTGGGATAAAAATTTCGGTAGAGCTTTCAAATTTGGGTCAATATCAGACGACAGGTGGGTATCGATTTATCCTCAGAATGGGGAAACTGATGTAATCACACACAGAATTCTTCATAAAATCTATCAGGAACTATAAAACCACGCGCGTTGTTCCAATTTGCACGATTTATGAACTTTGTTTTCTGAAAAACAAAGATTTGTCACGAATATCAAAAGAACTGTTCTAAAAGAACCTAAGACTCAATTCCAACAATAAGATGTCAATTTGAGGATGCAAATTTTTGAATACATTCACCAATCACAGAACACGGAGAAAAATTTCCGATAAATGTCCCTGGGACAGGTACAATTTCTATTACCATTTAAAACAATGGAGTAGATTTAATGGCAGTTGCAGTAAATTACACTCCAAAATTGTCCCTGTCCCAAATTTTATTCCAAATTGTGGTAAATATGACAATAAGTAATTTTTCTGCGTGAAGCCAATGGACTGTGTTTAAAAGTGTTTACATATTCGAACACATATAATTTGCGTTTGAATTGGCAAAAGTATTCGATCGATAAAATTTTTTTTGGATAATCCAACAGCCCCCCGATATCGTGGCGAAAAATGAAATACGATCTTTTTTGATATTTCCGCTATTCTTCGAATAATCTTTCGAGTCTTCGAAACATGGATCATTAATTGCAAATGAAGTTGTCAGGGGCAGATGGTCTTCCAAAATATGCTCCAAGGCTGAAATACGAATAGAACTGACAAGGTATTTTCACTCGGTATTGTAAATTTATTTGCATATTCGAAGAAAAATAATGATATGAGAGAGGTGAAAAGAACACGTAACGTGTCTTCAAACGGATATATTATTATCAATCCGTTCGATTTCCACTCGATCGTCGTAGAATAACACATTCGTGCTGTAAACGATCTAAGATTTACGAAACCACACCTGCGAGGGTTTCTTGTTCCGTATGAGAAAAGAACAACAAAACAGAGAGTTGAAGGAATTCCCTTTGACTTTCGAACCGTGACGACAACGAGCGCGACTGCGGGCAAACGTACGTAAGGACTCTCGAAGTACGTATTCATTAAAAGTCGATGGACGACAGACGAACGGATTTAACGCTTTTCGAAGCATGAACACTGCAAGGAAGTTACGATAATCGATAGGTAACTGTGGCAAATTAATGTTAGTTATATAGTATTTGCCGGTGGAAACTACAAACCTTTCCGAGCGTTACTAATGCCTTTTTGTGTCTATACGGACTACTTATCAAATATTATTTCTAGTTCCTACCGAAAAATAAATCGAAAGCGTTTATTTGATTGAATTCACCATTTCATAAGAGTTAATCCATTGATTTAATATCGAAACTAGGGAATATTCATTCATTCGTACGAATGAAATATGCGAAAAAAAATGATACAAAGAATGGCAAGAATATTAATGCAATTTACATAGCAAAGAGAGGATTATGTCGCTTATACCGACACGAATGATTGCCTCTTTTATCATTTTTGTTTCTTTTTTTTTTCCTCATCCAAGGTGAGGGGTTAATAGAGATGTCAAAATTATTGAAATATCGAAAAATGAATGAATAAGCATATGAATGCAAGATTCGCGATTGGAGGTAAAACCTGTTTCAAAATGAAAAAAAAAAAAAAAACAGGCGAATGATTACAAAAATACAGTTGCTACCGAGAGAGTATCAAAGACGACGACGACGACACCTAATTTAATCCGATCGTCCGTGAAGACGATGCCGTAGTGTGTCAATATAATCCGCGACGGGAGTAGTTCTGAAGTACCTTGATTATTAAAAATTTTGTTGGAATTTTTGCTTATTATTGCTAGGAATGTTCATTATAAAATTAGGAAAACATTCTTTGAAATTTTATATTCGAAATCATTTCAAAATCTACACGATGAAGTTTCGGATAAACTCGAGAAGCGATCTGGAAGAATTATTATCATCGTAGAGATATGGAACGAGGGATCAAAGAGGTCCGGTTTAC
Organism: Gonatopus flavifemur; assembly: GCA_018340375.1. NCBI lineage: Eukaryota > Metazoa > Arthropoda > Insecta > Hymenoptera > Dryinidae > Gonatopus > Gonatopus flavifemur. Next base: position 10,393,578 of record JAFFJZ010000006.1, read on the forward strand.
GAGAATCAAATTCCACGGATGTCTCGAATAAACTACAGATTCGATTGGTTACGCATCTTCGCTCGAGATAGACAAGATACATTTTGAAAGTAATAATAATCAGATGTCGAGAGATATTGTTACCGATATGGAAATAAGATATTCCAATGTCGTGCCTTGAATTCTTTGTTATCAAAAAAGAAAACTTTTCATATCTTATCCAGGCATCAACGTCAAAGTAGATAAGTTTTCATGTTATTAGATCCTCTAATGAATTCAAATTGATGCTAATTTCATAATTAAGAACTATAATAACAATTCGACATATTTCACTTGGATGAAATTGAACAAAAAAAGAGATTAAGAATTCTTCTCTGACTCTGTTGGTTCTCCTCGTCGGGTCAAAAATCCCCAATGCGAGCCGCGTCACGTCCTCCAACGGCCTCCAGAGTACAACGAGCATGCCTTCACATCGCAAGTTCCCATAGGTATCATAGAGAGAAAGAACAAGACAAAGGTAATACGTTGTTATGTTATGCGATGTGATGTGACGTGATGTGCGATGCAGGGCTCGTGCCTCGACTGCTTTCCTTGTACCGTTTCTCTTTCCATCTTTCCTTTCTTTCTTTCTTTCCTCCTTTCAATCGTAACACGTCTCGCATTTTGCTACAACGGAACACGTTGCGTACAACGTGTCGCGGGTTTCAAATGAAGTTCGAACACGCTTTGAGCAGTCAGTGAAAGCGCAGAGTCTGTCAGTGTTAATGACGAAGGAAAAAAGGAATGAATATCTCTCGATGCAGCATATTTTTACAGGAAAAATACTTTCACGTTGTGGAATTATCACGCCATTTGAATCAATCTTTCATTCTTCCTTGGTTTTGTTTTATAATGATTTTGGAGTCGTTTCTTCCATAGCGCGACGTGTTGTCATGCATCAGTGAAATACAGTGATGTTATTAGGTGTACAAGTTGAAACTCGGCTTCTTTTTTCTGTCAAATTGAATTTTATTAAAAAAATACTTCTTTCAAGAATTATAAATTTAAATATTCGCCGTTGTTATCTACAGTCTTTTGCTATTTATCGGGTAGTAGATGAATGCCTTCACGATAAAAACTTGGTGATTTTGAAACAAAATAGTTATCCAACCATTTCTGGACATCTTCGATATTCATGAAGTGCTGCTCCTTCAAATATGACGACCTTGATCTAAATAAGTGATAAGTGATAAAGGAGCTAAGTCTGGTGAATATGCCGCATGAGGTACAACTTCCCAACCTAAATTGAAGATAAGTTCTTGGGTTGGTTTTGCTGTATGTGGACGTGCATTATCATGCAGCAGCATCACTTTTCGCCTTCCTTGCCCCGTAAATGGTCTTTTTTTCCTCCAGAGCATCACTTACTTTGATCAGCTGGGCCCGGTAACGCTCAGCTGTAATAGTTTGACCAGGTTCGAGAAGCTCGTAGTAAATGATTCCTCTCCAATTCCACCAGACACAGAGTAAAACTTTCTTTGCATGAATATTCGGTTTTTCAACTGATGTAGATGGCTGGCCCAGATCAACCCATGCTTTTCTACGTTTAGGATTGTCGTACAAAATCCATTCTTCATCACTCGTAATGATTTTATGCAGAAAATTCTTCTTCTTGAACCGAGAAAGCAAATTCATGCAAATGGCAAATGTTTGCCTTTTATTTTCTTCAGTCAGTTTATGAAGAACCCATTTCCCTTCCTTCTGTATTTTTCCCAATGTGCATGCAATCGAAGTGAAATTGCTTGACGAGTAACTTCTAACTGTTCTGCAAGCTCTTCTTGAGTTTGACATGGATTTTCATTCATTAAACTTCAAGTTCTTCATCCTCAAATTTTTTGATTGCCTCTGGACGTGGATCGTCCTCAAGACTGAAATTTCCGTTACGAAATCTTGTAAACCACTTTTTCACTGTTGAATGGCGCACAGAATGTTGACCCAATGTCGTATTAATCAATTCCATAGCTTGAGCAACATTTTGATTCATTTGAAAACAGAATGGAATACAATGGCGTAAATGTTGCTTATCAAAATCCATCTCATAAAATTGACACACAGGAAATTACTACTTGAAAATGACTGATATGACAACTGCAATGTCCACGCTACATATATCCAAAATGGCGGACGAATTGGATGCGTTCAAATATTTTGTTTCATGCAATCAACTTGGAGCCGAGTTTCAACTTGCACACCTGATATATGAAAATTGGCTTGTATATGTAGACTTGATGAAGAAATTCATGAATTAGCTATCGATTAATACATTTTTCGATAGGCATGAATGAAACGAGAGGATGAAGGAAGGGTGAGGAAGTAGGAATAAAAACTAGAACGATTAGTCACGGAGTATGATAAAGAGTAGAGAGAAGAGAGGAGAGAGAAGGTGGATTACAAGGACGGTAGATTTATCTTCACGGTCTTCTTGGCTCGAAGAATCAACAAACATTTTCTTGGTGTAAGAACCAACAAGTTTTTGCCATTTATCGCGTGAAAAGAAGATTATATACGGTACACGTTCGTTCCCACAGATGAGTGTACGATCAACAATGATGTTCGACGGAGAAGAACCCTGTTACCGGTTTATGTTTGATTTCCGATCTATCGGTTCATCACAAAATAAATAAAATCCAAGAAGAAAAACACACAGCGAGCATTCTTCAACGTGACGAACTAATCCACTTCGCGTTCAGCGTTCTGTACGAGCCTTCCTCAAGGATTTCTTCCTCTTTTCTCATTTGATCTTTGATTGAACGTCGGTTCGTTACACTCCAAACTATATTTGAATTCGACGCAAAAAAATTTGTCTTCAATTATTTATAGATTTGAATGAATATCGATGACTTTTAATCTCAACTCTCAGACAGGGAGGGCGAGAGGGAAAGATAATTAAGTTTCTCATTGTTCAGTTTTTCTATTCATTCCTTTTAGCGCTGTATGAATTATTCAATCAACAATCGAAGACCACAAAATTCGTTCGATGTTGATCCAAGTGTTGTCAATCCACGGAGTTGACGTTTACCAATTTTTCACGTGTGTACATCCCGTAAATTCCTCGATCGGAAGATTCACGTATGAAATAACACAAGCATTGAGATAAAAGAAAAAGAGCTCAATTTGGAAAAGAAATATTTTCAAATTCATGTGAGTTGGGTGTGCGGCTTATGAATAAATCTTTTGAATTGTGAACAACAAAGTAATAACGTAACAATCGATACATCATTCTTACGTAACTCGAGATGTTTGTCTCGTAACCCAGAAATACTTGTGCAGGTTGAAACTGTATTTTTCCTCCTCAATGTTGTTTTACGTGCGTGTTATGGATGGTTGTACGGTATTTGAAATAATATTTTGTGTTATGAATATACACGGAGAGAAATGTATAATAAAAATCGTATAGTAAAAATTTTCTAATAAACCTCAGTTTGATGTAACTTAATATATTTTTATAATGAAACGACCAATTGGAATTTACTGAAAAATGTAATACGCTTTATGCACTAATCATGATGAATTATAATGGGAAAATGTGTATCAATCTTTCAATCAATTTAATGAAAACTTCCTAAACGTAACTTCCTTCCGTAAGATACGTCGTATACTCCGCAGTAGGAACTTGAATTTGTCGATTCACTTGGCGTGCATTGTGATAAAAAATTTTAAATGATCGAATGTGGTTCTTATATATAAGGAAACGCAAATATCGTGCAAGGGTTGACAATCCATTATCGAGAAGAGAAGGTTTTGTCCTGGCTAAATACTTTGAAATGTCGGAACAATTCGATCCCCGAAATAGTGTGCGTGTGTGTTTATCTGCTGTCAAGTTTCTTCAAATTCGTTTGATTCAGGATCATTTTTGTTAAGATGCATGAATTTACATAATATTCTTCTTTCAAAATGTTTGGCGTAGGGAGAGGACGATAACGTCTCATTTCGGTAGAGATTGCATTATTTATTTTGAAACTATAGGAACTCGGTAAATATCCAATCTTCCGTCTTGGTTGGAATTCATGAACGAAGAAGTGATCAAAAATGGAAGTCTTATAGTATATGATTCTCTATTCAGCTAGTATAACTTCTGTTGAATTTGTTTTCACGATGCATGTAGAAAATATCACATTTCAAACGATTGTGGTACATCACTATCTGCGGATCATGTTGAAAATTATAATAAAACTTGTGGCGTTTCCTCTTCAATTTAATGAAAATATCATAATTCCTGCTATAATTTTCGATATAGTGTGCGAATAGGAAACCACAAGAGTCATTTTAAACTCAATATTTCTTTTTACACTTTGGTTTTGTCATATTTTGTATTGATAGTTTCATAATACAATTATAATATACTGTACAAGATAGTTCTGATACACAACAATTTACGGGTATGTGCTAGTCCCTATTTTCACCATATTTTTGAATAAGGGTTATTACACGGAGAAAAAGGTATCTTAAAAAGTACCATAATTTATGGATTTTCTGCGCTGGTCTGACCGAGTCTAAATATTTACCTGAAAAAACCTCTAAAAGTACCATAATGTCTTGGACTTTTATACGGAAGGTACCATACTTATTTCAAAAAGTCCAAGAAATTATGGTACTTTTAGAGATTCATGCAAGTGAATATTCCGACTCGGGTCAGACCAGCGCTGAAAATCCATAAATTATGGTATTTTTCAAGATATCTGTTTTCTCAGTGTAGAAATCGAATAAATTATATTTTACATTTCTCTCCGTGTACAGCTATCTCGAATATGTTGTATCGATATTTTTTCTGAGATCCATCAAAACCTATTTTTCTTTTTTTATTGTAAATTTCACAATGCGGTTTCCGAAGTCTTCGCATATGGACATTAAAATTGAACGATGTTGGTGAAAATTATTGTAAAGTTATGCTGTGAGATTTTAAAATTTCATGATTATCCTTTGAAATTGATACAAAATCAATGGTAATTAATTCTTATGAGAACACAAATTTTCGTTATATAATTTCAAGTATACATCCAATTACGGTATTGGAATGAATTATGCATTATTAACATCGTGGTAAGATTTCACGTATGTATACATATAGGATAACAAAATCACCCGTTTACGTTCGTTTGAAAGTATATTCCCAATATGTATCACTGTTTTATAAGTGTCATGTTTACGCAATCGTAATGGAGAGAAAATATAATTCTTACACAATAAGATTACATATAATGTCTATTAATTAACATTTCGTATATGTCTCTTCGGTGGAGGAGCAATATCGTGCGATCATAGATGGAAAAAAAGTGTATAAATAATCGTACGGTGGCGTTCTCTCGTAGCTGGGAGATTTGAAGAACACAAAAGACTTGAAGAACGCATTCAAAATACAAAAATAAGATCGAAAGATCTGAAGCAATGTAACCTCAACACCTTTTTTTTCACGACGACAGGCCCCCAAGAGTGATTTTGTTCCTTACCGTTGGTGTACACAATGCCAGATCCATTGTCCCGCGCACGGGCCATATTGTTACCCGCATATCATATGTATATACTCTTCTTTCATTCCACCGAGCATTCATTCTCTGAAAATAATTGTCGCCCTTGTTGAGAATTTCAACCTCTTCGAGAGCCAAAGAATTTTTTTCCTCTTTGTTTTCGTTGGTGTTGTTTTTTTTTTATCACCACTAAGAAAAATCTCCACAGCATCGAGCGTAAGTTTCCAGCTCACATCGGTGATATATAGCAAAGAAATTGTTAATAGCAACAAGATTGTTTTCCTACCCGTTGATTTGCAGATAATAAATAATATCGAACGAAGAAAACTCATCCCGACATACCTTGAATGGATTTTATAGAAACGTACACAGAGCACGTAAGTGAAAATTTCACATAATCTTACACGCAAGGGTGAAGAATCGGTTAAAGTCCCGGCGCCGGTATCCCGTGTATAATGAGAAGACGATGTTTCTAAGAAGCAGATTTCTGCAACTCGAAGGAAGGAAAACGATGATCGGGATGAATGCGTTCGATAAAAGGATATATAAGAAGTAATAAAAGGAAGAGAAGAAGGTATCCTTCATTGAAGGAGTTCATGAAACGAGTTTTTACCCTTCATTTTATTTGTACGTAACATACTCATTTAACTGGCCCGAAGCTCTACGAAGGCTTGTCGTTGAGAAGGCATTGAATTGAGTGGAATCGAGTCGCGGAAGCAAGTACAAACGCGGTGTAATGGTAGCGGTACGGTAAACCGGCAAGATAATTACATTGATTGGTCATCCGAACCGGATGTATGCGTATGCGCATGCGCGCTTGCACGTGCACGAATGCACACGTCGATTAAACCCAACCGGGGGAATCATTCAACTTGAATTATCAACTTAACGAATCGTTACTTGTTACTTCGATTCGACATTTCTGAAGAATAGATTGACTATTATCATACGTTCTTGTGGATATATTCATAAACCTTTGAATTTTGTTAATAAATGATATATTTCTGCACGTACAATCTCGTTTTATCGGACGTTGAAGTGTTACGAAACTTATTCGCATTTCACAACACAAAGAATCCTGTATTCCTTGAAAAGTTATAGAGAGACACACACACACACACACACACGCGCGTGATTATACTTTCTCAATTCGTTCTCTGAAAATCTTTAGTAGAATGGTACTATACACGCTTCTCGATTGTGCTTCTTCTCTGTGAATGCTCTTTCTCTCTCTCTTTTGCTCTCGCTTTCCAAAAATACAACCGATGGTTGTACGGGTGTTACATATATACACAAACTCATTCCACTTTGGTCACACAGTTGGCTCGTGCTACGAAACGTGGGAACATTCTCAGGCTCATGGAAGAAGCCGTTCTTCTTCCCTTCCTTCTTTCCCTTTTCCCTTCTCTTCGTTCACTCTTCGCTACTTGGGAGACACGCGCGCACTCGCACGTAAAAAGAAGACACACAAATGACGAATATACCCATAGTCACCCATAGCAGAGAGATATAGTCAAACGAGTGCAAACCAAGCTCTTTCCCTCTGCTATCTCGTATTGTGTGTGTATATATGATATATCTGCTGTGCATCGAACCGTGAACCCCCTTCTTCTTCTCTTTTTCTTTTTACAATCTTCATTTTAGGAAACGAGGAGTAAAAACCATGAATGGAAAATTGAAATTTTTCCGCTCTCCTTTTTTTGTTACTTTGTATAAAAATGTCTTATTCGATGGTATCCGAGATGATGATATTCCGCTGATCGCGGAAAGGGTAGAACAGAGGACGTCGAGTTGGAACGATTTGGCGGGGATAAAAGAATAAAGAATGAACTGTATTTGCAACATGACGCTTGTTAATGCCGTACGGCAAGAGCCGGTGTAACATACATATATAATGTATCCGCTTTGCGGCACGTCGACGCCTTGTCGGCACGGATATAGAGAGGAGGTCTCGTTTTGTCGGATTTAACAAGCGTACGTGTGGTGTGCGTGTAGCGTATGAGCGTGCCCAAGCACATACACGAGCATCCGGCTCGGATGACCAATCAATGTAATTGTTGACGGTCCGGTTTATCGAGTCGCACGAGGACTATACCTTCTTCGTACAATTATTTTTACAATTTCATATCACCCGACGCGACTCTTAATTGGTATGAATTTGAATTACGACTATGAGATTTTGTTTCCTTTCTTTCAAATAATAAATCAACTGAGAAAGAGATTCGAGAAAGAACTATATACTCTCTACTCTATGGTATCACTTCTCTGTTGTCCTGCTCGTCGGATGCTCGTAATTATAAGAAAGATACGAAACAAGTTGTAACCGGATGGGAAAGAAAAAGAAACAAATAAGAAGGCCAAATTTTGTGGATGTCCAAGTGCGTGATCTCTCTTTTTTTTTCTCCCCCGAACTTCGATGAACGCCACCGAGGATCGTCTTAATTGCATCGATGAAAGAACGCAAAGCAAAGAACGAAACTGGTCCTCTTGCGATGGTGTTGGTTCAAACGAAGCGAGTATTTCTCGTAAATGACGTTCTTTACTTCGGACTCCGACAAGTGTCATGATTCAAATAAAAGGGACACCGGCGAGGCGACGACACGCGCTTGCACGTGCACTCAACGTTGGTATTCCAAACGAATCAACAAGTGTCAACCCAGACTCATTCCAATCCGCAATATGCGTATGAAATGTGTAGCGTCGAGGCAGAAAAAGAAATCTCTCACGGTTTTCAAAATCTCAACCTCGATCCATCGGTTTGGAATAAGAATCTTGACGTCTCGTCTGAGAATGGGAAATCATTTATCCGCGATTGATACATCCGTTCAAAGAACGGATACTTCTATCAAAGCTGACGTACGTGATATACTACAAGGCTTCGAAAAATGAAGAATTATTCTTTCGATATTTTATCCTGTAGTTTTCAATGATTCATGAAAAAAAAAAATTTTTTTTTCTTCTATCAAACTATCAAATTCAATATCCTTGAGAATTGAATAAATAAAAAAAGAAAAAGATGAATATAGTGGTAGAGGAAGGAAAAGTGGGTTATCGTTACGATGCATGGCATATTCTCTCGCGTCGTCAGTTCATTTATTATCAATGTCTCTAAGTCGCGACTAAACCGCGGTTTCGCGCGCGAGTCATCCTCGTGCTGGTCGCGCGTCGTGGCGTGTGCTCGACGCCATCTCCGTCCTTCTCTTTTTTCCTTCTCGTTCTTCTCCACTACCTCTCATTTCGTTACATCCACTCTTTCCTCGTTGCGTATAGATTCTCGTCTGTGGAAGCATATACCGTGCAGGTGTGCACGAAAAGGCACCACCAACCATACACCATCTCCATCTCCGTCTTACGTATTCTCCTTTCTCGTTGTTGTTGTTCCTCTTCTTCTTCTTCTTCTTCTTCTTCTCTCGATCGAAGGCCCCCTGTACCCGTGTCGATAGACAAACCTGACCGAGCGTGTGTTCGTGTTCGTGTCCGTACGTATGTGCGCAAGTGAGTAAGAAAGGCCCCAACTGCGGCAGAAGCAACAGGCACCAGAAGCAACAGCAGGCCCTGGGTCTGTGGGAACACTTGGACTCTCGAGCTTCCCACGATACGCGCTGGGCTGGCTCCGGCTGCTCGCCGCTTTACCGGGTGTGCGTGCATTATTCCCCCACCGTTCTTTTCTATCTCCACAATGTTATTGAGGAGGGAACCACAAGCGGATGCTTGGTGGGGGCATTGGAACGTATAAATTAGACCGAGTCCCCACCAGAAGCTCAGATAACCGCCAGAACGTACAGAGTTCGCTCGACGCACAGTTTTTCGTGTCGATCTTCTGTTCGAGTTTAATACACATTACATTGCTTCATTCTCGTGATCGAATCAGTTTCTTGTTTTCATCGTCCCGAGAAGTGACAGAGAGTGAATATTGTTTTTTTTTATTAAAAAAAACAAAAAGGACAAACTATAAACATTTTTAAGTGACAGTAGAAGCGATATGGCGCCTCATACGAGTTACGCGCCAGCACCCGTGAACATGGCTGAGTACGAAGAGCCTGTGTCAAGAACTTATCAATATCGTAAGGTTATGAAACCGATGTTGGAGAGAAAACGTCGAGCGAGGATCAATCGTTGTTTGGATGAGCTTAAGGATCTTATGGTGACTGCGTTACAAGCCGAAGGCGAGAACGTCGCCAAATTGGAGAAGGCCGACATTTTGGAATTGACTGTACGTCATTTGCATACCTTGAGGGCGGCCCGAAGATTAACTCTCACCCCGGAGAACAGTTACGCGGATAGATTCCGAGACGGTTTCACCCAGTGTGCTCAGGAAGTGTCGACGTTCTTATCGACGCCTGTCGCATCCACCGTACACCCGGCCGCGGGAGCGCAATTGATGAGACACCTCGGGGGTTGTTTGAGAAGACTCGAAGGACCTACCGGAGTCTCCAGTGCAACAACATCCACGAATAACAATACTAACGTAACCAACAAAGTTGTAACCGGTACTCAAAACGTTGTTTATACGCCACCTCAGAGTCCTGTCAGTGTAGCCAGTTGTTCGGGTGAATTATCCATGGATACTTCCTCACCTTCCAGTAAAAGCATGGTATGGAGACCTTGGTGAATGGGTCACTCTTTATCTACGTCGACGAAGGACGACTACGATCTCTGAAACCAATCTGTGCTATTATTAAGTGTGAGCGGATGAAGATGGAGAAGGAAAGGAGGATAGGATAACGCGAGTGATAATAACACCCTAAGATACAACATCCAACATCCATCTCTCGGCATCCTGGTGATAAAAAGAATATCTAGAAAGAAAAAACAAACGACAGATCATAGGTCTTCCAAAATAATATTTAAAATCGGTTTTTTTTATATAAATATATATCAACGCATACATCATGCTTTTTTTGTGAATTATTCGTCTTGTTGTAATTCATCATATATATATATGTTATATATAAATGAATATATGTTATTAAATTTGTATACTCTCAGATTCGCAATCGCGATTTTTCATGTACATAGGTGATGAAGCTTTAAGAAACAGTAAAAACAAAAGTAATAATAATGATAGTAATCTTAACGATAAAAAATGACCGACACGTCTGTGATAGGGTTACAATTTGTACCTGAGATAAGAATATTTTTTTCTTCGCAAAGGTTATAACCACTATTAATTATTATATATAGATGTTAATTTGTTATGTTTAAGATTTTCTCTTTTTTTTTTTTTCTCATCTTATCTCATTATAATTATTAATAATATCGCAATGATTGTGACACGAAAAGCAATTCGATCTGTATTTTTGTCAACTTATTATTACGCGTCCCAAGAGTCGCAAACATGAGATTTCAAAAAGAAAAAATAAATATCTTGTTTCAATAATAATTGTAATATTTGTGTGTTTGTGATTGACATTTCCTTCCTTTCTTCCCTTGAACATTTTGAATAGAATTCAACGTGGTCATCAGTTAAACCTGATATACGATTCATTGATAGACAGGTATAACTATAAATGATGACTTATCATTCGATTAGATTGAAAAGAGTTTTGAATATTCCTTTTTGTTTCATTGTCCATACTAAATAAACGGAACAATTTCCTCATTGAATGATTTATATCATTATCACGATTATTCGATAATTCGATGAACCGAAGACACATGTTCAAATAAATTTTGCAACCAATTGAATAATTTTCTCATGCGGTTCATCAGAGCGAAGAGGTTGAGAAGGACGATTTCTCTAGATTTCTATGAATTATATCAAAGTCAGTCAGTCAACTCTCCTTAGATGCGTATCATCATTTTTTTTTCTCTGAAAGGAAATAATAACGAAGTCTCCTTCCATGCTGTCCGAAATCTTGTGATTATACTGTTGAGGTAGTGGTTTCTCGAACGCTCGGAGGGCAAAGAACTCCACGAAACAGTTATCGAAACTCATCATGATATAATGATATTGAGACCGATCGATTTTTACATACCATTTCCATCTGTCTCAATAAACAGATGTAATTTATCTTTTCACTTTGCATAATCAACGTCAAAAGGATCCATAATTACTTGGATATTGATATTTATGCTATGGAGTTGAAAAGATACTTACGCATACGTATGAAACATCAGATGTAAGAAAAGAAGGATGATGAAGATATTCAATGTTTATTCTTTTATATTGTGTATTTTTCCCGGTAGCTAGATAGTACGATATTTTTGGGAGAAGTCTTGAAAGAACGGGAGGTTTTAAAATTGCACGGTTTGGCTAATTGAATTACTTTGTTAGCTAATTATATCAATAAAATTTTGTACTCTGACATCTGATGTTTCATACGTGTGCTCGAATTTATATTGAATTCTTATTCTATCATATCATATATTCTTCTCGGTAGCTGGAGTTTTCAATAGAACGATATTCTCGGAAAAAATTTCAATGAAACGAGACGTTTTTAAATGGGAATTGACAACACTTGGGCACATAAAACTACTATGTTATCGAATTATGTCAACAAAATTCAGGAACATTGTTTCACGGCAATCGAATATTATAAATTTCGCATCTTCGATTATTTTCTATACAAGAAAAAAATTTTTTCTTAGCGTTCATGGAACGTCATAGAGCTGAAACTAGCGGATCAGTATCAAACTTTTGATTGGGACTGTATTTTTGAGTTATTGGATATTGCCAAAGGGATTCTGGACAAACTGGGACTGCTGGATGAATGGAAAATGACCATATCTTATAGATTTCGGTGCGCGGAATCGAATGAGATGGATTTCGATATGGTACGCGATGGTCTTTGACTGTTACGTGGAGAATTGAATCGCGAAAAGACTGAAAATAAAAGCATGCAGTCATTTAGAATATTAGAAAAGAAAAATTTTCATTCGCTATTGGTTTTTCTTATAGGATTCTCAATGCTGAATCGAATGGGATGGGTTTCCGAATTGTACACGGAAAAAACTGTGAGTCGCAAATATAATAATCTGCAATAAAAATATGAGAATGTTTTTTCAAATCTGAGAGTATTTTTAAAATTTTTAATGAAGATAAGACGATCCACATTTTTTTGGAATTGTATTTGAAAAACAATGGAAAATTATCAATACTTGGGAGAAAATAGAGAAACATATAAACTTTCGAAAAAAGTCGCGTATGAAATTCCACAAAATGAATAGCAAGATATTGAAGTTTTGTTATTGACTTTAGGAAATTCCACTTTTGAAAAGTTCATATATTTCTCTATTTTTCATCAAGGATTAATAATTTCCTATTGTTTTTCAAATACAATTTCACAAAAATGTAGACCGTTTGATCTTTATTCAAAATTTAAGGATCAATACTCTGAGATTTTAAGATTACTATATTTTCAACCTGCATTTTTCTCCGAGTGCGCGAGCGTTTTTGACGTTTATTCACTGCCGTCCTAAACCAGAAGGCCGCATCTTCGAAGGAACAGAATTTCTTTTCTTGCATAACTATATTCAAATAAGCTTCGTACATTTTTTTCAATGCAGAAAACCTTGAATTATTGAAAATAATTTTCAAAAACTCGAGTGAAGATAACGTTGTGCGTATCATTTAACATGTATGAGTTGAGATAGGTTTATGTGAAAACTTTGAATCGTAAAAGGTTCGAAACAATAGCAATACACAACCCTAATTTTCCACCAAGGCTTCGAGTCATTTGCAATCTCAACTTTTTTTAATAAAGATAATAATAAGATAAAATTCAGCATATGGAGGACCGCAGTATAGGGAATTAAGTGAAGAAAAGACTCCCATGTGTGTATGGACCAAGCCTGGCACAAGACCTGCCGAGACTTGTCTCGAACAATTGACCAAACTTGACCCAGGCTTGGGAATGATAAGATCAGGACAAGCTTGGGCCAGTGGTTTTGCCAGGCCCGGTCAAATCCATTTACCAACCATCAACCAATGCTTCTTTGATCGCAAATATGGATGAAGAAAGTAATTGATTCATATTTCAGTTCATGACTTTTTCCCTCAGAATACCCCGTACATGAATTATCTTAAGACGATAGAAAAAATGTGACAAGACTGGGACAAGCTTGTATGATCATTGGAAAATTTGCGTTCTTTGCAGAATATTTCAATCAATTTTGATTCTATTGTTGTTATTGTAACATTGGAATCCCCCAAGTCACCCGAAAAAATGATGGTTTATCTTCACGTGTAGCTTGGTGTGTAAAACTAGTGTGTAGGATTAATTATGACAGGAAGATCGGGCCATCCCTGGCCCGATGGTTATCCCCAAGTCTTCAGCCATTGTAAATTCAAAATTCAGTGAATATTTATAAACATTGTGCCGCTCATGTGGGCAATATTGGCACAATCGTTCTCAACGAGTGCTCGATTTTTATACTTGGGCCAAGCTTGTACCAAATGTAGTGACCATTTCAAAAATATTAACAAATGTACCATGACTGACTATCCATTGGGAACAACGGGACAATCATGAAACAATATTGGGCCAATTGTTCTTCACGGAGGTTTGTTTCTGACACATGTGCCAACCTTGGGACAAGCTTAGGTCTTTTTCAGTCTTGGCAATACCTGCATGGGATATTTCAGAAGAAACAAACGCTATCCAGAATCAAATTCGTACATGAATTGAATACATTCGAAGAATTCGAACATTCAGAAAGACTCAAACACTTGATGAAGATTGGACACTCGAACACTTTGCGTAATAGAAAGTTGAAACTTGAAGAAAAACGCGAGCAATACTGACTACTATGCTAGATACATGGGTTTTTATACCATCCAAATCCATCATGGTGGACTTTTCTTGTTTGATTAGAAAAATGTACTTTGATTCCATAGATAATATCTTCGTGCACGTCATCCTACTTCGCATAGCAAATCTATGGTGATCGCGCGTTGGCATTTTATCTATCACGTAAATCTATGGGTTCGCAGTGCACTTTTAGCTCCAAGTTCGAACTATGATTCAGAATTGTCGAGCGAAAAGTTATCTATAAAGAAAGCATTGATCGAATATTCTTCAATTCAAATGAATATCAATATCACTCCATTTATTACATTTATAGAAAATAATTAAAATATTGGATTTAGATTCATTTCTTGTTTTATTCATATAGCAAGTATGTTCAGCAGTTGTTTATTAGATTTATATAAAAATTAAAATATACATATACATAGAAGAAAGCAATTCCGTCACAACTGAAAATATAACAAATTTTCTATTCGATTTAAGAATTTTTCTTCAGTATTTTGATACAAAAATTCAGTGTAAGATCCGCACTGTTTTTGGTTCGCTAGGAAAAAAAATAAGAAAAAGGCATTTTCTCCGCGTGCTATACAAGAAAATTTGTAGATTTCTCATCAGAATGTTGGCTGGTGTTTTTTTCAAACTCGCAGAGCTTTATTTCCGCTGGAAAGAATTCAGACTGAATATTCTATAATTAAAATATGCAATAATTTGGGAACGACGAAAAAGACGAAAACTGGAAAAAACAACCGAAAGGGAAACAATTTTTCACGACCAGCGGTTGCGCGTGAAATGCAATTCGTCACCCGACAGGTAACTTCGGTGGTCCGCGATCGCGCATCTGGATCGCGTAGAGATATCGATCTCAATGATCGATTCCTCTTGTTCGAACTCGTAGCGCGACTTTTTCGCGAAGTTCGATTAAACCGGCGCCATTGTTCTCCATCGGACAGCAGATGTTCTTTGGCCCCACGAGACGATGATCATGAACGATTGAAGGTTTCGAGGTACAAAAAAAAACAACAAATTCCGCTTGAATGGGAGAAGGAACGCGAAGGAACAGAGAATATACCGTTTTAAAAAGGATAATCGTCATCTTTCCAATCTCTCCTTGAAAACGATCCATCACCAAAAGTGGATCGAAAATTGAGCAAAAAAATGAAAAGAAAAATACAAACTTTCTCAAATGATTGTTGTTGCGGTGATGGTAATGGTCTCCTTTTGTTTCCTCTCCTTCAGCAGGAAATCGTTTCCTTTTTTGCAATCTTTCGAAACCATCGAAACGAATTATTTTACACGGTATTGAAAAATCTATGCGTCGTTCTCGTGCGTATGTATAAATTGCATGGGAAAAATGATCGAACGATACCAGATATGACGATTTTCTCCTCCCTTACTCGAGAATCAAGAGAGAAAGTTGGGTTTCGAATGATTTCAGGATTTCTCAATTCGATTTTTATATCGGTTAACAACGTTTGTCTGTTCAGATTCTACTTTTTATCCTGAATAAGAATGATACTCAGTTCTGAATATCTGAGGAGCTTCATGTAGTTCTTCGATTAGTTTGAATTTTCGTTATCGAGTCTTTAGAAATTTTCAAGTTTTTCTCACTCTTGCTCTCTCAAGGGATGGATTTTAGGCATATTTTTTTTCTGGATTTCCCGGAGTCCTCGATCAGCTGTAAATTCCAAAATCAGTCATGATTGTCAAAATTCCAGAAGGGTCGACGTTAACTCGATCAAATCCAGAGAATAAATTTCTAATCGAGATATATCCTGTCATTACGGCTTCCTTTAATCTTTCATTCAACTTTCAAGAACAGTTTTGCATATTTATTTTGTTTATGTTTCAGATATTTTTGTCAACACGATGCAGGGAGTTTGCTAGTTCGAGTACCACTGGTGAGTACTTTATTCTACCATCGTAATTGAATTTTTTAAAGAAATTCAAACTCATTGATTCCCATTTACATTTGTTTACTCGGAATTTAACATTCACCTTCTTTCCTGCTTCCCCTTAACGTTTTAAAAAAAAAGTTTTTCGAAACTTGTTCCAATGCAATCGTTTGAATCAAAAGTAAGAGAAAGCAAGATACGAGGTCTACAAGAAGTCGTTATTTGAGCGTTATCACGGACTAGCTGAAATTATTCGATCGTGAATAATTTTGCATCGTGAATTCCACGAAAAAAGATTTCGTGTGACGACATGAATATTTGACCTTTGATTCTTGTGGGGCCATTTCTTCCGGTGGCACCTGAAAATTCTTGCCAAACATCAAACGGATTCGAGCATTGTTTCTTTTTCTCATACGAATTCAATGCAAACGCGGTTTCAACTTCACGGATGCTTATTGTCAAATTTTGAAAAATATGAACAAATGTTTATTGTTCTGTTTTTTTCTAACTAATTCTTTTGGGAATGAATCAATAAGGTATTTCGTTTCAAAAGATTGTTTGGACACAAAGTTTCGATAAACTACTCATATCGATCTCAATAAAGATGTGGAAATTTCCGGCCTGTTGGAAAATTACTGGCAAGGTTGAATTTCCCAAACTCCGACAAAAATAACTGCTTCTATTCTATTCAGGATTATTTTGTTCATCGACTCTAATATATCATTTAATGACAAGAATCCTCCATCGTAGTGATTATAGATTATTGATATAAAAAATTTCATTTTTAATGTTGGAATAAATCAAAGTACCGATTACGGTAAACATCTTTGCACCTTTTCAATGAAAAACTGTGTAATAAGTATGAGATAATTTTCCCACCCACGATATAGTTTTTTGGTTTTCATGATACAACCGTCAGAGGGCGAAACGGAAGAAAGTAAACGAACACGCTCTCATTGTTTCGATTTTATCATTCAAACTTCTAACCAATCGACAGTTTTCAACGATTACATTACAGTATCATAGAATAAAATGCAAAACAGCTCTCCACGCGTTTGATCTAAGCTCTGTCTCGATGGTAACCTCGTTAAAATTAATTCCTTGAAACAAAGATAAGTACAAACGGTGTTTCTACTATTACGATTCCATGTTTCAAAGATCATTATGAATAACAAAAATACAAACATAACCTGCACATCTCGTAACAAAGCAGCCACTCACAATTCTCCCCACCTCCGTCGAACGAATCATGAAAAATTCAAATCGTCTCAATTCTGTCGTAGACTCATCGACGCGAAAATGGATGTCATCGCTTACGATCATCATCAATACAGCGCGAGCATAGCGAGCAGCATCGACGGAGGTGACATAGCCGAATCTCAATACGACGACGAATCCGAAGAGATCCCTCCTTACATCGACGACATCGATCAAGAGAGCCTCGAAACCGAAGAATCAAACGGAGATTCCAAGGCTACCCAAATTCCATTTAGAAAAAGTCTATTTAAAAATGTTCCTCCCTACATAGTATTTCGATCGTACGATTCCAACGGCCCGATTCTACCGTACGAGGTTAGACGTTATATGAAATGGCGATTGAGCACGATAACCCCGATGTTGGTACGTCGCACTTTATCCAACACCGGTTACAGACTAATGAAAAAGTCCCACGATTGGGTCGGAACGTGGGGCAAACACATGAAATCCATTTGTTTCAAGACCCTCAAAGAAACGCAAAAAGTCAATCATTTTCCCGGCACGTTTCAAATAGGTCGTAAAGATAGACTGTGGCGTAATTTGAGTCGAATGATGGTGAAATTCGGTAAACGGGAATTCGGTTTTATCCCTCGCACTTACGTTTTGCCTCAAGACTTGCGTACGTTTCGTCAAGTTTGGGAGAAGGCCGGTAACAAGGAGAAGTGGATCGTTAAACCGCCGGCCTCGGCACGCGGCAGTGGAATCAAAGTGGTACATCGTTGGACGCAAATCCCGAAAAAACGTCCGGTCATCGTACAACAATACCTCTCGCGACCGATGCTCATAAGTGGAGCGAAATTCGATTTACGTCTGTACGTTCTCGTGACGAGTTTCAATCCTTTAAAAATGTACATCTATCCGGACGGTTTGGTACGTTTCGCTTCGGTCAAGTACATCGACGACATCAATTATCTCAGCGATCGATTCATGCATTTGACCAACTATAGCATCAACAAGAGCAGCGCTACCTACACCAGCAACGACAGCGTGGATTCCTGCAACGGTCACAAATGGACCCTCCGAACTCTTTGGTCTTATCTAGAACGCGAGAACGTTGATGTGGCGAAATTGTGGATCGACATCAAAGATATCGTAGTGAAGACCATGATCGCGGGAGAATCTTCCATCAATTCTCTTATGAGAGCCAACGTTTCCTCGAGATATTGTTGTTACGAGCTCTTCGGTATCGATATACTTTTAGACGAAAATTTAAAACCTTGGCTCCTCGAAGTTAATATATCTCCAGCTCTGCAATCCTCCTCTCCTTTAGACGTGGCTATCAAAGGACCGTTGATCAAAAACGTCTTTAATATCGTCGGATATCAATTGCCCTCTTACTTTCCCACCGAGGAGGCGGAAAAATTGTGTCAAAGATACCAATTGGATACAGTCAGTCAGGATTTGAGAATGCATAGAGTGGGTTTGAGTTATCCAGAGAGACGCAAACAGTCGATTTACGCGAATATGAGAAATCGAGAGGATTACCTAGACGTCATCATTGAAGATTTAACCCCCGACGACGTGAGACATCTCATAGTTTACGAGGACGAATTGACCCAACTCGATAGATTCGAAAGACTCTTTCCGACTCGCGAAAGTCACGGATATCTTCAATATTTCGAAGTGCCGAGGTATTATAATATGTTGTTCGACGCTTGGGAAGCCAAATACGGGGACTGTAGGGAAGAGGGTATCTCAAGATTGCAAAAATTATGTGCTACCAAGTATCATCTCGAACAGCAAATGCTTGTTTTTTAAAACGAATGTTTCTTTTTCTAACTCAATCTCGTGGTCTGAGATTTATGAGACTTATCATCATCGTTGAATCCTGCTGCTTTTTTTTTTATGCTCCAGGATAAAATTAGGATAAAAATTTGTTATTTTAAAAACAAAAAGTCAATGATTTAACAATAATTATTATATAAAGAAAAAAAAACAAAAGACGATTTGTAAGACTGCAAAAAAATCTTGTTAAGACTTTCAAAATGATTTGTGAGGAACGGATGAATGATTTTATTTTTTTTCTTCAAATTTTGTACATTCCCAACCACGATTCGTCATTTTTTTTCCTCTTTGGGATGTACACGATCACACGTTTGAATCACAAATCTAGCGAACAACGTCCTTTTTTTTTTAGTCTCCTTTTTCAATCGTATAACTAATCGGCCATATTAGTTATTTATTTTAAAAAGATAAATTCTTCGTTTTATTTATTATGATCTCTCACCCTTTTATCGTAGTGTAGAAATATCAAAGTGAACAACACAAGCGTATTATTTTATCCAAATTGGATAAACCGATTCGTACCTCGCCAACGTATGCGAATTTCTTTCTTTTTTTTTTCGTTTTAATTTCTCGTATAGCGATTTTTGATATATAAAATAAAATAACCGTGTCTTGATGATATACCACTCATTTTCAAAATCTAAAACGCTCTATTTTCCTCTCTTTTTCATTTTCCTGAATCAGATTGTGCCTTAGCGCTTTAGTGCCTTTTCAAAGTCACGGTTGTGTGTATTTATTATTATTATTATACAAGAAAAGAATGGCGAAGAATTTTATTTGTATGCCAAGTGGAATTTAATAAATATAATAATTTTTCATACAAAGCCTTAAGAATCGTCGTTTAAGAATTTTACGAACCTTCCTCCCTTTACGATGTGTATTAATTGAAAATAATGGGGAAAAAAAGACATTTTTGAAATTCTCATTATCGACAAAGAAGAATTTCAATTATCCAATGAGATTGATATGACCGCGTTAAGTTGACAGAATGATAATTATAATATCGGAACGATAATTTATGCGGAATTAAATGATCGTAATTCATCGCACGACGAGACGGCCGAGCACTGTGTATTTTGTTACATTGATGTTGATAAGTTGAAACGAAAACGGAAGGGAGGGATGCACCTGCCGCTCGCTAATGGCGCAGGAGAAATTGCATTTTATAATGTATTGAAATCTGGCTACCCGTTGACGATAAATTCGAACGCAGATTGTAGCGAGGTGAACATTTCAAGCCTCCGAGGCTTTTCGAAAGAGAAATCACTTTTCTCAAACTCCCTGGGTTTCTCTGCTACAAACAAAATTTTCATCCACGCGCTATATTACTGAAATGTGTACTATATTCAAATGAAACTATCAACCAGATTTTTCCAGTGAGTTCCATCGATGAGCGTAAAATATAGTGCGAATGTGGGGAGATTTCAAGCCGACGTCAGCGTTACGGTCTTCGACACTTTGAACTCAAAGCGGTGATTTGAATTTCCAAAGACGGTGAAGGATAATCAATAATAGGGTCAAAGACCACGTGCTTACTGTCAAATATAAACAATGTAGAACGAAGAATAGTCTCGAATACTTTTTAACATACTCGTTCCATGCAAATCGATCGAGCCGAGAAGGAAGTCATCGACAATCGGGTCGAATGAAAAATATCTGAATAGTAATAACCGATGATTTGTCGGGTAGGGTGAAATTCAAGTATTCAATTCCGAAGAAAGGATTCGATTCGACAACAATGATTTAAAGAATTTCATATAAGAGAGACAAGTTTAATAAATTCGTACTGACAATTTAATGTCTCTATTGTGATCGCGATGTTGCGTCGGCTGTGTTGCCTGCCGGCAACCGTTGTTGATTAGGTTAATACAAAAGGGGACCAGATTTCTTCGCTCTTCCGCCCTTCAAATTCAATTATCAGATGTTACCCCGACCACTTAAAACATCATATATATCAGTTTTGTCCGGAGGAAGTGAGACCCGTGTCTGATTATACTTCCCAACGTTTCAGTCTGGTCACCTTCCGTTCGGGATCCTCTTTGCGCTAGAGCGAAAGATTGCTCTTCTCGCATCTCCTCACACCTTGTTCAAATTTACTTTCTGAATTTTCAGTCACGAAACTGACTGAAATCGCGTTGAAAGAATCATAATTACAAATTCCTAATAGACATTGTTCAATTTATAAACAAAGGAATGAATTTAAATAACGTGGATATGTATGAATCGATGCAAATGAAGATAACATTCGATTCAAGGTCACTTCCATTAGACTACAAGTTTCATGGATTTTTTTTTCAGGTCGTAATACAATTAGAAATTTGTTTCAATCGAAGAAATATCCGGGTCTCTTTTCGATCCGCAAAGATCGTTAGTTTTCCCACGAGCTACCGACACGCGGTCGAAATACTTGAAAAGTACTCGTGCGTGCCCCGCGTTGAAAAGACACGACGGTACTCTTTCTTTCACGAATCGACCGGTTTGCGTGATCTCTCGTATTGGTGTCGTATCAACACCCTCTCACGTTCACGAGCTTAGTTTCAAGACTCTTTAGGATCGTTGCTCCTCGCAAATAATCCTCTCTCTCTTCTCGAGTACTCAAAAGGTATCCTGTTTCTCTTTTATCTCCTCGTTCTTTTTTTCCTTCGGAAGCTTGTCAACTCGAGAGCCGTTCCTTAACGAAACTTAGCTCGTAGCTTGAATCCTCGTGAATGTCCTTCAAACACGTCAGGGTCCACGTTAATGCCACATCGGATACATAGTCCGAGCGTGGGGGATAATTATGATGAGATGATGATGTTGAAAAAACAGTATACAATTCTTTCCTCGTATGTCAATTTCTTCAAGATTTGATTGTAATGTCTTTGCATTCTCTCCACTGGGGAGCCTTTTCTCAGTTCTCAAACTTCATTTTTTTGTCGAGTGAAATGTAATAGAGAGTAGATAACAATCTTCACGAAGGAAGCAGGTTTTTAATTGCTTTTTAAAGCACCAATGTCGTGAGATTTGGAGATTTCGTTTGTACATGATATAACATTATGACTAAATATTCTCGTAGAGTTTTCAAATAGAAAAATAGAATGTCTTCATATGCAACGGCAATATTCGGCAGGGGAAAGATACACAGCAGCATTTTATTGATTCATTGAATTAATGTTGGATACAAAACAGATGCGATACATTCAAAAGGAATAACACGTTATACGAAAGAAATAATATTTGCATAATTGCAATCGAAATGGGTACTGCAACAGGACATGAGTTCCTGAAATGGATATGTTTCTGTCATTTTGGCATCAAATGTAACATGATGTAATGTATAATCATCCCACCGATTTTCGAACACATCATTAAATTGCTATAAAATCTTCTCTTAGTGGCAAGAAAAACAGTGAAGATATCATGAAATAATTGTACCCATATCGTCTATTATCTCACAAAGGTACAATTCCAAAGTCGAAGGAGAACATTTTGCCTTCACAAATTACTTACAAATTGTCTGCGCGATATTACCGGTACGACTCGCTTTCGTACGGTATTGCTTCTTTTTTTTTTGTTCCGTATGCAACGAAACGCGTAATTCACGTAAATGAGGTCAGGTAATTTAGATGATGCGTTTATCGTCGTTTCGAAAGTATCAAATTATTTGATTATGTACTTTATGCAAAGTTTATCATTGATTCTGTAATCTATAACCACTAAATTATTGATATAGAAATTTTTTATTCCAGTCAAACTTCGGGGGTAAGTAAAATGACTGAAATTTTTTGAGGATGAAGACTCGGGTCTTTAACTTCTTCGAATCTTTACAGTCTCTTTCTTAGTGTCAATAAGTTTTGGCCCTAGTAACTCGATCCAAACTAGGACTTATCGTTTATGATCTCTAAATTTGAAACAGTGAAATCTCACCTGAATATCAAATGGTCTTTATACTGAACCCTTCCTGATTCAATTGGTCAGAAACACTTCCTACTGCACAACCAGTGATTACTCACTGATTCTATTCAGTTGTCGACTTTTAACAGCAGAAATAGTGAGATTACCTTGATTAGAATTTGGAGAGTATGCACTGAAAGAATTTTGTTATAAAAATTACCGTGAAATTTCAGTAATCGAACCAGTAGAAATTCTTCAAAAAGTTACTGTGCAGCTTGTAAACATGAGTGAATTTCTAAACAGTTGAGAGTGATGTTTTCCACAAGTTTTACAAAATGCACGGTAATATTTTAAAAAATTTCTACTTGTCTCTCGATCACTGAAATTTCACTGTAATTTTTCATATAAAATTCTTTCAGTGTGCTTGGATTGAATGAGGAAATAATGTGGACCCCCCCCCCTTCCCCCATGTGTGCACAAATATTGAGCTAACTTCATCCCTCTCCTGGCGGGAAATTGGCCAGAATTTGCCAAGAATGGCCTGAAATTGGCTCTATGTTGATGCACACAGGGGCCTCCAGCAAAATTTGTGCGCTATGCTGCATATGATATTAAAAATTCTGCTAATAATCCAAGCGGCGTTCGCCTCGCTTGAATTTAAAAAATCTTGACAACCTCACACCTGGGATTTTAAATAGCGCTCCCAACGTTCCGATTCCATGACAAGTTACGCTTATATTTACGAGAATTTATTTAAAAACTTATCATTTCATTGTTGCGTATAAAAAGGACTGGACCGGTTAATGTTCGTTAATGCAGACCTGATCCTCAACATACATCAATGTTCAACAATGGATGTCGAAATTATCTAATGGTAATTTCATCATTTTGGAATTCGTATCATATTATAAATAAGAAGCTTTTCTTCGGATCCTGATTTAAATGAAAGGAGGATTTATCGATTCAAGATATTCCCGATGCGGTTTTTTAATTTTTGAACGAATGTGTTATTCAAAGAAAACCACGATTGGTTCTCATTTTATCTGTATGTATACGTATATTGTAAACCGGATTCGGATTAAATGCCAACCACGTACGTCCTGCTGAACAGAGGGACACGTCTCGAGACAACGATGAAGAGGAACGATGGCACGTGGGTCGTCAAACCGGTGGAATGCTATGTTCTTCATGGCATTTGATTTATAATAAGATGCCTCGAAGCTCCCAACCGAATCCACCAAAAGGTACAAATGTTACAATTGTCGCTTTATTCTTCACAGTATTTTTAGCCACGTGATCGAAGCTTCAAACCTCCGACAAAATATCGTAAAATTTTTATCTAGTTTAGATTTGATGAAATTGTCAAACAACCTGGAATTCTGTTGGAAACTATCAGTATGGAATTTTATACACGGAGAAAAATGATGTTTCAAATATCACTACATTTTGTACTAAAGTAGCAGGATGAGTGGAATAGTATAATTTTTACTACACTGTGTGTTACTAAGGGGATGCGGATAGGCGAACCCAGTGTTTTTCATCCCCGGTCAAAATATCCGGACGAAATGTCCCCGTCCATAATGTCTGGACAAAATATCCCGGTTTGAAATGTTATGTCGCATTGTGTCATGTAATATAAATTCGCTTGGAATAATGTTTGAATATATGAAATTGCAGGGCTCCCACTGGTCCTACTTTTCCCACTTTTCCTACTTTTTGGTAAAATGTCCTACTTTGTCCTACTATTCTGCACTTTATCCTACTATTCCTACTTTTTCGTAAAGTCCCTGACGAAATTTATCTTATAATCAGGGTCGTTTTTACATTTTTGCCACTCAGGGCCTAATAATACTTTGCCGCTCCCAACCTGAACTGGATTAATATTTTCAATTATCGCATCAAGTATATCATAACAAAATTCTCATAATTTCTCTAAGAGTTGTGGCTTTATCAAAAATTATGAAAAAATATGAGTTTTGTGACGAATTATAAAGACTTATGAGAATATTTTCGTCATGAGTGTCATAATTTGTTCCATTCTTTTGCCATTTAGTCAGAATTTTTATTTTTTGAAGTTCACTCACATCGTATACTGTTCTTCTTGCTGCGATAATCAAACGTCAATCCTCAGATTATATGCTTAAAAGAATAAATAGAGCAAGTCAGTAATTTTATGATGTTGATTTCAAAGTTCAAACCAGACAATCACACGAAAAGTTGGTTATAACAGCTATTTAAATAGTTGACTTTCGATTATATACCGGATAATTGCTGTGATTGTTGATTAGTCGCTACATCTATTTTGGTAAATGATTGAAATACGTGATCACTCTCTAAATTTGAAAGAATAAGGAGTCTATGGCTCCACTCCATTAAATTTCAGAAATGAACTTGGCAAGTTCGAGTGATATTTTCAACTGTTTCGAGGGAAATTCCTCTTCAGAAGTGAAAAATTCCCTTCCAAATCGAAGTGATCTAAGGAGTCCAACTTCACACCTCAGACTATCGCTCTCAAAGAGTGAAAATTCTACTAAAAAAATTGATAAGCTCACTTTTGGCTGGCTAAAAAGTGAAATCTAACTAAGAATTTAAAGAAATAGTTCGATTAATAAGACCACAATTGATCCTGCTTTCCGTGATACTATGATTGAAGGTTCATGAGATCAGACAATGTGATTATTTGTTGATAATTTTTCAATTTAATTATTATCTGAGAAAGTGCAATACAATGAAGTAGCACGTCAACTCAGTTGAAACATCAAATGAACGATTTTTTGCAGACATCATATTTGTATATGCACAAAACGTCAAATTGACAATTCACAATGAACATGATTCTCATTCAAACCAGTTAATCAAATAACTAATGAAATACTGAACTATAGAGAAATATCACAAATGTTGCGAAGTTTCAATATTTTCAATGTGTTTGATGAACTTTTGAACGGCATTACTTTTTTCACATGCCAAAGCAACAAAATTGAATATTTTGGACTAATGAAAAAAATTTGAAGAATTTGATTAACGAGAGAATTGAAAAAAAGAAACGATTTCATAATTGTTGCTTATTTTTTTAAATATATTTTATATCAAAATTTCTATTAATTCTATTAGACTATTGAAGAAAATAATCTATGATAATTGCAAATTTTTATTTTAATAAACGTGATCATAGATGTAACGTTTAATAAAACTATGGTGATCGATTTTATTTTATACTTTTTGTTAATTTCGTAATTCTGTCATAAAATTTCTTTATATAAATGTTTTATTTCTATTTTGGGAATGGTTTACCTTTTTTTCGGGTTGTCCCTTGTGAAAATATTTCTACGCCAAAAACTACGCCTAAATACTGCATTTCGGACACTTCCGTAAAAAAACGTAGAAAATTCTACGCACTTCCACGTCCAAGTACGCCAATTTATGACCAAGAGTTTTACCCGTATACTTTGGCGTAAAAAGGTGTAGACCCAGTAAACACACGCACGTTTTAGAAACGTCAAAAACAGTCGATAACCACACGTTGTGAATTAGTAATATTTTTGCGTTAATTCAACGTCAAAATGTCGCGGCGGATCACGTGTTTTTCAACCATAAAATAACGTCATATCAACGGTTTGAACATCGTTGAAAAGACGTCAAATATCGACGTGTCCTGATGATGGTTCTAAAACGTGAATTGAATCCAACAAATTATTTTGAAAACTTTTTATTCAATATCGAGAACAATAGTATTTCTGAGTATGACAGAATTTGGAAAGTATGCCAGACTATTTACTATCTTACTCTTTGTTGAAATTTTAACCATTGTTCGGTTTCGTTCGACATTTTTAGCAGAATATCTTCAATTGAAGTTCAAACACAAGGTGTTATAAACACATTTCAAACGCGTGATTCAAATCCGTTCAAAACACGTTTTTTGAGGACGTCGTTTCATGGTTAGTTTTCAATATTAGTTTAAATTACACGTCATCAAAACGTAATCCCTGGTCGTCTATTTCCCTATCAAATTTCAACTAAAAATCAACGACTGACGTCCGTTTGACAGTCTCACGTTCTTTCAACGTTGAAATAACGTGTGTGTGTTTATTGGGGAAATACGTAGAATGGCAGAAACTGTCGGACTTTGTACGCCAAATTTACATATTTCTACTTCCCTGCTTCAATTTCGCGTATTTTCGGCACAAATATTCATATTTTTGTCTATGCCTAATTACGCAGAACTATGCCAAGCTGTGGGACGTAGATTGACGTAATATTTCGTAGTTTTTGGCGTAATTTGGCGTAGAAATATTTTCGCAAGGGGTCCTACTTTTCTTTTTTAAATGTCGTACTTTTTTTATGGAAGCTCAGTGGGAGTCCTGTAGTTGACTTGAGTTAATATTTTGTGTACTTGTGTGTAATGTGTTGTCGATCGTGATTGTGATTTAGATGTTATGTGATTTGATCGTGAAAAATTCAAATCCTTCAATAATATTCTATTAATAATAGATTCTATTAAAAGTTAATACTAAAATAAAAGAGATATATAGAAATTTGTTGATGGTAAAAAAATTTAGATACTATGAGATTTGTTAATAACTGCACTGTTGTGTGTTGTGATTCATTAATTGGCAGACGATGGTAATTGTACTGGGATGTTTTGGCGTGGGATATTTTAGTCTAGGATGTTTTGTCCGGGGATATTTTAGTCTGGGTTCATTTCGTGCAGGGAATTTTTTGTCAGGGAATGTAATTTGGTGGGATCGCCTGTCCTAGACCCGCACGGAAAGACAGAGGTTATGATTATCTAGAAAAATGAATGACAATTTAGGGAAAAAGAGTATCGCTGAAGAATTTTCGTAGTAAATTCATCAAGAGTTGATAAATTTACTGTAAACAATAACAATAAAACTGTCAACATTTAGTATTTTCACTACGAATTTTCGATAACCTCACTGCAAAGATTTTTCAGTGGTGCTCTTTTTCCTTGTATTGACAGTCATTTTTCTAAATGTTAAGGGTGTCCCCTGGTCGATTTTCTCACTAGAAAACTACTAGATCGTTTCAACCATTTCACGTCATTAATATTCAATTAATTACATCGACCTTGAGATAAAAAAAATCCGGAATAAATCAGAGATGCCGGCTCTGGTCTCAAAATAATTGTACATGGATTATATTTGTTATAATATCAAAAAAACTGAATAGAGGTTTCTTATTGGCTGATAACGAAATTTCGTTCTACTGATTTATGACGAGTTAGTTGAACAACAAACAGACCAGACCCGGATTGTTTGATTGATTCTGAATCATTTGATCCAAAGTTTAATACAATTGATTGAATATTTTTGACGTAAAATGGTTGAAACGATCTAGTTGTTTTTTTGGTGGAAAAATTGACCAGAGCACTCCCTTAATGAATATTATTCGAGTATTGCTAACTTTTTTCTTTCCGTGCGTACTAAGAATTATACTATTCCACTTATCCTGCACTGAGAAAAATTGTGTGTAGTCAGATCTACTATAAATGTAGAGTTACTGCATCGATAGTTGCACGAAATGCCATCTCAGTTGTAATTAATGTATTCATCACAGTTAATGGAAGTATATGACAGGAAACTCTATTGTATAGTTCGTTTTCGGGATAACTCAGTTTTTATAGTTACATAACATTTTATGGTTTCGTGATATATGAAAAAAGTTTCGCTACATATTATAACTGAAATTATTCTGAATGGTGGTAGGGAATTTATGATAACTATATAATAAAATTGAAACATCTTTTTGCTACGAAGCTAAGAACGTTAATTGTTTACAGTGCGAAGAGAGAACTTTTTCGGTGATTGTTTTTTATTAATTTATTTTGATCGTTGTTTCGATGAATGTCAATCTCCAAAAAATTTATCAAAAGAACTTCAAGGTAAGTTGAAACGTAAGCTCATTTGCGCTTAATACTTTTACATGTTTTACTTATTTCCATGATTTGGGTAGAAATATCTATAATGGTAAAGAATTCTTGTACTGAATATGCTCGGGACCAACAGTTCTAGTTCAACCTCCGTGTCAAACACGTTGTAAGAAGTCTGTAACATTTTGCTCAACCAGGTGGAAGTTAATTTTGACTGAAATACTTTACCAGAAAGACAACAAAAGTTGTGATATATTATAGAAGTAACCCTGGTTAGAAAACTCCATAAAATCCACTCAAATCAAATTGAATGGGATTTGTCAAGAACTTTGTCCAGGTTTCAATAAGATTTGGCAAAATTCAATGAGTTTCGCGTTAAACTAGCACGTTGAATTTACAAGAAATATTACAAACAAATTTCACAAAAGAGTAAAAAATCGTTGCTTAACATTCAAATATCTGATAAGTTTTCTTGTCCATCAAGCAAATTTGTTACAATAAATATATTTTTCAAATGCACCGAGTTATTGTTATTTTTCTCTCTTTTATTAACCAAAACTTTCATTTTTATCTTGCAATACATTCTGTCAATATTTTTAATTACGCTCAGTATACTGGGAGAACAATTTACTTGGATGCGGCGAAATGCACCGAGAGAAATTTTTATAATATGTGTAATACAAAGAGGGATAGCTATAATTTATAATTGAATGTTATTCAAAGTAAATGTACTTCGTTAAATATAATCTCATTCGAAGTGCATGTGACATAATTTAATAAATTTCAACTATATAGATTGGGTCTCATCATAATATCAAAAAGAAATATCTTATTCGCCACATTCAAACTAACTGTTCTTTCAACGCGTTATTCATATGAACTTACGCACATATATGTTAAACAAATGGTCGTTGAATTTTCTGAAATTCGATTAGGATATTTGAAACAACTATAGTTTAGAGTTAGCTCAATTCCATACTGTGTTTTTCGGAACTCATTTCGAAAACTCATAACAACTACTTTTGAAACTTGAAACATATACTTGAATTTTAATTCACTCGTAGCTTTTTTTTATACTCGTCACAATTCATGTTTATAATTGAAATAAATGCGCAATGATAGTTGATCTGAATGATAGTCTGCTATTATGGTTATCCTCAAAACAAACTACAATTTTAGAGTTGCCAAAAACTTTTTTTTACAGTTTCTATCACTGCAGATTTTTCTCAGTGTGCTACTTTAGTAAAAACTGTAGTGATATTTAAAACAACATTCTTTTTCGTGTGCATGAATGGAATCGAAAAGAACTTGTTTGTTTATAAATTCTATAAACCTTTATAGTGCTCAGTAAAAAAATCTCAAGTACTATGATGATGGTATACTTTCCATGATGTTCATTCCAACTTTTTCCTAGATAGTTTATTTGTGTTCACACATACTCATACGTCAATCACATTAACCTGTTACGTATTGTATATCGTGAATCAAATGTCAGGCACCCAACTGTCGTTTGAAGACAATGATGAGACTCGCAACGATGGCTTTAGCAACGACAGTCAATGAATTGATATCGTTATTGTAACAACATAATGGACATATTTTCTTATTGAGATTGCAATACATTCATATGAGCATACATCTATGTACATATTTACATCTCTCACGTGCTTGGCGCGTTGACATCTTCGTCGTCGGTCCATCTTTTATGAACGTATTCATTCGTATGTCTTGAACTGTACGTACAAGTACATTATTACGCAACTGCGATATATGAGTGTTCTGTCTAACGTCAAGTACAACGAAAGGCTAAGGACCTCGGTCCCTGACTTTCAAAAGCACACATCAGAAATGAAGTCTTGGAGACTGTCGACGAAAGCAAATAAATTTGCAATTTCCTGACGACTCTCCGAATCTGGAAGAGCAAGAATTCACGCGTTTCACTCCAACAAGTCTCAGAAGTGAGATTTTCACTCTTTTGGAGTGGAAAATTCACTTCGGAATTAATTGAAATTGGACCTCGACGAGCTCACTCTTTGCTGGTTAGAGAGTAAAATTTCACTCTAAAAATTCAGTTGGGGAGTCTTGGTCCACTCTTTCACCAAAATTGGTCCTACGCGGTAAAAAGTAGAGCTCATTTCAGGTGAATAGCAAAACTCTGAAAACGTTAATACGTACGATCGAGATATCGAGATCAGTGACGAAGAATGCCCCACGTATTATAATCTTTTGAAACCGAGGTCGAGGTCGTTTGAAATAATAAAATTAGAGACCAAATGACCGGACGTACCGTGCCATGCGTCGACCTTTTTAATTGGCCACGCCGAATCCACGCAGCAATAATACGCTTTGTCACTTGTTCAAATTGATTCCGTGTAATACCAGGAGAGATCTCTCTAATGGACAATTTTGTTCGCAGAAAAGAGGATCGTACCGAGACACGTCACTCTAATAACTTCGTAATGAGACTTCAGTTTTGAATGTAAATTATATACAGTTTTGCGAGATGAATTTCTCGACATCCTTCGAAGAAGAAACGAAGAATTCAAATCAGATTTTTTGTAGAAAATTTCATCCTTGACGTATCGTGATTATCATCGTTGTTCTCGTTGTCGTTCAAGTGAATCTTAACCACCATATACAGACTTATCTCGAACGGACAATAAACGAACAATATCGTCGTATAAATGATACGTGCAGTGACACGTCGAGAGTATAATCATCGGATCTCCGACGAATTTGAATGAGAGCTTTTGCTTGTATCGTAGAAGAAAAAAATGTCTGGAAAATTACAATACCAGCACCGAGGACAGAAAAATAAAAATAATGCAATGACAAGTTGTCAACGACGAACAAGGAGAATGTATCATTTCTTTTCCATTTTCAACTTCATAGTTGTCTACATTACGCATGTATCGATACGTTATTAGCGGACTTGAGAACAAAAATAAGCGAATATGACTGCACACACGTATAGTTTATAAATTGTTACACGCCATGGGATGGTCTCGATCATTACCAAACGAACACGCGATCAAAATTATACATATACGTGTATGCCGGTAACATGAATTCCAAGCCACACGTTGTATATATTCTTTAGAAAAAGTCGCAGGAACTATTTATCAGCACGAAAAGATTGTATGTCATTTACAATGTGGAAACACAAAAGTGATTGAAAATACGTAGGGTATCATTGATATTGTTATTCGTCTTGGGTTTTCAAGTTTCTATGAAAAGTTGTGTTCTTGGATTTGGATGAATATTTTATTCATTGAAAATGTTGAAAAAGCTGAACAACGTTCGAGGAGAGAGAGAAACCTTTTTCTTCTCTTTTTCATTCTTTTGTGATCACATTAGCGGTACGCGGAATTCGGCGGCATGCGGAGGCGTGCTCGACCCTGAGTAACAACTTAATAAAATGTCGACGGGTCAGGAGAGACAGAGCACGTGGAGCGGGGGCGGATAAAGAGAGAACACAACGGAGGAGTTGGTGGAGGTAAAATAAAGAGAGGAAGGAGGCGGATTACCGTGGTGGTCAGGTGCTTCGCGCGTGCCCCTTCTCTTCTCTTTTTCCGCACATCGTCTCGCTGTTGCTTCATGTTTTGTTTTGAGAAGAGTCAGAAGCGTTCGTTCCCACGCTTCCTAAGCACGTGGCCGCCAAGCGCAAAAATCATAGAATCAGAAAAAAATCCATATGTTTCGCGATAATTAAATGTCAATACTGGTGGCGCGCCGGGATTCGAATTGAGAAATCTTTACGAAATTTAGGTATTGTCATTTTACAACCTGCGTGAGTTTCTACGCGGAAAGATAAAACGGGAAGAGAAATTCTACGATCTTGACATTTATTTTTTCCCCTCTCTCGTGTAAATTCAATGATTTTTGTGAAAATAAAGTTCAGGTTTGACTGATTCTCAAGACACCAATGGTTTCGGTCATCCGCGACTCAATGCCAAACAAAAAATAACGATATCATTTTCACGTCAATGTAACGCTCGATAAAATCCTGAAATGTTGAGAAAAGACATTCGCTGGGCATGAACTTCTTGTATTTGCAACTTTCAATGCAGGCGCAGTGTGTAATTTCATACCCGATGTTTTTGCTTTGTAAATGTATATTTGGTATAAAATTTCCAATGAAAAATAAATCGATGAAAGTATCGATATATTGTGAAGAAGTTTTTTTTTTGTATCGTGCAATATTCTGTCAAGGTTAATAAATGTAATGGGATTTTGCATTATTGTAATGCGACACGAAGGGTACGGAGATTGTGATGTAATCAACAACATTGTGACAAATTTTCTCAACTTTCACTCATCTCTCGGCATAAAATGAAAACT
This sequence comes from Gonatopus flavifemur, assembly GCA_018340375.1. Lineage (NCBI taxonomy): Eukaryota > Metazoa > Arthropoda > Insecta > Hymenoptera > Dryinidae > Gonatopus > Gonatopus flavifemur. The sequence continues at coordinate 10,426,846 of JAFFJZ010000006.1, forward strand.
GTTTGAAACTAAAATCTTACTATCTCTGTATTCTACAGCAGATTTTCAGTATTATGTATAGAATAGCAGACAAATCTTGTTGGAGAAGCGAATCTTTTCCCGTTTTCACTTGTAATGAAACAGCCCATGCAGAAATTGACGAACGAACCAGTACTGGAATAACGTTATTTGCCAACCGCCAACTGTTGGCAAACAACGTTGGAATAAACCCGGAATGATAACGCTGATCAACACTGGTACGGCGTTGTTCACCAATACTGGGTCAACGTTAACATCAACCCTGAATCAGTACTGGTTTTTCATTGTATACCAACATTGACAATTGATTTTCAACCGGTGATGGTGATCCATTTAAGCCTTTGTACGTAGCTAATGAAAATAATTATATATTTTCAGCTAATGTCCATGGTTATATCGAAAGTAAAAAATATAACACATCTGTTCGTATGTTACTGAAATTTGAATCGTTTCTTGAAACGAATGAATAATCCGAAAACATGTGAAGAAGTCAATTCGAGAACATGAATAATAATTTCTTCAAAATTTTGCCGTATTAAACCACACATAATGGACAACGTTGAACGAGTTTTAAATCAACGTTGGCAAATCAGCATTGACTATCGGCGTTACAGCAACATTGCACTGGTTGTTACTTCAACCACGTTACAACGTTGGCAACCAACCCTGGTAATCAGTGTTGTACCAGTACTGTTTCGATTGTTTTCTGCATGGGAGCTCTCTAAATTTGAAATAGTATCAGGAGAAAAAAGAAATCTGCCGTAAAAGCGGGATCTGATTTCGCTAGGTCCCTTTCGCTGGAGCAGCAAATCTTTTGCTATCACAGCAATCTCGTTAGCTGAGATATCGATTCTTTAGCTGTGGCAGCGAGATTTGTCCGCTGTTCTGTGGAGGAGAGTGCACGAAGTGAAAAGATCTGCTGAAAAGTACCATACTTCATAGCGTTCGAGCATTATTCTTATCCACATCGAATTATTTACATAAAAATATACACAAAATTATTATACTTTTTCAGGAAAGTGAAGTAATCCCAAGCAAGTATGGTACTTTTAAAAGTATTTTCATGTGATTATTTTCATTCGGGCAAGAATAATGCTGAAACGCTATGAAGTATGGTACTTTTTAGCAGATCGTTTTCTCCGTGTGGGGACACTTGCACTACAGCAGATATCTCTTGATCTTATAGAGATTTCCAAGTCGTTTTTACACATGTCGCTAACTGTATGGATGCCCTAACTCCATACGAGTCCACAGGAATGGGAAATGATCCTCTTTTCTTTTTATTCATAGCAAAAGCTTTGGCACTCTCAAAATCGCTTCATTTTTGTATCATTCGTGTTTAATTACACAGGCCTGCGAGGTTTTCCCCCCTTGGAACTGGTGACCATTTCCCGGAGTTATTCTGCTGCGTAAAATTCGAATCCAGAGTCAGAATTGGGCTATCATGTCAGGATTTTTAAATATCTAAGGGTATATACTGGGAAAATGCATTTTTTGGCTACTTTTGAGGTTATGTACAGGACGCATAGAATTTCCTTGATCTTCTTCCTCAACTGTATCAATTTATACTACTCTTCCCGTTGAAAATGAGCTATTGAACGGTCATGTATGATTCTTTCTCGCTAAGTTACGACCATTCTAAGTTGTGTAATATGTCCCAACAACATAATCAGCATTCACATTTATTACACTGATCGGCAATAAAATTCTCATTTCTGAAGTGATTTGCTGGGCTGAATCCGGCCTATTTCGACCTAAAAATGTGGAAAACACTGTTTTTTGACATATTTTAAGTTACGTAAAGTCGAAGGGTAATTTTTTTCACAAAACTAATGGATGCACCTCAAAGTATGTCATCCTCTTCCAAATGCCGTTTGGAAAATTGTCAATTGAGTTTGCTCAAATATCTTTTTTTTTCATTGAGATACGACAATTTGAAATTTGTACGCTTATGTATTCAATAAATAGGTGGAGACACAATTTTCAAACTGTCGTATCTCAATGAAAAAAAAAAAAGATATTTGAGCAAACTCAACGGCATTTGGAAGAGGGTGACTTATACTTTGAGGTGCATCTATTAGTTTTGTGGGAAAAAGTTACCCTTCGACTTTACGTAACCCCAAAAATGTCGAAAAACAGCGATTTTCACATTTTTAGGTCGAAATATCTCAAAAACCTGATTCGATAGAGCAATTCTGCAGCCAGATTCGGATCCAGCGCATCAAAATGCTTCGGAAAGAGACATTATTGTCCGAGAAGGGGATGAAAAGTCATATTTCGCAGGCCTGTGTTATTAATTTCAAATAAATATTCATGAATTGATTTGAGAATAGTGGTTATTATTTAAATTAAGGGGTAATATCACTTTGTGGATGGAAAAATTGACGTTATTTTCGAAGCGTTGCCATGAAGTCAAAAAAAAATTACAAATATATAGGGTCTTTCGCATATGAAAGTACTAATGTTTGGGTACAAAAAACACTTTTCATTCAATATCTTTAATCCAAAGTAGCGGCATGGGAGTACGGTCAAAAAAGCATGTTGTTTCTCATGGTTAAAACGGGCGTACACTGTAAAAAGGGAGTCTTAATCTCAGCTCATTTCATGGATGAATCTATGATGCGAACAAATTAAACCGAAAAAACAATCCCCGACACAATGGAAAAAAGCATTGTCTGAAATTAAGATGCAAACAGATTAAGACTTTCTTTTTACAGTGTACCGCCACAAATTGCAATTTTCAATTTAGCACACGGAGAGAAAAAATTTGCTGACGCAGCAAATCGAGGTATTATATATAGAATAGCAAAATTTTTTGCTGACCTAGCTAAAGATTTGCTATGACAGCAATTTTTTAGCTGTGGCAGCAAAAAATGTTTGCTCCGCCAGCAAATTTTCAGTATTATATACAGAATAGCAAACAAATTTTGTTGGGATAGCAAACATTCTTTGCTGCCACAGCTAAAAATTCGCTGTCGCAGCTAACAAGATTGCTGGAACAGCAGATAGTTTGCTGTCACAGCAAAAAATTTGCTGCTCTGGAAAAAGGAACCCAGCAAAAGTAGATTTCGCTGCCACAGCGAATTCTTTTTTCTCCGTGCACACAAAATAAAAAAGTTCCTTCAAATATAGCTCAAAATCCAGCTATCTACGTATGATTTTTTCGATATCAACTTTTTTACCGATTTTATAGTTGATTTTCAGACGATTTTTTCGAAACAATCATACGTAGATAGCTAGATTTTGAGCTATATTTTAAGGAACTTCTTTATTTTTTGTTCTAGATTGAAAATTGTGACCTGTAACGGCACGCCCGTTTTAACCATGAGAAAAAAAAATGTTTTCTTGGCCATACACCATACCGCCACTTTGGATTAAAAAAATTGAATAAAAAGTTTTTTTTGTACCCAAAGACTAGTGCTTTCATATGCAAAAGACCCGATACATTTATAATTTTTTTTCACTTCCTGGCAACACTTTGAAAATGACGTCAATTTTAAGACCCATGGAGAAATTAGAACCAGGCCAGTACTGGCTCAGATTTTTTGAATCAGGACCAGTACTGGCCCGATTTAAATTCCCACATGGGAAGCTAATTCGCAGAGTAGTGCAAAATTGCGAACAGGGTGGTGCAAGTGTCCCGCCACGTGGGCAGAATCGCACCGATCGCAATGTTTCTGGAGAACACTCGTGTCAGTGATAGAACGTTGGATTTGACTTTGCAATCTTTCACAACTCAAGGGTCATGGAACATTCAGAAATGAACAAAATGTTACTACGTAATTTTCAAATAACTAAGCAACAATCACAAATTTAAAATATATAGCAATAAAATTCCCTTCTAGGATTTGGCTCTAAATATAAATCCAGAGCTCAAAACACATTCCTAAACATGAGGGAATGAGTTGAAAAATTATTGACATTTGTATGTTAATATGTTTATAATAGTTTGCATAATTTTAAGCAATCATTTGCAGTCCCAATTTCATATTCAAAGCTCAATTCGAGTAATTTACTTCATCATCGTGGATTTTAAATTTGTATTTATTGTTGAGTTGATCAGAAAGTACGTAGCAAAATTTCGTTCATCTCTTCAAAGACTTCATGGCTCTTAAAGAGTAATCTTTGCTTCGTGAAAATCCTATAAATAATGTATCGAATGAACGCCACTTTCCCCTATACTGGGTGATTCAAAATTGCCGTAGACTTTTCTGAGAGCAGATTCTTGATGAAATACTGAAAAGATTTTGGTCCGGAATATTCAGATCTGATCCTTAGATCCGGAGATATGAGCCTTTTTGAATTTTTTGAAAAATTCAAATACCTCGGAAGTACCATATTTCTGACTTTTGAATCCAACACCGTTCACTAAGTCAGATCACAGGGTATCCTTGGAAAAAAATTAATCTCATTTAGCTTCCTTCGTTGTGGAATTATAGCGGGTTTAAATTCTCTGCATTCCAGCCAATCAGAATTCAACAACTTCAAATCGCTGTAACTCCACAACGAAAGAAGCTCAATTAGATTTATTTTTTTCCAGGGGTACCTCGTGATCTGACTTGGAGAATGGTGTTGGATTCAGAAGTCAGAAATATGGTACTTCCGAGGTATTTGGATTGTTCAAAAAATTAAAAAATGCTCATGTCTCCGGATCTATAAGGATCAGCACGGTAAAAAGAAAAACTTGATTTCAGTTGAAATATAAGCTGAATTTAAGATGCAGCCGAAAGAAGACTCATCAGACTTAAAGTCAGCTACTGGAAAACCTTCTCAAACTCAAACAAGAATACAGCTTACATTGATCCCTATTGAACTGAAATTAAAACTGATTTTGAACTGAAATTCAAAGCGAATTGTTCCTGATAAATGGGTTCGTCCATTGTTTTTTGTTTTGTTCTTCTCAACATAGCGTTACCTATCGACGATGAGGAAGTTGTTTGTGTTTATTCGGAGAATGCAAAATGAAAGTTCCCTGTTGTGTGAATTTATTCACTTCACTTGTTGACTATTCAATTATATCATGATCGTAGTTTTTGAAGATTGAACATCTTTAACCCTCATGGGGAGATTCGAACCCACATTGTTGCTGGAATAACCTGTCCTAGTCCTTTGCGTTTAACCACTTCGCCACGGTACCGTTTCGATCGACGCATGTGATAAATAATTTCATAATAGTATAATTTGATGGTATGTGTGGTGTGGAGTCGAAGATAAATTTGGAAAACATTTCACGGGAACTGTGAATTAGTGAAAATGTGAATACCCCCAAAAGTTTGAATTAATTCCAATTTGTGTTGTAATGTTGAAGTGAAAGTGTCGACATAAAAAATCCATTGACAGTGCGGAAAATCCAATAACAAGCTTTTACGAAAGTGATATTACAAACTGCTACCGAATTTGTTAGACACCTTGAATAATAAATCAAAAACCTGAAATAATTTGACTGAATTGAAACTGTCATTAATTATATGCAAATATATATGTGTACGTATAAACAATTGTAACACTGAAAATGAAAGAATTCTAATCTTATTTTCAGATATTTTTTACTGAATTATCCATCAAACTCTACATGGCTGCCTATAAGATATGCATTGCTGATAATCGGCATGTTATCCGGTTTAATTGAATTTAATACGGCCATAACTGTTTTTCATCCCATATTACGGCTGAAATCGTGACATTGCTGATTTTGAGCCTCATCTGAAAATCAGTCGATCATGGAATTAAGATTTACTTTTTACTGTGAGATCTGAATATTCCGGACCAAAATCTGTTCAGAATGTCATCAAGAATCAGCTCCCAGAAAAGTGGACAGCAATTTTGAATCACCCAGTATAGTACTGAGAATTTTGCAAGTTTAGTGAAAGAATCGCTGCTTCAGTTAATCATGTTGTTCTTTCAGTAATCCCGTTAGTTGTGGCAGCAAATTCTTAGTTATCTCGATTTGGGGCCGTTCATAAACCACGTAGCCCTATTTCTGCGAATTTTTGAACCCCCCCCCCCCCCCATGTGGCTCTACTGTGGTTTTCCTCTGAACCCCCCGTCCCCTCCTCCTCACGAGAACGTAGTTTCTTACGTTCAACCAAATTGAGTACGTATTCTAGTCTAGAAATTTGAAAAAAATGGAAAATTTTTTCCATATTTTTGAAGTTGAGGCATTCAAGAATATGCCCTTGAAAGGATTTTTCGAAATTCTCATTATTTACAGACTTAAAGCCATTTTAGTGACGCGGCATCTAACCTGGTACGACCGGAAGAAAAACATCACATATCGTTCCAAAAATCGGTCTCGATTTTGTCAGCATCTGGCATACTGTCGAACGAACTTCGGAGCATGAGCATTTCGAAGTTGAAGAAGGTACATTATATGGAGCAGGAATCGTCGATTCAATGAGTAAAATTTCTGGAATCTTGACTCAAAACGCGTTTTTCGAGCTGGCGTGCACGATATCTCGAGTTCTACTGAACCGATTTATTTCAAATTTGGTATAAACATTCTTCATCAATCTTTCTATCGTATGAAGCAACAAAAATGGAAAGTTTTTTAGAAATTTTGAATGGTCATAAAAAATGTGGAAAAAAATTATTTTCTTCAAAGGGCCGCCATTTTGTCTGAAATTTTTTTTTTTACTTGTCCAAGGTGCATACCTTGGCAACATCTTTGTCGATAAAGATTTTTTTGGATTTTTCCGTTTCAGATTACCAGAAGATCTGAAATCACGCACGCCAGGGCAGTCTTTTTTTTTAACCCCCACTTCAACAACTTATAACTTTGTTAATTTAAAATATTTTATTTATATTCTTGAAAGATCAATAAACAAATGTTGGAATAATGGATAGTAAAAAAATTCTTTGCTTTATTTGTACAGAGCTCGGAAGAATGTTCGAAATTCGTGCTTCTACACGGAAAAAAAGGACTTAGGCATATGAGCTATTTTCGCGTAGTTGTATAAGAGATAGTTGTGATAATAAATCAAATATCTGTCTGAAATAGTTCGTGAGTTCTCACAACTATTTCTAATATTTGTCACAAGTGAATTATATAGTTGTGAAAAAGTAGCTGATCGAATAAGAGAAATAGCTACTTGATCTACCTTACTTTGAGATAGTTCGTGGAGCGACTTCTCATTGCTCCCATCGTTACGCACGTAGTTCCTGCAGCAATGTGAATTTTGTTGAAAACAATCGAAACGCAGTGAACTATCGCGTTATTCATTGAGGTTACCTGTCGTGGTTACCGTGTATATATTTCATTTTATAATATATTCAATACATATTCGTGTCGAATTGCTAATTTTCAAAAACCTCGTATGTCCAATTTTATTTTCGGAATTAAATGACTGATCATTTGTAGAATGATAAATCCTCTTCATGTATACTCTGAGTATATGAAAATACACAATCAAAACGATCAAAAACATATCCAAGGCTTTTTTTACGATATACTCAGCGTTGTCGGTTTGGCTGCGATCATTAAGGCATAGGTTAGGTAGATTTAGGTATAGCGTATAGGTAGGTTATGACAGGGGTTCGAAACCCGAGATAAGTTAACATTTGAACTTGAATGTTTCAACCACCTCCTCCCAAATCTATATGCATTGAACAAATATCACAATCGAAAATAAATTTTTTTTTCGAAATTTACAATTAAATGTTGCAAAGAGTCGACGAGCACGTGCAGAAATAATAGAAGATCCTAACCTTAAACATCAAAACCGGCACTGAAAATTGCTCTTCTCAATTAATAAAATAGTTCATCGGCCTACATACATCGTCATACTTGATATTTTATGTAGATCCTGCATCTTAGAAAAGTAGTTGTAACAACTACTCTAGTTGATATCCCGACAATCTGGGGTATATCTAACAAAAGTACTTGCCACAGCTACTTTCGTAGTTGGTCGAAAATCGTCTACGTAAAGTAGTTGGAACAGCTAATTATTAGTTGGGAGAATTATTTTTTTTCTCCGTGTACACCAGAATACCCCCTTAACTTCAATCAACAAAATTTCCATTCAAAATATGACCCTAATGAGATTTTCATCAACTGGAATGAAAGATTCGTTCCATTGAACTGGAGTTTCTCTCATTCCAAATGAAATTTACTTGAATCAAGTGGACTCTCATTTGATCCAATCGAATATCTATTCGGTTTATATTCAAGTGGATCATTTTTCTGAATGTTCATATAGAATTTCCTTCCAAGTACAAAATAAATAGAAAAACAACTCCCCTCCCCCCATTTACCCCAACGTAGCATTCCATCTTACCCCTCCCTTCCCTTTATGGGCCACGTAGTTCATGGACGATCCCTTTGCTGCGTCAGTAAATTGTTTTTCTCCGTGAGCATTAGAAAAACCCCAACAAATCACGGATGCAGGGTATGGAAATACGAGCGTAACGGACATCACCATAACTTTTTTTGGCAACGTAGACGAAACTACTGAGAAAGAACTAGTGTTGCGGTTAGACACTTCAGTGATCAATATTTCCTCATTCTACGGTATCTTTATAGACGAATATAGGATGCTCTCTGGAATTGATAATTAAAGGTTAATTTCTACTTCCAAACTGTTGGAACTCTCTAAATCTGAATCAGTAAAAAACCACTGATTCACAGTGAAATTTCACTGATTCCATCAGTCCTAAGGCGTCCACTGAGAATCAGTTAAAAATCACTGATTCAATCAGTGCAAACCACTGGTTCAATCAGTGAAACCAGTGACCTGATCAGAAAAGAAAAATATCATGGTAAAAACAATCATCTTTTCTGGGACCTGAACCCAGCCCCGCAGCGTCACAGTCGCTCACCATAACCGCTCAGTTACCGAATCTCACTTGGTTACAGTAGAATTATAGATGTACTTGAAGAACGTCAGATCTTTGAAATACTTATATCTCAAAAACGGTTGCTTATGTGGACGAATAGCTTGGAGGTTTTCAGTTTGTTAAAACCATGCGGATCTGTATTGTTTATAATTATTTCTAACACCTTGTACAAGCGACTATATACTTGCATATTATTTCTCTTATATGAATGTTGGCATTATAATTTGAAAATGCATTTTTTCGAGTATATTTTTTTAGAGTATATATAACGTAATAATGTAATTCTCAATCAAAATGTACACATTTCAAAAAATTTTATTCACATACCGCAAAGTTTCATTTTATTTTCCGAATATACTTTGAAAGAAACTGCAATTCATCTGCTTACTGATCAATCAGTGAAATGACATCTCACTGATTATGTCAGTAGTTATTTCACTGATTCTCAGTGCTTTTCGCTATCAAACTAGTGAAATATACTGAAATCTCAGTGGTTACAAAAATCACTGATTCAAACAGTGGTTTTTTCACTGATTCAGATTTAGAGAGAACAAATTTTGAATTCAATACAAAATTCTTGATGAAATATATTTCCACATTCAATGCAATACTAATTCTCACTTTCAAGGGGAGGTTCTCATCAAGCGAATTCCAAAACAAGGTGATTTTCTCGGATTTTTTTTCTTGAGGAGGAAGTAAATTAAAAACTCGAGTTATTTGAAACTCATCAAATGGGTCTTAAAGCACATGAAAAAAATTTTCCCAAGTCAAAGGATTCGTATCCCGAAACTTGAAACGCGTTTCTCTCGGAACTATGTTTTTCAAGTTTGGCTCCACGATATCTCAAAAACTATACTGAACGGATCGCTCTTTTTTTCTATTTTTAAGCTGATTGAATTTATTGGAGGATGAACCTAAATGGAGATGACATATGCCTTTTTTTTTCTTTTTATAGCACTTTCAAGAGCGAAAAAGTTGTGAAAAAACACTACCAAAAGTTTGCATGTCTGTCATTCTTTCAATTTTGAATATTTCATTAGTTTTATTGGTACAACCTCTAACAAATATGATAAATTTCATACAAATTTTTGGATTTTCGATTTCTGATCATTTTTGTAAGTGCTATATTGGCGCCTGATTGATCACTGTTTTTTTAGGTGGTTGTGTTTCAACGCTTATCAACAATCCCCATGGCATTATTTTTCACTGAAGAAAAATTGTTTTATGTATTCAAAGACTCAATTAACAAGTGTGAAAACCCTTGAGTTCTTTATTCACTTCCTTCCATGAGAAAAAAAAATCGAGAAAATCACCTTATTCGCTAGATGAGAACCTCCCCTTTAATATTAGTGATGGAATTTCATAATTTCTCACTGAGATGTAACAATTATTGATGAAAATTAAGAAGAAAATTCCTAACATTGAGAACTATATTATGTAACTCAATATTTTGTCATGAATTATGTTTAATAAATTATTTACATTAAAAAATTCATAATTTTGTTTACAGTGTAGGAACGATGAAAACACTATAGCACTGAAAAATAATATTATATACCTACTTGGCGTTGATAAAAGAGAAAAGGTTTTCAAACGCGTGACCACGTAAATCGTGGAGCAAAAGAATTTTTTTCTTCTTTTTGGCTCGTGGTTCGGATATCATTCAAAACGTTGTTGCGAACCCATTCCCACGATCCTTTGGTACAATTTCTGAGCTTTTGAAAAGTGCGAAGTGCGTGTGTCCGGTCGCGTGCAGATCGTCACCCGGCTGATCCGGTTTCTGGGGACCAGGTGGATGCAACTTATCCGCAGAGGCGGACTTTGGCTTTCGCCGCCCCTGCGTCATCTAGCTTTTCGCCCCTTATATGGCAGCGAAAATTAATTTTTCACGAAAATATTCATCACCAAACAATGTTGTTTTATTGCTTGGAATTGATTATTCGAAATTATTTTTAAATCATGGAAATTAAACAAAATTCTTTTTCGACCCAATTGCCACCCTTTCACGGCCTGCCGCCCCTGCGCCATGGCGCCGTTGGCACAGCCCATAGTCCGCTCCTGCTTATCCACCCCAGTGTTTTGAAATACCTTGCTCTTTTATTATTTTGTCAATACACATACGTAATTCAAAACCTGCTCTAGATGATGCGATTTTTTTCACAAAATTCACAAATCTCAATTATCAGTATTATGATTATTATTGAATTTTGAAATGTGGTGAAACCGATGAAAGTTCGACGATGACGCATAGACCGCACGTGAAAGGCACAAAAAAGAGCGATAGAAAAGAAACGAATGAAAAAAAAAAACTGTAGGGCCGAAGAGGAAAAAGGATCAAGAGGGTAGTAGGGGTAGAATATCTGTCCGTTACCCGCCCTTCTCGTCACCGGCGCCGTACCGGTGGTTTAGAAGCGTGGGAAGACCAAAATCGCGAATCCATGTACCTCAAGGAACCGTTGTATACTTCCTGAAGAAAAGAGGAGGGATCCTTTGCACCTGACGCCCGTTATTCGTGAGAAAAAAGAACAAAAATCGAGATCCAACCAGGGGGTAGAAGGCGGTCGTCTCTCTCTTTTTTTTTCTATCCATTTGGTTCCCTTTTACCTGTACTTCCTCCTCTTTCCACGTGAGTAGCACGCTTACAGCACGTTTCCCTGGCTTACGATATATCGGTTCACATTTTTTTCTCTATCCATTTCTTCTTGATTGCGTATTGAATTAACTTGTATATAAAAATAATTGTCATAATAGAAGATTGAAGATTACCAGATGAAAAAAATTTGAAAGAAAGAAAAAACACATCGGTACCGCAAATTCATTAATTCTCAAAAGGCATGTAAACTGCTGTATAATATCGCACATGTTATTCACATTCGAACGAACGATTGCATGAATATTTACGAATATTTATGGAGAGAGGGAAAGAAAGAATGAGAATAGATGAAAAGAAGAAGCCGCTTGGCAAGTTTTTCGATGTTATAATTACAGTCCCATGGGAATGCTCTCCTGCGTCGCGAGCCCACGGCTTAATCCATCCAGCAAAAACGTGTCTGCGAATACCGAAATGAACGGATGAACGGAAGAGTAACAGACTTCACGATCAGGCGCCTCTGAAATAAAAAAGGAGGAATGTTCGGATTCGTTGTGGAGAATAATTTGAATATATATATATATATTTTAATTCTGAAAAACTGATCGCATATCGATACGTATTCAAGAACCATCCCTATAAAATTCCGTCAAAGCAACAGGTTATAGGGGGTGAGATTTGTAAAGGGGAGACAACATCGCAACGCTGCACATCGCTTCACCGTAATGTAAAAGAATTCTTTTTCCTCTCTGTCTAACTCGTTTCATGAATCGGCTCGTAAACGATCGAGTCCCGTATTATGGGTGTACTATTATAGTAAAAGATTTGAGAGGGGTCAGGCCTCGCACATGTGTGCGAGTGAATGAGCGAGTAAGTAACCAGCACACGTAGAACACACGTGCGTGCTGGAAATGCTGGCCAAAAGAGGGAGGGGAGATCAGACTTACATTTATTTCAAGGGGCTGTGGAAAAAGATAAAAGCGGAGAAAGGGAGAGAGAGGGACGATAGAGCGAGACGGAGAGCACGCACCCCACGCTAACCACCTGACGCACCCCAGTCGTGGGAACCGAAAAATCGTAGAATTCCGTCATGGTACGTGTATATGCTTGTGTTCATATATATATATGCACAACAATCCATGAAATCAGTTACTCAACCACATTCCCTCACATCAAATAAAGAAAATGAAACACGATGAGATTATTTCATACGCAACGAAAAGAAGGTGGAGGAAACATATGTAGTTTAAAAAATCAAAATTACTATCGATCGAAGTGTATGATTTGTCTAAAGAGAATTATGAGAATAGGGGGATCACGTAAATGCGTATTTATGCATTGTTCTACACAATTTTCAAGATCGACGAGATTATTAGAGTTCAACCAAAAGGGTTGAGATTGGATTTGGTGGTATCTAAAAATCATACGAGTACAGATTAAAATCTGTAAATGAGCATCGCTTTATTTCGAAAGATAATTCTAGGGGTCGATGATTAGGTTTGTCTTGAGTAAAGATCAAAAGTCTCGAAGATTATACCAGCGATTTTTGAAATTATACTTGGGTTTAGAAGAAGGGGGTAAAGTTAGTAACTCTCATACAGAAATCTAATAAAAAATGTTGAAATCGAAGCGTCAAGGCTTAACATCCATTCAATCAAATATTGTCTTTCCTTTGCTGGTTCTTCTTACGAAATCATTCTAGTCATCGTCCCTTTTCTGAAATTCGTTCTCCGCTTTTTTCCCATTTATCTCCATGGCTGTTCAATTATCGCCTCGTTCGTGTGTTCTCAAATCCCGATACGCTTCCAGTTACCTAGAAACGGTAATTGTACGACCATTCGGTCCAAGATGCTTCGTAGCAACGAGTTCTTTTTCTTCTCCCAAGATATAAAATCTTCACGAAGGACAATCAAGTACCGTCGGTATTCGCGTTCCGATCGAATGAATAGAAGAAAAAGGAAAAAAAGAACAAAACGACCTTACTGACTTTGTAAGCGTGGCTGTCGCGTGGAACCACGTGGCCTGTGAACACAGTCCTCTCAGCGTCGTTCATCTTTTCGACTCTGTTGGTGGATTCCCTTGTTGTGAGACATTAGTCTACAAATTCCCACGCTTCTTCTTCCTACTCTTCTGATGTCCCTGCTGTTCCTGCTTTTTCTTCTTCTTTTTTTTTTTTATTTATTCTCGAACCGTGTCGAACACTGTAATCCATAAAGGGAAAATTGGAAATCACGCGTTATGAGGAATATGCTTATATTATTCCTTCAAAGGTAAACGTGGAATATGTTTGTAAAAGAGTCATCGGATTTCATTAATTCGTTGATTTCCCTCTCATCTTGGCACGTAAGGCAATAAACGCTGAGGAATAAAGAGAGAAAGGGAGAGGGTTGGTACCGTGTGGACTCATACGTGCATATTAACGTTTGGTCGAGTACTACTGACGATGATCGACCTTTGTGTATGGTGGTCCCATCACGGTTCGTGTGCCTCGTGGGAACCGACAAACGTCGGCGCTGAAGCGTTTCAGGAAGCAGAGGTTCGTGCGTTCCGCTCCCGCTCCTTCAAAAGTCGACAATAAAGAAAAAACATACAAAAGAAATAACAAGACGATAGTCGAGGTTCTCTATTCTTCATACGCGTTTATGTACACATCACTCGAATAACTATTCTTCACGCTCTAATCACTTGGACAACGCCTACGCCTACGCCTCTCAATCGCAATCGTCTCTGTTCTGTCTTCTCGTAATTACGTGATTACCCACGTGCTTGGAATTCGTGTCGATGTGGGAATGGCTGTGGAGGTCTATCGTCCGAGAAATCGTATCTCTTATCACCGCGTGGAACGATTATTCATTTCGTGGTCGAATTTTCTCGTTTTCTACGTTATTCGAGCATCTCTTCTCGTATTCGTATGTTATATACAAAGGTTATATAATACAATTGTGGCGCAGAAGTCGTGATCGTTACAACAGCTTCTCATCACGCTATTATTCTTCAACTTGGTACCAAAGCAACTAACCAACCAACCAAGGTATAATTCAAGCATAGTACGTACATAGATGTATACACGCACCTCCCCTCGTGTCACATATATTCACACTCCAAGGAGAAAAACGATTCACAATCGCGTGCAGCCTAGCGTGCGAAGAAGCGTGCACAAAGCCGCAAAAGTAAGTTAGATGTAAGAGCCATTCCAAACCAGACACGTCTCATTTTCATTTTAAATAGCAGGTGGAAGTTTATGTAATACATGATACACGCGGAGAACAAAGACCATCGTAGAAACGATAATAAGATTATTTTTGTATTCTTCTGCATGGTTTCTAAGTTTGTACTGAATGCTTCGAATGATCTACAAACTCGTTGAAATCCAAGTGAAACTCCTTCAACGAACTCACAGATGTCTCTCTTGATTCTCAGATTCGAGTTTCTTGTCTTCCTTTAATTGACACGATAATGATGTTTTCTTTTTTTCTTATTTCAATATGATATCGAATCTTGGATCGTTTTGTGAAAAATCGAGAGCCCAAATTTGTGTCGAAAGTCGTAGCGATACCTGCGCACCTGCGCATTATCGCTGTATGTTGGTTTTTTTTTTTCTTTGAAATGTCACGACACATTTCAACATTGTTCCAACCGGAACATTGCTGAGGGAAAGTCGTTCCACTTGCTTCAAATAGTTGCGAATTGAAATTCAATATATCGAGATTCTCTGTCATTTATGTGTCAAGCAATGACAAATATGGAATGCAACTCCGACAAGGTGTCATAAATTTATAAGCATACCATGTTGTTTTTCGTGTTTGTCGGTAAACGAGTTTCGAGTTAATTTCATCCGCGTTGTATCGATAACAGGTGCATCGCGGCAAAACGATCGTGGATTGGAGAATTTCAAAATTTCAAACTTTTTTGTACGAAATTTATCGATCCCTCCATTGTAGAATCGTAAATTCGAATCAGAGGAATTTCACTCACGATCGGTGTTGGATATTTCATGCGCTGTGACAGCGAAATCTAATTTTCCTGGGTATTTTTTGCAAATTTTTTACTATAACAGTAGCTTGATTAACTAGAACAGCGATTTTCTAAATGTGGCAGCAAAGATGTTGCTGTTTTAGGATAGCAAAAAGATTTACTATCGTATGTACACGCAAAAAATCAAATTACTGTGGCGATCCTCTCTTTTTTCAATGCTATAGTTGAAATAATTGCAACTGTAGCTATTTATCACACTGTAAAAAAAAACTGGAAATTTACTGTGCAACTGCACTGGAAATTTCCAGTGCTAGTACTGGAATATGGATATTCCAGTACATGTACAGAGATTTTGTTGGTACGGTATTGAAAATTTACCAAGCATAACTGAAAATTCAGTCCTTGTACCGGAATTTTCAAGTTTGGGATTTTGTGCTGAAATTTTGCTGGGATTTGGCGAAAATTTTACTGGCTTGTACTACAATTTTATAGTTCTTGTGTACCAGAAAAAAGTATCCCCTCAATAAGGACTTGGGAAAAATTTAGAATTTAGAAAAAAGAATCTAATCGTTGGTATACTGGAATTATACAGGTTTTTAACTGCAATTTTCAGGTTGTGTGATGGCATTTTCCAGTTGCTATGCAATTGAATTATACAGGTTTTGAACTGCAATTTTCAAGTCGTGTGATGGAATTTTCCAGTTATGCTGGAATTTAATCACTGTTGCACTGAAATTTTCCACTTCAATTGGACTTCGTCATTTCTGGCAGGAAACATTTCAAGTCTTTATATTCAAAATTTCCTGATTGAGATTTTGAATAATAATTGCAATTGTAGCAAATAAAATTGATATATGAGGTTTTTCGAAGACTTATTGCTCTTGTGTATTCTAGATATGAAGCACATGTAGTAACCCAAGCTGGCCTTCCAACATATCGCGCTATAGCTCATCGGTTAGGTCTTAGGTTTCAGTTGGTAGGCAGGTAGAAAAGTGTAGGTTCCAATCCCAAATGAACGATCAAGCTTCTCAGTCATCTTGAAACTAGTGATGCCAGAAAATTCAAGAATCGCCAACTTTTACCCCCTCCATACCCACCACACAATCAAATTTCTCTTGTCGGAAGCTTTATTGTGTGTGTGAGATTTCTATATAGATGGGGCTTGATGGAGGGGACAAAACTTGGCGTCTGGCATCATTGCTTGAAACACAAGGACCCTGCAAAATCACTTTGCGTGAGCAATTTTTTTTCAATTTTCATGGATATTTTCAGCATTAGTTTTCCAGTACATGTCCTGGAAAAGTCCAATTCGTGTACTGAAAAATTCCAGTACTGAGGCTCAGAAAATTTCTAGTTTTAATGCTGAAATTTCATAAGATTTGTACTGAATTTTTGCAGTACAAATGTGCTAAAATTTTCCGGTACATGTACAGGTTAATTGCTTCCAGTACATGTACTGGAATTTTCCGGTGAAATTTTTTTACAGTGCAGCTACTACAGTAGAAAATTGTAGCAGTTACTGCACAGGATTTGTGGTTGATACCAATTTAGCTGTGAAATTTTTGCTGCCGCAGCTACATTTTTTGCAGTTACTGCTAAGCGAGTAGCTGTGACAGTTGAAGAGTAGCTCCCGTGATTCAGCAAATTCTTTTCCTCCGTAAATTCTATTGATGAATAAGACTCGCACCCCTTCTGAGGAAGAGAAGATTCGTGCATTGTGAAAGATATGGGAAGTTTTTTCTCATTCCAATAGTAGATTTCATCCATAGATATCACGGAAAAAAATGTTCAGCTGTATCAACTAGATTTCAACTATCATAGCTATATTTCTCGCTGCAGCGGCTAAGATTTAGCTGGTGCAGCTAAACATTTTTTCCCATGATCGTAGGGAAATGTTTTTTCATCAAAAATAAGGGAGTTTCTGCCAAATTACACTGTGAAAAATTGGCGGTGTTAGAAAAAATTCACACCAAATAGTGTTTTTTCTACACCACATTAGGGTGGTTCTTATTTTATATATAAAAAGTGTTTTCTGATTTGTTTGTTGTCAACAAACGAGTTTTCCATACGGCTGATCCTCCAATTTTGTTCCACATCATGAAGGAGTACTACAATATTTTTTACATAATTTCCAAAGGAGATTTGGGGGTCGCTCACGGCGTTTTAAACAGGCGTTTCAAAACGCCGTGAGCGACCCCCAAATGGTGTCATTCTCACACTGTAAAGTGTCATTCTAACACTGTTTGGTGTTATTCTGACACCGATTTTGCACGGAAAAAATAATTTAGCTGCAGCAGCTAAGTAGCTAGCACGGACACAGACAGCCATTGAATTAGCTCCTGCAGCTAAATTTTAGCTGTTACCGCAAATAAATTAACTACAAATGCAAATTTTTTTGCTGTCACAGCTAAAATTTAACTGCGGGAGCCAATTTAATGACTGTCCGTGTCCGTGCTAGCTACTTAGCTGCTGCAGCTAAATTATTTTTTCCGTGTGGGGTGGACTTGTATTGATTCCACGTTGTGTCAATTCTGTGTTAATTCTAACACCGTTTTAATACCGCTCTTTTTACTGTGCATAGGAAAAATTCCCCCAACATGCAAGAATTTTGCTACCTCTATTTCATGATGGGAAATTCCACAATTATTTTCACGGAGAGAGAAAATTTGCTGACGCAGCAAATCGAGGTATTATATACAGAATAGCAGAATTTTCTGCTGACCCGGCTAAAAATTTGCTATAACAGCAATCGTGTTAGCTACGACAGTAATTTTTTAGCTGTGGCAGCAAAAAATGTTTGCCCCGCCAGCAAATTTTCAGTATTATATACAGAATAGCAAACAAATTTTGCTGGGATAGCAAACATTCTTTGCTGCCACAGCTAAAAATTCGCTGTCGCAGCCAACAAGATTGCTGGAACAGCAAATAGTTTGCTGTCACAGCAAAAAATTTGCTGCTCTTGCAAAAGGAACCCAGCAAAAGTAGATTTCGCTGCCACAGCGAATTCCTTTTTCTCCGTGTTGTAGAGTATGAAAGATGGAGATTTTCATGAAGTATCATAAACAGTTGCATAATTTGACACGCAATATTTTCACTTGGAAAGATAAGAGAACAAGCAAATGAAGAGAAACAGTGTTAAAACGAGACAAAGCTTTCGTATCGTGAACAATTAATTACCCTCATACGTCTTTCGCGTACCTTGTAATTAGATTGGCAAATATCGTAGACGACTTAAACGCGATCAATTGAATTTCTCTCATCAATAACAAAAATCGAAGTCTTTAATCTTTCAATCGCGCGGATATTACTCACAATTCATGTCCCGAATGAACACGGGTGTGTATATTTTCATTCACAAAGTCATCTATAATATCGTCCATTGTAATTGATACCCTCGTGGAAGATTAAAGACTCTTGAATTTTTGTGTCGTTAATAAGAGAAATTTTCAATCTACTTACAATCTTCCCTACGTATCTCTGCGTTCATACGACGATGATGGCAATTCACCATCGATTCTCCAGTATTACAAAAAATATGTCCAGTGTTGATGCGTTTATGAATAATTATACTTCGATCCACGTGTAGTCAAATTCGAATATTGTAAAAAGTATAAAGTGAAAATGATACCGAAAATGTTATCGGGGAGTCAAATCTGTATTTTGGTGTCGAATCAACACAATTCGTTGTTGAATTCGATACGAAGCGAGTTGAAGTTCAGTTCATACTGCTGATTTTCTACAGTTAAGTCTCTCTAATGAAAAGTCAGATTTCTTTAACTGTTATGCACTTGTTGAGGATTTGAGAAAGTATGTTTATAACACACGACACGGAGGAAAGGAATTTGCTGACGCAGTACGGTTAGGTAACCTACCTGAAAATTCGCTGCCACGACCAACAGGATTGCTGAGAGAGCAGTAGGGGAGAGTGGTCTAACTCGGACCGTGTTTAAAGTCAGACCCCCTTATGTTTTTCAAAGACTTACAACTCAATCAGCTTACCCAGTGTATCCCTGGATACATCATTTAGTACTTATTATTTGTCAGTGGGTGGTTGACAAACATCAAGTTCTGTTAAAGTGATACCAGCGACCCCTGAAGATGCAACCAGGCCTATTGGTTAGAAAAGGACGCAACCAAAACTATTCTGACAAATTACTCGAAAGCGAAGGAATGAAATCGAAATATCGCTCTGTACAAGCCTTCTTCAATCAATAAAGATAGCCTGTACAGAGCGATGTCTTCCTCTTATTGCTTTATTTTCTAATAATTTGTCAAAAAAGATTTGGCTCGGGTTGCATCGTCAGGGCCCGCTGGTATCCCCTTCAGCTCTTTTGCAGACAACATTGTGTTTTCAGGATTGCTGCGAAAAATTTTGTATCTTGAAAAAGTCCGTTGAAACTGTGTGTTTTATTATCCATTCGGATGAAGTAGTGAATATTTTTAGATCAGTGTTCATTACTCTGTCAGAGGATATATCCATTCCGGTGATTGATTTTGTAAGTTTTCAGATGTTCGATTCAAAACTAGAAGAGATGCTGTGTTCCAGCTCGGACCGCCAACAGTGGTCCCAGCTTGGTCCCCCATGTTTTCACAGATGTAAAAATTTCGAAATGTGAATGTGTAAATGTCAAGGGCCAGTAGTCGACAATGCTCCAGCCATTGATAACAGGAAAAATTCGTGCTCATTAAATTAAAAATCAAATACACTTGGAATTTCTGGAAAAGTGAATTGGCGAACGTAAAAAAGTAATCAGTTTTGAGACGGATAGCTATTTCTTTTAGCTGCTGGAGCAAAATTTTCATATCCATGTTGTTAAGAAATCAGCTGTCCTGTGGGTGTTAAAATTCAGTTGATACAGCTGAAAATTCCTTTCCGCGTGTAGCTAGAGGGTTAACTCAAACCCTTCAATAGCAACACAATAGTTCAACAGCACTTCAATAGTCGGACTTCGAATTTGACTGCACTTGAACTGCCATAACACCGAACTGATGCTTCTCGCTCGGATTCCCACGAAACGTGTGTACAAAACACATGAATATTCAAGGAACGACAATCAAATTGTGACCCACAATATTACTTCTATCATAAATATCTGCCATTGTTGCTGACTTCCTCCACTTTTCGTGGCGCGTTGGCCGTTGCACGATTCAAAGGGTTATACAAAACCACCCCACCGCCATCGCCATCCGGCAGGCAAATTTTTCATTGGCATGATTTCCTTCCCTCGGTTTCCCATGATTTCGTATTCGTGAATGAACGATGTCGTCCTTCACGTAAGGACGGTAGATCAGGAATTTTTCATTCATTCTTCCTACACACGGGCGCATTGATGTTCCGTATGCTCGTAATTTGAATTGAAACACCTGTTCCTCGTTCTACTACCGTGTCATCATTCTCATATCTCAAACGATCGATTCATGAGTGATCCTCAGAACTTGATACATTTTCTTCCAAATGACACATATCATTCTATTTTATACAATTTTTGCAAAAAAATGATGATCGTTTTGCGTCATCGATGCGTCATAATTGCCATGAAAGCGGAAAAAGGTGATTTCCATTCACAAGGAAGTAGAGTGCCTCGTACAATGATCGATATTTCGAATCGCAACATCTGCACCTGTCTGCCCCTCGTCTTACGCTATTAGCAAAGGATTTTTATTTCACTTTCGACACAGGCCTGTGATTCAAATTCAATTTCTCTTTCTCTCTCCCTTTCTCTTGTACTCGAAATAATATAAATTTTTACACCGAAGAACTCTGTATTTGAATACATGGACCCTCTTCCACCGCTACTTTCCATACTCAATTTCAACCTGAATCACCGGACTCGCTATTTTTTTTCCTCTCGTCTCATCTTTGCTTCCATTCAATACTCACGGAAGCGAATACTTTTCATTCAATGTTTTGCGGTTACACGTGTACATTATGCAGCAGTGAAAAACTCGTGCATATAGTTTTTGAAAGCTCCGTGAACGTCGATGATATTTCTGGTAACAAAAGAAACCAGAGAATACAGAGGTGATCGAATGTACCTTTGTAGGATAATGATAATAATGATGATATTACCGTGTTGTTGTCGTCGTATTATTTTCTCAAGTGTTTCTTTGCTGAGAGAACTTCATCCTGTGGTGAGAGAATTCAATTGAATTTCCCTACTGTTTATTTTTATGCTTCATTCGATAATATTCAATTTTATATAAAGGAATATCGCCCACACGGAGACAAAAATTCGCTGCCACACGGCTAACTGGATTGCTGAGAGAGCAGCAAATTTTGCTACCACACACTGAAAAAAATGTATAGAAAATGTGTAGCACTATTTACCATAATAATGGCAGTTTTGGGACACATGAGCATTTATGTGTACTTTTCCTTTAATTATGGTAATCCAGACCTCACCCTATCAGAAAAAAACCGAAGTATGCCAATGTTGACAACTGGCGGAGTACAGTGCCAGTATTGGGCGCCCAAGAATCGGCTAGCACGTACCCAGTATGGAAAAGCGTTATCATTTCGGACAAATGCCAGTACTGCTGCAGTACAGACCGCCAGTACCCCGCCAGTCTTAGCCAGTACTGGCGCAGTACAGCGCTAGTTGTGAAATTCTGATTGGGCATATTGCGCCGGTACTGAAAGCCATTACCGATTACCAGTACTGTGCCAGTACCAAGTACCCAGTACGGAAAAGCGTTATCATTTCGGACAAATGCCAGTACTGCTGCAGTACAGACCGCCAGTACCCCGCCAGTCTTAACCGGTACTGACACAGCACTGCGCCAGTTGTTGAATTCTGATTGGGCATTTTGGTAAAAATAACTTTCCATCTGATACATATTACAATAAGTTTTTAAACAATTACCACAAATTAAAAGAGAAATGTTCGTAAACGCTCATGTGTCCCAAAATTGCTATTATTATGCGGATTCTTGCTATAAATTTTTCTCTGGGCTCTGTGTAAATAAAAAATCGCTTTCGTAGCTAGCAAGATTGATGCGATAAAAAATTGACTACTCCAGCAAAATTAGATTTCTTTCTCTCCGCGCAATTTCAGCTTTGTACGATATTGTTCAGCTTGATACGATAAAGAAAAAAATATAACCAATTGGTGGTGCCAACCTTGAGGAATGAAGATATTAAAATCGGATATACGCAGAAGAAAAGACGTGTGCGTGTCGATTGTCGTTAAAATTTCAAGTCCTTCGAGTCGATATATCGGTCTTTGATTCAACCGTAGAATCATAAACGTCGATTAACGATCGCAAAAATGTCTTCTTCTCCTCCTCCTCCTCCTCTTTTTCCTTTTTGTTTTATTTTTTCTTTCCGTTGACTCGCTCTTGCTTGGCTTTGAAGTGTAAAGGGTGAAGTGAGATCACGCCCATGCGAGAGAAAAAATATGAATCGATAATTAAGAAAGAAAGTACATCATGAAACTTCTTCAACAACATTATTACCTTACATGTGTATAAATATTTTTATTTGCACTTTTTTCCCCTACTTTTTTTCTCTTGCTCTTTTTTCATTGCCGTTATTGCATCCAGTGCCCTTGTTTTTGTTCCTAACTTCATACCCCGAGATGCCCCGAGGTTCATTAAAATTTTAATTACACCTCGCTTTCACTTCTGCCGTATTACTTCACTGTCCGTATTAATATCGAGTGCCATCCTCTTCTGGTATTCCATTTAATTGTGAGCACTCGCACACAAGTGTTTCTTGAAACAAAATGTTATATACGAGATAACGCGAGTACACGGTTTCTCCTCGTTCTTTCATCTCGTAATTTCAAACGGGTTATCGATATAGAGAAAAGACGTTTGCAGATATTTTGTAATATATACAAACTGAAAACAAATTTGTTGTTTTTTTCTTGCTCTTATTTGGCAAAGATCGTCGTTCGTTGTGATAAAATGCGAAAGGAGTCGGAATTTTATTGATGCGGAGGCATGGAACGAGAAGCCGGAATAGTATGAGAGACTGAGGAAGCAGGGGAAGAAGAAGAGAAAAGAGAGAATAAAAAAAAAGCCTCGCGGTTCGTGCTCGGGGGCCTTTCGGGAACGTGTGCGAGTCGCGTGTAGGGCTCGCGCCTGTCTCCGTCTTTGTTCCGCACGCGAGCGAATGCATGCACGGGGCCCGGCTCGCTATCGCGTTGGAATAGCATGGAATGGAAGAATTTATTGTTTATGATATCATTGTGATTGATGTATACATATAGTTTTTTTTCTACAATATGGAATCAATTTATGCCTTGAATATTGAAAATTATTATTATCATTATTGCTCGTGTATCATGTTACCAGATACGGATGAATCGTTTACACGTTCCACAATCTTTTTGGTATCCTGATACGAATATCGTGTACGTAAGGGAGATATAACAAAGATACATAATCTTATGGAAGTGAGACCAATCTTGGGCCCGAGCGTTGTCGCGCGCGCGCACGCCCGTGTCTCAGACCCCGTGCCAGCCAAGAAGGGCCCCGTGTGAGACGCAATGCTTCGACTCGTTCTCACGGTAGCCTCCGACAGGGCCTATCCTCTTCTTTTCCCTCCTTACCTCCCATTCTTATCCTTCTAGTCCCCGTAACCATCTATCTCCCTTTTATCACCGGTCTCCTATCTTCTTTTCCTTCCTCTTTGCCCTCTTTCTCGCGTACGGGAGTGCACAACCGTGACACGCGTGTGCGTGTGCCGTGTCAAGCACGCGTCCCCTCGTATTACGTACACATTTTTTTCACGTCAATACCGTATGGAACTGAAGATGAAATTGGAATATTTCATTCCGCAACGTATCGCGTCCTGCACTCATTTCAACTGATATACGGTTGATGGATTTTTCTAAACAAAATGAAATGTTGTTTTGACATGTACGTTTTTTTTTATCCCTTCTGGGATAAGAAACGTTATAAAGGTTTCAACGACACGACGCATTTGACACAGGATCTCCGATCGATTCACGTATCACTTTTTACGATAAATATCCTCATTGATAAGATATTCTATTTCATGACTCGATTCAAAGGAGGAGAGAAAGAAAGAGGAAGAAGAAGAAAATAACAGACACGAGTTTCAATGATGAATAAGACTTATGAATCTCGAATCTCACTTCACGTATATAGCGAGCGTTCATTCATGCGATACAAACGCACACGCACACGCTCAAACCCGAGATTCGTTGATCAACGTTTATACAAAAAGATTATGTGTGAGCGTATGTTTATGTGCCATTTAGCGCGGCTCCATTGACGCTGTCGACGCGACGCCCTGAGTTCTTTAATCGTAAACATTCGCACGCTCCAAACGGAGAGTCGTATTACAATACGTATGTACGTATATCTTAGAGCTTGTGTATAAATATGTACAGTCATATGTGCGTTTCATTCATTCAACGTCATCAGTCAAGTCTTCTACAACTATTGACTCGATTGATTAATTTAAATGTATTGTACGTACAACTAAATTTAATACAAAGAATGCGAAGAAAAATATAATTTTCGCAGTTTTATAGGCAAGAAAGGAAAAGAAAGAAGGAAAGGGTACGTGAGAGAGTGACTATAACAAAGGCAGGGGAGATAAGAGAATCCGCTTGGACTTATCGTATCGGCCCTACGTCGTCATATCGTCGTGGTGTCGTGGTCTGTTCATTTTCGACGCCGACGTATCTCCCGGTGACATCACTAATTATTGTTTTTCTTCCTGGTATCGTTGGTAGCGGACACCCGCCGTTACATTTTCTCAACTGAAAGTCACTTGAGAACTGTGAGAGACGACCCCAACCGACAGCACGAACAAAAGTCATCGGACACGTTATATTACGAGTACAGAGAGATAAATGAGTCAAAGTACGAGCGCAAATTTTTTTACTTCTCGCTTCTTTTTAAAATTCTATAAAGCACTAGAATTATGTTTACCGTCCTACTGTTTTTGCCGAAGAACAACGAAAAGAGAGGAGAAAATAATATAAAAAAACGTTGAATCCTCAACAATATTCTCCGATTTACATTCGACGACACGTCGACGGTTGGTCGAGTTCGTGTCCACCGCTCGTTTCAATCGACCGAGTCGATGAATTGAAATTTCTTTGCATACCAACCACGCGTACGTGGTGTGCAAAGGAGGGTATTATCGGATAAAAGAATTCAAGAATTTATAAACAAAATCTGCTTGTTTGTTTCTTGTCGAAGAAAAGAGTTGAACATAGAATTCGAGTTTCGATTCGCAACGGAGTTATCCCGTCAAGATGGTGGCTCTTCTTCTTTCACACCTACGACGTTCGCGTGTAATGAAATTAACTCCTCAAGGGAATCTCATTTCGTGACCACATGCATCCAACTTGTACAGGGTTGGGTAAGGTGTGTTCCTTCAACGATTATACGGTATTCTTTTTTCCCTTCTCCTATTTTTAGATGAAAACATTCATGAACGAGAGGAGAGAGAAGAGAAAGGGGGAAGTGGTTAAGCACGCTGCTCCGCCCACCACTGTTTATAATTTATGAATTATTATATATAAGAATACACTCGTTCATATAATATTCTTGCATGTCAAGATCATTAAGTCGATCGGATTGGTGGTTAATAAAGTTATAGGGATTATAAAGAACAGAAAAACAACGCAGGGAACGGGATAAAGTATGAATAAAGTCTCCTTCGAGCGGTCGTCAATTAGATTCTTATCGTAAACAAAGATTGGAGCAGACGATGGAAACAAAGTTCCAAATGCGTATTTATTATACATCCTCGTTAGATGGATCAACGGTTCGATAAAAGAAAAAAAGAACAGAGCAGTTTTTCTTATCAATTTTATGCGAAAAATATTTAATATTAACGATTCTGTGATGAAAAACAGCATGAATTTTGATCCCACTTTGGCCCAGTTTTGTGCCCATACCGGAGGCAGGGATTTTACACGCTAGGGGTGAAATTTATAGATGAAAACATTTTCTGTTCCGGAACTCCAACGATTCCAATCTGTTGGATTTTGACCTTGGATTGCCGTTCAAATTATTTGCACGAGAGAAATAAAATCAGTTAATTCAACTAAAAGATTTCAATTATATTTTTTGAATTGTCATCACTACCCAGGTAAAAATTGACCATGGGCGCTGGGTTGTCGCAAGGCTCACCAAGATGGGCCGAGCCTAGGCTACCAGGCATGGCGCATGATGTTATCATTTCAGCCTCAGCCCATTTGTTTCCACAATCAAGATCCAACACTGGAAACAGGGTTGTGATAGCATACGCCGTCAATGGCAGACCATACAAAAATTTGTTCGCCAAGGATGAGCCAACGCTGTAGCAATCTTGCGGCAGGGTTGCGCCCATCTCATGCCAATGGTCACTTTTATTCTTTATTGTAATTGAAAATAAAATAAAAAATCCATTCTATCATTTCGATTGAACGAAATGAATGTCGGAGAATTTCAACATGTAATTTTTCTGATTAGTTTAAACTGATGAATGACGTAAATCCGGTGGTCCTGGCGTAGAAGTAGGCGGGTCTGGAAACAGATGAAGAATTATTTCTGTCATGGAATCTTCAAAGGAGACTTATATATTGATTGAATGCTTGGTTCGCCACTCGCAGGAAACAAGCATCACTCTGGTGAGAGTTATTGTAATTTGCTGTTTGAGAAGGAAGTTTCACTCTTAGCCAAGCTATTACTCAAGTCGAGTCAAGCTAACGCCTAAACTGAGCGAGGCCATCGCCCAAGCTGAGCCAAGCTATTGCCCAAGCTGGACCAAGCTACGACCCATGCTTGGTGCAACATGAGAATCCATTGTCATTCAGAGTTGCCTAATGCTTGGAGCAGTGTCCCGCCAAGCCCTAGAGAGCCTCTGTTGAGAGCATGCGTTTTCCTTCAAGCAATATTGGTTGAAGGATGGGCCAAGCGTGGCGCAGCCAATGATCAATGATGGATCAACGAAGTCGATTTATGACTTCCCATATTGGTACAATGTTTAGACCATTGTCAACCATCCTTGTCCCTACATAGATTGCCCAGCTTTGGCTGGCAGCCTTGCGTCTAGCTATATTCCGTCGTCAGCATTGGCGGAGCCTGAAGATTTTTATATGGGTAGGGGTGTGCGAACCGTTCGAATCTCGAACCGAACCGAACCGAACTCCTACTGTTCGGTTCGGTCCGAACTTCGAACTTGATTAGCAGAAAAAGTTCGGTTCGGTTCGAATTTCGAACTTGGATAGTACAAAAAGTTCGGTTCGGTTCGAATTTCGAACTTGGATAACAGAAACAGTTCGGTTCGGTTCAAATTTCGAACCGCATTCATTGAAAACCTTCGGCTCGAGATTCGATTTGTCACGGTTTGCTTCGAACTTTAGACTCAAAACCCGAAAAAATTCGACTACGCTGGAAAAAAAAAGACGATGTTGAATCGACCTATCATCAAGTTGCCATGTTGTTTTTGCTTGTAAACACGCAGAAACAACTTGTTTCCAAGTCGAATTGACATGATATTGGGTACTTGATAGACGCAAGTTGACAATACTGCGGATTAGATGAAATTAAATATATTCATAATGAATTCTATTCGCAGCCTCATTATTTTGCCTCCTCAGATGCGCGGGATATATATAATGAACCCATAAGTTCTGCGTGATTAGACTATAAAGATATTATACTAGGAGGACGAGTCAGTAAACATGGGGTTTACACAAATAAAAAGAGACAGCTGCAAACAAAAGAAAGAGAGAAAAATGCAGTGAGGTGAGTGTCCTTGTCTTTTATGCAAAGAGGTTTATAATCAACGCTACCACAAACCTCAAAACAGTGTTGATTCATCACCATTTTTTTTCTAATAGTAGAGTAATCATTCTTGGTAACAGAGTGGTTTCTAATGTAAGTTAATCATGTTCCAAATATTGCATGAGGATATAAATAATTATATTAGGAGGAAATTTTACTTTGTGATTATTGAAATTTATGATAAAAGTGTTCTGCACCCAATTTCAAATTCATCTAGATACGTGGGATATGTAAAACTTACATAAAAAACCACTCTGTTACCAAGAGGAACAACCCTGTTATTCCAGAAATATGGTAATAAATCAACACTAGATTACACTATGGACACTTTTCTGTGATTTATTGAAGAATTGAAGTGTTCTTCGTTACTTGCCTCAAATTTGCGACCATTTTATCAATATTTAAATACTAGTCGCTGCAATTGAACATTCGGAAACAGAGCAAAATTTATTCGCACTCAATTTTAAATTGGCCCATAGAATATTCTCCGAACGTTTGTAAATTTAATAAACATTCTTAAAATGTTTCACGTACTTTTGGTGCTACTAGGGTGGACTGTTTTATTACTGCAACATGCTGCATATGAAACGTCACTTTAAAAAATGAATTCATGATGGATTCTGTTTTCATAAATGTATTTCTAATTTAGTTTTGGCTTTGCGATCAGACGTTTTGGAAGTTGGAAGTAGGTTCGAAATTACAAAGTTCCGTTCAACTTGAAAAATATATTTGCAGTTCGGTTCGGTTCGACTGGGAAAATTTGGAGTTCGGTTCGACTTTTCAAAGTTCGGTTCGGGTTCGGTTCGACTTGAAAAATACATTTGGAGTTCGGTTCGAGTTCGGTTCGACTTTTCAAAGTTCGGTTCGGTTCGGTTCGATTTGAAAAATATATTTGAAGTTCGGTTCGATTTGGAAAATATATTTGAAGTTCGGTTCGACTGAAAAATTCAAGGTTCGCACACCCCTAGTCATCACCAGTGGCGGGATGAACAAGCCTTTTTTATCCTTCTTGAATTCGCGTGAAAACAAAGATAAGAAACGGAAAATTCTCGCCTTTTATCCTTTTTTTCGCGTCAATTGAAAGAAGATGGAGAAGTTTTGATCCCGCAACTGATTGTCACTAGGAAGTTAATTGAGGTTACAAAAAATCGTGGTCAGGGTTTGTTTTTTTATATTTTTCTTTAGACGCAGGGAGTAATAATTTTTCTACGTGTAGAATTTTCAGGTTATCCGATATTTTCGAAGTATTCCATATCGAATATTGGATGGTTTAGGAGATCTAATGTTGGGAGACATTAAAAATACAGAAAGTGAATTCATTATCGATATACAAGCATATAATAGGCTGAAGGGTGCTCGCTACACTCAAATCTTGAGGATCTACATAGCGCTCGCTGCGCCGAGGTTCTAAAATCTCAAACAATGCTTGCTACGCTCGCATTTGAAGATTCTCAATGGCACTCGCTCCGCTCACATGTTACATATTGGTGATTAAAATAGGGGAACGGCGGATGGTATGGCCAGGCGGTCGGTATGGCCTACCACGTGCTTCCACGTGTTTCTCACGCTAGGTGGCAGCACTACACACTTTTGGTCAGGGAGAGATTGTTTTGGTTGATCATCTGCTGAAACTTCATTGTTGTCAATACATTGTGTTAAGAGAAATCCAACTTCTTCTATTTACTTGTTCTTGGTGTACTGTGTCGGCGAAACTTTGAGACATTCTGTACTGAAGTAGATTAGATCATAAAATAATGTGTCATACTAGTGTTAACCCCCCCCCCCCCTATGTACATATAGTACACGTTGTTTCATGAGTTTTAAGCGGTGATATTTGTTTGTTTGGTTATGAACTAATTTTTTCGTCGAAAATCTCGATCGGGCGGTATGGCCCACATTAATTCATTAAAGCTCATGCTGAAATAATGGAGGATATGGTCTTGGTCGCCGATGGAATCTTGGCAAACCCATGCTACGCCGATTATTTATAAATCAATTGGTCAAAAAATTTTCCACGTCCACATTGCGATCGTTCATTGTTATAAAAAAGAAAATAACAAACCAATAGGTGTTTTATATTTCTATAACAAACAATCGCAATGTCGATTCAGGGTACCTGTTTTCTATGTATTTTTTTCCTTAGAAACCATTGATGGAATCAGTTTTACCGAACATCTTTTTACGCATGTGTTTCACATGAATATTCGTTTCTCGATGCTATGCCGAGATTTCATCGGCGACCATATCCCCCATGGTTTCACCATGGACTCTGATGGGTTAGATTTGGACGGGATATTACGGACAAATTAAATTATTATTACGATAGATGTAAATTATCCAGTCCACAGTCTAAGTAAAAGTTGAAAAAACCATATTCAATGTACAAAACAAATGATTTTGTGTCAAAAAATATGTTCTCGTTTTAATTTACTAATTTTTGGATGGGTGGGCCATACCACCCGACATCGAAAGATGTTTCATAAATTCATCTATAAACTAAAATTGTTCCCGATCTTTTATTTCACTGATGAACATTTTTTCTTCAGGATGTATGTGGGAAAAATACTCCAAAAAGTTGTATCCCACAGCGAGATTCTTTTACTCTGGAGTGATGTTATCTCAGTTTTCCCTTGAGAGGGCCATACCACCCGCCGGTCCCCTAATATTTATTTCGCTCGCAATTTTCGATCAAATAATATAACAGCGATGTATAAGTAGTCGATCTGTACTGATGTTTACAACTATCGTTCATCTCATAACGAATTAAATGCCAATGAATATTGATGACCAATCTTGAATAGATATCTCATAATTATAAATATCTACAAACAATCATAACGCAAACACTAAGACAAAATATTTCATCTTCAATTGAGAGACAAAATCAGTACAAAACGCTAGAATTTAACCAAATAGATAATTTGAAAATTTTGAGCGAAAAAAAATGCAAATGTTCTTGAAATTCACTATCGGAAGCATAAACGTTCGCTACTCGATTAATTTATGGTACGTGCCGGGAACGAATAGAGTGATAATATTATTCAATACCATTATCGAAGAATAAGAAAACGATATTAACGTCGTTGGAACGCCGGAAACTCGTTGGAGACACAACAATATAACAATTTCGCGTTAACGTTCACAATGCATATCCATATGTAGCAGTATTAAAGTCACGAACAAATATTGCTGTTAGATTTCTTCGTGCCGTTCTATCGTGATTCTCTTATTACTTCTGCTTTCATAGCACAAGCATTTCCTCGACTCTCCTCCCTCCCTCCCCCTTTGTGCTTTTCAAATGCGAAGAATTGTTTGAAAAATTCATCGTTCGATTCCTATGCGGACTTTATATTCGTTTCAAGCGAATGGAAATGTAAAATTCATTTAACGTGCTTTATCTTCGTATCCTACACTTTACAAAGTATTCTATGATTTCTTTCAATCTTCCTCCGCTTTGTCATCGCGAAAGAATAATTCTTAGTTTTCATTTGAAAGAATAACGAAATTCGGAAGAAACTCTTTTTTCATTTTTATCGTCTAAAAAGCCCAGCAATGTCAATATAGCCAATAATCGGCCAACGCGGGTGCCAATAATGCAAACGTTTGATAACCAGTCGGTGTAAAAGTCACGGAGAAAAAAGAATATTCGCTGGGTCATAATATATAATAGCGAACAAATTTTGCTAGAGAAGTCAACATTCTTTGCTGCGAGAGTTGAACAGTCGTTGTCATAGCTAACAAGATTGCGAATTTTTTTTCCCCGTAAATCAATAAAATTCATATTCGCCTGATGAAATTTTTCATTTCAGTTGATCAATAAAAAAAAATATTTTTAGAGAATATGATCCATTTTTATCCGATAATATCAAAATCACACGATATTTCAGATCACAGCGATGTTTCTCCTATTTCATTTCTCTCCCATCGCAATACATACATATTTAATCTCGTTTGAGAGATTTGGAGCATCCTTCCTTCCATTCCCATGCTTTCGAGGGTTCATTTCAAACTCACTCGGTTTGAATGAGGGGGTAGACGCCTATCGGAATGGCAGCCGGTGGACGTCGAGTCAGTTTGCGTAGAGACTTCAAGGCGTGCACCCGTATAAAAGTTGTTTGCTTCGTGTAATGTCGGTATCGATATATTTCACCCTGTTGTTGTTGTTCTTCGTTAAAACGATTTCAAGATAAAGCAAATAAAGGAAGAAGAAGAAGAAGAAGGAGAAGGAGAACAAGACGAAGAAGAAAAGGCAGAAGAGCGGAATTTTTCAAAGCAATCTTCGGGACTCTTCCGTCCCGTATTCTATTTTTTAACCGTTCAATTGGCGGGCAATGATGTCGTACGATTATCCCAATCCAGTCTCCAGGACTTATCAATATAAAAAGGTGAGTCCTGAAGAAGTTATAATATAGATTCTATTTTGATTAGAAAAGGACTTGAAGATAATTGAAATATGTTTTTTTTTTCCTTTGAGCATTGATTTCATATTTTCACATTCAACGTTCTTTTGATGTTGAGTACACTTAATTTTGGTAAAAATATTGCAATTAGATGTGCAAGTATGATGGAAAAATAAAAATAGGAAGAAGTAATGTTAAAATTATTGTTAAACTTTATAGGAAACCTGTGAAAATACCATGTAAGAATTTATTCTGGAATTTCCACCCAAAAATAGTGGTACTAAAATTTTTCTATAGATTGGAAATTTTTTACCGTAATTTTCCCAAAGTGAAAGAAAAATCCCTTATTTTGAACGAAGAAACAATTCCTCCTCATGCTCAATTTTCTTTAATCAGTATAAAATCAAAATTCCAAAAGAAATATCTATGTTTTATTACTTTTTATTAATGTTGAGAATCAGTTGCCAAACTGCAAATCAACATCAACAAAAATCTAGTTAAATCAGTGGATATTTCACAATTTTGACTCCATTACTGACCAATATTCAATTTTCCAGCGAATAAACATCGAGTAAAAAAAACTCCACAAAAATGATTGAGTATTTTAGCTCTTCAGCTGTAATAAACAATTCTTATTCAACGTAGGTTATTGACAGTTACCGATTGATAACTGATCAGTTGATGATGACAGGTTGATGACTTGAACGTTGCTAATGAACACTGTTAGAAAAATCTGCTTGAAACTTCATAAGAATATGATGGAGTTTTTGACATTATTGAATATGTTTAATATGTTTATGAAATCTCATAAACACTCGCTACATTTTAGACGAATTTTGAAATTCCATCATTAATATTAAATTCAAGAACCGTTATTAGATTCACTATGAAAATATGATATTTCATAAAGAATTTCGTGTTAAATTTGAGAATTTTTCCAACAGTGAATAATTAAGTCATCATTTGTTTGTTGTTCTTACTCATTGTTTAACTGGCTATTTATCGGTTTCAATGCTGGGTTGTCAATCAACATGGGCGTTGTCTTGTTAAAAAGTACTGATAAATTCTTTTCTTTTGACAAATTAACCAAATTCAAGATGAACTGACTGAAATAGTGCAATAAAACCCCTCTGAAGAATATTCAAACTAAAAGCTTCCGACTGGAATATTCAATGATTCTTCAAAATCTGTCCGAGTCCTAGAAAGGGAAAATTCTTGAAAATTCGAAGAAATGCTTTTCTCAGAGCAGGAAAATTCTGATTACTTTTTACAGCGGTCCTCACCGCACCGGTTTTAATAGGATGGTTTATCCCGATATTCGATTCCATTTGTTGAGACGGCCTAGAACATTGCCGAACTATTCAAGCGTAACGCCTGTACAATGACCACGCTTTGTTCTCAAAGCACGAAAATGCCGGTGTACAGGAAAACCAAAACTTGATTGCATCATTATTTCAATGTCATAATTCAAGATCTAAGATATTCATCGAATATATATTTGTTGAAAGTTCATTAAGACGAATCGGAATAATTAATCTAAACAATCTCAACGTGCAATCTATTAGCTGCAAGATTGTTGAGAGAGAAAAAAAGCATTTACCGCGCAGATATCGTCGTTGATGCAAATTAAACGCAATAACGTCGGATTAAAATAGCGTCCGTGCGCGCTCGCGTGGCAAATCATCGACAATGTAACATTTGAATTAATAGGTAAGAATACACGTTATGCAGATCACATCAAATTATACGATATACGCGTTGCTTATCTCTCCTTCTTCCTTCACTTCTTCTTATTTTGCCATCGATCGGAGGAAGACAAAGCAGTTCCATTTATTTTCAAATTCTATTAGTATTTGTTTTGAGAAACGAATTTATCATATGAGAACATAGAATTGGAAAGTCTAACGAGTAAAATGTATTAAATATTGGTTTATGTTGGATGTTGATTATCAGATAACCAAACCGCTTCTCGAAAGAAAAAGGAGAGCAAGGATAAACCGATGTCTCGAAGAGCTCAAAGATCTTATGGTGGACGCTTTCGAGGTGAGTATCAATTAAAACGATAATTCATTATGAAACGAATGTTGATTCTTCAATCAAATGAGTATAAATAAATATGAATCGGTTAGAATTGATGAATTATCACATAAAGCTCAAGCTGAGTAAATACACGTCGAAAAAATATAGTAATCTTCAATAATAATTTGACAATATTCCTTAAAATCTGAGATTCTTCCCAACTATTCACATTTTTGCAGAATTTTCCCTCGAAAAACAATGAAGAATTTTATCGGCACGTAACAAACGATAGACAAAAAATGAACTTTTCCAAAAGTCGTTCATGAAATTTGATGAAGCGAATAATAAGATTTCGAAATTTGGAAAGTTCATATCCTTTTTTGTAGAAAAATTCTCAAAAAATGTGAACAGTTAGAAATACTTTCAAATTTTAAGAAATATTCTCAAATCTGTATCAAACATTACTATATTTTCGACCTGCATTTTTATCCGCATAGACTGAAATAATTTTGAATATTTTCTAGAATTCTTCGAAGTACGTTTTCTAAAATTCAGGCAAAATTCCTCCAGATAACTATGCAAAACGTCTGGTATTGCAATAAAATCCCAAACAATTGATTTGTAAAATAACGTTAAAGACAGCTCGAACCAATAAGAATTTCTTTCATTTCCCTGGTTTCTTTGATCAAGCGGTAATCCTATTATTTATATCTTGCCCATCAAACTGTAAATACAAAGAAAAAAAGAACTATAAGGAAGAAAATACATTACATTCGGTTTGAATTCTCTCAATGAATCTCAGACATCATCCTTTCCTCTTCCATTCTTTCACGGTTCGTTTAATCCATGAATTCACGATGGCAGATATCTCATTTGCAAAGTTAGGTTCTCACACGATCGTCGAGGATCGTGCGGGACCGAACTCTTTTAAAAGAGATGAATCACGAAAGAAATATGCTTCTTTTTCTCTTTTTCATTGGAATACTCGTTTTCGGTAGATATATATATATATATATATATATATTATAATCGAAAACGATCAGGACTTTCTGAATTAATCGAGAACTCGAGTAAACAAAAGCGGAAAACGTTTTAGCATCGATTAGCTGGGAATTATCGAACAAACGACCTTCACCTTTCAATCGCAACGACGATTCTTCTCTTCCACAATGTTTCAACAATTATATGATCACAGTTTTACTTCGTAATAGGGAAAAGAAGAAAATTATACACGCGATTATGATTGTTCTCCGCGATTCTCACGATCTAGAGAATTATTCAAAAGGAAAACTACCACTATTACCACGTGTTTCCTGAGTTTATGGAAATTCTTTCATCCATTTGCAGACGGAAGGAGAGAATATAAGCAAATTGGAAAAAGCGGATATCTTGGAATTAACTGTACGACATTTGCAAAGATTGCAAGCCTCCAGACCGTCCGGTTTGTCGATATCCGTAACGGAGAATCGTACCGAGGATGAAAATCGTTGGCAGTCCGGATTCGGACACTGCGCCGCCGAAGCTTGCAGATTCCTCGCAACGTTGCCCGGCGAAGCCGCCGATAGATTAGCCAGGCATCTCGCTACCGGTCTACAATCGGTAACGTTAACCGCTGGAATTATTATTTGCAAAACAAAGCTCGATCTTACGCTATATGTATGTAACTTCCGTTATAACATATAAAATGTGTAATTCTGTTTACAGAAATCGGAATCCGTTGTGCCGATTTTAGCAGATTTGGATCGAACCGCTAATTTGGTATCACCGCGTCGTACCGAAGAAAATTCTTCCGTATCCGCTGTAACTTGCGGTAGCGCCACATCCTTCGCCAATTGTACGAATATCGATCGAGAAGTCGCATCGATTGATAATAAAAATCAAATGAAAAATCCTAAAGATTGTTACGTTGCAAAGAGAAGCAAAGTAAGCGAAAACGATGAGGAAGAGATCGATGTGGAAAGAGTAGATGATCGTGATCCCATGTGGAGACCGTGGTAATATTTCGAAAAATTTGTTATTCAAAAACCCATGCCAGTTTTTGAGACAATATCAATTGTCATTGTTTCAGAGTGTAGTAGTTTGAATGGAAAGTTATTGTAAGTAACATAAATTTTACCTCAAAATTGAGACGTTCGCTGTGATAAAATGAGAAATAACTCTACCGCGAGAGCACGAATCGTGAAACTAGGACTTCACACGAGACTCTCGTCTTAAATTGAAAAACTATCTATATTTATTGTTCTCAAAATTTAAGACATACAAATTTTGGATGGAATCAAGCTTCTACCTAAGGTTTAACAAAAACTAAGATATTCTCTCAGTCTCGGAACTAGTCTTGGTATCGATCTCGTTGCATATTTCAACACATATCTCTGCTAATTTTGTTTGTATGATCAAGATTCCATCCCATTCCGTTGATTCCATTTATACTGTCGAGTTATCTTGATCATCTAGATATTAAAAGAGATTGAAATCATCATTTGTAACTATTTTATCTTTCTCTGACGCGAGTCTCGTGTGAAGCCTACCGGTGAAACTGTTCTGCTTTTACAAGAATATTAAAATTCCTTCTAAATCATATATCATGGATTTTGTGATAATTGCAAGTTATGGTGAGATCGTATACTCTGATTGAACTTTGAGATATTGAAGGATGAAAGTAAGAATATTTGGATAATTGTGCATCTCCCAGGAGTGTGAATCGTTTGTTGAAGCCAACTCGTGTGAATTTTATTGGCAAATCAGTGCGAAGTCGTCCACTGATTCAACACTGAGAAAACATTTGTTTCAGTCCAACAAAATTTTTGGTTGACTGAAATGAAATTTCACAATAAAAACCAGTTTCTTACAGACGAGTCAACTTCATTTGTCCGAAACGAATTTCATTCTAGCCAATCAAAATTTTGTTCTCCTAGAATACTTATCGTTGATTTGGATTTACACTGACAGAAAGGGTCTATTCAAATATTCGACAGTTAGGAAATTTAGTAACTGTGAATAAAAAATTTAGTTGTGCTAGCTAAATTTTATTTGTCACAACTATATTTTTTATTCCCATTGAATAAACGATTTTATTCATATTTCAGACAGCTATCCTTTTAATTACCCCAACTAGAGTCTAGCTGGCGTAAATAAAAATCTAGCTGCGGCAACTAACATTTAGTTGTCCCAACTAGGTACACTGTTAAAAATTTCTGCATTACGTACATGAATTCAGTTCCATGCATATTTTACGTGGAATTTAATGTAAACTATAGCATAATCTATAGTCTCTTCATGTTTTTGTACATGAAATTTAATGCAGAATGTATATGAACCTGATTTCATGTACGTAATTGAAAAAAACTTGCAGATATTTCTGACAGCGGTACCTTTCTCTCAGTGTAGAGAGGATACAATAATCCACTCAAGTAAGTTGAGTTTCTATCAATAATGTCATTTGGATACTTGGTTTTCTTACTTTTAATCATCAGTTCGTTTCGATGAACGATTAAAACTCCTGTGAAAGTCTTCGAAATTCTTAAATTATGATCAATAATGTCGATGCACCGCGTACAATTGATTCACAGATATTCAAAGAGCCTACCATAACAAGTATCATGTGATATTTATAAGAGATGAAAGAGATTCCAAAATATATTATGTAAACAAATGTTTCGTTTTTATATTATATATTTTTTAATGAATATGCGTGAGTGATAAGATACATTTGCACTTTTATATATAAATATTATAAAAAGACGAAAAGGAAGAAAATAATACACCAGTGTCAAAACAAAATTATGAAAATTTTATTTCCCGTAAAGTACATTTCCAAGAATCATTTGAAATATTGTGTCCCCTTGAGTAATGATTACTCAATAGTAATTGTAATAGGAATAGTAACGTCTGTAAGGATAAGAATAGAAAGAAGGATAAACGTAAGAGTATGAAACCACTGGTTCCTGGTATGTATGCACAACCGAGTACGATGAAGTGATGAGACCTCTCTTGTCCCTTGCTTTATCGTCACTTTCAACTTGTTCCGAGGCTTCGGATTGAGATGCCACTGAGATATCTTGTTGGGGGACTTCTTCGGCCAAAGATGCGGCTACAACCGCCAGAACAACAGCGAAGAGCACCTGAAAATTTGTATTTAATTTGTACCTTTC
The DNA here is from genome assembly GCA_018340375.1 of Gonatopus flavifemur. Classification (NCBI taxonomy): domain Eukaryota; kingdom Metazoa; phylum Arthropoda; class Insecta; order Hymenoptera; family Dryinidae; genus Gonatopus; species Gonatopus flavifemur. Next base: position 10,465,590 of record JAFFJZ010000006.1, read on the forward strand.
TTTAGAAAAGATGGAAAACAAAAATAGATTTTTGTATCAATTCAATCCAGAAGAATAATAATTATTATGAAATTTACTTAACTCTTGAAATATGAAAATACGAATGAATATTCATAAAAATTCAAGGATAATGAGTTGAATAAGCAACTTTCTTTTGACTCACCACAAAGCGACTCATCTTGAATGATGTGATTTTGAAAAGAGAATTCGAATCTCAAGATCAACGATGTTACGAATGATACCTTCGATTCCTCACCTCAGTCTTTTATATCCTATCAACATCATTGTCGTCATCGAAATCCTTAATTAATGCAACAGGATATGGAATCTACGACAAACGTGTGAACCAGTTCTGTTTCCTTTTTTATCGACGCAGGGGACACAAAATCACATAAATCATTTTCTTTTTATATATAAATTATAACTTATGGTGGATCATGTTCCATCTTAAAATAAGCTATTCGATCATGATGTATTCGAGTACGTTTATCAAATTCGTCTTGGCGACGAATAAAGTAACTAAACATAGACGTTTTTTGTATATACATATATGATATATGAGCCTGTTCTTAATTTTATCATTGATTTTCGAAGAATTAATTATTCTAAATTGACATGACTTCGATTAATAAAAGTCAATTTTATTCTGTTAAAGATTTATTTACAATATAATATAAACAAAGCATGATCCCTTGAATTCGATTTGCTCTGTTATCATTTTCGTTGATTATTATATGAATTTCAAATGCTGGCTTAACGTATTGTGAGAGGACACATCTTCCACAACACTGTGAAAAATATCAAAGAATCTTGGTTATCATAATAATTTTCCCGTATTTTACATGAAATTTCTCACCTCAATTTTCCAGTATAAATACAACAATTTTCCCAGTTTTCAGTATCACGCATGTACAAGACAATCGCTCCTAGTACGGTACTGGAAGTTTTCCGTAGATTTTTTTACAGTGTATACTAACACGTTTCGGACGAGTTTAACTGCAGATTATCAAAATAAGGATGCGTTCCTCAGAATTTTTTTCTTCCCACATGCACATGTTGAGCTCACAGTTAAGAAAATGGAATTTTCCGTTACCCAGGAACTGGAAATTGTTCCGTATTTTACATGAAGTTTCATGTTTTTAATTCACTTCAATTCTCATGATTCGAATGTAATTTTCTTGCACAAATGTACAAGGCAATTGTTTCCAGAACGCTACTGGAAGTTTTCCGTATACTCTTTTTATAGTGCTTACTTGGAAATTTGATTATCATATTCGTTTATTAAGAATCTTTATTGTAGATTCGTCGCATGTTACAATATTTCAGAATTATATTAACAAAAAAACAACGGAATCATTAAACATACACGACCGAGTCATTGGGTAAATACAAGAAACTTTGATTACTAATCTTACGAAAATTATTATTCCTTATGAACAGTTCTCTAACTTCGGATTTTCGTCTCAATATATGATGTATATGAAAAATCCTATTCGATTCGACGTTCAATATCCTGAGCGCTGGCAAATTTCTATCCCAATTAGCGGAGAATTTGCTGATCCGATTTTCAGCCAAATCGAGCTCTCGCAACATGTCCAATCCATCGAAAGCGTGTGAATTAATGATGGATATACGATTACCTCTCAAGCTCAGTCGTTCCAAATCAGGCAAACGATTCAAATTTCTTGGAACGGTGCCAAGATCGTTGTAACTCAACGACAGATATTTCAAAGTATGCCCTGCGATGCTCACATAAAAAGTTTGTAACTGATTATGACTGAGCGAGAGATGGACGAGAGCCGGCAATTCGTAGACTCGAGGATCTAAATCGTTGATCCGGTTGAACGAAAGATCGAGGGATCGAAGTTCGGGGTGCAAATAAAACGTATCGAACTCGATCATCTTAATGGAACAATTTTTCAGAGATAGAACTTTCAATTGAGTGATGTTCTGAAAATTCAGGAACGAAGGGAAATAATAATTGCCCAGTCTTTCGAAAAGATTCCCATCGAGGTACAAGGCTTCGAGGTTCTTCAGGTCGTAAAACCACAAAGTTTTGGTCCCAATTCGCTCGAGGTGTAGAACTTTCAATGATTCCGGTACGTGTCTCGTCCATTCAGGAACACTTAAGAGATTATCCGACAAGTCGAGGTAGTGTAGGTTTGGAAAGATTTGGAGAAAATCGTCAGGTAAGATGTTGATACTGCTGTTTTTAACACTCAAGTATTCTAAACTTGGCAGTTGGATGGTGGATGGACCGAGAGTACGGAGATGTGAGTCAGAAGGAACCATCTGATGAGCTAAGAATAGTTTTTTTAAATTCTGTGCACGGCCGAAACTCAATAGCTTCTCCGGTTCTATCGCTTGGTGAGATAGATTTACACATTTGAGAAGAGTAACTGATTCGAAAATACCGGATTTCAAGCCTGTGATGTGGTTGTTCTTCATATGAACGCTTGATGGATAATTCAGATTGATCATGAGTTTCAGGGGAGCTTTTTTATCGTAAAGAATCAAAGTATCGTTAGATATTATGGTTTCACATCCGTCGACCGGTGGTTCCACGTAGACCACTTTCAAATCTTCCCGCGGTGGGCTTGGACCGAAATTTATATCCCTGCCCATGGCTATCCCAGAGATTATTGCTGTCCATAACAGCAAGCTGAGGAATGTATTCTGCATTCTATTACACTGGAACAGAATTTTAAACAATCGAAATTATGATAAAAAATATTTCTCGGCAATGATTAACGGTAGAACAGACTCAAAATTCAATAATTGTATTTACATTTTGTACCTTGGTTTTTCCAATCACTGAGCATAAACTGACAATATTTGTTCCTGAACGTTACAAGTCTCATAAATTTGCTTTACAATTTTTCATTACTATTTAAATATGAAAGTATTGTATCGAATAAAAATTCATGTACACAGCTGTTTGAATAATGATATTTGTACATAAAAAGCAACAAAATTGTACTATTAAATATTTGTACTTGATTCTTGAATTAGGTCGTAGAATTCTAATTTAAACTGCCCTCATTTTTCCATTCTGAATCGGAGTTGTACCATAAATCGCACAATAGATGGATAAACGCACGAGTGTACATATGTAAATGAATATCATGGAATTTTTATCTCTTGAAAATCTAATGGAAACTATTGATATGAATTTGAAATATAATCCCGAGTCGGAAAAAAATTCCTTCTCTTGCCCTACATGTGGGTGGGGATTGTAAATTGGTAAAATGATGGTTCTCGAAATACGTTATGAACGAGTTTCTGAAGTTTCTCTTGATATAATTATATATATATATATATCAATTTCTGATACACAGAAAAAAAATTGTTGTATCAAGAAAACATGGTTGTCTTCGTTATATATGAAACACGGATTGTCTCAGTTCAATGCAATTTGCTTGAATCAAAACAAAATTTCTTGATTCAAGCACATTGCATTGAACTGAGACAATCCGTGTTTCATATATAACGAAGACAACCATGTTTTCTTGATACAAGGATTTTTCTTTTTTTGTGTAGAGGGACTTTTAAATATTCAGATGCCTTTTTGTACGGTGGGTGAGTGAAAATTCACATTGGGTATTTTTCGGTCAAGACTAGATCTGGAAGAATATCTCAAATCAAGCATATCAAGACCGAATCCCCCAGATAAAGAGAAATCTCTCTGAAAATTGTATGTGTCAGAAGAAATTCAAAGTAATTCAGAAACAATAAAACGAGATTCGAAAGGATTCAGAGAAATTTGGAGGCAGGTGGTGCATCAGAGAAAATCGTTTGTTGAACTTTTCAAAGAGATTCGCTGAGATTCAGAGGAATTCAGAAAACTTCAGAGAGAACTGAGTTAAAGAAAATCTATAGTCTGAGATTTTAAAGGCATTCAGGGAGTTTCAAGAAGATTCCAAGAGATCTAAAGATACTTTCGTGATAAAACTTTCTATGATTCATACATGAACTTATTAACCTAATTAATAGTTTTGCCAAAGTTCAGATGAGATATTAGTTTTCAACTCACCATGGTATATGAATGATATAAACTTCTTTGTGAAACAAAAATCTTGCTCCAAAATATGATCCTATTAATGATTCAAAGAACTATTGCTTTTGTTACTAACCATAGCTTTCTAAGTATTTCATATAACGATGGAATCCGTTGCTCTCTTATCAACTGAATCATCTTCACAATTCATTCCAATATATACAAAAATTTGACCATTATTGTGAATGATTTTCATTCTAATACGATTATGGTGGGGGAGGGTATTTACTTTTCTGATAAAAATTCAACGCACGATACACCAAAAGATAAGAAAACATCTGTGAAAAATTGAATTAATCAAAATTTTCCTCCGGGTGTTATCGTTTCGACGCCTTTGGGAACAAACGATTAATAAATTTCATCGTTATTAACACGTACGGGTCCAGTACTGGATATACATAGAGAAATACGGTATCGATAAGCCAGTACTGAGAGCTCGATGTTGACCAGCTAATTGCGAATACTGCTGGGTAGAAGCTCAACCAGCGACTCTCAGTTTTGAGGATCAAACGCAAAATCATCAAACTTTTCCTTCTGATGAAATGCAGTGAAATCCTTAGTTTCAAAACTGACTCCAGTCGACCAAGTGAAAAACTATTCAATTTTACTCATCGATTATCAGAGTGCCCGTCGTGCTCGCTACTCGAATAGCCAACTTATTTTCTTTGTAACTCGAAAAGTAAGTCCTTCCAAGTAGGGGAGAGTGCCCTTGGTTGCAACACTTTTTGTTTTTCGTTGATATCAATAACAAATATTCAAATGTAATTGACTTTATCGACTTTCACGTAAAGGTTGATAGCCAACTATAACTCCCAAACGATTGAACTCAAATACAGAAGTGGATTGTGTATCAAAGAATGATTTTTCTGAAACTTTGAAACTGTTGCATTCAAGGGCATGTGGTCCTTGGATGCAACACACCGGTCCTTGGTTGCAACAACTCATTGCGATCATGTTTTCTCGAATAAGAATCAAAATTACGTTACAAAATGTGTATGAAATGAACACAGGATCTTAAAAATGTGTGAGAGAAGGGAGATGAATGAATAAATTTATGAATTAAAAAAATTTAATGATATATATGGAACCACTGCTCAATTTTATGAAAATCATATTGGATAAATGCATTGAACATGTCTATATTATCGGCTTTGTAGAGGGTTTCATAAATAAAACGGTATTGCTTGAGATGATTTATATTTGTTGCAAAATAAGTTAAACGATAAAATTTATTAAACTTCACGAACATTAGGAAACTCAGAACATCTAAAAAATTAGAACATTTATTTTCATCGTTTTACTTCCTGCATTCTCCTTAACATTTTCTTCTTTATTTGTTTAACGGTTGACTTATATGTATTGCACAACAATTTCAACAATAAAATTTATAAAGCTCAGAACATTTTTTTCTTCAACGTTTTACTTCCTATCTCTTCAACGTTTTCTTCCTTTTTTTGTTCAACGGTTGATTCTCGTCTACCTCTCCATTGCACTTTCGGTCATTTTTTGATTTCTTTTTTTTCACGGCAGTTTCTTCTTCGTTCATTTCTTTCTTTCGTCTTCTCTTTTGTGTTTTGTCCATTCTCTCTTCCTTTTCACGTTCCTTTTGCAATAATCTTTGTTTCTCTTCAACATCAGTTAAAATTATGCTGCGTCCTTTTGGTCTGCCTTGTTTCCCTTTCTTTCTCGGCTCCGCTTTAGGAAAACCTCGGAACGATTCGGGAGACACAAAAGTATTCGCTTTCTCGCTTTCTTCAACGGTAACGTCTCGAAGAATCCTTTCAGTGCTCGACTTAGCTCTACAAGTATTACTGATACTTTGAGCTTCAATTTGATCGAGTGCGACTATTTCGCAGCTTTGATTGTTATTTTCTGTTGAGAAAGGTCTGTCGGAAACATCCGCAGGGGCATAATCAGTTTCTGAAAAAATCTGTGGGTTGAATGGTGCGATCCCGCTGGCCTTAAATCCAGAGATAATGTTTATCGGAGTGAAGGAATTCAAACAGGCCCGACCCACAAGTTCAGCGACGTTGTAGATCGTGATAGTTTTTCCTGGATTATTTCTCATCCAATGATCGCAAGCCAGATTGTAGTTATGCTTGAACGGCCCGAAAACAGCAACGTCTAGAGGCTGCAGTTTTTGACTGCAGTGTGGGGGCAGGGTCAATATAACAACACCTGCTTTTTCGGCTTTGTTGATAACTTCGACCGATACGTGGCTGTCATGATTATCAAGAATTAAGAGAGAAGGGTTCTCTTTGCTGCTGTTAGAATACTTTATGAAATGATCCATGACTTGTAAAAAGAGTTCTCCATTCATCCAACCACTCGGATTGGCGAGTCCAAGAGTCCCAATAGGCGCACCATGCAACATGGGATCTTTGAAAAATTTTCGTGGGAAAATCATGCATGGTGGAATCATAGTCCCAGAAGCAGATATGATGGCACACATAGTGACGAGCTCACCTCGTTCTCTGCTTGTTGAGGAATAAACTTGCTTATTACCCTTTGCTGCGATAATTTTCCCAGGAACTTGCACTGTCGTCGTAGCTGTGAATAAATGAACAATCAGTCTATGTTGCAGATCTTGAAAAACAAAAATAAATTTCAGAATTTTTTTACCCGTCTCATCAAGGTTGTACTGTCTCGAGGGATCGCAAAGTTTTGGATTTTTCTTCAGAACCTTTTCCAAATTTCCAAAGAAAATCGAGACGTTGTTTTTATTGAAAGATGTCAGTCTTGAGAGACTACAAGCTTCAGGCTTACGGATGCTCAAATCGGAATTACGTTTCAAAAATCCACGAAACCATTTTATACCAGCTTGTTTGTCTCTGTCCCAGGTTTTTGGATAATCCAAATTATTGATTTTTGCAGTTTGGTATGCAAGTTCTTTGGCTCGAGCTGGAGTTAATCCATACGCCATAGAACTACATTTCTGAAAGAATAAGCGTATGGAATACGATTTAATATTCAAAATGACTCAAGGGAACAAATTATTGTTGGTATGAATGTGTGTACCTTCAAATAATCACTCATAATTTTTTCTTGCTCCTCAGAAAAAATTTTTCGGTTTCCATACTGCGATTTCGGAAAATTCTCCGGGATTTTCGTGTTTGCAGTCGTATTGAAATCTGCACGTTTTAATTTGGAAATACGCCTAGATAAGGTTGAATAATTCACACCCACGCTTTTGGCAGCGTTACGCAATGACAACTTATTATTTATCACGGAATCGATCGCTATCTCCATAGACTTTCTGTCAAAATTTCCTTTCTTGCGAATGGACTTTGTAGCCTCCATCTAAAATGTAAAAACATATCTCCAAAATATCGAATACGCACAGCCAGTAATTTGGAACTAAGAATCACTTTTTGAAACTGACAATGAAGACTCGATTCTTTAATTGAAATGTAGCTTTCGTTGAAAGAATTGTTGATAGGTTATGAATCGTAACGAAACGAAATGAACCAGAATTAAACGAAGTGGCTTTATGAAATTGTGCAAAAACGTCATTTGATGATGATTGATAACTTACCTCTGTGTTATTTTGATTCAATAATCACTCCTCAACGTTAAAAACTGTTTGTTTACATATCGTGGATGTGATTTGACAACTACGTGATTTTCTGTTGTTGAGATCGCGTAGCGCCGGCACATGCGCCAAGTGTTGCATCCAAGGCACACGCAACTGTTCCATCCAAGGAATTTCACACGGTGTTCGAAAATGTTTTTTTACGCATTTTCAATATTAGTGTTTTCCAAAAACGTAAAAGCATATCTATTCGTCATGAAATTCTCTACAAGTGCGTATTTTTTATTTTCAAAAAGTATTCCAATAAAGTAACAGAATTTCACTGGAAAGAGATCGATAAATTTTACTTTTGATACCTCAAAAGTCATTTTTGTTGATATCTCCTAGTAAACTAACAAATATGGATTGTTGTTGTAGCCATATATGGGTTATGATGAAAGAAAGCTTCCATAATTTTTGCATATTTTTAGTCTTCAATTTGTAGTCAGAATCCCCACTGTTGCAACCAAGGACTGTGGCAACCAAGGGCACTCTCCCCTATCTCATCCAAGGAAAAAATTGATGAGGATTCTGCTTCAAAAATACGGAAAAAATACGACACGGACAGCCATTGAATCAGCTCGTGCAGCTAAATTTTAGCTTTTACAGCAAATAAAATTATCTACAAAGTCAAATATTTTGACTGTCATAACTAAAATTTAGCTGCGAGAGCTGATTTGATGACTGTCCGTGTCGCTGCTGTAGCTAAATTATTTTTTTTCCCGTGAAGTCATCTTTGAACAGTTGGAAATGTTTACTAGAACACTTTTAACCCTTTGAGGCACAGTGGCATCGTGTGATGCCACCTTCTGTTGACCAGGTTTTTGCGATTCTAAAGTAATTTGAATTCAATTACACTGTGAAAAATAATTGGAAATTTCCCATATCAAAACATGAGAAAATTCCACACTGTATGTAGGGAATCGATATTCCCATACTTGAGTGGGAATTTTCCTGTCTTCCATTAAAATCACCAACGAATTGGCATGTTTACGAACATTTATGCGGAACTTTCCTAACCTATCGTGGTGCACTATGGAGGGGGTGCAGTGAGTTTGCGCAACGCACGTTAACGCACGCTCGACTTGTATCGATTCTGATCAACACCGGTATCATGGCAGATGCAACTGGATGCAACGACGCGTGATCTATCCATGATGTCTTTATAAATGTTGAATTTATAACGCTTTGACGGGAGATTCGTTGTCCATCTGGTAAGTACATATAATGTCATGATAAATTATTTATAAAAGTAGTTCATCACATGAGACAATAGATTTTGATGTTCTGTTTTGATTTCTTAACCTAAAATCTATACCGGCAAATCGGAGAGAAATCAGTAGTTGACAAATTCCTTAAAAAGTCTTATATAGTTTTTTCACAATGTACTGGTAAAGATTTTATTTGCAGGTTACACTTTCATTGGAGAAACCCATTGGTTTATATAGTTATATCTATTGACCAAATTCTTCACAGAAAAAGGAGGAAATCATATTCAGTGAGTATATTGATTTTATGTTCATCATTGTTATCGTCCTCAATTATTGAGAATCAATATACTATTGATTATATTGTTTTACCCAATTTGAATTTTATAATCAATCATTTCAGATTTTAGATGATATTCTCAATAAATTGGGTACCGATGTTCACAAAGAGTGATAACCCTACACTGTGGAAAATGTTTGTGAATTTGTTATATCTGATTTGGGAAATCACAGTTTCTTTTGTTGAAATTTTATGTTCAGTGTGGAAGAAATGATATTTTACCATGAAAGTCTACGCTTAATGGACAAGAAATAAAGTTTCCTTGTGACAAAGTCTTACGCTCAACGTAGAAGAGATGAATTTTTTTTGGGAAAGTCCTATATTCAGCGTAGTACTATTGTACAAGTTTATAAATTGTTTGCTCAGTGTAGGTAATACAGGTCCTTACACTGAGCATAGACAAGTTGTGAACTTTTGTCAAATATTACTACGCTGAGTGTAGGACTTTCAGAACAAAAATTTATTTCTTGTACGTTAGGCGTACGACTTTCAATGAAAATTGATTCCTCCTGCCTTGAATAGTAGTACTTTAACAAACAATTTGAATTTTCAAATCAGATCTGAGAAATTTACAAAAAACGATTTGGAACTTTTTAGCTTTCAGCCAATCAGAATTTAGCAACTTTGAATCGCTATAGCTCCGGAACTATCGATGATAAAATACTTTGATTTTTGTTCACAGATCCGCCGTTTTCCAACTTAGCGGATGGTGGTAAGCCCAAGTATGTAGCACACAGTGCCTTTGAATGATTTGGATTTAAAAAAATCTAAAAATGCTTATATCTCGCAAACAAAGCGTCGAAAAAATTGTTTTCAAACGGGAAACTATTGCATTTTGGCTGCAGAAGATACCTGTGAAATCCGGTCCGTGAATTCCCAAAAATATTGGGATCATTCATAATATAAGTTGGTATTTTTACCATGACAACATATAGGAATATTCCCACAAATATTGGGATCATTCATAATGTAGGTTGGTATTTTTACCATGCCAACATATAGGAATATTCCCGAAAATATTGGGATCATTCATGATATAGGTTAGTATTTTTACCATGACAATATGTAGGAATATTCCTAAAAATATTGAGAGTATTAATGAAGAATGGTAGGATTTTTCCCATCACATTATATGGGAAATTTGCTGAAACATTGGGAATATTGATGTTTCCTGGTTGGAATTTTCCCTATCAGGACCCATGGGAATTCTCATAGCACCTGTATGTGTTAATTACTTCACATCTTTTTATGGGAAATTTCACATAAAATTTTTTACAGTGTAACTCACGTTCCCAGGTAGAAATTTCCCCGATTGAAAAGTGGCCTTGAACGGGGCCAGGAATGGGCTGATTCGCATTTCTACCCGGGCTTTTTGTAATTCTATGGTCATTGGATGTTACAGAATAAAAGTTCGTGTACAGAGCCATCGGATTGTTTGTTAATTCTTTTATTTTAATCAACAAATTCCAAAAAAGCAACCCTCTTTTGACAAAAATTCATTGTTGAAAAAATTTCTAAGCATTTTCTTACGAAAAACACCAGGGGTTTTGGGCTCGATGATAAGGAGAATCTGGCCTTGGGTTTTGAAAAATCAGAATGGTGGGTGAAAATTTTAGGAATTACCGGATGTGATTGAGAAGCATCATGCAGGGGTTTTCGGGGTGGCTGATTGCGAATTCGATCTCAGATTTTCCAAATGCAAAATAGTAGATCTAAAATGTTAGCAAAAATTGCGAAATAGTCCCGGATTTCATTGAAAATCATTCCACAAGGGATTTTCAAATCACTGATCACGAATCTGTCCTCAGATTTCCGGAGTTTAGAATAGTGGATTTACAGGTTGGTTGAAAAGTTTCTGCGCTCGAAATGAAAGAATACTGTTTTTGTTACGGAATATATTTTTTTATTCAATATAATCTCCTAGAAGCTCAATACACTTGTTCCAATGATCTTCCAATCATTTTATCCCATCCTTATAATGGTTTTCCGAAAGCTCTGCAAAATAACCGTCTACGGCTGCTATGGCCTCTTCATTCGACGAAAAATGCTTTCCACGAAGGAATTGTTTGAGATTTCTGAAGAGATAGTAGTCGCTAGGAGCCAAATCTGGCGAATACGGTGGATGTTCAAGCAATTCGTACTTGAGTTCTTTGAATTTAGCCATCGTCAAAACACTTTTGTGAGCAGGTGCATTATCTTGATGAAAGATGATTTTTTTCTTCTTTAAACCAGGTCTTTTCTCACGAATTTTTTCATCCAGCTGATCCAAAAGGCTGCAGTAATATTCGGAGTTGATTGTTTTACCTTTCTGAAGATAATCAATGAACAAAATTCCTTTTGCATCTCAAAAAACTGATGCCATAACCTTCTTTGCTGATCGTTGTGACTTCACCTGCTTTGGAGCTGAACAACCAGCTTCAGTCCACTGTAAACGTTCTTGTTTCAATTTAGGATCATGGTGGTAGATCCAAGTCTCATCCATAGTTATAAAACGACGCAAGAAGTCGGTTTTATTCTGCTTAAAACGCTCCAAATTACGCTGAGAAATTTGTTTTCGATCCAGTTTTTGTTGAATTGTTAACGTGTGCGGCACTAACTTTCCAAACAGTTTTTTCATACGTAATTCTTCATGTAAAATATGGAGTACTCGTTCGTCTGAGATGCCTATGGCATTAGCAATTTCACGCTTAGTCAAACTTGGATCTTCACTAACCATATTATGTACATGCTCAATGATTTCTGCTGTGGTTGCAGTTTTTGGTCGTCCTTCGCGTGGATCGTCTTCAAGGCTAGTACGACCACGTTTAAATTCACCAGCCCGAAATTCAACGGTGCGTTTTGAAGGTGAGGACTCCTTATACACTTCTAACAATTGTTCATAAATTTCCTTTGCTTTTAAACCCTTCAAAACAAAGAATCTAATGACTGCACGATATTCAATTTTTTCCATATTAAGAAAAATCAATGACACGTCAACTTCAAATGGCTTGTAAACAAAGAATGAATTGACAGAATGACTTGTAACTTTGCATGTGTTCTCAGGACAGATATACCAACTTGAGAAAAAAAAAGTTTTGAGCTAGCAGTGCTATCTCTTGGTGAACGCAGGAACTTTTCAACCAACCTGTAAAGTGACACTCAAAAATTTGAAAAATCTCACCGTACCAAATGAAAATCATTATACAGGGGTTTTCGTGGTCACGGATTACAAATTTGACTTCAGAGTTCAGGAACTCGAAATGGTTGATCCAAGATGGTAGCTAAAAATTTCAGATAACAACGGATTTTATTGCAAATTATTCAACTCAGATTGCGGATCCCGAATTTCACAAAAAATTGCAACATAAGATAAAATTGCACATCAGGGTCCCCCCAGACATTAAAAGTCAGGGAATCTTTATTCAATCAGAGAAAGTCAGGGAACATTTTCAAAATGCTTCATTAGTCAAGGAAATCCATTCAAATTTATAAAAAGTCAGGGAAAATTGAAACATTTGATTTCAGCAGAAAATTTTCAAAGAGTAATGTCCACTTGTGTATTTTTTACCCAGCCAGCACAAATGATCAATTTGAATTCATAAATACTTCCCAAAGACCTTTTGATCAGTCCCTGCTATGTGACCAATAATGAATTCAATAAGAATTCAATGAACTCAAGATGAAAACGTATCGAATGCCCGCAGAATTCATTATGAAATCTTCATACGAATTATTTCTGAACATTGAGTTGTTCGTTAAGAGTTTGCGAATACCATTCCTTTGGCTTGGTTTAAAACGCGATGTCAGAAGAATAAGTATTCACAATTGATCCATTACCTGCGCTTATTTTATTTTAATTCGTAGATCACCTTCGAACGCTTCAAAAGTGCAATACCATTCAAGGGCGTATCCAAAAATTCACTACCTTGATCAATAATAAATTACATGCCTAGGATTGCACATTGCCGCAAACCTTGAGTGGATACTAGCGCATAGGTGGCTCCATCCGGTGGCATTTTTTTCCGCACAAAATATTCGAAACTGAACGCATAAAAAAGTCTGAAATTTTCAGGGATGAATCTTCGAAGGTTTATCTAGGTCTGTACAGCGCCGGATTTTTGAATTCCGAAGAAACAAAAGTTTTTTATCTGCACCTGGACGAATTTTACAGCTTTTCACTTTATTTATAAATCTTAGAGATATGATTAAAAAATATTAATTAATTTATTTTTTGACTGAAACTATTTGAATAATCGTTCAAATGTAGATGATAGTAAATGGATACTTAGATTTGGTATAATTTATGAAACGGTTAATTTCATTAAAATGTTAATAGGAGCTAAAGAAAGTTTATCAACAAAAAAAAATTGGAGTTGATATATATTTTTTTCATATATATTTTGTATGTCAACATTGATATCCACATACAAAACCTCGGTTTGTATTCGACGATAAAAGATTCAATAAACTCCAGTAATACCGAACTGTAAAAAAGTTTTAATATTCTGAGATAGCATTTTGTATTCTTGACTGTGTGGAAACATTGAACTCTTCCAGAGTTGTTCATGAATCCATCAGTTCGAAAGAAGTTCTTGAGGAATTCTGTGCCTGTTTTTGAAGAAGGATTCCCTAGTGAAGACATTTTATAGAACTTCATGTCAAGATTTGACTCTATACGAATTATATAAAATTTCTATAGAACCTCAACGAATAATTTTTTTCTCCGCGACTTTCTATGGATTTCTCTATATACGGAAAAAATGATTTAGCTGCAGCAGCTAAATGGCTAGCACAGACACGGACAGCCATCAAATTAGCTCCCGCAGCTAAATTTTAGCTACCGCACAGTGGGAAATTTTGGTGCATTCATGGACAAAAATCAGCCTACAACTCAATCTTCATCCGATGCTGATGAAGTTCATTCCAGAATACTCAGAAAGGGTTCCCCTTGAACGTATCACTGCGGCATTTCCGTAATATTGAACTGAATTAGAGGAGAATTCGAATCAAAGTTGAGAAAGAAGATTTGGTGAACGAGTGAATCATTATTTGTCTAAAAAGAAACGTTTTTCCTGTTTTACGTGATGAAACATATTTCTTCACGTGAAAGTACTAATACTTGTGATGGAGAAGCACAAAAATACTTTAAAAATCTGCTAGAAATTACATAATCCACCCAAAGATCAAGAATTTTTGTGAATAGAAATAACTTCCTCAAAATCAAAGTTGGTTATTAGATAGCAGAAAAGAATTAAGAAAACCGGGACAACTTTATATAGCTCCTAACTATTGAAAATTCGAGAATTTTTATCACTAAAAAGCGATGTTTTGCAGTATTGATGTTTTTTTTATTGAAACTTTATCGAGTTTCTGTTGAATTGTATAAATATCGGATTGCTCCAAACAAAAATGCCGCAGTTAAACGCAGTGATACGTCAAAGTGGAACTCTTTCTGAGTATTTTAGAAGGAAATTCATCAGTGTCGGAAGAAAATTGGGTTGTAGGTTGATCTTTGTCAATAAATGCACCAAAATTTCCCACTGTGTACCGCCGCAAATAAATTAGCTACAAATGCAAATTTTTTTGCTATGACAGCTAAAATTTAGCTGCAGGAGCTGATTTAATGGCTGTCCATGTCCGTGCTAGTCACTTAGGTGCTGTAGCTAAATTATTCTTTCCGTGTGGGAATTCCATACAGTTTGCATGGAGCCAAATCTTGACTTGAGATTGTATAAAATGTTTTCACTAGGGTTTTGCGTGTGCTATCTGGTGTTGCCGCGATCTCCGATCCGGATCAAAATTTCGAGCCAATCTCAATAATTTCAAACGATCCGATCTTCGAGCTAAGCCAGAACTACGAGATCGAAGAGCTAGATCGTTACTGAGAAAATTTCCTATCGGACGAAAGACCCTGGTTAAGAAAAACCATTGATTCTCGTCAAATCTCACTGAATCTCGCAAAATCTCATTGAATCTTGGACAATGTTCTGATCGAATCTCATGAAATTTCATTTATCAGAATCGGTTTATGAAGCAATATTGCGTTTAATGTTTAATTAATAGCAGAATCGATATTAAGAAAATATGTTTATAAAGTGGATTTTCCTTCATCGCCAATCCTCTGAAGATAGATTGATTGATATATTTATCTACTTATTCATTGGAAGATGCATTAATGGAGCTTTTATAACTAACATTGATGAAATTTGATTTGCCGAGTCATAAAAATTTTGAGAAAACGTTGTTTTATACCTAAACTTCAAGAGCTTCAGAAATACAGTACAGGCCAAAAGTTTGAATACACTCGAAGGAAAAACAATTTTTTCGGTTGATGTGTTTGTTTCAGGAAATCAACTTACTCTATTCACACAAGTTTATTGTGTTTTATATTGTTTAGACATTTTTCGATTATTATTTATGTAGTTTATATGAATTAAATCAATTTCGAACAGCGAAGATGTAAAAATGTTAAATGTCTTTAAGTTAATTCAAATTTATGGCCTGTACCGTATGCTCTATTCCAAGGAGCCCCTGGATGCAAGAATTTTTCATTCGCGTTTGTTTTGAACGAAGTAGGATCGTGAGATCTTCGATCTAGCGCGACGATCTTCGAGCCGAGCCTGTTTGTCAATAACAAGAGCCAAGCCGAGCTCATGCTCAAAACTCGGATTAGTTCGGATCGCGGCAACACTAGTGCTATCTGGGTATACTTATTCGAGAATAAGGGAAAATTTTGAAAATGATCAGTGAGAATTAGGAAACATGCACACGAACAGAGAGACACACAGACAATTCTGGGGATAGCGTTTTTTCGACGTTCTGCAGCGTTTGGCAAAAGCGAAATATCCTCTTCCGCAGAATGGATTTTTGACCGTATCAGGATACTTCCATTCCTTTATACAGGGTGGGGCATTTAAAGTGTCGCGGGCATTTTTTCCAAAAATAAAATGAGATACGAGAAAATTTTTCGGACAAAAATTGTAGGGTATCGAGGGGGACATCCGATGGTGGCCTTGGCTTTGACCTCAAATCTCATCTTCAAGGGCATTCTGAGGTCAACTCTTGTTTTTTAAATAGCATCTTATATTTTTTACTGCAGATTTGGATTCTAGGTCAAAAACCAAGACACTTTTGTCTGAACCATTTTCCTGAAATCCGCAAAGATGGCGCTCTAATCGATATTGTTCCCTACTGAATCTGACATTAGAATAACTCGAAAACGAAGGGTCTTGGAGGAGAATGTTTCGGACAAAAGTTGTCTGATTCCAAGGGGGACCCCTTGAACTGAAACGGAGGTGATGGGGTATAACAGACAAAACACAACACATTTCAATCGTCTACATCACTTGGATAATTTTAATGCAGTAGATGCTCAAAATGATGGCCTTCGACTTCAATACACATTTCAAAACGTTTTACAAAAGATTGCTGAACTCGTGCTAAAATATCTTCATTGATGCTCGCGCATGCATTGATGATTCGTTGACGCATATTCTCAGGTGTAGTCGGTGCTTGTTGATAAACTGTATCTTTTATGTATCCCCATAAAAAAAAATCTGGAGAAGTAAGATCCGGAGAACGGGCAGGCCAATGAACTGGTCCACGACGTCCTATCCATCGTCCAGGATAATCTCTGTCCAATATTTCTCGAGCTGTGACTGCATAATGGGATGGACAAACATCGTGTTGATACCACATATTCAATCGTTCCTGAATAGGTATGTCTTCAAGTAATGTTGGAAGTACTTGATCTAAGAAATGTGTGTACTTCTCTCCATTTAGCGTATCTGCAATGAAGTACGGTCCAATTACTCGAGATCGAAAAATACCACACCAAACTTTCACAGCCCATTGTCTTTGATGCTCCACTTGACGTAACCATCTTGGATTTTCTGTCGCCCAGTAATGCATATTATGTCGATTTACTTGACCATGATTGGTGAACGCCGACTCATCAGAAAATAATATGTTGATGAAGTTGTTATTGTGCATTTGCGATAGACCTCATCGACAAAACTGTACACGATTTTCGAAATCATCACCGTGAAGGTCTTGATGCAAACAAATGTGATACGGATGGAATTTGTGACGTTTCAGTATTCGAAGAACACTTCTTCGAGAAATTCCCGAATGGAGTTCAATTTCACGAGAGCTCACGTGTGGATTATTGGCTACTGCAGCTAGTACATTAACTTCCGCATTTTCTCCGCTAACAGTTCTCATTCGATGTCGTTTTTCCCTTGTAACACTTCCCGTTTCTGAGAATAATTTTGTAATGCGTTGAAAATACCTAATGGATGGCGTTGTTCTTTCAGGAAATCGTTCTGCATACAAGTCATATGCTTGTCTGGGGTTCTTATGCACTTCACCGTAAATGTAGATCATATCGATCTTTTCAGAAACCGTGTATCGGATATCCATGATTTTCAATTCGTCATGAACCAAGTAATAATCAAATGTAACTGACAAACTGACTTTCAAAATCGTGAATTTTCACTGAACCCCGTCGTTTGTTTACATCGCGTGAGCTCTGAATGGTGGTAATGTAGACGATTGAAATGTGTTGTGTATTGACAACTTTTGTACGAAACATTCTTTTGCAAGACCCTTCGTTTTCGAGTTATTCGAATGTCAGATTCAAAATGGAACAATATCGATTAGAGCGCCATTTTTGCGGATTTCAGGAAAATGGTTCAGACAAAAGTTTCTTGGTTTTTTACCTAGAATCCAAATTTGCAGTAAAAAATATGAGATGCTATTTAAAAAACAAGAGTTGATCTCAGAATGCCCTTGAAGATGAGATTTGAGGTCAAAGCCAAGGCCACCATCGGATGTCCCCCTCGGTACCCTACAACTTTTGTCCGAAAAATTTTCTCGTATCTCACTTTATTTTTGGAAAAAACGCCCGCGACACTTTAAATGCCCCACCCTGTATATGAAGAGCATGGAAATAACAAGGATCGATGACAGGTTCAAAGATCAGGGAAATGAAAGAACAAAATATCAAACTTTTTTCTTTAATGAACATTTTTATTATTCATGATGAAAATTTGTATTCCTACTAAAATCCAAATGATGAAAATCTTTTGTCTCGAGACATTATGAATTCGGTTGCGTCTTCTAATAAGTGTAGCCGTAATAGTAGCCGTACGGATAGCTATTATACGAGTAGGTGTAGTAAGGGTATCGTACGTAAGGGGCAGCGTAGGCTGTATATACGGGATAAGAGGTAATCACGTATCCTCGCTTGTCTCTCGATATTTCTTCACCCTCGACCTGTTCGGATACGTCTACTGTTTTCTCCTCTACTTCCTTCACCATCGTTTTTTCTTCCTTGGGAATTTCCGCGGCCAAAGAGATGGCGATGAGAGCAAAAAGAGCGAGAATCTGCAATTGATCGTAATAATAAATTTTCATTAGATTCAATTAATTTAACGGATAACTTTTCACACGATTAGAAATTTTACTCACCATCCAGCACTTCATTATCACGATCGAATATCGAGATTTCTAAGTTGAATCAAGAATCTCCCAATGGATTTTTTGAGTTAATGATAGCTCTGTTGCATCTTCCATGAGTTTATATACTTCTCATCTTACGGATGCTCGAACGGCTTAATGAATGCAACAGGATGTAAATAAAGATACGACTCCCATGAACCAGTTTGATTTTTTGCTTAGGATGGCTCGTTCATAAATTTCTGTATCAATTTTTAGATTCCTTGGAATTCCTTTCTCTCGTGTGATTCTTTGTCATTTATTATCTATGCGTGGATTTTGTTTTTCTGGGATTTTCGAATGATTATCTGATTATCGTTCTGTGACAAAATCTTTATCCTGTTTAGGAAGTTCTTCGACCGCAGATGAATCCAAGTATTTTCATGTTTTCGGAATATTTACAGGCTCACGCTTCAATCATTCACGTTATCGTCAACGGTAGGAAATTTTCTCTGTAGTTTTGCATACGATGTCCAGATCAGGAACCTTCGGGATTGCATTGTAAAAAGAATCTACGGTAAACCTTCAGTATTATACTGGAAGCAATTGCTCTGGACATTTGTGCTGGAAGGTTACATTTAGATCTTCAAAATTCTTGTATTTATATTCAAAAATTAAAGTGAAAAACATGAAATTTTATGTAAAATACGGAAATACAAGAAAATTCCGGAGTTTTTTTTCAAGTTTGTGTCGTGTGTTTACGACCAAGGTTTTGAATGCTATCGGATGCTATCGAATATCTACGATACGAATTCACTGCTTTTTAGTTTATTCCATTGTGAAATAATTTACAATGCAAAAAAATACCCATTGTAGATAAACATTAACTATGAAGATTGGGATCCGCAAGATTACCCAAAATGGGCCGAGCCTAGGTTCCCAGGCATGGCGCAATTCTAACATTATAACATCACTTGAGCCTCCACGGGAAAAAAAATTTGTTGTAACATTGAAATCTGCCCAGGTAAAAATTGACCATGGGCGCAAGGTTTCCGCAAGGCGCACCAAGATGGGCCGAGCCTAGGCTACCAGGCATGGCGCAACTCTGAAATGATAACATCATTTCAGCCTCAGCCCATTTGTTTCCACAATCAAGACCCAACACTGGAAAAAGGGTTGTGATAGCATATGCCGTCAATGGCAGACCATACAAAAATTTGTTCGCCAAGGATGAGCCAACGCTGTAGCAATCTTGCGGCAGGGTTGCGCCCATCTCATGCCAATGGTCACTTTTATTTTTTATTGTAATTGAAAATAAAATGAAAAATCCATTCTATCATTTCGATTGAACGAAATGAATGTCGGAGAATTTCAACATGTAATTTTTCTGATTAGTTTAAACTGATGAATGACGTAAATCCGGTGGTCCTGGCGTAGAAGTAGGCGGGTCTGGAAACAGATGAAGAATTATTTCTGTCATGGAATCTTCAAAGGAGACTTATATATTGATTGAATGCTTGGTTCGCCACTCGCAGGAAACAAGCATCACTCTGGTGAGAGTTATTGTAATTTGCTGTTTGAGAAGGAAGTTTCACTCTTAGCCAAGCTATTACTCAAGTCGAGTCAAGCTAACGCCTAAACTGAGCGAGGCCATCGCCCAAGCTGAGCCAAGCTATTGCCCAAGCTGGACCAAGCTACGACCCATGCTTGGTGCAACATGAGAATCCATTGTCATTCAGAGTTGCCTAATGCTTGGAGCAGTGTCCCGCCAAGCCCTAGAGAGCCTCTGTTGAAAGCATGCGTTTTCCTTCAAGCAATATTGGTTGAAGGATGAGCCAAGCGTGGCGCAGCCAATGATCAATGATGGATCAACGAAGTCGATTTATGACTTCCCATATTGGTACAATGTTTAGACCATTGTCAACCATCCTTGTCCCTACATAGATTGCCCAGCTTTGGCTGGCAGCTTTGCGTCTAGCTATATTCCGTCGTCAGCATTGGCGGAGCCTGAAGATTTTTATATGGGTGATTTTGCTGGATACCTTTCGTTGAAATAGCAAATTCTTTCCTGTAAAACAGCATACTATTTGTTATCACAGAAATCTCGTTGGCTGTGAAAGTGACTCTTGAACTTCAGCAACAGGAAATTTTGACTTCCCCAGCAAAATTTGTTTGCTATTTATATATGATACCACAGCTACAAAAATCGCTGTCGCAGCTAACAAGATTGCTGTGATAACGAATAGTTTGATGTCACAGACATAAGATCTCGCTGTTACAGCAAATTTTTCTTCCTCCGTATCCCGCGTGGAAAAAAAAGTATGGGAGAGAGTCTAGTTTGGATCTCGGTTGGAATCTGGCCCAGAGTCTCTGCAAAAGTATGGCTGAGATTTCTCCACAAGCCGTTCCCATACTAGTTTACAGATCATAAAATGAGGTGGGTATTGATATGTTGATAACACATTCTTGTCTTAGAATGCGTATTATCAAACTTTTCTTCGTCTGAATGAATTTGCGTATGACGGGGGTAAATGTTCAATCTCCCTGGCATCATGGGCAAATAGTGCATATCAATGCATGGGAATAATGTGGGGTTCAAACTCAGAAGCAATTTACGTCTGGGAATCCATTTTGTGCAATTATTGGAGAAATATATGGAATGGGATGAATAAGTTTGCTGGAACCAGTCAATGTACGACACTTCTTGAATGAAACGGAATATAGACACGGTCTAGGAATTAAAACTTCAGTCACGACTGCGTTTCAGGATCTATATCACCCAATGATATAGTGAAAGTTTATCCATATTGATTCGGGTATGGCAAGGGTATGGTAAGACTATATCGCAGGAGGGAAACGTAGAATTTCTCTCACATCATTCGGTGTACTAGTACACTATGTCTTCGAATGTTATCATCCAGATCGGATGGAATATGGGAACAATACGGGATTCAAAATCGAGAGAAATTTTATTCTCGGGGTCAGCTCAATAGTTTCTAGGGTTGCGCTTGTCCCATGCCAGTGGTCACCTTTGTTCCTTATCGCAATTGAAAATGAAATGAAACATCGATTCTGGAATTTCCATATTAACTGAATGAATGTTGGAAAATTCTGAAAAGTTGCATCAAATCCAGTGGTCCTAGCGTTGAAGCAGGCGCGTTCTGAGACAAATGAAGAGTTCTTTCTTTCATGCGATCTTCAGAGGAACTTACATATTCATTGCATGCTTGGTTCATCTCTAGCAAGAGACAAGTAGCATCCTTGTGAGAGTTCTTGCAATTTACCGATTAAGAAGCTACCACCCATGCTCACCGCAACATGAGGCAATCCTGTGATCCAGGGTTGCCTAATGCTTGGGGCATAGGGTGCCGCCATACACTACATTGGGGGAAATTTATACAGTAACTGTGACTAAAACGACTCCACCAAATGTTCTTACGATCCTTTGTTAGTGAAAGTTATCTTTCGTACATACAGAGGTGTGAAAATTATTAGAATAATTGTGATTCCCAAAACTGTTCCGACTTTTCTTCTAGGTGATGCAATTATTCATGAAATACTGATTTTATTTGTTGATATAAGTCGTTTTTGGGCCCTAAATTCTTGAATGAAGAGATATTTCATTGTTGCTATATAACAATCGTATTTTCATAAAGTTATTTTTTATTATAAACATGTTGATATGCCTGTGAATAACCAACAGGATTCATTATTGGCATCTCAAGAACTATTGTTTCGTTGTGCTCTTTTGTAGGTATGAACAGGATGACACTTTAGTTATAATGATTTTCATAATCATTGAGAATTTTGGTCACATTTTGTTACTGTTCATTGTGAATATTCAGCAGTTCTACCATCACATACTGTTCAGTTTGAGACAGAGGTATCCAATTCATTGGAGTGAAAAAGAAGATTATCATAATAATTGAAATCAGCACTTCATTCAGAAAATTCAGGAATCAAAAACTACTTATATCAACATGGAAAAAAATAGTACTCCAAATAACTGCATAACCTGAAACGAGGATTGGAACATTTTGAAAATCACAATTATTCTAATAATTTTCACACCTCTGTAAGTATATAATATTGTTCTTCAGTTATTGAGCTGATAATTATTTTATGATTTTCTTTTTTTCTCAAGTTTGTGTGATCCATTTTCTCTCTTAATTTGATAAACTCTTTTATATTTTCTTGATTGAATTAGTCAAATTTTTAGTAGCTCTCATTAAAAACTTGCACTTGAGATTTTTAGTTACAGTGACTTTATAAAGTTTTCATGATGTAGAGAACTGTAAGGAATATTGGTTGAAGGATGGGCCAGATGATCGAAGAAGTTGATTTATTTAAACCACTGTCGACCACCCTTGCTTTGAGTGAATTGTTGAGCCTTGGCTGTCACACTGAGAGAAGAAATTTCCGGGAACAATAAAATATTCAGTTGAATAGTCCCCATAAAATACTTAATTGATTTGAATAAACCCTCATTGACTCGATTAAATGACTGTTTCGATTGATGGAATATTTCATAGCATATTAAATATTTGTTTGATTGAATTGAGTAATGAAAGTTTATTCAAATCAATTAAGTACACTAGGAGAAATAATTACTATCACCAACAACATATTTTCATGTTTGGAGAAATTCATTCCTCAAAAAATATGTATCCTGGATACAAGAAAATTTTTTTGGAACTAAGAATATAATTTTTGAATTGAAGAAATATTTTCTTGGGTCAAGGAAATTTCTCTTGGGCCTACAACATATCAACTGTTCATCGAGGATACATTTTCTTGGTTTCAGTAATTATTTCTCTCAGTGTATTTTATGGCGACTATTCAACTAAATATTTTATTGATGCCGAAAATTTGTTCTCTCGGTGCAGTACTGGCGAAGCCTAAACATTTTTTTATGTAGAATGCCGTACAGAAATTTCTCATTGGCGTCGGCATGGCGCAACGTAGATAAAGTATGGCCGAGGTTTGGCAATGAAATGATAACATCTTTTTGTGATTTTTCAATGTGTTTTTCCAATGGAGCCCCATTATTGGTACAGAAATGGCAATGAAATGGACCATCATTGGCAAACAATAGAGAAATTTGTTTATCGATGTTTCGTCAATTATTGAAACTGTAAAAAAGTGACCCCCGTGAACTTAGCCGACGACTTGTAGGAAAAATTTTTTTTTCATGCTAAAATGTAGTCCATTGTCTGTACCCCAATGTACCCTAACGATTTTCGTTTGTACCCCAAAGGAAAATAAGTTATAGCCAATTCGATCGAAAATCAAGGTTATGTTGACAGTTTTCTTTGATTATCGTGGTGTGGTGCACTATGAATTCCTTTCGCCAGACCAAACTGTCAACAAGGAATATTATTTGAGCGTTCTGCGCCATTTGCGTGAAGCTATTCCTCTGAACCGGCCGGAATTATGGGCGAACAACTCATCTTGGTTCCTTCATCATCATAATGTACCGGCTCACGCTGCATTGGTTCTTGGCGACTTTTTTTTGCCAAAACTCGATTCATATCGTTCCGCAACCACCGTATTCACCTGATTTGGCTCCGTGCGACTTTTGGCTATTCAGCAAACTCAAAAGGCCAATGCGGGGACGGAAAAAGACTGTTCCGACTGTTTCGAGGACTGGAAAAAGCGTTGGCAAAAGTGTATTTTATCGGACGGGGGTTACTTTGAAGGGGATGAAATTGATTTGGAAGAATAAATAAAGAATTTACATTTTATGAACAAATTCACCTTACTTTTTGATCACAGTAATAAAACTACAAATTTCTCTCCTCGAGTCAACATTGCGCCAAGATATATATTCTATTGTCAGCATTGGCGGAACCTACAAAATTTTCATATGGGATAATTTCATGCCGATGAAATAGACATGAAATTTCTATCGAAAATTATTAGCAGGGACATCGAGACAAAACAAACAAATAAAACACGTACACCATTTTATTATCTTAACTTTTATTTTATTTCAATTAATCCGCTTTCTCCCTGCAAACAATCCTCACATGTTCCTCTTCCATTAATTTACTTTTTTTTGTCATATTTTCCTTACCCTAACTCTTACAAGCGTTAAAATTATTGTACATTATTCGATTAATCATAATCGTTAGAATATACCATTGTGAATCTTTTTTTTCCTTCATCTACATGGCTCACAATGCCCCAAAATATTTAATAATACTAAAATGTTGTTTTTCTTCCACCTTAAATTACGAGTTTGTCTGTTATTTGTTTGCACGCGGTTTAATATTCACACGCATAACCACACATACGTTGAATTCAAAAACACGCCCGTGCAATCTTGCGTGCATCGCAAAAGAAGGAGAACGAAAAAAACAATAGATTTCTTTATATTTTTTCCTGTTTTTTCCCCCCTCTCTCTCGCTCTCTCTCTCTCTCTCTCTTTTTCTCTCTGTTGTTCTTCATTTTAAAAAATGGGAAAAAAAGTCGAGTCTTTGTCGAGGAAAAATAAGGAAAGTTCTTCGTTCTCCCTCCGATCTCATTCTATACTTTCGTCACGTAATCTCCAACAAAGTCAGGATTATAACCATAAAATTAACATACACTTAATTTCTCTTCTCGTGAGGATACGTATACGCGTAAATGTGAATATCAATATAGTTATTTACAAATTTTATCCTAATTTCAGAGAGAAAATTCGCGAATCATCCAGAATTTTGTTCGCCCTCGATAATACAACAACGAAAAATATTCAGTCTAACGCATTCCAAAGCACCAATTGTTGATCATTTTTGCCAAATACATTTTTTTCAAGTCTTTTGTCCTCGTCAACGTTAATTTTGTTCCTTCTCTCTACTTTTCGCTCAGCCTAAAAATTCCTCATTTTCGATTCGCTGTTCGCTTTTTACCTATTTTCCTTTCATCTTTCTTTGTTCTATCGCTCGCGCGTATAATCAAGAAAAAATCAATTATCCTACGTAATCCGGACATGATGTTTCAAGATCATTGATTTTCCTTTCTGTACCTCTCCGTTTTGACTTTTGATCTCGCATCGGTGACAAAATTGTGCATAGTGATAGAGGCGGACAGAAATCTCTATGAAACGAATACATGTTTTCCTCGCGAGATAAAAATGATTGTCGTGATTGTTAATGAAGTTTTACATGAGAATTTTACAACGAAATTCAGTCAGCTGAAAACCCTCATCCGGAAATCCTTATAACCCATCGGGGGGACGCGACGTCGTTGTAGAACCAATAGTTTCCAATCCACCGCTAAAAAAAATCGTACATTGTATGAAATTTTTATGCAAAACTGCACTATTCTTTTCTCGGACGAATTCTTCGCCAGGCAAATTCGAATGAGAATCAGCTCGTGTGACAAAAACCGAGCAAAGCCGCGAGCAAGATCGGACGCATACTCGAATTTTGGATTAACCTAGCATTTTTCGGGATATTCATTGTTTTTCTGAAATTATTACATTATCCGTGACAACAAATTAACAAGCTTTTGGAAATTTCATATCAGTTTTAATTCTACACAACCTACAACGGCGTAATTTTCTGATTATTCGTGATGTCATTTTACACGGGGTACTTACTCCTTCATTCCCAAGTTCCCATACAGTTCGTAAACTGTAAAAGAAATTGCTCAAAAAGCGATGAATTCAATCAAGCTGGGTTAGCGTCACCGCATGGAGACAGTAAAAATTCGTTGTGACAGCGATATCTGCTTTTTTGCTGTAACAGTATGTTGCTGAAGTTTGAATCGTTTATTGAAACGAATTAGTGATCGAATTATTGAAGACCCAAAATTTTGCAGTATTTTGTCACGATTCAAACCTCGGCAACAGTTAATAATGACTTTTTAACTGTGGCAGCAAAACATGTCGACTTCTTCAGCAAAATTTGTTTTCTATACAAACATTTTGTGTTGACACAGCTAAAAACAAATCACTGCCGCAGCCAACAAAATTGCTGTGATAACAAATAGTTTGCTGCTCCAGCGAAAGTAGATTTCGCTGTCACAGCGAATGTCTTTTTTCTCCGTGCAAACATTGGATAAATTCATCACGCTTCTCGGTAAAATTACCAAAAAGTCAGTGTAAACGCCAAAATCCCTGGGATTTCTCCGATTTTTTTTTTGGATCAATTACTGTCGGATTTATTGAAAAGTTTCTCGATAAATCTTGGAACCTAACATATTCTTAACAAGATAATTTATATGGCAACCGACTATAATTTCCTCGAAATTAAACTTCCCTGTTTATACAGAGCCAGAAGGGAACCTCTGCTCTCTAAATTCCTTGGAGTGAATTCTCACTGCAACATGGTGAAGTTTGACCTCGGTTTAAAGAATGAAATTTCCCTTTCTTCTAAGAGTCTTTGAGAGAGATCCTCACTGAAAAAGAGTGAAAATTCACTCTTTAGAAGTGGAATTTCACTCTTGTTAGACTTGCAGTATTTTAGGAGTGGATTTCAACTCCAAGCAATTCAGAGAGTGCCCTGGTAAATTCAATTTGATCAATAATTATTGGTTGCACTTCGGTATGTTCTCGATTTTTGATAGTTTTATGGTTGTCTCTAGATCTCTTCCGACTGGGAAATTATCAAAATTCAACTTGTTATCCTACGCAGATGGAAATCGCTTTTGGCTTCATGATATTTCAGGAATAGTTAATTTCTGAAGAAAACTAATCGACTGCCTAGGTGAAAACAGTTGACGGTGTTCTCGGTCAGCAGTCCAGTTCTTTTCCAATTAAATCGCCCCAGAAATTAGAAAGTCTACTCTTCAGAATTTATATTTAGCAAGTAACTCGAAGAAAAATTTGGAAAAATGATCAAGATTTTGACGGTGACACCAAAAAATGTCACCAATTTGCCAAATATTCTGTCAAATATAGTCAATTTCTGTGAATTTTGGTTGGATTGTCATTTGCAGCAGGACTTTTGTTTGTTCATTCAAAAATTTCTCAATCAAAACGCGGGCGCATAGAATTAAATCGATGAATATAAAATCGGATTGAAAAATTGGAATGGTCGGGAGCTTTCCTAGATTTCCTCATCCAGTGTAATTTTGTCTCATTTGAGGATCTACTCGTCTGATCGCTTTAAAATCAGTACATTTTTAGTAATCGTGGTTTTTATTTACAAGTTTCCATTAAAACATTGAAATGTACCACCTGTTATGGTGGTTGATGACCAAACTACGTTCGAGTAGATTTTTTTAGGCCGTTTAGCTTAAAATTATATAGAGAGACATTCCTACTCTATTGATTCACTAGATTTGCACCCTTGAAAGGGAAAGTACCCGCCATTTATCTTGTGTAGAGAAATGATCGATCTTTCATACTCCGCCAAACCAAAATTTTTCAGCTTTTCATTGATATTTATCAACAATGTTGCGATTTAGCAAGGAATCTATGAGAAATGGAAACTGGAAAAATCAGAAAAACTTTTGCTGATCGGGCAAAGTTTTCCACTGAAGATTTGTTTGAAAATCGTTGAAATTCTCTGAGAAACTATAAAGATTTCCAAAGTTTTCTGAAACTCGTTTCATGTCTTTTTATGAAACATAATAACAATTTTGATTTAGAAATTGTTTAGACTCAAATAATTGGGGGTTTTATTCTAAATCTAGGTGGGAATCAGAACAAATTTAGAAGATATGTGTAAAAAGCGCTGTTTATGGAAAACATTTTTGCAGCACCGATTTTTATACGATCTTAACATTATAAATGAAAACTTCTCTTTCTATTAAAAACAACAATGGAGAATAATGGGAAAATTCTGCACATAAAATCGATTTACAAATTTATACGTTTCGTAAAAGACAAAAGAAAATGAAATTCAACAAATCACTCCATTTACTGATCTTTTTTTCACTCTCCTCGCATCGAATCCCCCATTTCCTTCACTCGAATATCAGGGGAAGAAGCGAAAATTCACATTTACCATTAACAAATTCTGATATTTCTCAACAACGATATTCAATTTTTCAAAATACATGAAAATTTCGCGAGGAAAACAAATTGCATTCGTATATAATAGATCACTTACTACTCGACGAGGGCAGGTCTTTAAATAGAAATTCATGATGGATTCATTTATTTTCGTTTAATAGAGAGAGATGTGAATATAACATGAATAATAATAATAATAATAATAATAATAATATTAATAATAATCTAAAAGAATAATCATAATCATAATTAATCATAAAATAAACATTGAAATAATAATAATCATAACGTAAAAATATAATGATAATAATATTAACTGCAAGACAAACGTTTTTACAAATGACATATGAGTGTAAACTATTTATATATTCGATCATTCGTGCGATTATACTCTGTACAAATTTCCATGAACTTCCAATCCTGTCCGCAAAAAAAAAAATCATGATTTTATAAATTCTCGATATCGAAAGAACGAAACGTACGACACGGTATCCGAATACTCGATCTTAGGAAATAACTTTGCAATTCATATATTTTGATACGACAATAAAAATTTGGTATGGAGGGGTCATTGCATTCGTTCACGATTCATTCGAATCTTCGCGAGAGTATAATCCCACAGATAGATTCGAAATATCTATGCTTGGCAGTAGTCGAAAATATACATTTCAATCTTCCTTTTACTTTCTTTCTTACGACAAAAAAATGAACTCTTTTTGGCAGTGATTTGAATATACGGGATATTTGTATACTTTTGTCATTTAGAATGAACCAGGGTGATTTATCTCGTCAAACGTAAAATGAACATTTTCGAATGAAAAGCAACAACCAAGAAAAAAAGAAAAGAAGAAAAATAAAAACAAGCAAAGCGATAGACGTCGCGAATCCGAACATTCTCATTTCGAGTGAAATCATATCTACAGTATATTTACATTATTTATTTTCCTCACAGATACCGTATAAAAAAGAAAATCTTACAAGCAGAACAATACAAAAATCTTACAAGCTTTTACGTAAATAAGAACAAACTCTTCGTGTACAATGTACATGATCAATTATTTCTTCCTCTCAATCCTCGATACACTCGGTAAAAGATGGAGAATGAAACGACTTCATTTCAATTTCTTCGTAAAAAACGAAGTACGGTGCTGTCGGAACGTACACATAAAATTAATAATATTGTGTTAATAATGAAATAAGAGGAAATATCGTGAAAGACCTGCCGCCGTCGACGTTTTTCGTCCCATTTGTTTTTTTTTCTTTCCTTCAATTGCACAATTCATTTTCTTATTCGACAAAAGTTATCGAAAGTGATTTTTCTTTTGTTTCTAAATAAATATATAATTTCAAGGAAGAGAAGTCCTTCTTCTTCCTTATTTTTCTTTTTTTAAAAAATTCCACCAATTCGACTAGCATTATTATCATTAATATTATGAAAGATAAAATAGTGCGATGAATTATTTTTTCCAAAGATTTTTTTCTCAATAATAATGATATTAATATTAATAATAATAACAATAATTTCGCTACTACACGATATATAAATAATAAAACTTTTGTATCGTTACTTTTCGTTCATCATTCGTTACTGTACACAATCAAATTCGCAATGCATTTACTCGCGATTTGTTTTTGTTTCCCCTTATATCGTTATCATCGTATTTCTTCTATGAGAAAAAAAAAAAAGAAGAAGAACGAACGCGTAAACATTCGTCTTCGCGTTGTTGGGCAACCCTCGACAAGTGCTGCTCGACTGCTGCGATCGTCGTTTTTCAAACAAACAAAAAAACGTTTCTTTTGTATATATTTACACACACATATGCACACACATACACACGCATAAATTTACAATTTCTCCATACGGAGGAGGATTTAAGACTCTCCGATCGGTAAGGTTAACAACGAGAGAGACCTACTACGCACAATTCTTCTACAAATTCTTATCGAAAATTTGGAAAACTGTCAACCGATTGATCCTTTTCGCAAACACTTGAAGGCGGCAACCTTACGACAAACGAAGAAACTGAATTTTCGTATCCCGTTTCTCTCTTCCCAGACTCCAATCCTTTCTCCTATTTTCCTCAGACTCCAATACGCTCTCTCCTCGCTCTGTGGCAGTGTTTGCCTCGCATCGTTTGCTCGGCAGATTTTATTTTTTGTTTGTTTTTTAACACTAAAGATTCTCAAGATTGTTGTTTTTGCATCTACCACGTATCCGAGATCTTTTTCTAATCGTAAAAATGTTGTCAACTTTTCAAAGGATCGAGAGCCGTATCGGGTACGTACTTCCTACGTATCGAACAAGATTTTTCTCCTTATTATTATTATTATTAATCATCGTGTAACAAAGAGACATGCTTGTTTTTTGTTTTTTTTTTCATTTTTCTCACATTATTGTTATTCAGTTTTCGATATTGTGCTCCAGTAAGTAATGAATCGTATATAATCCATATATATATTCCATACGTACAAGGAACTCGAACGAACGGCTCGTGTATAAACAATCTACAAATCACGTACGGATGATATATCATTCATTTCTCCTAGAAATTACACTCCCGATAAAATCAATCAATCAATCAATCAAAAACAATGGATGAGAATTTACAAATCAAATATTTCCTCTTCTCCACAGTTATTTCAAGATACAGATTATTATTACACAGTATTATAACATCGAGATTTTTACGTGCGTAGATATGGCAATTTGTATACGTGTGTGATGTTTTTTATTTTTCTTATTTATATATTTACACATCAATGCCATGGTGTTGATATCAGAACTCTCACCAGAGTATTGAAACAGAAACAATTTGGCGCATTTGTATTTTCGAGTTGACACGTTTGAAACGAGAGAGAATGGGTGAGTGGAAAATATACAACTAATATTACAGATATACGGTTGTATTCGGTGTACGTTCGAGACGAAATCTCAGATGAATTCACTTCAATTTCAACGTTGCGCAATAATTTTCTATCAATTTTTCTAATTTTCACTCTCTCTTTCGTTAAGAGAGTCACACCATATCCCTGGCGAACAAAATTTCTTCAATTTTCTTCACTTTTGGCACAGCAATATTTCAATTCAATTCAATAAAAATCCCCAAACTTCAATGGAAGTTGAGAAATTTCACTAAAGTTTATTGAATTTTGTGGACAGTTAATGAATTTTATCGAAATTTTGTCGAATTCAGTTGAATTTTTCTAATTTCCGATGAAAACTGAATGTGCCAAAAAACTGAACGAGATTCTTCCACCAGGGATAGCTTGAATCATATACACCTGGAATTGTCCGAATCAATTGAATTGAAATTTGAATAAACAATTTACAACATTTTCCTCCCTAAATATGAAACGTAATTGAATACAATTGCTGGTATTCCATTCGACGATTAACAGCGTTGATTGTAAATACAAAAACAAACAACCCACCAGGTTTAACTGATAGTTTCCAGAACAATGACATGTTCGGGAAGAGAGTCTACTGCCTTTCTAAATGTAACTGATCTCATATATTTCATCAAATTTCATCATATTTTCAAAAATTCAACAAAAAGGAGAAGAAGCGAGTAAAATTTTGCGTCAAGTTTTCTCATAAATTACTTATAAAATTTAATACATGCAGGTTGGACTCTGAATACAAATTTGGATTCCTTCGTAATCTCCAGATACCGACAGATGAAATCAACAAAAAATGATTGACAGTTGTAGGTTCATTATTTTGAATTTGTTTATTCCAGCCAAACGAAATTTTGGTTGACTACAGACGAATAAATTTCATTTCAGCCAACCTAAAACTTTCTTCGCGTTCATTTTTAACTGAAATTTCGTTTGGCTGGAACAAATTGTATTTTCAGTGTAATCCTAGTCGTTGATCTTATCATTATTCACTCAAACTTTTCGTAGAATAGATAATTTATAGAAAAAAGTTATTTTTGTACCGAAATTTGACTCGCTTCTTTTGATACTTCAGTGCCCTTAAGAACAAATTCATTTCCACAGAGAAGAAAGGAAGCTAGTTTTAAAATTTCTCAACGAATTTTATTGCGTTCTGCACAGAAAATTATAAATACATTGTAATTGTATTCGTAATTATCGTAACATGTAAAAGAAACATTCTGCGACAGTTACATTTAGTAGAGCAACTCTATACGATCTAATCCCTGTACCATAACAATTTTCTTTTTTCTTTTGTTTTTTCCACATTTTGTTCGCGTCTCGTGCCGATGCGAGTTGTTGTTCATCGGTTTCCGATTTCCCGGCCCATTCAAATAAAAAACAAAACGATTTCTCTATCTACAAACATTATCTACCCTCGAATCCCTCCTTTTCCGTCCCCCTTTCTCCATCCCCATTCACTCACCCCAAATATTTTCTTTCTCTCCCACCCTTTCTCACAATTATTCACTTATTATTTTTGTTAAGAACTGTCGATTGATTCTCTCTTCCTTTCTCTCGATCTCTCTTTCATTTTCCTCTTCCCCACTCGTCACCATTATCATTATTTTATTACTTCTTTTTTTTTTTATTAGAAAATTAAAACGGACGGTTGAATTTCATGTTATTTTATTTTTTTTTTCTCTTTTATTATTTCGTTTGTCGGTGAACCGATGTCCGCTGCACTTGAAAGGCACAAGGCTTTGCACTAGAACTCTCGGTCACCTAAAAAATCTAGCTGACTGATTTTTCCTTCCTTTTCCCTACGATTGATTTCCTACTACGAACTACCTTGTGTTTTTGTTTTCTTATGCTTATTGCCTAACGATTTTTTTATTTTTCCACTTTTCTCCTTTCCTATCTGTACGCACGACCTCTTCTTTGCTCTTTGTATATTTTATAATTTCTCTCGAATTCATCGTCATCATTTTTCCTATACACCGCGCGGATGATGATGCTCCTCGAACTGTTGTGGTTTACGTTTCTGCACATACAAGAAAAAAAAGAAAATACAAGGAAAGACTTGGTACGGATGAAGCAAATTGTAATTGATCATTTACTCTCTAAATTCTCGAACGATTGAAATAATTTATGCTCTCTATATGGCGATTACGTTGAACAAATGACGAGGTTATCTTTCTCAAATGTGCTGGTACGTTACGTTTTCTTTGTTTAGTTATCCGACAATTTGTACGAAGAATGTTTTATAATATAATATGTATAATATACATATTCTCAATAAACGCTTCTATTCGCTGTAGTGAATTTTTCAGTGGATGATTGTTGTTGTTACTGTTTCTATCAGAGTGAACACCCATTCGGACCTTGTACAAACAATTTATATTCTACCAATATATTATTATGCTATGTACGCTTGTTCATATGTGTATTTATGTGTTAGTGTATATAATTATATAATTCGAATGTGTGTGTGTGTGTGTGTTAGATTTGCTTTTTTTTTCCTTTGTTTCTTTTTCCACAGTATTTATTATGAATGTCGTAATTTGTATTTTGTTAATAATTTTTTCTCTCTCTTTTGTAAGAGTGTATAATAATAATATAATAATAATATAATAATAATATTAATAATAATAATAATAATAATAATAATAGGGCGCTGCTCAACAGGGCCCCGAATGCACATAATTCTTTTTAATATTCATCTTCCTCTTGTCGATACATTTACAAATACGAGTCATACGCACAGTCGCTCTCCTTTTTTACCCTATACATATAACCATCCATACGATGTATATATATATATATATATATATATATATACACACACATTCATGCATTCATCTTTCTTTCTTTTTTTTGTTTAAAGCATTCGTAACCAGCGGCAACGCGTTTTAAACTAATAATAACTCATCGAGTACATACTTTTATTGAAATTGTTTCTTTCTCTCTCTCTCTCTCTCTCTCTCTCCCTCTGTCTCCCTATCTCTTTCTTACACCCAATCGTCTCATACACTCATATACATACATATATAAATATGCATATTTCGGGGAGTTTATGGCGAGTTGTCGCATAGGTTATAGCGATGTTCCACGACACGTCTTCGTGGGAAGTTAAAAATAATAACGGTATGGCCTATGCAACACTTTACGTGAACTCTTAATATCATACATGTATATATACATATATATGTATATACATAATCTTTCAAAAATTATCCACATATAAATATTTTCTCTTATTTGTTTTTTCTTCTCCATTCTCTTTTGTACGATATACAAAACGAAATTACACATCATCTATCGCCTCTGCGGAGAGAGAGGAAAAACAAGAAGCAATTTTCGAAAACTCGGTTCAAGGGTTCATATATATATGTACATACATGTATTACACACGCGTGCGTGTGTGTGTGTGTGTGTGTTTTTGTGTAGGTATATACCATCGATAATTCTTTTTATACACATTGCATTTACATATCATTTTATTTGTATTTCGGGGCCTAAATAGCCAAGGTAGGAGATAATATTATAGTAATATATATATAACCGTACTTGATAAGTTTACTTTTTTTTTCTTATATAGTCTCTGTAATGTCTCTACATATCACAGCCTGAGTGCCTCACCACTGCCCTTAATTACATTTCTTTTAATGTTCTCTACACAAATTATTTTGTGTACCGCAGTGTTCATTGTTTTTTTTTTCTTCCCTTCTGTCTTTATCTCTCTATCTCTCTATCCTTTCAACATATATACTAGCACATAAAAGAGGGGGATAAACGTTGGGAACATCACGAATGATGATAAAATAATGGTTGTTCTATCTATCTCTCTCTCTCTCCCTCCCTCTCACTCTCTCTCTATCTCCCTTTTTCTCTGATCCTTCGATTTCGAGAAAACTCGCTTTTCGTTTGTTTGTACATAAACAAAGAATATTTCAATACAATTTCAATAATTCTACCTCGAGAGTCGAGGTAGTGAGAATGTTTTTCGAATGATTGATTCTTCAACGATGATCAGGTGAAGTAGAATTAGCAGAAGTAGAAGAAGTAGAATAAGAAGAACAAGATAACACGACAGACGTCATGATCCATCTAAAAAAGTTGTTGCATGTGTTTTTTTTTTTTTGGCTTTTTTGTTTCATTGCAGTATATTTTTTTCTTCAAACAAAACATTCAATATAACATTGTAAAGATCGAACGTGACGTATTTTTTATTTTACGGTAGTTCTGTTGCTTTTTTTTTCTTCTTTATTATTTTTGGGTTTGTTCTCTCTGTATATTTCTTTCCGTATTTCTTCCAGGTAACCGATTGTTTTGAATCTCTCATAAATATTCTTCCCTTCTCTCTTTCTTCTTATGAAAACCATTTCAGGCTCGTCATTAAAATCGTCATTATTGGATATGAAAGAACACACGACAGATCTAGTAGTATTATTATATTTCCATTCGTTTGTCTGTCGCTGAGGCAGTGGCATAAGCAGTGCACTAGTAGAGTCGCGTCTGATCTGTTTCATGTTTCAACGCGATAAAAAATTTGTCATTCTCTTTGTTCGTTTCGTCGCCTTTCGTTCCGTTCGCGAGATATTTATTTATTGCAAAGTCTCATCGATAAGGATCGTGTGTGGGGAACGTACGAAAGAGTACAACGACGACGACGACGACGACGACGACGACGACGACGACGACGACGACGACGACGACGACACGATGATGCAGAGAAAATCGTTCAATGACAAATAAAATATAAAAATGTTCAAACCGATGAACATATCGGTGATGGGGTAATCATCGTAGATCGATACCGAAGGGGAATTTAGGGCATTACGTCCCAGATCTCGGCGAGGAAAAGTGGCAGCTTTTTGTTCTTGAATTTCAAACTGGAGCACATCTCGCTGTTCTTACTGCCCAAAGTTCGTAACTCTATTAGTACGGAAAGTAACTTGGCGAAGATCATCGTGGACTTTGGCCTACGTCGATTGTCGACGTACGCTTTCAGGGCTTCCAAATAAATCTCCTGGATTTTTTCGACTTTCCAACCTTCCAAGAGATTCGGTCTTTCTATAATTCAAATAAAAAGACAACAATTTTAGATGTATAATGAGAATAATTACAACCGGGTGGTGTTGGAAAGTTGTATAAATACCCGAAAATATAACAATGGCGGTGAGCAGCGCGTACTCGGCATTATTGACTTTCATCGAACACATTTGCCGACAGAAATGTAACAGGTCCTCGATGGTGTCCCCTAATCCAGCGAGATTGTAACTATCTCGCGTGTAAGGTTGATTGTTCGCGAATATTATACTATCCGTATGGACGTCGTATTTCCTCGCCATTCGAAGCATCATAACTTCGCTCGAACACGCTTTCAATAACGCGATTTGATCTTCTCGCAGTAATTTGTCGAAACCGGGTAGCCTTTTGGAAAATTCGACTATCAGTTGTACCGTCAGTATCGTTATTTCGGTTATATGCCTGAATCTCACGTCGCTAGGATCTTCTCCTTCCGAGGGTGAACTCTGCAAAATTGGCAAAATAATTCGTCATTCGAGTATTATTATGGTTCATTGATTATATATTTATATATAAAATAACTTACACTAATTTTTTGAAGATCCTCTTCGCTTGGCTGTTCGTACTCGTTTTGAAAGTACACGAGCCTGTGGATGAGATCCTCTTGTTCAGGACTGATCGGTTTGACACCGTTGTGAGGACTTAGAGCAAAACTACAACCGCTAACGCCCCCGCTACTGCTGGATCCCGAGACCATCTCCGAATCCGTTGGTTCCATTTTAACCCCCGTCTGTTCGCTTATGCTGCCCGGCGAACCGTTCATCGTCGTGCTATTCGGTTTGTCCTTTTCCTGTACAACATTGGGGAAAAAAAAGAAGATATCGTCAGTTTGTATAGAAATTTTGGCCAATTTTATGCAATCGACGATACAGCGTATTGGGAGAGCCAGAGAAAAAAAAAGGTTAATCGTAAACTCCCGTGTTTAATCTATCCTTGAAAGTTTTACATCCACGCAACGTTGCTGTAACGTAAAGCATTCGTAAGCTGGATTCAAGGTCGATGATACTATCTCGATTCAAGCGTGAATCATAAAAATGTTAGGAATAAATGATACGCTGAGAGCAAAAGTGACACCCCAATGTTTGTCAAGCGAAAACAGGATAGGAACTTTTGAGAGCAAGAACAAACCAGCCAGCGCATAAATACAGAATTGGGTTGTGCGTTGGTTTGTTTTTGCTCGGAACTTTTAATGTTCCGTTTATGCTCTGGAAAGTTTCTGTCCTGTTTTTGCTTGACAACAATTGGGGTGTCACTTTTGCTCTTAGCATATCGAATTATTTTCAGTGTCGATGTATATACCTTTTGGGCCTTCTTTTCCCTTCTTTTGACCGCGCATTGGTGCTCGGGTACGACGCATTCCGGCCTCATACCGACGGTGAGACACTTCTTTAGCCGGCACTCCTGACATTTACGACGCATATACATATCAATCTCACAGTTGTTGCCGTATTTGCACTGATACACCGCGTTCTTGGTAATACTACGTCGAAAGAATCCTTTGCAACCCTCACAAGTGAGAGCATTGTAGTGATATCCGGATGCACGATCACCACACACCAAGCAAAGTTCTTCCTGTTGACGAGGAGTGGGTCCTTTTTTCTTTTTTGCGTCGCAAACGTCGGTATTTCCACCCCCTCCTCCTCCTCCTCCGCCACTACCGACGCCGCCACCACCACCACCACCGCCGCCGCCACCCCCGATACCACCTCCGACGCCACCGCTATAGCCGTTGAGGGAACTGGTTTGCGAGAGCTCATCCCTGCCTATAAATGAAAAAAAACAGAAAAACAAACAAAAAAAAAGAGTTAGAATTATTATTTTGATATCGAAGAAGAATAATCGTTGAGCGTTGGAAGTGAATTCTTACAACCAGAGATATCTGACTCATTCTCTTCGGTTCTTCCTTCTATTGTAACGTTATGTCTTTGTTCAATTCGAAGGTTAAAGAAAGATAGGACACTTCCGGTACGGAGTCACATAACCGTAAAACATCATCTTAGGTTCTACGACGCGGTAGATATCTTTACACATGTTACACAAACTTTACAGAGCTGAAATGCGATGGTACGCCGTATTTAACGCGTGAAAAATCTCGTATAGATATCGAATGTTTCTTTCGTTTATTCTTTGCTCTCAAATATTTTGTTTTGATGAATCAATTGGATATACGTGAAACTATATAAAGTATATGTGACCTGGTCTACGAAAAGGAAGCTTAGATGTGAAAACAAGTTTTCGAGAAAACAGCTGTTAAAGATAAACAAGTCATTTGATCAGTTTCGCTTTAGTTGTTTGCTTCTGATGTTCTAATGTTCTAATTGTAAATTTCTGAATTTTTATGTCAAATGACGTGGTTTTGCCTTGAGATAAAATTTTTCAACACATGAAATGATGTCTATTATTTTATCATTTGATCTCCAAATTTTTTTCATTTTCAATCATTTCTGCTCTTCTTTTTGTACATTTTCAGCAAACCTCTGGTTTGAGTCAATCGAAAGAGCATATTTTACTCCATCCAAATCACCAAAAAAGTGAAAAATGATTTTTTCACACTTAAGCCCCCTTTTCGTAGGCCAGGTCACATATATAAAATTCAATCTTCCTTTTTGCCGCTATGTGCATAATGAAACTATATCGGCGAGTTTGAAATTATAACGTCATTATAATACCAAAGCGAGAAATGAAAAGGAATATAAAAATTATACGTGTAAGTGGCGCGAAGGACACTTTGAAACGTTTCACGATCACGAGAGGGGACCGGAAAACGCTTCCAGTACCCGCCGCTGTTCTTGTAATAATATTATGCACGTGTATTTGTGCACACGTTGCTTACTGATTTTGTCTAACCATGCTAGTATACTATATACACGCAGGTGAGCGGGTCGGTCGTTCTTCGCGTGAGACTTCCGGCTACATTACAATTACGATCACAATCTTCTCGACTCGCAATTACAATTGTACGTAAATTGTGCGTACGGCGTCTAGATTTTTTTCCAAGCCCTCCTTCGGATACGTTTCAATTTGACGCTTATACGCGATTCACTTGTATGAATTGAAAAGGAAGCGAGATGTTTGGTTTCACAAACGAATCGTGTACTGTGAAGTAGGACATTTCAGGAGTTTTTAAGTATCTCTTTGATTAACATTTCTGACATTTCCTGTAGTCATTTTGAATTCTCTTTGGGACTTGATTGAAATAATTTCATTCCATTTTCATTGTTTTATTTTTATTCGATTCAACTTGGACGGCCGTCCCTCGGGGTCGGGAATACAGGAGTGAGAAATTTCGCTTATGATTTATATAAATTCACATAGTTGAAGTGCGACTCCGGGAAGAGCGAGTGGATGGAAGCGCATTCCCGGATTAAAAAGTGAAACCTGATTTAGTTCTCTGTTCTCAACCTGATGTTAACCTTTTTTCGACCCGATCAAACTCTGGCTCGTTGCTTATTACGGAGTTGATCAGGCTTTAAAAAGTATTACAACACTGAAACACAGAAGTAGAGTCAACCGAATATAGATTGAATGAATGAATGAATTCATATTCCATCATTTCAATGGATATTATTCAGTTGATTGAACCACGCGGTGAGGTTCGCCGTATTCAACCTCGCCGCGTGGTTGACTCCCCTAGTTTTATTTTCATTGAATTTTCCGACTCGGGTTTGTTCTGGTTTTTTCAACATCAGAAAAAGAATCTACATGCTGAAAAAGTTATTAGCTGAGAGATGGACATTCATTGACTCTTGGAACAAAATTTTTAGCTTCACCAACGAAATTCTGGCTAATCTTGCTAAAAAATTGTAGCTAAAATTTAGAACAAAGCGCCTGAGAATTTCGAAAAATTATACAAGCGATTCGAGGATTAATATGTTGTAAAATTCATAAGATACATTAAACGTGCTCCCCTCCCCTATTGTAAAAACGGACTGTAAATCCAGATACCCATCGGATATTCCCACAGGAAACTTGAGAAGGTTTTCTATATCATTTTGCAGACAATTTCATGTCTCTCAGGCCATATGATACATTTTCCTGTAGGAGAATAATTCGCCGTCATCTGCCTATTTAACGACAATTAAAGTTTTTCTTGGGTAACACTCTTGAGAATTCTAAATTACACAGCATAACAACAACAAAATTTTCTCATTTTCGTGAGGTTTCAAGCCTGATTCGAAGTGATTATGATGCACTGGATTGGAAGATAAAGTCAGATGGCTTGATTTAGTTGATGAATTTCGTATATGATTTATCAGCTTTTATAAATTTTATACTTCAAAATGACGTACATGAGGATTGTTTGTCATCAATTATATCTTTGAAATTAAATTGAACTTGAGTATGAATAATTAAGGATTATAACATATAAATATAAGAATAAAAACATTTTCCTGAGAGCAAAAATTGAAAACATGAAATTCAATTTTAGTCTCATTTTCGAATTGCTGAGGGCGTAAGTAAAAAAGATGTCGCTAAATTTTGAATGATTTATTGAAACGAATCAGTGATCGGATAACGAAATAATCGGCTGTTGAAGACCCAAAATGTTGCAGTTGCAAAAAATCACAAAAAATTTATTCGAGAAGATAAATAACGATGATTCATCTGATTTTAGGCGTTTGAATTTCCGTTTCGTTTCTATAAACAATTCAAACTTCAAGGACATCAAAAGTGGTTCATTTTAAGCATGTGAAGAACGAGAAAAACAAAAACAAATTTTGTCCACCTAGAAATGCATTTTATCCCACAGTGCAGTGCAATGAATTTATTTTTATCTTTGTGAAAACTATGTTATGTGCAGTGTCAAAGATTGTTTTCTAAATTTCATATATATTTATTTGAAGCAATTGATACATCAATTTTGTAATAATTGCATGACATCTTA
Source organism: Gonatopus flavifemur (assembly GCA_018340375.1). Lineage (NCBI taxonomy): Eukaryota > Metazoa > Arthropoda > Insecta > Hymenoptera > Dryinidae > Gonatopus > Gonatopus flavifemur. The sequence goes on from JAFFJZ010000006.1 coordinate 10,506,982, forward strand.
TAAAGAATTATAATTTTTCATACATTTTTATATAAATCTTAATGCATTTTGTAGGAAATTTCATGAATCCATGATTGAATTAGAATTCAAATACAAGTTTCAGAATTAACCTTCAAGGATTCATCCCTGAAACTTTCAGACCTTTTTTATAAGTCCAGTTTCGAGTATTTTTGTGCAAACGAAACTGCCACCAGATGGAGCCAACCATTCGCTGGTATGCTCTGAATGTAAGAAATCTTACACTATTCTTTACAGTGTGTCTGAACATTGAAAAACAAACAAACAAACAACCTTATGTTCTTGAAGTTTGAAACGTATGTAGAAACCAAACGAAAACTTCAACTCACAAAATCTGATAAATCATCGACGTTTACACGGAAAAAAAACTAACAATAATATTGCTGGATTGACAATAAAAAATATTGTTATACATCAACCCACAATAAATATCGTAAAAATATGACCGTCGCTATTGCTCAACTGGCAACGATATTATATTGTCAAGAGTATTAACAATTCAAATATTCAATTTTGCAATATTATATAGCTATATGAATAATTTATATCAAAATATCTGAAAACTATTACTTTTGACTGAGAAAAAACATTTTTCGTCCGAATTTATTACTACAAACATTCTATCACGATTTGTTTTGATTCGTTTGTGAAGCACAGGCAATTTTAAGTTCCACAGTTGGAAAGTAGCCTCAGAGCGAGATTTGAACCCGAGTTCTCCGAGTGGGAAACAAAGCCATTATCATATTAGCAGATCTCCAAGATGACAACTGAGTACTTGAATTGCCATTTATTGTAATCCTCGACCCTGTTGAGAGTTTACGATCAGAATATATTCAAGAAAAACATAAAATTGTGCACCTTAAATGAATGAATTAGGATCTGAATCACAAGAATTTTCTCAGGAATGAATAAAACTTGTCAAATTTGTTTATGAAACTCATGTAAAGTTTGTTGATCAATCAGAAATTGAAATCAATTTTTGTATTTGTGAATTCAAGAAAAATTTCATCAAAGAAAGGGTAACCGTCTCCCGTGATGGATCAAAATTATTTTCTCATGGGATTAATTATTCTGTTTTATATGTTCAAAATATATAGCTGTTTTGACAATGAATGGATTTCGTCACAACAATTTATTTTGTTAATTCAATGATACTTATTGTGCTCGCTGCTTGATATTGTTTTGTCTGTCAAATTAACAATGTTTATTGTGAATTCAAACGGCAACTCATATTGTCATTTCAACTAGTGATTTTCAGCAATACAATTCTTGTTAAAAAAACAATGTGATATTGCTGTGAGAACAACAAATGATTGTATAACCAACAATAAAATGTTAACAATTCTTATATTGCTGGTTCTACCATACACATTTTTGTTCGTGTATATTCTCGAATAAACATTCTAGGAACTGGAAACAGTGTTTAAAACATTCACTTATACTGCGAAATTTATGTTGCTGGTGTTTGAATCGTTTATTGAAACGGATTGGTAATCGAATAAAGAAATCCTCAGTTCTCAAAGACCCAAGAACGATGTTTCCAGTTCCAAGGGATAATTCTAAAAAGATAGCAATTCTTTCTGAATTTTCTGTAGAAATTTGTTCATACCGAAATATTGGAATCTCTTCATCTGTGGAATCCTCTAACGCGTTTTGGAGTAATTCTCGTTCAAAAATCATCCATTCGGTTAGAATTAACAGACAATTCATCCAGTATTGGTGTAAATAAATTGTTTGTGATGATCAAATGATGTTTTCTCACGTAATGCGAACAATTTTTTGGTATTAATTATCCCGATAAGATAATTTTGCGTGCTTTTATCAACGTGACACTTTATTTTCAAGAGATATTTCGTTCTGAACACGGTAATCTCATTGAAAGTATACAACCGATCTTTTCTGTTACTTCATTCCATTCTGGAAAAGTTTGAAAGATGGAGAATGTGATAACGACTTTTCTTTTTCAAATTTGATTCCTTTCCTGGGACAGCAGAATTTTCCTGTCCATTGTTTTACTGGAATATTGAATGTTTTTGAAAATCTATTTGCTACGTCGGTTGATTATTTAGTACGAGTTGGGAATTTTGTGCTGAGGCAGGAAAATTTTCATCATTATACATTCCGAGGAAACAAGCACACTGTTTATTTTTGTTTCGTTTTTAATTGCATTTGAAATTATTAAAGTTCCGTGAAAGTAGAATAATAACCGTAAAACGGGGTGAATATGGTCATTTTGGAATAAATAGGATCACCCAAAGAATAAGTTGAATGAGTTCATATCTAACTACACGCAGGCCTGCGAAAGAATGAAAATTTTTGCCCCTATGATATATCATATTAGAAGAATGGAATTCTCATTCCCATACATCCTGACAACACCCTCAGGAGATTTTAGGAATATTACAATCTTGCAGATATATTTGACAACTTGGGATGGTCATAAATCCGCAAGAAAAAATCGTAGGTAACCGTTCAATAGTTTATTTTGAAGGGGAAGAATGCTATAAAGTGATGCAATTGGAAAGAAAGATCAAGAAAATTTTGTGCGTCCTGTGCATAACCTCAAAAGTGGCAAAAAACTGCATTTTCCGAATATATACCCTTGAATATCTCAAAATCCTGACGTGATAGCCCAATTCTGACTTTGTATTTGGATTCTACGCAGCAAATTACTTCAGAAAATGATCCTCAGCTGCAAAGGGGCGAAAATTTTCATTTTTTCGCAGGCCTGTGTTATTTTATCAATAGGAACGATGAATGCACTGTAAAAAATTGCTTCCTATATTCCATATAAATTTATGTGAAGGAATTAACGTATAAATTTTGTATTAATTTTCAAAACTTTTCTGACTTTTCATATGGAATTTTATGAGATTTCATACAGGATTATGATTCTTCATGCATCTTCATATGCATTCTGAAATACATTTTGCGGTGAATTTCACGAATTCATGATTGAACCAGATTTCAATTAAAACTTTCAAAATTTCCATTCATTTGATGTAGGCTATTTTTTATAGTGTGCTCACTATTCACCACTTTTATTATTTGAACCAATTAGTTGAGATTCTATTTAACATCTTTCCCCTTGCGTGATCTCATTCACTTCAATGAGATTCTACACAGTAAAAAATTTTATGTACATAAATATTAACATAAGAATTGTATCAAATGAACACAAAAATATTGAAAGGACACTGAAAAGCTATTAATTCGATGATTTTATATGTTATTTGGAACATAAACTCCGAGTGGACCGTTAGTGACATAGACTTTTCAGCTGTGTATTCATCCCGTTTTACGGTACTCGTTTTGTATTGTGAATTGTATGAATAATTATTACTCATATAAATAAATAGCAATATATTCGAAGATTGTCAAAGTGTAGATGCATATAGAAAGGATGAATTATGAATGTGTGTTGACAATTAGATCTTCGTGAAGTAAACTGGATTTATAAACATCATTATGCGTTAGCTGGTCAAGTTGTCTTTATGCGCAAGTGTCATAGACCAGGCAAAAATGCGAGCGAAGCGAGCATTTTTGAGATACTTGAATTGCGAGCGAAGCGAGCATCGTGTTGAACGTCCGATGGCGAGCGAAGCGAGCAATACTATCTAATCGCGAGCGTAGCGAGCGCCATAGACCTGGCGAAAATGCGAGCGAAGCGAGCATTGTTCAGACACTTGAATTGCGAGCGGAGCGAGCATCGTGTTGAACACCCGATGGCAAGCGAAGCGAGCAATAGCATCTGATCGCGAGCGCAGCGAGCGCCATAGATCTGGCAAAAATGCGAGCGAAGCGAGCATTTTTGAGATACTCGAATTGTGAGCGAAGCGAGCAATATCATCTGATCGCGAGCGCAGCGAGCGCCACAGACCTGCACTGAGAGAAGAGCGATTTGGAGGTTCAGTAAATAGTATTATATTTGATCGATAAATCTGAATATTACTGAACTTTCAGCGATGTTTCACGAAATTCCAAGAAACATTACTGAAATTTTGCTCTACATTACTCAGTGTTCTACAATCGTTATCATAGCATACAATATTCATAACCAAATTTGCTGTGTAACACTCAATTCCTAAACGTTTAGTAATTGAGTGACACACAGCGAATTTGGTCGTGAATATTGTATTATATAATAACGATTGTAGAACACTGAGTAATGTAAAGCAAAATTTCAATAATGTTTCTTGAAATTTCGTGAAACGTCGCTGAAAGTTCAGTAATATTCAGATTTATCGATCAAATATAATACTATTTACTGAACCTCCAAATCGCTCTTCTCTCAGTGTGGCAAAAATTCGAGTGAAGCCCCGGATAGCATGGGAAGATTTTCTAAACATTGGTAGAACGTACTTGCTCACACAGAGAACATTCAAAGGAGATCCCAGGACGTTCTAAGAACACCGCATGTATGTCCCAGGGACATACAAATGTTCCGTAATGTTCTATTCATCTTCACCCATTGTTGTGGGGACGTGTTCAATAAACATGTCAATGACGTTCTCCGATGCTACACGTATGTTAGTAAAGGTTAATTTCTATGAAAGTACGTTTGGAAAACATACGGTCACAGAAAAGAATTCTTGAAATGAGAAAATTTTTCTTGTCACTGGGCCAAAACTCAGTTTTTTCTTGAGCCTAGAAAATTTTACTCGAATTTGGGAAATTCTTTTTGAAATCAAAACGAACTTTTCTCGATTCAAGTAAAATTTTCTAGGAAATCTTTCAAGAAAAAAATGAGTTTTGTCCCAGTGACAAGAAAAATTTTCTCATTTCAAGAAATCTTTTCTGCGAGTGTAATAAGAAGGTTCCGTGTCGGATGAAAAGAATGTACCGGGAACGTATTCGGGTGCACTAAAAATGAAGGTTCTCCAAACATATCAAAACCTACCTCCCGGAGACCAAGAGGCGCAGAACTTAGGTTATGTTGCTAAAACGTCCAGAAGACTTCCGTTGTTATCTGGGGCGAGCAATACCTAGAATATCTGATCGCGAGCGTCATAAACTTCACGAAAATGGGAGCGTCATGAAAGCAAATTCTTGAAAAATTGTGCAACAAATTTCTCCTTGCACTCTGAAGATACTTACGGTGCCTAAATATAGTACACTCGAGAATGAATAAAAGTGAACTATTCTTATCTCTCCACTAATTAGTGAAAGAAACGTTTGCGATGTAGCTGCAAATTATTATACAATCTACAAACTGGTTTTTAGGCCATCTTAATGTTACTAACCATACTCCATTCTCGAGTATTCATTTTTATTGAAGAATATTTTTCTAGGTATACAAGAAAGAACACGCTTGAGAATTCAAATAAGATTCCTATGAGACAGGGATTGTGCTCGCAATCAACTTATATCGATAATTCTCGAACTCTCGAGAAATAAAAAGTCACTATTAGGATTCAAGAAAACAAAAAGTATCGTCGAGCATCAATTTTGATACAACGTATGCAACGTATACAACCTTTTATACTCAATAAATCTTTATCTTACGATACTAGGATTATTTTCCTTTCTCCTTTGCCCGATCATCTCGTTTGAATTCGAGGAAACATGTAAAATCGAATTTATCAATAATAGCTTGAGTGATATTTCAACTTGAGGGAACCGCGACTCGACATTTGACTTTTTATCATATTATCCGTGGTTGCCAACCGCGCACTAATAATGAGATGAATATAAAGAGCAAGATACAGAAAAAAACACAATCACACGCGATAACGACGACTACAGCGATACAACGATGACGAATAGGTAATCGGAGAATTCCAAAATTGTTCAATTCCTCTTTTTTTTTTGTCAAGTTTGACTTTGAACTCCGCGTGATTCCTTTCCCATTATTATTTACAACTTAGCCTTGGAATTCATATCAGCCTTGACCAACAAACAAAATAAGTTGAATCATCATTTGTGTCACTCGCAAAATACATTATTCGCGATTCAATACCGTATGTATACGTGTTGTACGTATAGTAGTATATTGTATGAAATCTAGGGAATGGTTGGACGTTGTTCCGACGTTATGCAAGCACCTCGCCTTCTAGTATCAGAGTATTATGTAGCAGGCACGATGGTCTAGTAACCTATACGTGGCGACATCGTTGTACCCGCCTCTATTACCTCTTTTATCTGTAGAACATACCGAACGGAACGCGCGCGACGTTAAAAGTCATGGTCGGTGAAAGTATCAAAGAGTAGCAGCAACAGCAGCAGCCGCAGCAGCAAGAGGTAGACAGCTACAGCACCAACAGCAACAACAACATACAACTGCAACATACTATATTCAGTATGTATCACAGATATGCGACTTTGCTTGCCTCTTCTTTCCTCTCTTTCTCTCCTCATTATTGTACAGTGCGGCGAACGTGCTTGTTCGCATACAAGCGTACATCGGAGAAACCAGCAGCGTGTACCTCGTACACCACGGTCCCTCCCAACCGGTTACAATCATTATAAAATACAAAAAAATAAAACCCATAATATCCACGGTTAGTCACGATAGGGGTAGGGAATCAAAACTTCTACACCCGACCATAATTAAAATCTCGAAACATTCGATATCTATCGCGATTCTCTGGTACAACGCATTCAATTCATTTCACATTACTCACTTCCAGCGGAGAAAAACTGATAGAATCAAATCGATTACCACCGCTTCCTCTCATCCTTACCTGCAACAAAAAGCAAAAAACAAACAAATATTATTATTCTATTCATTTCAAGAGATAAAGAAGAACCTTAAAAGTATTCAACATCGCCACACCCGAGGGAATGAATCGCGAATATACGCGAATATATAGTCGAAGAGATATCTTCGTGTATCATTGAAATGATCTGCATTCCAAGGACAAATATTACATACATTTATTCCATTCTTATTCTACGTTACTATGCAAAGTCTACCAAGTACGAGTATCTGTGTTACTAGAATACATCGCGTCTCTTTCACGATACTATCAAACGAATGTAGGATACTATACATAAAAAATAATACAGCCCGATACGATGTACGACGCTTGATATTTCCCTACAAAGTAGAATAACTTGAAATAGGAGTTTACGGAATAACGATGATTTCCATTAAACACAGATTTGTATGAAACGAACGTGTACACCCCATCCGAGATTCAACCGTCCGTATCTCGCGGAACTTACACTTGTCTCGTGTTCCTAAATCGAGAAAAGTCAAATGTTTTTACAAAGAACAGTATATTTCCGGCGGAGATCTCAGCCTGCAGGTAGTCAGACATTCCTCTCCGAGTAAGAGGAAAGGAGAAACCCAGAGGGAAAGAGAGAACGAGAGATCCTGTTCCTCCGAGCTCTCTTATGTTTATGTTGTCGAGAGAACACGAAGAACCTGCAGAGAAACTACCTTGCCTCCTCTGCCGTATACCTTGATATAGCCAAGTTGTTGTACGTGTTAAGACACGCGGAGTTCGAATCCCCTGTCCCGTCTATCCACGTAGTATAGCGTGTATAGCTAGTTAGGCAAATCTCAAGCCGAGGAGAAAAATAATGAATAACTGCATACTAAATAGAGTAAAGGTATACGACGCATGAAGCGTGCATGGATACTTAGAAGCGAAAAGGTATTCCTCCAAGTTATTCAAAGATTTGTACTTTTCAATAACAATATCCAACTCGAGAGCGATTTATTTTGACAGATGTCGTATCTCGTATTCGAAGACTCGTCGATTCTGAAATCGATAAAAATAACCAGGCTCTTGACACTTTTCGTTTCTCAAGAATAAAGGCTTTTCATATAGGTGCGAGGAAAAATGAAAGTTGGTGTATACGTAGAGGTGTTTGAGAAACGCAACTGAATGGGTTTGTTTGGATCAGAACTTTGAACCTGGTAAACATATCTCTTTTCGAGAATTATCAAAGACATTATTCTACGTTGAATTTGAAATTGTGTTCCCTGAGATCTATGAAAACATTTTTCAAAATACATACACAGGTAATGAAATTTATGTGAAAAGAAATCGATGAGCAGCGCATAAATTTATCTTCATACCAAGGTACTTTGCTCGGTTGGAACACTGAAGTGCTGAGTCAATCCATTGGTTATACTTTTATTCATTTTATCATTGTTAATATCATTGCTATTCTAGGTCGGATTGCGTGAAAAGTAGGGAAATCCCTGGATACAACACAATTATTAGAGATAATAGGGTCTACTTAATAGGCCTCATAATGTATTGGATTTTTCCTGGAAAGTATCCGACTGTCTAATTACAATTACTACAATCATTGGGCTGCACGAAAGTTACTTGGAACAGGCTTCAACTGCGCAGAGCGGCCCTTACACGGAGAGAAATTTGATGGTTGAAAGTGTTAAAATACGTAGGTAATATCATTATCAAAATTGGGAAACTGAAACTATTGGGAATAGCTTGGAAATAGAATTATCACGATGGTAAACTTCACTTTGTGAAAAATTTCAAAATTTCTTCAGGAAAACTAACAAAGGTAATATTGATGATTCCAGGCAGTGCTAATACTTTTTACCATTAGCGATCTTAATGTTTCCTTACACCTCATTTCAAGATTCTCGCAAGCAAGAGCTCTAAAAATCGAAGCAAAGGCAATCATTTTCACCATCAATGATGGTAATATCATTCACTAAAATGAAAAAGAAATTTACTTGCAAAAACATATTTCCAGGCACATTTGTGAGTTCATGTTGTCCAACCTTCGAGTTATTACCACCATATTTGTTGATTGCAATCATGTTATTTTTAATACATTCTTGAGTACAGTTTAAAATGAAAAATCCTAATCACGCGGAGGGGATTCGAACTTAAGAATAATGTACTTATATCTGCCTATAAACTTTACAATTAAAGCCATTTTACTACGCTCGCACTTATGAATTCGCTGTTTTGAAGTTTCATTGAAAGACTAAACGAGGGAACGTAAACTGGACAACTCGTTGTGTGCGATAATTGTGAGAAAATCTCAAGCGCTGTTGGAAAATATTACCATCGGCGCTTGTATTATACCGACCCGTCATTGGTAGTAAATGTGATTCGTGGCTTTCAAAATTCAGAATAGTTGTTCAAACAAAACCTATTATTGTCAAGTGGTGATAATTTCCATTAGAAAAGGTATTTATTTCGTTTCTTCATAGCTGTTATTACTGAAATAGATTTTCTCACGCTAAATCTTGATTTTTACCATCGTGGCTGACGATTATTTACTAATTTCCAAATTACTGTCGATATTTTCCAATAATACTAGTTCATGACAAAAAATAGTAATCTTCACAATTAAATTTTTCTCCGTATAGTTTCTCTCTTATCTCGTCTTTTAGATCAACTAATGAACTTTTCTAGCTACATTCGATCATTGGGGTCATATTAAAATTTTTCAAGTGAGATTTCACTCTTTGGCCAGCCGGGAGTAAGTTTGTGAAATTTTCACGTAAGATTTGCGCTCTTTTAGAGCGATAGTCTGAGCTTTGAGGTTGGAAACTTACAACCACTCCAATTCCGTAGTGAATTTTTTGCTTAAGAAGAGTGAGAGTCTTAACTCGGAAGTGAAACTTGAGATTCTTCTATCTCTCAGATTTAGAGAGAACGTGACTGCCCCGGTAAAATTTATCATAGCGATTGTCTAGCACTTTTCAGCGAGTCACTAGACAGGACCTTGACATTGATTATAAGGTGGATAGAGCCATTTCCGCTAGAGTGATTATTATCGAGACCATTACAGATGAATTATCTCTTCTAATTTAGCATCGGGAGATGACGAATATATACCTTTTCTAGTTCAATATAAGCGTTGTTATATTTTTTTATACCGTTAAGTTTGCCAAATATGGAAATGTTACATTTTAAGAACGCCACGATGAACAAGAATTGAAAAACACACCTGATTTGAATGAATTTTTGAGAATTAATCGACTACAGAGCAAAGTTACCGTTGAAAATCTTTCAAAGCCTTATAAAAATAATTCCTCCACTTTCAAAATTCCCTGAAAATTGTCAAAACATAACGGTTCGATTGTCAATGGAATGAAACATGATCGATAGAAAAACCCGGTTACGATCCGGTTCTGAACTTTCATTATACGCAGTTATTATGCATTCAAATATTATCTTTAAATTCAGCTGACACATCTCTCCACAAATTGGTTACCCATCGAAATGTGTTGTTAACTGTGCTCGTAACTGTATTCGTAACCGAAAATACAGTGATAAAGTTATTTTAATAATTGAACATTCATATTTTCCTCACCGCACATACGAAAAGAATAATAAAACCCACGAAATCATTTTAAATTGAGAACAGCGTTTAAGAATATATAAGATAATACTCAACTAATACGAGATAAGTGTTTGGAGAGAAGAAACAAAATGATGTACGAGGAGGTTGCAGGGTTTCGAACATATTTACGTGCTTATGACGTACGTTCGTGGATTTTTTTCATTTTTGTTTTTTTCTTTTTAAATTTTTTCAATTGTACATACGTGTACGTATAAATAGGCACATTAAGATACCGGATAGGAGATACACACCAAGCATCTCTCCTGTACAAGCCAGAGTCAAGGTCGTGCAGTGTTCCACCGCTCTACTCAACCTCTTCTCGTCTTGCTGTTTGCGAGAAGAGAGGCGAAAGGGAGAAAAGATAGAGGGAAGCAGATGATAATATGGAAGAAGAGAGAAAAAGGTAGATACTAACCGGTATGAGAGACTAAAATTCTATCGAGTTGGAGAGTAGCGATGTAGAGTGAGAAATGAAAGAGGAAGGGGAGGTTCTTCGTGGCTGGCCGAGTGGATGGATGATCGCTTGGCTGGGTTGTATACTTATATAGGCTATGCAACGCGATAGTTTGCGTCGTCTTGTTGTTCTCGTATACTCATGCACCCTGGAAAACCTTCCATCCTCGAATGGATTCGAAATATTGTAAACAAAAATCCCACTCCGAAGTTTTCAATCTTGGAGTCAAAATTGCATAGATATCCAACATACTCTTGAAATTTGAAATTTCCATGTAAATTCAAACGAAAGGTAGGTTCCTCTCTGGGGCTGGCTAAGGAGTTGATTCTCAATCCAACAAGGTGGAATAATCTGACTCCTTAGACAACCAAACAGGAACCTGCCTATTTGGAAGTGGAAACACGAGCCACTACTGACTGAGTTGCCAGAATTGTCAGTACACTGACAAAAAATTCAGAAAAAATGGTTGAAGCCGAAATTAACCATATATTCTGGTTATCACACTAAAAAAAAAAATGTAGTTTTTCTAACCTGGGAGATGTAGTTAATTTTGGCTTCAACCATTTTTTCTGGATGTCACAATCATATTTTCTGGTGAATAGCACTAGATTTCAAGTTATTGCAATTACGGGTGTTCCAATTAGACCATGTTTCTGCCAGCGTACTGGCAATCTCACAGCCACTCCAATTCTAGAGTGAAGTTTCCAGTTTTAAAAGAGTGAGAGTCCACTCGAAATGAATGAAGCTCCCACCCGAAGCGGACTGCACTGTAAAAAATGTGGGGGGTTTTTCTTCACACTGTTGGTGGATTCCGTCTCCTCATCAAGGAAAACTCTACCAAATTATGGGCAAGAATTACCCATCTATAGAGGAACTTTGCTGCCACTATTTTTTGGGGAAAAATTCCACAATCAGTTTTTACAGTGTGGCATTCCAGTGTGCACGAACATTCAGCCAACTTCAGCCCTCTCATGGCGCTAAATTGGCCAGCGTTTGCCAAAAATGGGCTGAAATTGGCCCAATGTTGATGGCACACAGGGTTGTATTCCAAAATTATCGCAATTTCCATGTTCTTGAAATTGGAGCGTTTATCGAACCAAATTAGTCATCGAATAACGAGACACTCAAGACCCAAAATCTTGCAACACATTCTTTCAACGATGTTTCCAGTTCCAAGAAGCTAAATCGAGAAGATGAATAACGATCGTTCATCAAATTTTGTAGGTTCGATTTTTCGTTTCGTTTCTATAAACGATTGAAACTCCAACATCAATTTTCCATATCTTCTCAATTGCCCTGTGATCATCTCATTTCACCATAATATCGCAATTCCAGCAGAAATCACTGTAGTTGATCTCAAGGTCTGGCTAGGGCAGGTAAAAGCCTGAAAGACATGGAAAAAAATAATTAGCTATTATTCGAATAGCTAAAAATCATCTAAGCAGCTGAATTATTCAGCTATCCAAATATCAACCTCAAAACCTGTGCAATCACGGTTACGATTTCCTTTACTGTGACAGCTGATTAATAGCTACAGTTGCAATTATTTCAACGAAAACAGTGAAAAAAGGGACTAGCTGCTACAGGTATTTCATTGTTTTCCGTGGAGAATGACTAAAGTAATTTTTGCTAGAACAATTAGTTCAATTTACCACTCACCAGGGAGTAAAATATTAATATTGACCAAAGGCTGCTAGTTAGATTGACCCCATCGGTTATCGCCTAGCTCCTCGTTATAAAATAATGGAAGATAATACAAAATATTACACCTCCGTGCGTCCGATCTATTCCATCCATATAAATTATAAGATCCATTATTACTTGGTCGCAAAAGTATATCCCAACCACCTAATTGGATGTCATAACCATTTATTGGATACTATATACCCACTGTATCGTACGCGATAAATCGAACAGTTATGTATCGTTCGAAACAAGATGGTGTTAGGAAGATTCGATGAACGGTCGCGACATCCAATTAGCCGAAACAATTGGTTTCTTAGACCATAACCAGATGAAGATAAAATACTGATTCCGTGGCTATTTCCAGATCAGGATCTAATAATTCATTCCAGTTCGAATTCTATGCCGATCTTCAATGGAAAATCTTCTCAAATTGCATAGAGAAAAGGATTATGAAGATTTCAATAAAATTCGGAGCAAGAGATAAGAAAGATGATGAGCATCGAAAAGCTCATGACCTCCTCTCGATGTCTGTTTGGATTGAAAATAGAGTTTCTTGAACTCGAGTCTTTCGACTAATTAAATCTCTCATCGGAACACCTGTTTGATAAATGGGGACCGTCCGTGTGTTGGCTTTCAACATTTCTTTTTCTCATGACGTGCTCGTGTTCACGAGGTCTCTCGCGTCTCGAGTAAAAGTGACCCACTAACCCATTTTTCCTCAAACGATTTCTTCTCTTTCCCCCTGGTTGTCAGTGATCATCCTTTTTCCGACCATCACCGCCGCTACTCCTTCCGGTACCTACCTACCTACCTACCTACCTACCTACCTACCTACCTACTCGTATGACGTACGGATAAAAATAAGAACAAGCACGTGTCACAGGTTTCTCCCACTCCGTTAATCGCACCCTCTCTAACGATTCATGTAGAAAATACGAAAATAGAGAGAAGAGGAACTGTGACATTTTTTATGCCCTTTTCTTTTCACCGAAAAAAGGAAGGAGAAAAATCTTTGATTAGATTTTATCGAAATTCACATTCGCGTTATCGGAAATGATTTTTTAATTCTAGAGAATAACGGTGAATTCTAACGGTCGACGGAAAATTTGTAATTCAATATCACAATTTAGGATTAAATAGTGAAATTTAGAATCCAAGATTGAAATAGAGAGGATAGTTGCATAACTATGTCCTTGAAATTCTCTTGAAACTATGGAAAAATATGAATGTAATTGTAGAGGGAAATCTAATTGGTTGCATTGAGATTTAGAGGATAGTACGTATATTAGAGACATCTGTACCGTCGACAACGACGACAACGACGACGACACCCGAATGATCGTTTGACCTATCTTCGTAGCAATTAGGTGATATAATTTGCCTCTTGCGAATCGTTGAATAGTTTAGAGGAGTACGCGAACTTCGTCGAGCGATTCGTAATCGTGTACTTACACATACATGATAAAACTCACCAACGAGAGCTAACGCTAGAGAGAAAAAGAGGGGAAACGCCGTGGAAGGAGAAGGACAAGGTAGAGCAGGGAGTGGGAAAAAGAAGAGAAAAGAGGAGAGGAAACGAATATGGTAGGTGGCGAGAAACGTCGATGAAAACGGAACGACCGTGACCTACTTTCCGGGTCACCGCTTCGTCAGTGCGACGGACACAATGGCTCCACCACCGCCGCCGCCACCGCCACCACCACCACCGCTGCCGTTATTACCATCATCACCAGCCATTGCCTTTCTGCCGTCCATTGCACCGAAATACACTTGTGACGGCGTGAACACCCGCTCCATATAAAATGATTAATCACTTAATGTGTGCGCGACGCACACGTGTTCTAATGATTCACAATACACGTTATTAGAACTTATCTGTGATTCGATTCACGTGTGTGAGCGCGTAATAACTCGTAATATTTCGTAACTGAAGAGTTGAAAAACATTTGTCCCTGGATTGCAAACGAAATGTTGCATTTCCACATTAGGAATGAGAAAAAAAAGGGTAAAGATTGAAATCCTTATCAACAGATCGAAGACATCGCGCACTGTAGAAAATATTCGCGAATTTCCGTGCAGAAAAGTATGGTGAAAAACTTACAGATTGGTAAATTTCCAAACAATTTTTGTGATTTCCCAGAAAAGATTTGTCAATTGACAAAAATTCTTTGTAATTTCACCCACTATGTTTGTCAACTTACCAAAAAATGTTAGATAAAAAACACTTCCAAACCTTTTTTGGGAAGTTTTTTTTACAGTGCGGATCATAGAAGATGATCGGTCAACATTAGTTCAATATGTTGCTGAAGTTTGAATCGTTTATAAAAATTAAATGAAAATTCAAACTCATAAGATCTGATGACTGATCGTTATCTAAATTTTCAAATTAATCCTTTGGAATCGAAAACATTGTTCCAAAAAAGTATTGCACAATTTTGGGTCTCCGACAGTTGAGTATTTTGTTATTCAAGTACTAATTCTTTTCGATAAACGATTCGACCTCCAGCAACAGAGTTTAATGAATTACTATTCAAATAGTAATTTTGTTTCTTGAAATCTGTTAATCAAGATTGTAATTTTCACGCTTTCTTTTATTTCAGCACTGTGAAAAAAAGTTGTTGAATTCCAAACAAAAATGCTTGGGCATTTACAATCTTGTTTTGGGAAAATAATTTTCCAACGTTGTTTGTGGATTGACAAACAAAAGTTCGGGAAGTTTCAAAAATCTACGATAATTGAATTTTTAATAAAAATTTACGATAATTTCTAAAGAAAGTTTGTGTAAAGAACTGCCAAACTTTCTTTGGCAGTTTTGAGAGTATTCTTTTTACAGTGAGTGTACAGAACTGAATATCGTTTTTTTTTTGTATTCCTTCGAAAAATCAGAGTACTATAGAGATAGAATCTACAGGAAGGTGAAGATCGAGTATTGTCAAGGACAGTACTTGAAATTCCCAGTCATCGAACTGGAATGCCTCACATCTGTGAAAATATAAAAAATATATCAAATATAAAAATCCTACAGTTTTGTGTTGGGTTAAAAAGTGTCTACATTTCCCTATAAAAAAGAACCCAGAGCCAATTTATTTCTCGTAACAGCTAAAATTTAGCTGCAGGAGATAACCACATGAGAAAGGATTTTTAGCTGTATCATGCAGCAAAATTTGAGCTACCATAAACGGAGAAAAAAAATATACCACTTTTTCCTATTTTGCTTGCTAAACCAGAAACAGGAAGGTTTGTAAAATGGATTTTTACATGAAAATACGAGAGATTACGAATGAATAACTGGATTTCACTATACGCTTTATGAAATTTAACGTTCAGCGTTGAAAATTTCAATCCTACCTACTACTTTTCCTACAATATTCGTAATCTTTCGTATTTTTGTGTAAAAAGTCATTTTACAAGCCTTCCTGTTTCTAGTTCACTAAGAAAAATAACAGAAATTCTTATATTTTCGAGCGGCATTTTTCTCCGTGTAGCTGAAGATTTAAGCACCCACGGAACAGTTATTTTCTTAGCACCAATCATTGAAATTTAGCTGACGGCTAAAAATTTTTGCTGCAGCAACTAAAATTTAGTTATAGAAGCTACAAAAATCACTGTCCATCTCACAACTGATTCCTTTTTGCAGTGCATATGCCTTTTTTTGCAACCAAAGTAATTTGAGAGGTTTTTTTTTTAAATTCATTGGAATCCCAGGTCTTTAAGGGCTTTTATAAACTTCACAACAAATGTTTGTTCAAAGTGAACAATCAACGGACAAAAAATTATGAAAAATCACGAGAATCACCAGCAACGTCATAATAGGTTTTGTATCTTGCCTGAATTTTCAAAAAATCTGCCGACTCTGCATGGAATCCCCCGAAAACTTTTCATAATTCTCACAAGGTCGATCGCGGATAATAGATTCGTTTGAGGAACAAGCCGAAATATATAATTTCGGAATGGATTTCAGCCAAGGATGAGTCATGATGTTTCAGTCGATGACAAGGAATCCATTCTACATTGTACAAAATCATTGTAGAATTTTCCCCCAAAACATGGTGGCGGCAAAGTTCCTCTACAGATGGGGAATTTTTCACCATAATTTGGTGGACTGTTCCTTCAATTGTGGAAGATTCAACACCCGAAGAACAAAATAATTCTCCAAAGCGGTGGAAAAACTCCTCACACTCATTTTTGATGAAAAAATAATTCCCACGCGATAAGGGGACGAAATCCACCAACAGTGTGGAGAAGAACTGCCTACATTTTCTACAATGTACTCTCTAAAATTTTTAGAGTGAGATTTCACTCTTCAGCCAGTTCAAAATGAGTTTGTCTCTTTTGGAGTGATATTCTAAGGTTTGAGGTTAGAAACTCACAGCCACGAAAATTCTAGAGTAAGGGTTCACTCGAAACGAGTGAAAATCCCCCTCGAATCGGACTGGCTTACTTAGACTTAGTGGAGTGAAACCCGTGATTTTTCACTCTTTCAGATTCAGAGAGTAGGCTATATTTACTTGCAAAACAATTGTGGGAAGTTTCCCCCGATCGCAATAGTTAATGCTGCTCTTCAATCGTGCACTGTAAAAAGTCCGGCTGAACGTGGCTGCATCCCATTTCCCTGTTTCCCATTCTGTCGGCATACGTTTTTGGTGCTTATGTTCACATAAAACAAGCCTGGTTTTGGCTGCATCTTGAAATAAGCTCATATTCTGGATGAAAACAGGTTCTACTCTTTACTGTGTCGGGAAATTATTTTTTCATCACAAGAAATAAAAGATTCCCCTTTTCCTTGAAGAACTAGTCCACTTTTTACGCGATGAATTCTTCGAAAAATGAAAGAAACTTCACTAAATCATGGTGAGAAGTTTCACATTCATACATTGAAAGAATTACCTTGTAAAAATTACCGTGAAATGCCAGTACTCCTCGAAAGACAAGTAAAAATTTTTGCTCTATGCAGCCTGTCAAAGTGAGTGAGTTTTCAAACAGTTGAGGGTGATAATTTCGATAAGTTTTACAAAATGCACAGTAATATTTTCAAGAATTCCTATTTGTCCCTTGATCACTGGAATCTCACGGTAATTTTTCAATTAAAATTCTCTCAGTGTAGAGGAACTTCGCTTCCAACCATGTTTTGACCAGAAATTCCTCAATTAATTTTCAGAATGTACATTCCTGGAATTTTTGTTCGGGAAAACCAAAATGAAACATAATCCTAATAAATCGCTCAATTAACTGATCGAACGTAACACCAACGTAATCGGAAGGTTATAAAATCCGATCGATACCCTCTATTGGGATTATTCAATCCCCTAATGCTTGTCCCTTCTTTCGTGTGAGATCGCAGTTTTATTGAAGAAATCTTTAATTTTCGTTAATTCTCTATCAACATTTATTATGAACAATCATTATCTTCCGACAATGAAATTCAATGAAACACAAGGTAAAATATAAATATCGTCACGAAATAGCGTGGGTTACAAACATTATCCGAAGAACAAAAGGATGAAAAGGGTAATTCTTTACGTCAGAAACGACCTTTGCCTTTCGCCGTTGATCGGCTCGACGTAATTCAAAATTTCGATCCTAAATTTCATCATAATCCCTCACCGGAACCCCCGACGTAGAAAACATTCACTTTACCATGAAATTCAGTGGATTTCGTTTTGGTGTTTATGATTCCAATTGAAAGGAGAATCCCCCGGGACTCGTTATATTTCGATCCTCGGGATTCCGAATAAAGGGAGGTTAATTGAAATAAACAGGATAAATGAAACCAATTCCAATTAATCCAAGTATTCTAATTCGAGAGACGTTTTATTCTGTCATCATTATCGATCTCCTCCACCACCTAATGAGGCAAAATTCGTCACGGAATTACGTCTTTTATTGAAATGGGGAAAGTAGGTTAACATCGCTCGTATTCTTATCGGTAAGCGCTGATATATTATCGTTCGAAGGAAAAAGAGCAAAAGAAAATTATATTTATCATATAAATAAATCATTTCAATCATCTTCTCCAACTCAATCTAAATAATTAATAACAACGATATGTGTATTTAATTTACCAACACACATTCCTCATCTGATTCCCGACGATCGATCGATTGAACACAACAAGGTACTCCACCTCTTTTTTCCTCTTCTTTCTATCTCTTAAAGGTGCTGCAGGCCTTGGAATTGAATGAAGAAAAAGGTCAAATACAACTTTCTTCTTGATAAACGCGAACCCTAATTCCTTTAAAAATAGACGAGGCGAATGGCTTCTACGGAGCTACGAACCTACGAACCTACGAAAAAAAGGGAAGTCATGGGTGTGGCGTGATTCGAAAAAGAAGGAGAAGGAACAAGAGGAGGAGAAGAAGAAGAAGAAGAAGAAGAAGAAGAAAGGCGGTGGTGAGAAAGCAAATGTGAAAGCAAAAAACAAGACCCAAATATCGACCTGGTCCACTACCAACTCTCTACTTACAACTCGGGTCGATAAACGACCTTTAAAGGTGACCGACCTACCCAACCGACAGCTGACATTCTATATTCCTCCACCTCATGATACGTCTCTCTTGTGTTTTACACGCCTCTGTATACACATACATATAAATCGTTTATCACGTGTAACATCGGAAGCTATCATTGATTTTTTCATGTGTTCAACGTAAGAAACGATACATAATTTAACTTTTCTACCATAGATTCAAAACCCGAGCGTCCAGATCGTGTCATCTATCGCCAAGTTCATTTTTCTTTTCTCTTCGAAAGTGAATTGTCGTGTCAATGTAATGACGAGGAAACGACGGTAACAACGACAACACCTCGAATACCCCTCGACGGTGCTTTTTACGAATACTCTGCGTGTACATTCTTCATCGATTACAAAGCCGCCTTTTCATCCGTCCTTGAAGAACAGAAACGTAAAAAACAAACCATGGACTCTTTTTTGTTCTCTCTCTCTCTCTCTCTCTTCTTTTTTTATTTAAAAATATCGTTGCAGCAAGAAGAACGGAACGTTAGGTAATGAATTCTAAAGTTGACGGCGACAAAACAAAAAAAAAACAAAAAGAGGAGAAAAGAAGAAGAGAAAGAATTCAAGACCGCTCATAAATCATTGTAGAATATTTTTGTAAATTCAGTCGAAAATTTTAGAACGAACATCAAAGCGTCCACGACGTAGGTATAAATGTATCCTCTCGTTATGAGAAAATAGAACAATTTGCTAAAATAATCATTCTTTACCTGAAAAATACATGCTAGATGGGGTGTTATCATTGAAATCCAATAAATCCCTATCAGAAAATAGCCTCGACGTCGCGTTTTTTGACCAAAAACATTCATTTACTTTGAAGAAGACTCTTCACGTAGCTCTGCTAGCAGTGTAATCGCCAAAGAATAAAACTGGTTCCGGTTTTCAATCGCCAATAAAAAAATCCGAGAAACAACCGCCAGTGATCGTGTACGTGAGATATTTCATTCGCATAATTTATGTCCCGTCGAGTTATTAATAACGATATCGTTTGCCGGTGACGTAGGTCACGCACTGTCACATGTATCCCTCACTTGTACAAATGTGGCTAAATTTCGTTATTTCGGTTTATTCATCGTTTGTAATACGACACCACCCGCCGCCTTGTCACGGTCTTGGTCGTTTTGACGGATAAAAAACAAACAAAAAACTCTCGTATCCGGAACGCTTGCCAAAATTTGTCCCACTAAAAATCAAATTTCCATCACCCCGGATGATACTTCCATCTTTATTCGAAGCATAACATGTTGTTGATCTCTTTGAGGATCATTATTCAATAACTTTTCAAGTCCTTTTTCATCTGCTTGTAACTGCGCAAATAGAATTTTTAAAATCTCGCGAAGGATTGCACGAAAAAACATAATTAGCTGTGAGATGGATAACTTATTTTCTACCTACTGCAGCAGAATTTCAACTAATTTTGCTGAGAAATTAGCTGTCCTGTGGGTGCTGAAATATAATAGCTCAAATTTTATTTCCATGTGTGACAGGTGGGGGAGAAATATTGTGAGAAATATGGGCAGTTATCTTGGACAATTCGTTGAAGTATTTCTCCTTCTAACCGTGAGAAATTTTATGTTATTGACGTTTGAATCGTTTATAGAAACGAAATGAAAATTCAAACTCACAAAATATGATGAATCATCGTTGTTGATCTTCTCGAATTAACTTTTCGGAACTGGAAACATCGCTTGCGGAATATACGGTAAGATTCCAGGTCTTTAACAGGTGAGTATTTCGTTATTTGCTCACTACTTCGTTTCAATAAACGATTCAAACTTCAAAAAAATGACATAGCTGTGGCAGCTACTCACTTTTTCAGCACCCTCTTTTTATTTCTATAGCTCAAATAATTCCAACTGGAGTGATTTTTCAGCTACCACAGTGAAAAATCGTAGCTGTAACTGCAAAGGTTTTATGATTGGTATTTGGATAGCCAAATAATTTAGCTGTTGAATTTTTGCTGCGACAGCTAAAAAATGGCTCTCATTTCAGTAACAAGAAATGTCGACCTTAATTTAAAGGAATAAAGAATTTTTGGTGTTTAGTCTTCTAAAATAACACGAACTTTTCTTGCTGCCCACACCACGTCCTGGAGGAAAATTCCACAATTATTTTTCAAAATGAGAATCCAAATACATTCTTCAAGCAGATGAATGATTGAAAACAAAAAATCTGGTTGTATAGCTACTATCAAAAAAGCCTCAGGTGTGTGGCCTTAGCACGTTGGTCACTGTAACTAAATATTTATTTCGCTGTATCCAACTGAGAAATTCGAGAACTACAATTAAATCGTTTTTTCGGTGTCATATTAATTCCCTTTGTTTCAAGCCAAACTTCCATCAAGAATATATATTCGTAGTTCCAATTGTTTCCGCTGAAAACTCTTGTCCTCCAACAATCATTAAGTGTGACCATGAATTATTCCCTCTCCCTCTATCTGTTTCTCCCTCCCCCGCCGTATTACGTATTCCCTAAACAAACGGTGAATAAACGTAAACAAATGATAAGAATTCAAAGTGAAAAGGATGAAGAGAAAAAAGAAGCGAACGAGTGATCTGGGATCGTAAAGGGAAGAATGACCCGTGGAAACGTGTTGAAGAGGAAGAATGTAAAGGAAAGAAAGAGCGAGAACGATATGCGTTCTCCTTACTTCCCTTGCCACAAGTTGAAATAAGTACGAACGACAAATGAGACAACAATAGCGCCAGAGAACTATTACTCCGTGCGTGACCTAGAGACTTAGTTCGCCGTCCATGTGTCTGTTCGGCTTGCTGGTTATTAATAAACCCAGTTGAATATACCCAGAAAGTCGACCAACCTCTAATCAGACTTTGGTTTGACGTAATCGAGAAGAGAGAAAGAGAACGCGTATCAGTGGAAAGACTTGCATCGCCGAGTAATGTACGCGACGATGATGATAATAGCACTTCACGACGCATATTGGGCGGTGACCTAGAAACTCACCGCTCTGACGGATCATTTAGAAACTTTGGGTTATTGAATCAATTCCCAACGCCTACACGGAAAAAAATGATTCCCTAATATTTGGATGGTTAAAAACATTAGCTATATGAGAGATACCGTTTATCTGTCACAGTACCAATATTTTAGCTGTCAGTTACAAACTCTGGTCGTTGCAGCTAATAAATCATTCAAAAAGTTGAAATAAAAATGTAAGTAGGGAAAAACAATATCAATCGCGATTCATTGTTCGGATGAATCGCTTCATCCCCTTGAATTTGAAACATGGAAACAAACGTTGAAACCTTGAATGCAAATTTGCTATCTACTCCGGATTGTAACGTCGTTTGCGTTTCCGTTGCGGCTTTCAATCAAAATTCCAAACCGAGGAAATACGAGATCTCAAATCCAATCGAAGTATGAATATTTGGCGTTAATCCAATTCGGGAGGGTATAGATGGTAAAAGGGTCGAATGATGACAATCATTTCTTCTAAATCTTTCCGATTTTTCAATTCTGTCAAAAATAACAGTAGAATGAATTTCAGCGGGGAACGCATCGAACACTCCCTATAAAATTTCTGAGGGAATTTATGAGAATTCTGCAACAGCTAAATTTCAGATAACTTTTGTCACTATAGCTAAATTTTAGCTATTCATAATGTTTCTTCATATATTCTCGCGTACTTGTTCTGCTCAAACGAATTGACTGAAGATCAGCTAACGAGAGCATTTTTCAACTGTCACCAACTACCTTATTTGGCTATCCAAACATCAACCAAAAAACCTGTGTGTTTAAAAAACACATTGTTAAAAAGAATTCCCCGGTACCCAGGAACTGAAAAATTTCTGTTGCACCGGAATTTTTCCGTGTTTCACTTGAAATTTCATGTCTCTCACTTCAATTTCGCAGCACAAATGTACAGGTTCATTGCTTCCAGTACGGTACTGGAAGTTTTTCATAGATTTTTTCACAGTGCAGCTATACGATTCATAGCTGCGAAAAAAGGTCAATAGCTACCCCAGCGAATTCATTTCCTTGCCTGTGTCTCATCCAGTGTGGAAATCTCTCCCAGGCTCATCATCCCTACTTGAAAAGTGGCCCCAACATGGCATGTTACGCTTTTCAATCAAATATCCAGGCAAAACAATGGTTGCCAACTCAGGATCTATATGGGCTTTGGGTGGGCATACCTGGATTGAAATATTCCAGGAATATACTGGCAACCCCAACTGGGGCCCACATGGGCCGTGGGTAGACAACCTTGTATTGGATGTCTAAGATATACCTCTTCGGGGCCAGGGCCTACCTTAGGATGCCCAGGATTGATTTCCACACGGGATGTTAAACCCTGTTCCGATGACGAAAGGAAACTCTGAATGACTGCGATTTTTTGTCAATCGTACTTGAAACGAAAACGCTCACAGTTGAGAGTCATAAGGGTTTCAATCTGGTCCCTCGAATCGTATCAAGATGTGATGACCTAGAAACACGATTTGGGACGATTACATTCGTTGTTTTGCTCGATGAATAATTTTTATATTCGCCCGAGAGTCAAATTCGGTCGAATGGACCGTCAAAGTGTTCTTGGTTCTTCTCTCGATAGAATTATATATCCTAGAGTACTTTCGAGAAGTGGGAATCGAATTGACCTAGATGGAAGAAATTTAGAGCATTGAAACACGGAAGTGTGCATGGTGTTTTGTTAACACACTCTTCACGATCATTTGCGTTTACAATAAAAAAAATAGAAAAATAAAAAAACGCATTACAAGAGACAAAAAAAAGCCTGGATTGATCGGAAGGAAGGAGGAATTGAATCCAACTGAAATTCGAATCAACCGAACGAGCGCTGATTGTGAACTACTATTGTTCGAATCCAATTAATTCTCAAAAGAAGCGCAATTATATCGCTCGATGAAATTCGTTAGGAAAAAGATCCGTGAGATGTTTTTCGAGTTTCCTACGAATTAAAGTTTGGAAATTGGGTCAAGAAATGATTTGTATCCCCCAAAGTCGAGTTGAATATCAAATTGAAGTTTCGAATTTCGAATGAAACTCGTCATAATTCAGTTGAGTTGACGAAAATAATCGAAAGAGTTTTCGAATGGGAATTGAATGGAGCGAGTATCGACCTTGATTGTAAGATCTTTGACCTATGATCGGGAAAAATTGCAAAAACTGTCAAGCTTTTATCAAAGAGGAATGAAATGAGTAGTTGACTACCTTCCGAACTGCTTGGATACGGAGAGGTGGGAGCGCTGACCGACGGTAGAAGGGTACTGACATTGTTGTTGTTGGTACAATTATTATTGTTATTGGCGATGCTCGTGGTACGATAGTGCAAGTCCTCCCCGTTCGATTGGCCATGCTCCATATCACGATGAAGATCCAAATCCCAAAGTTGGAGATCTTCGTTCCCGCTATTGCCACCAACCCCTCGAGCAACTTCTCCAACAACCACCTCACTCCCCCCACCTCTTACAACCCCTTGTTCGTTGTTGGGGCTGCGCATAACCGAGGTCGGAGGAACAGCGACACCTACGCCAACTATGGAGGAGGCGCTCTCTACCGGGGTGGCTGGTTGAAAATGCGGGGGTGGCGATAAAACGACGCTACTCGATACTTCGGGACTGGATTCCTGAAGATGATGAGGATGATGATGATGAAATCGTCCCCCGCTCCATTTTCTTTTAACCCCGGCTATCGGGACCTTAGGGACCATTTGCAACATCTCCCCGGTCCCGATGATTTTATCGTTGCTATCTCTGACGATTCCCCGTACGGTTGCCGTTGGGATTCCTCTCATTGCCGATCCTTCTACCGCTGCTGCTGGTATTCCCCTTCCTCCCCCTCTTCTTTCGCCAACTTGGCATCCACCACCCACCACCACCTCGTCCCCCTCCTCCCGACTAGAGGGCTCCACCGTACCTATCTTAATCACTTTCTTCTTCCAATAAGAAATGTTTATTATCGAACTGACGACGATATCTCAATTCGATTTGAAAATTTATCTTCCAAAACAATACTTTATTCGTCTATACTTCGATCGTCTGGTAATTTCAAGTTTTTCACGTGTCGTCAAGAGTCACATCTCCCGATTCTTCGAGTTGTCAACATTTTTTCAAATTGCCCTTGAAACTGACTGCGACGATGAGGTTCGACGGACCTCAAGTGGCGGCGACAACATCGCAACTACTACGACGACAACGACGATAATGATAATGATTGTAGTAGTAAAAGTAATGTCGTTGATGAGCGCAGCAACGCATCATTTCACTCACTCGCTCTGCTCCGCTTGACTTATCGAGAGCCAGGGAAATTCTTCTTGTCTAAATAGGTGTTGTCGTGAGCCGCTGACATTCGACACACAAACACAATAACAATCCACGAGACGATGCACACATACTCGTAAACTCTACATACGGTATTCCAGAAGCGAAACACGTTGTATCGAGGTCAAAGCGCTGCGCGCGCTCGTGAAACACGCAACTTGATACATATATATATATATATATATAAAAATATATATGTATGTATATAGTTTCGTCTCTTTCTCACTTTTATATCTCTTTCTCTCCCTTTCTCTCCTCGCTCCACTTTTCCACTATCCAACTTTATATATTTTATATATATACACACACGCACGTACACAGACACTCATCACTATAAAGGTATTTCTTCCTATTTCTTTTTCCTCTTCTTCTTTTACTATGAGGAATTAAAGAGCAGTATTCCAACGAGGAATCTCCAACTTTAAATACCCTATCGTCATCAATTCGCGCGGATAAAAAAATCGAATGGAATGCAAAAACAAAAACATTAAATAGGTTAAAAAAATTTCAAGTTGGAGAGGGATGGATGTATAATTATTAACACGTGCGCACGGTAACACAAAATCAATCATGTATTATTAATAATAATTATTATTATTATTGTCACCAAAACACACTTTGCCCGGAAGAATTTTAAGAATTTCGAAGATTTATTAAAAACGAGTTGCGCTCACATCGAATACCAAAAATATGGATACAACGAGAATCGATACGTCGTACAACGTGTATCTCTCAATTGAAACCGTTTGGCGATCAGCCACTAACTGACACGATACTTACGACGACCAAGGAACGAACCAGTCACTGAATTTGTTAAAACGAAATAGATTGTGTTTGTAACTCACACAAAGACGCACGCGCAATGTAAATATACACGAGCATGAGCGTATACGTCTGGTGTGTAAGAGAAGCATATAACACACAACTATAGAGGAATCAGTGGTGGAAGGGTGATGGTGATAGTGGTGGTGGTGGCGGTGGTGGTGGTGGTGGTGGTGGTAGCGACGGGAGTAGTAGCATCAGCAACCAAGTTAGAAAAGGAACGATATTCCACCAGACTTTTTTCCCTTCCACACGGGCATTCGATTCTCCTCTTTGCAAGATCCTCGACTCCATTCTCCTCCTTCCCGACCAATCAGAAACTCCCATCCGATTCTCTTCCTTTCCTCCTCCGCCCGTGCACGTCGCAAAACCTCGCGAGATGATGACGGACTTTCACTGTCAATGACTACAGCGTACCGACTCGCTATGGCAAGACCCCGTATACGATGTTATTGTATTATAATACACAAGATATCCCAGTATTATCGAATACAATGCAACCAAGAATTATCGTCCTGGGAAGAGAAATGAAAAATCGCCAAACGATCAGATTGGATCTCAATTACGTCGTACGTTTCAATGAACAGGAGTAATGCCTTCCCACGCGATCAATTTTTCAGATCGATATATGTCACTCGGAGCTCTCATTTATGACACGTGATCGGGGATGTTTATATCGGAACCTTGTAATAACAATTCTGATATCGGTTCATATACTGAGCAACGAATTATCCGATGTTTTCTTTGAAAAGGCGAATAATGCTGTTGGAATTTCGCCTACACGAATTGTTTTATCTCCCGACAGTCTCGAATCTTATCTATCCACCAAATTTTTCACAGGGAAATCCACGAATCGATGATTACTTTGGAATCTTTGGCTATACAAATAATTAGTTGTCACATTTCATGATCGGATCATTCTTCTCCACCCTCTTTACCATGAGGAATTTCAATACCTCAGAACTCTAAAAATGTCACGAAGATCCCACGCCATCGACATTCAATTCGCTCATTTCAACTTCTAAAATCAACATTTACGATTCACGGTTCATTCTTTTTCGCGAGTCACTCGGTGACGGAGCGAAATAGAATTTACATTTACAAGGTCGGTATTTTATATTCGAAATATCAAATTTTATGCTCGTCGTTATCGTCTTTCTCGTTCCGAATGACGTGACTGCAGGGAATTGGGACTCTACAATAATGAACCCTAGATTGGATATATTCAGTTTGAATTTCAATTTGGCTGATGACTTTGAAATTTTGTCGGCATGATTTGTCCATTGAAGAAATTCTCCAATGTCAAAATTTAGCGATTCCGCCAATGTTGACCACGGGCAATGGCTTGGGTCAGGCGTGACAGCCAAGCGTAGGGGATTCATATTGATTGACAATAGAGGTAATATCGTGCCTTTGTCGGCAATACAAAGATGAAAAGTGTTGAAATAATGTTGGCGCAAGTTTGTGCAAGCATTGGTTTAGGATTGAACCAACATTGGTTTGATAGCAAAATTTTGTATTGGCTAATCATGGCAAAACATTGGCGACCTTTCACCCTCGATTCGTTCCCCTACGATGTTATCATTTCAGTCCTCAGTCAGGCTTCCTCCCAAGGCTCTGCCAATGCTCGTCAAGGCTGGGTCAGCCTTGCGCCACTGGTAAATTTTGGAATCCATATATACTCTCTCAAACATTAAGAGTGAGAAATCACACGTTTCACTCCACTAAGTCTAAAAAGTGAGCCAATTCGTTTCAAGTGGGATTTCCACTCGTTTCGAATTAACTCTCACTCTTTTAGTGAGTTTCTAACATCAAACCTTAGAAGACTATCACTCTAAAAGAGTGGGAATTCCACTCGAAATTTCGACGAGCTCACTTCTGACTAGTTGAAGAGCGACATCTCACTCTAAAAATTTCAGAGGGTACCATAAAACAAAGTTAGACAGTCTTTGGACCAAAGTACGATTTAAACGTGCGCGGAGTGAAGTCACGTGACCTTGTGTGGCGACGCACACGTTTAAACCGTACTTTGGTACGCTCTGGGAGCGACCCACACGGAAAAAAATAATGCGCTACGATAGCTAGAAGGTAGCTGTGGAAATTTTATGGCCAGCCTCGTGTTCAATATGGGCCCGATCGGGCAGTGATAAGACTCACCTTTCTTTGGCACACCCGATCCTGGCGAGGTCACGATTTGGTACGCCTGATTAGGATTAACCGGACCTGGTCCTGATAGGTTTGTAATTTGGCATACCCTACCTTCGTTTGTTACATCGGGCTTTGATACAACGGTGCGTTACATTCCATATCAGGGCCTGATTTGAAATAAAGCTTTCCGGACCTGGTCCTGACCGAACGCCCAATATGAATTCCTCCTCGGATAGCTATTTCGTGTGTATTTGATATTTGGGTAGCGAAAAAAATTGCTGGGAAAGCGAGATTTCAGCTCCTGTAACAATAACTTTTGTTCTCCCAGCTAATTTTTAGTTATCCAAATATCAACTGAAGGGCCACGGGGAAAAACGATCATAGTCCATTTTTTTCACAAACTCAGTTTTTTATGAAAACCGGTTTTCATAAAAATAAGCTACTGGTTTTCATAAAAAACTGAGTTTGTGAAAAAAATGGACTATGATCGTTTTTCCCTTTTCGTTTTGGCCCTTCAACTACATCAGTTTTTTTCGTACAAGGTCTGTCAAAGTTACCCTTAAAAATCCAAGTATATCAAAGTAATCAAAGTTCTACGATATATAATAATAATCTTCATTCAAACTTCAGCATTCCACTCAGAAGTGGACTCGGTTTACATTCATTCTTTTACCACGCATAACCCATAAATTACCTAATTTCTATTCTATATTTCTATCCATGCCCATTTTTATTCAATTTTACAATTTCTACAATAGCAGATTCCTTGTATCTTTCACAAATCTATTTACCTTAAACTCTACCATAAATCTCAACCTATCATATTACATATTTGCACCTGAATCATTTTTTTTCATCTTATTCCTGTCCTATTTTTCCCGATCAGGAAAATCCAAATTATGCCACTGTTGACAATAGATGCAGTACAGTGACAGTATTGGGTCTTGAACACTTGGACAACACGTACGGGATCAGTACTGGATACATAGAAATACATTACTATGCCTGTACTGATAAACCAGTATTGAAAGCTCAATGCCGGTCAGGTACCGATCCAGTACAGGCACTGCACTGATTGCGAATAAAATAGTATTAGCACTCAATTCCCAGTAAAGAAAGGCGTTATCATCCCAGAAACATTCCAGTACCCTGCCAGGTTTGGCCTGTACTGGTGCAGTACTGCGCCTGTTGCAAATTTCTAGTCGAGTTACTATTTTCCTCTGTGTATCAAAAGTTCTTTCCTTTATAGAATTTTCTAAGCGCCTTCACCTTGTTTTCATTTAGTTCGTCGTTTGTTAGCAATCTTATTTTCTTTTCTTCAAACAGCTGAAGAATAGTTACTTTTTAGCTATCCTAGCTATGCAATGCCTTCAAGTATTGAGCGAAAAGTTATATTTCCAACTGTAATCTACGATGAAGATGATTATGATGATGATGACGATAGAGTAATATAGGGATGCGAGACATCACCGGAGTTCCACATGTGTTGCAAAAGAATCCTGGATGATGAAAAGAGAGGGGGTAATACACCCTGGCTAACGGCGACGTCGGGTTATGACGTAATCCACCTGTTACACCTCGAATAAACACACACACACACATCGATGAGAAAAGAAGGGGAGAACAGGGAACCACCTACGAACGTGGAATAAGGGGGAACACGGAGATCGGGAAAGTCCGGGAGTAAAGGGAGTTATCCAGGAGGCAACGGTGGCGGGTTGTAGGGTAAGGTGATGGCGCGACTATAGGGGAAGAGGGAGGAAGGTAAATGGATGGGGACAAAGGAGAGGGGCTGAGAAACGAAGAGAGGCGGCGGCGGCGTCGGCGGCGATGTGTCTCCCCCTCCCAACTCTTCGGTGATAGCCTTACCCAGCTAGAGCTGCCGCTGCTACTAGCAGCTAGGGTGGTTTTACCAGGGTGGGTCATGGCCAGAGAAATGAGGACAACCTTGGAACCAGGGTGTGTGCTTTCGAGCGACGCTTCTAGCTCCTGTATCACGATATATAGCAGGCAAGGGGGAAAAACAACCGATCGAGAGCGTGGAAAACCCAAGCGATATATTTGCTACTTCTCCTCGCGTCATCTCACGTGACAGGGAGAAGAGAATGACGTCAGATGATCGTGTATCCGAGTATCCTTTTGCAATTATCGAAGGGTCTAATCGACGATGAAGGTCTACGTTTTATCAACCATTCGATTTTCATCAATAAAAATAATTCTCAACCGTGAAACACATCCTTCGAAAGAACATTTCAAATTCCACGCGCACGTATGTAACGTATTAAAATGGAAATGTATATTTTCCATACTCGTGCGAATTCAAAGAGAGGAAGAACAAGCAAAAAAAAAAAAGAAGAAAAAATCGCAAGATGTTGTAAACAATATACATGTTCCTGGAAAGAAATCGTGAGTGCGATGACTCACTTTTGGCGTTGTCGAATGAAGCAAAAGCAGAAAACAGAATCGCGAGCTTACAACAAGGTTCATTCGCATCGGTCATTTATAGCTTATGTATATGTAAATCTCATTTTGCTGACGCTGGTGTGTCATCGTTGTCGTGTTGTCTCTAGTGAAGTTCAATGGCAACTTGTATTATCGTATTTCGTTTGCAGAGGATCTCGTTAGATTTTCCGATTTTAGAAAAAACGAATACCGATAACGCGATTCCATTTTTTTCTTCGGTAGCCACGTTTTTCATCGAATTCAATGGAATTGAATTTATTCGAACTGAATGGAATTCGATAGAACAAAAGGAAAAGGATCGAATCGAATCCAATTCGAAGCTCTCGTTTTGAAGTATCTTCGATAAAATAGAAAACATTGATGATGTTATTTATTATTTCTCAACTTACTATGAAGATACTTGAAATCAATAGCTTTTGACGAATCTTTCTAGACAACGCAAGGTTTCTTTGGGAAGAAATTCTCAAAGTTCCACGGGTGTGGGTTTAAATGATTAAAACTTTGAAAAATTGTCATTTTTCGAATCATGTGGAAGATGCAGCGTATCTAAACGTATTTGTAAATGGAGATTTTATGAAAAGAAATAAAAATGTCGTATAGCGTATCGAAAGTGTGTCCTTAGCCTCTTGCTCGGTCTGCTGAATCGATTTTGTTGGTCACAAGTGATTACCGTTACCCCGAGTCTTTGTGGGAGTGCCAATCGTTTAATGTCCCAGCAGTTAAGAGACTAGTTGAGAGTAGTTGACCATCGCTGTTATGTTTTCAACAACTTTGTAATGCGTACACACGTTTATAAATCTCTTCCATAAGGTTTTGATAGAAAATTCATTTCACTCGGAACTCAACAGAATTGAATCGAATATCCTATACGTAAAGATAAATTTACAATGAAAATTTTCTGTTCTACTTTCTAATATACCACTGTGTTTTTCAACTCCAACAACGTCATCGTTAATTTATAAATCCAAGAAAATAATGGAATGAGTAGAGAGTATGGGAACAGAGGAAGCCCTGAAAAAAGTTGAATTTCAACGTTGGAGTATCTAGGTTACACAGCGGTGGGCTTTTCCTAATCGCTCCTGACCCTGACACAATTTTGAACTTGATACCTTTTCAAGTTTATCCAGAATTTCAACGCGTGCAGAATTTTGGTATTTTCTACATGAATTTTCCGTATTG
The DNA here is from genome assembly GCA_018340375.1 of Gonatopus flavifemur. Taxonomy (NCBI): domain Eukaryota; kingdom Metazoa; phylum Arthropoda; class Insecta; order Hymenoptera; family Dryinidae; genus Gonatopus; species Gonatopus flavifemur. Next base: position 10,538,846 of record JAFFJZ010000006.1, read on the forward strand.
ATGAAATATCTTGTATTTCTTTGTTTTCTCGATGAAATATAAGAGAGACTTTGGAGAGCACCGGACATGATTATAGAGAACCTCTATTGTGTAAAGCTTCGTTGAACAACGCCGTCATGGCAAAGCTTCTATCCGTCGTCACGGATGAAGGCCCGCTTTGCGTTCACGTTCGCCTCAACTTGTATTTTGTTCTGTATACTCGTAGACACGTCAATCTCGTTGCTTTTAAGAGGTATTTCGAGTTTTAATAATTATCTTCTCGTGTAAATTGTATTGCACGAACGACATGTCGCGTTTAGTAGTTTCTTTTGCTGTCAATGCCACACGGAGATAGTGAAATAATAGGTAATCCTTGGAATTTTATTATGTGGGCTTTACGAACGATGTCACAGGGTTTCGGAACTGGGACACCACACGAGGCTATGTGAAAATTCAATTCACTGAAAATGACGTTTCATTGAAATTGATAGATTTGAGATTCGAGGGTATCAACTGGAGCATGTCCGTCCCGAGTAAAAATACACGATCATTTTCCTTTGATATTGAAATCGATCGATATTTCCCTCAGCGCGTAACTCTATGTAAAAGAATCCACGATTCCCGGTAATTCAATACCATTCAATCTTCTAACTGTATGAAAGAAAAGAAATCTGTCACTTTTCGGGCGAGTGCGTTATTCGTCACGCTATTCAGACCATGTATAACTCTTTTTCTTAGATTTAGAAATTTTAATAATTCGAACATTGCAGGAATTACATATTTCAACGTAGGTAAGATCATTCTACTTTCAACTGCACGCAACGGTGGAAAAATTATCGATAGAATCAATCGTGTCAGATACGACTTTTCTATTGCATTCAATGGTTATTCATTCGACGTAATCAACGTTGTGTTTTTTTTTGCTTCAGATTTTCAAAAAAGGAAATATAGTCGATCGACTATTTTTTTTTTTTTTCATCATACTGAGCATCGACGTGAACGAACAAAAGGCTATAGAAACCATGAAAATCATAAAAATACATCTCTCTCTCTCCTCCACACAAAAAAACATTCATATCGATGAAAATAGAATGAAACTAAATAGAATTTTTATTCGATATTCTACACATATTAACGATAAATATTCTTTAAAGATATTTTCTTTTCACACGAGAAGTATACACAAGGTCAAGAAAATAATATTTTTGGATCACCGTAAATAATATTTATTTACGTTTTTTCCAAACACTTTTTTTATCACGATAATTCAAAAACGAAATATAAAATACTCGAATAGAATTGTTGAATAGATGTCCATGTCCCATATGAAATCATCAATGTTTCGAAAAAGATTGTCAAATGAAACCTCTCATGGTCCTATTAAATTGATCCACCACACACAAACGTGAACGCAACGTATTATAAATTTTTGCAAAAAAATAAGGATGTTATGTATCGACATGTTTTATTTACAACAATGAAAAGAGTGACAATAATATTTCTTCACTTTGTGTCGGAACAATACACGATAATTATCCACGATTGTTTTTCTGGTAAATATACGTCACAACTTTTCAAGGCGCGTTAACTTCTACAATGAACAATCGAGCTGCAGTATGCTTTGTTAATCATGCATAACTCGAACAAATTGATTTTGACAATATTTTCATCGATTTCGTCATTCATCTATCAAATCCGAAAATACGTTTTATGTAATATGAATCCCAACATCGTAGTAGTACGAAAAATTAAGGACTTCGCCTTGAAACTCGATTAATTGACTGGTACATCGTTACCCGCATGTGATATTTTTATGAATTTTTCGAAAGTCTGCCTCCAGTTTTTCACTTGAGCACTTGTTGATCTCGTCACGTATTTGTTCTATCGATTATCTTTCCCTTCTACTTGTTTTTTTTAGCGATGAAACCGAATAGAATTTTAGGTTCCAACAGAAACAATTTGAAGATTTCTATATGTAAATTAAAACAGTCTACTTTTGCAGGATATTTTTTTTGCTACATTTTTATTTTCGAGCTTAAACTGCTCTGAATTATTGTTCATACTCAAGTAAAAATAAAAGAAAAACAACAAATTCTGTTACTAGTCTCAAAACTCAAACCGTAGCTGAAAATGAACCTAGCCATTTTCTGTGTCTAAGAGAACTCCAATCCAATAGCTGAAATAGTTGAGCGAATTTGAACAAAACTCAAGGCAAAATTGATAAATTTTTGCTAATCAGCATAGAAGAATAACATGATCATTTTTCACTGATAAATTGTGAAATATTGAGAATAGGGCAGAACCGGGTAGAAGATAATTTTTGTTGGACCATATTGGAACAGAAAATTTTCATGAGTTTTTCGACTAGATATCACAGTCTGTAAATTTCTAATGAAACCGTCCCAAAATATTGGTGTCAGTTTCTGATATGATACTGTAATTTGGCAATTTCGAATGAAAACGGGGTAGAGATTTGTTTAATTTTTAACTTTAGAAACACAACACTTCTCTCTAAATCTCTTGGAGTAGAAAATTCGCATTTGAAGAGTGAAAATACTGCAAGTATAAACAGTAATGAGATTCTACTCCCGAAGAGCGAATATTCACTCCATAAAAGTGGAATTTTAACTCGTTTTAAAGAGTTCACTTTTTAAGAGTGGATTTTCATCCAAAGAAATTCAGAGAGTGAGGTATTTTTATACCCTACACCTTTGAACGCGGTTTACACAAATATTTATTATATAAACTGAATTTTGCATGTGAAATAATACCTCATTTTTCATCATCATATGTTTTCCTATATATGATCGTATATTAAAGAACATAAAATCGTACGACGGAAATCCAAAATGAGTAGACTATAGAGAAAATCATTTGACAAAACTTGGTCCGATTTGATTGAACCCGATAAAACCTGATCGGGCCCAGTGAGGTGTGTGTTAAAAAGAAAACCCGAGATTTTTTCCAACCCTGTCCGTAGAGCAAAGTAACCAAACATGGATTCAATTTTTCATCGTTCATACATCCCACGACTTGTCAGTTGAATAAACGCTGATAACATACGAAAGTATGCGAAAGTTTGCGACTGTTTCAAAATATCTCAAGAAGCGAACAATAATATGTCAAAACTGAATGAATATTTTTAAATAAACCGAATCAAGTTTTGAATAAAATCAAACGGCATACATCCAAATTGTACAAAAGAATGTTCCATATTCGATCACCCCCCTCTACACTAATATTCAAAATATGAACTCACAGTTCTGTTATTTTTTCCCGAAGAGAACAGGATCGCGCTTACCTGAAACAAAAGAGAAAACAATAAAAATTCAAATAAAAATCACATTCGTTTCTTATTCAATGAATACAATGACATGGCAAAAAACAGGTGAATCGATCACAATCGCGTGTTACATTCAATAGAAATTTGGTATCCATTCATTCCCTGCGCTCTTTGAAATGTCTTCGGAAGCAGCTGTGCGAACCTGACGACGCAACAATGCACGCACTTTTGCACCACCACGTGCTACGTGCACTCCGGTAGCGATAAGAAAGAAAAATGCAAAATTTTGGCTACCGCTGGTTCGTTTCCAAGACATTTAGACAAATGAATATTTTTACGAAAGGCAAAGACCGAAAGAAGAAAAATAAGAGAAGAGAAAAAAACGAAAGTAGAGAGAAACCAATCATGAGACATTTTGTCATGCTAATTCGAATGTTGAATTGTTGGTTCTCTCTTGACCCCTCGCAGCCGGCCAACTCGGTAACACGAGTCTATGCAAAATTTAATTCTCACCAATTGCTGGTTCTGTTAGGTTAGCCGAGGGAAAGAACGAGGATAGATCTTTTCGAGTCCTTCAATTGCACTTTGCGCGCTCTTTTATGTATTTTAATACGCCAGTCGAAAAAGAAACAACCGTGGGAAGTTGGTACGAAGCAAGATGCGTGCTTTCAAGGATATATAATGATACTTAATCCCTTTTCCATGATTCCAAAAAAAAACCAGAAGGGTTATAATATACGTTTCGAAAGATTTTTCACAAAAGAATGGACGAGACTGTGTTGATCTTTTTTCTAGTCACCATTTTTTCGGGAAACAATGCAAATGCGAAGTGATTGAAGCATTCAAGAACAACAGAAAAACAAAAGACAGCGATTGTTCTGCAAAATTTGTTTATTATCTTCTCTGGTATAGAAAGTAGCACTCGATCAACGTTGATCCGGTGTTGATTTCTCCCAGGGCTGTATCCAATAGTGAAAAATTTCCTATTTTAGTTAAGCGCACCATCCCAATCAGAAAAAACCGAAGTATGCCAATTTTGACAACAGGCGGAGTACGGTGCCAGTATTGGGCCCCCAAGAGTCGGCTAGCACGTATGGATTTAGTACTGGATACACTGTAAAAAAAATTTGTTGAATTCCAAACAAAAATGCTTGGAAATTTACAAACTTGGTTTGGAAAAATAATTTCCGAACCTTTTTTGTAAATCGCCGAACAAAAGTTTGTGAATTCTCAAAAATCTTCGTGAAATCACAAAATTTTTTGAATGTTTACAAACTTTTGTTTGGTAATTTACAAAAAAAGTTGTGTAAAAAACTGTCAAACTTCTTTGGCAGTTTAGGAAGTATATTTTTCACAGTGTACATAGAAATATAGTACTATACCAGTACTGATACACCAGTACTGAAAGCTTGATGTCGACCAAGTATTGATACAATACAGGCACTGCAGTGATTGCAAGTAATAGGAAATCACCCAATCAGAAAAAACCGAAGTATGCCAATGTTGACAACAGGCGGAGTACAGTACCAGTATTGGGCCCCCAAGAGTCGGCTAGCACGTACCCAGTATGGAAAAGCGTTATCATTTTGGACAAATGCCAGTACTGCTGCAGTACAGACCACCAGTACCCCGCCAGTCTTAGCCGGTACTGGCGCAGTACAGCGCTAGTTGTGAAATTTTGATTGGGCCTATTGCGCCGGTACTGAAGACCATTACCGATTACCAGTACTGTACCAGTACCAAGCACCCAGTACGGAAAAGCGTTATCATGTCGGACAAATGCCAGTACTGCTGCAGTACAGACCACCAGTACCCCGCCAGTGTTAGCCGGTACTGGCGCAGTACTGCGCCAGTTGTTAAATTCTGATTGCGATGCACAGAACAGAAGGAAATAGCTGTGTCAGCTACTCACTTTTTTCACTAAAATACTTGCAGCTGAAACTATTTTTTAGCTACCGCAGTAGGAAATCGTAGCTGTAACTGAACAGGTTTCGTGGTTGATATTTGGATAGCCAAATAATTTAGCTGTTGAATTTTCCCTGAGGTAGCTACATTTCTTACTGCTCATGCTAAGTGAGTAGCTGTGGCAGCTAAAAATAGCTCCCATAGTTGATTTTTAGCTATCTAAATAATAGCTAATTATTTTTTTCCGTGTGGAGCATCAGAAAACGGATAAAATTTTGTTACGTAATTTTAAAACAACTAAGCAATGATCACAAATCTCAAATGTGCAGTAAAAACGTTTACTGCTAGGATTACGCTCTAAATATAAATCCGAAGCCCAAAACATATTCCTAAACATCCCCAGTAGAAATCACTCTAGTTATTCTTCAGACTATCATTAGGCCTTGCAAGCCCCTCACCAGCGCCTAGTGAGGCCGTGTAATGGCTTGGAGACTAACTAGAGTGATTTCTACGTTTATAATCGTTTGCATAATTTTGAAGAATTATTTGAAGTTGAAATTTCATATTCAAAGCTCAATTTCAGTAATCTACTTTATCATTGTAGATTTCAAATTATAATAATAATAGCAAAATTCCGTTGATTTCTTCAACAACTCCATGGCCCTTAATCACGTTGCTCTCTGAGCAACCCAGTTTCAATCACTAGCTGTAGCAGTAAATCCTTGTTTTTTCAAGAGAAATTTATTGGAAATATCTAATAATTAATCTTACAGCTGCCCATACGCGCGGCTGACATTTTCAAGCTCTAATTGCGACGATGCTTTCTCCCTCTTTTTCTCTTTCCTTTATTGTTTTTTTACTTATATACTATATATGCGCATTGTAGCGATCGAGTGTTCGTCACTTTCATTATTTTCATGATTGTTTCCATTTCAATCGTTTCAAACAACAAGGACACATGGGAGAAAAGAAAGTTTCTTTTCCCAGTTATGAGAATCGGTGCTCATAGAAAGAAGATTTAATTATTCCGCGGTATATAATTATCAGGCACGTACGTATATACGTAAAACTTTGGAGAACACAAGTTTCGTATGTGGAAAATTTCGTTTAGAATTTTCAAAGATAATTCTTCGTTCGAGTATTCAAAGTCTAAGACAATTCCCTATCGTGCTTGAGATGAAGATATTCGTAAACAAACAATAATGATTTTATCATATCCCACATTCTCGCCGTGATACGGAATTTGCGACTGCTCTGAATCTGACGCGAATGGTGAAACGTCTATGTGTTGCGTCGCGTCATTTCAGCGGCACGAGGATGGCCCTGACCTAATCCTCTCTACCACGATCGTGACCGAGTCAAGTTTTCTCGTTCCTGCTGCCTGTCTTCCTAGCCTCCTCCTCTCTTCTCTTCTCTCCTTCTTCTCTTCTTTCTTCTTCTTCTTCTTCACGTTTCTCTGATCGTTTTAATGTCATTGACGACGATTATGTTATTTGCCGTCGAACTGACTCTAACTCTTCACCTAGAAGTTCTAGAACTAACGGAAGAATGAATCAGAGAAAAACAAGTGCAACCCCTGCTCAAAGTGTCTGATAAAATATGACAGAATAATCATTATTCCCCACTTATTTCTCCACTGGAATGCAAACGATAGGATGTTTATAATATTCAATCATATTTATTACACTCTGTACGAATAATTCAGATTTACAATACCTAGGACCTATCATATCTCACAAGTTATCCGAGTTGGGAGGAGATTTAATGACACTGATACATAAACAATTGCAATATTCGTTGATGCGAAAAACAGAACAACTCGGATTAGAAGGTACATCATATTTATCATCAAGGCAGTCTATAATACGAAATGAGCTTATGCATAGGAAACCGAACTGAATCCACATTTTGTGTTGAAAAAGGAGTGTTGAACCCTATCATGATTTATCAGATAATGCGTAAACGTCAAACGGTTGTGGTAATTTATCACATATGACATAAGTAAGCCTTATGACAATGTTTGCGATATAACGGAAGTAGTTTTGCTACACTGAGAAAAATCATATAGTTGCTGTAACTAAATGCTAGCCACAGCAGCAAAAGAATGTATTCATATATCAGACAGCTAGACTTCTATTCAAATCAATGCATTTTGTTCAGTTAATTGAATTTAGTTGGAATAAGTAAAACTCTCACTTTTCACAAATCAATATTTTGACGTTGTGATTATAAAATATTTTTAGTAATTGAAAATCAAATATCTACTAGGAATCTGTGAACAACCTTATTAAAAATCATTCCAGTAATTTTCTAGGTTATTACAAGGCCTTGCTAGGCTTTGAAAGTCCCTCACAAGGGCATCGTGAGGTCTTGCAAGGCCTAGAGAATAACTAGAGTGATTTCTATTGAGGATATTTTAGTCAGGAGAGGGTCTGACAAATTCTTTGCATTTCCACTTGCTCCATATTGTAACACAATTTCACTGCATAAAGAAAGATTTTGTACGAATATTCCTCAGACAAAACGATCACCAAACCGATAGACCGATGGAATTGAAAACTTTTGCTACGGAGTAATCTATTCTGCCAAAAAATAAAATCCAAAATCCCGTATCGCCGTTGCACGCAGTTGCAGGCGTGTCGTTGAAAAGTGGGCATGAGGCATGGGTGGAAATGCCGGTGAAACAATGGAAAATGATGAAATTCCAGTCAGCATATGCGTAATCAGATTCTATTTGCTAAGGAACTGAATTGAATAAATATTTTAAGTTGCGTTGAATAACATTTTTAAAATGAAACAATTTGTTCAACGTGCATAAATTGTTGGTTGTCACAAATGTTTTTGCTAACACAAGCAAATTTTTATTTGTATCAAATAAAGATTTATTCAAACGAGCTCAAAAATTATCTACTAAAGTATTTTTGCTCACGCAACTAAGCGATTTCTCTCAGTGTATGATAAGCTATTATATTAGTTTCAATTCATTTCTATGTAGTTTTGTGGTATATAACATTCATACGCGCAGGTGCAACAAGTATCAGGTCTATGGTATTGTATAAGGTTAGGAAGAATAGGATTCTATCATATCTGACGAGCTTTTACTGGAAGATCTAATGGGTGGTTGTTTCGAAAATATCCGACGTAAAAAAATCCTATGAAAATGTTTGCGATATAGCAGAAGTAGTTCTGCTATGATAACCCTACACGGAGAAAAATTTGTAGCAGAAATCCCCATAATAATAGCATTGGGATTTATGAACATTTCTCCTCTAATTCGTAGTAATTTTTTTAAAACTTATAGTAATATGTGTCAGATGCAAAGTTATTTTCACCAAAAGGAGGTATGGATTACCATAATTGAAGGAGGAGTGCACATAAATGCTCATGTGTCTCAAAACTGCCATTATTATGGTAAACCGTGCTACACATTTCCCATACGTTTTTCTCCGTGTAACAGGACAACCACTGATTTCCACGTGGCATCTTCGTAGGCTCTACATGGTGAATGGTAGACATAGATACAAGGTGGATGAACGAAGATTCCACGTGGAGGCAACGTAGAGGCAATGTAGAAATGTCCGGTGTTGTACGGAAAGCTATCATATCAATCGAAATAGGTTCCTATGTAGTTTTGTGATGTATAAGATTTATCCGCGCGGGCCCAAAGAGCCCAACCAGAAATTTACAACAGGCGCAGTACTGCACCAGTACTAGCCAAGACTGGCAGGGTACTGGTATTTGTCTGGAATGATAACGCTTTTCAGTACTGGGGATTGAGTACTGATGCCATTATTCGCAATCAGTGCAGGGCCAGTACTGGGTTAGTACCTGGCCGGTATTGAGTTCTCAGTACTGGTTTATCAGTACAGGCATATTACTGTATTTTTATGTATCCAGTACTGATCCCGTACGTGTTGACCAAGTGTTGGAGACCCAATACTGGCACTGTACTGCACCTGTTGTCAACATTGGCATATTACGGATTTTTCTGATTGTGAGTACCAAGAGGGTCTCAAAATTTGTTAAATAGTTTTTTTCATTTATTTCCAGACAACTAGAACCAAAATTGCGCTGTGAAAAAATTCTAACAAAATTATGATGAGATTTTTATATTTTTGTGACTATTGAAAAAAGAATTGAGAAATTTTCAAACACTTTTTTTCACATATGATATTTGAATATGGCATTGGATTTATAGAATTTCAAAATTTGTCAGTCATCAAAAAATTCCCACACAGCACCCAATGCCTCAGTAAAATTTCTAGAATATTACAATGTCTCGCTCAGAACATTCTGTGTGGAATATTTATACAAGATTCTATAGATATTGGAGACACAATATTTCGTTAGAAATGTTCTAAAAATTTTTCAATTAGAACACTGCACAAATAATGTTCTGTAATATTCTGGATATCTACGATGGGGAATATGCTAAATTTGTCGCAAATAAAATATTCCGAGAATATAAGAGTAGTAACTTGAGTCGAAATATTGTCTTTACTTTGCTGCTAATAATCCTCTTCTCAGTAGGAGCATCAAATAGAAAAGTAGGAGCTGTTTCAATGAGATATCATCTCCTACTTTGCCTCTAAAAGTGGTAAAAATTTCCTATCTCACCACTTGTAGGAGCAAAGCAGGTGCAAGGTTTACATCCTACTTTAACCCATCAAGTCCCAAAATGACATTTTTCCGTTGCGTTTTTCAACGCTTGTACTCTCTGAGAAAAAAACTCCTGAAAAATTCTAGAATAAGCATTGTCGATGTGAAATTGACTCATCTTTCAGAATCTGCCGTCGGTTTTTCCGAAAAATGTCCCTGTGGCAAGATATCTGGGGTTTTTTCCACAAAAACGCGAATTTTCAAACTTTTTTTTTTCTTCATCTCACGTTTTCACATTGAAATCATTTCAAAATTCTTGTTGTCACTACAGAAACCACGTCAATTTATCTCAAACTTTAATTTATGCTTTTGACAATTGTGAAAATCAATGTGGAAACCATCAAAATGGCGGTTCAAACGCGGAACAAACGTCAGAAACTTCAAAGATTTTTCATTCAAGAACGATGGACTTTAGAGAAAAATGTTACTGAACAAAAAGTTCTTAGAACCAATCAAAGAACACGATGGAATGTTTTCAGAATTTTTTAACGACTTTCTTGAATTTTCAAAATCGTTAAATTTAAAAAATTTGTAAAAGTCGTTAGAAAATGCTGAAAAAGTTTCAGCATTTTCTTCGATCAATTCTTAGAACTTTTTGCTCAGTAAAGATTTTTTCCAAAGTCCATTTTTTTCCAATTAAAAATCTTTGAATTTTTCGTCTCATATTCGTGGTTTTTTTTTATAGTTTGTTATTTTCCAATACTCTATTCATAATCTAGTTCACATAGGATATACCACGTTATTCTTAGTGACCCTGTTCCATTCATATATGTTCTTATTTAATAAATCTGTGATGGATTATTTAAATATTGGAAAATAACAAACTATAAAAAAACCACGAATATGAGACGAAAAATTCAAAGATTTTTAATTAGGAAAAAATGCACTTCGGAAAAAATCTTTACTCAACAAAAAGTTCTAAGAATTGATTGAAGAATATGCTGAAATTTTTTCAGAATTTCTTAACGACTTTTAAAAATTCTTTCAAATTTGACGATTCTGAAAATTCAAAAAAGTCGTTAAGAAATTCTGAAGAAATTTCAGCGTGTTTTTTAATCAGTTCTAAGAACTTTTTGTTCAGTAACATTTTTCTCTAAAGTCTATCGTTCTTGAATGAAAAATCTTTGAAGTTTCTGACGTTTGTTCCGCGTTTGAACCGCCATTTTGATGGTTTCCACATTGATTTTCACAATTGTCAAAAGCATAAATTAACGTTTGAGATAAATTGACGTGGTTTCTGTAATTACAACAAGAATTCTAAAATGATTTCAATGTGAAAACGTGAGATAAAGAAAAAAAAAATTTTGAAAATTCGCGTTTTTTTGAAAAAAGCCCCAGACATTTCGCCACGGGGCCTTTTTTCGGAAAATCCGACGGCAGATTCTGAAAGATGAGTCAATTTTACATCGACAATGCTTATTCTAGAATTTTTCAGGAGTTTTTTCCTCAGAAAGTACAAGCGTTGAAAAACGCAACGAAAAAATGTCATTTTGGGACTTAATGGGTTAACCCTACCGCCTCTACACGGAGGATAATGCAGCCCGAAAATATGACTTTTTTTCATTCTTTCAGTAAACTAGGAATAGAAAGATTTATAGAATGAATTTTTACATGAGAATACGAAAAATTACGAGTGTTGTAAAAAACGTGATGGGTAGGATTGAAATTTCATACTCACAGTACAGTTTGTTTAAAGTAATCGTAAGCTTCCGCATTTTCATGTACAAATTCATTTGACAAATCAACCTATTCCTGGTTTACAAAAAAATATTTGAAAACGAATTTTTCAAACTCCCATCACGATTATTACAATAAATGGCACTTCGAGCCTGGCGTAGTCGTCATCTCGGAGATTCGCGGATGCGATAGAAGCTTTGACTCTCACTCGCAGAACCTGGGTTCAATCCCCACTGGGGAAACTTTCTAAACCGACTTTCAATGCAGTTTTTCCTTCACTCGAAGTCATCCTAGCCAAGCTCATCTAATAATTGTAGAAGTAACACTTTTAGTCTAAGAATTACACTTTTTATCATATATGATTGATACATATTTTCCGTACAAAATATCATATCATATTGATATCATAAAAATTATGATAGTCCTAATTTTTGAAAAATCGTATAAAACATTATAGAATTACTCACATTTTATTCCCAATATAATTTGTTAAAAGTATCAAAAGATAATAAAAGGTATTCGTTCATGAAATGCGCGATTCATTTCAAATAGTTTAGTTGTTGAATATCTGAAATTCTATATTAAAAATATGTATGCGCCAAAGTTAGACTCTTAAATGACAAAAATAATCCCTATCATATCTTATAAGACACTTTAATAAGGGATCACCGCCAAGAGAATTATTTTGTTTCTCTCACCATTCCTCGAGGCACCTTTAAATCTTGTTAATCATCGTTGTATTCTCCAATAAAATTACTTCAATTCCCCTGACATATATCCTCCAACAATCCACTTATGTCATTTCCAAATTGATATCCCGTACCCCGTTGAAATCCCGCAGAAAAACAATGAATCAGATTTCCAGTGTAGAAAAATAATTGCCATCAGTTATGATTTGTTATACTATTCACAACATAGAGAATCAAGGTCAATCATCGAGCAGTGGCGTGTGTAGGCGATTCAGCACGTCATCATCGCGTTCTTGTAACCAACCGCTAATGAGTACAACAGGAGCAAAAAAAATTGTACTGATGTGTTGCGAGTTTCATCGCTTGACAAATATTTCATTATTTCTTTTTGATTTTGTAAATCGTATTCAACAACATCTATAGGGGGGATAATATTGGAAAACTTGTCAACGTATTTTTCCTTTTCTCAAGCTCTATTCGTTGCAAAATCATGATTTTCAACGGCTCGAGTATGTTTTATATCTTCCTATACATCATTAACCGAGCATTCTCTCGTTATGGCGCGTGTGAGAAGTTATAACGTGTATGACGTGAAACACGGCATAGGCAAGGCAAGTGTACAAGGTCGCGAGTGGGCGCGGAAGACACACCCGAGCATGTTAATAAACGACCCTGATCACCGATCATGACTATGACATTACGTGTGATGTATCTTTTTCAAGACAAAGATGCGATTTATTGTTCGCATAGAATGGTAACATCCGTTTCTCAACTATCCTATCGATCGATCCGATCCAATCGTTGAGGATACGAAACTCCATAGATTCCACTTTTTACTGCACACACAAAAGGAGGGTTCGATTGAATTTCATCGATAATGAAATATCGATAACATCAAATTTAGTCACTATTTATTATTATGTATAGTTTTTCCCCCGGTCATTACTTTCGTGAGTTGTGAAACAACATTTCATCGTGAATCAACTCATTTACACTGAAATAGAGGGAACAAAAAAACCTAGTCTTCTTCAAACAACAAATCGTATTGAAAATAGATTTTCGATGTTTATACCGTATGACATTAGAACGGGTATATACACATCGTAGCGATTAAAGTGGGGAAGAGTTAGGTCGACGGCTCGTTTGATGTCGTCATTGGGTCGATACAGAGTATAGTTATAGTACAGTCGAATGAAGTTTGAATCGCCACGGCAGTGAATAGTGCTGAGATGAATAGACCCGAGATACGTATCATGTATTTATTCTGTTGGTTCATCACCGTTTTTTTCCCATTTCTGTATTTATTTTACGCGCACGCACGATACCAAGTTTACATTTATTTTTATTCGTCGAATAAAGTCATCGCCGTCGATATAATCCACAATCTCATTGTTTCCTCCAGGACTCCAATTAACAATTTCCAACTTGAATTAAAATGAGAAAATATTCGATTACTGTGAGAAGCTTATCATTGTATTTGTGTATGCAAATTTCGAACTTTTCATTTTTTCGTTGGATTCGTGTCCACAAATCCTTTACGTATAAAATGATGAAATGTCAATGACGTTTCCAGAACGGCAGAGCAGTGGTAGTAGTTTCAAGGTTGCGCGTGACCTATTTCAAGATTCATCTCGTTGTGACCTGATTCAAGCTTTATCCGGGTTTCCGGGTATCGGAGTAATCGCTATCATTTCCTTGATCCTTCTCTTTTACAACAAACATACGATATCGAATATATTATTTGTTCGAATGATTGATCAAGTTCATGTTATCAACGACGGATATCCATCAACGATATTTAATCTTTCGAATCACGGTTGGAATTCAGGGTTCTTCGAATTGACCTATTTTGCACTGGTTTCTGGATGAAACGTGCAGACTATGTTCTCTCTGCTTTCATGTTATCGAGTTTCGAATCGTTCCTTCTCTTTCCATCTATCTCTCCGCCGACTGTGCTTATATATTTGCTCCTCCGCGCCACTATCCCGGGAGGCTGGGATAACTGGGTCACAGCCAGATATCGACGTCTCACCCTCCACCTCGCTTCGTTTGCCACGATTTCCCCTTCCTCGTACATTCGAATTTAGCGGCACCAGCGAGAGTGGTAACGGTATCGGCAACGTGACCCCCGATGTACTTTTGACCATCCAAATCGTTCTATCGCACAAGAATTATTATCCTTTGATATAAATATAAGTACATTTGTATATTTTTTCCTTCAATTCGATAATGGCATAATAAAAATCAAATCATAATATTACATCATCCCAAAAATATTCTGTCTGACATTTAACATCCATCAAATCAACAATAACATTCAACTTTCAGTTTCAAACGTGTGTTTAAATGCACTTTGATTCTGAAAACGGGAAGTAATAATTAAAATTTCTTCAAACGATTACATTGACGGGAAGAGGACAACGTTTCCTTTCAAATACATTACTGGAATTTTATATAAAACAAATTTCCGAAGGTAGGGTCAATCAAACGTTGAAAAATTCTCCCTTACGGGAAAAAAGGGAATAGCTGTGGCAGCTACTCACTTTTTTAGCACCCTTTTTTCATCGCTGTAGCTAAAATAATTGCAGCTGTAGCTATTTTTTCAACTGCACAGGTTTTGTGGTTGACATTTGGATACCAAAATAATTCAGCTTTTGAATGTTCTGAGTGACAAATATAACAAATAATAGCTCATTATTTTTTTTCCTGCTGAACGCAATAGAAGTTCGATGAAACTTCGTCGAATCTCTTTGAATCGTTCATTGAAACGAATTAGTGCTCGAACAACACAATATTCAGCTGTTGGAGAGCAAAAATTTCACTGTACATTATTCTTCAAACGATGTTTTCAGTTCCAAGGAGTTAATTCAAAGTGAAAAATAACAATGGTTCATCAGCTGTTGTGAATTTAAAATTTCGATTTGTTTTGTATAAACGATTCAGACTTCAAAAGAACATTTGAATCGACTGATCTCAACGACGAACGAAGATTTTTCAAGAACATAATCAAAGAATCGCTTCTGGCCTAGAACTGGCGTTAATTCATTGACCTTGCAACGCGAATCGTTCGAATCGCTTAAAAAAGAAATGAAAAGAATCCTCACATCGTACCACGATGTTATCCAACGATTATGTCATCCAACTGATCAATTGAATCATACGATAATAACAACAACAAGAAAAAACCCACCACGGTTTTCTTCGCTCACAGAACAAGTACACGGAGATTTTTCAAAGATACATTTCAAAAGAATTATGACGAGTGTGAGAGATGTGAGTTACGTGGATGCATAAAAATTTGTGCGAATCGATTCACGTGTGATCACGTGACTCATACACGAAGAGAATATAAACAACAAGACTTATTTCAAATAAATCCATGGTATTGCATGATGCAGGTTTTCATGACTCTAAGTACAGTCGTAATAATGTTGAAACAGTCGCCCACCCACCCACTCGCTGTGGCGTATGACGTGACGGAATTACACAGAGATAGACACGCGTACAAAAGTACCCGCATATAAAAGAAGAATATGTATATATGCCCACATAGCTAATCCGTGGAAAGAGAAAGATGGAAAAATCCATGGCAAACGAGTTTTGTATGACCGTGTGTATACAGCGTATGCCTATACCTCCTAGCCGTGCTTGCTTTGAGATGGAAGAGGAAACGCAAGAGCCGCAAGAAGAAGAAGATGGATTTACGGTCAGGAAAGAGGGGAGGGGGAGGAGGAGCAGGAGTAGTACGATGTGCTGGTGGGAGGGGTGGAAGGAGAGAAGGAGAGAGAAAGAACGAGGGAAAAGGGAGGGAGGAGGAGCGATGACTTCCTTCAACTATTACTAGGTAGAGAGAAGGTTGAGGTCTGAGTTCGAGGCCAGCTCCCTCACTTTCCCACACTCTCAATACACTCGTACAAGTGAACAATAAACAGCAGACAAGTGCGGCCAGGCATAAATAGTAGTTTTATGTTGTGAATATATATATAATATATACATACTTACAGACACACACAAAAGTATGTTACGTGGCTCAAAACTACACGCTCGTCTGTCTAAGGGCATATTATGTCTTTCGTGTACACAGATCACACTATACTTTTCCTGTTGATTACGACGTTTAAGTAACAACGTAAAATCCATTCCACGGTTAATTACAAACAGGGTCAGAGCTAAAAAGAACGAGTTATAATTACATTTCCATAGAATCAGTCAAATTAATTTGATAATTTCAATTATTACCATACTCGAATGATTTAGTGTTCCATTTTCATTTTTTACCTGAATTGTAATTTCAATAAATTCAACTACCTTCGTATATAGACTTGAATCTCCCAGATCTAGCTGAGGATTCGAATTTTTTAATAAACTTGACACAAATGATCAAGTTTCGATTTTTATTTTATATAATCCAGTATAAAATTGACAATTCTTCTAATAAAAAAATATCAGTACTGTCAAAATCTAAAGAATAATTCGCTATGGTAGGCTGAGAATTAGCTGTGATGGCTATTTCGTGTATTCGATATTTGAATAGCGAAAGAAATTGCTGGCAAAGGTATGGACGGACCAAACCACGCAATCAAAATAACTGAACGACGCTTACTCAACAGCAGAATGCTGAACAAATATGCAGCAAATTGTTGAAAAAGTACAACAGTTTCGAGCGATTTGCAGGGACGTTGCGTCGCCAAATGCGCAACAACATGCTGTAAATCTAGGATTTTAGCTCGAGTTGTGTTGCTACGAAGTTGCTTGGTTTCATGAAATTCTTCCCATAGCAACTTCACGGAACCTTGATAAACAACGTAAGAGCAACGACTGCATAGCAACTTTTGTTTTCTAGGTAGTTGAATTGACGATAAGTTCAATTAGAGTAACTGCGCGATCGATTGATCGTAGGTCATCAAATGTTTGATGCATCTTTATCTCACTATACCAGTATTCTTCGTGCGTCAATTTTTCAGCATCTATAAGGTTTTTTTTACTTCATTTTCTTCATCGAATTGGAACTGTGTGAGGAGAAAAAAGGGTTGAAATTATAACGCTGTTGTCGATTTATATTCCAAATTAGAATTGAACGAGTTCGCCAAACCCAGCCCGTCAAAAGGTTTTGATATTCATGTCGGTGTACAAAGGATTGATAATTTGATTTTGAGGGATTCAAGAAGCACTGAGAAATTTCATTTCATATTCTTGGCGTAACCCCACTTTTCCATTGACCGATTACTCCATGAGAAAATTGGAATATACTTGTGAAACTCTGAAAAGAATAATACAAGCAAATCATTGATTCGATATAAGAAACGAAACCTCAGATTCAATAAAGTGTATTATGTACCACGCACGTTGAATGCGGATCGATTCCTTTCGTGCAACAACAGCGATCACCATTCTTCCTGTCCTCGGTAAAAATGTTTTTTCGCAAAACAATTTCGTTGGCAAAAGAAGATCTCGGGGTAAAGGAGATACGAGATAAAGAAGAAGAGAAAAAAAAAAATCAAGCAATTCCAGAAGCGGTTAACTTAAAGAGAATGTAACGAAAAGTAGTCAAACAAGTTTGCATCTTCTCCCTCTCCTGTCGTTCTCTTTTGTCCTTGTGACCTCAAGAGAGCTTGAAATCGAAACTCTGTATCTCTCCAAGTCCATCCCAAAATAATCTTTCAGTCGTTGAATTTTCAACTTGCGGTCTTCAATTTTCTTTTATCGCCCGATGTTACATTCGTTTCCAAATATTTTCCCAATTGGCATCGTCGGTTCACGGCGACGACACCAAGTTCTCGAGGTAAAATACAATTCTCTTGGTCAACATTTTCATTCATTCGCTTTCGAAGACTATTCTACTACCGGGAGGCGGTTTGGAATCTATACCGTGGCGCCACCTGTACGACCATCAAAGCGAGTATCATAGTTGAATTTTCGAAGACCGACCATAGATGGCGGTCATGGTATTTCTTTGCACCGATGACGATGACGACGACGACGACGAGGACGTTCGTCCAACTTCGCTCCATTGATGCGGGTGATTTGAAGTGTTGTACGCCGAGGGAAAAAGAGAGAGGAGAGGAATTTCAAGATGAGATTCTTCTCTTGGCCTCCCAACACTTTACGAGCGTGCGAAGGAATGTCATGGGTGAAAATGAAAGTTGAAAATGAATTTTAAATGAAAATCTGTTGGCGCGTCGAGGGAACGACGTTTTTTTCTAAGGAATTTTGTTATTTTTAGGGAGATTTGTAGGTTACATGGAGGGAAAAATACACCGTGTAAGTGGATCATTTATGAGTTGCATGTGGGATAGTTACTGTTTTCTTCAAGACTCGTGTATGGTTTGTTTGTGCTAGCCCTGGTGAAAACAGTTTCTCTGAAAGTTCCCTAGGATCTCACTGAAAAAAATCATGTTGCTGAAGTTTGAATCGTTTATTGAAACGAATTAGTAATTGAAAATAATAAAATGCCAAGTTGGTGAGGATCAAAAATCTTGCAGTGCATTTTTGAAACGCTTTATCCAGTTCCACGCACTCGATCAACTGGACAAGATAAATAACAATTATTTATCAAATTTTGTGGATTTGAATTTTAGTTTCGTTCCTATAAACGATTCAAACTTCCACAACAACTGAACATTTTTCTGAATATTTCTAAAAAAAAACTGAATTCTTCTGAAAATCACTGAGACTCCACTGTGGCAGCAAGTAGTTGAATTCCAAACAAAAATGCTTGGAAATTTACAACCTTGTTTTGGAAAAATAATTTTCGAACTTTCTTTGTAGATTGACAAACAAAAGTTCAAGAAGTTTCAAAAATCTCCGTAAAATCATAAAACTTTTTTACGATAATTTTCAGAGAAAGTTTGTGTAAAAAATTGCCAACTTTTCTTTAGCAATTTTGAAAATACTGTTTTCACAGTGTCTCTGAAAAACTCTTCCCCCAAAATCTCAGTGATTTTCCACCAGGGAGGATTCTGCAATCATTCGACCCCAACAAAATGGCAAACATTTCATATTTTCAGAGTTGCAGATTTCGGAACAGAATCAATGATGCAAACACTGTCGGTTGATATAGTTGAATAAATTTCCTGTATCTACGAGAATCAACTGTTACGTACGAAACAGCGAGAAATGGTAGCGTGTTATTTTTTTCTTCCACAAGATTATGATTATGTTTATTCTCTCAGATTCTGTTGCCAAACGGTTTTTATCATCTCAAATGATGAGAAACGAGGAGGAGGAGGAGGAGGAAAAAAACTCGTAACGACACATTCAAGTAGAAAAATCTCAAGTAAAAGAGAACTTACGAAGAATGCTTTTTCTTATCTTACGTAAAAGTCAACGTGATAAGACTTGAACGCATGAGCGAACGACCGAATCGTTGGAAGATCGGAAACGATAAGTAAAAGTAGCGGTTGTACATGCGCTATTTGAACGAGGTACAAAAAACTAGCCCGTATCCTACACGTATGCGTAGACCAACACGTATTGCACACCGTTCTACGATTTTTGACCTAAATTTCGGACAAATTATCAATACTTTCACACTGGAACATAATCGTACGCTGAGAATACTGTTTCCACGTCGCACAGTGGTTTTTTTTTCACCAACCTAGCTGGACAAAAGTCAAAAAATCAAAGTCTCTCGATAGAATAAATGCAGGAAATGAATTTTTATGCCATTGAAAATGGTTGTGAACATGATGAAATTGATAATTAATAGTCAGAAGTTTCCCGAGTCGAAAAACTGTAATACTTTTTAAAGCCTGATCCACTCCGTAGTATGCAACGATCCAGAGTTTAATTGGGTCGAAAAGAGGTTAACATCAGGTTGAGAACAGGGCGAGATCAGGGCGAAAAATAAAATCAAACCTGATTCACTTCGTAATCCACAACCAATCAGGGCTAAATCAGGTTTCACTTTTTGACTCGGGTTGCCAATCATGTCGAAATGTTCTTATTCCCGCGTTTGTTAAATGAAAAAGTCTAGATTGTGTTTTACAAAATGCATGTCGAAAAGTAGGGCTTCGCACGAGACTCGCGTCAAAGAAAGATCAAATAGTTACTCATAATTATTCCAACCTTTTGTGATATCAAGATGATTAAAATAATTCGAGAGTATAAATGGAATCAATGGGATGGGGTGGAACCTTGATCATTGAAACAAAATTAGCAGAGATATATACGTCGGAATATGCAACGAGAACGATACCGAGACTAGTTCCAAGACTGAGAGAATATCTTAGTTATCTTCTGCGATGAAATCGAAATTCCATGTGATTTTGTTACACCTTAGGTAGAAGCTTGATTCCATTCAAAATTTTTGTGTTTTAAATTTTTAGGACAGCAAATATAGATAATTTCTTAATTTAAGACGAGAGTCTCATGCGAAGCCCTATCAAAAAGCCATCCAAGAGATATACAATCTTATTGTTGAATAGTAAGTATACAGTATCATTATCATAATTTTTATGCTGAAAGTAGAAGAAAAAATAGTTTAATCTTTTCTCAACCCATACCGTATAGTGGACCTACTTGTACCTTTACTGAAACAACAAAATTTCGACTCCAATAGACAATCATTTTCCCAGTTCGAAAAATGGAAAAGAGATTTGAAAGTTTGAACAATCCTGAATCGTTTTCAAAAGTAATTAAAAACGACATCAAGTAGAAAATTCAAGTTACCTGAACTAAAATATTGCTTGTTGCAACAAAAATTTTCAGTTGAAGGGACTATAACTATACTAATATTCAGTCGAGACCACTAAGTTTTTAGTCGAGGACGTGGGAAACTTGTAACAAGTTCAGTATTTAGTTATTGAATTACAGGAAAGTTCAAAATTATTGTCTTGAGCTGCAGTTTATTGATACTTAATAAATTCAGATGTGCGTTATGAATTCTTTGTGGCAGAATAGGGAAGTTCTTTCTGAACTTTCATATGTGTTAAATTTTACTGTCATGACAGACAAACTTTTGGAACTCTTTTGAGATTCAAATGAATATTTGTACACTGAGAAAAATGTGTTTCGTAGAACTAGCAATCACAGAATTGTTGGCATTTTATTGTTGGAAATACAATAATGTTTGTTCTTATAGCAATACATGTTGTCTTGTTAACAATAGAATTGTCAATTCAGCAATGTTAACGGTCATATTTTTACGATTTTTATTGTAGGTTGACATATGACAATGCTGAATTGTCACATATCAACCAGCAATAAAATTGCTGAATTGACAATTTTATTGTTAATAAGACAACTATATATTGCTACAAGAACAAGAATTATTGTATATTCAACAATAAAATGTCAGCAATGCTCTTATTGTTAGTTCTACGAAACACATTTTTCTCAGTGTACGTACTCTCAAAGAATTTTCTCAAAATACGTAATGTTTAAAATTCATTCTTCAAAAAATGTTTGAGACCTAGTTGTGCTGTCTGGGTCGGCATCAGAATATGAAAGATTTGGCTCATAATTTGCTGTACTCCTCTGATCCTCCATTTCTGTCTTATCTAATCGAGATAACAGGATATCTCAATTCAACACCTGCAAACTTTATCCTGTAGAATTGTTAAACTTATCGCGTGAACTTGATATTGGACACTCACACGCTCTCCCGACAATTGTATACCCAAACTTCATAGAAGTTGAGGAAGAATTCTTGAGAACTCATAATGGAATCTTCGCACCTTATAGTAATTATGTAAAAAAATATGGTAAGGAACCCATTTTCCGATAATTCTATCGAAAAATCGGTATATCTACCAAAAAATTCGATGAATTTACCAAGACTTTTGAAATTTCCACCTACGGGGATAGGGTTAAGGGGTTACATCAGTGTGACAGCCAAAGAAAAACACTATTATCATGAATTTTTTTCGGAAATATGGTAAGGGGTAACAAAAAACTCTCAAAGTATGCTGTTGAGCATACATTTAAGTACAAACAGGAATTTTTTCATCGAAATGTAATTCAGAATGGCGGCTCTACATGAGTTTTCCTGAGACAGCTCGCACACGGAGAAAAATGCAGTTCGAAAATATAGTGATCTTTAACAAAGATTTGAGAATATTTCTTAAAATCTGAGAATTTTTCTCAAATGCATAATAAAGACAAAACGGTCCACTTTTTTCTGGAATTTTATTCGAAAGACAATGAGAAATTATCAATACTTGGTAAAGAATAAAGAAACATATGAACTTTCCAAAAGTCGCATACGAAATTTCACAAAGTGAATAGTACCAGGGTGTCTACCAAAATTCAATTTCAAAATTCCCGGCTAATTCCCGACTTTTCCCGGGTATTTTTCCTAAATTCCCGACCATGAAATAATTTTACAAAAATGAATATCAAATATCTTCTAAAAGTTCACGAGAAGAAATTTTAAATACCCTCGGCATCATACTGCGAAAAATTATATTATTTAATTGCATAAACTTTCAAAAATACTCTACAAATTCCGTGGATTTTTCCTTCGTGAATAATGTAACAAACTTTTCGACACCTCCTTTTATTCATGTCCGGGAAAAATTAGTTACGAGTGTGATTGTTTGAAGAAAAATGTTCAAGCATTATGTTTTAAGATCATGTAAAAGATTTCTTCACGGATGCTGTTGATTGAGGATCATTTAAAAATTGTAAATACGTAAAACAAATCATAAAATTCAGTCTGACATTGGCCGTAGATAGGCAGCCCGGGAATACTTTTGTGTTCTCGCAGCATTTGCAATAAGTAGTATTTTTTATCAACCTCATAAGAAGATGTATTTATAAATATAAGATAAACAAACTCCAAAAGTTCTTCGGGAATACGAAAGTATTACCGGGCTGCCCATACGTGTCCATGACTATGATGGACTACACTTTACACAAATTTCAAATAAGAATTCTATAAAAAATTTTGTGGTGAAGTTATTGTAGTATGCAATATCGTCTTGTTTTAATACAATGAAGTTCAAAAGAACACAGTTCAAAACTCAATTTCGCTAACGCCTCACTCAGAATTTGTGTTCAAAACAAAATGAAAAAAATGTTGAATAAACTGATTTTCAATGTCAATATGATTATGAATATTATTATGAATAATATAATATAGCAAAAATTGAAAATTCAATTACATGTAATTGGATTTCTAATTCAATCACCAAGATTTGGAAATTTCATTGACAAGTATACTTGAAAAATAAATGAAATTCCAAGAAATTTTTAACAGTGTACCCTGCTTATCATATGCAGGCGCTCATAGAAATCCCCTCTCTCTCTTTTTTTCTTTGTTACACGCCAGTTAAAGAGGTACAGAAAATCTCTATGGGCGAAATTCACTTTAATTAGTATTCTATTCTCTCCACCTTGACTCATACTGAGACCTTTCAGGTATCACAGACGCTGCAGAGGTAGAATATTACCTTAGAAAAGAATAATAATCGTATTCGTAATGTAATTAAGAGAGTCAATGATTTTTAAATCTTCTTATTCATTCATAAGCTGAACAAAATGTATCAAATCTATTCTATTGAATCTAATAATGACCACTGTTTAAATTGATTTTCTGAAATATGACCACTCTTGTTCTTTATAATGATTGGCAACGCAAAATATTCTACTGGAGAAAATGTTGCGAAATGTTTCTGGGACATTCTAAAAACGTTTCGCAACATTTTATCCAGTGGTTAGATATCATATGAAATCTGTTTCATCATTTAGTGAGTAAATTGTTTCTCTGTAACAAAAAATGCATGTTTTGTGGTTTGCATCCTATTTTCTAATCATTTCATTTAAAACATTAATTAAAAAAATGTTTTCAAACAATTTTTAATTTTTCCCGATGGTTGCGCAAAATTCCCGGCCTTTTCCCGTTTTTTCCCGACTTTGTCAAATCCCCGGCTGTTTCCCGGATTTTCCCGAGTCGTAGACACCCTCAGTAGGATATTGAAATTTTGTTACTATTTTTGTAAAATTGCACGCGCAACCTTTGGGATGTTCATATGTTTCTCTATTCTTTATCAAGTATTGATAATTTTTCATTGTTTTTCGAATAAAATTCCACAAAAAAGTGGACCGTTTTGCCTTCATTATGCATTTAAGAAAAACTCTCAGATTTTAACAAATATTCTATAGATTAATATATTTTCGACCTTCATTCTTCTCCGTGCACGAGAACCATAACTCCATCAATTTAACATATTTTCATACGAAATTTTATAAACATCTGTGAAACAACATTTTGAAGAAAAACACGTACGGATTTCAAAAAATATGAATTTTTGGATATTTGGCAGTTGTTAGAAATTGACCCTGATTTTTTCGACGACAAAAAACAGTCGTTATTTGTTTGTAAACATTCTTCTAATCAACAAATCGAAAATTCCGTACGCGTTTCTCTTCAAAATGTTGTTTCAAAGATGTGTACAAAATTTCGTACCAAAATATGCGAAATTGATGGAGTTGTGGTGCGTGCCGTCTCGTGCGAGATACCTCAGGGAAATTTCGTATGAAAAAAATTTCTTTTCGTATTCAAATATATGCTCAGCAACATACTTCAAGAGTTTTTTGCTACCCCCTCACCATATTGTCAAAAAAAATTCATGAAAATAGCGTTTTTTTCGGCTGTCACACTGCTGTAACCCCTCAATTGCTTCCCGACAAATTTCGGTAAATTTACCGAAACTTTTCTACATACATCAGGATATTTTCTACGTTTTGAATCGATGAATTTCGATTCCACGTTGTGGCTTTCGATGGAAATTGTACAAAAATGATGATTCCCAATCAAAATTTTCACAAAACTCTCTCAATGTCTTTGGGAGCTTTTGGAAATGAAAAAACATTAAAACTTAGTCATAAATTTTAATGATTATTTGGAAATTTTTATCGAATTTTGTTTGAAATTCCATCAAAATTCAACCAAACGTATCAAATGGATTGACAACGATTAATATACATCCTGGAAAGAGTCGAAATTTCTCGAAAAATCATACTGAATTTTACTGAATATTTGATGAATCTAATTCCAGTAGGATTGAACACCGATGGGAACTTCAAATATTAATTAATCATGAATCGATTTTTATTCAGAAAGCATTATTGTTCACTCGTATCAACATTCAACAAAATATTTCACTAAATCCCACATCCCACAATTCTTTCCCGTACATCAATAATGAACATGGCAGAAATGAGTTCAATACAACCGCTGATAATATTTGTTTGACTTTGATCTTTGATAAACAAGTTGGAGTCCCATAAAATGATTACATATCACGAGTGAGTAAAATTAATTAAATTACGTTCCTCGTAGGTACGTAATAATCATCTTGATCAATTACATAATTTGAAGCAAAGGTTTTCTTTCTCTTGGCTGCAATGATTTTTTAATTGCATTTCATGCGTTGAAAAAGAACATTTAAAGTCATAGATTTATAAGTTAACTACGTAAAAAAACCAAAATCGTTGATTTATAATAGTTAACAATCATTTTGACATTTCAACAACCTGAAAACGACTTTACTTCAATCCTCAAAGTAATTGAATGATTCAGCATAGTGTATTACCTCTTCAACTCTTCGTACCATCTATTGAAACAATTAACCTCATTCACCATCTGATATTTCGTTTCACTCAACATCACACCATTATCAATTTCACCGACAACGGCTGTTTATTGTCATTACACACGTTGGCGACAGCACCGAGACGAGATACGTGTACACGCGTACGTATACGTAAGTAAAATACAAATACGTATACAAATACCACACACGTGAGTTCAAAATTTTTTCATGACGATCGTGAAGAGAGTGCAGCTATGGCCTTGAGTATAGAAATATATACGTTTTATCGTACCTATAAACGTGTACGTGACTATATCATTATCAGCGCGTACTTACATGTTTCTATTCCCCACACGGATATTTAACACACCAGAAACCCATTCATTTTACGCACCTAAACAAATATTTTTCGTTTTTATACTTTTTATATTTTTCAAAATGTATATTCATATTCATCGTTTATAGAAATTCTAGGTTTCGATCTCCGCGAATTCAAATACCTTCTTCTTCTCGCACCGAAGAACACCCCATGGGAAACGGATTCCCGTGATGTAATTTCCTGTTCCAACTCGGACTCAAATTAATTCAACACATTCAACGCGTACCGCCTTGCGTAGAAAAAACACAATGTGTAACAAAGAGAAACGCATCACCACTTTCCTTCGTACTATGTTGACCACAATCATGAATTTGATTGCTCGAGTGTATCCCTTCCAGTTCTAGTTCTCTTTTCTGAATGTTTTAACGAACAAATTGATCAGCATGGTGCAAAGAAGCAGGGAAAAACAGAGGAACCGTGTCGAAAAGTCGCCCCAGAACATACAGAATTGTACTTTGGACAATGATAGAATATTTCCAGCAATTAACGAGTCAACATGATTGATTTTTATTGTTCATCAATCTATTAAAAAATAACGATGTTTCATGTAAATATACATATCACTCATAGGTGTGTTTTTGTCTAATGGTAGTTGTTGTAGGTCGTGAGCGTTTCATAATCAGTCAGTCTACTTTCGAGTCTGTTATCGTACTTATTTTATCGAAATAACTTGTATCATTATTATCGTTCGCGCAATATAAAGTGCATCTCTGACCTAGATCGAATTCTTGTGCTTCCCCAGACTCACGTCGAATCGACGGTTGAAATAAATTTTCGCGACATTCTATAAAATCTCATTGAAAAATGGAAAATTTAACGAGTTTCAATCGTATTCGATCAAAAGTTTGAGGGTTTCTACCAGAAAATACAATTTTTTCAAAATTGAATTAGTTTCCTTCGACGGGGCGGTGAAAAGTTTCATCAAAACCACAAAAAATTTGCCACAATTCCCTCAGTCCACCCTATAAACGTTATTATAAAAAGTAACACCCCATATAACGAAAAAAACTTCTGAAATGCATTTTCCCGCGTGAAAAGTATTTTGAATCCTTTCTTCAGAAATATCAATGTTTTTCTAATGAATTTTGTATATTCCAAATATAAATTTTACATGTGTTTTTTGTTTTATGGGATAACACATCATTCACAGAAGATTGCAGATGAATTCACGATACTTTTATGTTGCAAAAATCACTGATCCGGTAAAAAGTTCATAGACCATCCTCCAACCCCTCCAATGGAATATTCTTTCTCAACTTGATAACTGACTTTAATGACGATGAAACTGTTTGCAGATGATATTATCGACCTAATCGAATTACTCCTTCAGAGTCAGAGGCTAGAGTGAAAAAAGATAGTATTTCTTCTAATACATCAAATATCTAAACTACAGATAACGATGTATAATAATAATAATAATAATATCACTTATACATAATTTTTTCCAGTTCATTGTTATTTACTCCGCATTGAGAATTTGAATATGAATGTAAAGAAAGAAATGAAATATTATTCAATTAGATCCATATTCAATAAATGTGAAATAATTCAAGATTACATTTTCTAAACTTCATCGACTGATAAAATCAGGATATTTTTCAGTGGAATTTCGGATCTAATTTGAGAAGAGGATTTTCCATGTGCACGCGAAGGAAAAAAAACTACGAGAAATGATGATACAACTACAGAGAATGCATTCTTCTTCCACACACTTCACACCCTCATTATCATTTTTTTTTTCCTTTCCGTATCATCGGTCATCCGGACGAACGATAATATTTCGTCGAGTCAAAAGGCGATAGAGGGCAACCTACGCGCGTAAAATATTATTTTTAACTCCTGATAGGGACTTAACCAGTTCACTGGATCGTTGTTGATAAACAAAGAATATATACACATGGAAAATATGGTGAAAAGACGGAATACGACTTACCTAGTTTGCCGTTGGGACTATAAGGATCGTAACCGCTGCCCGAGCTCATAGGGCTGGCGTACCCATTATTACTAGTAGACTTTTGTTGCGTCAAGGGACTGGAATGTTGTGCTAAAACGGTTTGCTGTTGTTGACCGGTTAATTGTTGTTGCGGGGTAGTATATATAACGTGTTGACTCTGAAGATGCGCTTGCGGTGAGCTAGGACTATGGGGCGTGAGCCAATCGTCGGGACGTGGCCTTTTATTGCTGCTGGCGATTCCAGCGAAAAGTCCGCTCCCGGTGGTGATCGGGCCGGTCACCGAGGAAACCGTCGACAAAGAGCTCCCAGCTCTTTCCGGTATTTCGGCCTTGACCATGGTCAAAGCCGTCGCCGCTGTGGTCGCGTTAACCGGGGATGGGATAATGGTGGCCGTCGTTGTGGAAGCTACGACGGACCCATTACTACAGTCCATGACTTCGTTCGAAACGTCGTTCATTGAGATCGAGGGGGACGAAGAGGACGATGACGGAGAGGTAGAGATTATGATGTTATTATTACTATTATTACTATTATTATTGTTATTGTTTTTGTTATTCTGTAGGTGTGTGGACGTTGGTGCTACCGCCGCGACGCCAGCAGCGGCGGCGGCAGCAGCAGCAGCTGCGGCGGCTGCGGTAGCTGCGTTGCCAGTTGCAGCGGCGGCGGCGGCAGCTGCGGCTAACCTGGACGTCGCTGCCAGGACGACGCCTCCCGCACCCACCACTCCCGACGCCTCATCGTACCTCACCGTTACGTTACCGCTCACTAAGCTGGCCACCTTGATTCTGTCTTTAACTCTGATATCTCATACAATTTTCACCCTGTATTCTTTCTCTCCGTTCTCCCGTTTGTCGTTGTCACTCCTCTCTCCCTAATTTCCACTTTAATTTATTACCAATCAATCACAAAAATCGATGTTCATCTCCAACCCGTCATCACTTACTTTTTCATTATTTTTTAAACGATAATTCTTGTCTCTTCTCGATCGATTTGATCACACATTATATTATATATATATATATATGTATATATATTTTGTTTTGTTTCTTACGTATCACTGAACAACAAGTCACTCGATCGATATCAACTCTCAGTTACTCGATATCAGTCAATACTAGATCGTTGGATTATGCAAAGTTAAAGATATTTTTTTCCTTTTTGTTTATATCGTAGTAATAATAATAATTATTTGTATTATTATTATTATTTTATACCTCGGTTAATAAATGCTATTATTATGTTCTAAATTAATTTCATGTACCGTATTCTTGTTATTATTATTATATTATTATCATTATCATTGAATTTTATTATTATGCACTTTTCGCAGAACTCTCCTTTGCTTTGTTCCTTTTATTTTGTCTCCGATGCTTCGATCTCCCTGCTATTATCGAGGTAGTTGGTCGTAGTCGTTCTTGTTGTTGCTGTTCTCTGCTTTTGTTGTTCTTCCTTTTTTCACTGATTTCAAAAGTTTCGTTATCTCAAGAGGTCCGTTCCTGTCGCACTAAACGTTAGGTTATATATCTTTGATAACGTATTGCACCGATATCTGTTTGATCGTATCTTCCGTGGAGATATCTGTAACATAAAACGAAGAATAGAAATTATTAGGTGTTCTTGGTTTACTTTATCGAATTTTTCACAGTAGGTTGCATGACATCGCAAGTGGATTCATTCTCACGGATTCAGGAAAATTGTTATTTCCAAGAAGAATCGATAGGACGATGACGGGGCTAGGATTGGATTCTTCCACAGGATTACATTTATGGACTCGCTCGTTTTTATACAGTATCAGAATACGAACTCGGCGAGCATAGCGTAGAGTATCAGGTCGGTATCATAGCTGAGACATCAATCAAATTGGATCAATCTCTAAAAGATTGTCCATCCTATCCAGTTTTTCAACCTCCAACCCTTGGCTCGCAGCCAAATCATCACAAAATTATTGCTGGCCAGTACCTGGCATATGGGTTGAGAGCTTCTAATTTCAGATTAGTACATTTTCAACTTCTAACATATCATTTTACCACAGCATTTTATAGTCTCTTCTTCTCACTTGACGAAGTGCTTTATTCCGATTTCTTTAAATTCCAGCGCCCAAAAGTTCTATCAGAAATAGAAACTCTCTAACTATTCTAAGCGTGACGAATGCATAGATATTTGGTATCGTTACTTTCGAGCGGATATAATGATAATTTAACGAGTATTACAAATAATGAAAATCAAAGCCTAACTACACGAAAAAAAAAGTAACTACCCCTAAGCGCGATTCACAAAAATGTCTAGGTTCTCACGAGAATCTCACGAGAGGTGCTAGCCTAAGTCTAGTCGCTAGCGAAGAACTTGGAAGGACCTGGCTAGTGTCGATGCAATGCTTGCTCGGGTAGCTGTGAGAGGGACATCCATTTTTTCAGCTCCAATAGCTGCATTTTAGCTGTTGCAGCAAAATTTTCAGCTTATGTTGCTAGGAAATTAACTGTCTTTTGAGTGTTAAAATATTTAGCTATAATAGCTAAAATTTCTTTCCGTGTAATTCTCGAATCCCTGGGGGACAGTGAAATAATTCAACTGTAAAAATGAATTGTTCACTGTAAGAAAAATTCCTTTTGAAAATTCAGAGAATGTGACTGTAATTTTAGGGAATGTCAATTTATCTAAAAAATCAGAAAAATTTATCTAAAAATTCAGAAAAAAGTGACTGTGAAAAATTACAGTCACATTTTTTGAATTTCTCAGAAGGAATTTTTTTGTAGTGTATTTATTAAAAAGCTGTATTAAAATATATACAATTGAAAGATTTTTCCTTCAGCTCCCGAAGGATCAGTCAGTTAATTCACGTTATATGACATCGTGGCTTGTTTTTTCGGTACATAGGCGCGCAAGAGAATGTGCGCAGTATCGATCGACTGCCAGGTTTACATTCTCCGTCTCTTTGGAGCCCTTATTGTGAGAGCCGAGAAGGACAGACAGAGACCTAACCTCCGACACTAACACCAGTCCTGTCAAATAAGTCGCTTCTCCTGTGTCTCGGTCACTCCCACTTTTACTCCCATGAATATATAGACTAATCCAACTTTTCTCTGTAATTAATGCGTCTCCTCACATTATTTTTTTTTTTTGTATTTTTCATCATGCGACAAATCATAATTTCTTTTTGTCATAAAAGCAGTGCAAATAACAATTTACGTTATTTTATATAATTTTAAGAAATGCATTTTGAACAGTTTTGAGTGATTATTTGACATAGCAAAGTTTGTATCGAATCTCTCAGTATCCAAAGGGATTCTTCAATGAACTTTCTTAAGAATATCATACCTTTGATTTGGAAAAATCGATAGATTCTTCACTTTGAAATCAAGAATACTTATTCATCGATTTATGCACGATGTTTCAAGAAAAGTACATTGGAATATTTCAAACGATTTCTTATTTACCCTTTTTTTTGTGTTATTTCCATGACTGATAATTCGTTATCGGGGTCATAAAAGATAGCTATTACTTTACTCGATATTTCTGAGAGAGAATTCTCCTCGAGAGCCTGTTTGTTTATTGACACATGCAGAGAAGAAATTATCGCAACGAGATTTCAACGTACTTTTCATGTTATTTACCTAAAGATACATTCAAAAACTTTTGTTTGAACATTTGTTTTTTTCACGATCATTCTTCGACGCATTATTAAGAATGTATTTAGTGATTTTGAGGTATTCGTCTGGCTAAAAGTCGCTTTTGGAAATGGAGACCGTGATGCACGGTATGGAATTATTCTGCCTTCGCTATTACGTAGGACGGAAATAGTAACAGAAAAATCTTTTATTTGTACGCTGGATCGATGGACGAAATTTGAAGGGAAGGTAGTTATTCTGTAAGGCGGAAATATTGGTAGGGTAGACCGAGACTTCGAGGGGGAAAAGTATCTCAGCTGGTAGCATCGCACTATTCCTGACCGACCTCACTGCTAACAAACGACGGTAAAGAACGAAGAACATGGAAAAAAAAGAGATAGTCAAAGCCAACCTTTGGATCAAGACGTCACGGAAGTTGCGACGGGAAAGGTCAATAATTTGAGAAGAGAAAATTGTGGTACTCGAATTTTGGTCTTCTTTTAGTGAATGAAAAAAAAACAAGAAAGAAATCTAACTGCTAAAGATTGAATTTATTTTAATACCAAACCTGATTGACCTGATATTCTATCAAGACTGGACAAAGTTATCCAGAGTTGGAAGTGTCTTTAGAATTTTCTCGGGCAATTTCAAAATTCCTGGATTTCCAGAGTTACTTAACACCCTCCATCGATATAAATCAGTCGGCTAGGTTTTTCTTATATTCAACGAATATATATTATCACCCACAGAACAGCTAAAAATTAGTTATAGGAGTAAAAAAAATACTGTCCATCTCACAGCTAATTACTTGTTTCCGTGTATGTATAAAATCAACAAACGAATTATCACGGCATGTAAACGTTATTAAGATCGAGCATTACTCAAAATATTAGTTGGTGAGCAGAGCAAGTGTTACAAAGACCAAAAAGAAAATGCGAATCAGATAAATTTCTGTGAGGACTGCACCAAAATAAACCATTGAGATTCCTTATTCTTTCTGATCAAAAATATTATCCTCTCGAATATCATTTGCAAAAACAAATCTCCAACGATTCAAGTATGAATATTTATATATTTTGAAAACCTGAGACTCTCGATAACATTCACAATGTTCACGAAGACAGATCAATAAAGTACGTCGAAGAGCAGCAACAGCAGCAGCAGCAGCAGCAGGCACTCTCTAGGTGTCAAGTTAAAACGATTATTTTTCTTTCCTTCTTCCCTCATCTCCCAGCATTTTCCTTTCTCTCTTCTCCCTTCTTCGAAACTCAAATTCCCTCCCACTTCGCATCTAATATAACTCTCACAGCGGAACGTCTTCACACATCACCGCGGTAACGCCTCGACAAAATGTTGAATCGGTCCCATTTATATTCCGTGCACATAAAATACCAACCATCCTTCCTCTTTGACTCGTTACTTTCATTCAAAGGCCAAGAACAGGATTTGAGGGACGGAAGAAAGGAAGAAAGAAAAAAAAACTTGAAAAACCTCTCACAACTCTCAAGATCATTTTTTCAAGATAAAAAGTTACCGAGTGCATGACTTTTTCAAAGACTCTCACGCGTAAAACTTGCGATGATGATGACGATGATATATTTTTTAACGATCAAATCTTAAACTTTTCACGATAGATATGGAAACGATAACGACCGTGATTATCGAGCTCGTAGTTCAAGGTGTCTGGAAGCAGCATCGTTGATGGTGTACCATAGTACACAAAGTTATAATAGTCGTGGAAGATCGATCTGATGGCCTAGTTAGTTGCCAAGAGAACGCGCCTTGCCAAAGGGGTTCGATTGCGAAAGGGTGAACTCGGTAGACGTACCGGCGTCTATAGAAATTTGTTTTTCGAGTATTATCGATACCTTACGAATACACAAAAATATTTGTCGATACTCATCCGAGTATTTCTCAATCTCAAATCGATAGAACCACCAAACCACCACCTGCATCTGCAGAAGAAGGATGATGATGATGATGATGATTTGATCAAAGTCTTTCAAGGTAAACAGGTGCCTAGCGGATCGGCGTCTCATTCCGCTTGGCTTCTTTTCTGTTTCCTCTCAGCTGAAAGTGCAGGGAGTGCAACGAAATCGATCGGATATCTTAATTGCTAACTTAGAAACTAATCTACTATTACGTTGAACGCAAAATATAAAGAAAAAAAAGAAACATATATATATATATATATATATATATGTCTCGAATAAAGAAGAGGAGGAGACTATACTGCAGATGTGCAGCAGGAAACTATTATTACGCATTATATATAGACACCCCCAACAGATGTTATTCATATTCCGCGAATTACTGCCTCGAGTTTTTAGAAAAAGGATGAAAAAAGAGACATTCCTCCGCAGCTTGATTCCAAACGGCACACGATTTCAAACAGGAAATTCGATATCTTTGTTCTTTTTTTTAACAAAATTTAGCCAACATCAATTAGCGAGGGAAGGAAACAAAAAAATACCTCTCAAGAAAGAGGACAGAAAGAATAAATCAAAATATAAAGAGACAAGCGCAACATGTAAATGAATTCAATGAACAAATAAGAATAATGCTTGCAATTGAATTTCGTAAATTCATAATGCATGAGAACATCGACAATAGAGCAATGTTCTGTTTCTCTTGAATTTTCAATAAGGCAAAGTCTGACCACAAATTGAATTGGAATGAAATTTAAATTTTACACGCTCCGTATTCCTGTTTCATCTGCGATATCAAAAGCGTTCTACCGCTACTGTTGCCCTTGCTACCGTTGTTCCTGTTGCTGTTGCTGTTGCTGCTTATCATTGCAAAAGCACAAAGAATTGCTTGATGGAAAACTTCTTTTCAATTTAATAGAATGAGAGAAAAAAATCACTTTTAGGAAACGCAGTTAACAGAAAAAAACGTTGATCGTTGCTGTCACCGTTGTCGTCGTTGTCGTCGTCGTCGTCGTGTCTTCAAGTGTCTCAATTTGACCTAAATACAAAATTCATGAATCGCGGATACAAAGGGGGAGGGGAGTATGGTATACAAGAAAAGCTGGCTTATTCGCTTGTCTTGTATCCGATTCTACGATCGACAATTGACGTCAGTTGACGCAAGGAAATTTTGCCTGTTAAATTACCTCGAAATTATACCGCCGTGTAATCCCCCAGGTGAATTTATTTTAATTAGGAAAGGAAAGCGATGCCCTCGAATGATAATGAAAAAAGAAAAGAAAAAAAAACATAAGAAAATAGAAAAAGGACTGAATTCGTCGTTTATACTCGCTACCAACGAGGGAATATTTTACAGTTTATTTCATTTATTTACGCAGATGGTATTTCAGTCAGGCCACTTTTCTGAATTTCAAACGAGACCTCTAATGGATGTCGATTTTAACAAATTCCCTCCGACCAAAGTTTTTCAAGGTATCTTAAGTTGAGAATCAAGTTTACCAAGTTTCTGGGAAATATCTTTCTATAAAATTGAATCAAATGAAAGATGTTTTATGGATATTTTCTTTGGGAAATCCTCTGAAATTCTTCAAAAATACATTTTCATGATTATCTTTCACCACTCGCTGAAATTTTCAATCCTTTATTTCACCATGAAATTTATAAATTACCAGTTACATGCGCGCACAATGCTATAATATTTCAATGAAACTTTGGTCACGTCAGATCTGTTGGATGTATACAGAGTCCTTTTGATACTCGTGAAATCGGAGGGAGGAAACGGCAACAGGGGATGCTTATTCCATTCTCGCATACACAATGAATTACAACACCCTACCCGTTCTGATTCGAGGGGGTGCAACAATGGGATTATCTTCCCCTCTCTTCCATCAGAAATTGATCTTTTGGTTGCACGAGAATGTGAAATTTTATTCCACCGGATTGACGAAGCATATCCATCACGTTCTCTTGTCCGATAATCAAAAAGAAATCAATCTTTTAGAATACTATATTGAGAGAAAAAACTGTAGCTGAGAAAAGCCCAAGTACATTTTTACAGTCACAGGAGCTATATTCTCCCTGTCACAGCCATCTCATGGCTACTGGAACTACAAAAACTGCACTTGGGCTCGTTTTCAACTACAGTCTCTCCCCACACAGTAAAAAATTTTGTGTTGGAAACGGTCCACACAAAATTCGTGTTAAAAATCAACATAGATCTTCAATGTAAACTTAACACTTTAGTGTGTTAATTTCACACATTCTTTGTGTCAATACTCAACACAAACTTTGTGTGGACCGTTTGGGACACGCAAGTGTGTTAAAAATACACAAAATTTTTCACTGTGCAGTTTATTTATTGAAATGCTTATTTTTTAAAGCGATAAGGTAAGTTTTGAAAATTTAAACCCTGACGAAAAATTCGTTTAGATTAGTTGATTTTATTTGGCAAAACTTACAAAGATGAGCGGGCCGGAACAATTTCCTATAGAATAGTACCAGCAGCCACGCGATACAAGTTTTGTATGTATGTACATGCGCACTGCAACTAGGGCACACTTGTAAACTACCCACTGTACCATACGATATTCTCTCCTCTTTCCCTCTCTCATTGACTTCATGTCCTTGCAACATGACGACTATGACGATATACCGTAGGTTGAAGCATCGACGCTGCTCCGAACGAGCCTCGTAAATTCAAATTCGGTCGAATGTTCACTTATTTGTGAATTTAAGAAGATTACAAATTTTTCACCTGCTAATCCATTTCCTTTTGAATTCATTTGAACTTCCCTGAATAAAACTCTAGAGAATCGCTAAAACAAATTTCTAATGTCGCACTTTTAATTTCCTCGTTAGCAAATGAATACTTGTTGTACTTTTGTTGGTCGAAAGGCAGGGATATGAATCTTTCAGGCGACTGCCAGGATGAAGTCGCGGCAGATGTTTTTTCTTCCCTTTTATTACTGCATACCGACCGAGAAGGAACGAGAAAAGCGCAACTGGGTCCCTCGCCATAGCGCTCGAAATAGCGTTTGCGGGGTATCTACTCTTATGTTACCGTGCTTTTGCTTTCATCATAACCGACAAACGACACCTCGTTTCACCATTTTCACGATTAAAGGGCCGAAGAATGCGACGATAGAATTCAGAATTAAAAAAAAAATAAATAAACAAATGTGTACCATATATTCCGTAACAAAGCTAAAAGGGATGAAAATTTCTATAGAAATTGATCCCATTGAAAGCATAGAACTTGGTTCACCGTATCACTCTTTTTGGCATTCATTGAGTCACATTTGGAGTAGAATTATTTTTATCAAAGAAAAATTGTTCCCTCATTCCTAACAAATCGACGCTCAGGTTCATGAATCGTGTTAACACCTACATAAATTCTGCAACTTTGGTGAGGATGAAAGAACAAATGCGACTCGTTGAAACTGTCGTGGCATGAAAATTGTGTGCACATCGAGAACGTTTGGGCTTTTCAATCTTTTCTTCTTCTTCTTCTTCTCCTGCTGCTATTACATATATAGTTATAGAGTGAAGGCACTTTACAACTGGGTCCTTGCCTCGAAATAGCACGTGCGCGAAACATTTAGCAGAGACGTGCAATACATCTTCTTTTTCTCTCTTACACTTTATCTTGAATATATATGTATATATCTGTGCGAATGTGTATGTATTTATCAAAGTCTATGCGCACGCGTCGGATTGTAATGGACGTAGCGTACACACATAGACCAACAAACTCACTCTCTAGTTTACAGTGGGATCAGTGCTACCGTGTCTTGTTTTAACCGGTGATATTCAATTGTTTTAAATATATCCAATAAAAGAGATATAAAGCCGCAACAAAACCGAGAAATTTTCTTTCTTTTCTATCTAAAAGTACCTGCTACTATTTTAGGATTGCAACCCCAGGAGTCGCCGCCTCCCCTTCGCCCTTCGTATAAAATTTCTTCGGTAGCAGTCCCGAGCATTTCCTGGGTAATTTAGATCATAAATTTCCAAACAAGAGCGACTTTTTGTCAGAAATTCTTTCTCAATTTCATTATTTATGAAAAATTCAATGATTTCTCAGAGACTAAGCAATGTCTAATTGTCTATTATTTGGATAGCTAGAAATGGATTGGGGAGCTATTTTTTAGGTGTCATAGCTGCTCAGTTCCCAAGTAGAAATGCTCTAGTTATTGACGAGTTTTGTAACGCTTCACTAAGCCAGATACTAGACACTGGCAAGTACCTCACCAGAACCCTACGAGGCACTTGCAAGCGTCTAGAAGTAGTTTTTGGCTACTTAACCGTTACAAAACTTGTCGATCACTAGAGCATTTCTACTAGGGTTAGCGGTAGCAGCTAGAAATGTAGCTGGCACAGCGAAAATTCAACAGCTAAATATCAACTACAAAACCTTTGCGGTTACAACTACGATTTCCTATCGTGGTAGCTGAAATATAGCTACAGCAGGAATTATTTGAGCTATAAGAATGAAAGGGTTGAGTAGCTGCCACAGCTATTTCATTTTTTTTGCGTGCGTTGTTACATTTTTCACCTGATCGACATGTGTAGCTGCTTTCAGAACATATATTTTATATAATCTACACAAATGACGGCGAATCGAGGCGAAGAAAAAATACCGACTGAAAAGAATCGTAATATATTTCATGGTTATAGGACAGGCTATGCGTATATAATGTTACGTTGATACGACAAGGGTTTATTGTGCTCTCTCGTATAGCGACAAACGCGTCGTAAGATCAAAGCAATGCGCACATTTGTTTACAACAGTATACCGTGTTCATATACTGTATCGAATACTGGCTGTTCGTATCCCTCACTCAAACACGTCCATTTTTTTTTGTCGTCCTGTGTTTTCTCTTGTTTCAAGTCTTTCTTTCTCTTCTTTTATTCTCTCGCTCTTTGTATTGTGTATATATTTCTTCCCTCCTCACTTTTTCCACGTTCATTAAAAATCAACGCGATCGAAAATATAAAAGGCCGTTCGAAATTTCAAAGAAGTTTGAACAGGGAAAGCCAAGTTTTTGTACGGTCTCTTACATTTGCATAATATGCAGAATAAATTGGGGGCATCGAGCATGTTCGCTTGATGCTAATATTTATAACGACTCGAAACAAATGCGAACCGTAATGAATCCCTTCTATTTTGGAACGTAGAATTTTAATTATATCTAGCCGTTGATCTTAGACGCGTGGAAGTCACGAAAATATTACCACGACCTACCGTATATAGACTTCCGTATCGAATAAATATTTCAGAGAAAATCTATGCGAACTTCATCCCTCTGATACAGAAAATGAACGATTTTTATAACCATTGCGCATAGAGTATAAGGAGTCGTCAAATTTGCTTGAAATTCGGCACTTAGGAATTTCGTGAGTCCCTGTTTCCAAATCTGTTGTAAAAATTCCAAAATTCAAAATGGCGTATCCAATATTGTGGACAAAAATCCAAAGATTCATTGGATTTTTTTCCAGACTCGGGATCAGACGGTTTGCGGGGTTGCTGAACACGGATTCGTTGTAAAAATTCAAAAATTAAAGATGACGGATCCAAAATGGTGAATAAAACTTTGAAAATTCAAAAAGTAGCTGAGATTGACAGCCAATGGACTCAACTTTGAATAGAATCGTTTCATTAATGGGATACCAGCGACCCCTAACGATGCAACCCGAGTCAAATCTTTTCTATCAAATATTCGAAAATGAAGGAATAAAATCAAAATATCGCTTCATTCTCAAATAATTTATCAGAATAGTTTTCTTCTTGTCCTTTTCTACACGCAGAAAAATATATTTTAAAAAGTCCCATAATTTCTTGTAGAAATACATCTAAACATGGTACTTTTAGAGGTAAATTTAGTTAAATAACTCTATCCGTCACAGATTGGCGTTGATCTTCAATAAATTATGGGACTTTTCAATACATTCGTTTTCTCCGTGTAACGAATGATTATGGTTGCATCTTCAGAGATCAAACTACGTAGTTCAAAGCCATTCAATTAATTCCCGATACGAAAGATATTCGAACTAAGTTCAGTGAAAAGTTACAAAAGATCGGCTGCCAACTTTTGCTCGCTAGTTTCAATTTCATAACTTCAAAGGATTCCTTTCAAACTTGGTATCGAGTGGTTTTTGGGATATCTGATTACAAATCTGGTGAATTCAGTATGACGGAATTAAATTTATCAAATCAAGGAAAATTACGCTTTTGATCACACAAAGAAAAATGCAGATCGAAAATATAGTAATCTATAATAGAAAATTTTTGAATATTTCTTAAATTTGTAACACAGCTAGTCAATTTGAGAACTCTTTTCAATTTTGACAAATTTTTCGTAATTGCCATTATGCGGTCTGAGAGACATTTCCTTCAATCATAAGAAATTGGCAGAATTTTTCTTTATCGAGAGACACGGGGAGCTGGTTTTTGGTTCATTTTGTATATAAAATTTTCGGTAAAAGTGACGGTACTAAGCGGTACCGCGCAATTTTTTCTTCAAAAACCAGACAATTTTCAAGATGCAGAATTATAAAAAAAACACATGCAATTATTGTCCTGTCATGAGTTCACTTTATTGACTCTTTCGATCATAGTTTGTGGAACGGATCATTCAGTTAGATATTTTTTCTCTCCAATTCTTTCGTTTGCTTCAGTCAAGAGTTCAGTTTCACTTCAATTTTTCATCACCTGCAATGAATTTTCTCTTTCCGTTGAATTCTTTGTACTTTCTTTTTGAGCTAATTTTCTTCCTCCTTCAGTTCGTGAACATTTACTTCATTTCCCCCTTTTCTCTTCAAAGTTGATCGTTGTAGCTTTCACAAGTGACACGGGCTAAAGTTAATAAGTCCTGAATCAATGGCACTAACAAGGAGACTTCCGAAAATGTAACTCATCGATTTCGATGAAACTCAGCGTATTTGTACAATAGAATATTGAAAAATAATCGACGAGCCCTTTTTTGAGTTCCGCAATATTACGGGTTTGATAATAGAAACTCCTTTTTTACCGTTAGAGGTGGAAATGAGTAGTCGAAACAAGTAATCAAGTGGAACAATTCTTGATATTATATATAATTTATGTTGAACTATATTGAATTGTATACAAATTATATATAATTTTGGAAAGGTATCCGCTTGGGAAGGCGATCGTGAAAATGCGCTTGTTAACAATACACGATAAAAATAATTTAGCTGCAGCAGCGAATTAGCCTCTGCACCTAAATTTCAGCTATCACAGCAAATGAATCGGCTACAAAAGTGAATTTTATTGTTGTCATAACTAAAACCAGCTGCAGGAGCCAATTTAATGACTGTTCGTGTCCTTGCTAACCACTTCGCTGCTGCTGCTGTTGAAGAATTATTTCTTCCGTATAGTTATTATTGTCACAGCAAAAAACTTGCTGCTCCAGCAAAATTGGATTTCCATGTTGAAGCGAATTTCTTTTTTCTCCGTGTATTTACGTCTCCACAGTGATGTTAGTTCGTCATCGGTGGGTGTTTATCGCGCCCTAAAACACGACTTTGACACATGAATGATCAATAGAAACGCATCACGAGGAACAAAAGATCCTGATTCAAAAATAATTGGATGCTATCTGTCTTATACTTTCCTTTCGCTTCATCTTTACAAGATAACAGGAAAATTTGTTATTGTCCCTATGAAAAACAAAATTGTTTCAAGTCTTCAAAGTGTAAATATTTCCCTCAATTCGAGAACCAATCTGTTTCCTGTGATCTTCACCCTTCGGAGAACAATATACATACATTCTTTCACTGTATTATTTATATTTCAAAAATGAAATATTCAATCGCATTAGCAAGAATATTTTCATCTCACTTGATTTACTTTTATTTGTTATTATTTTTCTCGATTCTCTATTCAAAATGACACTGAAAACACAGTCTGTTCCAGCCAAACAATATTTTGGTTGAAATTAACGCGAAGAAACTTTTTGGTTAGCTGAAATAAAATTTATTTGAGGTGAACAAAATTTGGTTCACAATAATCAAGGCTTTCATACAGACAAATAAATTTCATTTCAGTCAACCAAAAAGTTTCTTTGCGTTCATTTCGAGCAAAATTTCGTTTCGCCGAAACAAACGTTTTCTCAGTGTAGAAATCCAGAATGTCCAAAACACCGAAGAATGGATAATTGAAGGCCTGGATTTAATAACTCGCCGAGCGCTCGAACACGGTTCGGATCTGATCCAGAAGACCAGTACAAGGAGAAAACAAAAGTTGCTCAAAATGAAAAATAAAAAAACATAGCCTGTTAGAACTCATCAAAATACATATTTATCTCATGAAAAAATTTGTCTCTATCATCAACAGTTTCCGAGATAAATATTAAAAAGTGAAAATTTTCATTTCTTCAAAATCAATAGAAATCAAATTGTATTTTGCGATTACTCAGCGAGAAGTCATTGGAATGACTTGAAATTTGTTATACAGCTTCGGTAATAATCCCCGATGACGACTAGTGAGTTAAAATTATCAAAATATGTCATCATCCAATCAGGGTTTCAAATGATGCATTAAAAAGATAATTGAATTAGCACTGGAATTAAAATATTTTTTCATCTTCTAATCCCAAAAACTCGGGTTCAAAGTAATTTTTCAATTTCTAACCCCACCATAAAGATTAAAAAAATGAAAAAAATGGATAATCCCGAAATTGGGATTGAAAAGTAATTTTTCCATTTTTAGTCCCGACATTGGAATTAAAGAGTAATTTCTTTAATTTTTAATCCCAACATCGGCATTAAAGAATAATTTATTCACTCTTCAATCCCAACATTGGGATTAAAAAATGATTTTTGAATTTTCAATCCCAACATTTGAAATAAAAATTGAAAATTCAATTGTTAATTAACCCTGCATCCAATGCATATTTAATAACAAACAAATGCTGTCGAGGACACGTGCTTGCGAGTTTCCACGGAAAAAAGTGTCGAGAGAATTTTCGATTTGGAGAAACTTAAAGCGACAAAGTTGTTCGTCAATGTTCGAAGAAGTTTACCTGAAATTTTCAGATCGATCGATTGAAAAATAAGGAAGATGTTGAACTTTGTTTACAATGGCGCGTTTCTCTTACCGTTAGGCCAAGCTATTCAACTACGAAACACAATCCCAGGTGGAAATATTCTATTGAATCCTATTACGAATGGTGTAATCTCTGATTGAATATCATTGAATTTCATTGAAACTCATTAATTTTCCCATTCGTTATTGAGATTTTATAGATTATTTGTAACAGGGATGCTATATATGCGCGATGGTTCACAAGTGTTTCGCGGCATTTTGAACATTGTTGAATATGTTCCACAGGAAAACTACTTAGAACATTGACGAACAACTTATTTGTCGCTTTGAGTTTTTCCAAATTGAAAATTTCTCGGACACTTTTTTCCATGAAAATTTGAAAACGCGTGTTCTCAATAGCCTTTGTTTATTATTGAATATTCATTGGACGATGAAACCTTTTGACAATTTCAACTCCCTAGTTGTCTTTGGGGATCATTACTGAAGGTGTATACCAAATTTCAAGTCTATCCTTGAATGATTTCTCGCTGAGTAATCGCAAAATGCAATTTGAATTCGATCGATTTTGAAGAAATGAAAATTTTCACTTTGTAATATTTATCTCAGAAACTATTGACGATAGAAAAAAATTCTTTCTAAGAAAAATGTGTATTTTGATGAATTCTAACAAGCTGAATTTTTTTCTTTTCATTTTGACGAACTGTTTTTCTCTCCTTCTACTGGTCTTCTGGATCGCATCCGAAACGTGTTCCCAGCACTAGGCGAGTTATTAAATCTAGGCCTTCAATTTGACGAAACAAAGAAGCCCGAGGTAGATGAAAAGTCATTGGAGAAATATAATTGAACGAATTCGAGAAACATGGATGAAACGCATGTATTCTGTCAACCCCTACCGCCACTCGAAAGCCATTACGGGCTTCCAACTTGAAGCTGGATTTAATGCGATGGATAGCATGTGGATATTGATTCAAGTACATAAATAAACCAAGCGGTCTCTATTATTCAAAATGCGCTTGCTCTATTCGAAACGCGGGACGAGAACGGACCGATGCTGATGCATATGAAAGCGAATAAATGCACAAAATCAAAGGGAACGAGAACCGTGCATTGGAAACTTTGTTGGTATCTACATACACGTCCTGCGTCCCTCCACGTTCAATATTACATTCGTTCCATCGAAATTCCTTCAATTAAGATCTCTCGGAGTGAATTCATTGACAAAGAATTGAATAAACCACACATCTCATCAAACGGAATATCAAATTTTAAATTCAAAGCCTCCATCGAAAGCGAGCTGCAACGAAATGAAAAATTCAAACTCCTCGTGTGAAATCGATGCCATCATTATTTCATTCTTTGATGGAAAGTCAACTCCTAATTGGTAGGGGGGGGGGGGGTGTATTATTAAAACGTTGTCTTGGAAATTATTTTACATCGTCTTTGGGTATGATTGATTCACCGATAATTATGAAAGCGGCGGCATCCTTCTATCGTGCTCGGTCGAATGCTCATTTCTATTTCATTGAATTCGACGTGTATCATCATTTTCTTTTGTTTCTCTTCATTTCAATTCACAAAGGAAAATAAGAAGAAGAGAAAAGAAGAAAGAAGGAGAAAGGAAGATAATATCCGTTCAAACGT
Organism: Gonatopus flavifemur; assembly: GCA_018340375.1. Lineage (NCBI taxonomy): Eukaryota > Metazoa > Arthropoda > Insecta > Hymenoptera > Dryinidae > Gonatopus > Gonatopus flavifemur. The sequence continues at coordinate 10,583,150 of JAFFJZ010000006.1, forward strand.
GTAAATGCCATTGTATTGATTTTCATTTATCTACCGTCTGCTGCCAGTCTAGTTTATAATCAATATTGTTTTTTTGTATATTTTCTTATTCAAGATGAACATGTATATATATACACTGGTAACAAAAAGGATTGATGATGCTCAAAATAACTTGTCATTCTTTCCTCGTTTTGCAACAAAATACCAAACCGAGCGGTAGTTCCCGCCAATATTCGAATTTGTATATGTATATTATTAAATTCAGCGCATTCCATGTAAAGTCATCATTGGATTTTCCCACGCCCTCGTGAGATCAGATCTATTCTCACATGTGAGAACATATGTAAGTCAAGGTATATTCGCAACGTGTACGATCGTTCGTGAACGTAATAAACGCACAGGTTTTCCTTCAAACCTTCCTTTAGTAGTTACGGAGAAGCGAGATTTTAATGACGTTACGGGCGTGTAATTTTGAAACAACATTTACAGGGAACGGACAACGAGGAACGACTAGAGAGAATAGTTAGTATGTTATTTGTTTATTGAAATAACTTCATCGTTTGTTCTATGTGAAAGGATTTCGAGGAAAGTGAAGGAACGTTGTTAATGTCGGCTGGAATGATGGAACTGTTTTGAAATGAGAGATTCTTAAAAGGGAAGTTAGCCAGTATCCTTTTCAACGAATGAAACATTAGAATGAGAGAACACGTTTATACAATATAACAATTTCCCATCAAGGTTACCATGGATGGCGGCATTGCCCTGCAATCTGGGTATGCGAGGTAGTAGGTAGAACGAGTAGAGGAGGTATCCAGGTCACAAAACAAGTGTCGCAACCTGCGTATGTGTGCGGACGCGTACGCGTATATACAGATATGAATACACGTCAAGAGTTGTACGTACGCGTGTACGCGAGCACGTGAGCACGTGCGTATTTATGTGAACGAGTACAAGTTGCTCCTCGCGAGTGTTCGAATGTCGCCACCACCACCGCTGCCGGACTTTTCTCTCACATACTCTCACGTTTGCTCCAATTCTACGATTTTTTCCCGAAATTCATCAAAAATGGATTTTTACTGTTTCGATATCAAAGTCGAAAACCTTGACAGCATAATAATATCAAGAAAAACACCGACTCCTCGGTATAAAATGTTCTTACATCATATCTTTTCTATTTGATTTCCAACCGAAACTATAATCCTAACGAGGAACAAAGTATGATAATTTTGATACGTGTACAAATATTACAATCTCACAACTCGATAATTCACGTACTTTGCATTAATCGCTCTCCATTTACCAATATGATTAGATATTTTTACCCAATGAAAATTCTCAATTCATTGATTTCTGTTGAAAATTTTACTTTGTACAGAACAGCGTATAATTGTACAATTTCGAAATTTCGGTAAATTAGATACCTTTCTTCTACTGCTGTAACTTCCACGACATGTTTGTAAATGATATGAATTTTAATGATTAAGGGGGAGGTTTTCATCTAGCGAACCCAAAATAAGGTGATTTTCTCGAATTTTTTTCCCATGGAAGGAAGTAGATAAAGAACTCGGGGTTTTTCACACTTGTTAATCGAGTCTTTAAGTACATAGAGAAATTGTTATCAGTAAAAAATAATACCATGGGAATTGTTGATACGTGTTGAAACATGAACACCTGAAAAAGCAGTGATCATTCGGGCGCCACTATACTTGGCACGTACAAAAATTATCAAAAATCCAAAAATTTTTATGAAATTTATTCGCTCTTTAAAGTGCTATAAAAAGAAAAAAAGAGGCAAATGTCATCTCCATTTAGGTTCATCCTCCAATAAATTCAATCAGTTTTAAAAAAAAAAAGACCCGAGTCGAAATATTGCCTCTACTTCGCTGCTAATGATCCTCTTTTCAGTAGAAGCATCAGATAGGAAAGTAGGAGCTGTTTCAACGAGATATCACGTCCTACTTTGCCCCTAAAAGTGGTAGAAATTTCCTATCTCACCACTTGTAGGAGCAAAGCAGGTGCAAGGTTTACCTCCTACTTTGACCCCACCGCCTCTATACGAAGAATAATGCAGCCCGAAGTATGACTTTTTTTCATTCTTTCAGTAAACTAGGAATAGAAAGATTTATAAAATGAGTTTTTACATGAGAATACGAAGAATTACGAGTGTTGTAGAAAACGTGATGATTAGGATTGAAATTTCATACTCACGGTTTGTTTCAAGTAATCGTAAGCTTCCGTATTTTCATGTACACATTTATTTGACAAATCATATCCTATTCCTGGTTCACAAAAAAATATTTAAAAAGTCATATTTTGATGATCAAGCTGATATGTTAGTGCCAGTTAATAAAAAAGAACTTGAGTAATTTGATAATTTTGTTGTGAATTTCCTCTTATGATCTTAGTTGGGTACCCTATTTTCTATACACTCAAATGAATCATTCATTCAAAAAAGAAACCTCATAGATATTCGTTTGGGTAAAAAAATCTCATTTGATTCTAAAAATATTTCATTCCGTGAAATGAATGAGTGTTCATTTGAATGAAATGCATATTTCATTTCGATCAAGTGAAATTATTAGATTCGTATTCGAATGGAAAATTTATTGGTTTGACCGACATAATTTCAATTGAATTGAAAGTTTTTTTTTTCAATTACATTTTCGAATTGATAGGAAATGCGCTTCATATAATGTTATTATTCAAAAAATCCAATACATACGCTGAGAGAAAAAATTTTCGGGAACAATCAAATATTTAATTGAATAGTCGGAACAAAATATCAATTTGAATGAAGTTCTATTGAATCAACAGAATATCCATTCGATCAAACAAATATTTAATATTGTACAAAATATTTTGTCAATGAAAGTGGATACTTGATCAATTCGACGAAATTCCATTCAAATTAACTAATCATTTCATTACGACTATTCAAGTACAGATTTTAATGTTTCCAAGAATTTTTTCTCCCAGTGTAGAAGAATCAGGTTCTATGTAGGAAGGAGCAGTAGATTGTGGAGTAGGGAAATAGAATAAAAAAATATTTGGAGCGGGAAAGTAGGACCAAGTAGTTTCTGTAGCGTGGAAGGAGGAGCAATTTTAGTGACTGGATCGACAAAGCAGGGGCAAAATTTCGACTCAGGGAACGTTCCGTTCAGTTGTTTTTGAGATATCATGGAGCCAAACCTGAGAAAACATGGTTTCGAGAAAAACGTCTTCAAAGTTTCGGGATACGAATCCTTTAACGTGAGAAAATTTTCTTTCATGTACTTCAAGACCCATTTAATGAGTTTCAAATAACTCGAGTTCTCAATTTACTTCCTTCTGAAGAAAAAAAATTCGAGAAAATCACCTTATTTCAGGATTTGCTCGATGAGAACCTCCCCTTAAATGAAATAATTTGATAGATAGCACTGAATGAAAATATTTCTTCGTTTCAATGAATTTTTTCTCTCTGTGCAGGGTAAACTACCCAGTAGATGAACGATCAATCAAAGAAATGATTAAAAAGTTAATAAGAAGTTACTTCTATTGTGGAAACAATCGAATCATTTTAGTGTAGCAAAAATTTGTAATATTTCCTTCTTTTATGAATCGGTCATCTACTGGGTAGTTCACCCAGATGTACGGATAAACATCGGTTTTGATATCGATATTGTTATACGTCAGTCAATAGAGCGGAAAGAACCAGCAGTTACGATCATTTTTGACCGGAAATAATTTTTCAAAGTACAGGAAGTAAAAGTACGAAGAATTCGATTTGTAGTGCAACGATTCTGATGTTTCATTAAAATATGAGGACATAATTGAGGATATTCGATTCCGTGGTCACAAACATCCATTTGTGTTCTTCAATTTTCTTGGAAGAATGAATGGAATTATGTTTGAAAGTAAAATTTTCTACAGTTGATTGTAGAGATTCACCGAGAAGGTTGGAAAAATTTCATGATTCTGATCAATCCATTGACTTTTCGATACAGATGAACTCTCGAGTGGAATTAAAAAGGGATAAATAATACTCATTCCTCATATATTCACAGAAAACCCTCCACATTATTGAGTCAAGTTCAGATATAAAATGACACGTTCTGGAAGGATAAATTGATCCGCAGTAAGAATAGAACAATTCTTTCCAATGAAGTCTAGGACGAGATGAGACTTTTTTGAACCCCAGATAATTTTCAATCGACTTTTTCGAGTATAGAATATACCTATCGAAGAGGATTCGCAGGTTAGAATACATTTATACTCATAATTATTTAATTCAGTGAGTATTTTCATGATCATCGATTAATAACAACCAGCTTCCACTCCATTATGTTAAAATGACTCATCAATTTCTCCAAATAATCCCTATAAGACAGGCCATGTATAGATCAAAATATGGTGAAGCGAAAAATACTCATGGATGCACGAAAGAAAAGAAATAATTGCGGCAACTACTTGAATAATCGATTTTCGACCATCTACTTAAGTAGTTGCTGCAGCTACTTAGTAGTCAGGACAAGTAACCCGATAGTTGCACTAACTGATGTGAATACCTGAGGTATTTTGAATTAGTTGAGACAGCTAACGTGTTACTTGTCCTGACTACTAAGTAGCTACAGCAACTATTTAAGTAGATGGTCGAAAATCGACTATCTAAGTAATTGCTGCAACTATTCTTTTTTTTTCCGTGTACAAAGTATTTACGTCTACTCATCTTTGAAACATCAAAATACCTCATATGATATTTTTAATTCCCCAATGTTGTATCAAAGTTCAACAAATTCTAATGAGATATATTTACGTCAGTGAATTTCTCGAATGGAAAAATCAATTTCATCGCTATTTTACTGGTTCATTGAGAAAATTGAATGGTTCATTATATTAGTGGATTGAATATCAGGTTATTGATTATGAAGGAAGAGAAACATTCCTTTTTTTTCAACTCAAGTCAAAGAAAATTGTTTTGATATTCTAAAAATAAATAATCATGTATTAAATTCTGCCAGACGTTTGAGCCTCCACGGATCTAGGTGGAAAAATTTTTCGAAAAATTTCAGAGGTTTTCAGTGAACCCAGCGAGCACAAATGATCAATTTGAATTTATAAAGACTTCCTAAGGGCCTCTTGAATAGCATAACGGGAATTCTCTGCGGGAACTCGTATGCTGTATGGGAAGAGTCTTTCAGAGGATTTCAGAAGCGCTCATAATTTTTCAGAGTTTCAGTTCTCTTCAGAGATATTTATAAATGTTCAGAGAATTTTTCAGTGTCCAATAAGCGAAAGTTTTCACAAATTTTTAGAATTTTCCAGAGTTTACAAAAAATTTCATAGATTCTTTTTCAGTGAGGTTTAAAGGTTTTCCGTGAATTCCAGGACAATTTTCCGAGATTTCCAGAGAAATTTTTGTCCTCGGGGGACTATCTGGAGATTAGAAGACTCAGACACGGTCTTTTTCCAAATAGCATGATAGTTCTCAAAGAGCTCATAATAAATACGATGGATTTATGAAAAAATGTACTAGAACTTGCGTTGAATAGGATTGCTATCGAAACCCTGCTCTGACTCTGATGCAAGTAGGAGAAGAATAGGAACACTGTCTCGATATTATTATTTAAAAAAACTGACTGTTGATTATTGAAATAATGTTGTTACAATACAGGTTTGCGATGAAAAAAAAAATTAACGGAGAAGAATAAAACGATTGTGAACCATTTTTAAAAGCAAAGAACAACTGAAATTCCCTATAATTTTAGCCTCTGAAAAGAAATAAAGGACAGCGGGATGAGATTCTTTTTTATTACAAGGTCTCTGATAATAAAATATGTTATTTCATTGCAGAAAATTTTCTTGAAGTGAAAAAATCTGAAAAACTGTCAAAAAGGGGAGAATATTTTGATTGCGTGAACTGCAATCACAGTTGAATTATCACAGCTCAATATATCGTTAAATTCGTTGGTACTTCTGGTGAAAAACATTTCTCTGAAAAACTGTGAAAATTTTTCTGAATTTGACTGGAAGACTCTCACTTATCAGGCGTGTTTTTCCATTGAAAATTTTTCGGAACATTTATGAAAAATTATGAACACCTCTGAAATCTTTTGAAAAACTCATCACTGAAAACCTTTGAAATTTTCAGAGATCTTCAGACAATTTTTTCCACCAGGGGTTTTAAACAGAATTTGAAAAAAAAAGTTGCAATCAAATGTTCAACCATTAGCATTATTTATGCGATATTTCAAAAACTTCAATAAAAGAAAATCTAAGAAATTGTTTGCTATCCTGAAATCTAACTGTCTGGAGATCTATCAATATTTGTTCACTTCTCAAACGTTCATTCTATAGCCAACCAGAAGAAGTGAATTGCCAAATTCTTCAGTGAAATTTTCATTATTCCACATCAACGTTCGAAAGTTCGGAATTGAAATTTCACCTGGCGGTACGATTCTACAACTCTACAAAAATTCAATTCTAAAACTCGATGCACCAAAATTGTCATTGTTGTTATTTTCTCTCTGTGTCGGGCTCAAAGAATAAATTCTAGTACTTTGATTTCAGCAAGAATTTCTCCAAAAGGGGGACAAATAGTTTGGCAGTTTGAACGGACTTGTGAGAAGTTAAAAGATTAAAGAGGAGCTTAGAGTTTTTTTACAGTTATAAAGAGAAAAAGACTTCATTGGCATTCTTGGACACTATCGCCCGTCAACGTGCTTCGATTACGTTCCAATCTCGTTTCCCTTGCCACGTGAGGCAAAGAATGAACGTGTACCCATCTTTTCTAGCGTATCATAAAATAAAATTCAATTTATATCAAGGTTGATCTATATATATATATATATATATTATAAATTTACAACACATTAAATCATAAAAGAATGAATTCGAAAGAGAGCTCGAGGACTCTTACCTTTTATCCGAATAACACGTGAACCACTCGCGTCCGATGTAAAATAGTTTGTACAATAATTTTGGTAGAATATCTTGTTGTAGTAAACTATGATTAGTTGTCAACACTGTTTATTTCTTCCCCTCGTAAGATGTTTCTTCCGATCTTTCTTCCTCCTTCCGCTGCTACTCTATTCAACTATTTAATTTTTTATCTTCTATAATTAACTCTTCTTCCTTTCTATTTTAACATCTTTTTTGCATTTCTTATCATTATATAGTTTATTATTTTTTATAAATATATTTGTCTGCAGGTACTTAGATGTCCTGGTTCGTAATAGAATCGTGAGTTGCTGCTCAAAGGAAGTTTTCTTTATCTTTATTGATCTCCTTTTTCCTGTTTCAAGAGCCAACGGTTCCTCTTCTCTCACTCTTTTGTCAAACGATGAAATATATCAGGCAGGTGTTCATTCGGATATCTCTCGTATTTTCTTTCTCTCTCACACGTACACAAGATGTTACAACAATTCTATAAATAATAAATATTCTACGATAAAATCGGTAATCTTTCTTTATTTGTTTTCTCGTTCTTTTCTTCTTGTTTCTTTCCTTTAATTTATAATATGCATTTGTTTTGTTTGTTGTTTCTTCTTTTCGGAGCCTAGGCACTATTGCGCTGCGAAAAAGATTAAGTATTTGAAGGTACTTGTAGGTACGAGGTATATCTTTCAAGGTAGAAGTTTGTGTGGTTTATTAAGAATGCACGGTACGTGGGATGTACTTGTTTGTTGTTTTTTTTTCTTTTCTCTTCAATACATATAATATACGCACGTGTATTTTGTATTTTGCTTGATGTTGCGTATGTTTCTTGTATTTTACGTAAAACGAAATCAGACACGACCTTATACATATAAGTAGAATTTTTCTTGCAAAGGAAGAGTAAGCAAAATCGGCTTTGTAGTCGGAGTTTTCTTATGTATATCCTCTTCTATTTCCCTTCTGTATTTAATGTCTTCCGTTGAAAAATCTATATCGGTCTTTTCATCAACGACGCCACCGATTGATAACTATGTCACTTCTAGAAGGAACTGAATCCTCCTTGGCACGATGTAGAAAGAAGATAATAGGGCTAATGATTGCAAGTACGATCGTAGTCGCGTCGTAGAGGTGTATTTGAACGTAAAACGCTAGTGTGACGATATCCTCTCACGGAAGGTCAGAAGTTGTTATCACCTCCTCGAGTTTCTCCGTTGGCAAACCGCATTACCCTGAGCCGTAAAATCGACCTCTTCAACCGGATACTCGACTACTACCACCATCTGAAAACAGGACATTATTTTTATTTTTTCAGCAAATCCTCGTTACTTAATAATGATATCAATTCACAATTCAACATCCCTTAATCACATTTTCACTCATCAATCATTCATCGATCTTCATGACTTTCAAAGTTTTTAATCAAACACGGTTCGCGGAGAAAAACTGTTGATTTCTTAGATTAAAAAGTTTATATTGTTCATGAAAAATTCAAAACTCAATCAACATCATTTTGCCAACTCGAGATATCAATTATTTGCAACCCAATCATCTTGACTAAAAATTTAGCCCCTGGATCTGGGCAAGTTAATTTGGGTCGTCATCGGGGTCTAAGAAGAATGGTAAACGCTTTGTGATTACACTTCGTTACAAAATTTCATACGAGATGTTGCAGAAATTGACGATCTTCGCTACTCTCGCGTCTTGGTAATTTGAATGTTGCTTATTACTTCCCTTACATGTGGAGATGAATCACGTAATCGTTTTGTAGAATTTATAAAAGTAATCATCAAACATCTCGTTGTATGTAAATGAGTTTCAACCAGCTTATGCATCTTGATATTTATTAAAATTGTTCATTTTGAACAAAATCAATAGTTTATAAGATGTTTTTATAAGCGTTAATTACATATCAAGAGAATTCATTATAGCATTTATAAACATTAACATGCATTAGCCGATTAAAGCCTCATCCATGCGCAACAATAAATTTCATTTCTTCGATACTTTCTTTTAAATCGAAAAACAATTAATCACATAACGCGATGGTAGCGAGCGCCATCTGGACGATACAAAAGCGAGCAAAGCGAGCTTCGTGTATTTTGCAAGAGCATCTACGGAATATTGAAAGCTCATTGGAATTCTACTCAGATCTTTAAGATATAAGTTTGATTTCGGATAACCTTGTCAGCTCTTCATAAAATATCGAGTCAACCTGATGATAATTTCTATTCGAGTTCTTCTCTTCTACCTTCCAACAAACTGAATACAAAGTCCAATTGAACTAAGAAGAATCTTTTTTAGAGAATTCACATCCAAATATATATTCGTAATTCATTATAAAAAGCAATATTCAAGAATAAAACGCTCGATGAAAATAGAATCTGTTGAAAGCGTGTATCCGAACATGGCCCCCACGTTTCCGGACAGATGTCAAAACTCGCACGCATATTTTGCGAAAGCATTGTTCCATCTTCCTCTTTTCGTGCATACTACAGTCCGCCATGTCCTCTTTTCTTTCTAACTCTGTTCTTCGGTATTCTATTCTGCATATACACGCAAAGAAGGAGCGGAGGCGTGCGCACATTGCGCTTTGGTAACGTCAATATGCTGCTTCCCGGCTTTAACGTCATGTGGAAAATGTAGAGCAAGTCTTTGGCAACGACTCCACGCATTCGTTACACACAAAATTCCAGGCTCATTAACGTTTATATTCTTGTGAATGCAAATAGCATCATTCCCCCTATACCCCGAACTGCTGTATGTAAATTTTCATATCTTCTTTTCAAAGATAAAGTCATTGTATTTGAGTTCCCTGTGTATTCAAATTATGAACAGAAAATTCGTTAATACTTTATTTCAACTATAAATAGACTGGGATGATGTATTTTCTTGCAAAACTTGATCCATCAATTTAATCAAGGTAAACCTTTCCTGCCATGCTTAGTTTTATTGGAATAAATGGATAATGATACGAAGCCCCACAGGGCTATGAATGAACGGATCCCCTATAATTCGATTTCATATTGATACTCGTCGCCTACGATAGACAATCCTTTAGTCGAATCTCGTTCTTTTTTTTATAAAATATAATTAGAATAATTCGGTACCAGATGTTCGGTTGTCGTATCAAATCTGTAACATCATTTATAATCTAATTGAAACAACTCTTCGTGGTGACTTTCATTGCAAATGAGGTATAATACGGGTGGATTCTTTGGGAAAGTGAAATACGAAAACCGATAATAATTCACAGTTTCTTTCCCCTCGATACGCGCAGGCAACGAATTTCCATGAAATATCAAAGCCATTCTCTGATTTGACTGTGGTTAATGCACCAGCAGGCGGTCGCTCGACAAACTCTTCTCAGCCACGAATTACGTAAGTCTCCAGTTTCATCCAAGACACTCGGTTTCCAGCCGAGTGAACGACTATTTCTGTCAACGTCATTCACGATAATCAGTTTCTTCAGCTCGGTATGCGGTTATTCCAGCTTATGAACATAATTCTAATGATAGTTATGACGATAGAATAATAACAATATTAAACAACAATGTGTTAAAATTGAGAAATTATGAATTTCAATTCCACGTTGTTTGAGATTCTACTCCAGATGGAGATAACAGAACGAATCACGTACAACCGTTCCTCATGAATTTTAAAACTCTCACAGATTCTTCTTCGTATTCTTATGAAATGTTGAATTAACTCGATGAATTAATGATTATATCTAGATCTGGGGCTTCGAGCGTGCACACCGTGAACATAAATTTCCATTTGATCGAATAATCAGAGGGATATTATATTTTTATCTTGTTCTGTAAATATGTTGAAAAGTCAAGATACAATATCTCTCACATGTATCCATATATATTTGATAAAAATATAATCATTCGCAGCGATCCATATATAAGATAATGTCCTGACTCATGAACCGACGAGTTCAATAATCCAATGCAACGTTTCAAACCACCAGAATATTTTTTAGTACAATAATGAAATGCTATTCTAGTGGATGATATAACGAGGAGTTCGGTAATATCGAGGAATAATGAGGTAAAATGATTTCCATTTTTGACTAGAATTCGTGGTTTCTGAAAGATAGATTACTGGGCCGTAATATATCAATGTCAGTCACTTGTTCTAATGACGCTTGAACAAGGTGGAACGAACTGTAGCACCTGTAGGAAACACAAGTGGAAAAAGATTTAGTATCAAAACTAGTTGAACGAGGGCTGATTTCAATACGAGTGTAGGTAGGTTTTTTTTTGTAGATTTCGAGAAGGGAATTCAATTAGAGGACTTTCAGAATCGTACGAAGGACATTTTGGATAGTTTTTGAGTGATTGATCAACACGTAATAATAAAAGAAAAGTTCCCGGAAAATAGCTTGCGTAGCATTTGATTTGATAAAACAATTTTATAAAAAATTAACTACATCAATAGTAAGTTTGATAGGCTGCTAATCTATTACGCTGGTTTCACTCTATTGTAGCTGTACATCGGTTGATCATTGAATAACTTGATTGCTGGGCTACCCGATCCACCAATAATAATAGGCCATCCATCCTTGGCCATTCTACAAAACACCATACAACGATGGATTATTGATTCTATTTATCTATAAAACAGGAGAAATATTTCATGGATATAATATTGAGTAAAATTCCAGTTCATCGCATCCTTTAAAACATTCTCGTTAGGTTAAACGAACGATGAATTTATTTTACTGACCTACCAATAATGAGAAAGAATAGAGAAAACGTTTGAAGCTTCTTAGTCATCATAAATCTTCAAGTTAACGCTTATCAACCCTTCGATGGGTCAAGCATTGTTATGCGTGGAGGTCACACTAGCGTACATTGAGACGTAAATAAGTCACCACGATTGCGAAGAGATCTCCATATAGCTTTTGAAGAGTCACAAGACCATTGAATAACGATTAACAGTACAAGCTACAAGTTATTTTTAGATCTAGCCTTTGTCAAGAATTGACATTTTATAACGAGAAGAAAGACGTGTCAACTATTCTCATTGTTACGAGAACAATTTAGAAAATGATGGTATTTCAGATAGTGTTTCTGACGTTGAGGAAAAAAATCCAAAGGAACGAAGAATTCATTTTCTTTTTTTATTCTCCTCTAAACAACAATGACGAAAAACGAGGGTCTATAAATTCCATTTTATCCGATGGGAAGCGAAACAACGACTCGCTTGAAATCACGATGTTTGAATTGTAATCATGTTTTCCCTGGAATTACTTGGGACGCGTGTGCGGCATTGTTCGAGAGTCCTGCACCTTTTTCTCGTAATAGTACAAAGCCGACCGCTGGAACAATCGAACGGATGTATTTCGATTGCGATGTTTCATTCTCAAGTTCAATATGAAATTTTGTACAACAAAGTTTGATTCGAAAGGTATCCTAAAATCGAAACAATCCATGATAAAGTGAAAGAACCTGTAGGACTCAGTTTGTGATTTGTTGACTTCTTCGAAGGGCACTCTGGGAAGTACTCTGGCATTCTTGACCAATGTCAATGATATTTTCTTCCACCTTGACTATATATATATATGTATATAATAGATTATATAATATGTAACTGCCGTGTACACGTGACATGACAATAGGGCATTCTACTCTTTCTCTTTCACTTGCTAACATTCATGCATACGCTACATTGTAGTTTATAAGGTGAGTATGTCGCAGAGAGTTACAATTATCTTATAAATATATTCCTTAGAAACACGCACGAAAATTGAAGATGATGATGATGATGAAAAAATCTCGACAGCAGCAGCAGCAACAGCACCTGTTGTACTCGGCACAAATTTGAAATCCCAACCCTTGAAACTGACCCCTGAAAATGATGCTCTCCTTTGACGATTATAACCGTGTGAGAAAGTTTTTATACACACAACTGCACATAACTCGCATCGGCGATTAACGGAAAGATCGATAATGTATTTCATGCTAAAATAAACTGACCTATACCAATCGTAATGTTACCAGTTCTTCCGTTGACTGACCTCAGAGCATGATAATAAATATTTACGAGAGTACCAAAAGAGGGGCTCGCGAGAAGGGAACGGGAAAATTGACCGAACAAGAAAGAGAAAAGAGCACGAAAAAATGTCCAATCACGTGACATTGCTCCACCGGAAGTTTTGCTTTTGCGTATCAACAAATTCTTAATGTCTCAGAGAAAATCCTATCACAACAGATATTTTTGTATAAGTTTTTGATGCGAAAAGAGCTCTTTTGAAGCTTGCAAGGATTCCTCTAAAGCATCTGCTTTGTATATAAGTTATTGAAAAATCATTCTCCTTTTCCAATTTTTTTTAATGCAAAGCGGGAGGATACTATTGTTGTAATTTTCTAAATTCAGAGTATCCAATTACCGAAACTATCAGGAATTTTAACTCACGTAACGGAGAGAAATACATCTCTCTGCAGAATATATCGATAAATGTTGCAGTATCGCGTGTTAAGTTGAGCATTTATAGTTCTTATGCGATCGATGATGGTTCAACAGATTTTCCTAGCGTAAATAAAACTATTTATACATAGACCAGAGTTCAAACACTTTGCTGGCCCTGATCTTGTTGCTATCTTGAGGTCATCATCATCATCATCATCATCATCATCGTCATCGCCATCACCATTACCAGAGAACCGAGCAATGTGATTGAAAACATATATTTACAGTTCGTAATAAAGCGTGCATTAGAAAAAAAAGGCATTCACACGAGCGGTGTATCGATATCACGAGGAATATCATTTTTATGAGAATGTATCTTTAAAAATACTCTCGACTATCGTACTTCATCTTGATACGAGAATTGATTGAGATTGTTTTTTTGATTTTTTTTTATTATATCATCGTTATTCGTTACATTTCAATCAATCATCCATTCGTCAATCTAAGAGAAGGAATAATTGAATCTTGTCTGAAATAGCGATTGGGATCTTTGGAAAAGGTCGATCCATTATTATATAAGAGACATCTAATTTTTATAGATTTCAATAAAAATTCGATACGTATTATATAAAAAAGGATCGATATCTTTTTCAAAAATTCTCATCGCTAATGAAAAAATTTAAGGGTGCAATATTGAGTGCTGAGAACGATATTGGATGGGATATTGGTAATTGATAAAATCAGACCATTGACGATTGTTTATTTAACGGGAAATAAACAGCAGTAATGGACAGAGCGTGAAGTTTTGCCTGATTTTATGAAAGATAATCCAACTCTAACAACAATTCTCAACTGAATTCAACAATAATCGCGATTGTTAAATTAATTTTTATTCACGTTTTGAAGTGTTTTTTTTATAGAAGAAATGAGGGATACCGTGATCTCGACATTATAAATGGTCAATAGATATCAATTAACAATCGCAATAATGGTTGAATTTGGTCAGGAATTATTCTTCGAGCTATCATCTTGCATAATAACGTACTATCCAAAATTTTTAGAGTGACATCCCACTCTTTAGCCATCCAAAAGTGAGCTTGTCAAATTTTCGAATGAAATTTCCACTCTTTTGGAGTGTTAATTTAAAGTTTGACGTGAGAAATTCACAATCACTTGAATTTTAAAGTGAATATTTCACTTTCGAAGACTGAGAATACACTGAAAACAAGTGGCTCATTTCTGAGATTTAGTGGATGGAATGAAACTTGTGATTTTTCAGTCTTTCATATTTAGAGAGTACTTGCAGACTTTTGCAAAAACTCTTAACTGGGCATTATAGACGAAGCCTCAAGCTATCTTCTCCACTCCTGTTTGCCCGCTAAATAAACAATCGTTAATATTGTAATTCTATCGATTAATCCATCCAACATTGTTCTGTGTATCAAATATTGTATTTATAAAAATTCCCATCAGTTAAAGTCCTCGAATTGATTAGATTTCTTCTTTGAAATCCATGTTTCTTATGCAAATATTCTGGCAATTTCTTTCGAGTAACAACATTCATTCTGAAGAAGCGCACTATCTACTATTTTTACAAGATTTCACGTTTCACCCACACTGGAAGAATTTTATTTGAAAAATCACTGTGAAATTCTATTAAATTGTGGGAACAATTTTAAAATTTCTAATGAATATCATTCGAAACTTTTTAAAAATTCAATCATTTTTACAGGCCGCACAGTCATTTTTTGAACAATTCTCACTTCTCCCTCGATCACTCGAATTTCATGGTAATTTTTTTTCAGTGCAGCTGGAAGTGAAATTCCTACTCTTTTTAGGACGATAATTCAAAGTTTGAAGTTAGAAATTCATAACCATTTCGATTCCAGAGTGAATTTTTTATTTTGAAACAGCAAGGAATCCCTCTAAATGGGTGAAAATATTACTCAGAGCGGCAAAACTCACTTTTGAGACCTAATGGAGTGGAACAATAAGTGATTTTTCACTCTTTCCGATTTGGAAAATCCTCATAAATCGTCAAATCAAATCGAGTACCGTGAACTGGGGTCCCTTTGTAATAACAGGGTTCCCACACCTCTGCACTGTAAATTCAAATTTTTTATTTCAATGCCTGCGCACGAAGAAAAATTATGTTTCAAATATTACCACATTTTGTACTAAAGTAGCAAGATAAATGAGACTATAATTATATAATTTTTACAACACAGTGTAGTGAAAATTCATGCTTAATGACTCGAAAAATCATTCAACTTGACGCAACTCCACATCACAAAGCATTATTTTTCACAACACTGTGTTGTAAAAATTATAATATCTCACTAATCCTGCGACTTGAGTACAAAATGTAGTAATATTTCAAACCTCATTTCTTTTCTTGCAGAGTGTTTAAATCCTGCAGCGACCCCCGAAGATGCAGCCAGATCTATTTGTTAGAAAAGGACACAACCAAAACTATTCTGACAAATTACTTGAAAACGAAGGGATGAAATCAAAATATCGCTCTGTACAGACCTTTTGCAATGAATAAAGACAGTCTGTACAGAGTGATATTTCCTTTTTATTGCTTCATTTTTGAATAATTTCTCAGAAAAGATTTGGCTCCGATTGCATCTTCAGGAGCCCCTGATATCCCCTTAAAAGCGTGTCTGAGTTATTGACATATTTATACAGTTCTAAGTGTTTTAAAAGCAACTACAGGATTCCAACACTCCAAGTGTATTGAAATAAAACACTTGAATTTGCAGTGTAGCAGAAAGAGATTTCTTATAATCTTTTCCCGAACAATTTCAGAATATTTGAAGAATTTTCAAGACCGACAAGTAACCGATCACACCTATAATATTCCACATAAACGCATTACAAGTATGCCAGTTCGGGGACTTACGAAATATCGAATGAACCTGATTATAATTCCTAATCGGGTACAGGGACAGGACACGCAATTAAAAATAAACTTCGATAATACATCACCCAGCGGGAATAAAAAGAATTGTTTGTCTTCTCTCCAACGGAGCTGAGACATCAACTCGAACGTGTTTGCGTGGAGACATTTTTCTGATAAAATTACGTGATAATTTCCGTAAGGTATATTATCGGTACACAACGCACACGCTTCGCACGTAATTTGTATCGTCTCCCGCATAAAGAAATAAAAGTTGGTTTGAGAAATGTGCACGGTTCGATGTCGATAAATGTTTTTTTTTTCTTTCTTTCTCTTTTCTCTCATCGTGTAGAAAACACTCCCATGTTTATAAGACATTCATGGAGCGTCTTAGAATAAAAAATGCACTGTTTCAACTACTATTGTCCTTCGTTTTATTATCTTCTCTGCATACTAGTTAGGTAAAGTTCTCTCGTTCCCTATGTTATCGAACATCTTTTCCCTGTCTCGTCTTGGTGTCGTAATTTCTCCATCTACCGTTATTCTTTCTTTCTTTACATTTCGCTTGGATATTTTTTGAGGAGACGGAGAAGAAGTTATGGCAATGCAGTTGGAAAAAAAAAACAGCTGTTACACACTTTTCTGACTCATTATTCTGGATGTACGATGCAAAACCACGAGCGCAGTGAATTTACCTAAAATAATGTACCTCTTGAAATATAGAAATATTGATAACCCGAACAACTTTCCTTGTTATCGACACACGATATAGACTGGATAAACTTTTATTCAACGTCTCAACTTTAAATTTCGATGAAATAACTCGACTTTATATCATAGATCAGATCTCTTTTCAATGCCATGAAAACAGACACCGGAGAAGGGATATGAATACAATCAGAAAGTTCATCATTCATTCACAGACTTTGAGAAAGCCTGTAATTTCGTTAGGAGGAATAAATTAGTGAAGATATTATCGATCAATTGCAATTGCACATTCCGAATGCACGGAAGAAGCCAGTTGATATCATTCAAATCCATATCAATGGCTCAGAAAGGATGCTAGTGCAAAAAAAAAAATATATAGTACAAATTATTTATTCGATCATTACGTCTCATTGCTTGCATATTATACGCTACATGCATAAAGGCTATGGTTCTATACGATATGATAGATATATAAAAGGAAATATGATATACGATCTTTCCATTAACATTCTTTGATCCCTCGTAAACAAGGAACTATTCCGAAAGAAAAAAACTGAATTATGTGTATATATAATTTAATGGAGAAATAATCACGTTTCATCTCGAGTTTAAAGACTTTTTGGAACATTCGATATGCACGAACAGTGTCCTTGAGTTGAAACTCTCCGGTGTGTTTCGATCGACGCACTCTCTGAGCTGTAAAACGTGCTTGCCTTCTTTCGAGCATGTACAATATATATATATATATATATATATGCATATATATATTTATATGTCGGCGTGTTGTTTGTCTCTCTGTGTGAGTCGGTTATATACGTAAATCCTCGATGTTTTTAGCACGGTCAGTCGGCAACAGGGGAAAGCGAACGATCGCGGTGCAGTCTGGAGAGGTAGAGTAGAGTTGTGTGTATACTATTGAGCACAAAAACATTGGTGTTTTTCGCTTCTCTCTTTCACCCTTGTATCCCCCCAGGTCTATCTTTTTTCCTCTCTCGAGTCGTCTGCGTTTATCTCCTTCTAACTTAAATGCACTGTGCAGGCAGGCAAGGCAGGCAGGCAGGCAGGCAGGCAAGCCAGCAAGCAAGCACAACACGCACACTACCCTAGATTCGGTTCGTCGTCGTTTTCAACCAAGATCATCGTATTGATATAGGGTTTATTAAAAGAGGCGCGTTCGGCATACATATTATGTATTCGGTGGGTCAAATTTATGAAGGGATCATATTTTTCTTGTTTAATATATCACATCTCTAGGTGAATTGAAATTTCAATAAGAGTACCGTCTACCTATACTATTGCATAAAATGTTGTACAAAAAATTCTATACAAATCACGTCACCTCCTATCCCATCTCATCAGAAATCTCCCAACATTCAAACTCATCGGCGAAACTGATTTATTTGCTTCTGGAGAAATTGAAACAAATAAACGAACGTTTGATCTGAAAGTAGGGTACCTGTCGCGGGAACAGAGAGAAAATCGAAAAATATCATATAATATTGTTTTCAATTTGGTCGTTCGCGAGAGAACATGATCTCCATTATATCGTTCACGGCGAGAAGACCGGCAAAGCAAGAAAAAGCAAAACTGAAAAGGTAATGAGAAATGTTTGTAGTATAAGTGCACACGTATAATAAAATTGTTTGTAGATCCAGTTCGTCGCGCCGTGGTCGTGGTCGTTTGCAACCTTGTAGTCGGAGATCAACCGTTGCGATCGTGAAACAAGATTCACAAATATACAAGAGAGAACGTGCAAGAGCAGAAGCCATTCAACATTTGTGCGTGTATGTAAGTATGTACCCGCGTACATCTTGTAAATAATGTTGGGTCGAATAAACTCTACATATGAATTTCAGTGGTGCGCTTGTAAGTATATAGGTATATAACCACGTTACATGTTAGCTAAAAATGATTCGAGGCGAGCTGAAGGAAGATGATGTCATGCGACTCGACTTGTACGACGAAAGACTCCGTCTACCATTGAACTAATTTGTCTGAGGGCCTAGCGCGGTCTGGAATCAACGATTTAATTATATACTATGAAAATTCATCGTTGGAATTCGCGTGTAAATATGGAAACTGTTTAAAACATGTGCTTCTTTTCCAACCTTGCGGGGAATGAGATATATCAACAAAGATCTCCTGGAATGGATGCTAAGTAAATTTTGTACAAATATTTCATATTTCAAATATTGAATTCAACTCTTGAATTGAAGGGAATTTTCAATTTCAGTACTATCGTTTGAAATGGACGAAACTCTGAGAAGATGATGATATAAAGAAAAAACAGCGTGCAGAACAGAATACAGTATGCGCGCAATGTGATATGAAATGATGTTGGTCTCACGAGACAACTATGATATTTCTTTTATCTCTTCGTTGGCCTTGGTATGGCGCTTAGTCAGCTGATGCAACAAATCGACTATCGTCAACGTGCTGTTACAAGCAGTGAAAAAAATGAGTACAATTAATAATGTTACATTCAAATTATGCTCATTAGAATAACGAGTGTTGAACATCATTAAAAATTTCGAATTCGTATATATTCTCTATTTGAACCTTGAAATAATTATGAGATTGATGGACAGATCTTCGCGAAGACTAAAATCACTTTAACATTGATTACAGACTTTTTATTGAAAGTGAGTGATCATCTTAGTCAAAGATCGTTCAATCGGGATGAAAAACTAATGAATTTTAAGAGACAAAGTTCATCGAACGGGTGCTCATCGATTGCTTATCAGTCGAGCGTATAATGATATTTCTTTAGCGGTAACAACAGTTTTCAACACGGTGTCGTATCTTCTGAAAATTTTACAAGTCAAATACTTTAGATTAAGTAAATAATGAAAGATTTGAGTAAGTTATACAGAATTTTACACAGTGAATTCAAAAGGAAACAGACTTTGAACCATTCATTTAAAGAATAATAATTTGGAATAAAATCAATTCGCGGCATTTCCAAGCACGCTTTTTTACATAATTTTATAACATATTCACCTCTCTTGAGAAATAATCAAAACTCTCATTCAAATTTAGTTTAATTTTTCACAGCCCGACAATTATTTTCCATGAACGAAAATATCAATATCTTTTTTTTCCTCTCTTAAACGCGCTTCATACGCGTATACCTATGTATTTCGATATTCTTTTCTCCCCTTCTTATCTCACAAACAAAAGTGGAGTTCATTGAATTGAAAATCAAAGAAAAAAAAAAAAGAACCGAGAGATTCATTACAAATTTAGATGTACGGTGCTCAAAGTTCATACAGCTATTGGTACTGCTCTGAGAAAGAAAAAAAAGTAGTTTCGGAAGATCATTTAAATATAAATGTTTTCAATATCGAAATCGAGCATTAATTTTTGTTCATCGCGAATCACGAAATGGACAAAGCCGCCCGGTTATTGCAAAACCATGAGAATGAGATATACTTTTGAATTGAATTTCGCTGAAAAAAAAAGAAATAACACGACGCTGGAAGTAAATTTCCACAAATTTTGAATGAGATGATGTATATTGAATTTTTGTTACATCGATCAATTATATAAAACACGTGGTGAAGAAGACATCTCGTAATACGGTGATGTAACGGTACAAGATTGTTTTCATTTTAATTCTGTCGGGTGTAAAATTTGATTTGATTAAATGACCTCTGGTCGGAGGAGAATATGGATTGGAGAATATTCGAGCACTGTCTGGTGCGAAACCTTTATTTCGTCGATGCAGATGCATTTATCGTGGAGTATTAGATAAATGAATATTGATAAAATCGAATGACCTTTACTCCTTATATTCGTTACATCATTTAAGGGGATTACGGGTCTTTGAAAAATTTTCTTTCGTCATTTCATTCGAAAACCGCATTGTTGATTGAAATGAAGATATATATTGTACATGCAAAATTTTGCTTTTTCGAAATACAAAGAATTTATCGTATGGAACATCAGAGTGTATTCTTAAAATATTTAAAGCAAGAGACTTTGTATGGAGTACAGACAATGTTTTTTTCCGCGCGTGATAAAGAAGAATGTTAACGAAATCATCGATAAGACGTTGTATTATCTAATCTTGAGTTTTATTTATAAATAAAGATTTGGGCGAAAGTCTGTTTGATCCAAATTGTCTATCAATTTTGTCATGAACGGGACAAGGGTTTCGCAGGACTTCTACTTTTGAAGTCCAGGGAGGTGAAAAATCAATCAATCGTTTTGTTTTGCTTGGATGAGTTTTAGAAATGAGTGAAATTTCACTCTATCGGAGTATTATTATAAAGTCTACTCTGAAGATAAATTGACTCTTCTTTGGCTGCCTACAGAGAGAAATTACATTCCAAAAATTCCAGAGAGTGCGTTTGAAGACTTTGAACCTCAGTTTACATTCAAATCCATTTTGGCTTTTCCGTTACGAAATAACGAGAAACTATGTCGTTGTTTCTGAGGACTGGAACATTTTTATTCTTCGAAAGCATCCAGTAAAAAATTTGAAATAGGAAAGAATACAAATTTTTTCTTCTTGGCAATTCTCCTGAATTCGAATTTTTCATCCACTGAATCGTGAGAAATATAATGAATATGTTAGGAATGAAATTTAACGTGATGCTTCAAAGTATGCATGCTTGTGATATAATCTAAAAAGTTGCGACGTATGTGAATTTTGTATTTGATATGAAATTCACGAACATTGAACCTGAATAGAGTTTACAAGAAAACAAACATCACTCAAGGTGTACGCGTTAAATGTAAGAAGAACCATCGGTATTTTTTTAATCTTATGATAATGTTTATCGACTCGTTCAGAAATCAAAACCAATCTCACGGAGTCATGAAAATATGGCTATATTTTTAACTGGATTTAATTCTCAGAGTGTCGATACTTTTAAGAATAGAATTCCCATCCTTTCTATTCTGTGAACAAAACCCAAAATCACTCTCTAAATTCCTTGGAGTGAAAATTCACTCTTCAAGAGTTGACCTCCCACTCCGTTCTAGAGTTGCAGTATTTTGATTCTTTGAAGAGTGAATATTCACTCCAAAGAATTTAGAGAGCAATGCTGAATTCCTATTCTATTGGGAATCCGTTTTGAAAATTATTGGACAAGATTCGTTCATGGCATACATTTATAGCATTGGAAGTGTATGCTGAACGAGATATTTCAAAAATTTCAATTAAATTCTAAATAGGAAATAGTAATTCAGTGAGAATTAGATTGGAATAGAAAAGAATAACTCCAGAATTTGAATTCAATTTCTCTCATTCAAAAGTGGCCGAATATAATCAAAATACCGCTCCATACAGCATTTCTTTAGAGCATGTAAAATGATTGTGCAGAGCGATATGTTGATTTTATCGAGCCACTTTCGAATGGTTTGGAATAAATGATTTGGCTCGGATTACGATGTTGGTATTTACTCGAAACACATTTATTTTTCAGTGATTTCGCGTTTTAGTAAAACTTCCAACAATTCCAATACTTTATTTTCCCTCTCAACGTGAATTTTTTTCGTGCAACAGTATACAAATTATACAAAATGAACAGGATTTTACAATGAATCTTTTCCAAAGAATGATTATTGCGTTTCGGTATATTTGACGGACCAACAAAATCAAAATTACCTTACAGAAAAACAGCCAAAAAATGTGAAAAAAATCATGTTACTGATATCACAAATGATTCTATAAAACCTCCTGTCACTGTTGAATAGAAAATATGATGTTAATGATGTTATTCAAGATGTCTTACGCAACAATTTTAGATATCTATTAGGCGTCTCAAACTTTTCTTTCATCTAAAAGAGGTCCAATAGATGAATTTCATTCTTCTGGTGATACACTGGGTCAAAATCACCCATCTTTCATTTCGAAAAGTTGTATATCTCTGAAAAAGTACCTCTACATTTCTTCAAATATTGAAAAAACTATCAACTGTAGAGCGAAGCGGGTTTCGGATTTGTATTCTGCAGACTTCAACGATGAATTTGAAAAAACATTGCTCTACGATGTTTTAAAGCCGAAATATGAGCGATCAACAAACACTTGGGTCAAACTGACCCAGCATATCCCATGTATGAGGAAAGGGTTATTTACAGTATATGTAGTAGAAATTTTAGATACGGTATGAAATGTGACATACTCAATGTCAAAGAAATTCTTTCAACTCTCAGCATTTCGTTGAAAAACTCCGTATGAGTTATAACTGAATCTTCAATAAATTAAAAATTCCTCCCATGAATCTACATATCCTAGCTGCAGACATAACCCATCCAGGGGAGTTACATAGAAATCCAATATAGTACACTATACACGCAGGGGAGAATTCTTGCTGAATAAGCGATTCTGAAAAATCTGCTTTGCGAAATTAGCAAAACGTTTGCTGTTACAGCAAAAATATATCGCCATTTCAGCAAGATATTTGCTAATTCAGCCAAATTTTCTAGCTGTCTGTATATCTACAATTCCGGATTGCCGAATGGCAAGCGCTTCTTACAAGAGCAAGATTTTTGCTGCTTCAGCAACGAGTTTTGCCATATCAGCAAAGCAAATTTTAAAGGTTTGCTATTTCAACAACTATCTTTCTCTGAATGCATAAATATTTGATTTTACACAGTATAATATGCGAACCATATATGTATGCGTCAAATATATGAAAAATCTCTATCGCATATTCAAATTGAATTTGTATATAATGCACTATATAGAATTTCTACGTATAACTTGTCCACACGGGAAAATAATTTATCAATCACGTTGTCGCCCCATATTTTTATATTTGCTCTTCTAATTCTTTTTCTACCAACAAATTCAAAATTAATGTATATCTTTTTTCCTATTGAATTATTGATAAAGTTTGACACACTTTCAACACAATCCACAAATATTTGTTCATTCTAAAACACGAGTGATGACCGAACAGCCTGTGGCCAGGGTTGGCGTCTGTGGGTCCAACCCAGCTGGGAAAATAATTTTCAAAATTATATATAATCCAATGTTACTTATATATAATCCGAATAAATTGGATAGAATTTTTTACTCATTCTATAACATATGTCAGAAAAATTGACTTCAAATGAATTTCATTGAATATAATTCCAATCCATTTTGATCGGGGTTGCAAAAAACTAGTATTTTTTTCACAAGAAAACCAGATTTTTTTGGTATTAAATTTAGTTTTTCCAATCTGAACAAGAAGATTTTGATTTTAAAAGTTGTAGGGATTTTTTTATAACTATAAGTTTCAATTCTCACAAATGAACAAATTACACCATTTACATACAAAACAGACAGTATCTTATTGGAGTGAAAAATCTCACTTCTGATCTAAAGCTGAAAACCTAAAGGTATTTGGATATGTATTTCAAATAATTTATCTAGCAAAAATTAGTTTCATATTACTTTGAGAAACAGGAATTATGAACATCGGTATCACAATAATTTAAATTCCTTGAAAAGGAACAGTAAAAAAACAGTAACCTTCAACTTTATTTAATTACATTGATACTTCATTTGATTAGATTCAATATTTAGCATACTCAATTTATAATATACTTAAAATCGAGGATGAAAAACTCAAACGCATCTGTGAAACAATGGTAAATTAATTTATGAAATATTCCAAAGTCAGAGATGAACATTTTCATTGAAAATTTGGAAAAGAAAAACTAATTTCTGCAAATTTTTCAAGTTCTTTTGGCAATCTTGAAACATTGTTGCAGAATTCCACAATGACTTGAGAAAGCATAGCATTCGATCGAAAAAGGAATCCGGAAAGAATTGTATACAATCTCCATAAGTGTTATTTTGATCACTCTCTCGGTATTCTGGAAAAATTCTTTGGAAACCCTTGGCGCCAACTGGGTATACAATTGTATTTTTTGAGCTGAGCTGGCAATATTACATCATTGTTGTGAAGAAAAAGATCGTCATACTGACTATCTGTTTCGTTATCACAAATATCCGTTTAGTTTTCACAACGATACGTGTACTTCCATATTTTAGATTGTTACAAAAACTCGACAGTATAATTATTTTCCCGTGCATTTCCATTTTCCACAGTGCAAAGTGATCCTAAAACCATCACCAATATAGATCATGAAAGTTTATTTGTGAAAAATACAGCACATACACAAAAAATGAGAAAAATAATATGAAAGCATTGAACTGTGGAAAAAACTACGTTTGTTTGTTATTTACAGCAAAAAATTACTATTGGTTTAAACCAAACAACCCTGTTGATGAGCAAAAATCTTGCAGTACATCGTTCAAACGATGTTTCCAGTAGTGATAGGGATCTTTGAAAAACATAGATCATTCTTTAGATAAAAAGTATATAATTTTTATAGATTTCAATAAAAATTTGATACGTTTTATATAAAAAAGTATCGATATTTTCCAAAGATTCTCATCACCAGGTCCAAGTTCCAAGAAGCTAATTTGATAATGACCATCCATCACATTTTGAGGGTTTCAATTTTCATTTTGTTTCTTTTAGAAATTCGAGCTTCAAAAACTGTAAAACCCGGGTTTTTTCCAACCCTGGCCTGTGGCAGAGAGTTCATTCTCCTCCATGCGCCTTTGGATTCAAAATTATCAATAAGTTTTCCTCCCCCGGTTAAAAATTCAATCTTAAACCGTCTTCATTGCACTTGAAATAGGAGAACCTGCTTCTCACATCGATATTAGGATCGCCAGGATTCGTTTGTCTCGCTGGGAATATCACATTCGATATGCGCACAATCTAGAAGAACAAAACGTGGAATGTTAAATGAATAAAATAGATGGATCGAACATTTAACCGGCAAAATGCAAAGAAAATGAAAATTCTTGGTGATCTACGACATGCGTCTGAACCGACGAAGACAGCGACAATACTTTCGAACTATTCCCTCGTTCGCACGGTTGCTCACGAACCTACCTCACGCTTTTTCTGCTCTACCTTTCAAGGCATTAACGTCAATAAAAACGCGCCTAAACGCTAGAGATAATCTTTTCGCTATATCTAACGTCACTATGGATTGAATTATCAAACGATAAACGTGCGACTTGGCCAGAGTAATAGTTTCGCGAGGAAGAGTTCAATGAATTCGTACGCACGTATTACTATTATAGTTACTCGAAACCGTCGAAAATCCTTCTAGGCATTCATACATACATACTGTACTTATGTGTGTACGAATGGGACAGGAACGAATACTCACGCAACACAGCTGACGGATGCAAAATCACGAAAAACTATGATCGTTGGAGACATTCAACTTGAATGAAGAAGAAGAAGAAGGTCCTTGTTGTTCAATGATGACAATATAATAAAACACTTGCAATCTGTAGGAGAACAATAAAAACAATTATGAAGATGGTAATCATGATGATACACAAACGTTATACATATAGCACGACACTTCTTTCTCCACTTTCTCTCCCTTTTAAAACG
The DNA here is from genome assembly GCA_018340375.1 of Gonatopus flavifemur. Lineage (NCBI taxonomy): Eukaryota > Metazoa > Arthropoda > Insecta > Hymenoptera > Dryinidae > Gonatopus > Gonatopus flavifemur. Next base: position 10,609,493 of record JAFFJZ010000006.1, read on the forward strand.
TTGTTGCACTTTTTATTTGCGCATGTGTGTGTATATGTGTGTATATATATTGTATATATGTATAATTATTATTATGACCGGTCGTTCGAAGCCGCGAGTAGTAGTCTCGTTTCACTCGTCGTCTTCTCGGTTCTCCTTCCCTCCTCCTCCTCCTCCTCCTCGTCCTCCTTCTTCTCCACCTTGGTGTTCTCTTGGTGGACGTCGTCGTCTCCGTCGCCGCTCTTCTCTATACAACAACGACGACGACAACGATTTCACGATGTCGCGTTGAAAACAAAAATCACTTGGAGGTTTTTCGGATTTTTTCTATACCGCACAATTGGTAGTGGTATTGGTAGTGGTTGTGTTTGTGGTGATGTTCCACAATATAGATCATCGGGAAGGATCGGAGGGAAGGAAGGCTGGCTGATTGGCTAGTGTAACTCGTGATGGTGATAATATCCTCACAAACACATAACACACACACACAAGCGCGCGCGAGCACGCACGCACACGGGGCACACACACACACCCATACACACACACGATATACACAACACAGTTTAGTAAAGCGGTAATAAGATGGAACCGATCACAGGCTGTATTATTATAACAACGAATATATTGTATTATAATAACATACACCGGAGAGACACTTGCTTCAGGTTTGTTTGTTCGTTCTTTTCAATATTGTTTAGGCGTTGCACTAGTTGGCTTCACAAAATTCTCATGTTATTACACGACACGGGACACGACGGGATATATATCTCTCTCTCTCCCCGATTACTTAGTGCTTACCACTAGGAGTGCAAGCGCGCGACTGCGATATACGGGCGGTGACTATGCGCCAGCCATCTTATTTCTCTCAACCACCGCCAGGCGAGATAATGGCGCGACGTTGCTGCTCCGTCGGCCATTCCGTTGTTCTAGCGCTAGGCAACGTTCCAAAGTTTCATCCTTCTCGCTTTCGACAACGCGCTACTAAATCAATCCATCGCCCTCTTCCCTACAATTTCAACTTCTACGTCCACGAGAACGACCGAGACAACGACAGAATCGAGAGATCCGAGCAAAAGGGTAAAACGCGTTTTGGAACGCAACCCTAGAAAATACACGCATTTTACGAGCTGACAGCTCCGATGCCGCAAACTGCTTGTACCTATCGCTATATGATCTCTTCGGGCCAGCGATAAATAAGCAACGTCACATAACAATGTGTAACCACTCTTACCGGCTTCAATATTTTTCCCGGTATGATTTTTATAAAACTTCAAGCATTTCAACTACAATGTTCTCCAATAAACTCCACCTTCTGTCGATTGAAAATTGCTATAATTGTCCGGTGAAAGTTATTCTACATTCTCCTGTATATACCATTACAGGTGTATGATACTTCTTTCGTATCCTTTCGAGAAACATCTTCCAAGGTATCCTGAACTGCAACAGATTCAACGATAAAGTTGCACGATATTTTTCATTGACACTTTGTCAACTTTGTTTACCTTGAATTTCATCAAATATTGATAGATGATGGAGATTCTTTCAATTCGTCATGTTGCTTTTGCCGAAAACGCAATTCCTAAATCAACCTGAATATCGGTGGTAAGGTCGATAAAGTCGGAAGCATGTTGAAAAAGATTACATGTTCCCGGAAACACTCTGCGTGTACAAGCTTTTTCAATTTCATTTTTGAGATTACCCTGGACGAAATTTCCACTCCTCCGATGCGATTGATGGATCAAAATGTTTATTTGAAAACTCCAAGATTCGATGAAAATATCTTCCGTTTCATAGACTTTTTTTCAAGAAGACGCATGATTAAACACCGAGGAAGTTGATTATTTCACCTTACACAGAAGAGTAACAGGTTATGAATATTTACAATCAACAAATGAATGAATAAAACATTCCTTCAAAAACCTATAAAATCCTCCACTTGACAGTTGATAAAATTATATGAATAATTATAAACAAAGAGGAGCAAAAAAAGGAACATTTAATTTTATAAGAAATGAAGAGAATTTACATAAATGAATGAAAAATCACCCCGCATTTTATAAAGTTATACACGATACTCGAGACAGTCATGAATTATTCACCCTCCTGCAGTAGAATATGATTACTGGAAAGAAGTAAAATATTGAACAAAAGTAGGTAGATATAAAATTTATTTGTTACCATATTTGCATGCGTTTAATAAAACCGTTTTTTTGTTCCACTTGTACTCCTGGAACTTGGACTAGATTTTTTTTTCTTCTTGTATGGATTAGGATCCTCTCGGGGGGAATCTGTCCGAAGATATTTGGAATTCGAGGAACCATGGAGGAAAATGATGATTCTATAAACGTATGGAGAATTTATATATAAATTTTATACACGCGATACACATTTTATATAAAAATTGTATATAAATTATGTATTTTTTATGTTTCAGCAGAACGCCATGACGGGTTTCAATCGATTTGCAGCGTAAGAGAGATTTGAAATCCAAATTTCATAGAATAAAGCATCTTATTGGGATAAAACATTCGACGTTCAACGTTTCAAGTACAAAAATCAAACGTTCGTGTAACGTTCCGAGACTTTTCCTTTAAAACATCTCGCAGAACTTTGAGACATCGTTATCGAAAGGAGAGTTGTAACACCTTATAAATTCATCATATCTTCTGGAAAGATTCTGGAAGATCAACGAGGTGTCGTAAAAATCGGTATATACAACCTGAATCATAACTCAGAGGCACAAGATAAACAATGTCGATGATCAAGAGGAAGGAAAGAACTCGGATCCTGAACTCGAATCGTTTTTCTTGGATTACTTTACAACGGGTGTGCAGATAATAAGAATTCATCTTATTGATAAAGAATCAGAATAACGCAGTACCGCGGATATTAGTGTTTAAAATACAAAAGAAGTAACGAAACTCGTAGAAAGGATGGACATCAACAATCAACTATTTAGCATTCGATTCATGAAATTCTCCTACGAAGAAAAGATGTTTCATGTTTTTTCTTTCCTTCTTTTTTATCGCGAATCTCCCATATCGATAAATCTCAGGACACCCAGTATACGTATGTGGCGTTCTCTTTCTTCCTATGTATATTCCAAATAACCTTGAGAATCGTTTGAAGAAACGACGGCCATCTTGCTGAGATGCACTTTTGTTTTTTCCTTCTATGTTCATGACCGTCGGTCTCCGCCTTCTTTTTCTATCTCCCTTCTTCTTCGGACATAATTTTTATACTCCTCACACTCTACTTCCCGAGATCCCTATACCACATAACACTGAACGTCTTTCTCCCTCGTATCGTCATCAACTTCATTTCTTCTTCAACTTATTCTTCTCTGTTGCTTATCCTCCGTTTCAATGATTTGCGTCTTCTTCTCCCATCGTATCTTCGCTTTCATCTTTCATCTCACATTAGTGCCATCTTCCTCTTTCACGCGATTTTCCATCCGATTTTTTCCCTTCTTCGTCTTACGTTCGCTCCTCCGTTGTTTCTTTTTCTTTCATTTTCTCTACCTAACCTCTCATTTTGCGGACGACTCTCACCGTGTTGGTTAGCCTGCTTGCTCTCGGGCACCGTGAACTGGTGTTCTCCATCCATTCGTCCTACATGCCTCCTACCACAGATTGCCACAAGAGAATGCAGTCGGTCCTCTTCTTCTTCTTCTTCTTCTTCTCTTTTTACATCTTTCCTTGTTTCGCGTAGATTACCCTCTCGCTTTATCTTTGTCTTATCCAATCTATCCTCGAAACCTGCTGCTTTGCAGAAATTTTGCACTACGTCATTACAGAATTTGAAATAAAATCACCTATCGACTGGGGTTTGTGTCATGATATTTTTAGGATTTCACGTACCCAGGGTTTGTACGAGAAGAGGAAGAAAAGTGCAACATGTACGTCGCGATGCTTTTTGCGTTTTAGAAATGATTGAAAAATTCAATTCTCAAGAGAAACGGAAAGAGTACACGTCGATTATTCGACGTGTATAATTTCAGTTTCTATCTTTTGAATTTTTCCGCAAAGTCGAGGGGAAAGCTCAGAATATGTGTGCAAAAGCTTCACGATGCACGTCGTTATGATTTTTATCAGAAATTCAAAGAATTTCATCAAATTTTCTTGGTCTTCGTCAAGGACCGCAATTGCATTCCTGATTAAATCTTCTGTATGTACTTTTTGATCTCTATCTCTATCTCTCCTTGTTACACAATTCAAATATCCCCTGATGTTTCATTCACTTCGTCATTTACTTCAAACTCTTTCTCTCATATCTCAATTATTCGTCTCTTCTGTATCATTTTTTCTGACGACCAACATTAAATTTCGTCCTACGTAACCTGTTTTATCATCTTCTGTGGTTGTGATTTAAAACTTGATACGTTTTCTCTTGGAATGCCGTTTTCAAGAGTTATTGTTTTACAAAGACAATCTTTGAATATTCTTGCTAAAAGTTCCCAATAAAGAATTATATCGTTATGACCCAATAGAACTCTACCGTGTCTTATCATATTCTATAGGATTCATCATAAAATGCATGTGATGTTATCGTAAAATTTTTATAGGAAAAGTACGGATCATTTCGAAACACATGACTATTTTTTTTCAAATAAATGTTGCTTGTTTTTATAGGAATTTTATGATTGAACCACATACATTTAGTTAAATTCCATAGAATACGATAAAAAATTGATAGATTTTTTTTCGTATTCCATTACCTCATTGAGAACGATATAGAAGAAATTCTTCGTTTTGGATCATTTTGTGTTAGGAATTTTTAATAGAGATAGAACTGGCATCAGATCTTTCTGATGAACAATGGAGAGCACAGAGGGCTTTCAAATAGACACTCCAGATTCAAAATTCTGTTGCGAATCAGACTTCACTTGCTAAATCTGATTAAGTATTAAACAAAGAATCAATTAAAATGGGTGGCAAATTTTTGAGAATTTATAATTCAAATGAAATAGTACATTTTTTCAGCATGTATCCTTTTCATCACAGCATAGAAAGGAGTGGGTGAAATGAGAGCTAAGGTTTATGCAGTATCTTGAAGTCAATATCTCTGTTCCACTTCATTTATTAACAACAAGACAGATCGTATGATGCTCAAGGATCTTTAAGGGTTCTTCGACACTCCAATAGGCGACAATATTGTGTAATGTTCACGTGCAGGTTCATTCAAAACGAATTCATGTTTTTCATATCGGTGTATTCTTCAATGAATTTCAAGACTGATATTCTTTTTTTTTTCTTGCAGATGAAATATTTAGTAAATCAAACGCTGGAGAATATCTCTTGAGACGACTGTCCAGAAGATGAAACGTTTCAAACGTGTTCATAATACCTTCGAATTGAAATCATTTTAACCCTCCGTCATTCGCGCTATGAGCACGCCGCTTGGGTTTCAAGTTCTTCGAATCGTAATAAATAATCAACTATTCTTAAGGCTACCATCTATAAACTATGAACTCATCAATCCAAGACAAGAAATTTCAAAACCCCAGATTTCCGGCTACAAAGAATTTGGACATATTATGAAATATCTTCACCGTTGGAGCTTTCGAATTAAGAATTCTAGTTTTATGAAATTCCGGCAACCGTAGGACAAATGGAGATTTTTCAAAAGAAAATTAATATGCAGTTTGTGAGAGGGTTCACTCGAAACAAGTGAAAATTCTACTCCACTGAACATCATTTAGAAAATATCTAAGAGATGTCTCATGCAACACTTTTGTACAAATTTTAGATGTTATGGTTATTGGGCTCCATCTGATATCTCTATACAACACAGTATTCGCTTGATACAATCAACAGCAGGTCTGAAACTATGTAAATTAGAAGAATTTTGAGACAATTATCTTGAATTGAATTAATCACACAGAGAAAAGTTTATATTAAACATTACTATATTTTTATGGTACTCGTGGGATATACTTTATCATGAAGCTCAGAACTATATTTATTTCAAATTATAACATATTTATTTTCATCCTCACGAGAGAGTATGATGAATGCTCGTATACTTGTGGTTCAGCACGACATAATCAAGTATATCCCAAAAGTACAATATAAATATGGTAATATCTAATATGAAATTTTTACTGTGCAGAAATAGAAAAAATTAGCGAAGACAAATCTCGAGTTTTCATTCGGTTCAATATTTTTCAAAAGGAGATCGTTTGGGTCGTGGAAATGATAAAAATAAAAATAAACTGAAAATCCTCATCAATAAAAATAGGAATTAGCGATTGGGTATACCAAACTGAGTGAAGATTTCGAAAATTTTGATTCGCAATACATCAGAATAGCTCTAATTCTCCGCTTTTCTTCTTTCAGATCACCCGGTATGCACCAAGCGATGCATATTTGTACAATAAAAAAATGTATAGAGAAAATTGAAAAAGAAGATAAGAACGATACTCAGAAGTTGGAGTAAATTCGTGAAAAGGTTTAACGAAGAACATAGTGCGATATAGAGGAGAAAATGTGTCTGCACAGATCGATTGTTGACACACTGAGAGGGACTTACAAAATTTTCTAGTGCACTAGTTGCAACGCATTGAGTGTCGCTGCATCTCAAGGCCGCAACGTCCGAGAGCCAAAGGACGATGTTGAGGTTCCGCTCTTTTCCCCTTTGCCCATAGCCGTCTACACCATACATTTTACCCTTCCTCCCATTCTCTCTTGCTTTCCAAACAGCCGTTCACGCTGTTTCACGTTATATATGTGCATCTTCGTGCATCTCTCCCCTCTTTCTCTCTTGCTTCTTCTTTTATCCTCTTTACACTCATGGCATCGCTCGAACGGAACTACTGTTGTTGCTGTTGCTGCTGCTGCTTCTGCTGCATCACCACACCACAATCAACTAGCTCAACTTTGCGTCTTCGTCGAGTATTAGACCTGAACCACAACATTCTTTTTGGTATACTTTTTATACAGATTGTATCATAAAATGTTGGATTTAAAACGAAACATAAGAAAATGTACTCTCTTTTCAGGACTTGAAAGCAAATTGTCTTTAATATAACTGCGTTTATTCGTACGCGCGTGTTACTTGAGCACAAACATCTTAAGAATTTTAAACACCTACACTCCGTTCCCCACTCCCGCTGTTACGCATGCAGCAAATACTTACGCTTCGAATCGGGTAGTGCCTACAGATTAGAACCAACCAAGTTGCTACAGTGAAATCAATTAACGTGAGACATTGAGAGAGCTTGTTTGAATTCAAACAATCCTTTGCATCACGACTCTACGCTCGATTCCTAAATCTTTCGTCTCATTTATTCACTTTGCATTCTTATTCGTTTATTTGCTTGTTCAATATAATCTCCATTGAATATTCTACATTCTTTCTGTTAATTCTCTTTCACCGCAGACCCGTCCAACTATTTCATTTGATAATTGATGTTTTGAAAGGAAACGATTCATTGTATGACACCCGGCTATTAAAACTCGAATTTCTCGCGCGAATGATTTCGTTCCGTTGTAACTAAAAATCATTTTCTTCTATTTTCATTCCAAAGTGATGAAATCTGCAATGTTTCGGAAAAGAGCAAAATAGTATTTGGAATCCTTCGATGGATTCATTTACGATTGATAATATAGATTCACTATGGTAGCTGGGAATCAACTGTGGTAGCTATTTCGTGTATTTGATATTTGGATAGTGAAGAACATTGCTACAAAAGCTAGATTTTAGCTCCTGTACGTATCCACATATCAACCACATCATTTTTTTCCATGTGGAAGATAAATAGATATTCAGTTAAGAGTACTCGTAATTTCTAACGTTTTTATACCGAAATTTCAATATCACCCCTCAGCCAACCAGATGTGAGCTTGTCAAATTTTCGAGCAAAAATTTCACTCATAATTCGAGGTTTTCAATCACTCTTCTAGAGTGAAAATACCACTCCAAGCAGACAAGCTCGCAAAGTGCAACGAATGATTTTTCTCTCCTTCAGATTTGGAGAATAGAATGATGAATTTTTTAATTCTTCAAACACTCCAGAAAAAAATATTTGTTAAACAAGAATAATAATATCTTGAAAAAGACATTTTTATGAGATCGGATCAAATGATTTTGTATAATTTCTTGTGAAATCATTCCATGATGGATGTAAGCAAAGTACAATCAATTTATACATCAATTCATCACCGATTAAAAACTTCCCCACCCTATCCAGTTGTGCTTGGCCGCGTACATCGCGTACTCTTATTCATTATTTTTCTCATCCGTGAATTTTTTCTCTTATTCTTCTTGAATTCAAATGAAACTGCACTGTAAGCGACTACTACGGCTTGGCTCACATTAGTGTCACTGGATATTAGACGTCTAAAATTACGAGAGTGAAACAATAGGAAACTAAGCGTATGTTTTTCAAGCTGTAGAAAAACTTTGTATGCTGCCGCTTTTGATGATCTCAGATGGCTATTACATTTCTCTCCGTCTCCCTCATTCTTCTTCTCTTCTGTTCACGACTTGGTTTGAACAAAACTGCACACCGCTGTGCAGTTCCTCAACTCAACTGGCTCGGCTCCAGCGTCTCTGAATATTGGACGTCTAAAATATGCTCGTGGAACAATGCGATTCTAAGCTTGTAATATTTCTCTCCCGTACCTTGGAAAAGGGGTTTTTATATTACCTGCGGATTTGAGAGAGATTATTCGGGGAGAATTTTACATCGTCCGTATTACATCTTAATCGTAACGGGACGTATCTTTGTTCATTGAACCTTTTTACGGTGGCTTTTGGGGTTCTTTCTTTTGCCTTTCAAACTCCGGTAAGTGGAATTGTATATGACGCTCTGAGTGATTTTATATGAAATCAAGTACCTAATCGAATATAGAATTTTTTTTTTTTTTAAGGTGAAATTTCGAGTCCTGCCAATTTTAGCGAAGATGGATGGATGAACATTTTTATGTTGTGAAATATTTTAACCGTGTGATGTAACGTCGCCATCGATCCAAGTAAAATTCCATCATTTTATTTCCAAATGTTTATTAGATGAACGATTAAAGGCAACGCGAAAACACAAACAACGTCACGAAGAAGACGAATGATGACACGACTACGATGCGATGATCGTGTTGTGTATTGGTCTGAATGGTTTAAAACGATTGCGTCTTGGGAGATTCACTCCGGAGGAAGAGAGAAAGAGAGAAAGAGAGAGAGAAAGAATGATTGAAATGTAGAAAAGAAATGAGAGAGAAAAGGTTGAACGAAGAAAAGGGAAAGGGAGAAAGAAGTGGATGTATGTACAGAGAGAGAGAGGAAGAAAGAGAAAGAGAGACCGATACGATATGTGCAACTGTGGTCCAAGGCCAACCCATTCGTTCGTGACTGGTTTAATAGTATTCGAGCGTTCGTTCGGCCTCGAATGCAATTATTGTATGCCGCGGGAGAATGTTCACGATACATCCACCTTTGATCCTCTAGAGCATTTATATTTTGGTTCTTATGTTATCATTTTACACCATGTCGAATTTAATAACGCACAGAACCAAAAACTGACGAATCTAGTTTCTAGATTATGTATAACTCTCAAACGTTGTAAAAAAATCTGATAATTTCCATGCTCGGATCTTTTTTCAAATAGTTGATACAGGTTGAATGAAGAACCAATGATTGCATCGAAACAAAGCGATATCGATATTCAATCTACTAATTGACTTATCGAGGGATGGAAATAAATTTGCAGCTGTACGGAAATTTCTACGCAATCATTCAAAGAAGAGAAAGATTATTGAAATATATCTAATTAAAAAAAAAAAAATCGTAGTATTTCTGACAAATTGATGGTAAATTATCTGTCAATTTGAATGCTGTCGGGTTGCCGGCGAATCGTTTTTACTTTATACTTTTGTGCACGCAACAAACAGGGAATTTATGCATCCACATATGTTATCTTGATGATATATACATAACCTTGACACGCTATGTCATCTTCTTGAATATGCATAAAGTATTTCATTTTATACGGAGAATGTTAATTACTCGACCACATGTTGTTCGATCAGGGTGTACAAGTTTTAATAATTATATATTCCCAAATTGAATATTGCGCCGAATCAACGAAACTTTATATTTCGATATGATTTTACACAATCGTTTACAAATAAATTGTTGTCATAATATTTTACGAATTCGTGTTTCAAATGGATGCTTGTTTTAGGTATGTATGGTTTCGGTTAACATCGAATAAATCATTCGGGTTTGGGAGGTAAAGAAAGAAAAAAATAAAAGGAAATCGGACACGTCAAGATTAAAATGTTGTACACGGGACAACTTTGAAACGGATGCAACAGAAATGGAAAGAAAAATAATATTCTTATTCGTGTGACAGGGTACGATAATAGAATTGCGAGAATTTAAAAGGTAAATAACCTCAATACGATATTGGGCTGTTCTGTAAAAATATATCTTGTAGCATCCGCCACGTATTATACTTTGTCACAATTCTTGATACATTGCCAACATCAACAAATGATAGATCAATGTCACCGAATTAATGAACGACTACTTAGCTCGGTCTTATTTTTTTGTTACAGATCTGACACTTTAAACGCTGTTTGAAGATATTACTTCAGATAGGTGTAATAAAGTTCATCTTGGTTTCGTCACCCACTTTCGATACATTGGACAATAATATTACGTGCACGAATATAAATGCGATGGACAAAAATTTATTGAAAAATACGGCTGTCTGTGTTATCGATAATTCAAGTTGTTCGTTAATGAAATAGGTAAATATTTATAAACATGCGGGCCTGAAGAAACGTGAAATAAAACTTGTGCGTGCAGGTTGCCAGTTGCACATACCTTTTGCCTTCCCTCTACTTCGTCTTCAATAATTTAACGATAAACTCTTTCGCATCGCGTGTTGGATAAAAACAACATTCGTTTCATTCCTCGTTTATTTTTTTATAATCTTTTCATCCTCTTCTTCTCAGCATCCTCCTCTCGACACTTTGATATCTTAAGAGGAAATACCAGTTTTTTATATTTATTATATTATTGAAAATTTTCCATACACGCGCGCTCCGGTCATCGACAAAACGCAGGTTTTATATCAAAAATTCTGAAGCAAAGAGTAGAAATCTTATCTTTTTTCTTTGTTAGATAGATTTACTTGAAAGTACCGAGTATAGTGCTCGAAGGTGGCTTGAATTGAATTTCAACACGAAATTTATAAATTAACTTGGGATTTTGTGTAACATTGTTAAATAAGAGTTTCGTTACTCAATCCAAATGTGAGTGGGAGTTGCGGAGGTTTACTAAAAACTTGGCTGTAACGTAACTGTAAATAGATAAATCAATTCACAAATTTCATGCTAATTTCAACGCATCGGTGTTGAATTTCTATTGGAAAATTTATAAACTTTATATTGAATACATGTGAAATGATGATGAAGTATTTGAATGTTCGTTAAAAGCATTGCTAAATTTTATTACAGGTATCTTATTTTTGGAGAATCGATTCAAGGTGCGGAAGAGTGGAATAAGGTTTAAAATTCATCCCATCGCGAAGTCTATTTGGAAACCCAAAGTCAAAACCATGAAACTCCATAAATACGAACAAGTGTTTTCTCCAAGTCCCGGACTATTCTCGCAGTATTACTCTTGTTCAACGTCAAACACAGAAATTTCAATATTTGCATGCAACTAATGATAAATACATTGATATTGCCGTCATTGGCAGTTCAAATCTGCTGTACGAGCACGGTGAGATACGTGCATAGGCTGTGTACTGTATATCTTGTATACACATATAAATACCTATATGTACATTTGAGCGTGCATGCGCGCGCCCTCGTATGTAATATAATCCCTACCCACTAGTGAGTATTGATCGAGGAGTGGCAAAAGGTATTCTTGAACGAACTTCGGTGCTCTTTTACTTGTAGTTTACGAATACGATGCTCTTCGACGTATCGGCCACTCATACTCGAGCATTCATCCGTCTACCCGTTGTTATTAGTACTCCTTCGACAATTGCCAGAGACTAGAAGGACACACAACGTATCCAGACAATTCAACTCCGCCAATGAACAAAAAAAAAACCAACTTTCCTTTCAACTCTTTCGTGCCATTGATGAGTCAAATTATTCTAAACGTTCATTGTTCGATACAAACTTCCATATAACCGAAAAAAAATAATTTGAATGAAAGAACTCGAAGAATTTCTACCTTAGTTCAACAAAAAATATCAAATCCTATCGGAATTGAAATATTGTACAAATTTCGATGGGTTTTCTCACTTGAAAACAATCCACGTGGATGAGTGAGTTGAAATTGGGAGTACACGATATTTCTATAAAAAAATATCATTGAAATTTTAGCGACGAATATCAAATGAAACTTCTTTTTCGAACTACAAATATTCGTTAGTGGATAGAGTATATGAAAAAAGATAGAATCACAGATTGAGCAGAGTTTCTGTTGCTCAAACTCGTACCAAATAAAGAAGTAGATGATCGATGAAAAACAATAATGTACGTAAAACCTAATTCGGTCAAAATTGTTAGGAAAAAGAAAATTCATCATCGGCGATGGTCGACGGTGGTTTATTATTTGAAAAGGTCATTTATACGAGCCTGCAACGAGCGTTCCGCTTATGGCGGTGCAATGTCTGACAGCAAGGTCAAGCACGATCGTTCCCTCGTAAATATACTTTTAGCTTGCAGTCTCGTATATAGAAGCGTAGATAAACATGGCTCGCATGTATATGTAGTGCAATATAATATGCTACATACACAACGTATCAAGGCGGCTGACGAATTGCGCGTGCACGACCACACATCGTTATATTTTGTTTGTGTTGTCATGTGAAAAATTGATTTTCATTGTAAATTAAATTAGCAGGATGTGTGAAAGTGATCTGTGTGTACATCGAATCGATAAATATATGTACGTACGGTTGAACGTAATGATCGTACGAACGGAGACTCTGTGATGAAATGTAAGAGGATCAAATTACGAGAGTAGAGAAGATGAGATACGACGAATGAGTATTTAATGGATTGTTGCGTGTCCCATTATCTGCATGAAAAGGTCAATGATTGTAGAAAATAACAACTTTTTATTGTTTTTGTCGCTTTTTGATTAAACTCTAAATATAAGAATAGTAAGAGAATAGTTTCGTGTTTTTGTATGATATCTACAATCAGACACTTTCTCTCAAAGTTCTCTGACAATTTATTTGATTGATTTTGATGATGATGATGATCATCATCATGATCATCGTCATCGATGTTTCGAAATTTCACTGTATTTCAATAAGCTAAAGACACTACATGTTCATCTTCAATGAAAACTTATCTTGTATCGAATTAGAAATACCGACATATTTTTTTCTCCTCCGTTCTCTGGACAATGAACGATGGCCACAGGAACGAAACACGGATACCAGCGATGTCGTTGTCGTTAGAGTATAACGTCCTCGTTCTAAAAACAACGCAATGTCACCGCGGCCGCTCAAATTTACTTTACCGATGCATGGGCTATTCGCAGAAATCTTTGCACTAAAAATATATACTCGGCCGAAACCCCGCCACGCGGCTACCAGGCCACTAGGAGAATAATTAGGCATGGGGAGCTTTTATGAAATGCCCACCAATTCAGTCTCGTTTCCTCGAAATCGTTTTATATTTCCTAAAACCAAAAGACATTTTTTGTTCGATACACGTTTCTTTCATGGGAATACTAAGAAGATGAAAAATATCGATATTCTTGTAGAGAAAACCCTTTTCAAATATTCATTAATGTAGAAAGTTGAGGCTCACCCGATTCTATTCATCTCACCCTGATGAAAATTTCCTATAAAAATGTGAATTCTGAATCGTAAATTTTAGTCTTCCTATCGTAACTGGCCGATAAAACGTATCAACGTATCGTATTCTATGGAATTTTATCTGCAGAAAACATTAAACTACGTGAGGAGTAGGGCGTAGAAAGACGAAAATTCAAGATTTGGAAACCATATTGAGAACTATAGACAAAAAATCTATCATTTTGTATGGGAAATTTTTAGCAGGGCGATGCTCGTACACTATTTACATCGTTTATCGTTTTATGACGAAAATAAACGGACGTGATGATTTAACAAATGATCATTATGTGGATACACGTTTCTCGAACACGAAAAAAAATTATATAAATTCAAGAGTCGTTTCGCCCTTATTTTATTTTATCTACCAAAGAGCTCATATAATGTTGTTTGCTCGTATAAATTTGTCATGATTTTTTGTTCCAGAAGAGATAAAGGTATGAACTTGAGGACTCCAAATCGAATTTCGCAGAAGATAGAATCAAGGAAAAGAAAGAGGAGGCCAAGATAGATGGTATATTTACTTCGATATCTTGGAAAATAGTCTGAGTATGGGCAAAAAAAAAGAAGAAAAACAAAAAATCAGGGTGAAAAGGAGTGGGAGAGAGGGAGGGAGCGAGTTAAAGTCCTTTAAGAACCAGACGGGGTTGTTAGCCAGGACGTCTCGTGTCTCCCATCCTATTTCATCCCTTTTTCCCTTTCTTCCTAACCATGCGTCGAACAACGCAATGAACTGCCGCGGACTTTCAATCTTCTACCTACGTTCTCCTTTCCGAATCTGCGGATCTCCCACAAGGTTCTCAACTTTGTTGACGTAAGTCTTTTTTTCCGGTGCTAGATTTCGTTGATTATATTATATATATGGAAATTTTCGACTCAGGTACGAACGATTGAGAAATTCGACGATGAATCGTAAGTTTTAGCGAGAATCGGAAGCAAGCGTTTCTTTGACTCCGATTACCAATGAACTCGCGTTCTCCTTCCTCTCGAGGCAAACGGATCAATGTTCGTTATTTCTCACGAGATGCATATAATAATATGAACTGATAAAAATGTGCGCCATAGATAGCACTTTCGCGTGCACATACAAAAGTAAATGTTGGGAACAGCGAGGCGGTATTGAGAAAGGAAGGAAAGAGGTGGGCGTGAAAAAGAGGGGAGGCGGGAATCGGCACCCAGAACGAATGGTAGCGCAGGCTCGCTCTACCGTTGGTGAATCGAACAGAGATGGATATAAAGAGAGTGAGCGTGTTGAGCAAAAAATGTTCGCCGAGGAGAAGAGGGAAATGAGAAAAGAAGTTGGAAATCCAGGGGGAGCAGGGAGAGAAAGACGAATGAAGGAGGAAGAAAAGAATGGAAGTGAAAAAACGGAGAGAGAGAAAGAGAGAGATAGGACAAAAAGGGGAAAGAAGAGTCAAAGAAGATGGAAGGGACGTTGTGTCTGCGTCTGCGACCTTGGTTCGGGTCGCTCCAAGGTCGGTGAAACTGCCCTCCCTCTCTTTCTTTGCCACTTTGCCCCTTCTCTCTTTCCTTTCCATTCCTGCCCCCTTTCCACCCCTTATCACTTGGCCGCTCCACCTGACGGGCCGTTTTAAACGGGAACCGCATAGTCGCATTATTATGTCCATACACATATGTGACACGCCGTAAGCCTACGCATCAAAGATATTGAACCGAATATATAAAGAGTACATGTTTTGTTTCTTTGGCTTATCGGTCGGGTTCGCTCTATCGCCTAAGGTCAATGTCACGAATAATCTTATAATAGCGTACGAATAATACATTCCCCTTTTCGCCCCTTACAATTCCAATTACAGCTCGGCACAAACAATTTTCTTTGATTACGAATCCGATAGTTGATTTCCAAGCACATTTGAACACCCTCCCAACGAGAAATATGCACACAATAATAACTTCGGATATCAAAAAGCATGCGGTTAATTGCGTTTCTCTTGTTATTGCAAGCAATTTTTTTCAATCATTCGAATCCGAAAATTCCACATCGATGCTGAATTCAAAAGCATTAAAATTTGAAACACAATCTTTGATCTTTTCTAAACGACAATAACATAATATATACAGATATATTCTATTGAGATGCCGCGATGAAGTGAAAAACTTACTGAAAAACGGTAACTACTCCCGAATTTGAGACGACAATAAAATTTAGTTTTCATTATTATCGAATTCGTTGAATAAGAATCAGCAATTTTGGATGAATCACAAGAAAAGAATCACTCAAGAGAAGACAACAAAATTCGAAGAATCAAGATTCATTCATCTAGCCAAAAGACGATCGATTGAACGCGTTTGCGCACACAGTAGTCGCTAAATTTAGGTACATACTTATTCCCATTCGATTGAATATTCACCGGAAAAGAATAGTAGTAAAGTGTTTTTATCTGTAATCTATAAAGAGTTCGTTGCATAAATATCATATGTTATGGACACATAATTGATCCCTCGATGCTCGTAAATAATGCAAAATCGTGATAACGATTTAATTTACGATCCCACACGATATTTACACGATAAATATGATTCTTATAAATCACGATATATTATACAATCCTCAAATAAGATCATATGTTGTTGACTTATCCTTTTTTTCCTTCGTTCTCTTAGTCTTATAGACTGATTGTCCCAGTCGTGCTGTAAAACTGTCCAAGCGGGGTTTTGAAATCTTTATAAAGCGTATAAAAAATTCTGAAAAGAAACGAAATAATTCATGAATATGATTATTATTATGTAGTGAGCGAGAAAAGAGTTGAGTCAAGCCACGCCATACCTTTGTTTTTTATGAAATACGTGTGATTCATGCTTAGGCACTTGTGAAAACATTTGTTCCGCTTCTCCCTAATCCATGACAAATCGAAAAATCATTGTAGTTACTCGAAACATGATGAATCTGACTGCATATTTAAATTTAGAATGATTACTTTACGAATAATCGAGAATAAAAAACTTGAAATGTGAATGATATATGAATATATTATATGTAGATTCAACGAATTTTGTTCAGAACCTGTATACGGAGACAATATTACACTGAAAACACAGTTTGTTCCAGCCAAACAAAATTTTGGTTGAAATGAACGCAAAGAAACTTTTTGGTTGGCTGAAATGAAATTTATTTGGGGTGAACAAAATTTGGTTCACAATAATTAAGGCTTTCATACAGACAAATAAATGTTGTTTATCCTGAATAAATTTTATTTCAGCCAACCAAAAAGTTTCTTTGCGTACGTTTAAAGTTACTATGGTAATTTACTAACCGCAGGCTATATGGAAAAATATAGGATGAATTGTGCGGTTTTTATGAGTTCGGGTAAAAACATTACAATATTCCCTATCATTCGGGATTTGGTGCGCAGGTAATGAACTACCAGGATCATTATGAACAACAGTTTGATAAACTTGCGTATACAAAGCGTGATATAATGTCTTCTTCCTGACGGAGAAAAAAAATTCGCCGTGACAGCGTTACAGAGTGTGAAATTTGTTGCTGTGCGTAGCAATCTATATTTGCACTGAGCACCCAATTTCTTAAACTTGAAGAAAATTTCTTTGCCCTTATTCTGATGAATCTTGTTTCCTATGGAAAACATAATTCATTTCAATGGGAAAATTTGTCATTGAATTGAAATCACATTCTTCGAATTCAAGAAGGATTGTATTCCTGTTTCAATTTGAGAATTTTCCGTTTCAATCTAATGAAAACTTTCTCCACTGAGAAAAAGATTTATTAGAATGAGGGCAAAGGAAAGTTTCTTTGAGTTCAAAAAACTGGGTTCTCAGTGTGAGCTACATGACAGCGACTTTTTAGCTGTAGCAGCAAAAAATGTTAACTTCTCCAGCAAGATTTGTTTGCTATTCTATACATGCTATCTCAATTTGCTGGAGTAGCAAACATGTTTTAGCCACCACAGCTGAAAAATCGCTGTCGTAGCTAACAAGATTGCTCCGATAACAAATAATTTGCTTCTACCTATCCGAATGGACAACGGAACTTTATGTATTTTTATGTAGTTGAAAGTCGGAAAGAATCCGAATAGGTTTCGGGAGCTCATCCAGGCCTATCCGGGAATCAATCCAGTTGTTGTGTTCGGATTCCCTAACAGCAAAACGTGTCTCCGGAACTCTTTCAGAGCGTTTAGAAAACCTCCCTTACGTTATATAAACCTTCCATAAACGTTCCAATGGAGCGTTGTGCTGCCTGGATTCTAATTTAAATTCAAAATTCTGTCGTTTATGATTCGAGTAGTGTAAAACATGCAAATGTTGAAAGAGAGAGAGGATCATAATCAACAGAAAAAAATGGAAGAGTTTCAAAATTTAGAAAACGAACTCTTCCTGCACCTGATTGTATCTTGATATAGAAATTCCACGGCAGCCAAGGAATTTTGTAATCCCATTGAATAAACCGTTTCATTCATATTTAAAATAAATGAACTTTAATTACTCCAGCTAGAATCTAGCTAGTGTGGATAAAAATCTACCCGCGGTAACTGATTTTGATGCTTGATATCGTACGTACACATTCTTCACCGCAGAATATTGTTGTTGCTGTTGTCGGGGTGAATAATTCGATTGAACCTTTTATTTGAAGTTGACCTGCATTATTTGTACCCACAACAAGCAGTTAAAGCCTGGATTGGATATCTGATACCAAGCCGTCGAATGCACACCTTTCACCCCTCGTGTCTGCCAAAAGGGATCCAATCCTGCGCATACGTACAAGACACAGACGGAAAGGCCATCGACTTTGGGGCAGCTGCCTTCCGATCCTCCCTTTCTTCTTGTCCTTGCCGACGATCCCCGCATGACCTTGACCTCATAATATATGTATGTGTGCGTACATGCGTACACACGAGCACGTGCATCCGATTAACCCACCATTTTATATTTTGTAATGGGTATTCCGTGAATTAATTTAATTGTATCGTCTGCTGCCTTAAATTATCTCATAATACATCCTCGACGGTGATTACTCGGTCTTATTATCAATTTACTTGAATATCCTTGATTTGTGATTTGATTAATCAATTTTGTGTAATTCTTCGTTCAATTGGATCCCTTTCTATGTTTCTTTGGGGAAACTTAATTGTCATATTTATCCCGTTTGAGTCCGATTCCTCCCCTGTTCGAACTTCCCAATAAGAAATATATTGGTATCTGTCATATCTATCTATCTGAAACACAAAACTTCCAGATAAGAAATTGTGTATTTACCCATGTGGGAATGGAAACACGGGCTAATACTGGCTGAATACTGTTTCCAGAACTGCCGGTATTGGCGAATCCGAACGTATCATTGGCAAGGAGTCAAAATAATAACATCATTTAACAATAGGACCAGGAAAGCACTTACAATTGTGTCAGTCTGGTGTTTTACGGGGTCCTATTGAATATGCCTGGCAGATCTAGACGAAAAATAGTTGACAGGCTTTGAACGGTTTTTGTCCCAGGAAATCCGGTCAAAAACTGACAAAATTTCTGCCTGGTTTTGTCCAGAATTACCAAATTGGAATATCCTATCAAAACCTGCAAAATTTTTTCTGTCAGTTTTTGACCGGATATCCTGGGACAGGAACTGTTCAAAGCCTGACAACTAATTTTTGTTCGGATCTGCCTGGCATTTTCAGCAGGGGGGTCTGTCGCGGGTGATCTTTGGCATTTTAAAAAGATTGGTTGTATTGCCGGAGCTGAATAAGAAATGGAAAGGAGTCAAAATGATGACATCCTCTGTGGAAATTTAAACCCGACCTAATACTGACGCACTACTGTTAATCGAAGTTACCCGTATTATCATATTTAAAATAGTAACAGAAATACTTCAAAGTTGATCCTCTGCCGAATTGTAGGATTCAAACAAGTTTGGTAACTTGATTGATTAGTAGATGTCACTCGTAGGTACGTTGATTTTCGAATTTCGATCCTCTGTAATTATTTAAAGGAAATCTTGAGAAGGGGGTCGTCAGGGGTCACGGTGGCGTAATTGGTTAACGCACCCTAGTACCTATGGGTAGTTTCAGGTTCGACTCCTGGCCATGGCGATTTCTTTTTCAAGATTCAAATCATTTTCAGTGCATGTGAAACTTTAATGTTTGAATCTTGAAACGAGTCCGTATTCTCTCTTTAACGATGAGTTTGTGTTGTACGTATCGTACCGCTTACTCGTCATGAGAAAGAATAATTATTTGACACGTTTTGAGATATTTGGAAAAAGTTCATCTCTTTCCATCTAACCACATATTCTGAGTTAGGAGTTGTGGTTATTAGAGACATGGATCCGTTTGTGTGTTTAAATTTGCTGTATCAGCAACACACGCATCGATTATTTATTTATTTCATTGATCGATGTAAATAGGTTTCTTCGGTTCTAAGGCATTGTCACTCTCCTTAGTTGAAAATACTTCAAGTTCGAAGTTTAGAAATCTTACAGATACATTTTTCTCATCGTCGTTATTAGAAAAAGGGCCTATATAGGAATCTCCGGACTCACCAATGATGACGATAGAATATAGTTGGGGGCAAGGCTAACAGCCAAGACTGGGCAATCTACACAGTAAAAAAAATTCCGTCATTGTGTAAAAAAGAAGTACGTGTCAAAATTCAAGTGTTGAATATTTAACTACGTGTTAAAATTCAAGTGTTGAATATTTAACACTTTTGTGTGTTCATTTTACACACTGACCAAATGCTGTTCGATCGATTCATTTTCAACACATTAGAATGTTATTCGAGTTCAAATTAATACTTTATAAGTGTCACTCTGGAATCAACACACATTGAGTGTGAAGAAAAATGGTTAACATTCGCTTGTGTGTTGAATTTGACGACAAATTTTTTACTGTGTACGTAGAGGCAAGGATGGTTGACAATGGTCTAAATATTTATGAGTTTCCTTTTTTGATTCAATTAAATTTTGATATAAATTACGAGAATGCAGAAGAGAGGGGCATGGGAATTAATAGCTATGTCTTTTCTTTCTTTCTTCTCTATTTCACAATTGTTAACGTGATATATATAAGTTTGTATAAAATATACATCCAAGACCGTACACGGAGAGAAATTTGTAGTTAAATTTACTATGTTATTATTGTTCCCGAGGAACAGACTGAATTCTGTCGGATTTTACTATGAAGGGCATATTTTCACTATGGTACAACAATAGAATGCTGATCATATTTACTATGTTTTATGGGGGAACCCGTCATAGTTCAGTCTGTTCCTCGGGAACAATAATAACATAGTAAATTTAACTACAAATTTCTCTCCGTGTAGGAATATAAAAGGTGATTTGAACTAAGATCTATCATAAATCTCTGAAAATACAAATGTGTAGATGTGCATATATAGATATATCAGTATATATATAATTCTTATACAAATTGAAGGTATACCTTATATTCTCTTTTTTTTTTAGATGAGTTAGAGCGAGAAAGAGAGAGAGAGAGCGAAAGAGATCGACGATTCCCTTTTTAGTGAACGCCTTATCTTATTCAGTTTTTCTTTTGAAATTTCCTTTTTTATTCTCGAAACATGGTCCTTTTTTATATTCCTGGATCTTTTTTGTTTTTACTTTCCTTGATTGATTGATCAAAATCAGTCCCCACGTGGACAGTTTTCTGTTTCTTGAGATAAGGATGTGTATCTCTATACGTTGATCGTATCGGCGTTTATCGATCTCTTTATGTTAGTCGACTAACCTTCTCTCTCACCTCGTTACATGTACCAATAAATTACCTCCGTTGATACATCATTGATCTAAGGCTGGGCCACGGCTGGCCCATCTTTCAACGAATATTACTTGGAGGAAAGGAACTCATTTCACACAATGGTCCCTAGCGCATGGCGGGATTCTGCCCCAAGCATTGAGCAACCCTGGATGACAGTAGATTTTCATGTTGCACTAAGCGTGGGGAATAGCTTGACTCAACTTGAGCGATAGCTTGGCTTAGGGTGAAACTCCCTTCTCAAGCAGAAAATTGCAATAACTTTGATCAGGGTGTTGCTTGTTGCTGATTCTGATTTCTGATGATGATTCCATGACAGAGAGAATTCTTCATCTGTTTTCACAGTGTCTGTTCTCTACTATATTCCACGTTGTTATGGAGTCTGGCTTAGTACTGGCACATTTCTAGAGATCCAAAAGTTTGATTAATGCTGTCAAATATCTGTTTGTTATAATTAAATTTCTGGTTTGGACATTCCAATGTCACCACACAGTTGGTTGTGTTTTTTGTAACTATATACAAAAAGCTTACAGCCAGGGCATATCATGAGAGTCAGTTCTTACCGAGAAGTTAGTTGTTTTTCTAAAAGAAAACGATCAGTTCTAAAACGTAAAAACGGTTAGTTCTCAATAAATTACCTAATTTTCAGTGAAATGTTCCCTTCTCTCTTTTTCTTTTTTTAGATCGAGTATCCAATATTGCCCTCCCTGGTTAAACGAACCTTGCACAATTTTCTGATTGAATCCCATTAAATTTAATTTCATGATTCACGAAAAAGATTCTATGGATTTTTGTAACCAGGGCTGTTACAGAATGAGCCTTTCGCCTCATATCAAGGGGTATAGTGAGTTCAGAAGCAATATTCGTTGTGAAAAAATAAAACTTCATGCCAAAAAGTGAAATTGAGGAAGTGATGAATAATTCAACGAACACTCTTCACACGAATGTTTTCCTGTTTTTTTCTTCTTAATCGAGTGTCCACTGTTTTGGTTAGTTCTCAAATTTCCTTAGAATATGTCCTGGTTACAGCCGCAATCACCTGAATTTTTTGATTGAGAACGAATTTTTCTCTCAGTGGCTTGAAGAACTCATGGAAACTGTTTTGAAAAAAATCATAACGAATTTTGGTGGACATCTTATGAAACACGTATAGAATCCTAAAAGCTTCTCAATCAGAAAAATCCGAATTATGCCAATGTTGACAACAGGTGCAGTACAGTGCTAGTATTGGGTCTCCAATACTTGGCTAACACATACGAGATGAGTACTGGATACATAGGAATACAGTACTATGCCTGTACTGGTGAACCAGTACTGAAAGCTTAATGTCGGCCAGGTACTGATCCAATACAGGCACTGCACTCATTGCGAATAATAGTATTAGTACTAAATCCCCAGTACAGAAAAGCGTTATCATTCCAGACAAATGCCAGTACTCTACCAGTCTTTGCCACCACTGGTGCAGTACTGCGCCTGTTGTAAATTTCTGGTTGGGTTCGTTCTTGGAGGATTCGTAGAGGTATCTGGAAGAGTTCTAAAAAATCTTCGAAAAATCTTCAAGATACTCTTAAGAAATCCCAAATACTTTTCAGAAATACTTTAAAGAACTCTTCAAAGTTTCCGGTACGGAAAAAAGCTTTTCTATTTTATAAATTTTCATTTGAATTACTTTGGATAAATACTTAAATTGACTAAAACATGGCTCATTTCTCTAAGATAAAGTTGATTTACTATCAGTTATTCTAATTGTTAAGCGCCTGTATCTTAGAGAAATGATGATGAAATGTTTAAAATTGTATAGAATTTATATATAACTTATATGTAAATTCTATTGAATTATATATAAATTGAGTTTGTGCGAACCGTTCGAATCTCGAACCGAACTGAACTCCTACTGTTCAGTTTGATTCGAATTCCGATCTTAAATAGTAGACAAAATTTGGTCGGAGTTCCGAACCATCACAGTTCGACAATTCAAAGTGCAGTTCGCATTCAGTTGAATTTAAAAAATACATTAAACCTCGGTTCGACTTGAAAACTTCAAGGTTCGCACACCCTTCATATAAATTATGTATAATTTAAAAAACTTCTCTACTCGGTTTATCTTTCTCCGCGACATGCAGGTATATTAATTTTCACATCGCTCTTCTTTGGCTACGTTTCAACATTCATCTCATCAAAAACGATGTGAGATATACCATTATCTGCATATATTAAAAATTTTGCATAGAAAAAATGATGAAGAATATTTCACGTGCAGATTCAAAGTCTTCCAAACCTGGGGAATATGTTCCTCGAGATTTTTCTCGACTTCGACTCCCTATCTCGTGAGTTCTTCTTTGTACGTGAAGCACCTGGAATTGGGAAATGATGCTCAGTAAGGAAACGTACTCGAAGGAATGAGTATTCGGTACGTACCATGAAAATTTTTCAACAAGCCCTTTTTTTACCCTCTCAGCTCAACTCTGTCTGTATTCTCTCGCTTTCAATGAAGAAAAAAAAACACACGAGGTACTTCAAAGACGATATCTTCCTTCTTCATCAATTTGAAGATAATTCTTTTCATATAACTTCTAGACAGTTCAAAAGAAAAGTTAATCACATTCTAGTGTTTCATAAAATTTTGAAGAATTTGAATATAGAGTGCATCATAGGGTACGCGTATTATTATTAAGTTATAGAATATACAATCTCTTCGAGACTTGTACGATGCGTTCCGTGGGTTCGTAATTCATAAAATCGATGTAACCGATAAATAATTAATTCTTCTCATTACTTCATCCATCATTTTTCCCTCTCATCCCGTTTTACACAATATTTTCACGTTCATCCAACCCGACGCGTACGAATGTGTGCGCATCTTTCGTGTGTATTACATGTGCATGATATCACGTTCTTTCGCCAGGCAGACGGTCTACAGACTTGACGATCGATAGAGCTTTCCTCCTTTCCCTCACCGCACTTTGCTGGTTTGCTGCTTTGCTACTCCACTTTTTGTCTCCATAGCCTCCTTCTCCTGGTTCTTCTTCTTCATTCGTTTGGTAGCTCCAATCTTTTTCCATCCAACTGAAAAAAATGTATATATATACAAACCTATAAATTCATTCATAAATCATGAAATATTACACCCCGTATCTTGAAAAACGTCTCGAGAATTAGTTGAATTTTCTTTTGAAAAAAAAATTCATTTGGAAAAGTGCGGCGCCCCTCATTCGTCTGATTTCTTCACCCGCGCGACCTTGCTCGGTACTGGATATGTCGTTATTCATCGTTCCCAATGTCGTTTAGGGTTTGCGTAAATTTCGGGAGACACGATTGTGATGGCGTAATACGATGCAAATTCAGAACGAGTTTCGTCGATCGATTGTTTTGAAATTGCTTCTCAGAATATCTGAATTTTACAAAAGTCAATCCTGAAATAATACAACGAGAAGAAGGGTTTAGTTGAATATCAGATGGCTAGGAAATTTAGTGAATTATCTATTTTCTATAATCTGGGAAATTTAGTAATTGTCTCTAAATAAAGATTTAGATGAGTCAAATAAATTTTATTCTTCACAATAAAATTTTTGATTCCCTCGAATAAATCTTTTTGCTTGCTCGTTGAGAGGAAGCTTAGTGATCGTTTCGGAGGGTCGACAAATTTTTGGTCTCCAAAACGAAAATTTCTTACACCAAAATGCTTCTCAGAACTCAAAGAACAACTTTGGTTTCGTGTCCGTCTGTAGGGTGTCTGTACGTACGTACGAGCGTACGGAACTCTGGTTCTATCTATCCGATCATTATGAAATTTTTACCACAGTTACGTGCGGGGTCGGTCATAGTGTCGTATGGGTTTCAACCTGATTCTCACTGAAGAATAGGAGGGGTGAGGAAAATATTATCAAAAACCATGATTTCGCGCCCGCGCATATCTCCGCTCTTTATTATCCGATTCCAATAGAACTGATATTAGTTTCTAGTTATGAGTCGATAGTCATTCCAAATAGGTTTCATCCCAATCGGCTGGAAACTTTTGTTCGTGATCTGCATTTTTGGACAATATTGTGAAACAATGCCTTGCCTATGTTCTTATCATCAAAATGCCGTGGAACTCTGAGAATATTCATTTCACGAGGTGTTAGTTGTATAATCTCACTTTCAAGCAAATCGGAAGTGAGGGAACAAAAAGGTAAGTACATAACTTCGGAACGAAATTTGAAAATTTTGTAAATATCGTTATTATGCGAATATTTCTGTTCCTATCAACCGATTGGGATGAAACTTATATGGGACCACTATCGAGTGATAACTGAACCGATGCATAAGTTTCATTGCAATTGGATAATAGGATCCGGGGATATGCGCGGTCGCAGAATCCCTATTTTTTATGACATTTTCCCCTAACTCTCCCGCTCTTCCGTAAGAATCAGGTTGAAAGTTATATGGGACCACTATCAACGCTACATCTAACCGTGGTTCAAATTTCATGACGATCATATAAAAGGAACGGTGTTCGTCTCGAATGACAATGTCCCATCATAATACCATCATAAAACCATCATTGAAGCATGGTATGAGTTTTCGTTTTTTCCACACAAACGAGAAAGCCAAGTGCCAATTTTTTAAAAAATATTTCAGCCAATTAGACTTTTATTTACGCCAGCTCAGATTGAGCTATGACAACTAAATTTTATTGTCCGCAGCTAGGTACCTTTCTTTTAGTGTTACTTTACTGTACCTTTAATTGCAAATCATGTGCAAAAACGATTCAGGAAAATACATTCCAAACAGAAATGTCCCATACAAGAACATCCCGCATACCAACTTGAAAGGCTGAACTGTGTTGCACACAAATTTATTCCATGAATTGCTTCATTTATTATTATAATTTGATATGATATGCATGCAAAATTGTTCAAAATTTATCAAAATCAAACCAATAGCAGATGCTCGTCTCAAAATCATCGAAACATTTCAAGAGAAAACTACATCATTTGTCACTTTGGTCACTTTTTGGCGAGGAATATGGTAAAAATCATTATGCAATCACTTTCTGATCCAAGAATAACAGGAAGTGAACCATAAAAGCTGATCTTTTTGGAATCCCCTGTCACGAAATTCCAGCTGGGGTTTGACGTGGATTCCAGCTCCGAAATTCACCTACGTTTCCAGCTGGAATTCCTATTCCCAGGTGGAATCCCAGTTGGAATTGGAAATCCCACATGGAATCCAGTTGGGATTCTGGATTCCAGGTGGAGTCTTAGCTGGCAACGCAAGTAAATTTCGGATCTGAAATTCACGTGGAATCCCAGCTGGATTTTTGTAACAGGGTCGTCAGGACAATGATGTCCCAATGAATGAAGTAGTTGTAGATTACTTTCTTGTATTACAGGAGACAATAAAACCCTTGCTTATCATTTAATTCTCAATATACCTACAGCATAATGGACGAATGAACGAATGCATAAAGTTCATTGACCATAAAATCATGGTAATGATATTTAAGGAAAAGTAAGAGAGCCCGTCTGTTTTTTAGTCATCCGTACGTGCACGAATGTAAATATGATCCTCCATCGTTGAAAAATATTTGCGTAGGAGCCATGAAATCTGCTTCTGACTCGATTTATATTACATTAAACTAATTTGGATTTATTGCTCGAGAAGATTCACTGAATATGTCTCGACGAGTTTTCATTGCGACTAAGAATTTTTATTTTGAAGATGGTTGGATATGAGGCGTTGAATTCTTTTTGAGAATCGGTGATTATTAATTCCAGTTCCCTTTTCGAAACTAATGACCCGAAAATATCGATAATCATTCTTCACGTCGTTGTACTACCGTTTTGAACCCCGACACTTCTCACGAGTGATCATATCATGTAACACAGAATATTCTGAGAATATTCTCACAACATTGGTAAAATGTACTTGATCGAATATTCTCACAAGAAGCGTAGAAGATTCGTAAATATTCATAGAAGATTCTTGGAATATTCGAATGAGACTGTTTCGAATATTCTAGGAATGTTCAAACAATATGCGTACCAAGTTTGTAAGGAGATTAATGAGCAGCGCATGCGCAATTATCGTGATGACATGGATTCAGTGATGTCGGATAATGTTGTTGACAGGCTACAAACCCTTGCATAATATATTATTTCAATTTGTATTTGGGGAATAATAATTTAATGGAAGGTGCATTTTAATATCGCAAATGTTCTCTGAGAGTGCCATGTGTGAAAAATAATCCTCGAAAGTGTAATAAAATATTGAGGAATGCCGTATATATTATGATTGCCTGTTGCGATATAGTTGAGGGAATCAAATTTTATAGTTAGAATTACTAAATCCAATCATTTGAACAAACTATTTTTCTATATTTGCTACTACCAAAAAAATTTAGTTACCTCAACTAAATTTTATACTTAGAATGACTAAATCCAATCATTTGAACGAACTATTTTTCTATATTTGCCACTATCAAAAAATTGAATGAAAAAATACCACTCAAATAATTACTTTTTCATTCAAAATTCGTAAAGTGCGAAATGAAAATTTGATATATGTGTTGATAAAATACGTCCTTATGATTGCACCCTAATATTGATGAAGTTCTCATTCGGTTGTTTTTCTGAAATATTATTGGATGAATTTGGAAAATTGTTATCCCCTATTATTATTGCTAGCTGAAATTTAACAGTCACTATATCTTCTCCATCATTGATCTTTATGGGATTCATTGAGAGGTGATTCAATTCCTCTATTACATGTTTGAAAACACGTCCGTTACCAAAATGCTTAGCATCACTGGAGTAATGAAATTGTACAAGGAAAATGTTGTCTAATTTTGATGTTTACTTGGGAGGCAAACATGGTATACACCTGATAGTTTGTGGACTGATGCACGAGAACCAAGAGGATTTCCAGTCTCAAAATCATCTTGGTAATTGAATATTGGCAAGACAATATCATCAGTTCCTGAAATCTTTTTTGTTCCAATACGACGATTGAACAATGTTCAAAGTTGGGCTATTCTCCAAAGAAGTAATATAATTCATAATAATTCGAAATACATTTGGGGCTTCTAAAAATGCTTTAAGAGTGTCTCGGAGTGGAACAAACTGACAAGTGACTCTGACATTTTCTAAAATTTTTAATTTATTACTCATTTCACGATATCCGAGTGTAACTTCTTCTGCTTTGACTAGACCATTATGAATCGTCAGTTCATTCATTCGTTTGTGTTCTGTGTCAAACTGATCGAATGATGTTTCTAATTTTTCAAATTGATCTCGAATCTCAGAATTCATTGTTTCATCTTGGATGTGTTTCAGACAAATCTGTTTCAAATTTTGAACATGATTGCATCTGACAAATTCTTTAATATATTCAATGAAATTTTGTATTTGAGTTCGATTCAATAAGACATCCGCATAACAAGTTGATATTATATCTAGAATTTCTTTATGCAAATCGATTCGTTGATTTGGAATTGAAGTCTCATGCCCTGTCTCAAAAATGACATCATTTTCATTACTTAATTGCATTACATCAGTTTTGGAACTTACCAGGAATTTTGAACAAGGGACATTATTTTCATATTCTTCTCCCTCTCTATCCGATAACATATGATTGAATACACGCATATGATTACACAACGAGGGGAGTGTGGTAAATTTCCTATTTGCTTCAATAATACTATCACATTTTATGCACTTTATTTTCATGGTGATTCCTATTTTATGCGTAAAGATTTTGAGTTACTTAAAATTATAGGTGAAAATACATCAAATTGTTTCTCAAATTATACCGCGTTCAGTATTTGAGGTATTCTTCGAAAAAAAAATTAAAATTTTTCCAATCTTTGGATCCAAAAAGTACATACGTATCATTATCTAACTTATTATTAAATATAAATAATAACTTACGGTTCTTTTTTGTTGGAAAAAACGTACGCACTGTAACAAAAGTCGGATTTTCGCACATATGTGCATATTATATAATACTCGGTACTACACAAAATTGAATATTATTAGTTATCAGTCTTGAAATTATCATTATCAGTCTTAAAATTATAATTATCAGTCTCGAATAATCGTATAAAGGCTCATATCTTTTGATTTGCTTTAAGTTACAAGAGTTGTGAACTGTGATCAAAGTTGGTAACGAAAGTTTTGTTTTTTTTGAAAAATTCTAGGTTACATATTTATCAATTATGGATATCCTCTATGAACTGTTATGAATATGTAATGAACTTGATGGAATCAAAGAAATATTCTGATTCTCATAAAAAAATAATAATAAGGGTGCAGGTCAAATTTGTTGAACGGTGAAACTCTTATTCGGAATTTCCTTGTGCCTCTCTTTTTTCAGAATCATCAGATTTCAATTCCGAGATCAAAGAATTGACAGCAATCGAGTTTTTGGAAGTTTTCTTCATATCATAAATAACCTTTTCTATGAACAGCCAGATCATTTGGCTCTCGACAGGGTACTCCAAATCCAATACAAAAAATGATTTGAAGCACAAGTCAACAGCAGAGCTGATGTTTTGGTACTTGTACTTTACTTTCTGAATAATTACATAGACAGCTTCTATCTTTTCAGCAGGATCTCCGACCGCGATGATGAAGGGTTGAGATGTGCCACTGCGTTTTTGTACTTCTTTCGTGCGGTCTTTCAAGCTTTGTTCTAAATCACTCATACGCTGAAACAGTTATATTATAAATATTAACCATCTTTCCATAACAGCGGAATGTAACAACAAGCAGAAATTGTCAATTGCAAACCGAATAATCACACGTCGCTTTCAATAAAAACACATAAATCTTATCTTCAAGAGATTCTTGGGAAGTGATAAATTTTTTGAGTCTCTATAACAAGTTCATCTCCTTTCATCGATTCTATCCTCTGATTTGAAATTTTAATTATGAAAGATATAAATTTGTGGGTATATCGTCGTATTGAACAACAATGTACGAACGTAATGGTAGTGAACAATTCTTGCGTGAAGTGTAAACATACACCAAAAATTTCTTGTTTCTCAAGAATCTCTTGTAGTGATATTAATTGTTAATGCACAATCCTTCGCTAAAATGGATCTTATGAAACTTTGGATTGGTACTGGAAGATGAAAGTTATTGTCATGCAAAATGAATGATGACTAATCACATACAAATTAAATCATTTCGAGTAAATGAAAAAATTGATCTATACAGTTCAAAATTTATATACATTCCATTATCTATTCATATACATCCTATTTGTTTCTTCGGTTAACAGGACAGTAGGAACCCCAAGAGAACTCGAGCCAAATAGATCGATTTGAGATTGATTTTAAATAAATTTACATTCAACGAACGTTCGTTCAATCTTAGAATGTCCATTGCTCTATTTGACATTGATTCAAGGTTTTTTGAACGTTGGTGTTCTCTTGGGGAATATACTTCTATCGTCAAAAGTAAAAGCGAGTGTTATTTTTAAAATATTCAAATGTTGATACTTACATTGATGAACAAGATGAAACCGTCTGCCTGCTCTTGATAAGAAGGCTTCCATTGCTTCGCTTTTTCCGATTTAACTTGGTTAGGAACAAACATATAAGGCAAAACAATGAGTGCTTTTATTTCAGGCGAAGTAACAGAATCTAAAGTTAGAAAAAATTGCTTTAATGCCCATAATCAGAGGAGAATTTAATTTTTTGTGTACATGTGAATAAGAAATATTTTCTTACCAAGTTGCTTCAAAATTTTTCGACATTTCGTTTTCTTTTTAGCAATAGTGATCAGTTTGCTACTTAAACTAGGCCAAGTTTTCATGAAAGTATTTTCTTTTTTATTCAGACCCAATCGCACGAAGTCCAAATCAATCTAAATCAATCAAATGCAATAATATTAATATTGATACAGAATACATTGACATGAATATGAAAAATGATAGAAACCAAAGCTGAAATATACCAGTGTTGCACCAATCGGATCATAAAGTACGGGGTATTTATCAAAATATAAATCTTTGATACTGATATGATCATCAATTGCAACATTTTGCAACTTTTGAATATTGGTTTGATCGGACTCGGATTCAACTGTATTATCAAGGTTGGACTTACATGGGAGTAAATGTACAGATTTTAACTTGCGTCTCATATTCGAATATTTATCGTACAATTTTCCAGCAGCCACTTGTTCATCTCTTTTGTAAGGCACATAGTATGTACCTGGTTTCTCATTTTCAAATATTGAAGAAATCTCCAAAACCCAAAAGTGAAATCTTTCTTGTTCAATCCTAATCATAAAAATAATTTTTATTTTCTGCATCCGTAATAAAAACAATATGTCCATGTTATCCCATTTACATACATACACAAATACATAAACGTATTCATATAAATGACTTGCTATGATTTTCGGAATATAAGTAAAAAAATACATCAGTTACCGTGTTCGATGAATGATTTTTCAAAAAATCTTCCCCTGAAGCATATTTTCACATATAATTGTTGAATTTTGTTATTTTATCAAAAATACACTTTCGAAGTAATTTGTATGTATAAATGTATACATATTCGACTTCTATGTTATATACATATACCTGTGTATATGTACATATGAACGTACGTATGTACATATGTATGTATGTATGTATAGTATTCCCACATGGAAGAAGCAGGTTTACAGGGTCAGTATTCTATTTCACGCGGTAAAATCAAACAGAAAAATAACACCATCCCAAAATCCATATATGAGACATATCTGGGAGTTTAAAACAACTTATCTGATGTTGAAAATGATTTGAAACGTTGGATCCCCACGATAATTTTCAACAGCCTAATTCATATGGACCTCTCGGTCACGAATGACCTGCATGGCATTCAACGTGCAAAGTGAGGCTGTCATGTTCACATGAAAAAATCAACTGAAAATATGCACTATTTCCTTCATAATACAGAGTATTTTTATACAAAATAATAACAATGTTTTACTATGAACACGAATTATTTGCAGAAGAAGAATGTACATATTTTTTATGCTCAATTGTGTCCACAAATATGCAAAAAACATTACTCAACAAGCACAAAGATATCTTTTAGAATCGTGGAAATACACAAACACACTGTTGAAAATTCCTCGAAATTTCATCTATCTTTCAAGCACAATTGTGAATGGAATTGTGAATTTTCAATTTTTGCTTTACAATATCACTCGTAGTAATATAGTTTGGTTACTGAATTTTCATTCATATGCCATTGAAATTTTGAGAGATGTCTCAATCACATGAGTGGAAATTGCTCCCATTACATATGATTGAATTGTGCTGTCAAATTTCCAACAGTGTAGGATTTCAAATCATCTCCAGCTTTGGAGAGATGTTTCAAATGATGTCAAAATGTTTCAGATGTTAAAAGAAAAGTGTATTTTACGATGATGTTATTTCTGTGTTTGATTTTATCGTCTGTAAAAAACGAGCTCATAAGACTGTTATCCTTCAACTTATCCACACAAAACAAATAAAAAAAGAATTCAACTAACTTGAATGACTTTTTCATCTCGTCTTCTATTATAATTCTGGTGAGGTCATTTCGATCAGTTGGACCTAAATTTTTCTTTGCAAGTAAATATAAACCAGTGGGATTGCCGTTTAATAACTCCATCAGCGCCTATAATGAATTGAATGATACGTTCTATGATGATATAAAAAGTATTAATGATAATA
Source organism: Gonatopus flavifemur (assembly GCA_018340375.1). Lineage (NCBI taxonomy): Eukaryota > Metazoa > Arthropoda > Insecta > Hymenoptera > Dryinidae > Gonatopus > Gonatopus flavifemur. Next base: position 10,642,742 of record JAFFJZ010000006.1, read on the forward strand.
ATCATGAGCAAAACCCATTAATCATTAAAGGATTAATTCAAACAAATATAGGGAATTGAACGAAGATTTAAACTTGGTTGAGGACTCTTTGAGTTGTACACGAATTTAAATCATACAATTTTTTGCTCTTCTCAACTTGAATGTTTACCTGACCACGAGACTGGTTCGTCGTATCGTTGCGGACATTTTCAAGTTCCGGAGGATGCTTCTCTATACTCGCATTTGTGACATCATTTTCCGACCTTTCGAGGTTTGAGTCATTTTCCAACGTCTACACGTAATCAGAATTTGTAGTTGAATTTGAGATTTTGGTTATAAAATTTTTCATACAGAAAATAAATAAGATGTTTCACACAAACTTACATCCATCATTCTTAAATATTCTTCTCGCTTACGTAAAAATTGATATTTCCAACCTAGAATGGGAATGATTGAATCTAGCCCTCCTGCCGGAATCGATAGGAATCTTTCACTTTCTTTTTTTTGTTGTCCTAAATCAATATCATTCATATTTAACGAGAAGAACATTCCTAATGTATTTGAATTTAAAGATCATTAGATTTTTCAACAACTCTATTTGAATATAAACTCTCTTAAATATAACCCATCACACGTATAATATATTCAGAACACAAAGAAATATTCAGACAAATACTCGAAAGAGTTGAACAATTGTTGGAAAAATTTATGAATAAACTTGTTAGAAAATGTACATTCTATGAACAGTCAGACATATTAGAACATTTCAAAATCATCAAAATATATACGAAAGGCGAAAAAGGAGAACTTCAATAATCGTAATCAAAATTTTACTGTTCAAAAAATATATGGATTATTTCTTCCGTATCTTCAACAACTTTTGAGAATCAAAGGATGTCATAACTTTTTATATAATATTCAATAATTATGAAAAAATACAACTTACGTCACAATTCCCTTTCACACAAATTCAGCACTTGAATATACGATGAAACGTCGTAGGTTTTCAACTTGCTGTCTTAATATTATCTGCAAGTTTCACTTAGGAGAAATAACCAACAGTAACCACTCCGAGTAACACGTCAACGCGCACGAACAAGTTTCGGTAATGTTTTGTTTGCAATGTCACGCTATGAACAACAAACCGCAAAGACTCTTGGAAACATTGGCACTGTAACCGACACAATTTTTCGATGGTATGCTCAAATCCCAATTTTCTTTTACACAATTTCAACACTCGTATACGATAGAACGTTTTAGGTTTCCAACCTAAGGTTAGGTTGTATTATCAACTAATCGTCTATAGTTACAAAATTATAGTATCATTAACTAAAATCTGCAACTGAATTATTTATAGTTGTGACAACTAATTATTTTTTGTTGTTCTAACTTTATCAACAGTATTCTGAACAAAAAAAACTGTTGCAGCAAAAATTTTTCAGTTGTACCGACTAATCATTTTTCTCAGGGTATATTCTTAGAACATTGTCAGAACGTGCGTGTACTACCTGGGTTGTCGAGTACACGAAGGAAATTGGTGATCCAAATTTTTCTTGGTTAGTTTGTTATTTTTGGACGAAGCATAAATTCGAGAAGAATTCGGTTTTGATGTGACAGCAATCTTGTTAGCTACAACAGCGATTTTTAGCTGAGGCAGCAAAATTTGTTCGGTATTCTGTATATAATACTGAAAATTTCGGTGTTGTAGTCAATCATGTTGCTCTTGCAGCAATTCAGTTTGTTGCGTTAGCAATTTTTTTCTCCGTATCTGGGTATTGATATCGATGTGTAACTGTTTCATAATGAAAGCCGAAGACAAAAAAAACGATCCATGGTACAAGAAGGAATTCAGAGAGCGGACTCGATGTTCAAACAAAAACTATTGCACACACGAAACCATTGTGACGATCATTCGATTATTTCAACTGACCTACAACAATTAAATTGGACACACAAGCGTTTGATGAACGTGGTACATTGGCGTCATTTTCCACAATTATAGCGATAACGACGACGACGACCTCCTACTTGCAGAAATAACTTGATTGCCGGAAAATCTTATTGGGTAATGAGGCGTGTGCGAACCCGGATCCCCGTAAACGCCTCCATAAAGGACGCACGACTCTAACGAACTCAAGGTATTTGCTTAAAAAAGATAAAACAGGTGTGCCATGAGAGAACAAGAGATCTTTTCCTCCTCTATCAATTATGAAGATCGTAGGGGTGTAAAATGTCATGGTGCACCGATGTACGTCATCATAATAATTCATACTGTACGCAAAATCATTAAAACGTGGAATTATCTAATTATAAACCTGGAGGATGGATATATCGCGAAACAGAATACATTAGAGTCTTGGTATCCTTCCTGCATGAGTAGTCTTCCCCATGCAGAAAACAAATATTCAGAACAAAAGAAATGAAAGCACAGGGAGAAAAATGTAGTTCGGAAATATAGTAACGATTGATAGGAAATCGGAGAATATTTCTTAAAATATGAGAGTATTTCTTATGTTCGTAATAAAGATAAAATAGTTCACATTTTTGTTGAATTTTATTTGAAAAAGAATGGAAATTTGTCAATATCTCAAAAACAATAATAGAAGAAGATATGAACTTTTTAAAAGGCGCGCATGAAATTTTACAAAATGATTAATGACATTTTGTCATTCACTTTGTGAAATTTCATGTGCGTCTGACAAAATTTCAAAATTTTATTACACGGAGAAAAATGTGGTTTGAAATATTACTACACTTTCCACTACAGTAACAGCACAAGTGATATAGTATAATTTTCACAACATAATGGAGTAAAAATTAATGCTTAATGATTTGAAGAATTATTTAATTCGGCGCAATTTCACATCATAAAGCATGAATTTTGATGTTACACTGTGTTGTAAGAATGATGCTATTCCACGTATCCTGCTATTTTAGTATAAAATGTAATAATATCGAGAACGTCTTTTTTCTCCGTGTATTTACTTTGTATAATTTCATGCGCGATTCCTAGAACGTTCATATTTTTTTCTATCTTCTGTGAGGTATTGATAAATTTCCATTCTTTTGCAAATGAAATTTATCAGAAGTGTGAACGGTTTCATCTTTATTAAAAACTTGAAAAATACTCTCACATTTGAACAAAAATTCTTCAATTTTTTTATTAGAGATTACTGTATTTCCGAACTGTATTAATGATGGTTATGAATCTCGAAAGGATAAAATTTGAAGGGAATACAGCCAGAATGAGATGAGCCGGATCCAAAAGACCCGAATGCGTGGATTAGGGATGCTTTTGAGGGTGCATGATTGAGGGTTGAAAGAATAATATACTCTCTAAATCTGAAACAGTGAAAAATCACGTGTTTCACTCCACTCCACAGTTGTGGACTAGGGTGATAGTGGTCCCATATAAGTTTCAACCTGAATCATTCAGGACAATTGGGTGGGTGAGAAGAACTCTGACAAAAAATGAACATTTTGCGTACGCGTGTATCTTAGCTTCCTGTTATCCGAATCCGATCAAACTTTAACCACGTGTTGGTCATGACCCTATAGTAGTCCCATATACGTTTTAACCAGATCGGCTGGAAACTGTGGAAAATTTTTCTTTGGAATCCGTATTTTTTTTAAGTATGCCTTCCCCATGTCCATATCATCCAAATGTCCTGGAACTCTGAGTATTTTCGATTGACCAGATGTTAATTATATGATATAAATTTCGGGCACATTGGAATTGGGAGAAGGAAAAAAAAAGGAAAGCAGGTTCATTTTTGTCTATCGGTTCGTCTGTGTGTATTTTGAGTTGCCCCAACTAAATTTTTTCAGTTGTCACAACTAAATTTTTTTAGTTGCCACAACTAAATTTTTTTGGTTGCCACAATTAAATTTTTTTAGTTGCCACAACTAAATATTTTTAGTTGCCACAACTAAATTTTTTTAGTTGCCACAACTAAATATTTTTAGTTGCCACAACTAAATATTTTTAGTTGCCACAACTAAATTTTTTTAGTTGCCACAACTAAATTTTTTTAGTTGTCTCAACTAAATTTTTCCGATAATAGCAAAAATAGGAAATTGGTCCGTTCGAATGAATGGATTTAGTAATTCTGAATATAAAATCCAGTTGCCTCGACTACATTTTGCTTCCCCGCTCAGAGGGAAGCTTTGTGATCGTTTCGAGGAGCAGAAAATTTCTTTGTCTCGGAATCCAAAATCTCCTAGACGAAAAAAGTCCTCAGAACTCGGGGAACGATGTTGTTACTGTGTCTGTCTGTCTTTGTGTGTGTGTGTGGCTGTAGCCCCCCCCCCCTGCCTAAGTTCTGAACGCGCATATCTCCCGTTCTGCTTATCCAGTCGTTGCGGAATTTCTATCACAGTTGTGGACTAGGGTGATAGTGGTCCCATATAATTTTCAACCTGAATCATTCAGGACAATTGAGTGGATGAGAAGAACTCTGACAAAAAATGAACATTTTGCGTACGCGTGTATCTTAGCTTCCTATTATCCGAATCCGATCAAACTTTACCCACGTGTTGGTCATGACCCTATAGTAGTCCCATATACGTTTTAACCAGATCGGCTGAAAACTGTGGAAAATTTTTCTTTGGAATCCGTATTTTTTTTAAGTATGCCTTCCCCATGTCCATATCATCCAAATGTCCTGGAACTCTGCGTATTTTCGATTTACCAGATGTTAATTATATGATATAAATTTCGGGCACATTGGAATTGGGAGAAGGAAAAAAAAAGGAAAGCAGGTTCATTTTTGTCTATAGGTTCGTCTGTGTGTATTTTGAGATGCCCCAACTAAATTTTTTTAGTTGCCACAACTAAATATTTTTAGTTGCCACAACTAAATATTTTTAGTTGCCACAACTAAATATTTTTAGTTGCCACAACTAAATATTTTTAGTTGCCACAACTAAATATTTTTAGTTGCCACAACTAAATATTTTTAGTTGCCACAACTAAATATTTTTAGTTGCCACAACTAAATATTTTTAGTTGCCACAACTAAATATTTTTAGTTGCCACAACTAAATATTTTTAGTTGCCACAACTAAATTTTTTTAGTTGCCACAACTAAATATTTTTAGTTGCCACAACTAAATTTTTTTAGTTGCCACAACTAAATATTTTTAGTTGCCACAACTAAATATTTTTAGTTGCCACAACTAAATTTTTTTAGTTGCCACAACTAAATTTTTTCAGTTGTCTCAACTAAATTTTTCCGATAATAGCAAAAATAGGAAATTGGTCCGTTCGAATGAATGGATTTAGTAATTCTGAATATAAAATCCAGTTGCCTCGACTACATTTTGCTTCCCCGCTCAGAAAGAAGCTTTGTGATCGTTTCGAGGAGCAGAAAATTTCTTTGTCTCGAAATCCAAAATCTCCTAGACGAAAAAAGTCCTCAGAACTCGGGGAACGATGTTGTTACTGTGTCTGTCTGTCTTTGTGTGTGTGTGTGGCTGTAGCCCCCCCCCCTGCCTAAGTTCCGAACGCGCATATCTCCCGTTCTGCTTATCCAGTCGTTGCGGAATTTCTATCACAGTTGTGGACTAGGGTGATAGTGGTCCCATATAATTTTCAACCTGAATCATTCAGGACAATTGAGTGGATGAGAAGAACTCTGACAAAAAATGAACATTTTGCGTACGCGTGTATCTTAGCTTCCTATTATCCGAATCCGATCAAACTTTAACCACGTGTTGGTCATGACCCTATAGTAGTCCCATATACGTTTTAACCAGATCGGCTGAAAACTGTGGAAAATTTTTCTTTGGAATCCGTATTTTTTTTAAGTATGCCTTCCCCATGTCCATATCATCCAAATGTCCTGGAACTCTGCGTATTTTCGATTTACCAGATGTTAATTATATGATATAAATTTCGGGCACATTGGAATTGGGAGAAGGAAAAAAAAAGGAAAGCAGGTTCATTTTTGTCTATAGGTTCGTCTGTGTGTATTTTGAGATGCCCCAACTAAATTTTTTTAGTTGCCACAACTAAATTTTTTTAGTTGCCACAACTAAATATTTTTAGTTGCCACAACTAAATATTTTTAGTTGCCACAACTAAATATTTTTAGTTGCCACAACTAAATATTTTTAGTTGCCACAACTAAATATTTTTAGTTGCCACAACTAAATATTTTTAGTTGCCACAACTAAATATTTTTAGTTGCCACAACTAAATATTTTTAGTTGCCACAACTAAATTTTTTTAGTTGCCACAACTAAATATTTTTAGTTGCCACAACTAAATTTTTTTAGTTGCCACAACTAAATATTTTTAGTTGCCACAACTAAATATTTTTAGTTGCCACAACTAAATTTTTTTAGTTGCCACAACTAAATTTTTTTAGTTGTCTCAACTAAATTTTTCCGATAATAGCAAAAATAGGAAATTGGTCCGTTCGAAATGATGGGATTAGTATTGGTCTGAATATAAAATCCAGTTGCCTCGACTACATTTTGCTTCCCCGCTCAGAGGGAAGCTTTGTGATCGTTTCGAGGAGCAGAAAATTTCTTTGTCTCGGAATCCAAAATCTCCTAGACGAAAAAAGTCCTCAGAACTCGGGGAACGATGTTGTTACTGTGTCTGTCTGTCTTTGTGTGTGTGTGTGGCTGTAGCCCCCCCCCCCTGCCTAAGTTCTGAACGCGCATATCTCCCGTTCTGCTTATCCAGTCGTTGCGGAATTTCTATCACAGTTGTGGACTAGGGTGATAGTGGTCCCATATAATTTTCAACCTGAATCATTCAGGACAATTGAGTGGATGAGAAGAACTCTGACAAAAAATGAACATTTTGCGTACGCGTGTATCTTAGCTTCCTATTATCCGAATCCGATCAAACTTTACCCACGTGTTGGTCATGACCCTATAGTAGTCCCATATACGTTTTAACCAGATCGGCTGAAAACTGTGGAAAATTTTTCTTTGGAATCCGTATTTTTTTTAAGTATGCCTTCCCCATGTCCATATCATCCAAATGTCCTGGAACTCTGCGTATTTTCGATTTACCAGATGTTAATTATATGATATAAATTTCGGGCACATTGGAATTGGGAGAAGGAAAAAAAAAGGAAAGCAGGTTCATTTTTGTCTATAGGTTCGTCTGTGTGTATTTTGAGATGCCCCAACTAAATTTTTTTAGTTGCCACAACTAAATATTTTTAGTTGCCACAACTAAATATTTTTAGTTGCCACAACTAAATATTTTTAGTTGCCACAACTAAATATTTTTAGTTGCCACAACTAAATATTTTTAGTTGCCACAACTAAATATTTTTAGTTGCCACAACTAAATATTTTTAGTTGCCACAACTAAATATTTTTAGTTGCCACAACTAAATATTTTTAGTTGCCACAACTAAATTTTTTTAGTTGCCACAACTAAATATTTTTAGTTGCCACAACTAAATTTTTTTAGTTGCCACAACTAAATATTTTTAGTTGCCACAACTAAATATGTTTAGTTGCCACAACTAAATTTTTTAGTTGCCACAACTAAATTTTTCAGTTGTCTCACCTAAATTTTTCCGATAATAGCAAAAATAGGAAATTGGTCCGTTCGAATGAATGGATTTAGTAATTCTGAATATAAAATCCAGTTGCCTCGACTACATTTTGCTTCCCCGCTCAGAAAGAAGCTTTGTGATCGTTTCGAGGAGCAGAAAATTTCTTTGTCTCGAAATCCAAAATCTCCTAGACGAAAAAAGTCCTCAGAACTCGGGGAACGATGTTGTTACTGTGTCTGTCTGTCTTTGTGTGTGTGTGTGGCTGTAGCCCCCCCCCCTGCCTAAGTTCCGAACGCGCATATCTCCCGTTCTGCTTATCCAGTCGTTGCGGAATTTCTATCACAGTTGTGGACTAGGGTGATAGTGGTCCCATATAATTTTCAACCTGAATCATTCAGGACAATTGAGTGGATGAGAAGAACTCTGACAAAAAATGAACATTTTGCGTACGCGTGTATCTTAGCTTCCTATTATCCGAATCCGATCAAACTTTAACCACGTGTTGGTCATGACCCTATAGTAGTCCCATATACGTTTTAACCAGATCGGCTGAAAACTGTGGAAAATTTTTCTTTGGAATCCGTATTTTTTTTAAGTATGCCTTCCCCATGTCCATATCATCCAAATGTCCTGGAACTCTGCGTATTTTCGATTTACCAGATGTTAATTATATGATATAAATTTCGGGCACATTGGAATTGGGAGAAGGAAAAAAAAAGGGAAGCAGGTTCATTTTTGTCTATACGTTCGTCTGTGTGTATTTTGAGATGCCCCAACTAAATTTTTTTAGTTGCCACAACTAAATTTTTTTAGTTGCCACAACTAAATATTTTTAGTTGCCACAACTAAATATTTTTAGTTGCCACAACTAAACATTTTTAGTTGCCACAACTAAATATTTTTAGTTGCCACAACTAAATATTTTTAGTTGCCACAACTAAATATTTTTAGTTGCCACAACTAAATATTTTTAGTTGCCACAACTAAATTTTTTTAGTTGCCACAACTAAATATTTTTAGTTGCCACAACTCAATATTTTTAGTTGCCACAACTAAATATTTTTAGTTGCCACAACTAAATTTTTTTAGTTGCCACAACTAAATATTTTTAGTTGCCACAACTAAATATTTTTAGTTGCCACAACTAAATTTTTTTAGTTGCCACAACTAAATTTTTTCAGTTGTCTCAACTAAATTTTTCCGATAATAGTAAAAATAGGAAATTGGTCCGTTCGAATGAATGGATTTAGTAATTCTGAATATAAAATCCAGTTGCCTCGACTACATTTTGCTTCCCCGCTCAGAAAGAAGCTTTGTGATCGTTTCGAGGAGCAGAAAATTTCTTTGTCTCGAAATCCAAAATCTTCTAGACGAAAAAAGTCCTCAGAACTCGGGGAACGATGTTGTTACTGTGTCTGTCTGTCTTTGTGTGTGTGTGTGGCTGTAGCCCCCCCCCCCCTGCCTAAGTTCCGAACGCGCATATCTCCCGTTCTGCTTATCCGGTCGTTGCGGAATTTCTATCACAGTTGTGGACTAGGGTGATAGTGGTCCCATATAATTTTCAACCTGAATCATTCAGGACAATTGAGTGGATGAGAAGAACTCTGACAAAAAATAAACATTTTGCGTACGCGTGTATCTTAGCTTCCTATTATCCGAATCCGATCAAACTTTAACCACGTGTTGGTCATGACCCTATAGTAGTCCCATATACGTTTTAACCAGATCGGCTGAAAACTGTGGAAAATTTTTCTCTGGAATCCGTATTTTTTTTAAGTATGCCTTCCCCATGTCCATATCATCCAAATGTCCTGGAACTCTGCGTATTTTCGATTTACCAGATGTCAATTATATGATATAAATTTTGGGCACATTGGAATTGGGAGAAGGAAAAAAAAAGGAAAGCAGGTTCATTTTTGTCTATCGGTTCGTCTGTGTGTATTTTTAGTTGCCACAACTAAATATTTTTAGTTGCCACAACTAAATATTTTTAGTTGCCACAACTAAATTTTTTTAGTTGCCACAACTAAATATTTTTAGTTGCCACAACTAAATATTTTTAGTTGCCACAACTAAATTTTTTTAGTTGCCACAACTAAATTTTTTCAGTTGTCTCAACTAAATTTTTCCGATAATAGCAAAAATAGGAAATTGGTCCGTTCGAATGAATGGATTTAGTAATTCTGAATATAAAATCCAGTTGCCTCGACTACATTTTGCTTCCCCGCTCAGAAAGAAGCTTTGTGATCGTTTCGAGGAGCAGAAAATTTCTTTGTCTCGAAATCCAAAATCTCCTAGACGAAAAAAGTCCTCAGAACTCGGGGAACGATGTTGTTACTGTGTCTGTCTGTCTTTGTGTGTGTGTGTGGCTGTAGCCCCCCCCCCCTGCCTAAGTTCCGAACGCGCATATCTCCCGTTCTGCTTATCCAGTCGTTGCGGAATTTCTATCACAGTTGTGGACTAGGGTGATAGTGGTCCCATATAATTTTCAACCTGAATCATTCAGGACAATTGGGTGGATGAGAAGAACTCTGACAAAAAATGAACATTTTGCGTACGCGTGTATCTTAGCTTCCTATTATCCGAATCCGATCAAACTTTAACCACGTGTTGGTCATGACCCTATAGTAGTCCCATATACGTTTTAACCAGATCGGCTGAAAACTGTGGAAAATTTTTCTTTGGAATCCGTATTTTTTTTAAGTATGCCTTCCCCATGTCCATATCATCCAAATGTCCTGGCACTCTGCGTATTTTCGATTGACCAGATGTTAATTATATGATATAAATTTCGGGCACATTGGAATTGGGAGAAGGAAAAAAAAAGGAAAGCAGGTTCATTTTTGTCTATCGGTTCGTCTGTGTGTATTTTGAGTTGTCACAACTAAATTTTTTTAGTTGCCACAACTAAATTTTTTTGGTTGCCACAATTAAATTTTTTTAGTTGCCACAACTAAATATTTTTAGTTGCCACAACTAAATTTTTTTAGTTGCCACAACTAAATATTTTTAGTTGCCACAACTAAATTTTTTTAGTTGCCACAACTAAATTTTTTTAGTTGCCACAACTAAATTTTTTTAGTTGCCACAACTAAATATTTTTAGTTGCCACAACTAAATTTTTTTAGTTGCCACAACTAAATTTTTTTAGTTGTCTCAACTAAATTTTTCCGATAATAGCAAAAATAGGAAATTGGTCCGTTCGAATGAATGGATTTAGTAATTCTGAATATAAAATCCAGTTGCCTCGACTACATTTTGCTTCCCCGCTCAGAGGGAAGCTTTGTGATCGTTTCGAGGAGCAGAAAATTTCTTTGTCTCGAAATCCAAAATCTTCTAGACGAAAAAAGTCCTCAGAACTCGGGGAACGATGTTGTTACTGTGTCTGTCTGTCTTTGTGTGTGTGTGTGGCTGTAGCCCCCCCCCCCTGCCTAAGTTCCGAACGCGCATATCTCCCGTTCTGCTTATCCAGTCGTTGCGGAATTTCTATCACAGTTGTGGACTAGGGTGATAGTGGTCCCATATAATTTTCAACCTGAATCATTCAGGACAATTGAGTGGATGAGAAGAACTCTGACAAAAAATGAACATTTTGCGTACGCGTGTATCTTAGCTTCCTATTATCCGAATCCGATCAAACTTTAACCACGTGTTGGTCATGACCCTATAGTAGTCCCATATACGTTTTAACCAGATCGGCTGAAAACTGTGGAAAATTTTCCTTTGGAATCCGTATTTTTTTTAAGTATGCCTTCCCCATGTCCATATCATCCAAATGTCCTGGAACTCTGCGTATTTTCGATTTACCAGATGTTAATTATATGATATAAATTTCGGGCACATTGGAATTGGGAGAAGGAAAAAAAAAGGAAAGCAGGTTCATTTTTGTCTATAGGTTCGTCTGTGTGTATTTTGAGATGCCCCAACTAAATTTTTTTAGTTGCCACAACTAAATATTTTTAGTTGCCACAACTAAATATTTTTAGTTGCCACAACTAAATATTTTTAGTTGCCACAACTAAATATTTTTAGTTGCCACAACTAAATATTTTTAGTTGCCACAACTAAATTTTTTTAGTTGCCACAACTAAATTTTTTTAGTTGCCACAACTAAATTTTTTTAGTTGCCACAACTAAATATTTTTAGTTGCCACAACTAAATATTTTTAGTTGCCACAACTAAATTTTTTTAGTTGCCACAACTAAATTTTTTTAGTTGCCACAACTAAATTTTTTCAGTTGTCTCAACTAAATTTTTCCGATAATAGCAAAAATAGGAAATTGGTCCGTTCGAATGAATGGATTTAGTAATTCTGAATATAAAATCCAGTTGCCTCGACTACATTTTGCTTCCCCGCTCAGAAAGAAGCTTTGTGATCGTTTCGAGGAGCAGAAAATTTCTTTGTCTCGAAATCCAAAATCTCCTAGACGAAAAAAGTCCTCAGAACTCGGGGAACGATGTTGTTACTGTGTCTGTCTGTCTTTGTGTGTGTGTGTGGCTGTAGCCCCCCCCCCTGCCTAAGTTCCGAACGCGCATATCTCCCGTTCTGCTTATCCAGTCGTTGCGGAATTTCTATCACAGTTGTGGACTAGGGTGATAGTGGTCCCATATAATTTTCAACCTGAATCATTCAGGACAATTGAGTGGATGAGAAGAACTCTGACAAAAAATGAACATTTTGCGTACGCGTGTATCTTAGCTTCCTATTATCCGAATCCGATCAAACTTTAACCACGTGTTGGTCATGACCCTATAGTAGTCCCATATACGTTTTAACCAGATCGGCTGAAAACTGTGGAAAATTTTTCTTTGGAATCCGTATTTTTTTTAAGTATGCCTTCCCCATGTCCATATCATCCAAATGTCCTGGAACTCTGCGTATTTTCGATTTACCAGATGTTAATTATATGATATAAATTTCGGGCACATTGGAATTGGGAGAAGGAAAAAAAAAGGAAAGCAGGTTCATTTTTGTCTATAGGTTCGTCTGTGTGTATTTTGAGATGCCCCAACTAAATTTTTTTAGTTGCCACAACTAAATATTTTTAGTTGCCACAACTAAATATTTTTAGTTGCCACAACTAAATATTTTTAGTTGCCACAACTAAATATTTTTAGTTGCCACAACTAAATATTTTTAGTTGCCACAACTAAATATTTTTAGTTGCCACAACTAAATATTTTTAGTTGCCACAACTAAATATTTTTAGTTGCCACAACTAAATATTTTTAGTTGCCACAACTAAATATTTTTAGTTGCCACAACTAAATTTTTTTAGTTGCCACAACTAAATTTTTTCAGTTGTCTCAACTAAATTTTTCCGATAATAGCAAAAATAGGAAATTGGTCCGTTCGAATGAATGGATTTAGTAATTCTGAATATAAAATCCAGTTGCCTCGACTACATTTTGCTTCCCCGCTCAGAAAGAAGCTTTGTGATCGTTTCGAGGAGCAGAAAATTTCTTTGTCTCGAAATCCAAAATCTCCTAGACGAAAAAAGTCCTCAGAACTCGGGGAACGATGTTGTTACTGTGTCTGTCTGTCTTTGTGTGTGTGTGTGGCTGTAGCCCCCCCCCCTGCCTAAGTTCCGAACGCGCATATCTCCCGTTCTGCTTATCCAGTCGTTGCGGAATTTCTATCACAGTTGTGGACTAGGGTGATAGTGGTCCCATATAATTTTCAACCTGAATCATTCAGGACAATTGAGTGGATGAGAAGAACTCTGACAAAAAATGAACATTTTGCGTACGCGTGTATCTTAGCTTCCTATTATCCGAATCCGATCAAACTTTAACCACGTGTTGGTCATGACCCTATAGTAGTCCCATATACGTTTTAACCAGATCGGCTGAAAACTGTGGAAAATTTTTCTCTGGAATCCGTATTTTTTTTAAGTATGCCTTCCCCATGTCCATATCATCCAAATGTCCTGGAACTCTGCGTATTTTCGATTTACCAGATGTCAATTATATGATATAAATTTTGGGCACATTGGAATTGGGAGAAGGAAAAAAAAAGGAAAGCAGGTTCATTTTTGTCTATCGGTTCGTCTGTGTGTATTTTTAGTTGCCACAACTAAATATTTTTAGTTGCCACAACTAAATATTTTTAGTTGCCACAACTAAATTTTTTTAGTTGCCACAACTAAATATTTTTAGTTGCCACAACTAAATATTTTTAGTTGCCACAACTAAATTTTTTTAGTTGCCACAACTAAATTTTTTCAGTTGTCTCAACTAAATTTTTCCGATAATAGCAAAAATAGGAAATTGGTCCGTTCGAATGAATGGATTTAGTAATTCTGAATATAAAATCCAGTTGCCTCGACTACATTTTGCTTCCCCGCTCAGAAAGAAGCTTTGTGATCGTTTCGAGGAGCAGAAAATTTCTTTGTTTCGAAATCCAAAATCTCCTAGACGAAAAAAGTCCTCAGAACTCGGGGAACGATGTTGTTACTGTGTCTGTCTGTCTTTGTGTGTGTGTGTGGCTGTAGCCCCCCCCCCCTGCCTAAGTTCCGAACGCGCATATCTCCCGTTCTGCTTATCCAGTCGTTGCGGAATTTCTATCACAGTTGTGGACTAGGGTGATAGTGGTCCCATATAATTTTCAACCTGAATCATTCAGGACAATTGAGTGGATGAGAAGAACTCTGACAAAAAATGAACATTTTGCGTACGCGTGTATCTTAGCTTCCTATTATCCGAATCCGATCAAACTTTAACCACGTGTCGGTCATGACCCTATAGTAGTCCCATATACGTTTTAACCAGATCGGCTGAAAACTGTGGAAAATTTTTCTCTGGAATCCGTATTTTTTTTAAGTATGCCTTCCCCATGTCCATATCATCCAAATGTCCTGGAACTCTGCGTATTTTCGATTTACCAGATGTCAATTATATGATATAAATTTTGGGCACATTGGAATTGGGAGAAGGAAAAAAAAAGGAAAGCAGGTTCATTTTTGTCTATCGGTTCGTCTGTGTGTATTTTTAGTTGCCACAACTAAATTTTTTTAGTTGCCACAACTAAATTTTTTTAGTTGTCTCAACTAAATTTTTCCGATAATAGCAAAAATAGGGAATGGTCCGTTCGAATGAATGGATTTAGTAATTCTGAATATAAAATCCAGTTGCCTCGACTACATTTTGCTTCCCCGCTCAGAGGGAAGCTTTGTGATCGTTTCGAGGAGCAGAAAATTTCTTTGTCTCGAAATCCAAAATCTTCTAGACGAAAAAAGTCCTCAGAACTCGGGGAACGATGTTGTTACTGTGTCTGTCTGTCTTTGTGTGTGTGTGTGGCTGTAGCCCCCCCCCCCTGCCTAAGTTCCGAACGCGCATATCTCCCGTTCTGCTTATCCGGTCGTTGCGGAATTTCTATCACAGTTGTGGACTAGGGTGATAGTGGTCCCATATAATTTTCAACCTGAATCATTCAGGACAATTGGGTGGATGAGGAGAACTCTGACAAAAAATGAACATTTTGCCTCCGCGTGTATCTTAGCTTCCTATTATCCGAATCCGATCAAACTTTAACCACGTGTTGGTCATGACCCTATAGTAGTCCCATATACGTTTTAACCAGATCGGATGAAAACTGTGGAAAATTTTTCTTTGAAATCCGTATTTTTTTTAAGTATGCCTTCCCCATGTCCATATCATCCAAATGTCCTGGCACTCTGCGTATTTTCGATTTACCAGATGTTAATTATATGATATAAATTTCGGGCACATTGGAATTGGGAGAAGGAAAAAAAAGGAAAGCAGGTTCATTTTTGTCTATCGGTTCGTCTGTGTGTATTTTGAGTTGCCCCAACTGAATTTTTCAGTTGTCACAAGTAAATTTTTTTAGTTGCCACAACTGAATTTTTTTAGTTGCCACAACTAAATTTTTCCAGTTGCCACAACTAAATTTTTTTAGTTGCCACAACTAAATATTTTTAGTTGCCACAACTAAATATTTTCAGTTGCCACAACTAAATTTTTTAGTTGCCACAACTAAATTTTTTAGTTGCCACAACTAAATTTTTTAGTTGCCACAACTAAATATTTTTAGTTGCCACAACTAAATTTTTTAGTTGCCACAACTAAATATTTTTAGTTGCCACAACTAAATATTTTTAGTTGCCACAACTAAATTTTTTAGTTGCCACAACTAAATATTTTTAGTTGCCACAACTAAATATTTTTAGTTGCCACAACTAAATTTTTTAGTTGCCACAACTAAATTTTTCAGTTGTCTCAACTAAATTTTTCCGATAATAGCAAAAATAGGAAATTGGTCCGTTCGAATGAATGGATTTAGTAATTCTGAATATAAAATCCAGTTGCCTCGACTACATTTTGCTTCCCGCTCAGAAAGAAGCTTTGTGATCGTTTCGAGGAGCAGAAAATTTCTTTGTCTCGAAATCCAAAATCTCCTAGACGAAAAAAGTCCTCAGAACTCGGGGAACGATGTTGTTACTGTGTCTGTCTGTCTTTGTGTGTGTGTGTGGCTGTAGCCCCCCCCCCTGCCTAAGTTCCGAACGCGCATATCTCCCGTTCTGCTTATCCAGTCGTTGCGGAATTTCTATCACAGTTGTGGACTAGGGTGATAGTGGTCCCATATAATTTTCAACCTGAATCATTCAGGACAATTGAGTGGATGAGAAGAACTCTGACAAAAAATGAACATTTTGCGTACGCGTGTATCTTAGCTTCCTATTATCCGAATCCGATCAAACTTTAACCACGTGTCGGTCATGACCCTATAGTAGTCCCATATACGTTTCAACCAGATCGGCTGAAAACTGTGGAAAATTTTTCTCTGGAATCCGTATTTTTTTTAAGTATGCCTTCCCCATGTCCATATCATCCAAATGTCCTGGAACTCTGCGTATTTTCGATTTACCAGATGTCAATTATATGATATAAATTTTGGGCACATTGGAATTGGGAGAAGGAAAAAAAAAGGAAAGCAGGTTCATTTTTGTCTATCGGTTCGTCTGTGTGTATTTTTAGTTGCCACAACTAAATTTTTTTAGTTGCCACAACTAAATTTTTTTAGTTGTCTCAACTAAATTTTTCCGATAATAGCAAAAATAGGGAATGGTCCGTTCGAATGAATGGATTTAGTAATTCTGAATATAAAATCCAGTTGCCTCGACTACATTTTGCTTCCCCGCTCAGAGGGAAGCTTTGTGATCGTTTCGAGGAGCAGAAAATTTCTTTGTCTCGAAATCCAAAATCTTCTAGACGAAAAAAGTCCTCAGAACTCGGGGAACGATGTTGTTACTGTGTCTGTCTGTCTTTGTGTGTGTGTGTGGCTGTAGCCCCCCCCCCTGCCTAAGTTCCGAACGCGCATATCTCCCGTTCTGCTTATCCAGTCGTTGCGGAATTTCTATCACAGTTGTGGACTAGGGTGATAGTGGTCCCATATAATTTTCAACCTGAATCATTCAGGACAATTGAGTGGATGAGAAGAACTCTGACAAAAAATGAACATTTTGCGTACGCGTGTATCTTAGCTTCCTATTATCCGAATCCGATCAAACTTTAACCACGTGTTGGTCATGACCCTATAGTAGTCCCATATACGTTTTAACCAGATCGGCTGAAAACTGTGGAAAATTTTTCTCTGGAATCCGTATTTTTTTTAAGTATGCCTTCCCCATGTCCATATCATCCAAATGTCCTGGAACTCTGCGTATTTTCGATTTACCAGATGTCAATTATATGATATAAATTTTGGGCACATTGGAATTGGGAGAAGGAAAAAAAAAGGAAAGCAGGTTCATTTTTGTCTATCGGTTCGTCTGTGTGTATTTTTAGTTGCCACAACTAAATATTTTTAGTTGCCACAACTAAATATTTTTAGTTGCCACAACTAAATTTTTTTAGTTGCCACAACTAAATATTTTTAGTTGCCACAACTAAATATTTTTAGTTGCCACAACTAATTTTCTTAGTTGCCACAACTAAATTTTTTCAGTTGTCTCAACTAAATTTTTCCGATAATAGCAAAAATAGGAAATTGGTCCGTTCGAATGAATGGATTTAGTAATTCTGAATATAAAATCCAGTTGCCTCGACTACATTTTGCTTCCCCGCTCAGAAAGAAGCTTTGTGATCGTTTCGAGGAGCAGAAAATTTCTTTGTTTCGAAATCCAAAATCTCCTAGACGAAAAAAGTCCTCAGAACTCGGGGAACGATGTTGTTACTGTGTCTGTCTGTCTTTGTGTGTGTGTGTGGCTGTAGCCCCCCCCCCCTGCCTAAGTTCCGAACGCGCATATCTCCCGTTCTGCTTATCCAGTCGTTGCGGAATTTCTATCACAGTTGTGGACTAGGGTGATAGTGGTCCCATATAATTTTCAACCTGAATCATTCAGGACAATTGAGTGGATGAGAAGAACTCTGACAAAAAATGAACATTTTGCGTACGCGTGTATCTTAGCTTCCTATTATCCGAATCCGATCAAACTTTAACCACGTGTCGGTCATGACCCTATAGTAGTCCCATATACGTTTTAACCAGATCGGCTGAAAACTGTGGAAAATTTTTCTCTGGAATCCGTATTTTTTTTAAGTATGCCTTCCCCATGTCCATATCATCCAAATGTCCTGGAACTCTGCGTATTTTCGATTTACCAGATGTCAATTATATGATATAAATTTTGGGCACATTGGAATTGGGAGAAGGAAAAAAAAAGGAAAGCAGGTTCATTTTTGTCTATCGGTTCGTCTGTGTGTATTTTTAGTTGCCACAACTAAATTTTTTTAGTTGCCACAACTAAATTTTTTTAGTTGTCTCAACTAAATTTTTCCGATAATAGCAAAAATAGGGAATGGTCCGTTCGAATGAATGGATTTAGTAATTCTGAATATAAAATCCAGTTGCCTCGACTACATTTTGCTTCCCCGCTCAGAGGGAAGCTTTGTGATCGTTTCGAGGAGCAGAAAATTTCTTTGTCTCGAAATCCAAAATCTTCTAGACGAAAAAAGTCCTCAGAACTCGGGGAACGATGTTGTTACTGTGTCTGTCTGTCTTTGTGTGTGTGTGTGGCTGTAGCCCCCCCCCCCTGCCTAAGTTCCGAACGCGCATATCTCCCGTTCTGCTTATCCGGTCGTTGCGGAATTTCTATCACAGTTGTGGACTAGGGTGATAGTGGTCCCATATAATTTTCAACCTGAATCATTCAGGACAATTGGGTGGATGAGGAGAACTCTGACAAAAAATGAACATTTTGCCTCCGCGTGTATCTTAGCTTCCTATTATCCGAATCCGATCAAACTTTAACCACGTGTTGGTCATGACCCTATAGTAGTCCCATATACGTTTTAACCAGATCGGATGAAAACTGTGGAAAATTTTTCTTTGAAATCCGTATTTTTTTTAAGTATGCCTTCCCCATGTCCATATCATCCAAATGTCCTGGCACTCTGCGTATTTTCGATTTACCAGATGTTAATTATATGATATAAATTTCGGGCACATTGGAATTGGGAGAAGGAAAAAAAAGGAAAGCAGGTTCATTTTTGTCTATCGGTTCGTCTGTGTGTATTTTGAGTTGCCCCAACTGAATTTTTTCAGTTGTCACAAGTAAATTTTTTTAGTTGCCACAACTGAATTTTTTTAGTTGCCACAACTAAATTTTTCCAGTTGCCACAACTAAATTTTTTTAGTTGCCACAACTAAATATTTTTAGTTGCCACAACTAAATATTTTCAGTTGCCACAACTAAATTTTTTTAGTTGCCACAACTAAATTTTTTTAGTTGCCACAACTAAATTTTTTTAGTTGCCACAACTAAATATTTTTAGTTGCCACAACTAAATTTTTTTAGTTGCCACAACTAAATATTTTTAGTTGCCACAACTAAATATTTTTAGTTGCCACAACTAAATTTTTTTAGTTGCCACAACTAAATATTTTTAGTTGCCACAACTAAATATTTTTAGTTGCCACAACTAAATTTTTTTAGTTGCCACAACTAAATTTTTTCAGTTGTCTCAACTAAATTTTTCCGATAATAGCAAAAATAGGAAATTGGTCCGTTCGAATGAATGGATTTAGTAATTCTGAATATAAAATCCAGTTGCCTCGACTACATTTTGCTTCCCCGCTCAGAAAGAAGCTTTGTGATCGTTTCGAGGAGCAGAAAATTTCTTTGTCTCGAAATCCAAAATCTCCTAGACGAAAAAAGTCCTCAGAACTCGGGGAACGATGTTGTTACTGTGTCTGTCTGTCTTTGTGTGTGTGTGTGGCTGTAGCCCCCCCCCTGCCTAAGTTCCGAACGCGCATATCTCCCGTTCTGCTTATCCAGTCGTTGCGGAATTTCTATCACAGTTGTGGACTAGGGTGATAGTGGTCCCATATAATTTTCAACCTGAATCATTCAGGACAATTGAGTGGATGAGAAGAACTCTGACAAAAAATGAACATTTTGCGTACGCGTGTATCTTAGCTTCCTATTATCCGAATCCGATCAAACTTTAACCACGTGTCGGTCATGACCCTATAGTAGTCCCATATACGTTTCAACCAGATCGGCTGAAAACTGTGGAAAATTTTTCTCTGGAATCCGTATTTTTTTTAAGTATGCCTTCCCCATGTCCATATCATCCAAATGTCCTGGAACTCTGCGTATTTTCGATTTACCAGATGTCAATTATATGATATAAATTTTGGGCACATTGGAATTGGGAGAAGGACCCAAAAAGGAAAGCAGGTGCAAGTGTGTCTCTCGGTGCGTCTGTGTGTATATTTAGGTGCCACAACTAAATTTTTTTAGGTGCCACAACTAAATTTTTTTAGTTGTCTCAACTAAATTTTTCCGATAATAGCAAAAATAGGGAATGGTCCGTTCGAATGAATGGATTTAGTAATTCTGAATATAAAATCCAGTTGCCTCGACTACATTTTGCTTCCCCGCTCAGAGGGAAGCTTTGTGATCGTTTCGAGGAGCAGAAAATTTCTTTGTCTCGAAATCCAAAATCTTCTAGACGAAAAAAGTCCTCAGAACTCGGGGAACGATGTTGTTACTGTGTCTGTCTGTCTTTGTGTGTGTGTGTGGCTGTAGCCCCCCCCCCCTGCCTAAGTTCCGAACGCGCATATCTCCCGTTCTGCTTATCCGGTCGTTGCGGAATTTCTATCACAGTTGTGGACTAGGGTGATAGTGGTCCCATATAATTTTCAACCTGAATCATTCAGGACAATTGGGTGGATGAGGAGAACTCTGACAAAAAATGAACATTTTGCCTCCGCGTGTATCTTAGCTTCCTATTATCCGAATCCGATCAAACTTTAACCACGTGTTGGTCATGACCCTATAGTAGTCCCATATACGTTTTAACCAGATCGGATGAAAACTGTGGAAAATTTTTCTTTGAAATCCGTATTTTTTTTAAGTATGCCTTCCCCATGTCCATATCATCCAAATGTCCTGGCACTCTGCGTATTTTCGATTTACCAGATGTTAATTATATGATATAAATTTCGGGCACATTGGAATTGGGAGAAGGAAAAAAAAGGAAAGCAGGTTCATTTTTGTCTATCGGTTCGTCTGTGTGTATTTTGAGTTGCCCCAACTGAATTTTTTCAGTTGTCACAAGTAAATTTTTTTAGTTGCCACAACTGAATTTTTTTAGTTGCCACAACTAAATTTTTCCAGTTGCCACAACTAAATTTTTTTAGTTGCCACAACTAAATATTTTTAGTTGCCACAACTAAATATTTTCAGTTGCCACAACTAAATTTTTTTAGTTGCCACAACTAAATTTTTTTAGTTGCCACAACTAAATTTTTTTAGTTGCCACAACTAAATATTTTTAGTTGCCACAACTAAATTTTTTTAGTTGCCACAACTAAATTTTTTTAGTTGCCACAACTAAATATTTTTAGTTGCCACAACTAAATTTTTTTAGTTGCCACAACTAAATTTTTTTAGTTGCCACAACTAAATTTTTCCAGTTACCACAACTAAATTTTTTAAGTCGTCACAACTAAATTTTTTCAGTTGCCACAACTAAATCTTATAGTTAGAATGACCGAATCCATTACTATGAACACGACCACACATTATTCAATATTTCAAGTTCAGCTATCCATGAATTAAATCTAAATATTACCTGCCAGTCGATGACCATTATTTGATGCCCTTCTTGAATTCACAATTTCACATGTGTAATCGATGTGAAGTTGTACAATGAGATCGATTGTGTTGAATGTGCGGTACATCTTACATTTCAATGTATTGAATCCTGTTGTGTTAGCAACTTCGAACCATCAAATTCAGAAAGTAATCACACACAATACAGATATGCCAGTCGATGACGCAAAAAGTTGGGGACAACATTGAAGAATTATATTATCCATTTGATTTTGCAAAAAAATAAACTTTTGTTTGATAAGTCGTACCGGGGACATGCCAGTCGATGACGATTTGTCTGTTTGAACCGGTGTGAAAACATGTACCGAATATTAGGACTCATTGCAAGTAGTGGCTGTTGTTTGTAGGCATAAGAATTACTCTTTGGCATGAAATTCATATCCAGAAGTGGAACCTCTCCTGCAGGAAATGTCAGGGACATTGAATTGTACATTTGGCGAAGAATCACCCATATGAGTTTCATTCTAACCGATTGAAAACTGTGGAAAATTTTTGTTTCGCGATTCACATTATTCAACAATATTTTGAAAGCATGCCTTCCCCATGTCGGTATCATCCAAATACCATGAAATTTGGAGCATAATTAGTTTACGAGGGGTTAGTTGTGCGGTGTAAATTTCAAACAAATCGGAATTGAAGGAAGAAAGTGGTAAGCACTGAGCTTCGAAACAAAATTTGGAAATTTCGTAAACATCGTTAACATGCCGTTAACTTCCGTTTCTATCATCCAATTGTCATGAAATTTCCACCACAGCTTCATGCAGTGTTGATCGCAGTCCTATATAAATTTCAACCTGATTTTCTAAGAAAAACGGGAGAGAGAAAGAAAACATGTATTTTTTTCAACACAAACGAGGAAGCCATGTGCCAATTGGCAGCGTTTTTTTTTTGAGTCATTATTAATTATTTTTCTTCTTGAAGTTAAACTCTTCCCGATTCCAAAATGGTGGTTCTTTTCGTCTCTACGTGTTAGTGCGGGGAAGATATAAATTTTTGCAAAAAATTGATTTTCTCACACGGAGAAAAATGCAGGTCGAAAATTTTGATAAAAATTTGAGAACATTTCTTAAAATCTTAGGGTATTCTTCAAATGTACCTATAATAAAGATAGAACGGTTTACATGTGTGTTGAATTTTATTTGAAATACAATGGAAAATCATTGATACTCAACAAATAATAGAAAATATTATTAATTTTCTGAAAGTCGCGCATGAAATTTTATAAAGTGGATATCAAAATTTCGAAATCTTATTGTTCACTGTGTAAAATTTCACGCACGACTTTTGGGAAATTTTTATTCTTTTCTATTGTTTATTGAGTATTGATAATTTTCCATTGTTTTTTAAATAGAATTCAACAGAAATGTGAACTGCTTCATCTATATTTTCTACCCGCATATTTCTTCGTGCACAGATGTTTAAGAAATTCATGTTACTTCATTCTAATATAACTCACATGATTCCCATAAAAATCCTCTTTTTAAATGCAGATCACTATTCCTGAGATGACAACGAATGGATTGAAGAAAAAATGATCTAAAGAGGATGAGATTTGAAGAAAATACAGCCAGAATGAGATGAGCCGGGTCCAAAAGACCCGGGTGCGTGGATTTGGGATTTTTTGGAAGGTGCGTGGTTGAGGATTAAAAATAGGGAATGCCTGATCCAATTTCTACTCGGGATGTGTGGTAAGAAACTTCCACATTTTTTTCGGGAGTGTTTGTTACAGTGAGAAATTCTGAACGTTCAATAGGAATTAATCGAAAGTAATGGGAGTTTTTAACCAGAAGTGTCAGTCCAAGCATTTGTGAACCATAGGGCTTCGAATATCGACCTTATCATGCTAAATTCGGCCCCAAACTGGATCGAAATTTTATTCGTTTCGATTGAAATTCCCACTCCTTCAAGATTCAGAGGCCGATGACAGCAAAAGTTGCACCATTCGTTCGATATATCCGTAATCCGTAAGTGAGTTACTCTCATATCCGTGCACACACGACCATGACCCTTTGAATTTCAAATACTTGTGCATTGTATTTGTATTGTACGCCACCGCGAGCATTGAAAGAGTACATCTGTTTTCTTCGAACAATCCAAATCGATGCGAATATTCCAAGTATTCAGACGTTCAGTTCCAAATGAAACCGGGTGTGGAAGGGAAGGATAAATGAGAGTATATATATATATATATGTATTCATATATTTTTTAAAAGGCAAAACGTGGACGACGAATAGAGCGCTGTAGAATGGACGATGCCGGAGGTGGTCTTGAGAAGAAGAAAAGACGACGGTCGTGGGGAAGAATCGGAAAGTTGCAAAATACCACGCAGTCACGATGGTTCAAGGCCTTCAGGGTTTTTTCTCCACTTCTTCCTTCTGTTTCTTTTCCACCAAAAGAAAACATATAAGCGTACGTTCTCGCGTTTATGTACCAAACGTACACGCCAAAGCCCACAAGTATGGGACACAACGCGATCGCGTGTGTATATACGACACACGCACGTGAAATGCATTGCAGTAGGTTGTGAGATTGCTGCGCTATCGAAAGTATCGACCGTACGAGTCTTGCAAGAATCGTGCGTCGGTGCTGTTTACATGGACGTCATATCGTTCGCCACCGGGTTTCTCCATCCTCGATACACAGTTTCCCTTCTCCTCACGATTCTTGGCTTTGATAATCCACTCCAATATACAATTTTTATACAAGATATCTTTCTCATCCATCATAAATCCATTGGCAAATGCTTCTGGAGTATCTCTGAAACAGATTTGATGGATTTTGACTGGCTGTAAAAGTATTTGAAACAATTTCAGGGAGAGATTGGAGGCAATATGAAATGATTTACATCAATAAAGAGAGGACAAATAAATGTTTTCCTGTACGGATACTCGATGAAGATGATAATAATGATGACCGAATGACGTCACGCGAGGATTCACGTCCGATGATGATAATAAAATTGTTTGTATAATCATCGTATATCATTACGCGTGGACCCACGTATAATATATATAACGATATCCGATTACCGGCATACCATTTAACTCCTAAATATGTTTTTAAATACCTTTTTCGAGGAAAGAACGAAAACAAGGCTATTCGATTCCTGGAAGATTCCTCATTAAATATTCTCTATAATCCAAAGATCGACAAACACGGATTTCAATGAAATTTCCTCGATATTTATGGATTTCTCAAACGTTATGTTTGTGCCAAAAATTACAAAACAGTTACACAAACTCGTGTGCGCTCGTGTGTTTGTGTATAAATGATTGAGATACATTATATTATGTGCATACATACATGCATGTATGGTACGCTTCGTATTCCCGGTCAACGGTATCAAATTATTGTTCCAACAACTCTTTTGGCGTTTGGAAATTTCTCCTTTCTCTTCTCGGTTACTGGATTCAGGCCAATTGGGTCGTACGTTTATTATTAGATGAATATTACTTCTCCTTCTTTCAATTTGTGACACGATTTAATTCTTATGTGCGGAAGTCGGTCTGCCCGGTCTTGGACGCTACCGTCATCTCTCGTCGCTGCCTTGAAGCCTCAATTGCGATATCCGTAGGTAAAGTGTCTGTTAAGAAGATTGTTTGTGGAAAATATTCTTTTTCTCGTGGAATTCAATAAATTATGATTATTTTTTTCATTTATCGTGTATCATTTTCGTTACAGAGAGGTCATTGGATTTTTGAAATTCTTCGAAATTACGGTGTTGTTACCGTCTGATGATTAGGACAATAATAATGACGAAATTCTTCTTCCTGGGAAATTGGAGTGAGGAATCAATGACATCGCTGAGAGTTCATTATTCTGGTTTGAACCGACGCTGAGGAAAACATTCATAAGAAAATGGAAATCTAAAAAATTTTGTCACTAGTGGTATAAAAAAATAAATGTTTCCGCCCGGGATCGAACCGGGGACCTTGTGCGTGTGAAGCACACGTGATAACCACTACACTACGGAAACACTGGTTGGTTGTCTAGGAAAAACATCGCTTATAGAGGTGACACTACATTTTATTTTAATTATCGATGAATTATTCATCTGCCACTGTGCATTGTATCTTTTTTTTTTAAATCTCAACTTTATACCTTTTAAATTTGTCACCTAGAGTCATCACTTTTTAGAGATTTTAAGATTTTAAGGAATTCTGTGTATTTCTCATACAGCACCATAGATTTCAGAAATGTTTCAATTACATTTCAATCTCTCATCTTCATTACATCTCAATGACCTTCCATAGAAATATGTTAGAAATCTGTCAATTGAAATGTCAGCTCTTCGCAATGTCTCAGATGTATCGCAAGCTGAAATATTACTGCGATGAAATGTTTCATAAATGTTCTTGAAATATTCCAGAAATAATTCGGAAATATTGTATGAGATGTAAGATTATCAGACATTGCAATGTTTCTGAATGGACTTTGAAACCTCAAGGTGACATACAGCAATATCAGAGAAATCATTCAATGTTTCAAATGTTAAATTTCTGCAATCTTAATGAATTCTTTGGTGTTGTATGGGTTTCGATTATCAATTAATTTGAATTTTTCAATTCCTTGTCATTGTCTGTGAGAACGTGAAGGGAACATTTGCGGACAATTACTACTCTCCCGCAATATATTCGAAGAGTTTGATAAACGTTTCGGAACTCTTCGCGAATATTCTCAAGTTATTGAGAACATTGTTCGAAAGTTCCAGACTTCCAAGAGATATCTCAATACTTTACGTGAGACGTAGCTCTGCTTGAAATTTTGTATTCAACATTGATTCGAAAAACGAATAGTTTCGAATAAGTATTTTGAATCAGTAATTCAATATTGTCTGTAGTTTTGAATTGGTAATCTCCTAATTCACCTATAATTTTCAATAGCGAATGTAGTTTCCGATGAAGAGGGAACTATGTCGTAATAATAGTTGGTAAAAAGATGAATATTTACTATTAGTGATGCAGATCTTCAAAAACGATCGATATGTTTTTATATAAAAAGTATACAATTTTTATAGATTTCAATAAAAATTCAATACTTTTGGTATAAAAAAGGATCCATCTTTTTCAAGAATCCCCATCACTATTCCCCAGATAGCAATTCCACCTTGCTGCAGTGTTGTCAGGCAAGCTTGTGACAAGGTTGACATAAGCCTTCTAGTTGACACATGACAAGGGTACAAGCTTACAAAAGCCTTGTGGCAGAGTTGTAGCAGCCTTACACTGACAAGGTTGTCAATAACAAGTCAAAAACAATCGAATGACAAGTTTGACAAGCTCATGACAAGCTTAAATGTTATCTTGGTCACTACAGGAAAAATTGAAAATGAATCATAGCATTCGAAACTATTGACAACTGTTGCTATCGGGAAATTACATGATTGTTCAAAATCACTCAAACGACTCTGCTAAAAATGCCAAGCAGAACCCTGATAGAAAATTGATGTCAGGTTTCTTTTCCAGGTGATCTAGGCAGAAAATGACAAACTTTCCACCTGATTTTGTCCAAAATTACCAAGTTGGAGTATCCTATCAAAAACTGACAGCAATTTTTTGAAACGGTTCTGTTTGGAATTCAAAGATTGTGATATTCGAAAATTTTCGTTAGTTTTTGACTGTAATTTTTACAATGTGGTAATTCTGGATAAAATCGGGTAGAAACTTTTTCAGTTTTGGCCTGGATTATCCGGGCAGGAAACTGTTTAAAGCTTGACAACGATATTAAAAACTACAGATTCAATAGTGAGTTATCCTTCAAAGGAAGAAAACGTGAAGAAAACCTACTAAATCTCTTATATTTTGTATAATAAACGAAAATATTCTGAATCATTCGGAAGATGAATGAAATTTTGCTTCCTCGTTTATAGGAATCAGGAATATAAGAGGATACAATTTTTCCCTTCAAACATCTCCGAACTGTACAATTTGGAGAAATATTCTCACTAGAAACAGTTCATACGATGTACTAGATTTTCTTTTCTTCAATCTGAAATCAGAGATATCAACTGTTTGAAAGTGTTCTATTTGAAATCTCTGTTCAAATATAAAATACCATTTTGATATCCTACATTTAAATAGGCTTCAACAAAATAGTAGCTCAGACGTCGCGGATATTGCTAAATTTCCTTTCTGTGTGACATTTTCAATAGAGTGTGTTTCACTGTAAACAAAATTTCTTCTGAAAATTCAGAAGATGTAACTGTAATTCTTCATAGCGACTTTTTTCTGAATTTTCAGAACGATTTCCAAAATGTAGTTGAAATTTCTTAGAATTCAGTAGAATTCATGTGAAAATTAAGAAAAAAGTGGCTGTAAAAAATTACAGTCACATTTTCTGAATTCCCGTATGGAAATATTTCGCCGAAGAATTTCTGGAAACCTCTGGAAAAATTTCTGAAAAATTCTGATTTCCCTCTTCAAAAATCTGATAAAGTCTGAGAAACTCTGAGATTTCAATGAAAAATCTAATATTTTTGGGACATCGTTCTCAGAGTTTTTTCAGAGTTTGTCAGAGATTCTTCATCCAAAGTTCAGATCGATGATTATGAATTTATCTCGGACAAAGCTCTGAAAAAATGTGATGAATCCCTGTTTTCCTGGACACATAAGTGAGAACGATCAAAAGCGAGTAATGTTTAGAACTTGTCTCGTAAGTTTTGAGTTGAAACTAACAGCCGTAAATCAAGCAGACGATTGTTCTGACTCTGTATTGAATGACGTCAAACGTAACTCATGGTTCGTGGTTTTTTTTATAGCTTCCGGAGGGTACGCAGACATCTCTCATACTTTTTTCAGAGTTTGATCAGGGATAGATTCATCACCACCAATCTGAAATTTCGATGAAAAAACTCTGAGACGATGTCCCAAAAATATTAGATTTTTCATTGGGATCTCAAAGTTCCTCAAATTCTATCAGACTTTTGAAGAGGGAAACCAGAGTTTTTTAGAGATTTCACAGAGATTCTCAGGAATTTCTCTGGAAAATATTTCCATACGGGTTTTCAGAAGGAATTTTCTCACAGTGAATCTCTTTATAGAAAATATATCAAAATTGTATAAAACTCTTTCTACTTGGAATAACTTACAACTCACTCCGGAAATATTCTAACGAGAAGCAGAAAAGAAACATGCTCAGAACATTCTGATAACTCATCAGTGATAAAACGTGAAGGATGTCGAGGATACCGAACAATTTTGGAATATTAGAATATTTGAAACATCCTCATCGTGATATTCCGGAACATTCATATAATGTCCATAGAATATCCTAGGGTTAAATGGGAAGGGATTTTTGAGGAAGAAAAAATTAAACTGTTTGAAAATTCTGTCTGAAATCATGGTCTAAAATTTGGTGTATTTGCATTTACAAATTTCTTTTTTTTCTTTCTTCATAATTATAGATACATGTGTAATGGCTTTGTGACGTACACTTCGTTTCTCAACGAAGAACACAATAATCAAATAATATAGTGAAAACATTCGTACCTTCTCATCCTCATTCATTCTTTATTCGCATAATATTCATGTAGTGTGTAAAAAGAAAAGAAGGGGAGCAAAAGTTACAAATATATTATATTACAAATGATTGATGATAAAATATTCCCATAGTAATGAAAATCACTCATATTGTAGCAAACGAATACGGTTTTGAATGAGAATTCGTTTATTACAATAATCGGTACAGTGAGGTAGCATATAATTGATATTTTCATTAAAAACAATAAGATCAATGTTGTCGGAATAAAGAAAAATACGGTGATACACGAGATCTCGTCCACGCCACGCTTGGATATCTTTAAATTCTTCCGAGGAGTAATTTTTACAACTTCCACAGTGTCCGCGACAATGTTTAAAGAATTGTCGATTCACTCGATTCAACATTATATTTTCTTCCGGTATAAAAATACAGTGACATATGAAATGAAATTTCAATAAAATTGTTCAATTTTTGATCGATTATAAATTTATTTACAACGAGATCAGGAGTACCAATCTCTTCCTTTTGATCGAAAATTACATAATTCTTTGGATCAAAATTTGTTTATAGAGTTTTCTACATCCATCATTAGACGTTCAACAGCAGCACACGATACGCTGATCCAAGAGAAACAAGGAGGAGACTGGCAGCACTGAGTAAGTATTATAAAGATGTTTTTACTATAAACCTTATTGTCAACTGTTGACAAAAGGAATGATCGAATGAGATTCCACCAGACAACCTTGTTCAATTATAAATGGGAATGTGTGATACTTCACGCTATCGATGCTTTTAATAGAAAATTAATTTGTCAAGTTTATATCAAACTTTATGTAAATTCTAGTGAATTGAAACCCTTACAGCAACACCACAATAACAATCGGAGCATAAATTTTCCTAAAAAATGTGGAAAACAAACGCGAACTGTCGTTTGTTCATCGAATAGAAAGATTTTTCTCGTACAACAAGGATGAATTCAAGAATAATAATTCACCGACTGAGAGATTAAAAATGACAAACCGTATGCACCGACGTATGAAATGATTTTTCTGATTTTATCACAACTAGACGCCTATTCGTAATATAATTTGATGATACATCATGATATATACATAAATATAGAATATGAAAAACGCACTCCTCATTCAGAACTCGACAAATGAAACATCTCTCGTATATATTTATTAAAATATCCATTCAACTCTCGACAATATGTAACTCGGGATTTTAAAATTCATAGAAAAGAGTTTTTCCAGCATATTGCTGCTCGTTTCTCATACAAAAGTGAATAACATGGAAGAGAGCGGTATAAAAATATAGTCTAAAAATGTTGATCAGTAAATATAGAATATAATTCCTCTTTTAAAAAATCCACCACATGGAATATAAATTGTATAAAAAGATATATCATTCCTGTAACATTTCTTTCTCCTCCTTTGCAAATTTTTACGATTTTCCTACAGGACACAAATCACTCTTTATTTGCATATTTCTCTCCAAAGAGGTGATAAAAACTTTTCGACACATAGATATTTTGTTTTTCTTTCATTTTTATTATTATTATTATTATTATTATCCAGGAAGAGATCGTCTATGCGTTTTCCTTTCGTGGGGAAGAGAATTCTTAAAACTAATAACTTAGATTATTATATTTGTAATATAAAACATATACATCACATGAATTATATTGTCAATGCAGTGTACTCCAGAAATTGACAACATCAAATGACATTTTGATTCAACCGCGTAACGTTATCATTGAGTGTTACGAGATGATTCTGGGATTACAATACATAACAGGTTTTTTTTGGGACTGCAGCTAATCTTGAAATCAATTCTCTCATCGACTATGTTTTTCCACCAGGCGTGAATAAAACAGAATTGAAATGAAATGATCTAATCGCGATCCAAGCATTCTCTTGTAAAAAATGTACTCGTCTAATGAGTGGTCATTTCCTGTGATTCAATCCTATTTCAATTCTGTTTCAAGTCCGGTGGAGCAGCAGTCATTCGTTCTCTCAGTTCTTGAATCGATTTTGTCCTTCACTTATTTTTTATTTACACAAAAATAATTGTGGACACAACTGAGGGAAAAATGTTTGAGAATGAATTATTCATAAGTAAATAAGAATTTCCTATACTGTTCTTCTTTTTTTTTTCTCGACGAATTACGGTATAATAAGACTAGTCACGTTGGATGAGTTTTGATCGATCATCTCTTGAAACCCCTTTGATCAAAACTTTTCCAAATTTACACACTTGTAAACTCGTATTCTGTGTATTCGAACTCTTACAATTAATTTTCACGTATCCGATGCATCGTCAATCGTTCCCAAAGACCTCGGGATTTATACAATCGAGGAGATTTGGTTTGTTCGTTGCTCTCTATAGAGCGTGGAATATTGTATAAAATATTCCATTGTCATCGTTCGACGAGAGATACTCTATTGAAGAGTATTTATAGTATAATATAATATACAATAGTTCATCGTCTCTCGACAGAGATCCCTTATTTACATGTAGGATACAAAAACCACTTCGCGCAAAGTCTTGAAACGGTGAAAAATCGAATACCACTGGTGATGGAATCAAGGGAAAAATTGAAGAATTCGTTTAAGAAAATCTAGGATCTACGAAACCCCTATTCGTAGAGTAATAAAGATTACTTTGAGATCTGGTGCGTCTGTAGTCTCTTTGAGGTTGATTATTCCTCGACGTTGAGTGACCGTCCGGATGGGAAATAGTGCGAGAGCTTTTGGGATGCTCACGATTCGGATTGTTGCGAGGATGTTGTTGTTCTTCGTGGAAAGAGTAACGAGAGGGTGCTCCGGGATAATCGGGGGCAGGATGATCGGGAGAAACATGCGATATCGTCGAATTCATGTAGGGTTGAAATTGAGAACTCGCGTAAAGGATTCCAGACATTGATCGTCTCCAGCACAATTCCTGACGTGGTCGTTGATTGTTGTTATTCTGTTCCAATTCTCTCTGACGTCTACGACTCTGGGACGAACCGCTCTCGGTGGAATTGCTATCCTCGCTGGTACCTAAACCCGGATCTCTCTCCTCCACGTAATTATTCACAACACCACCATTCCCAATAGGATTTCCTTGGAATTTAGGATGTGTTTTGAATTGCACGTTCGGCGGTTGATAAAATACCGTTGTAGGATGTGGAATCACGTACGGGGATTTTAATTTATCTTGAAAATCCATTAACTCTGCGTTACGTAAATTCTTATTCTTCTTAGTTTCGCTTTTATCGTTTTTTCCATCTTTTTCGTTTTCGTAATCTTCGTCATCCTCGTCGTCGAAATTTGTGCAAGATCCTGGACCAAAGATAGATAAGAGAACGGGTAATAGTAGAAGTCCGTGTAGAGCTCCTATGAAGATGACCAAAAACACCATCTTGAAGAATACCAAGAATATGTACGTTCCAGCTAGAAGAAGAGCGACCAAACCGAGGATCGTCGATGTCGCGCCTTGAACTATGGGAAGTCCCAAACTGTAGAGACATTCCCTCACTCGATCCTCGGGTCTCCTCTTTTTCGAACTCATGTAAGCGTAGCAAATGTGAGCGGTGAAATCCACGCTGAATCCTATACACATTATAAGATTGATCATCGATATGCTATCGAGATTGACTCCCCACAGGGACATGTATCCTGCAACGCCGACCTCTATAGATATTATACAAATGGCAACCCACATACAGCATAGAATATCGGGAATGAAAATGAAGCTTATCAACATCATTATCAAAGCTCCAAAAATCATGCTTTGCACGCTGGTGGGACGAACCAGCTCGAATTGATCGAAAAATACGAAATAAGGATGAAAAACGCTGGCGTTCAATGGCGAATCTTTACAAATCTGACGTAACTCTTTGACCATATCTTTCTCTTGATTGGTACCACTCACGTTGACCGCTTGGATCAAAATTCTACTCGCTATTATATGGTTTCCACTTCCATCGAATTTCACGTCTAAGGCAAATGAACTCGTTGGTGCCAACCAAAGAGATTTCAGGGTACTTATAAAATCTTCCTCGTTGTCCAAAGTACCGTTGACTACGTCCTCGTTGATCGACACGTAACTCAAGAAACTGCGAATCCAACTCTCGGTGTAAATCGGAGAAGTTATCCATTTCGTCTCCTCCAAAGATCGCGTGAGATTTTCCATTTGAGCTTGAATCGTTGGATCGCTGTAATCGTATTGGCCGCTTATCACCACCTGTTGAATCATCGATAGAACAATTATTCCAAAATATTCAATGTAAATAAACTGATATAGTTTATTGAAAACATTTATCTTGCATTCAGATCTCCAAGTAAATATATTCCACGATTTCCTATGCACTTGAATAAACTTCTCAAACAAAAAAAAAAACAGATAAAAGAAAGAGAATATTCTTTTTATCGTTGACCTTATTATTCAGATAAGCGATCATTCCCACTTAATCGCAAAGCGTGAACTCCATGACCCACGCACGCAAAATCTACCATCTTTTCTTGAGATTTTTTCCCTCCGTGGATCTCATTCAACCGATAATACGTTGTTTCCGGGTGCATAAATGTCAACTATATTTACGTTTTACTGTACAATTGATAATATCCTTTGTGCTACATTGTGAGGAAAAAATGTTTATCGTCAATTACAGTTGAGTCGTATCGGTTAACAAATCGAGGACGTAACGCTTTTCTCCCAGATATCTGGTATTCTGTTATGAAACTATGGAATTGGGTCGTATCGTGAATGGAGAGTACACAACCTTTGAATACCGTAATTAATGATTCGGATAAATATTGTAATTTCGTTAACTCGTGGTATTGGAAAAACAGGTTTATGTCTCCAAGAGAACGCAAACCTTCCACAGGACTAACGAATGTTTTTTTTTTGAGGATGTTCAAATCCTTCGAGGTGATCAAATTCTTTTACATAATCATTCCAGTTCGAAAAGGATGGTCAATTCTCTCGCGCGAGTGGGTTAGGAAAGGGGGGAACGAAAGTGGAGTAATTACTCGTTTCCAACTGTGAAACGGGAATGCGTGAATTGCCAACAGGTGATCCGCGCTACGTTTCAAGATAATGCCATACCTAAATTCAAGTCGATTTGTTCTCTTTCCTCCTTTCTAATCGCAACGATAACGAGTCACAAGTGCGAACATATATAGATTATATACTAATTACCAATTGTAGAATCCAAAAGGATGATTATTGAATGCAATTTCATTCGTTTCGATACATAAAAGACCAAAACAATGGAACAAAACGAGGCGTGTAAACGAAAAATTGCACGCGCGTGACGATCCACTCGATTACTTTGTCGGGGAAATGCCACAGACCTGTTCATTAAATACCTTATACGAACTTTCCTTTTTTTTTTCCTTTTCAATCGAACGACCATCGCAAAAGTTATCTAATACCAATGGCGTGAAAAGGAAGAATTTCCGGATGGCGATCGCAAATTCGATTTTACGCGGATCTTTCGAGGAATATCACGCATGAAAAAAAATAGAATAGAAACTTCAACGATTGACTAATTCAAAATATTATTCATTCTGACATTTATGAATTCGACTTTTGCAACATAGTTGAGTAACTTGGCTTTGATCTCCACACGATGCTACAACACGTCGAACAATGATAGAATGAAAGAAAAAGTAATTACAAATCACTTTCACCGGAGTTGCTTTCACGAGATGTTGTGTATCTTATTAATTGTTGGGATACACGTATTTTATGGTTCGAATCTTTTATCTTAGACGAAAAAGGAAAATTCCTTCCAGAGCGATTCGAGGGAGAATAACCCTGCCCTTCAAACGAATGTCAAAGGTGAGAGAACGTGAGAAGGTGAGGTCTAATCGCGATTGATTCTTCCGCTGTCACGTGGCTTCGAAACTATCATCGCGAAATATCAAATTAGATTAGCATGATTACATATTCATCAGGAGAAAAGCACAATGGTCCATCTTGGTCGTGCTGGAAGAGGAGATATTCGTAATACGTAATTACGTGGATTACGTGATCCAAGCGTAAGAGGCTAAGACTAGTTCAATCTTTATCACCGAAGGTGATCATCGAGTCTTTCTCCTCTCATCCGTGTTCCGCGTTCGACTGTTCGTCTCAAGTTTACAGGGAGAAAGTTGTTTGAATAAATGACCGGCGAAAGACAACCGCGATGGGGATTCACAATAAAAATGGAACGATGTTAACGACGGTAGCGTGTATATGGTCATATAGAGAAAGAACGAAAGAAAAAGTCCTGTACGACGAAATTGAAAACTTGCTCGCTCGCACGTATAACGGATCGTGCGTAACACACGTGCTGTTTGTTACTGCTGCCTTCTTCTACCATCCAATCCACCTTCTGTCGTAATGATTATAATGTTTATGTTTTTCTCTTTCTTCCGAGTTTCTCGCATTTTCCTCTCATTACAGAATATTACGAAAGAAGTCGCGTTACGAGCTATTCGCTTTTCAAACGAACGTGCATCATAATTTGCATGTTCTTCTGTTTTGAAAAGAAAATATTCTAATCCTGCAACAAGTTCTTATATTTCTATCGGTATTAATATCCTTGGGATGATGATATTGTGCAAGAGAAGAAGGAGAATGCATCGCGATTTTCTTCTCATTCGAAGCATCGTACCTGAATTCTGTAAGGGAATTCTCTGAAATAGAAATCCTCGCGATCGTAAAAAGCGATGGAGTAAGAGTCCTCTTTTGAAAGTTTACGACGATCCAATCCTTCCTCTAACGTCGTGAGGCCGTAAAGTGCTCCCGCAAGGTAGATAATGAAAATTATGATGATCAGGGCTTTGATCGGGCGACAATTCAGTGCGGTGGCCAAGTAGTCTCGGAACCAAGTCATACATCCGTGTTCGGGATTGTCAATTGGATTATCTGGATCATCGGGATCGATACCACCCGAACAGAAGACTCGATAAAACCAAGATCTGTGTTCTGTTGAAAAACAAGACATTTTATTATAAACTTGTAGCTTCTGAAAATCTGCCGTCCCAGGCAAAAAAGTTGTCAACTCCAAATTCGTTCCAACGGAGAAAACGGAGAAAAACTATTCCACATCACAATTGTACGATGTAACTAATATTTTGACAATATTAAAGCGGTTCTAGGGCAAATAAGGGGTGCTGTTTTTTTATTATTTAAGAAAAAAAATCAATATCTTTGATAACAACAAATGAAAAAATGAGTTGAGGGTGTTTGGTGAACGAAAATATCTATCAAAAGAACCGTAACTCGAGTTACGGTTTTTTTCCATTTAACAGCACTCGAGCATTATGCTATGATTCATGAAAATCAACATATAATTGAATTCCAATTCTATGGATCAGATACAGGGTTGGCACTAATGGGCCCAACCCAATTGTCCCCACTGGGTTTTTTCGGGTAAACCCACGTTGAAAAAACCCATGAAAAACCCGTGAAAAACCCACTTTATACGAGGAAAATGAATTCAATAAAAGTAATATAATTGCAAACTTTTATTCAAGCATTTATTGTATCTTCGTACATATTTGTTCAAAAAATGATTGTGTTGAAGAATTCAATACTATGAAATTATTGCACACATTCATTATATCAATTATATTCGAATTTCTACATTGGAATTGAATAAATGCCATGAGAAGAAAACCATTATTAAATTATACATCTTTTTCAAGTACACTAGTAAATTAAATTTCCAACTCTTGGTGATTGAATTAAGAATTCAGTAACATGTTATTGATTTTTCAATTTTCACTACATTCCATTGCTCATAATAGTATAGGGTGGTGACTGACATTTCAATTACATATGAATGAAAATTCAATTAATAAACTATACTGCTATGGATAATATAATATATAATGCAGTAAAGATTTAAAAATCCAATTAGATGTAACTGAATTCCTTATTCAATTAATAAAAATATGAAATCTCATTTACAAGTGCACTTGAAAAATGAATGAAATTTCAAGAAATTTTTAACAGTGATGTTACAGTTCAACATAGAAGCATTATGTTAAGATAATAAAAACATTTGGTTGAACTGTTTGAGACATGTTGAATATGTGAATTTAAACATAATGAAAATTCTCAACTGTATAATGACTTTTTATATGCCAAATATAATTTAATAATTCCAGAAAAATAACAACATGAAGTTGATGAATTAATCCATTCGATTTTGAATCCAGATCAATCCAATTCCAATCATTCACTGTGAAAAATTTTTTTCAATTGCCAATGTCTTGACAATATTGAAATTAAACGCCAAAAGTTAGTGATTGAATGATGTAATTCTTGATAGTTACTCTATGAAATATTCTTGAGAGCCATTCAATCAATTTCTGATATAAAAATCAGTCGAATCAAGTTTAATCAAAACATTACTAAACTGAAACTGAGAATAGTGCATTGAGACTTATAATTGTTTCCTTCCTGAAAAAATCTACGATTAAACAAATGATTTTCATTCAAATGATTAAAAATAATTTGTTGAACAAAAAATTCTTTTATAAATTAATAAATAGAGTCAATGTAATAAAACCCAGAAAAACCCGGAAAAACCCAATAAAGTCCTATAAAACCCGCAAAAACCCACAAAAACCCAGTGGGTTGAATTTTCAGAGGAAAAACCCGGGTTTTTGCCAACCCTGATCAGATATTTCAAAAAGTAATATTTTTTTCACGTGGAATCAGTTGTAATTCTGCCTTTTTTTATGTTCACTTTAACTCCTAGTAGAAATTTGACAGGGAATTCCCTATTAGAAGCATGGCCCTCGTAAGGCTGCAATAGGGAACTCCTAATTAAGGGAAACTTTTAATTACCTTATCAGGTCCTGACATGGTATCCTGTTTAGGACCTTACAACAATGTAACGCGAGGTTGTTGACAGGTCCCAGTCAGATTTTTCCTTTCAGTAACTCAGACATGGTATTCCAATCAGAACCTGATCAGGATTGCCTTGACTCATCCGTATTTGAATTGTGAGGTAACTGTCGAGATATCTCGATCAGGACCTGATCAGGATTGCCTTGCCTCATCCGTATTTCAATTATGTGATAACCGACAAGACAGCCGAATCAGGACCTGATTAATTCAGAACGATGAATGTATCAAACTATTCAGAATTTTCACAGAACTCATTAGAAATTTACCTGTCTTTTTTAAAATGTTCAATTGAGGTCTATTTGGATCATCAGTAGAATTTCTTCTGTTGGGGGAGTTTCAAAACATTTTATGAAAAGTGAATTCCATGAAAATCAAATCGGTTGGTCGTGATTGGGAATTCCACTACCACCCGGATCAGATCCTGATTGAGAAACGTTTGGTTTTCCTGATCAGGACCTTGTCTTTTCCCCGCGTTACATTTTTGTCAGGGCTTTGTCAGATACTCAAGTCAGGCCCTGAACGGAAATCAGGCATACCTGACCTGGACCTGATGTCTTTCATATCAAAATTTCTACTAGGGACGGTTCAAATTCATACATAATGGCACCTAAGATCTTTATTACGACCATTTCCGAACTGTGCCGAAGCCTACGACCGGACTTACGGTTTTCTTCCTTGGTAAATTAACTCCGAAGAGATTTTTTTCAAATAGTACGAGATATTTGCTCCTCACTGATTTCACCGAACGAAAAGACCGCAACTCAAATTACTATCTTTTCGTCTGGCAAAGTGGTGACTCATTCGATGGTTCTGCTCATTTTGATGTGAGTTACGGCTTTTTTCTGATGATTGTCTTGTTTTCAGAGAAGAAAAATGTTTATTATGCAAAAATTAGGGGCGATAACCAATTTCTATTATAGAAATGATAATAAAAAACTCATCTTCGAAAAAAATGGAGTTGACAACTTTTTTGCCTGCACAGAAAAAAAAATTCTCGTATCAAGAAAACATGGTTGTCTTCGTTATATATGAAACATGGATTGTCTCAGTTCAATGCAGTTTGCTTGAATCAGAACAAAATTTCTCGATAACCATGTTTTCTTGATACAAGAATTTTTTTTTCTGTGTGGTACCGCAGAAATCAAGGCTCGCTGTGGAAACTCTGCAGGTGTTGCATATATTTTGATAGAAAGGAATCCGATGGAATAGGAATGATACACGATGGAAAACATAATTTAGCTGCAGCAGCAAAGTCATATGGACAGCCTTTAAATCAACTCCTGCAGCTAAATTTCAGCTGTTACAGTAAATAACGTTAGTTGCAGAAGTCACTTAGTAGAAATACTGTAGTCATTGACGAGTTTTGTAACGCTTGATTAGCCAAAAATTAGACACTTGCGAGTACCTCACACGGAGAAAAAATGGTTTGCTACTATAGCGCCTACAAAGAAATTTGTTGTCCTTGCAAAAATATTCACTACAGCAGCTAAGGCGTTAGTTCTATTAACAAATGTGTTTATGCCAGCAAGAAAATTCAGTTGTGTCAATCATTTTTCTTGCTCTTACAGCTAATTTTTTTTGTAGGCGCTATAGCAACAGACCTGCTTGTTATGCCAGCAATACTTTCTCTCCGTGCACCAGAACCCTACGAGGCTTTGCAAGCGTCTAGTTTTTGACTAGTTGAACGTTAGAAAACTCGTCAATGACTAGAGCATTTCTACTTGGATGCTCGATTAGACATTTTTGTGAAATGAACGTTACTCACTTCCCTCTGCAATTAATATTTCAAGGAAGTAATTTGATAACATTTCATTGGGATGGCATGAAATTGATGTACATATAATATGAATTGTGCAATTTCAACCATTTTCAAGAATGATGTAGTTAGGATGCAAGTCTGATATGAGAAACATTCGAAAGTACAATATACACAGTAGATGAATCTTCCAGTATAATCACGATATTGCCATATTCATCGTTCTAGGCGCTAGAACATTCTCTAGTGGCTTAAAGAATTCATAGATATGCTCTCTATAATTGGTAAAACGCGCAAAGATTACCAGCCATTCAATCAAATTGCATACCGACGAAGGTTACAATATATAACTCGGTACTTTTCGTCAATGAATTCACGAGCTGCTCGCGCGTGATCGTTCCAAAGAATGTACCAATGAAAAACAACCGAGAGAAAGTAGTTTTTCCAAGTTGCATAAGCCAAGAGTGATCTAACGAATTAAAGGTATTCCAACGTAACGCGTGTACAAGTCGAATATTCAGTTGCATTGACGTAACTATACATTCACGTGGCTTTAAGGTGGTTCGAGTCCCTTGTAACTTTATTGCGTTTACGCACAACGTTTGTGTGCCAATGAACGTAATGACGGATTTTTGAGGTCGAGCGAAAAATTGGTTCTCGATCGGTCGTTGTAAACGTTACTCAATCGATCCACGCGAACTTTCATCCACTTGAATTGGATGGAATTACTTTCGAGATAGTTCAACTCTAATGAATTTTTTTATCTATAAATTTGCAATTATTTATTTTCTCTTGTTTTTTCTTTGACGTTTTGCATAATAACGATCAATTTTTTACATTAAATTAAATATACAGATGCAAACGCCAAACGATTTTGCTTGGACGATTTCAAAAATAGTTCCAGCTGATTTTATAACGGCGAATGTGGGATGTGAAATCAACTAAAATTGTGGTAGTTTGAACAATTTTTTGAAATCGTTTGAAAATTTTACAATCTTTTTTTGTGAGCGTAATCTGAAATTTCCTATATCAGATGGATACGAAAAGTCTGAAACTTATAATTGAAATCCAGTTCAAATTCATAAAATTCACCTCAAATCCTGTATTAAATGTCATAAGATTTCATATGAAAAAACAAGAAAAATTTTGAAAATCAATACAAAATTTGGGAAGGAATTTTTTTCGCAGTGATAGTCCTCCTAAGAATGGATATTTTCGTTCGCAGGAGAGCGTGAAATAATACCGTAGATCGACTCTCATTTCATTAGTTAATATTCTAATGACATAACCCAATGCTTGTGAAACATTTGTGGTAAATAAATGCATAACAGCTAAACAGAATGTTGTCCACACGTGAAAATTAGTTACATCATTGATACAATGACAATGATGTAATTGAGATATCGTTACATCTGTGATGCAACTGCTAGGTACTCGCAATAAATGCTCCACATGAGATACCCAGAAATTGAAGGCAATATTCAGTATATAATATATACACTCACGTGATTTGGAAACTGGTTGGACTTTAACGCAGACTAAGCTGTGTCGATTTTCTTGCTCGCAATAACCGCTAATGGCCACGCATCCGCTGAAGAACGTTAGATGAAACAAAAATGTAAAAATCACTGCAAAACCTGCAAAATAAAGCCAAAATGAGAATACAAAATTCTTCAGATTTTGTGATTTTTGGGAAATGGAAATATCATCGTACCGGAGTAGATGCAGAATATCTGAACCGATGGGAAGGGCGACATGATACCAATGAATAAAGATATCATATCCGTGAGGGAAGTGATCGTAATTGAAACAGCAGCTTCACTCAGGGTGGTTGCCATTCGTTCCGGAACTGCCAATTTTAAACTCGTACGCCTCCAAGCAGCCAACATCACGAAAGTGTCGTCTATTCCGATACCTGAAAGGGGAACGATATGTTTTCAAATCTATTCTCTATGAATATTTTATTCTGGTGTTATTCGTCGATCTACCGTTGAAGAATCCTAGCTTCGAATTTAATCCTGGCGGAAAAAGTTTGTTGGAAAAACATTGCAGAATCTTCAGCAAAAGTAAACAAAAATAGAGGAATTTCATCATTGAATGCCGAAAGTTATTTTCATTCAACATATTTCATCGGAATTATGTTGAAAAATTTCAGTGCAACGTTTTTGAGTTGTCTTCTTTGTGGGAAAACATTGAATGAGATTGAAAAACACTGAGTTTCGATGGGAATTGTGGAACTATTGGAGAAATTATGCTATGTCGTTAATTCTTAATGAATTTTGTTAAAATCGAATGATTTTCAATGAATGTGCAGAATTTTCATTTTGAATGGCAACTTTTCATCAAATTTGTGGAATTCCAATCAAAATTTTTGCGAAACCAATTCACGCTGTTCACTGAAAATTGTTTATTCTCCTCGAATTCTATCGTCAATAACATCAATAAAATTCACTGAAAGTCAACAAACGTCCCTAGTCGAAATTATGATTGGGAAATCAATGGAACCCAGCTATAGTTCTCTCAGATGTTAGGATGGTTTCTAGCTAGTTTTGTAACGCACTTTCTAACCTCTGCCTAACCAGATGTCCCAGGGAATTGCTAGAATGTTGTTCAAAATGGTAATTAGAAATGTGAAATCATGTGTTTTCTGTAAAATCACACCTATGAATGAGGTAACAATGTATTTTGACATGTAATCTTCAGTCAACAACGTTGCTTTTGAATTTATTTCCATAAAATAATCCCGAGTGACAAATTGAAACGTTGGATCTTTCTTTTATTCCTTTAACCGTATTGATGGACTATCAATGTTACTGTACGATCAGTTGACGCATGAAAAATCTATATAAACCACCTAAATGTTTGGGCACTGAATAAAACTTCAAATTGATGAGAAAACTTTGAACACCAATCAATAATTGAAATTTTCTGAACATTATTGTTGAGTTTCATTGAATATTTCATGAGATTTTGGTTAAAAACACTGTCCACAATTGTATCAAGATTCAACAAAATATTTGAACGATTTTCAACGAAATGTATCCACCTTTTTCAAGCTTTCATATTGGTAGTAAAAAATAATAACTTCGATCACAGCAATCAATTATATCGCGATATGAGTCAAGTTATGATTTTAATTTTACCATCACGTACAGCGAATAAAAGGACTGAATTTTATGATTCACTGCAAAGAATACCGCAGAATTCATCATTATTCATTTACTTGGTAAGCAACAGATTGTGGTTGCTCGAGGAAAAATGAACGATGTACCGTGAAAATGATATAAAATCCCAGAAAATTTGAAAGAAGTACGAAACGTTACGTTATAGTTTGATACAACGAAGCTCGAGATGAATCTTGCTGTTAACCACAACTGTTTACGTATCCTCGTGTCGA
This sequence comes from Gonatopus flavifemur, assembly GCA_018340375.1. Classification (NCBI taxonomy): domain Eukaryota; kingdom Metazoa; phylum Arthropoda; class Insecta; order Hymenoptera; family Dryinidae; genus Gonatopus; species Gonatopus flavifemur. The sequence continues at coordinate 10,685,923 of JAFFJZ010000006.1, forward strand.
ATAGAAATAGAATTTATCTATTTTTTTTAATTTATCGAAGTCACGTAGTGGAAAATACATGCACGCGAGAAATATTTGCACAATGGGATCAAATCGTAATCTCTTGATAAATATGTATAAAGCGTGTTTGATCTTCGAATGATACTGGGAATTTCGTGCTTAAAGGGGAAATTTGTATACAATTGTTTTACTCGTGCATCGCAGAGACTATTTAGATATTTGTGGAAATTCATCATCGTTCTTTGCGCAAGAATAAACTATCGAGTTATTGAGTTGGAATATTTTTGCAGGGTGTAAACGAAGAATTATCAATCCTCCGAAATTCGAATACCGCATTCTTTGGGAATTAAGTGAACGAGGTTGGAGATTTTGAGTGTTCTTAAACTTAAGTGCTCTTAATCTGACCATCCTACGCTATAGCGCTCAACAAACAGGTCAAGATTATCCTCCTTCATCTATACGTGACAAAAGTGAGGTCCTTCGGTTTATAGACTCTTTTTTTCTCCTTCGAAAAATTAATAACGAGATGCATCGAGGTGCCTGAGGAATATCTCTTCGTACCTCCAATCTCTTCAAATAGAACAAAATTCCAAGAATCTTTATTTCTCTTAACCGGCTTCAACGCGTATAATTACATTTCTCGACTCCTTACGTTGATTCAACGAACGCAAACCTGTCATTTTCCATACAAATAATTCTTATTGCTCAATAGCAACACGTGCTAAAACCATAACGAGGTAATTTCACCTGTCGCTGTTTTTCGTTGATCTATTACCCACAGCGAAACACGATACATGTCCGATACACAACCTTGATCGAACTTTTCTCTACCTCTCGCTTCAACGAGACTTTCTCTCTTTCTTGAATCGTACATCTCTCGGTATCCTCTTTTCATAATACACCGTGCGCAATCGTCAAGTATTTACACTCAACTCACGCCTCGAGTGTCAATATTATCAATTACTATTCTCGAGGTGTTTTTCTATAAGATTCAATACCACGTCACTGAATATGTTAAAGATGTATAAGCTGTATCATAAAATCTATCGATGTTAGCGGTCAAAGATGAAACATGAAACATGAAATTGCTCAACGTCTGCTTTTTCTCGGCGAACCGGTTGAATCGGCGAAGAAAGAAAAGGAAAATCAACTTACCGATCATTAGAAAGGGCGCTGCCAAATTCAAACCAATAAAATCCACGTTGAGATACATGCAAAATCCGAAAGCGGAAATAGTGGCCATGGCGGCGGATATGTTGCCTAAAAGACCGAGCCAAGGTTTACTCCGTACCCAATCGGTCATCATACACGTCAAAACCGAGAAGAGACCCATTAAAACGAATGTGCTCGTAAAGTACGGTACGACGGTTTTGGTATTAGCTTCCAATTCCAATTCCAATGTCCTTGAAGCGAATCGTGCTACGCTGATATGTTTGAAAATTCCACCGTCCTCAGCTTCGCCGACTGTGTTTAAAAAAGCCTCCTCCCATGCGGCACCTCTGTTTTTCAAAATTCGATCATATAAATTTGAGTAGGGTTGAAAGAAGGAATCATAAATGAATTGCAATTAATATTCCACTCAAAATGGTGGCGAAAAATTATGCGGGTGACAACTCATTTGCGAACTACGCATCAAGAATAATTACATTTTATGATTACGGCGGTTTCGCAGGCAACCGTGATGAGCGGTTAATAAATTAATACGAAAGATCGTCAAGCGTAATTGTCATTGTATAATAACAAGCGGAGAAAGGATTATGAGTTCAATAAACATTGCTTCATCTTCGTACACGTTGGTGACTTTCCAAGCAAGGTTTAATTATTATTTTTGCTATTCTTTTCGCGCGAATTATGTTAAATTATATTTTAATCGAGTAGATAATTGTATTTTTTTTTGTCATGTAAGAGTGAGAATGGAGAAATTGAATCTTTCAAGCTGTTACGTGAGTGTTGAAATCTTCTCGAAATTTGGGAATTCGAGTGGGATGATAAGTTACTTACATTGCGTCTTGTCGCGGGTTATCGACTTTGACGAAGTACGCCAATTGTACGGAAGGTACGGTTTCTATCGTGTAATCCTCGCTGATGATACTCCCACCGAAGTATACAGGGAAGAGATGAGCGTCCCAAGTGACTGGATTGAACATAATCGGAAACGTCAGGTTCAATTCTCGTTTCTCTACGTCCCTGAAAACAGAACCCGATTCGAATCAATTGTCAATTATTTATCCCTTGTATTGGAGAAGAATTGGAAGTCTCAGCTCCCACAAAATCGACGTGTCCGTTCTCCCACTTTGGGTGGCCAGACTTTGGCCAAAATGGGAGAACAACAGGTGCGACAGCTGATCATCCAAGCAGTCACTGTTTTCCAATGTGGGTATTGGATTATAAATGATTGAATTCACACTCACTCCATGATGTGATGGAGATTCAATATATCGTTTCCAAAGCACTCATCGAGCCACCTCGCGCAAATTTGTTCATAAGTGAATATCTCCCCCTCGTACTCGGCTGTGGTGTTTTTGATGATCTCATCGAGTTTTATCAGTTCCTCCCAGATCACGGTCCTGAGCATGTTTTTGTCGCCATCCTTTGGAATGACGATCACGTGACCGAACCTACCTAAAACACAGAGAATATACGATTTTTCAGAGAGTCAATTCAAAGAAGCAAACCAAAGATGATCGATAATTTACCTGGCCTGGTGATACGTCCCACATTGAACTGATTGCTATAGTTGACTTTGAAATACTGTTCAACGATGGCTCTTTCAGTTTTACCAGGACCATTGACGGGAGAGAAGAGATATTCTGGATCAATTTCATAATGTATCCTCTGATAACCGGTGATACATATGCAAGCTAAGAGTACTGGAACAATGACAAAGTAACCGGGATATCGGCCAACCACTAGACCAATTTTATAAAACAATCGATTCAAAAGATCATCGACGCAGGTACAACTGGGCCGCATCTGAAACAAAAAGAAATGAAAAGTGATTACGAGATGTATTCATTCGTCAGTCCATTCACTTCGCATTACCTTGACCATTCCACCTGAAATATTGAAATCAAGTTCTTACGAGAGATCAAATTCATTTAAATGTAATATACGCGTGTGACTCGGGTGAACAAACTTTCCCCTACCAACGAATATAAATTGTTATATTCGAGATGGTAAGTGATCATCTCGAGAACTTCAAACTATGAGAGCTATCAAACATGTTAATAAAGTTGTGAAATAATTCTTCATAACCCGTTACTATCCTCTTTGTAGTATTCTCTTTGATCCCCTGTATAATTAATAACCCGAAGATCTAGTGAAACCAGCTAATACGAGTTGTACAAACATCTCATCACTTTCGAGTGATACTTGAAATTTTCTTTCCTATCAATTATTCTCGGCGATGGACGTAATTTACACAATCGATGATGATGCTCTTCACCTCGATTTTTGACCACGCGAAGGTGATTCGAGTATACAAAATCCAAATTTAAACACCCACCATCGCGATTTGTAGTTCAAAACAAGCAATAATCATCGTATTATACAAGTACGCGAGCGAGGAATAAGGTAGAACATCTGTATCTCGATTGTTCCTGGACGGTAACATTCAACTTGAAGAGATGTTTATTACAGTAATCTGTAACACGCGGACGAACGATAATTATTGTATATAATGAAAATTAAAGTATACATTTTGTTCCATTGGCGGAAATCCTCAACTTTCACTGCACGCGGCGTCTTCCTCGTGCTTAATGTGTTCTTCAACTTTAGAAGATGATGTTGCTCTGAATTTTGTTTCTCTTTCATTCCGAAGAACGATTACGGTCAAAAAAAGTCTTCAAAATACACGTACGTTACGTAAATCTCTGGTTAGATAAAAGTCTTGATAAGTGCACAAGCCATTCTGGAATCCATTAACCGAGTAATGGAGTTTCTACGGAAGAATTTTCTGTCCCTGATGCTTATGCTCTCAAAAAAAAAGATTCCTTCGAGATAATGTTCGACAGTAGAGAATGTGTTTTTTTAAAATATATTTATGAAAACAAATTATGAATGAATTTATCTCGATCGAATGTCTTTGAAAAATCGTGCAGCATCTTTTCGATGTTCATTCGTACTATTTCAGAACTTATTTTCTGTCTCACTTCAAAATCTACAGGGGTAATCGTCATAAAATTTTACGATTTATAGAAATCTTCAAATTTTTTGTATCTCCTCTTTTCAATCCTTTTCTTTTCTGCTCAACCGGTTGAGAAAGGACTGGTACGGCTTAAAAAGGGGTAAAAATTCACTTCACAAAAAGAAATATCTCCCCATTGTAAAAGTATGAGATATAAAAATCCACGAGTTTTCACAATTTCCTTTGATTTACGACCTACGTTTGGTTGATTCTTTTCTAATACCTGTCAACGGATTAGAAAATCATGAAATATATTTTAATTGTACACAACAAATGTTATTTGTAGTGAAAGTTTGTAGTCTTTGGCAAAGAAGTTATAAATAAGAATGAGAAGAATAATGTGAGAACTCAAAGACCGCAGTATCCCCTTGACATATTAATGTTGTAATCGTGTTTCATCCTGAATAAATCGTTTCTTGATTAGGATTTTCTCGCTTTTCCAGGGAATATAATATACATTGACATTAATCAAATTTCTTCATTCACTCTTCATACTCGAGGGAATATTTCATTGTATTTTGATTTTCAAAATCAAGTCGGTTCTGTCACAATCCTGTCACAACAACGTACGATGATATGACCATTGTATTTATTGTAGATCATCATTATTTATAATTATGATTATCATCAGTGTCACTTTTCGGACCGAACTGTACGGCAAAGTGCAATCCCGGATGCGTAATTTCTCATTGCGGCACTCATATTGTTATAATTCCCCCTCTCTCTGCCTCTCTCGATGCATTTTTCTGTCAATTGAAAAATTTTCGTGAGATCGGAAAAACCTTCTACTCGAAGAAACAAAAGTTCTTACAGAAAGATTCTTCGGTTACGAAGGATTGAGGAATCAACGATCGCGTGGAAATCCACGATACTTGTTGTTTCTTTCACTTTGATTATATTTGTATTCACTCGATATAAACAAGGATGAGTTTGGTATCCTGAACACGCAGCTGCACTTGTGCAATCTGGGTCAAGTCCGCGAATAAAATTAGCCTGCATAACGATGAAGATGATGAGTATCGTCCTAAACTATTGATTCAAATGTTTTGCAAATTTTTATCCAAATTTATATAAAAATTTGGAGAAAATATGACGCATTTCGAAGTTTTTATATAGAAAACTGTTGAAAAGTGCTATGAATCAATGCCGGATAGAGTCGTTTATCTGCGTTTAGTTCAAAGAGTTTCAGGTTGTATTGCATTCTAAAAAATACCTTATGTCGATCGTTTCCAAGGGAATACCATTTCCCGGTGAGCATAACATTGATTTTGGAGATGAAGAAATCGACGGAATCGATAGATTCTTGACGAAATGGATTTTTTTCTATAAAATCTTGGTCAAAATTTGATACTACTTCACTTGTAAAACGCATACGTTATACTCACCAAGAAATTGTATACCCTCGAAAATGATCAACATAGAGTATGTTTTAGAATGCACTTTAACCCGCGGTCCCAGAAAATAGGCAGAAAAATACTCTTTTTTGCGGTCACTCTTTATGGTACTTTTAGAACAAAATTCAGATGAATAATTTCATCCATCACCGACTGGTATTGATGATCCTCATTAAATTATGGGACCTTTCGAGAGATACTTTTCTTCGTATAAGTCATGTTGAATAGCCACCGATTCATTCATCACTGTCGAGATATGGTCCATCACTGGCTGACAAGGTACCAAGAAATGATGTTCTTGAAGTTCGAATCGTTTATAGAAACGAAATGAAAATTCAAATTCATAAAATCAGATCAATCATCAATGTTTGTCTTCTAAAGTTAATCTCTGGGAACTGGAAACATAATTTGAAGCACGTATCTTGAGATTTTAATTCGTCAACAGCTGAGTATTTCGTTATTCGATTGTCAATTCGTTCCGATAAACGATTAAAACTTCATCAACATCAGAAATGTGAGTAGAAATGATCAGATTAACTGGAACAGAAGAGTGAATGTATTTCGACATCCACCGATCCTACGTCTACTTGTTTGCTTCATCCACTGTTCCTACATCCTTCCATTTCTATATCGAATCATTTTCCACAATTCTTGAGCTGACCTTTTTCGAAAAAAAAATAAACCCGATCTTGAGAAAAATTGAACATCGTTTGTAAGAAGAAATAAAAGGACCTAACCCGGTTCAAATAATTTTTAAAATTATATAAAATTTATATATAACTTGTATATAAACTATATTAAATTATATATAAATTGAATATGATTTTTGGGGAGTTGATAGAAGTTATTTTAATTTTATGTTTCAATTCGTAGCATCGATACTGCACTGCTAAAAGTTTTGATTGGAAGTCATCAACCAGTACATTGCACTGAAAATTTCAGCACCTTCACTGGCATTTTACTTTTCAAAATAGTTTATCTGGTCAAAACTTCCATTACAAAACCACGTGAGTTTATGGTTGAATTTTGACCTCGAAAATCAACCGAAGAATATTATCAATTGCCGACCTGTGATTATCGGGATCTATCCAAGCGCCGATGAATTGAAAATGAAGAAATTAGTGTTGTTTCGATGCATTCGACGCCCGTCTCTTCTAAAATCTCTGGTTGAAACTGGATTATTGAATCTGCCTGTATCCAGTTAAATGCGGTTTCCTTTTGCAGTTTCAGCAGAGAAAGTATCCAGAGCAGTAAGACCAATTTCTATCCTATGCACGATCATCATAATTACAAATATTTTTGTAATCCTTTTGTATTTGAATGCATTTCTGTAGAACCTCCTGTCTCCCCGCGGCTGATTATACTTCATTCTTCCGACAAAGAAATGAAAAATCCCTGTTTTCTCTCTCTCACTTCAAGAGATGAATTTCTCAGTTGAAATATTTCTAGTTATCCTAAACAACTGCTGAGCAAAAAATATTATAACATCATCCTTCAAAGAAAAAAAAAAAACAACGAATGTTCGTCCTTGAGGGTTCAACTGATTTCCGTATAAATTTCTTAATATAACAGAGGAAAAAAATACATTTGCCATATTTATGACAATTTCAAATGAAATTATGAATAGCCAGAATTTGAAGTCGCGTTTACACGAATGATTTCCGGATGGTAATCGAAATCCAAGGCCTGTCTGTGTTTTCTAATCCAATCCTACGTCGAGGGGAACAATTTGTTCCCTCTTGGATAGAGAAAAACTTGAAAAATCCGTATCACCGGGGGTCAACACGACTCAAAACCGGTCTCATTAATTTCCGTCCTTCGTTCACTTTGGATCATCATTTCTCTTGAAATGTATATCACATTCTCTCGTGCTTTTCTAGTTCCTTTCCGTATGGATTATTCTTTTATCGTTGGTTTGACGACCACCTTGAGAATTACGATCCCCAAATCAATATGTTTATGAAAATACAATTACAAAATACAAACCCATTATGTTGAAAAAGAAAAAAATTGTAATAGAAATACTAGACTGAAAAAAAAATTGAATCAAATAATGGAATGCTTGCCTCAAATAAATTGGTCTTCTAAATAAATAATTTACTCGCCACAAGTTATCAGTTTTTAGATTTAATTGAATATTTAATTTCTACAAATACATATTTTTTCCAGTGTACGAAGATTGTATTTCATAAAACACAATATTCAGATCTGTCACGTGCATTTGTTAAAACACAAAACATTATTTGTGTCTCAATAAAAGTGAGATACCAGGAAATGCGTTGTTCACGTCATTTACGATCTAGCGATATATTTCTTTGTATTGTAATACTGAAAAGACGTGTTCCAGCACTGATATTCGATAACAAACCACGAATGAGATTGTACAATTTTGCACGGAGAAAAATTCTGGAATAGCAAATTTTTCCAACCTAGCTGAAAATTCGCTGTCCAAATACAGGTAACTGAATTGCTGAGAGAGCAACATGATGAACCAAAACAGAAAATTTTTAGTAACGTTTACAGAATAGCAAACACATTTTGCTGGTGGAGGAGTCGAGATTTTTTGTTGCCACAGCAAAAAAATTGCTGTTGTAGCTAACCAGATTGACACAATAGCAAATAGATTGCTGTCATGTTTCATCGTCATACACGGAAAAACCGGGTCTATTAATGTTTAGAAAAATGACTGTCAATTTAGGAAAAACGAAAATCGCTGTAAAATATTCGCAGTGAGTCTACTAAAAATTCGTAGTCGATGTATTAACAATTGATAGTTTCACTGTGAAAAATACCAATGAACCTATGAACTGTTCATATTTTGACTACGAATTTTTCAGCGATCCTCGTTTTCCCTAAATTGACAGTCATTTTTCCAAACGTTGATAAATTCTTTCTAAATATTGATAGATCCGGTCTTTCCGTGTAGCGAATTCTCTTCTCTTCGTGTGTCAAACAAAATCAAAAAATTTCTATCCGGTGTCCTCGAAACATTTCACGTATAACACGATCATCCAATGTCATCGTTGTACTTATGAAAAACCTGCATTACGTGTTTTCAACTCGACAATTTGTAGAACAAATGATTCTCGAGATACTTGATAGACACGTCAACTCGCATACACCGGCGCGGCGCGGTGCTTTAATTGCTCTCGAGACATTGACCAACTCGATCAAAACTTTGAAATTTTATGAATAATAAAATCATTACGAAATACTTCGAGCATCCTTGTTCTCTGTTACTCTTCGATTCCACCGGAATCGCTTCCTCGAATTCCCCTGAGCCTTTCGTGGCGAGTAAAAATGAAAGTACCAGCAGAAAAGAAATGTATCGATGACGTATTATATGAGGTGATGTAATTGATTACGGGTGTGAGAAAACTTGATTAAAAATCATTAAAAATCCACTACGGTATGAATTTTTTGATTATTCTCTTCTGGAATTATCGAGGGCGTTGTGGAATACATTCTCCCTGAAATATATATTATTTGTTCCTTTTCTTTCAATGGTTTCGTAATAAGAGAGTGGAAAGAAAGTGGGAGCCCCTTCGAGCGCTTCGCTTACGATTTTTTTAAATCATTTATCAATGATGTAAGGTAAAACACACCTGACTCGCTGTAACAATTAGAAATGAATACCTAAATTTGACGTTATGTCATTGCTAATGGAAAGTGATTTGCTAACTAGTTTGTCATTACGAAATCAATTTATGCACAGACGTAATCTTCGAATATTACATACACAGATCTCATTTTTTTCATCCATGTACGTATGAAAATTGAAAAAAGTTGATCGAAGCGGGGTTTTGGGGATCCCTTACGTTTGATCGTACAAAACAATCTCCAAAAAACTTTTTGTGTATACAAAATTTAAACAACTTCCCGTCTTTTTATGGTTTATTTTCGGTTATTTTTTGGCTTGGTAGAAATTTGGTCAGAAAATGGTTACCCAGATGGTTTTTACCATATAATGACCTATTTGTGACCGGAAATTAATGGTTGCTTATGGAACAAATCTGCCACCAAGAGGTGACCAAAAAATGTTGTCTGTTTTTGGAATGTGTTAGGTATTTTTGAGGTAAAAACCCAGAAAATTACCACGGAATAATCGGAAAATCGCCAAAATTGAGATTGGTTGAACTTTGGTCAATTTGTGTTGAAAAAAATGTTCCAAACGACCAACAAGTTACCGAAATTTTTGGTCGCTTGACGGTTCGATGGAGAAGCGAATGAATGATAAATACAAATTCAGAAATTTTGCATTCCACGATAGATCATCGAACCATCCTATGTGTTGTCGAATCCAACATTTTTGAATGTTTTCAGAAGAAAGTGAATTCTAATCTCCCATCGGATTAGGTAATTCTCTAATCCGATTGAAACACACGTAACCATCCCGGTAACGGTGATTCGAAGTATTCGTATTTCGTATCGAGAATAGAGACATTTGAATGAAATCGTAAGGATATTCCTCAATCGAGTGGTTTCCAGTTGTTCCAGGAATAGAACTTTCTCGCTTATGAATTTCATTTTCACGAACAATCTCTTGAACGAGTTTGTTCCGGGTATATACATAGTAAATATTGGAACGCGCACGCACATTTAAACCCAACCACTTGTCTTAACCTTACGTAGAATCGTAACTTTTATAACTTAATAGGAGTTTTTTTTCCATTGTGCAGATAAAGAGAAGAGATATCAAATTACCATCGTTACCACTACCACTATCCTCGGATATACCGTAGTAAAAGTTTGAGAGAGAAAGATGTATAGATAAATAATACGGTTTCGAATTGGTAGTACCAATTTCTGAAGAACGAGTTTCGTAACCCAAAGAGTTTCTTCGACAAGTGAAAAATCAACGAATTTTATGTGTTGCCAACAATGTTTTATTCCGTTATTACGGTATTATATTTTACGGAAGTTTTTATGGAAATTTTATGACCGTATCGATACACGGGCATGCCAATGTTCGCCAACGATCAACGATACTCTATCATGTTAATTCGAAAATTATTCAGAAAAAAAAGCAAACTCCTCGATCATAGCGATCACGTGTGTGCGTAATACGTTGTAATTGATGCCTAGTATTTAAATTGATACTGTATTGTACCACAGCTGATTTATAGTTCATCCTTTTGTTTTCGTCTTTTTAATTTTAATACGAATTCAATGGATACTATGTACCAGTTATATATATACGGTTCTTACTTTTCTTGATGCTCGGAACATCGACACTAACGTCGATCAACCCTCGTGGAAGAAATTCACTTTAATTAGTTGATTTATTGTATCCTGTCGCAACCACGCTCTTCGCGTTGCGATACAACGACTGATCGTGTAATCGTGTAAATTTAAAAAAGTCATTCTCCCGTTGTACGACTTAATTTGTAAATTAAAACATCGAATGTATGTATTCATGTATGTTGCGATAACAACACCACCATATTGATATCAAACTTCATGTCTAATGAACGAAATCCTCTATCTCATTCTCAACGCTGAAAATTAAAAGCTGATATATTTGAATGTAAAATAATGTCAATATCAATATCAAGCACGATTCTTCTGAACGGTAAATAAGATGCATTATTATTGTGTCCGTATAATGAGTTGTCTTTATTTTCTCCGTTTATAACAATGTCTATTTCATAAATAACTCGACAATTAAGAAATTAGTAATCGTGTTGCAATCGTTAAGTGTTCTTCGACCTTTCCAAGAACAAGTTTCAGACAATCAATCGTTGTCCGTATCTGAATATACCGTATAAATCGACACCCGGACGGAAAGAAATTATCCCGAAGAAAGGAACTCCTGTTTTTTGTGTGTTATTCTAATGAGAAAGTTTCGAATTCGATTATGTCTTGATCGCTTTATCGTTAGCTGACTTTGAGGTCTGAGAACTCTCTTAATCACATAGAAATGATGTTTCGTAATTGAATAGTCATTTGATTGAAGTTCCTTCCTGACAGCGTGTGGATTTAATATTTCGTTGCCAAGCAATAGCATTGTAGCTATTCCGGTTTCCCGTTGGAATACAATTTGCGATCAGTGATACTAGTCAAGCATTGTTCCTCTGACAATTTCAATTTTCAATTTATTCATCATTCTTGTACAAAGTTTATTGCATCGTTTTAATAATTGATACTTATTCAAATCACAGCGTGTTTAGTCGGTGACCTGTTAGATATGGTTGGTTTAGCGAAATTGCCAAAGTTGTCAGTACTGGCAAGATTGTATTTGTCGTAGATCGGCAAAAACGACGATTCCCATTCGGGATCGTTACTGCTTCTCAGCTGGATGTTCTTGAAGTTTACATCGTATACAAAAACGAAACGAAAATTCAAACTGTCAAAATCTGATGGATGATCGTTAGTTGTCTTTTCAAATTGATCCCCAGAACTGAAAATATCGCTTCAGGTGATACCAGTGCCGGGACATTAGCCAAATTTATTCTGACATTTTATTCGAAAATGAAGCAATGAAATCAAAATATCGCTCTATACAGACCTTCTTGAATTGATAAAGTTGGTCTGTATAGAGCGATATTCTGATTTTTTACTTCTTTTTGGAATAAAATGTCAGAATAGATTTGGCTAATGTCCCGGCGCTGCGAAATTTTGGGCCCGTGACAACTGAGTATTTTGTTATTCGATTACTAATGCGTTTCAATAAACGATCCAAACTTCACCAACATCTCAGCTGGCACCAATCGTTGGGCGGATTTCAAAAAATATGGGGTTCCCATGGACAGACATTTTTGCACCAGTAGTCAATCTTTACCACCCATGCAGGTATTGCCAAGATTGAAAAAACCCAAGCTTGCCCCAAGGTTGGCACATGTGTTAGAAACAAACCTCCGTGAAGAACAATTGGCCCAATATTGTTCCAAATGGATAATCAGTCATGGTATATTTGTTAATATTTTTGAAATGGTCACTACATTTGGTACAAGCTTGGCACAAGTGTAAAAATCTAGCATTCGTTGAGAACAATTGTGCCAATATTGTCCACACGAGTGGCACAATGTTTATAAATATTAGTAAGATCTTATTAGTTTAGTTTGAGCATAATTCAACAATGGAATCAAAATTGATTGAAATATCAAAGAACGCAAATTTCCCAATGATCATACAAGCTTGTCCCAGTCTGGTCACATTTTTTCTATCGTTCTAAGTTAATTGATGTCCGGTATTCTGAGGGAGAAAGTCATGAATTGAAATATGAATCAATAACTTCATTCATCCATATCTGCGATCAAAGAAGCATTGGTTGATGCTTGGTAAATGAATTGGACCGGGCTTGGCAAAACCACTGGCCCAAGCTTGTCCTGATCTTATCATTCCCAAGCCTGGGCCAAGTTTGGTAAATTGTTCAAGACAAGTCTCGGCAGGTCTTGTGACAGGCTTGGTCCATCATTGGGCCATTGGTCCATACACACATGGGCACTGAGCAAAGACCCAAGTTTTGAGAAAACAGAAGTGTAGCGCAGTATCGAACCAGAGATGGTAAAAGATTGTACCCGACCAGAAATTTACAACAGGTGCAGTACTGCACCAGTACTGACCAAGACTGGCAGGATTCTGGCGTTCGTCTGTGACGATAACGCTTTTCTGTATTGGGAATGTGGTACTAATATTATTATTCCCCACCAGTGCAGTACCTGGCCGACATCAAGACCTCAGATTAATATTTGATTGAAGAACAGGTCTTTTACTGTTTCTGCAATATTGCAACTAAAACCAAGGGTCATTAAACGATTGGTTTTGAACCGCTTTATATCAAAAAATTATTTGAAAGTAATCGTGTTTTCATAGACTTAATTTATGTAGGAGAAAGAATCGAATTTTGGTTATTTTCTAGTCGGACAGGGTCAAAAATCAACTATGAATTTATCAAAATATAACAAAAATTCAAAGATTACTTTGAGTTTTGATTGAATTGAATTCAGCGAGGATGCGAATCAGGTTTAGGAGATAACGGTTAACAATTTCCGAGAATACGCGTTATCGGGAAAAAACTCAAGGTAATTCACTATTACGAATGTAATAACAAAATAATAGAACAAATCGCATTCTTCTTGCATCTCATGCTTTCATAAGGGAACGTGATTCAACTGATTTTCACGTTACTGATCTTCACACGAGCAGAACGAATTGTCACACGTGCTATGAGTGTGAAAAACCAAAGCCAACGAGTCAAATTATATTCACATTCGTTTACAAAAGTGATGAATCTATCTTTGTGGGCTTTCGATAGCAATAAGGAAATTTTCACTGTGACAGTATTTTTATTAATTATGACATTAAGGGGGTTGGTGTCAATTCCCACAAAATTTCTGAACTTTAAATAAGTTTCGGAGGATATTTTTGAGGACGTCCATTAAGTACGTGAGGCATTTTTAAGGATTTTTTGACCCCCCCCCCCTCCTGTAATCTCGCGTGAGATTTTTCCAAATTTGTGTTTTGGGTGTAAATGCGTTCACTGAAAAGAATACTCCGGTTAATATATGGACAGCAAGAATTACTGCCATTTTAACCGGAATTCTAGTTAAATGAATCAAATCTCCGGCAAATTTAACAAGGGCTCCGGTAAATTTAACAAGAATTCCAGTGAAAGTCACAGATATTCCTTGCTGTCCATATAGTAACCGGAATTCTGGTAAAATTAACAGTTCATTTTTTTCCGTGTTGGATTATTGCGTTCTATTAATTTTATTCAATGCTGGCAAAAACTCGTATTTGAAAATATTACCGTAATTTAAAATCACAGTGATGAGATAAAATTTTTCAACATTTTTTCAAAATAATTTCACGCAATTTCACGCCGTTTTCTGCTAGAACAAAAATTACGTGATATTTGTTAAGACCTCTCCTCTCCCCCAAGTGAGATTTGGAAAGATCTAGCTTGATCCCCTCCCCCCCCCCCCTTGAACACCTCACGTAAATAATGGACGCCCCCTTTTATTCAAATTGTGATTTTCAGAATATTATTTTCATTCAAAATCTAGACATTTTTTAAATCATTTGTTTGGAAAATGTAAATTTACATTCGCACACTGAGAAAAAAGAAGTTGTAAAATTTACTTTACGATTTCAAAAATAGTTCGAGCTAACACAATTTAAGGTAGTTCCCTGGCCAATATTCAGAATCAAATTTGAAAAATTATTATTCAGTAGAGGACCAAGGTCAAAGGGATTGAATGATTATGTTCCTTGGGGCTTTTATTCGTATTTATCATGATGAAAAAACAACCAACTTGGAATATAAACAAACAAAAAGTTCCTAAAACAATGTTCATTTTCAATACGTTTATGACTTATGAAAGCACACTTTTATTTTTGCGAATGTTTTTTACTAATCGGAAATAAATGCGAGTAATCATTGTAAGGATTACATATATGAAAAACTTCCACGATGCCCTTGTGGAAATAATTCCCTGAAAAACTCTTTAAAAGTCTTTAGAACACTTGAATAAGACTTTCTGAAAGTCTTAATATCCCTAACTATGTCAAGAAAGGCGTTAACAAGTCTTGGTAAATCTGTGAAACTCTTGAAGAGTCTTATTTTCCCTGAAATTTCGGACTTTCCGCAACAGTTATGAGGAGTTAATAAGACTTATTCAGAGTTTTACAGAAAAAAATATAAGCGAGAAAGATAACTTTATAAGAGTTTTGAAGGTTTAAAAAGCTTCATAAAATAATAATAGAGTTAAATTTTTGAGGAATGCTTAAATAACGAATTCGATTATTGTTATTATTATAAAGCGGAATATTTTATTCAGAATATTTTACTGGAACAGAGTATAAATTGAAAATAAATTGAGGTTTACCTTGGTTAAAAGAATCGATTGAATCCGAGGAATGAAATTTCATGAGATTTGGGCAGAACATCGCCCGAGATTCAATCAGATTCATATTGAAAGAATTCATTCTTCTGACCAAATCTCATTGGAAAATCGCTGTGTGAGATTCAATCAGAACATTGTCCGACTTTCAATGAGAATCAATCAGATTTGGCGAGAATCATTGGATTTTTTTAATCAGGGTAAACAAAACATCGAAATTATTTGTACAAATGATCAATTTATACAAAGAGGTAAAGATATATCTCATATTTTTTCTTCTGTAAAACTCTGAATAAGTCTTATTAACTCTTAATAACTCTTGCGGAAAGTCCGAAATTTCAGGGAACATAAGACTTTTCCAGAGTTTTACAGAGTGTACAAGACTTATTAACGCTTTTCTTGACATAGTTAGGGATATTAAGACTTTCAGAAGACTTTTAAAGAGTTTTTCAGGAAATTATCACCACAAGGGTGAAGAAATAAAATCACCCCCATGAGCCATAAACGGATTGAAAATAAACATTTTTCAAGCAAAAAAAAACTATGAGAAATTTCGCGTGGTTGTTACAAAGTTATTCGTTTATATTTCGAGCTAGTTCATTTTTTATCATAAATACGAATACAAGCCCCAACGAATGTGATTATCGAATTCCTTCGGCCTTGGTCCTCCACTTCACAATGATTCTGTCAATTTGATTCTGAATATTGCTAGAGAACTGCCTCAAGTTGATTTTACAACAGCGAATGTGAGATATACTACAGCTGATGTAAATCTTACATTCCCAGTTGTAAAATCAATTAAAATTGTGGTAGATCGGACTATCCTTTCAAATCGTTCAAGTATTGATTTCACAACTTTTTCTTCTGGGTGCAATTACATCTGAATTATCCTCAATCATTCTTTGTAATAATTAAAAGAAATCTCTTTGATATTTTAGTTTAAATTCAGGGTTGTGAAATTTTTAATTCAAAAATTTTGAATTAACAATTGAATTTTCAATTTTTATTCCAAATGTTCGGATTAAAAATTGAGAAATTATTTTTCAATCCCAATGTTGGAATTAAAAATTGAAAAATTACTTTTCAATCGTAGTATCAGGATTAAAAATTGAAACATTACTTTTTGATCTCAATGTCGGGATTAACAATTTTTTTTGTTTCTTAATCTTTAAGGTGGGATTAGAAATTGATAAATTATTTTTAACCCGAGTTTTTGGGGTTAGAAAATGAAAAAAAAATTTTAATTCCAGTGTTAATCCAGTTATCTTTTTAATGCATTATTTACAACCCTGTTTGAATTGATATTTCATAGTTTGAACCAAAAGTCACATGAACAAATGTTTCTTTTTTTCTAATTCATCACTGGAATTGATAATTTAACAATTAAAACTAGGAACAAGGAATGAAATTTCGATTTTCTTTCAAAAGATTCTCGGTCTTCCAACTTAGCGAATGGCATTATCAAGCTCAAATATGTAACGCACAGTGCTTTTGAGTGATTTAAATTTGAAAAGAAAATCTAAAAATTAAGTCCTCAATGAAATTTTGTCAAATCCTTTTGGATAAAATGTTGCGAAACATTTCTGGCACGTTCCAAAGACTGTTAAAGTCTCACAATTGGAACGTTTCGAACGAAATCTTTCATAATAACATTTAATTGCGATGGTAAGACATCAGTAGCATCTGGGACGCTCCAGGAACATTCTGTTCAGTGGGATAGGAGGGACTTTTTGCATTGTGACTGCAAAATTTGACTTTAAAATATATTCAATCAATCCCACTTTGATCGTCCTATAAAAGAATAAGAATCAACAAATACTTTTCATGACAACCGAAAGATCAGGCTGTTTAAAACATTAAAACGTGATCGGAATGGAATGTTAATTGTTAACAATGAACAATGAATTATACCGATCGATAATCAAATGAATCATCTTCATCGGAGCGAGAGAATGGAATAATGAAGTTGTTAGAAAACGTTTATGCACTTATCGAGAAATTTAACCGCACGGTTCATGTTCTCGAACATGACGACGATGATGATGAGTAACCAGGAGTACTTTAAACATACAAGTGTCTTATATATATATAAATGTATATACCTTTTGATTTGGACCGAATGATGCGTATCCGGAGTTACGTGAACTGAAAGTAAGAGCACCAGTCTGTACGTCATAAGCTCATCTTGTACCTACGATATTTATGACCATCATTTTGCCGAGGACAAAGCAGGAAAACAGTATCAGAATGTGGCGAATAATGTTGATCACGTGGATACCAGAGCTTCGAGACACCAGCCAAACTTTTCGCTTAAGATTCCTCCGAAATTGAGTGATCTTGCACGAAAATTTTAGCCAACAGAAAATTCAGAAAATTTTCTCAAATGTATTGTTTGTATTCCGAGAAGAAGCATCAAAAATACGCGAACGAGGAACGGAAGAAATATGCATTTGGAGATAAAATCTGTTTGAACGAGGGACGAGTTGATCCTTAGAATGCCGAGTACCTGCTGCGAAAAGCAAGTCATGTACCTGTGCATTTGTGGACATAAAGAAAGAGATCTGATCCGTTTCGCTGTTGCGGGGACTTCGCAAATGCGCATCGGGGGACTGTTCGGGATATAATTTATGCAGGACTTGAGAATAGAAATAATAGAGCTAACGTCTCAAAGATCTTGACGATTCTATAACGGGGGCGTGAGGTCGAATTTTCGCACTTGCATTTTGTGTATACGCGCTATAAATCATCTTCCCCGAGCAAGGAAAGGGGGTTTCAGGATTGACGAATCCTCCTACAGTCACGTCTTGACAATTAAATCACATAATAATAAAATTGTGAGAATATTTCAAAAAAACGCTGGAATTTTTATGATGGAGAAAATTGCGTGAACTATCGTTAGCCGCAATCACATCGATTAAGATAAGAGATTATTCAAGAGAGAATCGATAATAATACGTTTCAAAATCAAGATATTAATTTGACGAAACATTTTGAAATATCACCGTGAAACCAGGGATTTTGATCCCTCGATCGAAGGATACGACAGCGAAGTATTCAGCGACGTATCCAACGACGTGCGATGGTCTTCGTTTTGCCTTGACGACGCGATTACGTTAGTACGATTTTATTGGAGAGGAAAAAAAATATACTTTTTCTTTCGCCGATTGCAACAAGAATCATTGCAAGAAGTCTCATTTCGTGGCATCGAACGACAGCTACGCACACTAGCTCTGTTCCGGCGGAACTTGATCGTAAGTGAAAGTATGAATGATAAAATTATCATATTTTGTTCTCTCTGTACGACTCCATATATCCTTTCTTTTGTCTTTCTCTTCTTTTCGTCGATGAGCAAAACACGTCTATTGACTTCCTGCATGTTTAACGCTCGGTGACAATCCGCATGTAACACGCATGCAAATCACCAACCAAGATTGGCCAGCGCAATCTTCTTATCACAGCGAGGTGGAGAATGATATTGAACGAAGACGACAACGACGACAATGTAATAGAGATGGATTCGAATATTCTTTTCGTTTGTTCGGATCAATCAAAATCTAGTAATTTTTCCTTCATTTGAATTTCAGATGTCTCGTAGAGTTACGTGTCCTTGCGTAACGAAAATCCGTTGTTGCACACAAATATTTCAAGCGGTTCTCGTAGTCAAGTATGTAGTACATCGTCGAGTATGGCTCAACTAATAATTTTACCTCCTTATTATTCCATTTCGTACCATATTTATTTCCCGAACAACACACGGTGCGTTTCAATCGCTTGAGACATATTTAACTATACACGTTTAATATGTTATACAATAATTATCATTAAGCATTTTTGTTCTTTCAAATCGATGAAATCGGTGGACCGGTTTTTATTACAAACAGTTCAACTTTCCAAGATTTCGTCAATTCACTCGCAAGGATGAATGGAATATTATTGACAAAATCGTCTGGCACAGTTGAACAATTTGAATGATTTTACCTTGACAAAGAATTCAACGAGCATGGAGTTTGTTTAGAGATTGTTCCTCCTCTACATCGCTTTGGAGAAAATATATGTACGATCCATTTAACGTGAATACATCAGGATTGAAAGGACGTTGGATGATGGACGTATTAATATTCCAATGCATCATAATCATGCAGTTGAGCTGTTTGTAATTCGATGACGGCTCGAATCGCTCTCTTTCATCTGATATCTACTCGATACAAAATGGGGATTGGTAATTACAGAATTCCTGATTGATTTCTTCTGTACTTGGGAATGAATTTATTCCATTACCTCGAGTGAAATCTAATCCTCGTTGAGGAGGAATTTTGGATTTGATTATACAGTTTTTATACGAATATTCAACTACATTTAAAAAGTCATTTCCTACGTTCATTGATTTTATGTACTCGATATTTGAAATGATTGCAAAATATTCCTTCTTGAATTTCTTGAACAGGGGAAGGAAATCATTTGAATAATTTTTCAAGTCATTGCCCATTCAAAATCATAAACCACGTAAAATCGAGAACAAATTTGTGCTCGTTACACGCATGGATGAGCTGGAGAGAAATTGAGGATGGAGGGAAAACAATATGATCGATATGACGATACGTACAATTTTCTCGATGCATAGATAGATCATTTAAAATCGAAGGAAGTGTTGATCGATGCTCCATCGATGAACGAATAAGCTTATATTGTCTCTAGAAGAACAAAGACATTTTTATAGCCAATGGAATATGCGCAACGATTCTAGGGATGTACGTACGAGGAAGATATAGCTTGTGACAGCTTGAAATAGATGATATCGTGCCCTACCTCCCACATCAACTGGATCGTTAACGTGTGAGAGAATAAAACTACAAACAAATTGCTGTCAAAACTTATTGCTTCTTCGATCGTACAAAGTCGATCACCTTTCAGAAGTAATAATTATTGCTCCCCGATGATCCACGATACGATAGAAAATGATTCATGATTCATTTGCATAAGGAGAAACAATAACGATATTCAAATATGAGATGAATTTTGAACTTGGCGGGGAGAAAAAACGTTTGAATCGGTCTTTACGCAACGGAAGCAGTCATTTACAACGAATCAAGACATTTAAGCTTTCAAGAGATAGAAGGGACATACAAGGCATACGATATCCGCATCAGAAGAATCAACTGAGATTTCAATCGATTACGGTGTCGTAACGCTCCATATTTGGTGCAAATATGCTGAAAAATTCTAAGAGACTGCAGAAATTTGACATTCTCTCTGAAAAATTGTCGAAGTTCTATTCGAAACAATAAAGCGAATAATTTCTGGTTGTTCTTTACTCGAGAAAGAATGTGACAAAGTCTTCTCGAAATTTATAAACTTTTCATTTTACACGTAACGTCGATCTATGTATTAATAATTGTGTTTATCGTGTAACGATGCTATGATTGATATTACTCATGCGATGTATGTTGTATTCGAACCATTGTGTATTGGATATCTTTGTTGAATGTAGAATCGATACGTAAGTTAATCGATATTCAGAAACGGAACGAGTGTAGATAAAATTCCAACGCGTAGTGTTTGAGATTAACAAAATCATTATATTTGTCAAATTGTAATTCATGTTTATTCTTCAAGAAAACTAAATCTGGAGGAATTTCGATATATAATATAATGAATATCTTAACTCCCGAATAGAATCAGGAACCTTCAGAGATCAGTCAATTTCTGCAATCAATGGGATTCCAGTGTTTCAAATTTGGGGAGCAGAGTTCGTCCTGTCGGAGCACGAATTTATTTAGGAGGTTTCATCAAATTTATCGCTTCTAACCGATTTATCGATCCTGGTTAAGAAACCCCATTGAAGTACGTTGATATTAATGAGATTCATTAAAAATTTTGCAACGGGAAGTGGACATTTCGACTCATTCAACCCTATCAAAAACCGGTTTTTGAATGATTTATGTGGCTGCGAATAGTTATTTACCGTTGTCAAGTTTATATCAGTCAATGGGATTCGATAGACCTTTTTTACCAGAGAAATTTGAGGGCTGTGCGAAATCGATGTCTAGACGCTGCATCATGTAAGAACGATATATTAAATCATTTATTTTCAACGCACAATGCATCGGTAGACGCTGATAAACACATTATCGATTGTCAATATGTTAATTTGTGTTTCTTCCGAAAATTGATACAACAACTTTACAAATTTGGCAATCACGAACATCCAGTTGAATAGATTTTTCGTGAAAAATGTATCATTTTGCATAAATGATAATAATTCTTTATAAAGACGTATATATCCATAAAAGTAAAGATTTACATAATGCTTTTCAATTCTATTACACAATTATGTTTGTGAATTCACATTCGACTTCCGATCGATCTGTGTACGATAGATTCGTCTATTCTCATTTTTCTTACGAACAAAACTTGAATTAATGAACAAAAACATCACATTCATTCACGTTACAGGGTCTGATTAATCTTTTCGTTCTCATACGCGCTTGGCATACTTCGAAAATCGTTATTAATCATTTTTAACGCTTTAAAGAGTCCCCGCTGGAAGGTAGAGAAAAAACGCGATGAAGTTGTGAATTCCCGAGAAAACGATATACTATAATGAGCAAAGAGGAGAGAGTAAGCGAAAAAGTACCGTCGTGGAACAATTATTGTATGATCCGCATCGAGGATTATAAAGCATAGAAAAAGAATTAGATGATGTTATCTCCGCAATCGTATTAGATTATTCATAAAAAAATAAAAACGAATTCTATTATCCTTTTATAGATTGATTATATAGAACGAACAATTATCGACGCATAGAAAAACCAACTTGAATTTTGCCCGAGAGTTTCAAAAAAAGGGGGAAAAAATCCTCCACCATACGAAATCGTCGGAACAAATTTCTCATCGGGTTATTCATTTTTTCCTCTTATAAACATGGATATTAAATGGAAAGACTTTTAAATAAGTGAAAGTCTAACAGTTAATACATCGCTCGTTTTACTCGTGTCCTTTACAATTTGAAATATAAAATCAAAACTTCACGTCTATATAATCGCTCAATTTTCAAATTCCACTTTCGATTCCAACATTCGACATTCCAAAACATGCCATAATTTATAAGTATTTCAACAATACCTTGATCGATCGTTAATTCGCCGTCTTCGATAACGCAGAAGAATAAAAAGGAAATGATGATTTCCTCTTCGATGGAACACAAAAGCAGAAGAAGAAGAAGAAAATATCAATCCTCCTGTGTCGCACAGAAAACTACTCGATCGATTCACTTGATTCACTGTTTTTGTTTTTTATACAATAGCGAAACACGAATTTGATTCGAATTTTGAATCAATTAGTTGATAATTAATAATATTCGATTATTGGATCATGAGAGAGACGAAGGAAAGCGCGTTGTCACGTCATACCGGTATAAAGACATCTCGACGATAACCACACGAAGACGACGACGACGACGACGACGACGACGAGGATGGTGATGTCGGTGTTCGAAAGTTCGCGCGGCGTGTAATCGAAAGGGAAAACCGAGCGACCGACCGATCGCTACGTCGCGAAAACCAGATTCAAACTGTGGGACTTGAGTTGCATTGTACCACGGCAAACCGAAAGTTCGAGGGCTGTGGCTGTGCGAGCTGCCTTACTCCTTCGAGGGGGCGTTTCTTCCACGATCATTCCAGTTTTCCAAAGATTTGGTGTTTTTCTCGAGTCTTTCGAATTTTTTATACGTTCATTCTTGAAACAAACTCATAGATAATTAACCTTGAATTTTGAATTTTTTCCTTCCAACAGGGCCACGACATCACGCTGGAATCCCTCCCAACGAAGTATGAAATTGAAAATTCTGCGATTAAACCGTATCGTTATAAATATACCAGGGATTAGATAACAATGATGTTTTGAATCCGAGGTGTAGGAGTGAAATTTCGAATCGTCGGTAATCGAGCGTCGAGTATGTTGAATAAAAAATTTGATTGGCTTTGGTTGAAAGTTCATTCGAATGCTTGCTAGTTTTGATTATCGCTATGGGAGGAATATAAATTGTTTCTTGTAAATCGACTGCTGTTGTTTATGAGTACAACACGCAATGGGAGGATTTTATTTTCAAAATTACTCTGAGATCGATGAAATTGATGAGAATTATCTTTTGCAATAACGTGAAAGCTAAAGTTCCGATTCCAAAAAATATTGTTCTTTGGTTTTGAACGCTTCTTGTTTCATGAAAACCAGGCAGGGACGGTCCCAACTTTCTACTCGCTTCCGCTCTCTAAATTTCTTGGAGTGAAAAATTCACTCTTGAAAAGTGAAAATATTGCAAATCCATCAGAAATGAGTTGGAAAAGAATTTCATTGGGGCTCGAAGAATTCTGCTACGTAAGTTGTTGCTCAGTGAGAGACATCGTACAAGGAAAAACGAAAATGATAGAGCACTTTAGAAATTTCCTGCTTCATTTTTTTCTTTTGTGAAAAATCTATGAACAGACAATTTTGAAGATCCAATGTCAATCACTTTATGATAACGCTGATGTGACGTAAGTGTGGTTGGATTATCATTCGCATTTCACCCTTGCGACATCGAAACGACCTCACAGCGAGTCGTAGAATGCCATTGAATCGTATACGCAATAATGTTAATCCTAGTATCGCTACCCTAACGAAAAAAGTTTGTTGAATTTGAGAAAGATTGCAGAAATTTCATCGAAAGTGAACAAAAATATGAGAATTTCATCATCAAAAACCGACATTTATTTCAATTCAACATATTTCGTGGGAACGATGTCGAAAAATCTTGTTGAAAATTGCAGAATTTCAATGAAACGTGTAAAGAGTCATCTGAACGTAATTTAGGAAGGAATTGAAACATTTTCACGGTTCTGTTGTTTCAATATTCACTTCCTGCGCTTTTGGATTTTCACCGAGGTTTTTCTCAAATCTTCTCGATCTTTCTTGATCAACGAAAATAATTCTCGTTCCATGAATTTAAAGATTTTCCACCAGAATTTCATTTATTTCCAAAAAAAAAATTAATTATTTTTCATGATAATTCCTTGAAATCTTGTTGGATCATGAGGTTGGAATTCACTGACACTTGATTGATGAACGCTTTTCGAGCTTCATTGTTGGAATATTATAAAATACACAGCATCGCAACAAAAACAAAAAGATATCTATTAAAATCATGGAAGATGTCTTGCAAAAATTTCGTGAAGATATCTTTTGAAACATCTAAAAGATGCTTCATATGCAACAAATTTCAACAAGTTTTAGATATCTCAAAAAAGTCTTGCAAAAGATATGATGTTTCAGATATGTGGAAGACATCTTTTAGATGCCTCAAGATATGTTTTTGATTCTTCTAAGATACGATTTTCCAAACCACGTTTTAAATATCTTCGAGATGTGTTTTCAGACAGCTCAAAAAAGGATCACTGATGAGTTTTGAAAAAGGAACATGGCATGACTTTTGCCCTAGACAATCTTTAAAATGTGTAACAGATATCATTCAGAAACTTCTTCAGGACGTTTTTCAAACCATGCTGATTTGACATCTGAAACATGTCTTTTAGAAATACTTTAAAGACGTGTGTCTGACATTTCTTGAAGATGTCTAAAAGATATTTCGATATATCTTAAATATATCTCTTTTGTGACATCGTTTGGATATCTAAAAAACATCTTCTCGATTCCACACAGCACTTTTGGTCTTCAAGATATCTTGAGGAACTGTTCAGAAAAGTTTCACAAGTCTTATGCAACATGAAAAGATATCCTTGAGATATCTTCAACAGTTCTTACTTCTACAAGACATCTAAAAAATATCTCTTAGAAGATCTAAACCTTTTCTTTCGAGATTATATCTTTTAGACATCTTATAGAAATCTTTTAGAAGTAACAACTGTTTCAGATCTCTTCCCTGTTGAAAATATTCCATAAAATCTCATCCGCGAATAGAAAATTGAATAGGTTCCAATGGAATTCAATGATATTCAATCAGAACTTTGAACATTCCTAATGGGATTTTATGAACTATTCCCACCAGGGTTGAAGATATCTTTTTATGTTGCATAAGACTTCTCAAATTTGGCTTGAGATATCTTTTAGAACTGAAATGCTGTGTGGGATGTATCTAAAAGATGTCCTCCTAAAGATATCTTGTGGATGTATTCGAGACCTGTTTGTTGGGATTGAATTGCTGTAATATATATCGACATTTTCTTTCGATCGATCAAGGTCTCCGATAAGAATGAAAATTTGCGACAATGGTTACATGAATTACGATCGATCTGAGGAATATTTCAGTATGAATTACAGCAATTTAATGTCATTCCTATATTTTTATCGAGGATATAGTAAATATTACAGCCAAATTTTCTCGGTGTACGACGAATCGTGATGAATTTCGAAGAGGGGTCGTCCATAAATTACGTAAGACGTTTAGGGGAAGGGGGGTTCAGAAAATTCTTACCAGATCTTACAGGGGGGGGGGGGGGTAGTACCGGAATCTCACGTAAGATGAAGAGTTTTGACAATGCAACTGAATAATAAGGAATAGTTGAAATTATTTTGAACCACATAATCTTTCCTTCAACTTCCAAGTATCTAAAACATTATTATGAGTTTTGTTACTTGACTATTTACAATTCCAGTTCAAACGGAATATAGGAACATGAAAAAACAAACACTTTGAAGCTGAATTTTTGTTCCTTTTAAAATTTTGATCTAAATAAATTATTTTCATCTAATTTATTGGTTCTGTTTGGTTTAGGAGGTAAATTTAATGTTCAGATATATAGTAATGTATCTGTGGAGTGCTTTCCATTTCCAACTTCAACGATCTGTCTACATCATTGACGTCTACTATATATTGTATCATGGATATGTAAAAATTCTTGTAAAAAATCGAACACTCAGTGAGCTCTCCTATGGGCAGGAATTTCTAGGAGATTTTTGGAGAATTGATTTGGGATATCCAAGTTGCAGACATATGCGATCAGTCAATGTTTCTCTCTCATACAATTTCCAAGGAGCACAGAACAAATAAGTCATCCAAATTTTCGTTGACTGGCATGTCATTTTTGAACGGAAAACAAATTCGAGAAGAATTCGTACAGTGGATTTTAATAGTATTAGTTCAAGTTCGATGAACGCCACGAAACCAGAGCTATGATAGCATTTTAAAATACTTTTTTATGGAGAAAGCCACAAACACGTAAATGACCCTGATGAAAGGGAAGCGTGTATTAGGAAGTGTCAGAAACGTAGGTGGAAAGTATTCGGAACGTGGATTTAAGCGTATACCAAGCGTCAAGTGGGACATTAAGAGTAGTATATTTGAAGTGTGCGAAGAGTATGGGAAGAGACACCAATTTCATAGAAACCGGGCTTTATACACGGAAGCGTGATTGGGGAGTGGATAGGAAGCATGTAAAAAGTATTAGAAAGGTCATCTGAAACATTCTTACGCTCCCGTTACTCTTCATCACACGCTTCCCTTTCACCAGGGTGTGCAGAAAGGGGCAATATACAGCACAATTTGTTAGAAACACCAAATTTTTAGTAAACAGTATTTCAAATGTTTTTTCTGGTTAAAGTTTCATAGCAATTCATAAGAAAATGGTTAAATTTAAAAAGTTGACAATCATTCATATTAAACTATCATTCTTGGTGCACTTTTGAATTCATCTTACATTACTGTGAGGGGGGAGGGGGGGTCCACGAAATCTTACGATGTCTTACAAGGGGGAGGGGGGGATCAAAAAACGCCTAAAATCGTCTTACGTAATTTATGGATAGCCCCAGAATTCCAATAATATTTCCAACTTTATTGGCATGTGCACTCTAAATTCAAGTGTTTTATTTTAGTGCACTCGTGTTTCACTGATGGAAAAAAATCAATGGATCGCAGTGAAGATAATTGACGAAATGTTTAATTACATTGAAAGATGATCCACCAATAAAAATGTTGATAAAATTCACTAGAAGTTAATATCGAAACTTTGAGACATTTTTCAACTGGTTTCCATAAAACCTGAAATTGATGGAAACTGTCAACATCGATTAATAATTTTAGGAATCATTGAAATTTCTTGAACGTTATTGTTGAATTTCATTGAATATTCAATCGATTTTGTTGAAACTCTAGCGGAAATGGGTGAACCGACAAGCGACCAAAAATTTTGGTGAAGAATCTTGGTTTTGGTAACTTGTTGGTCGTCGAAGACATTTTTTTCAACAAAAATTGACCAAAATCCACCAAGAATTCAACCAATTTGAATTTGGTGATTTTTCGATTATTTTGTGGTGATTTTCTGGGTTTTTATCTCAAAAATACCAGAAAGATTCCGAAAATGGACCACACTTCTTTGGTGGTAGATTTGTTCAAAGCAACCGTTAGTTTGTTAACTTTCTGACCAATTTTTACCAAACCAAAAAATAACCGAAAGTAAATCAAAAAAATTTGTCACTTTGGAATCGCTAGGGAAACACTGTTCAAATTCATACCAAAATTTGATAAAATATTGATCCTTTGGGATAGATTGATCCTGAGTACTTTTCGTTTAGAGTGGCAAATTTTTTGCTGTCACAATAAACTATTCATTATCACAGCAATGTCGTTAATGAGAACAAGTAGAAAAAATATCGACTTTACTAGGAAAATTTGTTTGCTACATTCCATATATAATACCTAAATTTGCTGGAGGAGCAAACATTTTTTCCTATCGCAGCTAAAAAATTGATGTGACAGGAAAAGGGGCACAGCAAAATTGTATTTCACTGTCACAGCAAATTAATTTTTTCTCCGTGTACTCTCCAAAACGATCATTCCTCGATAATACCTCAAAATAAAATTTTTCATCAATGAAAATGAATAATATTCTTCATATGCGATAGACGCATCTAATCGACCGTTGATTCTTTTCTACGATCGTAATATCGAAAAGATACGTTCCAGTTAATTCGTATCATATTTTTGTTTCCAAATACAAAATACGAATGTTATCTCTCGATAAAAATTGATGCAGAACAATCGTTATCAGGTGCAATTTCGCGTGTAGTTATTATATATAGATTCATGGGAGAATTCTCGCATCGAATAACAACGATGACAGTACCAACCATCATATATTGGATCGTCAGCATCATCGTATTATCTTCAATCAGCTGACTTTTGACTCTCCACGCTCTATGATCCGCGTTTTACGGTCATTGGACACTGGAGTACTTTGAAACGAGATTACACGAAAGAATCTATCCTCTCTCGCGATACTCTCCTCAAGAACATGCTTTGATCTGTATGCGTCGCTATCAATTGCACGCGTATACAAATGCCACTGTACCACTTTTCAATCATGTTGTAAACACGCAGAAAAAGAAACCGAATATTTCGACACGTGAAGAAGAATTTGATGAATGTTTTGTGATGAACGTATGACATTCGAACAATTTTGTATCTAATTATTACAAAACATTCGAAATTGCGTAAGAATACAATAGAGAAAAAAGTTTTTCAAATGCCCCAACGGGAATAAAGTTACCCAATATTCCACGTTAACGATCCCATCTGTCAGTTTTACAACAACAAAAAAGAAGATGAATGATTCGTGCGTATGGAACTGAATGTATAATTTATGGCGTTCTCGCGGAGAATCATTTAGAACATTCCATAAAAATTTTAATGGAAGTGGGCTGAGGATTCTCGTTCTTGAAGGATTTTCTCGAAGCGTGGCTATTAAAAAATTGTTTCACAGGTGATTAAATTTCTAATTCAATCGAGTATCAAATTTTATTCGAGTATCGTAGATTTCCGAGACGTTGAGGGAACCCTTTGGTGAATAAGCGAAATCATTGATTTTACACGCTTTCGAATTCAAACGGCAAATCATTACATAATCTAAAGACAAAATTGATACATTATTCGATATAAATTGATATAAATCTGAGAAAACCGTGAGCAAAATTTACATGTACAATGAAAAAATAATAAATCAACATAAACATCCGTTTTAGAATCTACATGCAGATTTACGTACTCGCGGCTATCATTTCGCACGCAACGCGCTTACCTATCGCACGATTATCAGATTGATTCAGCAACGTCGTCGTCGAGACCATTGAAAATATTCTCTTTATACAGCACATGCTAACTATTATACTAATTTTCGTCATTGTTCAATGACGAAATGAAAATATATTGAAATTGCGAAGAAAGATTTATAGAGTAGCTCAGAAAATTACGAATTATGTTGTGATCAGGTCTTGAACCTGAAACCTGAAAGCTGAAACACACAAACAAGTTGGAAAAACAGAAAAATGATTGAGAACACGATTATTCTGAATTCAAGTGTTAGATGTGAACAACACGCGACAGAAAGAGAAAAAGAGAGAGAGAGAGTAATAATTATTCTGGAATTTAAGCCGACCCGCGTACTCGATATCTGGTACAAACGTACAAAGTGCACGATATTAAGCAATGGAAGGGGAGAAAAAATTAGCTGAAAAGAAAAGGAAATAAAAGAAAAAAATCAACCGACTGCGAAGGTAGTCAACTCCTCTCACTTGATGAATGATATCGGTGGTGGTAGTAGTGGCGACCACGATGGTGATGACTAGGTACCGATGGAGAACGTTCGGCTAACATTATTTAGAAAACCGTGAAGGCTGTTCGTTGTGCATAGATTTATCGAAAACGAGAGATAATAATTTTCCTTCCTTCCAAGTGTATAATGTATAATGTATATATACATTTAACGGTGTCATTGTTTTGCAATATATTTTCTACGCCGGTAAATTGACCGTAATTAATGATAAACGGTATATATCGAGGAATGAAAGGAACGGATAAAAAAAAGATTAATAGATTCTCATACGTAAAGATGTGATGTTGTTCTGCGATAATGCGTTTCATTTTTCGTGGAATAATCTCTACGAAGTAGAGGATTTATATAAAATATATTCCTCGCGTTCAAAATTGCGGTTTCAACATCTTTTAGATAAGTTTTAGATATCTTACGCAATGTCTATATCTAATCGGTATAGCTGAATAGTGTTTATATAAGTGAATTATATGTTACGGTTATGAACCTTTTGCTCTGATGCTCGATACTTTGACATTTTCAATGTATCAAGATATAAACTGTCAAATCAGTTTCTAAACCCAAGAAACCTAGGACAAGTCGTTTTTGTCGTTATCCTGTGCAGTTTCAGAATATATCCGGAAGAATCATCGTTTTAAGAATTCTTCTTGCGTTCTTGAGATCCGCCATTGATTTATATAACTTCTAATTCGATATGTTCACGAGGACAAAGTAGATACGACAAGTAGACGAGTAAGCGATTGCATAAGAAAATCGTACATTACCGCGTCCCTCCGAGAGGGCTGAGTCTCTGGACTAAATCTTTCAAGGATGATCCCTTCCATTGAGACTCGTTCTTTCATTATCGTTATAAAATCCCGTTGATGCAGTCGTTGGATCATTACGTTTGATCTTGTCACCTTGACAAGATCATTGCCACTGCAGCGAGATTTATGGTTGAAACGTTGTTGTAATGTGCAACAACGAAGCTGCGATCACCGCGGTAACGATGACTCCTCTCACGTTGGTGCATCGACCGTTCGGCGTGGCCAACATTTCAGTTTGATCTCTAAATATTATTATATATGTTACATAAAGTACAGTTATCAAAAACCGGATCCTATTCTTAATTCTCGCTTTTTCAATCTCCTACGTATCTTCCTTTCCTCGCGAAAATTAAATTTTTGTGTTTGGTTGGGAAGCTACTAATAATGATTTTCCAAAGTTTGAGAATCTTTTTTCCGAGAATCCATGGTTATACCTGACCCACCCTAGGAAAAGGGTAGGATGTTTCGTAACTACCTTAATCACTCGCAATGGAATGTGAAATCTCGACTGTCAGATTTATTTTTTCGTGGAGCATCTGATTCTTGAGTTCTTGGAATTCCGATGAAAAATATCAATAAAAAATGCTTTAGAACCGCTATTTCGTATTTCAACCATAAATCGAGGAAAATCTCTAATTTCTCAAATCGCCGTTTCCAAATACAGGAATCTTTATGAGTTTCAATAATAATTCATATCACTCTATACTAATTTATGCTGGAAGAGAAATGATGTGTATTTGTCACAGCACTTCCAGAATTTTTCAATATTCTCCGATTACTCGTATCAAAAATGAGGAAAGTAAGATTGGGTAAGATTCTCTCTGGGGTCACCGTACAACGGGATGATTCAGTGAAAGGCAAGGTAAGACTGGGTAAGACGAGATAGTTTTTAAACTTCAAAAGAGGAAATCTTGAATTGTAAATAAAGATAGCGAACACACGGAGAGAAAAATATCACTAAAGAATACAAGATTTGTTCTCCTTCTCTTAATAAACCCGTAACAGGTGATATAAATTTGTATACACTCCCCATACAGCAAAAGAGTCCCCACAAAGAGCTCCCGTTATGACAGTAATCATGAATTCATTATGAATACTTTGAATTCAAATTGAATTCTTGATGAACAACTTACTGTTCAGAAAGAATTCATGTTGTGAGTTCATGGAGAATTCTCCAGGCATTCAACATGTATTCGTTTTGAATTCATTGAATTCATATTGAATTCATTTTCACTGACATAACGGGGACTGTTCCGAGAACTCATTAAGGAGTCTTCAAGAATTCAAACGGGTTATTTTTGCTGTCTGGGTCACAGAAATGTTTGTTTATAGCAACCAAAATTTCCTTATTATGAGAACCCAGACAGCATTGAGATTTCTAAAAGAATCCCTAAAGAATTCTCGGGTGTTCGAAAGAATTCTTCAGGAGCACGAAAAGTAATCGGAAGAATTCTGATAGAATATATTCAGAACTCTGAAATGTCCAACCAATAGAGCATTCTTGGTGTTCTTTTTCCATCACATTAGAATTAATTATGAACTCACTAGAGAATTCTTTGAGAACATGAGAAGTATAAATAAAGAGCAAATTAAGACTTTTCAAGAAACTCGTTTCTTCAATAAAAGGAGTTATTTTGAATTTTAAATGTATCTGTTAATTGGACAGTCTCATAAATTGGATAATATAAAATTAGTTTACATTGGGTACATTGAAATCAATGAACAGGTTTATCCAAATATTCAAATGATTTTTTATTCGTTCGTTATTAAATATTTTTTCCTGTCTGCACATAAGAAGAATTTATATTTGACATTGGAATTTGGGAGAATTCAAAATTCAATGTCAAATATAAATTCAATTCAATTTCAAAATTATTCTTCGAAGAAGTGTAATTGCAATCTCTATAAAACTATTTTCGAAATATTAATATTTTGAATAACACAAATCTCTATAGAGAACATTCCAGTATCTCTCGGTATACCGATGAAATCACCCCTCGGGACGTTTTATTTGAGGTTTTTGAATATTTATTCATTTTTTCGTATCGATAACGATTATTTATTACAATTCTTCATAAAAGTATGAATGTTAGCGTGATAAAAGAACATGAATTACTTGAATCTTAGGGTGAAAGAAAGAAATAAGTTGGTTTAGCATGTAGGAACAGAAAAACATATGATCTCATTAGCGCCATCTACATTTCCAACGAATCCGCAAATAATTCTTTCGGATTGAATAGAGAACACCGCACGAGTCAATATCATTGAGCATTTGAGAGTTATTAAATCGCATTTTAAGAGTTGTTTTCGAACATTTTACAAACAAGAATTCTCTGAGAACCCCATACGTTCTAAATGAATTCTGAAAAAATTCAATGCTGAGAGTTCTTGAGAAGTTCATCCCGAAACATGAAGCTCCAGCGAACGTTCAAATTAGATCTTCATAGATCGAGCAGAAGGTCCATGAGAGCTCATTTTTAGATTCACAAACGTTTGACAAAGGTTCTACGAACGTTGAAATGTCCGCCTCGAAATACTTTTAGGAAACGTAGATGCAACCCAGCCAGCACAAAAGATCAATTTGAATTCTTGAAGACTTCTGCAGGATCTCTTGAACAGTCCCCGTTATGCGACTAATAATGAATTCAATATGAATTCAATGAATTCGAAATGGAAACGTATTGAATGCCCGAAGAATTCATTGCGGAATTCCGATATGAATTCTTTCTGAGCATTAAGTTGTTCATAAAGAGTTTATTTTGAATTCAAAGTATTCATAATGAATACATATTGATTAGCATAACGGGACTCCTTTGTGGGGACTCTTGTGCTGTATGGGAACGTTCATTGAAGGTTCATCGAAGGTTTAAAAAAGCTTCACAAAAATATCTATACTTATATTAATTCTCATTAATTTATGTTCATCATTTAATTGATTATTCATGTGAATTATCGGAAATTAATCTAAGTATAGATAATTTTGTGAAGTTTCATCAAACCTTCGATGAACCTTCAACGAACGTTCCATCTACGTTTCTTGAAGGCATTTCGAGGCGGACATTTCAACGTTCGTAGAACCTTTTTTAAACGTTTATGAATCTAAAAATTAGGTTTCATGAACCTTCGACCCGATCTATGCAGATCTAATTTGAACGTTTGCTGAAGCTTCATGTTCTCTTCGGGATGTTAAGAACTCATATGGCATTCTTTCGAAACTGTCTTGCTGTCTGGGAAAATTTGTTTCTCAATATAGGGACAATCCTAATTTTTCTTCTGTTGAGAAAAAAATGATCTCGCTTCAAGTAGAATTTGATAATCTTAGCGTTGGAATATTCCCTGGTAAAAACGCGGATAGATTCGGATGAAAATTTGCCGATGGATACAAAACAGGATTGAAACGAATAAAAGTGGATTGTATTTCTATCCGTTTCAATCCTATTTTTGTATCCATCTGCAAATTTTTATCCAAATCTATCCGCGTTTTCATCAGGGTTGAATGTTGGATTAGAAAAAATAGTCTTGAGATCACCATAAGCATTTTTCAAATGAGGCTTATAGATTCTTTTGATGCAATGGCATCTTTATTAAGGGTAATGAAATCTTTCTTATGGCCCAGTAAACGTTTTGTATCTTGTGATATCTTTGAGACACGTTTTAATATTCCTATAAAACACTTTTAGATGAGTTTGAGACCAATTCTTGTTTAAAACTCGTCTGGAAGACATCTAAAACCAAGATACCGCAAGGCACAAAATGTTCACAGGGTACAATAATGTATTTTTTTTCAAATAAAATATTGGTGTATTGCTTGGGACGGTATGTGACACACGGTACACTGGTTGGTAATTTTGTACTTTTTTTCAAAATATTCGACAAGACGACCCTACAATGTGTAATAAAGAAAAACCAACAGCCCACCGTTTTGAAGTTTATACTGACTATTTCACTTCACAACACGATACATTAGAATCAATGTTGAAAACTCTATGACTGACCAATTTGCTGTCAATCAAGAGAAGAGGAGCATATCGTTGAGCGTCACTTCTAAAAATATTCATGTAGTTTCAGCGTGAGAAAATTTTTCTTACCATAAGAAGCGATGGTTCACACAAGAAATAAAGATTCTTATGTTGAACAAAAGTCATGAATCATATTTTTTTCTATTGACAATCCATGATATGATTACTGTTTTAAAAAACCGTTTGTTGAATGAACACTATTTTGTTCCGAAGGAAAAAATTGATATCAAGAATAAAATGATGGTAACAATAAGAAATCACTTCTGTGAGTGTAATATGAATTCAATGGTGGAAAAGATCTGGTGGAAAAATATTGTGGAATTTAATGAAACAGTGGACAGTGTTTTTAACCAAAAACCATAAAATTCAACGAAGAAAATGAGACGATTCTAAATGTCTATCCATTGCTGTTCAAAATTCTCATCAATGTTCAGTTTTGTTGAAATCAGTTGAAAAATCAGTGACGTAGAACGAGTTTGTAGAAGAATCGATTCTTTCTTGTGGAAAAAGTATCTTATTTTTTATGGATTTCTATAGAATATCGATAAAAAATTTGATATATTCTATATAAAAACAAATCGATTCTTTTAAAAATAGTTGCGATGGGAATTTAGGAAACAATCGATTTTTCTTTCTGTACAAAATATATCCAGTTTTCATGGATTTGTGTGGAATTATCATAAAAATTTGATAAAATTTATATGAACAAAAATCGAATATTCCCGAAATTCCTACACGGAGAAAAATGCAGGTCGAAAATATAGTAATCTTCAATAAAAATTTGAGAATATTTCTTTAAACGTGAGAGTTTTTCTTAAATGCATAATAAAGACAAAACGGTCCACTTTTTTGTGGAATTTTATTCGAAAAATAGTGAAAAATTATCGGTATTCAATAAAGAATAGAGAAACATATGAACTTTTCAAAAGTCGCATACGAAATTTCACAAAGTGAATAGTAGGATATTGAAATTTTGTTACTATTTTTGTAAAATTTCACGCGCGACTTTTGGAAAGTTCATGTTTTTCGATTGTTTATTAAGTATTGATAATTTATCGGTGTTTTCGAATAAAATTCCACAAAAAAGTGGATCGTTTTGTCTTTATTATGCATTGAAGAAAAACTCTCAGATTTTAAGAAATCTTCTCAAATCTTTATTAAAGATCACTATATTTTCGACCTTCATTCATCTCCGTGTATCACTACAGCATCTGGCCATCTGATTTCAACAAATCTCATTAAAAATTAACAATATGACACAAAACATGTCATGATTTTTCAATTAATTTCTACTAAATTCCTTCAACAGTTTCACAATATTTCCACGGTTTTCATTAAAACTCGGTTTCTTTCAATCAAGTTCAATGTTTTCCAACAAAAAGAATGAAAAACGTTGCAGTGAGAGTCTGTAATTTCCAACGAGTTCATTCAACATAATTTCGATGAAATATGACGTTGAATCCAAATAACTTTCGCTGAAATCTCTGCAATCATTTTCAACAAACTTTTTCCACCGAGGTTTCTACATGAAACCACGAATGCTGTGGAAAAATTCATGAGTAAGATTCAAATTTGATAAATCGTTTACTAAAATTTGACTATTCGGTGTTCAAAATTGGAACCCTATAGTATTCGTAATAATCTTTCGTATTTTCATGTAAAAATTCATCATACAAACCTCCCTGTTTTTGTTTTATCGAAAAACAAAAACGCTGCTGATTGGCACACGGCTTCCTCGTTCTTGATCAATCAATTATGATGAAACTCATACCATACTTCAATTTTCATCACTTTTCAACCGATTCAGATGAGAATCAAAGAAGCATTCCAGACAGCACACAAATCTCTTGTGAGTTCGCAGAGAATTCAGACTAAAGAATACCTACGGAATTCATTTCCATGAATTCATGGAGTATTCTGAATGAACACATCAAAGAGTATCAAAAGAATTCTTGAAGAGTTCTTGAAATGCAAATAGAAAATGCATGAAGTATTCGTAAAAACTACCCGTTCTGATAGTGAATATGAATCTTTATGCACTGAGAACCCAATTTCTTAGATTGGAAGAAAATTTCTTTGCCCTCATTCTGGTGAATCTTGTTTTCAATGGGAAAAATAATTCATTTCAATAAAAAAATTTTTGATTGGATTGAAGTAATTTGTTTCAAATTTAAGAAGGAATGTATTTTTGTTCCAATTTGGAAATTCTTTGTTTCAGTTCGATGAAAACTTTTTCCTTCCAACTGAGGTTTTTTTGATTGAACAAAATATTTATTGGAACGAGGACAAAGAAAAATTTCTTCCAACCTAAAAGATTGGGCTCTCAGTGTGGAAGTTCAAAATGTAGTCCTGTTCTGCCCAAAAGAATTTATAACGAATACCATCCCGTGCAGCACCGGACATTTCTATACGTTGCCTCTACGTTGCCTCCGTGTGGAATCTCCGTTCATTCACGTTCTATCCACGTAGAGTCCACGGGGATGCGACGTGGAAGTCGGTGGATGTGCTGTCAGGGATGAACTTCGATCAACAAGAATTCAATCAGAGTCTTCCTGAATTTGTAAACGTCTTTGAATAAAAGTAATGTCCAAGATACAATTAGTAGTATATTTTTTCTTATAAATTGATTGAATAAGTGCGCGTACGAGATTTTGAGAGTGCTTAATAAAGTGAAGTGAATTACGCAATGTAACAATCAGTTAGTAATTCATTTCGGTGCAAGAAATATATAATATGTGAGAATAAATGACATATATGATTTCAAGGTTCAAGTTTGGTATACAACAAAATGATGCGACTCTAAAGAAGAGGAGTGTGTGAAAATTCATGAATTGTTCGTGGATAATGAAGTAAAGGATTTATTAACTCAAAATATGTGAATATTGACTGTAAAAATGCATTTATACAAACGATCCTTCATGTATGGAAGAATTCATCGATTGTATCGAGTGTGGAAACCCCCTTATAGAAAACGATGGAAAAAATTCTGTGATCTCTATCTTTTTCGATAGGAAATTTGTGAAAGACGTGATATTTGATTACAAAGTTTTATTGAATTATCAGAAAGTTCAGAATGCCTGTTTTGTGCACAAATACCATGGTATGATTTATTTATACTTAATGAATTCAGATGTAAATGCATTATGAATTCTTTTAAGCAGATCACACGTTCCTTCTGAACTTCTATATGTTTCCATTTCTAAATGGAAAAACTGTTTAATAGAATTTACCAACGAGGGCGGTAAAATACGGCACCATTAGAATTTCTGTCAATATTTACTAGAACTGTAGTCAAATCTACTACTGCGGTAGTAATTTTGACTGCGACCATCGTAGATTTTACTAGAACTCTTATAAATATTACGAGAAATTCTAATAGTGCTGTATTTTACTGAACGCGTTAGTAAATCTTATGAAACATTTTTTTCCGTCTACTGACATAACGGGCATACTTTTGGAATTATTTTTGGATTCAAATGAATGATTGTGCGTATTCTCAAAGAAATCTTTCAAAAAGCGTGGCATTCAAATGGTATTCTCTAAGAACTGTTTGAGAACTACCTGTGCTGTCTGGGTATATTACAGGCTCATCACTAGAATCTGTTACTTCTCAACAGATGAACAGAACAAAATAAACATAAAGCAAGTCATCCTCAAACCAACAAAGAGAAAACATGCCAATAAATATTCTAATGGAACGCGGATATACATACCAAAATATATGAAGATAATCTCGAGGAACGGAGGAAGGGTTTAGTGGGTAGAGACGGTCTTGCATAATGAAAAAACCGTCGAGTCCCGCACTCTGTGCGTCACTGCATTCCCCTCCTTTTTAAGGGAGGACATCAGGGTGATTGACCATTTTCAAGTGTGATTTTTTTTTTAGGAAGAAAAAATGTATAGAGGAAAAAGAACTGTTGGGCTGTATCAAACATATATTGGAGCATATAAAAAAATTTTGTATGAAAAAAACAAAAAAAAAGGCAGTGCACGAGCCGGTGTGACACAACTGGTTTTTACCAGAGCTTCTTTGCGGCACGCAGTAGAACTGTCGTATTCTCAATCTTAGACTAAAAAATGAAACGTTTTCGTTGAATATGTTAGTTTTGGCAGAGAAGTACAAGGGGGGATTAAAAAATTTAGAGACGAGTTTGAAAAAAGTGTCGATTTTTCGACTAAAAATTTCGGAATAAAAACTGACGTAGTTTTTACTATTCTCAATCAATCGGAAAAAGCTCAGGTACTTCTCTACTGAAACTAATATATTTGACGAAACTATTTCACTTTTTGTTCCAGGATCAAGTATACGATAGTTAAGCTACGTGCCGCGGAAAAACTCGGGCAAGAACTAGTCATGCTACAGCATTGCTCTTTTGTTGTTTTCTATTCATGTAAGGATTTTTTTATACACTTCAATACATGTCTAATATAGCTGCAAAATTTGTTTCTTTCTGTAACTTACCCCTTTCTCAAGGAAAACATGACTTCTGAAAAAGCTAGTTGCAATGACGGCGAAACGTCGGCAACCAACCGATACAAGGCGCGGCTCCACTCCGGAAGCTCAAAATTTATTGAATTTTGCAAGCCGCGGAAAACCGCACAGCGAATCTTCGTTCAAGCAACTATAATGCAGATTATTATGTACCGGTTTTTCACATTTTTCAACCGATTGGGATGAAACGTACCCATAAAACAAAAGTTGCTGTGCAACCATTGCTCTTATGTTGTTTCTTAAGTTTACGCGAAGTTGATGGGAATTTGCTACGCATGTGATTAAGAGTTTCATGAAACCGAGTGACTTCCCAGCAACACGACAACAACTCAACCCAAAATCCCAGATTCACAGCATATTGTTGCGCATTTGGCGACGCAACGTCCCTGCAAATTGCTTTAAACTAGTGTTGCCGCGATATTATCGTCGAAATTCAGAAATAATCGATTATCTTAATTTTGACAGGTTTTCGTGGAACTTTTAACGCGTAGATCTTCGACTGTGCACGAAATGAAACGGGATAATGGATCATCTTGGTCTTTTCAACAAAATGAATCAAAATATTCTTACATTATCGTAACGATAATTATCGATACATCGTAACGATAAATGGAAGCATATCTTGGTTTATTTTGTGTAAAAGTCTGGGATTATTCATTATTCCGTTTCATTATGGGCATAATCGAAGATTCGTGGATTATATCTTCCATAGGAACGTGTAAGAATTGAGATAATCGATTATTTCTCAATTATCGACGATAATATCGCGGCAACACTACTTTAAACTGTTGCTGAGTGTTTTCAACAATTTGCCGCATATTTGCTTAGCACTTTGCTGTTAGGGTATACAGGAACACTATGGGATCATAACTATGCCATAATATAAATTTCATCGCGGTTAGATAACAAGAAGTGAAGACATGACCGTTCATAAAATGACGAATTTCGATAAAATGTTTCCCTTCCCTTTCCCATATTCCTGTAAAAACCACGTTCAAACTTATTTAGGACCCGTATCAACACTACATTAAACTACATGGAAAGACCGGGTCTATTGATATTTAGAAAGAATTTATCAACGTTTAGAAGATTGACTGTCAATTTGGGGAAAAAGAGGATCGCTGAAAAATATTCATAGGGAGTCTACCAAAAATTCGTAGTCAAAGTATTAACAGTTAATAGTTTCATTGGTATTTTACACGGTTAAACTATCAATTAATAATACATTGACTACGAA
This sequence comes from Gonatopus flavifemur, assembly GCA_018340375.1. Classification (NCBI taxonomy): domain Eukaryota; kingdom Metazoa; phylum Arthropoda; class Insecta; order Hymenoptera; family Dryinidae; genus Gonatopus; species Gonatopus flavifemur. Next base: position 10,726,496 of record JAFFJZ010000006.1, read on the forward strand.
TTTTTAGTAGACACTACGAATATTTTTCAGCGATCCTCGTTTTCCCTAAATTGACAGTCATTTTTGTAAATGTTAATAGACCCGGTCTTTCTGTGTATGACGGAAATTTCATACCGGTCGGATGATAGGAAGTAGGGATTCCGATCTCGATTCGATTAAATCGAAAATCGATTTTTTCATGCACGATCTTCGATTTTTTGAATCGATTTTCATGTGTCTAGATCGATCCAAAGATCGAGGAAAAGTACTGAGATCGAGAATCGATTCTCTCATTTAATTACATAGAGATATTATGCACTGGATGGATTTGATCCGTTCCCTTTCACCTTCAATGAGTTGTGGAAAACTATGTCATAACTCACAAATTCTTGATGAAAATTGAATTTTAATCAACTGGCAATTTCAGTAATAATTTATGTTGATCCATGATGTGGTTAAACAAATTTTCAAGATCAAATCTCATACAGCACTTTGGATCTTCAGAATATCTTAAAAAACTATTCAGAAATGTTTGAGAAGTCTTATGAAACACGAAAAGATATTCTCAAGATTTTTCAAACAATTTCATACTTTTAGAATACATCTGAAGGATATCTTTTAGAAGATGTAGAACTTATCTTTTGGGATGATGTCTTTTAGACATCTTGTATAAATTTTTTAGAAGTACACGGAAAAAATAAGTAGTCCAAATTTTCGTTGACTGGTATGTCACTTTTGGACGGAGCATAAATTCGAGAAGAATTCGTACACTGGATTTGAATAATTCGTTGACCCTTTCCATTCTTCCGACGATAAAAACGAAAAGTGGATTCCATGATTGAAACAATGGACAAAGTCAACGAATTATTGAAATTCGGTGTACGAATTCTTCTCGAATTTGGGCTCCGTTCAAAAGTGACATACTAGTCAACGAAAATTTGGATGACTAATTTTTTCCATATAAGAACTCGTTTTAGATACTTTATAGATATCTCTTCATGTTGCATAAGACATCTTGAATTTGTCTTCAGATATCAGTTTATACTTGAAATACTGTGTGGGATATTATGATTACAATCGGAATTTATTTGGAGCCATTCTCAGATGGATGGAATGAGGAGGGAATATATTAAATTCACTCACTGACCTCACTACTGTACTAAAGGGAGGAGCCATGGACAAATTTTAATGTGATCAAAGTGTTTTGTGAAATATATCAATATTAATTCAATACTTATCATCATATTCTTATTTAACATGATGGAAAATTTGAAGAAATGATGATTCATTACAATTTGAACGGTTCATAATCTATTTGCAATTCAAAATATGAATATTTTCATCAGATTCAAAACACTCAACAATAAGCAGTTATCATGCTTATGTATAATATAAAGTAAAATTCAAACAACATTGAAAAGGTGTGAATTTTTATTTATTTCGAAATTATAAAACAACTCGTCTAACAAATCACTCTGGTGTTTTAAGTGGAAATTCTATAAATTCTATGATTATATTGATTAATTAACAGATATGAATATTCAATTTGCATATTGTAATTCATGTTGAGATTATAAAAACATTCTATATTCCGAAGATTGTATTAATTTATCAGCAAATATGATTACTGACGATAAAAATAATTGAAACTAATTATGAAGTTATTAATTTACCGAATAAGATGAAGTTTGCACAATAATTTATCAAGTTGATTTTGAGGAAGAATCGAAGATCGATTTTGCTTACATCGATCTTTGCGAGGCGATTCGAATCGATTCTCAAAATCGATCTTCTGGCTGGAGATCGGAAACCCTAATAGGAAGAAAAAATATCCGTATAATAACGGTATTTACAAAACTCTCAAGTTTCGTTTCGAAGCCTACTGCTTACTTTTTTCTCCCCTCACTTCCGATTCTCTTGAAATTCATATTCATCCTACAACTAAAAACCTAGTTAATTGAATATTTTCAAAGTTCCAGGGCATTCGGATGATACCTGCAAAATAAAAGGATTCACAAAATTTTCCAATTTTGTTTTGAATTTAAGTGCTAACCTTTTTTCCCCCTCACTTCCTATTTGCCTGAAATGTATGTCGTACAACTAACACCACCCCAGATAGAAAAGCATGCTCTGAATGTTTTGTAACATAACGTGCCGTAAACATACCATCATGAACTCCGCTCAGCTTGCAATGATGCATAGAATGTGAACATTATGTTTCAATTATGGTGCCATCACCTCGCTTTGCTACCAATAACAATGCTTTATGCGGAAACACCTTGGCGCCATGATGCGAACATTTCTTGGCGTGCATGTCACCATTATGATGGCATTATGGAGACATTTTTCTATCTGGGACGTTAATTGAGAACGCTCAAAGTTTGACGGCATTTGGATGATACGAACATGGAGAAGGCATGCTTTTAAAATATTCACAAATGAGGCGGATTGCAAAAACAAAAATTTCCACAATTTTCAACCGATTCGGATGTAACTCATTTGGGACTCATTTCATAACTAGAAAGTGATACACGGAGAAAAAAGGTCTGCTAAGAAGTACCATACTTTATAGTGTTTGAGCATCAGTCTTGTCCAGATCAAATTATTTACGTGCAAATACTTCTCAAAGTACCATACTGGTTTGGACTTTTCTAAAGAAATACACTACTTTTGTAGATATTTTCATGTAAATAATTTGATCTGGACAAGACTGATGCTCAAACGCTATAAAGCATGGTACTTCTTAGCAGACCTTTTTTCTCGGTGTATAAGTCTCATTGCAATCGAATAATAGAAAACGGATTAGCGAACTGAACGAAAACGTAGTTGACTCAATCTTTAATCCTTTATCCATATCGCGGTGCGTTACCCAAATTTGAAATTTCGAAGAATCATTTTTTCCCTGTCGGTGACACAAGCTGTTTCTTCAAAATTCAAAATTTGAGTGATAGATGAAGGATTGAAGATTGATTCAGTTCAGAGTGTTTTTGCCGAGAAAATGGTTATTCGGACGGTAGACTCGTGTGGCGGGTTGCATCAACGGGGATCACTGGCATCCCCTTAATCGGTAAACGTAACGTGTATACGCAAGTACACATCAAAGGATGTTTTACCAACACGACCGAGAGCTGTGTACTTTGAAATTTCACGTGAGAAAATGGCTTCATGTAATTGTTGTGAACTTGACAATAAAATATGGTGAATTATCTGTCGGAGTATTGTATTGAGTTTTGTACCTCTTTCAGAATATTGAAGACTGTGAGTGGAGATATTTTTCACTGAGAGAAAAGAGTTGTAAAATTGTATTGAGTCAAGAATGTATTGTTTTGAATACTGCCAAGAATATATTTTCTTGATTCAAGTACATTTTCATTTCAATTCAAAATCATTTGCTTCAATTGAGCAAATATTTGTTGAGTTAAAATGAAAATGTACTCGAATCAAGAAAATATCTTCTTGGCAGTATTCAAGGCACTACATTCTTGACTCAATACAATCTTTCCCTCGGTGTTGGGAGTGATTTGAGGAAGGATTAGAATTTCAATCATTGAAGTTTGATAAGTTTAGTTTTTTAAAGTTTCCATAAGTCAGGATTCTATGTTTTCAACGAAAAACCTGAAAAACCTTCTTATAAGTGGAAAAAATTTAGGGTTTTCTCTCGTGGAATTGAAATTTTAAAAGGAGCAGAGGAACAGTGGGTTCAAAAAGTTCGCGGAGATATGTTGCTGGAGTTTGAATCGTTTATAGAAACGAAATGAAAATTCAAACCCACAGAATCTGATGGATGATCGTTATTTAACTTTTCAAATTCAATCTTCAGAACGTAATACTTTTGAAAGCCATTGGAGAGTTCTTGAATTGTTCCCCAATACCATAACGAGACATTCAAAAATACGATCGAAATCCTTATCCTCAACCAAAATGAATTTTGGAGAATCGATGAAATGAATAGAGAAGAACTTCATTGATATTCAATTTACATAAAATTGGAACAAAATTCAAAAGGAATTAATACATTAAGGGGTTATACCCCTCTTACTCTCTAAAGAGAAAAGCTTTTTTCAATCATTTTTTTCAACATTCCTTTAGGATAGCCTTTCAGGAGTAAGAAAAACTTTTTTTATTGAAAATTTTTTGCAAAATGGCGGCTGTAGGATCGGATGTTATCATCCGGAGCTCTTAAAGATCTCCTAAATATGTGTAAGAGGTCAGATAAACCTTTCAAAAGGTTAACATAAAGATATCAGAATGTTATCAGATGCGTCGATTCCTGTGGAAAACAAGAGATTGCCAGAATGTTATCCAAACCAACTCTTTAAGAGGATTTTTTTCTAAGATCTCAGAAAAATGATACCATTAAGATATCAATATGACAACATTGACAGAGCTCTTTCAAAAGACCTCTTGAAGAGCTCTTCCTCTCATACCAGGTGTGTAAGTATGAAACCGGAATTTGCCCATAGGTGGCGCTAGATGTCGATGCAGTTACCGACACATCACGTCAGCGGTGTTTTGTTATTGTATTGACCCACACAGCACATCCACCGATGTCCACGTCGCATCTCCGTGGAGGCGAGGTAGAAGAAAGGGAGACGTGGATACAAGGTGGAAAGAACGGAGAAGCGACGTGGAGGCGACGGAGAAATGTCCACGTGCTGTACGGGGATATCTGACAAAAATTTCCAACTCCCAATAACACGAGTTTCATACAGTAGCATTAGTTTATTAGAGATGAACATGTCGAGTTTTGTGCCAACAAATTACGATTTGCGGACAGCACTACTTTTCTGTTTTCATCTGAAGAAAACCGCAGCCGAATCGCATCGAATGCTTGTGGAGGCGTTTGGTGAGCATGCTCTCGGTAAAACACAGTGTTTTGAGTGGTTCAAACGGTTCAAAAGTCGCGATTTTGACGTCAGGAACGAAGAACGTGGAAGACCACTGAAAAAGTTTGAAGACGCTGACCTGCAAGCCTTGTTGGACGAAGACGACGCTCAAACACAACAACAACTGGCAGATCGGTTAAAGGTGACCCGAGAAGCCATCTCCCTTCGGTTGAAAGCCATGGGAAGGATACAAAAGGTGGGGAAATGGATTCCACATGAACTCAACAGAAGACGGCAGGAAAACCGCAAAACATCATGCGAAATGCTGCTCGCCAGGTTCCAAAGAAAGTCATTTCTCCATCGAATTGTGACTGGCGATGAAAAGTGGATATATTTCGAGAATCCTAAGCGCCAAAAGTCATGGGTTACTCCGGGTGAACCATCAACATCGACGGCAAGACCAAACCGCTACGGACGAAAGACAATGCTGTGTGTTTGGTGGGATCAGAAGGGCGTAATCTACTACGAGCTGCTGAAACCTGAGGAAACTGTCAATACTCAACGCTACCGACAACAAATGATCGATTTGGATCGAGTTTCGCGTGAAAAACGACCAGAATACCAACAAAGACGACACAAGGTTATTTTGCTGCATGACAATGCACCAGCACACAAAGCAAAACAGGTCCAGGAAACGATAGAGTCGTTCCGTTGGGAGACTCTTCAGCACGCGCCTCGCTCACCGGACCTTGCCCCATCCGATTACTACTTGTTTGCATCGATGGGACACGCACTTGCTGAGCAGCGCTTTACTTCTTACGAAGATATACGAAAATGGCTCGATGACTGGTTTGCCTCAAAAGAGCAACAGTTCTTTTGGCGCGGAATCCACAAATTGCCAGAAAGATGGAAAAAATGTATAGATAGCGACGGACAATACTTTGAATAAGTTACTTTGTATCATATCATTACAATAAACGTGTTTTTTTCTGTACAAAAATTCCGGTTTCATACTTACACACCTGGTAAGTGTTCGCTGGGTGCTCAAAGAATCTCATTGAACCGATTGATTCTCATTGATTCCGATGCAGAAAACCGATTCAAACTGATTAAAAATTGATTCATAATGGGTTTGAATCAGTTTTCTGCCACGTCATCAATGAGAATCAATCGGTTCAATGAGATTCTTTAAGCAGGGTAGACAGTCATGTTGAATTTTAATGAATATTGTTCAGTTTTGGCACAATTTTTCATGAAAAATCAGCAAAACTCAATAAATATGAAGATTATTCATCGAAAGATTTCAATAAATATCAATATATCATCAATACTTAATTACCCTTAGGAAAATTTACGCCATTTTGACCAAAATGATTCATTCTTCCGCCAAGAAATTGGAGAAAAGATAAAGCGTTTTTCTCAGAATGAAGTAAAATTTTCCCAAGGGTGAAAGGTTATGGCGAATATTTTTGAAATCTACCCATGTAACACAGAATATTCTGAGAATATTCTCACAACATCCGTAAAACGTACTGTATCGAATATTCTTACAAAGAGCGTAGAAGCTTCGTAAATATTCATAGAAGATTCTTAGAACATTTGAATGGGACTGTTTCGAATATTCTAGGAACGTTCGTACAATATGCGTACAAAGTTTGTAGGGAGATTGATAAGCAGCGCATGCACAAGCATCTTAATGACATGAATTCAGTAATGGCGGATAATGTTGTTGACAGGCTACAGACCCTTGGATAATATATTATTTTAATTTGTATTTGGGGAATGAGAAATTGATAAATGTGCATTTTAATATCCCGAATATTTTGAGGGCGTCATGCGTGAAAAATAATCTTCAAAAGCGTAATAAAATTTGAAGAAATATCGTATATATTATGATTGCTTGTTGCGAATCATAAGTATCTGACTCATCCATGTGGATCCATGATATTGCTAAGAATCCATGATGACAGATGTTTATTGATTGAAAGAATATTGATTGTGAATTAGTTACATCCAGAAGTCATATTGGCAGAAATTTCTATTTTAACAGCATTTTTTTATAATATTCCCACAATATTCGTGGCATAATATTCTGAGAATATTTGAAACAGTCTCATTCAAACATTCTGAGAATGTGCGTAGAATATATTCGCACGTAATAAGAATCTCCTTAGAATATTCGAATATCCTCAACGTATATTCTTAGAACATCCTCAGAACGTGCTTGTGCTACCTGGGTATTGAACTTTTTTGTTGAATTATTTTGTTCAACTTTTCTGAAAAGTTGTGCCAAATCGGAACAAAATTCAACATCAACTTCAACAAAATTCAACAAAAGAATCATAATATTCAACGAATTTCAACGAAATTTTTCCACTAGGAAAAAAAGTTAGTAACTTACCGGTGCGAAGCGACGTATTCGACGAAGAACATATTGAACTTCTAAGCCTTATGTAGATGAATGTCAACTTGATGCGCCCTGTATAGGTTTAATAGAAACTTTATGATTTCATAAAAAGGATGTTATAATTCCCAGACAGCACAAATGATCATTTTGAATGCACAAAAACTTCTGAAAGAACTTCTTGACCGGCCCCCGTTATGACAGTAAAAATGAATTCAACCCAGATAACATGTAGGCTTGTCATAACCCTGTCACACTTGTCATTCGATTGTTTTTGGCTTGTTATTGACAACCTTGTCCGTGTAAGGTTGCTACAGCCCTGCTGCAAGGGTTTTGTAAGCTTGTACCCTTGTCGTGTGTCAACTAGGAGGCTTATATCAACCTTGTCACAAGCTTGCCTGACAACATTGCAGCAAGGTTAAATTGCTATCTGGGAATATAAACTCAATGAATTCTTGAATGCCTGAATAGTGCTTAATGAATTCGTGATATGAATTCTTTCTGAAGATTAAGTTATTCATCAAGAGTTCATTTTGAATTCAAATTATTCATAATGAATTCATATTTACTGTCATAACGGGAGCTCTTTGGGGGGGCTTTCCCGTACAACACATGACGTGTCAAGCTCATGGGAGGAACGTATTTTTGGGAACATAGGAACATGCCATACATGTGTGAGATCGTCCCATCCATATTCTAGGCACATTCATGCACATAGAAATGTCCGCCCAAATGACCTGAATTCAAGAATATGGGAGGCATGTTCTGTTGATCATCTCATACGCATCTAGTTTCCGTGTTACAAAAGAGGTTATGTATTTCTAAAAGACTTCTGTCAACATATTCAGGATGTCTTATGCAGCATCAGTATCATAATTCAATCATAATTCTTTCCAGAAGAAGAATTACTGTTAAATAGCTTTTCTCATGTTGTATGAGATATCTTTCAAAAGTGTTTTGGAATTGCTTAACCTATAAAGTTCTGTCGGCTCCTAATGACTGACGAAAAACACTACACGTCACTATAATTGAACTTTCATAAATATTAATTGTGGTTTTGTCTTATACATTTTCAACATTGTCACTAAAAATACGCGTCGAGCTACTGTAGACGAAATCTCAAAATTTCCTATTGCATGGTCATAGAGCTATATTTCGTAAGTGCACGCTGTATCTCCGTGATTTGGATAAAAATTAGGGTTACCAGATCGCCGGCGGCCGGAATGAGGACACCTCCCCTGCCATACCGTGCTTTTTATATATTATATATCTTTATTTTAAATATCTAATACAGCATAATGAGCATATAATATTTGACTTAGAAATCGAATTGAAAATTTTTATGGAAAATTCATAAAAATGAGGACACTGGCCGAAAAAAGAGGACACGACCTGCAACTGGTATAAATAAGGACATGTCCACTAAAATGAGGACGTCTGGTAACCCTAATAAAAATCCGATAAATTAATCTAAATGAGGCTGAGATAATTCCGTGCATTCGACACAACTTAAAAAAAAGTTTTGAGATAGTATACAAATTCATAAAGATTGATAAAGATCACCATTTCATTCCGACTCGCGTACACAAAACAATGAATTCATCGGTTATTTGCAAATGAGAGGTTATAGTTTACTGAGTTCATGAAAATCTTCCAGCCATGTGGATTGAATATAATTCTCACAATATTGCCACATGATGTGAAATGATATATGCCAAGAATATGTTGTTTAGAATATTCCGTTGTCCATGAAATTATGCATTTTTCACATGCCGAACATATGTTTTACACATCACGTGTTATACGGGTTTGTGCTGTATGGGATTATAGTGCTATGAAAAATTTTATTCTGTGATAAGTCGCCAAAGAAATTTTGTTCAAACCTATTCAATATGCATAAAGAAACTCTTACTCCATTTGTTAAAATTATATATTTTAGTCGTCCAGTGTAAAAACTGAAGAATACTTCAAATAACATATCGTTCAATAAGTCCCGAGACCAACCCAGAGATGGTGCTAGTAGTACTAAACTGGCCACGTTTCCCTAGAGTGCGAACCTTCATATGAAACGTGTAAAAATTTCACGTCGATCGGACCACAAACAGCAGAGTTATCGTGGTTAGAGTAAAGTAACTTTGTAATTTGTTTGAAAAATGGGAAAAAGCGAGTTTCGCGTGTTGATAAAACATTGTTTTTTAATGGGTTAAAACACCGTAGAGGCCTAGCAATGGCTTGAAAAACGTTACCCGAACTTCTCTCCATCCAAATCAACGATTTGTCGTTGGTATGCTGAGTTTAAACGTGGTCGTACGGACACGAACGATGCGGAACGTTCGGGTAGGCCATTGGAAGCCGTTACACTGGAAAATGTGAGTGAAGTGTTAAAAATCGCAAAGTAAAGGTCCGTGAGATTGCAGAAAGGACACAGATATCATCTGGAAGCGTATTTCCCAGCCAGCACAAATGATCAATTTGAATTTATAAAGACTCCGCAAAGACCTCTTGAACAGTCCCCGTTATGCGACTTACAATGAATTTAATGGATTCCAAATGAAAACATATTGAATGCCTGAAGAATTCATCATGGAGTTCTGATATGAGTTCTCTCTGAACATTCAGTTGTTCATTGAGAATTCAGTTTGAATCCAAAATAGTCATAATGAATGCATATTGATTAGCATAACGGGAGCTCTTTGTTGGAACTCTTGTGCTGTACACTGAGAGAAATAATTACTAATACTAAGAAAATATATTCTTGAATATTTTTAAGAATATATATCCTTGAATGCAGCTAATATGGTGATGAGCCAAGAGAAATTTTCTTGAACCAAGGAAATATTTTTTCAATTCAAGAAATCTATGCTTGGTTTCAGAAAAATTTTCTAGAATCAAGAGAAAATATTTTTGGAGAAACGAATTTCTTGGAACAAGGAAATATATTGTTGATGATAGGAATTATTTCTCTCTGTGTATGGGTTACAATCCTTCATGAAAAATTGAGCATGAAAAAGGTTTTTTCCAAGTGGGTGCCGCGATTGCTTTCAGTGGAACAAAAACAGCAACGAGTCAACGATTCAGAGATCTGTTTATCGCTATTTATTCGCAATAAAAAGGATTTCCTGCGTCGATACGTGGCCATGGATGAAACATGGATACATGATTTCACTCCGGAGTCAAATCGGCAATCATCTGAGTGGCGCATGGCTGACGAAAGCCGCCCAATGCAGCCAAAAACGCAGCAGTCTGCTGGCAAAGTCATGACGTCTGTTTTTTGGGATATTGCGTATACGCATGGCGTGATTTTCATTGACTACCTGGAAAAAGGTAAATCGATCAACAATGATTATTATATCGACTTGTTGGTACGTTTGAAGGAGGAGATCGCAGCAAAACGACCGCACATGAAGAAGAAAAAAATCCTTTTTCACCAAGACAATGCACCATGCCACAAGTCCATCATGAAAACAATGGCAAAATTCAACGAGTTGGGCTTCGATTGGCTTCCCCACCCCTCGTATTCGCCAGATTTAGCCCCCAGCGACTACTGGCTCTTTGCTGATTTCAAAAAAATGCTCCAGGGAAAAAAATTTGGCTCGAATGAGGAGGTCATTGCCGAAACTGAAGCCTATTTTGAAGCAAAGGATAAATTCTTCTATAAACATGGTATAAAAACGTTGGAAAGATTGCATCACTCTAAAAGGAGATTATATTAATGAATAAAAATGATTTTTGAAAAAAAAATGTTGTTTTCGTTGTTAGTCTTGGGACTTATTGAACGGCGTGTTAAATATGGTTTCTCAAGAATGTATACCTTTTATGATATATGAAATGACTTATTTTACAATTATTTTATATAATATGATTCAATATCCAATTGAAACTTCTTCCATGTTGAGGATTCTAATTGAGAATAACGATATACTATTTAAAATTTTAAGGTTGGCGGTTTTTTCGATGATTTTCTTGAAAGAGTATGGCGCCTTTTGGTGAATTTATGGACAGTAGGTGGCAAAACCATTAAAAAACCATCTGTTCATCCCAGTGAACTCTGGGTAACGGTGCAATTTCCTGGAATGCGCTGATTGGTCAATTCCCAGGAAGTTCCTAGTAAGTTACCAAAAATAAACCAATCAGCGAATTTCGGGATGTTGGTCTTTTGGAACATTTTCATTCCAGGACGTTGCACCGTTACCTGAACTCTATATTTTTGCGCAATATTCTGACCAAATCCTATTAAACCATTTTCAATAAGATTTAATCGGATGAGTGTATTTTTCCACTGTGATTCTGATTGATTCTTGCCAAATCTGATTGAATCTGGCACAATTCTCTGACCAAATCCCATTAAATTTCATTTTGTCAGATTCCATGGGTTCTATGAATTTTTCTAACCGGGGTTCTGAAAGAGTTCTTTTTCCAGAATTCATTTGAGACTCTTGTGGGCTGTCTGGATAGACACGTCGGAGTGAGTAAGCGCCCAGATAGCATCGTGTTTTCATGTATTATGTGTTTTTTAGTATTTAAAGGATTTAGAATATTTTTTTATATACACACTACATACATTAAATGAGAGAAGAGTTTTGTTGTTCAGCTCGGTTTTCCATTCGTCCACTCAAAAATGCCGCTCGACGTTGAAATCAAGCAAGAGAGAAAAGAACTCTGCTATTATTTCTTTCCTTGTCGCATAAACCTCAAGGTATAGTACTGATATACAGTAAATGCGTGTGTTCATCTGTCATGTTGTGCATATGCATGTATGCTGCAAGGAACGGGTGTTGGATGTAACGCGGTCTCAGATCAAAATCAAAACAAAGTTCATTCGAAACAAAATTCTAATTGTTTCGTTCATTGTTCGATGATATTTACATTTCACACTTGCCATCGAACTTAAGAAGTTCCAAGTTAGTTTTGTATTTTCTAGATTTCACAAGATAACCCTAAATTTCATAATACAAATAGAGGTTAATAATTATATTTGTTTTTTCTCTCAATTTCGATTTAAATGACATCACTTCTCTTGTTTTATTTTTCTTATTTTTTCTCTTATTTTCATTCTAAATTATATAAGCTTTTGTTCTTTCAAGTCATTTTGTGCGTCATTCACATGTCTAGCAACAAAACTTGTGTACATGTGCATGTAAATTTAAAAATTCATGGATCTTAATGAAGTATTATGTTCTTCAATTTCAGCACTAGCAACTTAAAATGTCTGAAATATTGAAGTTCAAGAAAGTTCGTTCTGCCACGGATCCCACTTTCTGGGCAAAATTTGCAGAATTGAAAATAGATAAATTCAAATTGGATGAAAAATCCAAAATACACATATGGGGTGCTTATTCATTTTGTTCCATAAGCGAGGGAAGAACTAATCCTCTGGTCCTAGACTACACGTCGTTCAACGAGTAAGTAATTTATATTTCTCAAATGAATCGTTTCGTATATGCGCAAAACTGGAGGCAGCATGCATTTTTGTTACATATTCCTGCTTTTGAAAAGAGAAATTTCGAGATTTTGCCATTGTACTGAGAGTTATCATGTCCTATTTCTCTGATTTATAAAATTGTCTCTCTTAATACGATATTTCAGACATGTGGGAACCTCCAACAATTCTTCCATCGTTTGCAACGGCTACATGGTGAACACCAACACTTACGAAGCATACAGACAAATAAATCCAGAAGAATTCATCAACAAAATGGGTAGAGAAGCATTGGATAGCATCAAAGATGGTTCAGCTGTACAAGAACCTTGGAAACTCTCGACCTTTCTTCTACTATCCTACTCTGATTTGAAGAAATATAAATTCTATTACTGGGTAGCTCATCCAACTCCCCTGACGTTACCTGAAATCTATTACGTAAACCCTCCGCAAATGATTATCAATGAACTCTCTGGAGCTCATATAGAGAAATTGAATGTCGATTTCATGGACTTGGATTGCAAATTGAAGAATTTTTTTTCCCTATTTATAAACGAAGACAACGAATTGAATTTGGCAAGCTTATCCGAAGGGATTGAACACATAAAATCACAATCGGTATAAACGTATGATTAAAGTATCAACGAATTTTCAAAAAAGCTAACAAAAACAATCTTTTTCAGCAAAAAACTTTGTATTTCGCATTTTATGACCCTTGTACGAACTCGGAACCCGGATGGCCTCTACGCAATCTTTTGTGCCTATTATTCTGGCACTGTCCCGAACACTTTTTCAACCAAAGCTTCAAAGTATTGTCGTTGCGAGGAAATAAAATAGAAAACAGTCTTGTATTCACATTGAAAACAAAAAGTTATGACAATTTCGAAACCCTCAGAGAATCTATTTTCTCTAGTCCTCTAGTGGGTTGGGAACCCAACGCCAATGGTAAAATGGGTCCAAGTATAGCTGAATTGTCGGATACTATAGATCCAGTTAAGTAAGTTTTCATGGCTTTCAACGTTAGAAGAATGATGAGAATTCTATAATAAATATAATATTGTTTTTTATTACTTGTAGTTTATCGGAGAAAGCGATAAATTTGAATTTAAAATTGATGAAATGGCGTTTGGTTCCAAATTTAGATCTACAAAAAATATGGAATCTTCGATGTCTTTTATTGGGTGCGGGTACTTTGGGTTGCTCCGTGGCAAGAGCACTCCTCGGTTGGGGGGTTAAAAATTTTACATTCGTCGATAGTTCGACTGTTTCTCACAGTAATACGGTGAGACAAAGTTTATACACCCACGACGATGCTGTTAGACGGCGTTACAAAGTCGATGCGGCGAGAGAAGCTTTACTTCGTATACATCCTAATCTGGTAAGTGATATTGTGGATTCTAAATCGTATTTTTTGAATTATTTGTCATTGAATTCAACTCTAGGTCGTCGAAGGGGTGGTTTTACAAATTCCAATGCCAGGACACGTCGTTGGTCAAAGCATGATGGAGACAACTGAAAATGCGGTTAAGAAATTGGAAGAACTCGTGGAGAATAGCGATGTTGTGTTTCTGTTGTTGGATTCGCGGGAAGCTAGATGGTTGCCCACTCTTTTATGCGCCGCGATGAATAAAATAGCGATAAACGCTGCTTTAGGGTTCGATTCCTATACCGTACAAAGGCACGGTACAAGAAATTCTCTGGAACTTCCTTCTCCGGATTTAACTGTTCAGAATCCTTCTGGACGAGACCTTGGGTGTTATTTCTGCAACGACGTCACGCAACCGGGAAATGTAAGTATGTTTTTAGATTTGATTTATCTATTTGCAATAACTTTGTTTGAAATTTTAGTCTCAAGTAGATCGAACGTTGGATCAACAGTGTACCGTTAGTAGACCAGGTTTATCACAAATCGCTTCTGGTCTTGCCGTAGAGCTGTTGGTTGCTATATTGCAACATCCTCAAGGGTGAGTAAGCGACGTGATTGTAGAATGTGATGTTACTTTCCATATCGAATAACATTTCTTCATTTTTATTATTTTACAGTATCGAAGCTCGAGCGTTGATGGATAATACGAGCAATGCAAAACATGGGAATAATCAGGAAGATTTAGAGGGTTTGTTGGGAGGAGTACCGCACACGATACGTGGGTCTCTTTGGAATTATCATACATATCTAACAGTCACTCATAGATTTTCCTCTTGTACGGCCTGTTCGATTCCTTTGATCAAGGAATACAAAAAACGTGGATTCTCTTTCATTTTGGATGCTTGTAACGTACCAAACTGTTTAGAGAAATTATCAGGTTTGGAAGAGATTTTAAAGAGACCTGATTTAGATGAGGTAAGTAATATGCTGATACGTGTATTGTCGATTATTAGAATATTACAAAGACTAATAATATTTCACAGCTGTGTTACGCGGTTGATAGTTCTAGCGAAGACGACGAAGGAAAGGCAGCGGTTTAAAATTTTTAATTATAAACGCAGGTAAATTATCAATTTTCTATTCGAAAGCATTTAAATCGTTGAAATCGTCGTTGCGCGGTACATAAATAAATATGTATACATTCATGCGTATTTACGTATTTGCAATCTCATCGAAAACACGAAACAAAAAACAGAGTTTATATATTTATTCTTAACATACTATTTAACGTATCTATAACAATTTTTATAGAATTATCAATGAAATGAATTGACTTGTATATGGGATAACGATACGTTGAGTGTACAAAACGATTGAATATGTTTCTGTTGTGGCAAAAAAGAAAAGACTTTGTCTCTCGTCCTAAATTTCAATCTGTTTTAATTTGAAATAGATTAAAACACAAGGTGCAAGTTGAAAGTTTTTGTATAATCGATGTTGACTTTTATTTTCAAATTAAAAAAACAGAAATGAAATTTAATAGAACGTATGAATGAAATAGCATAATCGAAGGGTTTCTACGTATTTATAAGATTCAAGATTTTAAGTACCATTCTTCTACCGAAAGAAGGATGCTTATTTTAACATCTTCATATTTTCATATAAAAAAAAAATACTCAGAAATGATGGTAGATGTAAATAATTGGATTTGCGTGAAAAGTTGGATATTATGTTTTATTTTGTATTTTTACAAATAATATTTATCTCACGAAAAGAAATATTTCGTGATTTATAGTTTGCTTAAATTGTTTGAAATACAAAGATAATGTTTTTTCTCCCAACCGATATAGAGCAATCCAAATATAGAACTAAGAAATATATGTAACTTAAGTCGAAAATAATTAGACTCTATGAATTACTTTATATCAATTTTAATCACAAGACGAACGTATATCAAAATATAGACAAAATAGAACTATTATTATATTTTCATGAAATAGTTTTTATGATAATGCAATTGTAATTATTTCAGGTTCTAGCAAGTTTTGTGATCATATTTTTCAATTTCAAGTTTCAGACGTTGAAGTTTTAATGTGCTATATGTTATATATATTTTCTCGAAAATATTATAAATCGCATCATGAATGGAATCACGAGTCATGGTTAAATCATGGAAAGTATTATTGCAAATATCTCGTGACTGTAATATTGTAAATATGAATTTTAATCATCAGTATGATCTTTGTATCAAATTTTTAGTGTTTTCCTTGTGTTCATTATTTGAAGTTAACTACTCGTCGAATGCCTTATTGACATCAATTTTTTTTAATATAACATATATGTTTATATGCATTGGAAGAATGATTTATGAATAATAAATGTATATTTATATTCAAATATATATAAGCGATATATTTATTCGAGATTGACGAAATTTGTTAATAATTGAAGGATCGTGGAAAGTTTATGATAATAGAGATTCGTTACAACTGAGTATTGATATAAGGACGAGTTGAGAAAATCAATTAAGCGCAAAACAGATCTAATTTCATTAGATGAGAACGAGAGTTCTATCTGTTCCTGATGGAATTTTTACTCGAGTCCTGACATGCGATGCATGGATGTAAATTGAGATATCGGTATATCGTTTGATCAATTTGATTCTCGTATTATTGGAATTTTGAAGAGCTGCTACAGGCTGCTACAGGAGAACAAATGAATTTATAGTTAATTCTCAAAATGTGGGTTTTGTCCGTAAACTCCACCGACTTGGTTTGAAATTTGAACTGGATTTAAATTCCAAATCAACCAATCGGAATTTAGGATTCAGGACTTGAACTTTAGTTAAATTTGGAAGTTAGTAGAAACTCTGTTCAAGATATATTTATTGTGCGTTTAGTATGCTGTATGTTTGTGATCGACTCAAATAAATGAGACCCTGGCTTTGTTTTCAACCAATTCTTTGAATTTCTCTTCCATTTTCACCCCTTAGAGTATTCTCAAATGCATCCAAGATCCATAAGTTACGTTCCTAAACGTTGTTCTAGTTTATCAACACGTATCGATCCTCTCTTTCCTCTTGAACAGAACAAAACAGGTGCCTCGATACTTTAAAACACGGGAGTATAAAATTTTCGAACATAACCTCAACTTCATGCTATTATTATCCCTATTTTCGTAGTACCTGTGTACGAAAATGGTGGGAGTAATTGGATTTAAAAAAAAACAAACAAAAATTCTCAAAACATTCGGAGTCCTGTATTCAAAATAAGTACAAATTCTTAGTAATGGAATGTTGTAAATGACGTAAAGTCGAGTGATCCGATAACTCGATTTGAACAGTGTCTTTTTCCGAAGAGGTCAGGAAAATCGAGAAGTTTATCATATCGCGCTCAACAATTTGATCACACGCCTACTTCAAAATCATCTACGTATACTGTGACATATCGTGTATTTACGTACCAACGAACTTTCGTTAATTAGAAATTTCAAGAAATGCGGTCGGACATATTGAATCGTGGTTGTTTCATCTCATTGCGGGAAAATGTAAATAAAGCATTAGGCAGCTGACTAATGTAGCTTTATTTGTTTTACCATCAGATCTGCAACATGTGTGTAACAGATATACGTTTTTCAATTGGCAATTCGATGTGTCGATAACCCAAAGGTTCGTTATTTTGTGTTTTTTTTCCTTTTTTTCTGAATAAAAAATTCAACTCGCAGTATACAAAGTAACAATTAACGATCGACTTTTGTTCAAGGCAATTATTGTTACCGATATGTGAAAGTGCGCAAAATTCCTACATGCAGAGTATGCACTAACACAATTTTTTACTTTACGTCAAAACAACCGATCACGGGATCATTGTTATTTGCGGAACAGTGTTTTACGTAAACATAAATACAAATCTTCTTATTATAATAAATGACAGTTTTATCAATGGAATAGATATAAATATATAGGGTAGAGTTCTCTTGTTCGATATTAACTATCAGCTTTGCTTTTAATCTTAGTTTCGAAGTATTAATTAGAATTATCTGCACATGTTTGAAAATATGTGAATTTCCATTTGGAAGAAGGAAGATAAAATGATAATTTAAATGGAAATGTTAGTTCTACGATGATATAGACTAAATAACTGTTCGATCAAACCATGTTTCATATATTATGTGTATTTTTTTTCCATCTTGAATGTTCACAGATGAACGTTCCACTTTATGGAGTTATCGGAGCTATTATAACACTCCTCGTAGTTCTCCTTGGCCTTGGAACGATCATCAAAATTCTTCTTTGTTTATTTGCCACGGTTTTAGGGTAATGATCGAATCGATGATATCGTAAGCAACGTTTTATACATTTTAATTTGTTATTTATTTGAGAAATTCAATTTTTTTCAGAATTTTGACCTGTGTATATAGAAGATACGCACCAAATCTCGACAATGAAATCAATGCGAGTAAAAAAGACTTGTATAAGGAGACTGAACAGTTTCAACGGGTAAGAAACGACATTTGTTATCTTTTTAGTTATAAATATGTATTTGTATATATTATAAATGTTCATGTACAGCTCATCTTGGAACTATCTCAAAATAAAAAGACTTATAGCATGGATAAGAGAGTAACGGGTAGTCGTATTATCGATGAATCTCTACAAGTAAGTATACCATTTTATCATTTTGATGTGAGAAATTTTGATCTGTGAATAACTAAACTTGTAAATCATTGTAGGAAATTCTAGATTTTGTTATAAGGGATTACATAGAACCATGGTACAATATAATTACAGACGACGAAGAATTCATTCATTCCGTACGCGATACAGCTCAAAAGATTGCCATCAATGTAGCAAATAGGTGAGTGGTGTGTGCGATAAATCATTCGTCGTAAGTACTGTAAAACCATTGAAGTGAAATAAACTGAAATATTTGGCAGAGTGAAAAATGTTGATTGGATACCATATTTAACGACAAGACTCGTCGATGATGCGGCATCTCACGTGAGACTCTATCGACAAGCCAGAGCAAGGATGAAACAAGTTCAGTCTAGTAAATTACAAAAAGGTAGTCCGAGTTCGAGTACGTCGGGTGGAACACCGAAAAAGACACCCACCCACAGGCGAAATAAAAGTGAAACTGATATATCGTGGTACTCGCAATCAAAATTTTACATTCCCAATTTGTCGTCTCTTAACGAACCGAGCTTAGAATCGAACGACGAAAAAGAAGAGGAATCTTTAGAAAAGATATTCTTCGATCTCGAGGTACAAATGGAAAACGATTTGATATGTAGAGATCTGGTATGCACAAATCATACTCAGGAACTTGAATTTTTGGGAGAAATATCGGAAATTCTTTTGTATTTGTTATTGCCTAAGGCAGATTTTGACTGTCTATCGGTGAGATTTATTTTAAGAGAATTATTGGTGAACGTTATAATCAGACCTTTATTGGATTTATTTTCCGATCCTGATTATATAAATCAAACATTTATATGGCTGGTAAGTAGAATTTTCATCTATAAACGAAGGATTAAAAAACAAAAGCATTCGAATGATATTTTATATTTTGTTTTCAGTGTACTAAAGAGCACGGATTACCGAGTGATGTGTTTTTAACTGTAATTAGAATAACGGATAGTTTAGAAGAATTGAAAGCGACAAAGAACGTAATTAACAAAGAAATTGCTCATTTACGCTCAAAGGATTCAGGCGGGGAGGACGATCTTTCGGTGAAACAACAACTGAACAGTTTACTTTACGTTAAGAAGATTTTAGAAACCAGAATTATAAGTATGCAAGAGGGTTTGGAAACGGAAACCGATGAAATTTGTGCGCAACCCGATTGGAGTAGACTGCTGGTTCCTGGCCAAAAATTAGTCAATTTACCGTTAGATGAGTTACTGAAAAATAATATCGCGCTTAGTTACTTCATAGATTATATGACCTCTATAAACGCGGAGACGTACCTGTTTTTTTATTTGAATATTTACGGTTGGAGAGTGTCAGCGGAACAGCAAATATCGGACATCGAATTGCAAAAGATTCACGCCACTCAGTCAACTTCCAACACGATCAACGTGAAACGTAAGAGCAATGATTTGGAAAGTTTGAAAGAGGCTGCTTTAAAAATTTATCAACAATATCTCGGGGATAAAGCGTCCCCTAAACTTCAATTGGACGACGTTCTGGTGAAGAATTTGTTAACTAAAATTAAATTGGAGACAGTTAAAGAGAATTGGTTCGACGATCTTCGTGCTTGTTGTTACGAAAAGTTACAAAACGAGGATAGATTTTTACCTGGTTTCAAACGATCACCCGCGTATATAAAACTACTCGCGGAATTGGATTTGTTGAAAGAACCGACTTCGGAGGACGATACCAAGTCTCTGGACAGTATAAGCGTGTCGAGTATCAACAACGAGCTCGATACTTTGGAGGAAACAACGTCGTCGTTGGATATCAAAGAATCCAAAGACACCGTCGACGAGGGTAAAATGAAATCCCAATCGTCGACGAATTTACCAAGTATGGTAGAATCTGATGGAAACAAAGGATTCGACGAAGTCGATACCGATCTTGCTACCGCGGAAAGTATTAATAAGTATAATCGAAAAACATCGATCGCGGAATTCGATCGACCAAACGATTCCAGGAATAACGTATTCGATGTAGAATCGCATTCCGAACGATTAATCAAAGTCGATGAAAAGAACTTCGATAAAACTGCGATCAAAAAATTACAACAGGGACGATTTGAAATTACCGCCAAAATTATCGAGACTGGAGTTGTTAACGATCATGGAAAAACTTACGGAATATACGCTGTTGCTGTTACCAAAATTTATGATTCCGGTTATCAAGAGAAATGGCATATTTATAGAAGATATTCGGATTTTTATGATCTGCATCAGAAGATCAAAGACAAGTATTATGATTTAGCGAAAATACCGTTTCCTGCCAAAAAAGCTTTCCATAATATGGAGAGAAGTGTGTTGGAAAGGAGAATGGTGATGTTGAATTCTTGGTTGTATCAGTTGACCAAGCCAACGATCGTGGATGGCCACATGGGTCTGCAAAATTTGTTGTTAGCTTTCTTAGAACAAGGGGATTACGATAAGGGAGTCACCGGTGGACAGATATTGAAAACGGTAACCCTGGTGAAAAGAATTTCTCTGAAAAAATCTGAAAATCCCTAAAGAATTCAGACTCTTGCTTTTTTTGACTTTTTTCAGAGATTTTCATAGAAATTATTCCACCAGAGAAAAAATGAGTGTATAAAATATGCTTCCAACCCGTTAAATTTTTCATTTCTCTATGAGATTCTGTGGAATATTTTAAACAAGGCCACAACTTTGCCAGATGTAACGATTCAGTGCTAAATTGATGGTGTTGAAGATGATCACATAAAATAATGTTGTTTTATTTTTATTTACAGATAGACACGTTGGTTAATCCTTTTAAAACTTCAATGAAAACTGTTACCCAAGCTGTTAAGACAATGCCGGATAATATGTTGAATACGGTAGATGGCGTCATGGATAATATAAGCAAATTCTTTGGCAATCAGAAAAAGAACAATATGTTCCAAGAGAATACCAAAGTGGGAGCAAGTCTAGACGCCGAGGTGGAATTTTATATAACGCAACAAGCTTTTTTCTTTCGATCAAAACAGATTTACCAAATATATTTTCAATTACAGACCGATGACAACATTCCGTTGAGAATAATGTTGCTGTTGATGGATGAAGTATTTGATTTGAAAGTTCGAAATCAATGGTTAAGACGGCGAATCGTAACGTTACTCAGACAAATCATTCGTACAATGTTTGGGGATATAGTGAACAGAAGAATAGTAGAATACGTATCTGTAATGACCAGTCCGGAAAAAGTTGCAGGATATTTACGTTCATTAAAGTAAGTAATGTCGATGATCAGCTTCGCTTAAGTTTCTTTCAATTTTTTCTTCTGTCACTTAGGAATAGTTTTTGGCCAAACGGAGTGAAAGCAACCAGCAAACCCCCTCGAGATTCAGAAATAAAGAATAGGACACGAGTGGCAGCCAAGGTCGCTTTACTCTCCTTCTTGTCGGATGAATTAAAACATATCATAGGTAGTGAAACAACAAGACGAGGGCTCTTAAGGGTATTCGAATTATTTCAACGACCTGTGCTTAATAGAAGACTGTTATATGTACTCTTCGAGGGAATTATAGAAACTTTATTTCCAGAGAATAATTTATTAACAATTTTTAGAAAATTATATTCGACCTCTCCAAGAGTTAAAAATAAAACTAAAGGAAAATCTTGATGGATATATTAAGGCGGAAGATCTTAGAGATTCATTCCGTGTCCGTTAAATAGATTTGTTAAGTTTTCACGATTGTTCAAAAAAGCGACGAGGAGGAGGGAAAGAGATAGATAAGATGATATCGAATGTTCGTCAAGCGGGGAGGTAGTGAACTAAGTATTTTAAAGAAGAAAAAAATGTGTATAATAATGTATTATTTATTTGATATACATTGAAGTGTCAAAAATTCTACAAACTCGGTCAGTGAATGAACACTGTGAAGAAAATTGTATAAATATTTCAAATAACTGGCACCAAAGTTTGTATCATAATTTGGTATATTTTCAACAGAGTTTGATCCACTAATCGAATCACTTTACTACTCATTCCCGAACGACCATTCGAATCATCGAATTCTCAATAGGGAACAAAACGAAAGTGTATGATATTCCTGAAATTTTGAATCTTATACAATGATAAGTGCTATGAATTAGTGGCCAAACAGTATAGTTTTCACATGGAAAACTTAATAAACACACATAATTATTACAATAAACCACATAATGTCTAATTAGGCCTACTTTAGGCTATTGTTTACATCTATTTCGGTATCAAGTGTATATCAATATATATACACACATATACGATGAATGGATGAGAATTAGAATTTAGAATTTGAATTTTTTGAATTCTTCATACATCACGATAATCCGTTATCCACGTCAACTACTGTACTCTCAGCATGTATATGATTTACCCATCATTTCAAGGGAAAAAACATTCCAAACGGGAGGAAATAATGTTTTTTTTTATATTTTATTATCAAAAAAATTCTTGGGCTAATTCTCGTGCACTCGATACAGTACACGAAACATGTAGATATCCAAACGAATTCATGATTTTTGTGAATTTCCGAATCATTCGCATTCAACTTATACACGGAAAGACCGAGTCTATTATTATAATATTTAGAAAGAATTTATCAACGTTTAGAAAAATGACTGTCAATTTAGGAAAAAAGAGAATCGCTGAAAAATATTCGTAGTGAGTCTACTAAAAATTCGTAATCAAAATATTAACAGTTGATAGTTTCATTGATATTTTTCACAGTGAAACTATCAATTGTTAATACATCGACTACGAATTTTTAGTAGGAGCAATACGAATATTTCCCAGCGATCCTCGTTTTCCCTAAATTGACACTCATTTTTCTAAATATTAATACACCCGGTCTTTAGTACGTTAGCTTCTAAGAAAAGAAAATGGAACATCCTTCAAAATTTATTTCGCAAATTCTAAAAACATTGACATCCTCTACATAAGTATTTCTGTCGTGATTCTTAGACGACGCGATAGAATCCTCAATCATTCCACTTGCATTTTTAAATGTACTTGATAGTAGATTAGATAATCTTTTTATAAATAAAATGGGTAAAAAATGGAAACATTGCATCGCATATATCAGTATCTGTAAAATAGAAAAAGAAAAGAAAAAAAGAATAAAACGTAACAAAACAATTGTTTTCTCTCTTGAACTCTGTTGTTTAGAAAAAAGAAAAATGTGATGTTATTAAAATTAATTTATACATACGCATGATCTTGAGTTGATTTCATTTATGTAAATGAATTTATCAAGGATATTATGTATCACTGGTGCCATCCGAATGTTAATTTTTGTATACTCAGTGAAGAAATCTCATTTGTTGGGTTCGTATTTTACAATGATTGTATGTAAGAAAGATACCTAGGAGTTAAGTTATTCACATGTTGAATCTAAAAACACTTATTTGTACAAAATTATTATTGATGAATGTTGTATGTCTGTATATAACGTTGTTTCTATGATGTTGGACGAAAAAAGGATAATACGTTTACTTAATAAAATCATTATTTATAAATTTGAATTTTTAATACATCTTGTAGAAAATGAGCAAGTTCGTCTCAAGTGGAGCCCCCATTTTTCACATTGGATAGTTAAAAATTAGCTGTGGTGGACTGATTTTTAGTTGTGACAACAAAAGTTATTGCCATAAGAGCTAAAATCTAGATTTTGTAGCACCTTTTTTCGCTATCCAAATATTAGATACACGAAATAACTACCATAGTGAATTATTCTTTTCCGTGCACTTGATTGTGAAATTTAAGTTTATATAATTTATCGTAGAGAAATCGCTATCTGCAATCGAACCCTGAAACAGTTTTCCATAATTTTCATTTGAACGGCATTTTCTTTTGTAATGAAAATTTTGAGGACTATACTTAAAAGACATGTATCACGAACTTGCCAGGGAAGAAATTATCGAAGGTGGGCAGAGGAGAAGGCTTCGGGGTGAACCCAAGCAAGACGGAACTCGTCTTGTCTACAAGAAGATATAAGATTTCCCGCTTCAAGCCACTGAGGATTGAAAAGGGTATTGGCCTTCTTAAGCCAGACGAATCCGCACAGCACAGATGTCACCGTAATATCTCCAGGATATTCTTACGATATTACAATGTCCCCAGAATGTGACTAAGACATTTGTACTATGCGGGAAGTATCTTGGCTTCGTTCTAAATTCGAAACTCTTCTGAAAAAGGAACGTCTAGAATAGGAAAGAATAGAATTCTTCAAGAACTCTTTTCGAACTAGTCATGTGATTAAATCTGAATCGGGATTCTGAACGTTTAATGGAAATGAATGGGTTCCTGTGACTACCCAGATAACACACGAATAATTCTTTTTCAAAAACAAGAATAGAATTCTTCAAGAACTCTTTTCGAACTAATGAATCCATAAAGAGCTCTGGAGGAGTTCAATGTTTGGGACATTAACGAGTTTTTTGAGAGTATTCGAACAATACTTTCAGCATTCTCAAAGAACTCGTCAGCGTCCCAAACATTGAACCCCTCCAGAGCTCTTTATGGATTCATTAGTTCGAAAAGAGTTCTTGAAAAATTCTATTCTTGCTTTTGAAAAAGAATTCTTCGTGTGTTATCTGGGTAGTTCCCCAAACCCAAAGGAACCCATTCATTCCCATTAAACGTTCAGAATCCCGATTCAGATCTAATCACATGACTCATATGAATCGGAATTCTGCACATTTAATAAGAATCAATGGGTTTTTTTAACCATGGTTAAGAATTTCAACGGGATGGTTATAAGAAATGGCTTTATTTGCTCTGTCTGCAGTTTTCGAAGACCCGCTAATGTAATAGAGGCTCAGTCTCTCCCTCGCGCTTTCAAGCGTTTAAAAGTGACTACAGTATTTGAATACTCGTAGAGCAGGAAGTACATTTTGATTTGGAAAGGTTGGTAAAAATTGGAAAAAGAAATTATAAACTGGAAAGTACTAATAAGTACCCTTTCGAATAGATTTGTATAAAGAAATGTGAAAATATTTTGATTTGTGATCAATATTATAATTATATTCGAAACAAAATTCACATGAAGTCCCTGGTGAAATTCCAGAAGGGAACGAAGCGGGTATCGAAACAAATGAAGAATGGAAATGTTTCAATTTTCTCCTAAATTACACTTAGAGGACTGTTTGTTACACTTTCGTCGCGGTTCGACGTTTCTTTTTCATCAGGGGTACACTATCTTTTCAACATAAAAACGAGATTGAGCACAAAATAAAATCAATGATAATAAATGATTACACTAAAATTAATAAAACAAAAGTTTGACACAATTTTCTGAAAAAAAACACTGTCATTTTAACCCTCAGCCTCCACACGCGTGCGAATTCGCCGAATTCGCCCCACCTACACTGTTAGAAAAATTCTTAAATTTAATACGAAATTCTTTATGAAATACCATATTTTCATATTGAATTCAATAATAGTTCTTAAATTTAATATTGATGATGAAATTTCAAAATTTCTTTGTGAAATGTAACAATTGTTTATTAAATTTCACAAATATATTATTACAATTAAGAACGAAATTATCAACATTGAGAAAAAAATTCCAAACATTAAGAATTATATTATTGAATTCAATATTTTATTATGAAATTTAATAAAATAATATTCTAATGAAGTTTCAGGCAGATTTTTCTAACAGTGTAAAATCCAATAACCAGTAACTTTTTACATAATACATTGCTTTCACATTGAATTTTGAGACAGAATACAATACATTAGCACTCGTTGTCTAGAAGATATCTTCAGAAATAATTAAGAACAATGTAAGAAGTCTTATGCAACATGAATAGACATCTTTTGGAAGTCTTAAACTATTCTTATTTCTAAAAGATATATTCACCCGTATGGAAATATTTCGCTGAAAAATGTCTGCAAAACTATGAAAAATCTCTGAAAAAAAATGAAAAAACTCTGAGAAACTCTGAGAATCTCTGAAATTTTGATGAGAAATCTAATATTTTTGGGACATTCTTTACAGACTTTTTTCAGACTTTTTTCAGAGTTTCTCAGAGTTTTTTTATACTTTTTCAGAGAAATAGTAACGAAATTGCACTCTGAAAAAACTCTGACAAAACTCTAATAAATTGTTGACATTTTTCTGATTATTGAAAAATCCTGAAATTCAATAAATACATTCATATGTCGCATTCAAATATCATGTGTGAAAAAGTGTTTGAAAATTTTTTAATTTGTTTCTAAAAGTCAGAAAAATGTTAGCAATTCATCAGAGTTTTGTCAGAGTTTTTTCAGAGTGCAATTTCGTTACTATTTCTCTGAAAAAGAATGAAAAAACTCTGAGAAACTCTGAAAAAAGTCTGAAAGAAGTCTGTAAAGAATGTCCCAAAAATATTAGATTTCTCATCAAAATTTCAGAGATTCTCAGAGTTTGTCAGAGTTTCTCAGAATTTTTTCATTTTTTTTCAGAGATTTTTCATAGTTTTACAGACATTTTTCAGCGAAATATTTCCATACGGGCAAGAACGTTTCCAGACACCTTTTAGCATTTTTTAAAAGACATCTTTCGGAAATTTCTAAAAGGTTTCTGAAAACGTTCTTGAAGCCAGTTTAAGGCTTCTAAAAGATGCCTATTTATGTTTCATAAGACTTCTTGCACTGTTCTTAATATTATTTCTGAAAATATCTTTTAGACAACGAGTGCTGTGTGGGTACCTTCTCTTTTACCTATTACCATCAATGGATTTCTTGGAAAATTTCACCCTGAATTCATGTAATTTTCACTTTCATCCTGATTTATTTTCACGAAATTACACAGGATGAGAATTGGAAAGCCAAATTCGCACTCGTGTGGAGGTAGTGGTTGCGTAAATGAGGTGTGAAAACTGAGGGTTAATTTGATATCATACACAGTAAACAATTTTGTGTTGGAAACGGTCCATACAAAATTCGTGTTGAAAATCAATACAGATTTTCAATGTCAACTTAACACTTTGGTGTGTTAATTTTACACATTCTTTGTGTCAATACTTAACACAAACTTTGTGTGGACCGTTTGGAACATATGCAAGTGTGTTAAGAAAACACCAAATTTCTCACTGTGCGGCGTGTCAGCGAATGATAGAACATGGGGTTTTCTTAGGTGATAATACGGGTTATTTCAGCTGGGTTTCATTGAAAAAACCAGAGTGAGTTTTTTTGAGTTGGGGAAAATCGTTGCAACCCTGTTAAATTCAGATCTATCTGGATCTCATCCGTTTCTCTAAGCAGGGATCAATTAATTGTTCATGCATTGCTCCATAACTGACAGGATTTATCTGTAATAATTGAAAGCAAATTCCATTCGTTCAGTTCAAAAAAACTGCCCCTGCAGAAATTTGCTCCACTCTGAGAACCGGACAGAAAATTGTTGGCAGATTTTTTCACGGTTTCTTTCCCAGGTAATCCAGATAAAAACTGACAAGCTTCGTACCCGATTTTGTCTGGGATTACCGAATTGGGATATCCTGTGAAAAATGACCGTAATTTTATGGGACGGTTTCGTTTAGAAATTAAAGACTGATATCCAGTCAGAACCGCCAATACTGACGATAGAATATAGCCAGGCGCAAGGCTGGGCGAGATACACTGAGAACCCAATGTTTTAGATTGAAAGAAAATTTCCTTTGCTCTCATTCTAATAAACATTTTTTTCAATGGAGAAATTCTTCATCAAATTGAAACAAAAAATTTTCAAATTGAAACAGAAATATATTCCTTCTTGAATTCGAACAATATAATTTCAATTCAATGAAAAATTCTCTCATTGGAACGAACTATCTTTTCCATTGAAAACAAGATTTATCACAATGAGGGCGAAGAAATTTTTTTTAAATCTAAGAAATCGGATTCTCAGTGTACGTAAAGGCGACAATGGTCTAAATAATTATACCCAAGTGTGTATTAACGGCGGACCCAATCTAAGTCCAGGGTGGGTGCCCATGCTGCCCAACGTGGGGCCAACCTTGAGATGATAACATCGTTCCCAGCTTGGCTGTATTGCGTTGCCCGTGGATTGGTAACGCCATGTGCCCGGCATGAACCCAGACTAGGCAATTAATACTCCCCTTTCCTTTTTTTTTGAAATTGGAAAATTTCTTTGAATTCTACTCCAGCGGGCATGAATTTCAGCCCCACTTTGGCCCAGTGTTGGCCAAAACTGGACCAAAATTCATACACGCTGAGGATTGTACACACATGCTCGAGATATAAATTCACCCCAATCTTGGCCTAACGCTGGTCCAAATTGGGGCCAAGTTCGAATGAGCCCGCACTAAGATTCATTATTTCCATTTTCTACCAACCATAATTGTATGGGAAAGCACAACAGGGCCAAGATTGAGCCAAGATGGGTCCCATCGTCATTTCCCAATACTGGGTTCAAGAGGACGAATCCAGCCTGGGGCCCATTGTCAATATAGGCAATACACTATGTGTCAACAAGACGACTATGTGTTACTGTAATCAAAGAGCTCCCATCATGCGATCAATAATGAGTTCAATATGAATTCAATGGATTCAAAATGAAGCCTTAACGAACAACTTAATATTAAGAAAGAACTCATATCGTGAATTCTTCGGGCATTCAATACACTGAGAGAAAAAAACAATAATTTTTATTCAAAATATGGATGAAAAATTATTATTTTTGTTTCCAAAACAGAGACATCGCAGACCAAGTCTGAAAATTACAGTCATAATAGGAGCAATCTGAATTCCTGACCGCAGAATTTATAATACGGGCACGGAGAGAAAAAATTCGCTGACGCAGCAAATCGAGGTATTATATATATGATAGCAAAATTTTTTGCTGACCTATCTAAAAATTTGTTATAACAGCAATCGTGTTAGCTACGACAGCAATTTTTTAGCTGTGGCAGCAAAAAATGTTTGCTCCGCCAGCAAATTTTCAGTATTATATACAGAATAGCAAACAAATTTTGCTGGGATAGCAAACATTTTTTGCTGCCACAGCTAAAAATTCGCTGTCACAGCCAAAAATTTGCTGCTCTCGCAAGAGGAACCCAGCAAAAGTAGATTTCGCTGCCACAGCGAATTCCTTTTTCTCCGTGGGATTTCTATTACACGGAAAGAAGAAAACAGCCCTGGTTACTGTCCATAACAGCAATCAGTTGAAAAACAAATGAAAACACGCTTGGATGATAGAGGTTAGCGCGATCACAGTGATGTGCACTGCAGTTAAATTCGTCAATGCTGCTCGGACATTAATGTTTACTGGGAGACGCAGTAATGAGCGGCGTGAATTTGATTTTTCATTATTTTTCAATGAATTACTGCGGTTCACAGTAACCATTGCTGTTTTCTTTTTTCCGTGTAGAAGAAGATCAACATTTTGCAATTGTAGATAGTAATTCTTATTCAATTGAGTCAACTTCAGAGGCTTGAGATTTTGAAATCGAACATTGTAATTTTTATTTCATTATAGGGATTTAAAAATAAATTATGAAAAAAATTGAACTTGTTGTAGCTATTCTACTGGAATCTGATTGATCGGAAATTCACATCAGCTTACAGCAACGCCTTAACACCTACTTAGTATACCATATTCATGGATTCAAAGTCTTACAAACTATACGTTTTTCAATTATACTATTGAATTAACCTGTATTATTGACGGAATTTTGACACCAACATTTCGTAGAAAATTTTGCTTCCCAGGAAGACACGAACTCTGATTTCACGCAAGTGATTGAAAGATAACACGCGAACCGCTGAGCCAATTCACGCTGTGAGCAGGGTTGGGTACGCATAATACGGTAGGTTTTATGCAAGGAATAATGTGCGCATAAAACTCATGCAGATAATGCAGATAACTAAAGGGGGTTTTCTGCATCATTTTTTTTTATGGTCGAGTTGGGTTATAATTTCAAAACTATGAATTGTTTACCATTTCAACCCCCATAAATATCCATTTCTTATATTCTGAATTTTGAATTTCAAGTCGGAATTAATTTTACAATGTTTTCTGCATTTTCTGCGTATTCTACATGTTTTATGCATAATCTGTGCATAGTGAACGCATATTACTTATCTCACGCGCACAGAACCCATCCCTGGCTGTGAGATTGGGGAGTTTTGGACGACACTTGAAGGCACTTAACGGCATTCACCACCTTCCCAAAAAGTTACTAGATTCCAAAATTGCCTCCCCAGTTTTCTCAGAAACGAACAAATAAAATGAAAAATAAAGAGTAGCTGCACTTCCTTTGATATGCTAAGAAGATGCACCTGCTCATTAAAATCGATTATATTCATTAATCGTTGAGAAAACTGGGGGGAGAGATCTAGTAACGTTGCCTCTGATGAATGCCCTTAAGCATCCAGAAGACGCGAGTCAAATGTTGCGCCAACTTTTTCCATAAGTTATGCATTTACGGGAAATTTCAACTGCATAACAATGAAATCCCCGATGAAGATCAGTCTCTAAATATAAGTTTTAGTCTTTTACTGATTCCTGCACGGAGAGTATTTTCATTTAATTCAAGAAAACTCCACAGTAATTTATAATGATGGCCAGTACAATATTCACTGAATAAGAAATTTTCCCGAAAATCCATGAATTTCTGAATTTCATCGCAGGAATTTTTACTGTGTGAATTGGAAATCGTACATACAATCTTCATGGGGAAACTATTTTACTGTGTGAGAATATAAATCTTCATGAAAATCAAAACTCGGTCTGGCGTTGATATGGAGCACAGTAAAAAATATTCTATTTTTCATGGAAAAGTAGTGAATTATTCTCTCCGTGTGGCGAGTATAAGAGAGGTTCAAAAGTAATAACCTCCAAATATCAAAATGTTTATAAATTTGTTTTCTAATACCTGCAGACCTAATTTGATATTTGAAGTTCAATGTTAGGGGTGCAAGTTCCTGAAATAACCACGTATTTCAAATTCGGATTCATCAAGTAATTATTACCCACTTCTTCTGATAAAGTACCCTCAACTATTTCTCAGAACAGAATATTTATAATAACCTCTGAGATGTAACATTTTCCAATACATTGAGCGCTTACAATATGTTATTATCACATGGAGAATCTTTAATTTAAGGGGTCTTTCTGGTTAAGATTTTTCAGAAGAATTTTGTTTTTCAAACATTTTTTTTCATAGAAAAAATTGAGATATCATTTTGAATATTCGTAGGTATGTTTCCCAGGTAGCACACGCACGTTCTAAGAATGTTCTGAGAATATACGTTGAGGATATTCGAATATTCTATGGAGATTCTTATTACGTGCAAATATATTCTACGCAAATTCTCAGAATGTTTGAATGGGACTGTTTCGAAGATTCTCAGAATATGATGCCACGGATATTGTGGGAATATTAGAAAAAAATGCTGTTAAAATAAGAATTCCCGTCAATATAAACTTCTGCGTGTCACCGAAAACTACTTCACAATCAATTTTTTTTATCATTAGATATCTGTAATCATGAATGGTTAGCGATATTATGAATTCACATAGATGGATGAGATACTTATGATCGCAACAGACAATCATAATATATACGGTGTTTCTCAATATTTCATTACACTTTTGAGGATTATTTTTCACACATGGCACTCTCAGAGAACATTTCTGATATTAAAATGCACCTCTCATAGATTTATTATTCACAAAACACAAATTGAAATAATATATTGTCCAAGGGTCTGTAGCCTGTCAACAACATTATCCGCCATTAATGAATTCATGGCATCATGATACTTGCGCACGCGCTGTTCATCAAACTTCCTACAAACTTTGTACGCATATTGTACGAACGTTCTTAGAATATTTGAAACAGTCTCATTTAAATGTTCTAAGAATCTTCTGAGAATATTTACGAATCTTCTACGCTCTTTGTGAGAATATTCGATCAAGTACATTTCACGGATGTCGTGAGAATATTCTCAGAATATTCTGTGTTACATGGGTTATTAGACCTTAAAAATTACAAACAAATGTTTCTCAGATTCGAACAAATTTTTTTTCCGTTATACTAATTTAAACAACAAAAAACACTAAAAAATGACGGTGGGAGTGATTTGGGACGACCGGATGATCTGAAAAAAACAAAAAAAATGGCAAATTATTCCTTGTTGAAATGGCTATCGCATAAACTAGAATCTTCTTGATTGATTAAAAATTGTTCGATTTGCATCCGATTTTCCAATTTGGAAAATCGATTTTTTCGAAAAATGGCCGCCATTCCGTTATGTTTTGATGGAAAAAAAATATCCTAGTTCATGCGATAGGCACTTCAACAAGAAATAATTTGCCATTTCTCGTTTTTTTTTTAGATCATCCGGTCGCCCCAAATCAGTGTTGCGATATTCCCCTATGTGGGAAATCGCAGCTCAGTCACGTGACTAGGTTTCGTACTAACACACGCGAGCATTCTTATGGGTGAGCGGTTCACCGATAAGAGTGCTCACATGTGTTGATGCAAAATGTAGTCACGTGACCAAGCTGCGATTTCCCACATTGGGGAATATCGCAATACTGCCCCAAATCACTCCCACCGTCATTTTTTAGTATTTTTTTGTGTAAATTAGTATAACGAGGAAAAAAATTTTATTGTAGTATTTAACGCTTCGTCAATATATACCTATAAATTATCAAAACGATATCTCAATGTTTTATATGAGAAAAAAATGTTTCTTGAAACTCTTAACCAGAAAGACCCCTTAATCAATCCTAAAAAGTATTTCGTGGCTGTATCTAAGTTTAAAAATTGTCCAATGAAGATATGATAATGAATTTTAAAAGAGGATTGATTCTTCCATTCTTGTCATATGTAGATCTCGCCGGTAACAAGTCGAAAACAATAAATTACGATTGAGCACCATGTGACGCATTAAACATTTTGTTGCGCTCATTTTGAATGGAATCTGTGATTCGACCAATCACGCGCGAGTTACTGAAAATCACAATCTATGTTAATGAATTGTGTTGAAAATACTGTGAATAATGAAACATCAGAAATTTGATCAAAAATTACAGTTTAAAAGTTCAAATTTCAAATATCCTTTATTTAACCCTTTGTGGCACAATGGCATTGTGTGATGCCACCTTTTATTGACCAGTTTTTTGCAATCATGAAGTAGTTTAAATTCGATTCAACCGTGGTTTTTTGTAATTTTATGATCATGTGATATGACAGAACGTAAATTAATGCACAAAGCTATGAATTCCCGTACAGCACAACCACCGATCCTCCACCTAGGACTTCGGTGGACTGGAGGTGGAGAATTGGTGGAGAAATGGGAGCCGTGGAAATAAGGGAGAAATAAGGGAGAGTCTCCATTGAGGCAACGGAGAAATGTCCGCCCCCTGTGTTTTCAATATAATTCTTATTGGTGCATTTACGTAACCAAATCTGAATGTATGAATTTACGGATTCAAGTTTTACTAGAAATACAAGGGGTGGACATTTCTCCGTCGCATCTCCGTTGCCTCAACGGAGACTCTCCCTTATTTCCACGGCTCCCATTTCTCCACCAATTCTCCACCTCCAGTCCACCGAAGTCCTAGGTGGAGGATCGGTGGTTGTGCTGTACGGTTTTGCTCGTTAATTTGTTTATAACAATAAGCAAACTAAAAAAAACGACCATTTTTTCGGAAAAAATTCATTATTGAAGACATGTCTGAGTATTTCGTTACGGGAATCACTATTTGAAGGTTTTTGGGGTCGCTGATCACGAATCTGACCTCAGATTTTGAAAATTCGAAATGGCCGATCCTATATGGCAGCTAAAAACTTGAAATATCACCGGACCCCTTTGAAAATCACCATACAGGGGGTTTTGGGGTCGCTGAATACGAATCTCACCTCAGATTTTGAAAATTCAAAATGGCGGATCCAAAAAGCTCACCTCAGATTTTGAGGATTCAAAATGGCGGACCCAAAATGGTGGCAGAAAAAATTGAAATATGACTGGATTCCATTGAAAATTATTTTACTGAGGTTTTCCAAAATGCGGATCACGAATTTGATCTTGGATTCTGAAAATTCGAAATGATGGATTCAAAGTGGCAGTCAAAGAATTACAATATTACCGCATTTCTCTAAGAATTGCAACATAGGATCTTACAGACTTGCTGGTCACGAATCTGAATTCAGATTCTCGTGAAAAAAGATTTAGAATCGTCAGACATTCAGCCCAATCAAACAAAAAGACATCTTTTAGATATCTAAAAGATATCTCGCAATTTTGGAAGATGTCTTGCAAAAAGGTCTCGAAGATGTCTTTTAGAAATCTAAAAGATGTCTTACGCGACTGATTTCGACAAGTTCAAGATATCTCAAAAAGGTCTTGCGGAAGATATGTTTTAGACGTATTCGATCAAGTCTTAAAAATGTCTTGAAGAATTCATAAAAATATCTTAGGGAAATCTCGAATCGTGCATAAAAAAAATTCTTCCCTCTTTTTCTTCTTCTTCTTCCTTTCTTTTCTTTTGATCCCCCTCTCGGTCCTACCAATTTCGCCTCATTTTGGATTCTTGGAGTTGCGAGATTCGAACCCGGACATTTCACGACGTACCTACGCTTCAATGACCTGAGCCATAGAGACAATTTCATGACCGTCCTTATAATCGTCAATATGACATAGTAAGATATAATGTCAGCGGTGTATATTTTCAGAGTAAAAGTGGTCTTTTGAACAAGGTGTTTATTACATATACAAATATAAGATAAGTTGATTGTGCTTAAAATTTGAACAGTTTAATGAATTTGGTGGAATATATTGGAGTACGTGATCCAGTGATCGTTCGTGTCTGATGAATATCATAGATACCTTTCAATTATTTCTTTCTCACTGTTATTGAAAAACAACTTATTAGTAAATGTGAATGAGAATTTGATAAAATCACCGTACACGAAGGCCGTACATAAAATTCAGCGTAAGAAGTTCGATAATTCGCAAAATATTGTGACTTGGAGATTCGTTACTTTTAGTGCTAGTACTGCAAGGTCACAGATTTGTACTTTTCACAGAATTTGTTAGTATTTAGATGGATTATTCAAGCTTTTAATTTATGAACGAATTCACCTTCTTCGCAATTTGATTGTGAACAAAGACATTTGAAGTGTTATCCATATGCACTCATAACCTCAAAACTGCTGATCTTAGAGATACATTTGGTAAAACATCTTAAACATATCTTTTGAAAGACATCTTCAAGATGTCTTTTTGATATTTCTTGTAGATGTCTTTCAAAAGATATCTTCAAGATATCTTGAAGATGTTCATGTTTATTGGGAGGGAGCTTGGTTACAACAAAAGACCCGCTCTCAGCCAAACCCGGATGTACGAACGAGGACGTGACGGTTGTCTTCTCCATTGCTTTTGTGTTTTTGTGCATTTTTTATTCTATTTATTTTTCAATTTTTAATGTTTTTTTGTTTTTTTTTTACTGTTGATTCTTTGCGATTTTCAATTGTTGTTTCTTATTGGAACTTTTCATATTACTCTATTTTTTCCATATAAATTTGAAGCAATTTACTTTTTATAGTTATATATTCTATGAGAATACTTCAGAAAATTCTCCCATGTTATTCTTTTCCTTTCTTCACGAATAATATATCAAGGAGCAATTCCTGTCTGATCGTGAACATAATGGTACGGTGCATGTGTTGCACATCCAACGAGTTCGTCTATTATTTGTTTTCGTACTGCAAAGTGCACATCGTCCTTGATTTTCAATGCAACTGAGTATGGGAACTCATTAAAAGTGCATTTTTTTCAACGGACACTTGTGGTTTTTGAGAACCGATAATTGAAGGCTGACGCTCCCTTCCTCTTTCAGTTGGAGTGGTACCAATCCATCGACCAAGAGCGGTGTAATCTTTTTCAACGTCACAGGATTACTGGTGTTTATTTTTGTAAATATGATGAATGAATTCACAATTGTCACATCAATGAAGTACCAAGATATTCTGTACATTGAAGAAAATGTGTGTTCACGGTAACTATCTGAAATATGGTTATGACATGTAGTGTTCTCATAGTCATAGTTATCCCATGTAGTGAGATTCAATGAAATCCGGCCATATTTGGAATTTTTGACCGCCACTTTGAGTCCATCCTTTTGAATTTTCAACATCTGAGTTCAGATTAGTAGTCAGCGATCTCAAAAACACCTATGTGGTGATTCTCAATGGAATCAGGTGAAATTTCAAGTTTTTGGCCGCCATTTTGGATCCGCCATTTCGAAATTTCAAAATCTGAGGTCGGATTCGTAATCAGCGATCCCGAAAATTTCTATATGGTGATTCTCAAACGGTTCCGGTGATATTTCAAGTTTTTGGCCGCCATTTTGAATTTCCAAAATCTGAGGTCGGATTCGTATTCAGCGACCCCAAAAACCTTCGGATACCAATTTCCACAAAAAACTGTTCATTTAAAAAATGTGTGCCGCAAAGGGTTAAAGAATGCTTGGAATCAATATAATATTTTGATTGGAATTAGTGATTTATTGGATTCATTTATATACTTTTCAATAAATATGAATATTCTAATCATAGATTGTAATTTATATAAACGATATTTACTATCTTCAAACATCGTATTTTGATTTCGTAGATTTTTGTTGGTGATTGTCTACTTTTTACAACGATATCCTCGTTATGTAAATAAAGATTGTAATTTTTATTCTTTTTTTCTCTCAGGGTACGTTTTCATTCTGAATTCATTGAATTCATTGTTAGTTGCATAACGGGGACTATTCAAGAGGTCTTTGAGAAGTCTTCACGAATTCAAATTGATCATCCGTGCTGGCTGGGAAGAACAAAAATTATTGTATATTCAACAACCCATACAGCACAAAAATCCCCGCAAAGAGCTCCTGTTATGACAGTAAACATGAATTCATTATGAATAGTTTGAATTCAATATGAACTCTTGATGAATAACTTAATCTTCAGAGAGAATTCATAAAGAACTATTCAGGCATTTAACATGTATGCATTTTGAATTCATTGAGTTCATATTCAATTCATTGTTACTGTCATAACGGGGACACTGTTCAAGAAGTTTTTTCAAAAGTTTTTGTGAATTCACAATGATCATTTGTGCTGTCTGGGAAGTCTCTTGTTGCTAATTCTACGAAACACATTTTTCTTCAGTTCAATTTTTGTGAGTAATCTATAAACGATTCTCATAAAATTTCCTGAATTTATTTAAAAACATCTTTTGGACTCCCCGTATGGAAATATTTCGCTGAAAAATGTCTGCAAAACTATGAAAAATCTCTGAAAAAAAATGAAAAAACTCTGAGAAACTCTGAGAATCTCTGAAATTTTGATGAGAAATCTAATATTTTTGGGACATTCTTTACAGACTTTTTTCAGAGTGTCTCAGAGTTTTTTCATACTTTTTCAGAGAAATAGTAACGAAATTGCACTCTGAAAAAACTCTGACAAAACTCTAATAAATTGTTGACATTTTTCTGATTATTAAAAAATCCTGAAATTCAATAAATACATTCATATGCCGTATTCAAATATCATGTGTGAAAAAGTGTTTGAAAATTTTTTAATTTTTTTCTAAAAGTCAGAAAAATGTTAGCAATCCATCACAGGTTTGTCAGAGTTTTTTCAGAGTGCAATTTCGTTACTATTTCTCTGAAAAAGAATGAGAAAACTCTGGGAAACTCTGAAAAAAGTCTGGAAAAAGTCTGTAAAGAATGTCTCAAAAATATTAGATTTCTCATCAAAATTTCAGAGATTCTCAGAATTTTTTTCATTTTTTTTCAGAGATTTTTCATAGTTTTACAGACATTTTTCAGCGAAATATTTCCATACGGGCCTCTTCAGATAACACACGAAATTCTCCAAAAGTTTGTGAAGAACTCGGCATTTGTAAAAGGCATTCTTCAAGAATTCTGAAGTAATCGACAAGTGTTCTTTTAAATTACGCCAAGAAATCGGTAATGTCTCATTAATAGAACTCTTGAGGAGCTCAGTTCATTAGTTGATAGGAGTCGTTGCGAACTCTTGGAATGAATGATTAAAGAACTCTCGCGGAACTCGTATGTTTATTATCTATCACAATCATTTAAAAACATTAGGTATATGTGGATAATTATTGAATGATTGATGCATCTCTTCTTCTACGTTCATCAAGTTTTGATTTATCCAACTTATTATTAAATTAATTGAACATATTGAAATTCAAACTCAAATTTCTAATCATTGGAATTTTTTTCCGGTATGAATGAATGCCACAATGTTTGGATTCTACACGAGTGGGAAACAAAATTTATATAATTAGTTTTTTTTCTCTCTCAATATCGCTAATTACATATTTCTTTATTTTATGAACTCGAACTAATTATCGTCACTTGATCATTTCTACTAAACGCTTCTTCACAATCATGGAAGCCTGCGAGGGACAGAGCTTCGTGAGAGTTCTAACATGCGGACATTCAAGAATCCTCCAAGTAATCTAAAAGTTTTATTTAAATCCTCTCATAGAACACCCAATGCATTTGTTACAGAGCTGTAAATTGATTCTTTTAGAATTCAAAGAATTCTTTGAAAATCCGTCAAGAGTTCGAAAAAATAATTCTTCCAGAATTAAGTTCCAGAACTCTTTTGAAACGACTCACAAATTATTGTGTTATCTGGGGATCTTCACGACCGCTCGTGATTTCTTTCATCATTACCTAGTTTGTTCCGATTGAAAAAAAGACAAGAAGAATTATCTTGAAAAATTTGAGAAACGAGGGATGCAGGTAACGATCGAAAGAAAGATATATATAAAACAAAAAATCTGGCATCGAGGAAAGGAGTTTATAAGCGGGGTTGAAGAATCGCTCGATCGCGTTTGGTCGCAAAGCGGCAGCAGCATCGGCAACAGCAGCAGCAGCACAGATGTAAAAGGGGGTTTTCACCCTGGCGCGCAACATCTCTGGCTCTCCTCTGTGTTTCATTTCGCATGGTACGAGGACATTTTGCCTCGGTTAAATGGAGAGGGAGAAAGAAGGGCTTCGAAGTAGAGGGGAACATTGTGCAAAAAGAAGAATTGGGTACCACCGCTGTATTCTCGTTCCTCGCGCGTAGTAAGAAAGTGCGTTTTTGAGAGGGGACGTTTGGGGGGCCCCCGGGCTTTCTGAACATGCTCTCGCGCTTCTCGCACGTACGTACATCCTACACGCTTAAACTCGTGTGTACGAACGTTCGTTGGTTCTACGAAAGAAAATCGATATGCATGATTCACGCACGTGAGCGAGAGAGAGAAAGAAAAAGAAAAGAGAGAGAGAGAGAGAGATTTTCGAAGGAAGGGAGAGACACAAACCGATGTAAGTAAGTAGGGGAGCCACTTCTCCCCTGTTTCAATGTACAAGGGGGACGAGAGAGGAATACACACGAATATAATATTATATGTGTATCGGATGAAGACGTATGCACGTACATGTTTGTGCATGTATATGTATACCAAAGAGAACAGGCAGCCAGCACATGCACGTAATTCTATACAACCGTACGAGGAGGGGTAAATATCCTACAATGCTACCCCCTCGGTCACTCGATCAGTCGTGTCCGAAGTTCCATACCGTTGTAAGCCCCGCGCGCTCGCAAAACACTTTCGAATTTAACTCGTATCGCCGGTTGTTCTGTAATACACAAGTTTATATTTATATATACATATTGTACATGCGTACGATCTGAGACTTACTTCTTACAAAACGACATGTCGAGTTCAGGAAATGATTTTTTCAAAAACGCGAGAAAGAAAGGGATATATAGATAAATGAAAAGGGGGAAGGGAGGAAAAAAAAGTAGAAGATTCAGGCCATTGAGAGAACCAAGGAATTCATTCAATGTTATCGGTGGTGGTAGTGGTGGTGGTGGTGGTGGTGGTTATAGTGGTGGTGGCGTCGTTGGTCCCATGCCGAATGTACCCGCGAACGAATTTCAAATCTTGTGGATCTTACCCGTGCGCGGGCGCTTTACGTTGTCCAACTAACTCATTGATATCGTGGTTGAAAGAAAAATGTGATCTTCTACGTCGAATTCAACGGTTCCGATTTGTGCTTTTTTCCATAATACCCGAAACGGTGATGCATCGTTCAATGTGTAATCTAATCCCCATCGAAGGAGGTAATCAATTTTTCAAATCAAGATTTGTTCGTTGGAACTCGAATCTTTGTGGATAAAATTACAACGGAACGCAGAACGAAACGATTCTTGAGTAAGAAATTTGTCAAATAGATTTTGTTTTATAATTACTCTGAAATATCGCGACATGTTCATTTGATCCACGAAAATTCACTACAGCGGGAAGTTTTGGTATCTGAACCGTGAATGGTTGTTGTTCTTCTTCCTTCTTTCAATGAATCCGTACGACGAAGAGAATCGAGCTTCTTCTCTTCGTATTGTACAATTAATGCTATTATATTCAGTTCGAAAGAATGGTGTTGGAATTGAATTGAGTTCAATTGAATTCATCGCAGTTTATCGATATCTTCGAAAGAATGGGGAAATTCAATCCCTCTTTTCAATTCAAAATAAATGCGGGGGCGATGAATGGTTGTTGCCGAAATTCAACAATTCATGAAGAAAATTGTTATCCGTGTGAAATAATTGTATAAAAATTGTATATGTTTGTATATAATTCCCTGATCATCCCTTCCTCAACCCCTCGGGGCAACGCAATGCGATGCTACGCCATGCGATGCAGTTTCCATTTTCACCCCATTACCACTCGTATGTTCCAAATATTTCATTCTTATCTCACGATACATATCCACTTTTCCAGACAAAATCAAAATTTGTAGAAAATATGAATAAGTACGATTCATAAAACTGTGGATGGGAGAATAATTCATGATTCGAAGTGGGTATAATGTGCTGAATACGCGAAAATAAAATCAAATTTCTCGAATTAGTGTGTTTTTTGTTTTATAACGTTTTATATATAAGATTCATGATTTATATAGAAATTACGGAGGTGTGAAAATGATTAGAATAATTGTTATTTCCGAAAT
Source organism: Gonatopus flavifemur (assembly GCA_018340375.1). Classification (NCBI taxonomy): domain Eukaryota; kingdom Metazoa; phylum Arthropoda; class Insecta; order Hymenoptera; family Dryinidae; genus Gonatopus; species Gonatopus flavifemur. The sequence goes on from JAFFJZ010000006.1 coordinate 10,768,182, forward strand.
TACTTCAACTTTTGCCTCAGATTATGCATTTATCTGTGGAGTACTATTTTATCTGATTGTTGATATAATAGTTTTTCATCCTTCCATTTCTGAATTAATTGTTATAACAATTTTTCTTTCCAATCTTTCTCTCACTCCAATGATCTCAACACTTCGATCTCAAACTCAACGGTATGTGACGATAGTTAGATACTCGTTGGGAATTTAGAATAGTTAACAACAAATTCCGACCGGGATTTTTATTGGTTTCATCGTAACTCAACTATCATTCCTTGTCGTGTGTATACATTTTATACAATGAAACACCAAGTCTTAATATCAAAATATTGCACATTGTTAGTTATTTAAAGACATATGAAGATGCTCATAATGAAAAAGAACTTTGTACAAATGAGATTGTTATATAGCAATCATGGAATATTCCTTCGTTCGAGTCATTTATATCAAGAAATAAAACCAGTACTCCATCAATGATTGCATTCCCTTAGAGGAAAGTTGGAACAGTTTTGAAAATCACAATTATTCTAATAATTTTCACATCTCTGTATATAAAAGTTATATGTGAAAGAAATTAGAATGATTAATGAAACCTGACATTGTTTTCGTGTTCAGCACTTCAAATCAGTTTCCAAACTTCAGGATGTCGAAAAAAAACTGTCATTTTGTTGTCCTGTGCTCTCAGAGGTTTTGTAGTTTATTTCAATTTTATGAAAAATTATCTGATTATTCGAAAATAATAAACTTCATAGTTTCGGCTATGTCATTTTTTTATCCTTCAGCCGGCAAAAATCAAGCGCATGTTAGAAACGTGCACTGAGAACCCAATTTCTTAGATTGGAAGAAAATTTCCTTTGCCCTCATTCTAATGAATCTTTTTTTCAATGGAAAAAGTTTTCATCGAATTGCAACAAAGAATTTTGAAATCGAAACAGAAATATATTGCTTCTTCAACTCGAAGAATATTATTTCGATTCAATGAAAAATTTTTTCCATTGGAAACAAGATTCATCAGAATAAGGGCGAAGAAATTTCCTTCGAGTCTAAGAAATCTGGTTCTCAGTGTAGACGTTTCAAAAATGTATCTCAAATGCAAACCCATGAAGTACAAAATATTTCAGGAACATTTTGATAATTTGCGACAAAGAAACCTCTCTATAAAGTTCTGATACACAGAAAAAAATACCTATGTAAAAATTACATAAAAAGTGAGGTAACGATTACAGTGTGGATCTCATGTAAAATTTACTGCACAGTCCTGTTGAATTTACATTGTTATCATAGTTACTTCACAGCAACACCACTCCCATTTACTTCGGTAACAGTGGAAATATAACATTGGTTCCAATGTGAATTTTACTCCAATTGCATTCATGCGAGCCATTATGTTAAATTAAGAATAACCAATGTAGAATTTACATGGGACTTTTTTCCGTGTAAGATTTACAGTACATCAAAACAATTTCCATCAAATGCTCTAGTCGGAGTATTTTAAATATTCATAGAATACTCATCAAACAATCTTACAATAATTACAATGTTTTTCCTATAGAATATTTAACGAAAATCCTGGCGGAAAAATGTCCAAGTCTTTTTTCAGCAAAACATAGTCAAATTAGACAAATGAGGAATAGAAACTTTGTCGAATTTGTATTGAATTTTATAAAATATCAATATCGTGACATATCTCGCACCTTTATTGTTAAAAAAAATCCGGAGAATCTAATGAAATGAAATTTAATGAGATTTGGTCGGAACATTGTACAAGATTCAATCGGAATCACATTGAAAAAATACATTCATCTGATTAAATCTTATCGACAAATGCTTGAATAGGATTCGGTCATTGTACAAGATTCAATGAGATGTGGCGAGAATCAGTGGATTCGTTTAACCAGGGATCCATATAGAATGAATTGAAAATTATTAATTGAACTTAATTGCAAGCAAATGGTGGTAGAAAATTTGATTTTTACATGAAATAAAATCATTCGCTTTGCTCCCCTCAAAATTACGATTTTTCAGAAAATTGTCCTGCGGGGGCTAAGATATTTAGTTATAATAACTAAAATTCAGCTGTTACAGTTGAAATTTTCTTTACGTGTGATTAATCTTCAAAGCGACATGCATGATTTGTTGTACTTTCATTCCTGTCAGGAAAGGCGCACCTTCAGAATATCCTGATTTTGTATAGAATATTCGAAACAATCCAGATTGCCAGAATATTCATGGGGAATATAGAAGTAAGTTCAAAATTATTTTTCGAATATATACCAATCAACAATTCTTATAAAATTACACACAATGTAAATTGAAAAAATTTGTAGAAAAATTTCAATCGAGTCAATCGAATTTTATGGATTTGGTTCACGACGATTTCCACAGGTCTCAACATTTGCACTCGAAGCAACCGTTTGAAGGTGCATGGCGAGCTTGATACACAGTCGAATTTGATGGAATATGGGATGCTCATCGAGTTGTTGATTTAAGGCTATATATTATTCCAAAATCACATGATTTTCTTGAATTTTATTCTCTTGAGAAGGAATTAAATTGAGAACTCGAGTTATTTGAACCTCATTAAATGGGTCTTGAAGTACATAAAACAAATTTTCTCAAGTCAAAGGGGTTGTATTTCGAAACTTAAAAGGCGTTTCTCAAATTTGGCTCTACGATATCTCAAAAACTACTGAATGGATCGCCTAGTGTCGCCGCGATCCGAGCTAATTCGAGTTTTGAGCATGAGCTTGGCTTGGCTCTTGTTTTTAACAAATCGGATCGAAGCTCGGATTGGCTCGAAGATCGTCGAGATAGTTCGAAGATCTCACGATTCTACTTCGTTCAAAACAAACGCGAATAAAAAATTCTTGCATTCAGGGGCTCCTTGGAATGGAGCATACAGTACAGGCCATAAGTTTGAATTAACCTAAAGACATTTAACATTTTGACATCTTCGCTGTTCGAAATTGATTTAATTCATATAAACTACATAAATAATAATCAAAAAATGTCTAAACAATATAAAACACAATAAACTTGTGTAAATAAAGTAAGTTGATTTCCTGAAACAAACACATCAACTGAAAAAATTGTTTTTCCTTCGAGTATATTCAAACTTTTGGCCTGTACTGTATTTCTGAAGCTCTTGAAGTTTAAGTAAAAAACAACGTTTTCTCAAAATTTGTATGACTCGGCAAATCAAATTTCATAAATTTTAGTTATAAAAACTCAATGAATGCATCTTCCAATAAATAAATAGATAAATATATCATTAAATCTATGATCAGAGGATCGGCGATGAATAAAGATCCACTTTATAAACATATTTTCTCAATATCGACTCTGCTACTAATTGAACATTAAACACAATATTGTTTTATACACCGATTCTGACAAATGAAATTTCATGAGATTCGATCAGAACCATTCCCAGTAAACATTTTTCCCCTCAACATTTGAAACATTCATTATGTTCTCTAAATGTTAACAGAAAGTTCTCTAATGCGTCGATTTCGGAAACCTTTTTGATGCCTTTCTCATGAGGCCTGGAAGTTATCAGAATGTGATCCAAGTCAACTTTCTGATAACTTCCAGACCTCATAAGAAAGGCATCAAAAAGATTTCCGAAATCGACGCATTAGAGAACTTTCTGCTAGCATTTAGAGAACATAATGAATGTTTCAAATGTTGAGGGGAAAAATGCTCACTGGGTTGTCCAAGATTCAATGAGATTTGACGAGAATCAATGGTTTTTCTTAACCAGGGTCCTTCGTCCGATAGGAAATTTTCTCAGTAACGATCTAGCTCGTCGATCTCATAGTTCTTCTGGCTTAGCTCGAAACTCGGATCGATTGAAATTATTGAGATCGGCTCGAAGATCACGGCAACACTATGAATCGCTATTTTTTTTATTTTGAAGCTGATTGGATTTATTGGAGGATGAACTTAAATGGAGATGACGTTTGCCTTTTTTTTCCTTTTCACAGTACTTTAAAGAGCGGAAAAAAAATGGAAAAACGCTATCAAAAGTTTGCACATCTGTCATTTTTTCAATTTTGGACTTTTCATTGGTTTTATTGGTACAGCCTCCAACAAATATAATATATTTCATAAAAATTTTTGGGATTTTTGATTTCTAATGATTTTTGTAAGTGCTATAGTGGCGCTCGATTGATCGATTGACTGTTTTTTGAGGTGGTTACGTTTCAACACGTATCAACAATTCCCATCGCATTATTTTTTACTGAAAAAAATTATTTTTTGTACTTAAACATAACAATTAACAAGTGTGAAAACTCCCGAGTTCTTTATTTACTTCCTTCCATGGAAAAAAATTCGAGAAAATTACCTTATTTTGGGCTCGCTAGATGAGAACCTCCCTTAAACTACACTCACAGAAAGGTGTTCTTCTGACAAAAATAAAATGTGATTTTGTCTTGTCGAAGAGATAAAATTCCTTTGATTCGAGCTATATTGCCAGAAACGAAGGAACAAGAGAGCCAAGACTGAAATAAATTGGTCATTCCAATTAACAGAAGTATTTGTTTGAATGTAGGCGGTTGAATCTGAAAATTTCTGATGGCATCACGTAATCCAAGTAAAATTTGCTAATGTTGAGAAAATTCTCGTAAGAATCCTGATGAAAAAAGTATCTGAAAATCTCTGAAAACTTTTCTCAATTTCACTGAGAAATTCTGAATCCCATCAAAACAACTGTGAAAATCTATGAAAAATTCTAAAAAATTCTTGCTCATTGGACACGTTTTTCCACTGAAAATTTCTCTGAATAATTTTATGAATGCCCTTCAATGAGAAACTCTGGGTTTGTCTGGAACTCTCTGAAAAATTATGAAACCCTCTGGAATTCTCAGGGGAAGTTTTTTCACCAGGAAGAAATTTGGACAAAAAAATCTATTCGATCACAATACCCCGTGAGGAAAATATCATATTTCCATGTCGAATTCAATCTAACGTTAATGATGGAATTTCAAAATTTCTTTCTGGAATGTAACAATTGTTTATACAATTTTCAACATTGAGGATTATATTATTGAACTGAATATTTGATTTTGAAATTTAATAAACTGTTCATGTAGAAAACTTCATGATATTCTTATGGAGTTCCAGGAAGATTTTTCCAACAGTGTGGTTTATTCACATGATTCTTCACTAATTTCTATACAGAGATGAAATTTGAGAAGATACCAGCGTACCAACCGAGTCAAAATTTTGTCTATACAAGTTTTCTCCGAATTGAACACAGGGAACTGTCTGAAATTTTCAGGGAATGATCTTTGATACTTTTTTCATTGCTGTACAGGCAGTGTCGGACTGGCTTGTATCCAGGCTCCCGGCTGGGAATCATTTCGGTCCCCCTGGAAGGGGCATACTGTTGGAAAAATCAAGATTTCATCATAATTCCTACAAAAAAAAAATTGAAAATTGAATGGGCCCCGAAATACCGGAGGATCCCCGGCGATCGCCGGGGAGCCAGTCCGACACCGTGTACAGAGCTCAAATTTCAAATTTCGAAAAAAAAACATCTTCACCGACTGAGGAGAGAACTTTTTTTTCAAATTTGAATATTTGGGATCTGTGCAGCAATTGATAAAGTATCAAAGATCATTCCCTGAAAATTTCAGACAGTTTCATAAGTCCAATTCGAAGGTACTCGGATGGTACGCTGGTATCCCCTTAAAAAAATCCACGATGATGTTTTTTCACTCCCCTGTTAATCAATTCTATATCAAACTCACTTCTGCCCTCAAGAGAATTTATTGTATCTTGGCCAAAGAACTTCATTTTTTCTCCACAAAATTGGAAAAAAATCAATGAACTTTTTCCTAAAGAAAAATTGGAATCTTTGGCTCAAGATCAATACACTTACAAAAAGGATTTCTTGAAATGAGAAAATTCGTTTTGATTTTAAGAGAAATTTTCTTGATTCAAGTAAAATTTTCTAGGCTTCAGAAAAAAATGAGTTTTGTCCCAGCGACAAGAAAAATTTTCTCATATTAAAATATCCTTTCTCTGAGTGTACTGTTTGGAATTTCACAATTTCTTTGGAATATTAGATAAATGATTAAAAAACCAACAAAATTCAAAGGAATAAAATCAACAATTTTACTTGAGGATGAATGTGGGATATCTCAAAAGATATCAGTGCATTGTATCTTCACATGAAACGTGTGTATGTAACGTGGATGAGTTCACAACGGTCGATTGGACTGCTTTTGAAGAAGTCCTACGTTGCTCGGCTATTGTAATTGAGAACAGTACGATATTCACGTACTAAATCTCAGCTACGCATTTCAATTCACGTATCCAACTATATCTGCATTTGTATTTCATTATTATTGATGAATTACATAAATTACATGGCGAGTTATATTTTCTAATTTTTACACAAATAAATAGTAATTGATCGATGGTTTCTCCTCAACGTTAAATATTTTCTATTTTATAAACAATTTGAAACCAAAATTTTTATGAAAAATCCGCCATTTTCTGAATTTAAATTCATATTTCACTCATGGAATTAAATGTAGACAATTGGAAAAATTGTGGACATTTGAATAATCGGTAGCGTCTTTTCACATTTTTTCGTTATCAAACGAAGAAAAAGAATTAGCTGGGATAGCGAAATTCAATTTTTCAGCTACTCCAGCGATTTTTCAGCTGGGGCAGCGAAACCTCTCCAGCAAAATTTGTTCAGCATTCTGTACATGATACTGAAAAATTAGCTGTTTTAGGTAATCATATTGCTCTCTCGGCAATCTAGTTAACTGCAGTTGCGAATTTTTAGCTAGGTGAACTAAAAGGTTCGCTATTTTGTACATAATATCTCGATTTGCTGCTTCAGGAAAATGTTTTTCTCTCCGTAAGAGTGCTTCAAAAAGAAACGACAAATATCATTCGTATTCAGGCCCAGGCTCGTTCTACTTTGAAATAATGAACCTACACTGTAAAAAGTCTGACTGAAAGTGGCTGCGTCTTACTTGAAAACTTGACTGAAATTCAGTCTTTTCCATTTGTTTTGGATGCATCTTAAAATGAGCCGATATTAAGGTTGGAAGTAAGTGTTACTTTGTACTGTGTACGCGAAGTTGCTCGGAATTTGCTACGCATGTGATTAAGAATTTCATGAAACCGAGCAGTTTCCCAGCAACACGACAACAACTTACGCCAAAATCCTGGATTCCCAGGGTATTGTTGCGCATTTGGCGACGCAACATCTCTGCGAATTACATACTTTAAGGGGTTATATACAGTTAAGGGGCGTGAAAAAAGCGATTTTTCAAGAATTTTTCCTGAAAGGACAGTTAAATTGATTATTGTAGAAATTTGTACACATAATGAGATAACTTTGACCTGTATTTTAATACTTTTTATTTGTAAAAATAATGATTTTGAGAGCTGTTATAGCTGATCTTCAGGAGCTCTTCTAAAAAAAAGCGCTTCGCGGTGACCACGATATCTCGGGACTGACTCTTTTAAAATGAAAAAACCAAATGGATTTCGTTAAAGTAACGCATAATCTAGTAATTAATCGAAAGAATAAGTAAAATAAAATTTTTTGACAAAATGGCGGTTTCTAAACAACAAAAAAATCGATTTTGCGCCAAAATTTTGGCTTTAAATTGTTCATAAAAATAAAAATATTCATCGGTGAGAAGAAACCTTCGATTAATTACTGAAAAATATAGTCAACAAGCTCGTGTTGAAATTTGAGACTGATCGGTCCAGCCGTTTTCGAGAAATCTTGGTCACCGACTTTGAAAACACAGTTTGGAGAAAAACGCATTCAAAGTTTCAAAAGCACTTGACATAGAGTAAAAAAATTTTACAAATATGCGTGTAACTTCCCTGGTAGAAATTTTCGCTAGTGAATAATGAGGCACTAGTGAGGAAAACTCACAAGGCACTCACTAGAATGTAACACTCCAACTAACTAGATTCCATTTATCAAAACTATTGAAACAGTCATCATTATCTAACGAGAAACTTATTAGGAACTAACATGACACTTGTGGGAATTTATAATTGATTCAGATATGTTCTTAGTTTGAACAAATTTGCTTCAACTCAGAGAATTTTTTCATTCTAGAATTTTGTTTCCTGGTAGTAAGATTGTTTTATTGCACCAAAAGAACACTGTCTGGAGAGGTTTCTATTTTCAGGACAAAGAGACATGTGTTCAATTTGATTAATTATTGTTTTTTAGTGTACATGCATGAAACATTTTTTTACCAGTCATCCAGAAAAATTAATTAATCCAAATATGAATCTAATGAATAATATTGATCTAATAAATAAAACTGCTTATTCATGATTTTAGTTAACCCATTAACGCCCCAGTGCCTCGATTTTGAATCAACTTTTCGACGCGATTATTTGTAATGTTATCGTCTTTGAAAAATTTCAGTTTTCATATATTTTGGCGTGAAATTTTATGCTCTTTCAGGATCCGTGGTCAAAATTATGATTAGACTTCTAGGAAAAAAGATATGGCCGATTTAAACTCAAAAAACGTGAAAATTGAAAAAAAAAATGTTCTTGATTTTTTTTCATAATCTTATCACCAATAATTTGTGCTCTAATTATGGACAAAGGTGGAAAAAATGCTTCAGGTTTCAGAGGAGATTTTTGTTATCGAAGTGAAATCGCTTTTTTTTACAAAATGGCGGCAATAACGTAAGAATTTCATGAAAAACATTACTTATTTTTTTTTCTCGAAAACTAGTTTTTATCAAAAAGTTTATGACAACCAAAGTGTCTTGGGATCAGTCAAGGAACGCTCACAAATTTTTGTAGAATTTTTTGAGACAATTTAGATTTTTTTGAAAATTCGGAAAATCTGATGTTTCAAAAACGTGTCAAAAATATTTGAAAAAATTATTGAGTATTCCTTGACTAATTATAAGACATTTTTGTTGTTTTGAATTTTTTGATTAAGTCCATAGTTTTCGAGCAAAAAAATAAGTAATGTTTTTCATGAAATTTTTACGTTATTGCCGCCATTTTGTAAAAAAAGCGATTTCACTTCGATAACAAAAATCTCCTCTGAAACCTGAAGCATTTTGTCCACCTTTGTCCATGATTAGAGCACAAATTATTGGCGATAACATTATGAAAAAAAATCAAGAACATTTTTTTTTCTTCCAATTTTCACGTTTTTTGAGTTTAAATCGGCTATATCTTTTTTCCCAGAAGTCTAATCATAATTTTGACCACGGATCCTGAAAGAGCATAAAATTTCACGCCAAACTATGTGAAAACTGAATTTTTTCAAAGACGATAACATTACAAATAATCGCGTCGAAAAGTTGACACAAAATCGAGGCGCTTGGGCGTTAATGGGTTAATAACGTATAAATCTAATCTCGGTAATTTTTGGATTAACCTTGCAAGAAATTCACAAGTTTTATCCAAACATCACTTTTTATTTTAATAAGTTTTTCCCTGCGAATAGCTCATGAGTCATGAGGAAGAACTTGTGATATTTCTACCAGGGTAATATCGGCTTATTTTAAGATGCAGCCAAAACTAGAAACAATAGAAAAGACTGAATTTCAGTCAAGTTTTCAAATAAGATGCAGCCACTTTCAGTCAGACTCTTTACAGTGTATTTGCTTAGCACTTCGCTGTTAGGGTAGCGGTTTCAATGCGATTCCTGCAACCTAAATTTACAATAGAACTCTGTCGGTTCTTATCGTATTCTGCACACGGGAAAAAAATTGCGACAAATTCTGAGACACAGACAACTTCTAATACACAGTAAAAAGTAAATTCCAACTGAAAGTGAGCAATGAAAAAGACTGAATTTGAGTCAATTTCATCTTACTTTGGAAATTAAGATGGAATTATATCTTAATTCCAAAGTAAGATGGAATTAACTGAAATTCAGTCTTTTTCATTGCTTACTTTCAGTTGGAATAGGTGCTACTTTTGGCTGCATTTTTAAGCTGATATTCGGGATTACTTCAAGTTTTACTTTTTACTGTGTACCATTCAAAACAAATTGTGGTAATTCCAACTGAATTGGAGTATATTTGCCATAAAGAACGGGAATTGCAGGGAATCATACTCCAAAATTGTCCCAAAATAGTCAGGTTCATGAACATTCCACATTACATTTAACGTACAAAAATATGAAATGACTATAGATTATGCTATATTTTGCAATTAATTCAAGGTAAAATGTGTATGAAACTAAATTCATGCACGTACTTGAAAAAAACTCCCAGCAAAAACATTGAAATTAATGCAAAAATTTCTGACAGTGTGTTCTAATTTCCACATAACAATTCATGTCTTGCGATATCTTTCAGATAAGTTCAAGATGTCTTGCGATATCTTTCAGATAAGTTCAAGATGTCTTGCGCAGCACATTGAGATGTCTTTTAGACCAAAGAGGAGTTCTATTCATATATATTAACATCTAAATGTGTTGCGCAAGACATCTTAGACTTATCGAAAAGACATCGCAAGACATGAATTGTTATGTGGGTTTCCATTTCAAATCGTGATAAATATGGCAAGTAATTGTTTGGCGTGTAGATTTTTGGAGACAACATACGATTTCATCGTGGAATTCAAAAACCGTTTGGAGAATAAATTCTACATAACATAAGCAATAATGAAATAAATCGATTTTTTGATTGAACTTGATGAGAACTTCCCTCTAAAACCGCCTCTGATGTCTCACACGATGTATGGTTTGAAATTTCGACCGTTTCATGTGTTTTTTTTTTTTTTTATTTGAAATCCAAGCTTTCTCATCCTCCAAGTTTGTACGCGTGTCCTTCTGACCGGAGACTCGAAGGGGGAAAAAAGACAACGACCCCCGCAGTTTATTTTTCGCAACGCTTTTTGTATACAAAAACGAACGTATGAGGCTATGCGTTTTCGTTCTCGAATATAAGAACCAGAACAGGAACAGAAAAACATGGAAACGGGAATATTATGAAAGTGTGAATCGAAAAGTGGATTTATGTGTGTCTGTGCGTACGAAGAATGGTGTGCCAACCAATGGACGAGGAATCGATGTGCACGATGTGCATGAAACAGGAAGGGTAACCGGAAACTTCTCGGTGGTTCCTTTCGACCATTCGATATCACAAAGACAAGGAGGGCAAATTATTTTCTTTTTTCTCCCTTTCACTTTTACTTCAGTTACACGAAGAAAAATGCAGATCGAGAATATTGTAATCTTTCATAGAAAATTTGAGAATATTTCTTAAAATCTGAGAGTAGTTCACACATCTGTTGAATTTTACTTGAAAAAGGACGGAAAATTATCAATCCTCGACAAATAGAAAAAAAAATATCAGCTTTTTCATAAATCGCACATGCGATTTTACAACGTGAATAATAAAATTTAGAAATTTTGATACTCACTTCGTAAAATTTCATGCGCGACTTTTGGAAAATTCATACTCCTTATCGTTTGTCGAATATTGATAATTTTTCATTCCTCTCCAAGTATTTTTATCTTTATTACGAATTTAATAAATATTCTCTGATTTTCCATCAAAGATTATCACACTGAGAAAACAAATATCTTGAAAAATACCATAATTTATGGATTTTTGGCGTTGGTCTGACCCGAGTTAAAATATTTACGTGAACGAACCTCTAGAAGTCCCATAATTTCTTGAACTTTTATAAAGAAGTATGATACCTTCCTCGTAAAAGTCCCAACTATTCCGGTACTTTTAGAGGTATCTTCACGTAAATATTTTCCATCCATAAATTATGGTATTTTCCAAGATACCTTTTTTTCCGTGTATAATTTAATGAGAAAGAATCATTATAAAATAGTAAAAAGAAACCGTCTGGGGACTGACGATTTTGCTCTCATTATTGATGATCATTCGATATTTGTAACGTTCATGCGATGCAAACCTTGTCACGTTATTTATAAATATTATGTTTTCCAAAGTAGAGGGTGTGTAAATTTGTCGCAATGTCGGGAACATTATTTTCCTTCCGTTCTTTCGAACAGGCGTGTATAGGTGAGAAAGAGAGGGAGTTTCATTCAACCAAAGAAATCGATAAATCCCTCAACCATTAACCCATTAAAATCCCCTCAATATTATAAATATGATATACATGCGACTATTGAATGAAAAAACTCTCTAATATTCATCAACCACGAATGAAGCGTTCCTTCTTTCTACGCCGTTTACGAAAGGGAAATTGGTGTACGAGGGTGGTCTTGTTATCGGATTGTTTCGCTATCGACGAAGTTTACGTATTTTCGATGGGATTGCATCTCTTACATAACACTCTTTGTCTCAAGAACCTCAACTTGACTTATCTCACAATGTTGCTGAAGTTTGAATCGTTTATTGGAACGAATTAGTGCTGTTAGAGACCTAAAATCTTGCAGTACATTCTTTAAACAATGTTTTCAGTTCCAAAGAGTCGGTTTGGAGTAAAAAATAACAATTTTTCATCAGATTTTATGAGCTTAGACTTTAGATTCGTTTCTGTAAACGATTCAAACTTCAATAACATATCTTAAACCTTATCTTTTATAAACCCAAAGTACGCTCCGTATGTTCGACACATATTAGGAACCTTCATGGTATATTTAGATCATTTGACAGTTTTATCTGATGCTAATAAAAATCTTTTGAAATATAGATACGAATGGCCGGGCTTTTATCAATTTTTTTCGAATAAACTACGTAAAAATACATACATTAATTCAAAAAATCTATCTGTACTACATTTATTGAGACGCGTAAGAAGTGCTTATTGGATATAGACCCCGTATGAGTTTATACTGGGTATCAAAACTTAGGATGTCCTAACCTTAGCCACTAAGGGGCCTAGTCGGGTTGCTGATATTCAGCCTGACTTCTCTAAGTCAGGGACACCCATATAAAGCCCATATGGGGCCACGCTGCATTACGAATTTTTCCCCCGGTTTTAAAAATCTAGGCACACCAACTACAGCCTGCATAGGGCCTTGCCCTTATATTAATTCCTTTTTTTGAAAATAAACCTACTTGAAAAAGCAAATTTACCGAAATCGTATTGGTAATTTCGACTTTTTGCGGTGTATGCCCCCAAAAAAATATTTCATCCATGATTACTGTGTTTACACTATCGGTGAACAATGTCAAAACGTCGGGAAAGACATCACTGTAACATATGGTTAATTCCAAGACTGGATGAGGGTGTTCTGTTTTTTGATACAGTCCGATAATGTATGAACAAAGTAATGTTGGATGGAGTATCCGAATAGAGATTGGAACCGGGTCATTCCAGGCCCTGTCTGGACTCAAGTCGAAGTGGTCTGGGTACAGATAGGACCTTGGATAGCCCAATTTTCAATCGAGGAAATTTTCTCCTTGCAATATTCATTCAATTTGATGATATTCACAACAATTTATTACCCTTTTAAAGGTCTTAGTCTCATCGCCTACATTAGCTTCATCATGGGTGTCCTACATAGGCCCAAGTTGGGAATACTATTCAGGTCCTGAAGATAAGTGCGTGACAATCCTGTCTAGGCCCTATAAGGGTATCCAAAACAGGGCCTGAAATAAAACGAGGACGCCTACCCGACTGGAAATTGTCATCAGGTTAACCCAACATATGATGAGGACCTGACAAGGTCATCCGAAATAAGGAATACCCGTTACGGTCCTGATCGGGATTAGGTGTGGATGACTTACGTATGGATGACCTCATTTGGTCCTAGTCAGGATTTCCTCAAATTATCCTGAAAAGGTCGAAGTAGGTTTTCCTCGCTGTATCCGCATCAGGACCTCGTTCGGTCATCCTAAGATCATGGACATAGTTTGATAAACTGAATACAAGAATGTACAGACTTGATTTCAGATTGTACACTCTTTGATTAAACAAATTTTCCTTCAATAAGAAAAACATGTTTGAACGATTTTCAACTGTGCCTGTTTTTAAATTCAATCCCTTCATTCCGAACACATTACCTACTTCTGAAAACTGTTGAACAATTTGTTCAATCTATTCTCAATGTGAATTGAAAACTAACTATTTGGGTTTTAATTAGGCGGAACTTATGAAAATTTCACAAGATTTTCCACGTTATGCATACAGCGAAAAAAACTTAGCAAACGTTCAACCATCACCAGCGAAATAAGTATTTCATTTAACTTATCACAATTCTCATAAGGTTGATTTATTGACTATTCAGCATCATTTTTCTTTCCTACACATCACATCATCTGAGTATTATTCAAAGAGTATATATGAACTGAATGAATATGTGTTTCGTCATAATCAAATATAAGTTTCGAACAAGTACTCTTCTTTCGTTATTTCTTGATTAATACGCATAAAAAAATCTGTTATTGAGTGCAAAATGAATTATTGAATCAGTTATCACTGCTGTAATATGTAAAAAATCATAAGTTGCTGATGTGGTGACAATTAATTCTATTCAAATATACGATAATATCAACAACGACAATATCTATATCAATATTAATTCACATCAGTATTTCTCGGAAAAAACTCAGAAATCCCAATCATTTTATAATAATAAAGGTCATGAAGAACTCATTCGATCAAAAATATTTCAAGCGAATGTTCAAAATGAAATGCAAAAAACTTGAATTATTCACTTTCAGCTCGACGCATGGTTTTACTTTTCAAATTAAAGAGTACTCTTGAAGTTGAAATTTGTTAATTTCAGAAAAAAGCCTCATTTTCTGAGTTGAATTTGTTGTTAGGGTGATGATAAACTTGTAAGAAGAGTTTGAAAGTTGAGTGGAATCTATATTGATCAGGAAAGTCCAAATCGTGTGGCAAAAGTTAGAAAATCTGTCAACTTAGCTCACGGCGCATGGGCTTTTCTTCGCTAAACCAAATGCTGGCAGGAGAAATTCATCAAAATATAGTGGATTCAAAGTGATGTGAAGTAAGAGAGGACCGAAATATTCATTAGATTTTATTCGTTCTTATAAACGTTCTAAAAAATAAGAAAAGACTATAGAAGATCCAAAGTGTCGTCTTCCCATATTTTTGTTCCAATAATGTTGTGTCATGTTCCTACAAATAAATGTTATTATATTTATGAAACAGGTTCAATACACATGTTTTCTCAACCTAACACTAGTTACTGGTGAAAAGATACGAAAATGCACACTCAAAAATGCAAATCATTGAAACAAAAATATTGAGAGACGATACATTGAGTCATACATAGCCTTACCATATTTATCAACATTTTTATAATAACTAATAAAATTCAATGCATGTATCTGTCTTCTCTTACTTCACATCACTTTGAATTCACTATATTTTGATGAATTTCTCCTGCCAGCATTTGGTTTAGTAAAGAAAAGCTGATAGAATACTCATGCGCTGTCAGCTAAGTTGACAGATTTTCTAACTTTTGCCACACGATTTGGACTTTCTTGATCAATATAGATTCCACTCAACTTTCAAACTCTTCCTACAAGTTTATTATCACCCTAACAACAAATTCAACTCAGAAGATAAGGCTTTTTTCTCAAATTTGAAAATTTCAACTTCAAGAGTGCTCTTCAATTTGAAAAATAAAACCATCCGACGAGCTGCAAGTGAATAATTCAAGTTTTTTGTTATTCATTTTGAACATTCTTTTGACATATTTTTGATCAAATGAGTTCTTCATGACTCATATTTCTTACAAAATCAATATGATCTCTGAGTTTTTGCCTAGAAGTGCTGATGTAAGTATTTGAAGAAAATTCATTTTCACTGCATCAACAAATTACGATTTCTTGACACGTTACAACAGCTATGACTGATTTACTTAATCATTTTGCACTTACTAACAGACTTTTTGATACACATTATTCAAGAAATAACCACCACACATTTCACAAAAATAATTCATCCATTTGTTGATCACATAAATTTAACCTCACATCTGTCAACCGAACTGCAATTTTCACACAGGCTCATAGATTAGTTTTGATTTATTTTTGAGGTTTTAGTAAGGAATTCCTCACAAAATCCTAATTAGTCTTTCCTGATGGGGTCCTCATAATAGTGCAGCGTGACATGACTTGTTAGGTCCTGATGAGGTTGCCTTATCAGGACCTGATCTGGATCAAGGTTTACCTGATCTGGTCCATGGGGTAAATTTCTAGTCGGGTAGTTTGGCCCAAACTGCCGCCAAGGGTTAATTTCCACACGAGATAGAGAGATATTTTGAATTATTATCGCGCATTCTCTTGTAGTGTGTCCCGTAAAAATCCTAGTAATTTTCAATCCCAGGAACAAAATAATTCACTGTGGTAGCTAGGAATTAGTCAAAATAATTGCTGCCACAGCTAAATTTTAGCCACTATAGCTAGAATATACTTCTCATAACTAACTTTTAGCTATCCAAATATCAACAACTTCATTTTGTTCTGTAGAAAAGTGGTGAGTGATATATGGAAGTCCAATAGAACAAGAAAATATCTCTTAAATATATGGAATAATGTTCTTGCAAACGTTGCCTCGTAAAATAGATCTCTGTTGGCTGAAATGAGATTTGTTTCACAATAATAAATTAACAGTTCCTCACAGACCAATGAACTGCATTTCTCCTGAACAAATTTTATTCCAGCCAACTCAAATGTTTCTTTGCGTTTATTTCAACCACACTCAGAGAAAAAAGTTGCTGAAACAGCAAACCTCGAAAATTTGCTGTGCTGATATGGCAAATCTTGTTGCTGAATTAACCCTCCTCTTTACTGTTCGAAATTATCACAGATCCGTACAGGTCGGACTTCAGGAGCCCGGATAGTAAAATATGGAGAATAAAACAAGGAAAAATTAGAAATTCGTTAACTTTTCATACTTTATTTGTATAAATCAATTTTCAAACATTTTCTTTTGTCTTTATTTTTTTCCCTGTCATTTTCTCCCCTAGGGGAGGAAATGTGGGAAGAAATGATCGGTCTGCAATCAGTCCCTTCACAGTAAAAAGTAAAACTTAAAGTGATCCTAAATATCAGCTTAAAAATGCAGCCAAAAGTAGCGTCTATTCCAACTGAAAGTAAGCAATGAAAAAGACTGAATTTCAGTCAATTCCATCTTACTTTGGAAATTAAGATGGAATTCTATTTTAATTCCAAAGTAAGATGGAATTAACTGAAATTCAGTCTTTGTCATTGCTTACTTTCAGTTGGAATACGCGCTACTTTTGGCTGCATTTTTAAGCTGATATTCGGGATCACTTTAAGTTTCCCTTTTTACTGTGTTTCCTCCCTCTAAACAGGCATAGAAACTTGAGCTTTTCGAGCAGGCGAAAAGTTCTTTATTATATAATTATTGTATTGTAATTCCCAGGGCCTAAAAGATCCGATCTGTACGGATAAGGGTTAACAAAAAATTTGCTATTACAGTAAAAATCTTGCTCTTTTAACAAGCGCTTGCCATTGGGCAATCCAAAATTGTAGATATACAGACGGCTAAAAAATTTTGCTGAATTAACAAATATCTTGCTGAAATAGCAATACTTTTGCTGTAACAGCAACCGTTCTGCTAATTCAGCAAAGCAAATTTTTCGGAATCGCTTTTTCAGCAAGAATTTTTCTTTGCGTGCAAAATTTCGTTCCGCTGGAACAAACTGTGTTTTTAGGGATAATAACTCTCTATCGAAAAGAACCAATACAAACCGATAAGTCAAATTCTATCGGAATTATAATAATATCTAATCGGGTTCTATGCGGTTTTTGTCACAGTATCTATTGGAATTTATCGGAATCTATCGGGCATTTGGACAGGGCTGTATCTTATCCCTAACTTTCGTATACTCTCTAAATCTGGAAGAGTGAAAAATCGCACGTTTCACTCCACTAAGTGTCAGAAGTGAGCCTGTCCGCTTCGAGTGGAATTTTCACTCGTTTCGAGTGACCTCTCACTCTTTTAGAGTGAAAAATTCACTCTAGCATCGAAGTGGTTGTGAGTTTCTAACCTCAAACCTTAGAATATCACTCTAGAAGAGTGGAAATTTCACTCGAAAATTCGACTGCCTCACTTCTGGCTGGCTAAAGAGTGAAATCTCACTCCAACGATTTTAGAGAGTACATGGAGAAAATGTATCGACGAAAGATTACACGGAGAAAAAAGATTTCGTTATTTTAACGAATCCGTCTCCGCTGAACGGATTGAATAACCTAAAGATGACATTTCACTGTGTTAATGAGCTAATTCGCTGTATTTACTAACTGATTCGTTATAATTATCAGTCCTTCGCTAATTTTACGAAGCTTGATTCGCTGAAACAACGAATCGCCGTTCACTTCAGCGGACTTGCTTGCTGTCCATATAATAACAAGCGAGTTTCGTTAAGACAGCGAAATTCTTGCTATTCCAACGAATTTTTTTTCTCCGTGTATCCAAAGTTGAGTAAAACGGGGACATAGTGGCATTCCCGCGGAGTTCAAAATCCGGTAAATTTCATTTTACTCGACTACAGATGAAAATTCATTCGGATGTTTTTCAACAGCCCATGTGGAAATTGACGAAAGGCCCAGTACTAGTTCAGTACCGCTGCCATAGCTGCCAGTGCTGTCGAATTTGTAATACCATTACTGGACCAGGTCGTTTGACAGTACTGAACCAATACTGGGATGATAACAATGTCTTGCATAAGGCCCATTATTGGCGTTCAATTTCCCATTCAAACGTAGACAGTACTGTCATTTCAACATAACTAAAACTGATATTTCAATTGTACCTGAATTGGAATTTCAATCTTGCCTGTACCGGTATTGCAATCCAGCCAACATTGGGATTTCAATTTTCCCTGAACTGACATTTCAACCGTGTCAGTGTCGGCATTTCAATCTTACCAGTACGACCATTTCAATTCTACCTTCAATACGTTCCACGGGGATTCTCCATGGCGTACTATTGACACTTTAAATGGCAAGGTTATTGATTCCATGTAGACTCCACGCAGCCAAACTGCATGTGCTGTGAAATTTTGCGCCAACTTTCTCCATAACTTATTTGATAAATTTGAATTGTAAATAGCTAATAATCAAACTATTCTCTCAGTGTAGCCATGTTGCCGCAAAGGTGAGTTGACACCCAATCCATAATCGCTTTCGTAGTGAAACGCTGTTGAAACAACCATGCTGGCACAGTATCGTCTTTCCGTAAAATTTCAAAAGATTACCAACTCTGGGTCAGTACTGGCGCAGTATTTGCTCACCAAAGTAGCCTTTTTTCCTTCAGAAATGGGTTGACCCCCGACTCACTAACAATTCTGTCGTGAAACAACGTGGCGTCGATGATGCTGGCACAGTACCGTCTCTGTGTAACGCTTTAAAATATTACCAACTCTGGCTCAGGACTGGCACGGTTTCGTTTTTTTACAACCTAGGTGTTCTCCAATCAGTGTTGATTCGGTACAGATCCAAGACTGTTTGCGCAAGGAAACCAATACCGTCTGAAAACCGTCGAACAGTTGGTCTCAGTTGAAAAAGAGTAATGGCACTGTACGGGGGGCAGTCGTTTTGGCCGAAGTATGACAAATACAAACTTGCCAGTACTGGGCCATTCGTCAAGTCCGGCGATTTCCACATGTGCCACTATGTCCCCGTTTTACTCAACTTTGGGCAATTTTTCGCCAACACATTTTCTCCGTGTAGTTTCTCTGTAACTGCGATACCGACTCGATGGCCTCGCGAAAAACAAACGCAGACGAGAATCTGAATTTGTCATCATCGATGCCCAATATTGCATTTCTCGAATCACGCACGGAAAAAATAATTTAGCTGGAGCAGCGAAGTGGCTAGCACGGACATGCACAGCCATTAAATCAGCTCCTGCAGCTAAATTTTAGTTATGACAGCAAAAAAATTTGCCTTTGTAGCTGGTCTATTTGCTGTAACAGCTAAAATATAGCTGCAGGAGCTAATTTAATGGCTGTCCGTGTACGTGCTAGCCACTTCGCTGCTGCAGCTGAATTATTTTCTCCATGCGTACATTATTTTGAAATGAATCTCCAATAGAATTATCAATAATTCAAAAGTTTCTCACCGTATTAATTTCTACATCCTCAATACAGGTTCTAGAAGAAGATATAAGTCGATAATTTGATAGTAACCCAGGTGAAAATTGAAACCTGGTCCCATACTGGCACAGGGCCGTTGCCGGAGTGACCAGCGCTGGCAAATATAAACAACCAGTTCAGGGCCAGTTGATCTTACAGTACTGACCCAAAGTCGAAATGATAACAACGTTTTAAATAAGGCCCAGTACAGGGGATACGATACTGCCGGTACAGACAATATTCATGAGCCTGTATTGCCACAACTGCGGTATTTTTGATGGTCCGGTTGTTCTGATATATCTGCTTCAGGAAAGGATTCCATTACTAGATATAGGAAGTGTAGAGAGTCGTGCTCGGAGCGGCGCCATTAAACAATAGAAAAACCATCCAGTTCGCCGAGCAGTACTTTTTTTTATTGAAAAAGCCAACGTTTCGCCCAGATACCAGGCATTTTCAAGACAAAAAATACAACGTCAAAATGAAGTGAAAGACTCCATCGTTGAACCCACAACAAATAGATGGGGTGATTCAATAGGAAGTGTAGAGAGTCGTGCTCGGAGTCTTCCAGTTCATCTTGACGTTGTATTTTTTGCCTTGAAAATGCCTAGTATCTGGGCGAAACGTTGGCTTTTTCAATTAAAAAAGCACTGCTCGACGGACTGGATGGTTTTTCTATTGTTTGATTACTAGATATGTATTGGGTTAATTAAAGACACAGACGACACAATAGAAGAATAAATCAGATAACTGTTTTCACGGTTCGAAAGGGAGCTTAGATATCATTTTGGATGATCGTATTTGAAATTGAATATAAAATAAATATAATAAAAGTAATTTTCTCGTCCATATTCATCCGGATTCAAAGTTCAGCTGTTTCTATTTGTTTTTTTGCAGTGTCAAGAGGTTAAAAATCTCATTGCAAGTAGAAAATTTGGATAAATTCAATTACTTCGGACCGAAACCATTCGAGAGATTTGTTGTTTGAAATGTACATGAATCGTTGGTTGAACAGTCTCATGACCTAGGCTAATCAGATCGGCGTGATGGGTTTGTCAGAGTTGATTCAGTATCGCAACGAATCTGGCCATTTTCAAGACCCAGTATCGTGTGATGTCTGCCAGATACATGGCACCAATCGAAAAACAGTGATGTTACAGTAACGAATTAATTGTTTTTGCCAGAGTCTGGCGAATAAATCCCCGCCAGTATTGGACCTTTGTTCATTCCCGGGAATGTCCACATGGGAAACTGTCGATCGTATCTGCTCTTATGTGAATAACACTCATCACGAGTATTAAACTCCGCTTTTTTGCAAGCTCAATCATCAATACATTCAGTGCTTCAGTCACTTCCCGCGTTCGCTGATTTTCCTTCCACATATTCAGACGTTTCATACTCCATTCGCTAATGGGTTTATCTTGTAAATATGAATGGATAAATAAATAGTGCCGAACGACAAAACCCCTGAATAAAATTTCACTCGCGTTCGATGGCGGGTTGGCGAAACGCGAGGGTGAATGAGAAATAGAGAGATTTGAACGCTTGGAGAAGAGGTACCCGCGCCATCGTTACGTTACGTCGTCGGATCTCTTTCACTCCTTATTCCTCCCCGACGTCGAACTCTATGTTTTTATAATCCGCATATACGATTCATCTTTCTCTCTTTCCTATCAATTCACACATTGACAACAACCTGACGCACAACGAGAGCAAAAAAGATTCAAAGAAACCGAAAAAAATAAGAAAACGATGCCAGCTTGTGGTCAGCTGAGTCTGGTTCCGAAACAAGATACGCCTGAGACTTAAAATAAACAAACAGTATAATGTCGTGTAATTCTACGATAGAAGCTAGACACGATTCGAGCCTCAGGTGTTGAGAAACACAAAGAAATATGTATGCATGGATTTTATGTACCTTGATGCGAGTATACACGTCATTTTATATGTAATTTTCATCTATCGATTCCATTGATTTGATCATCAAAACGCATCATTCACATCTTCAACTGGTCGTGTTGCGTCTAAGAAAATCCTTGCATTCGTTTACAACGAAACACGTGATTCCCATCTCAAGTTTTGTTACATATACGCGTATCTTGCGGGTATTATAATGAACATCGTCACAGTAATTTAGTAACGCGTATTCGATGCATCAACTCGCATTACATCTCGGAAAGCTGGAAGAAAAAAGGGAAAAACATGAAAAGCTGTCCTTGCGTTTAACCACCAAGGTAATCTTACCTTAAATAGAATATTTCACACCACAATCTTTGCGGAGGAATTGTTTCTCCATGACTATCCGATATCACGAATATAATCAAACGCATAATCGACCTGTTATATTCTGTTGGATCTGTTATATTTTGGTAATACCGATACAAATGTGAACTTTCGTTCGTTTATAAACTGAATATCCAACAGATCGAGTTGTATACGTATATTATGTAGTTAGTTCTTAGAAAATATATCAATTTACCGAGACGAATTATTGTTCGCGACAAACGCGATACAGTTGTTTACGACCGCACATTTGTTACGCATTAAGCGACATGAAATATCATATACGCTCGGTAAAAATTCTACCCTGTGATTTTCCGAAAGATTAATCGGTGTATAAAATCTTGTTCCTTGTTGTCGACATAAACTTTCGTCTCAATAGTTTTTTGTTTCTCGCAAGATCGCAGGAGATATTTGAAAAAGCTTGAACGTCTGGTCACTTGGTACTAACAATATATCATTCAACGTGTGTTGTAAAGCGTTACCGGCTTCCTCGGCGTATCTTCATTGTTTAGAAACAATATCCTATTGAGAACAAAAGTATGGGATGAGAAGAACAGTGAGTGGTTAAGGGAAAAAACACATAAGGGTGAACCATAATGCGTTTAATGTACACCTGGTGTACAGATTAATGATATCCCGTTACTCTCTCGAATACGTTGTTCCATGTACTACTATTTCCTCACAAAATTGTCACGATTCGATGAAATCGAAAGAACGTGGAAAAAAGTATGTCTGCGATTATAGCTACCGCACTCCCTGAAATTCATCATTCGAATAAAATTAGCTCTTAAAGTCCTGATATACCTGCTCCCCGAATTTCAGCTTGCAAAACAAAATCATCGTATAAAAAGCAACGTATTTCGATTCAAATACTCGCACGTGTTTCTTATTTCAAACATTAGCTAATGTTACGTGCCTCTCTTTTCAAAACAATATTTCGTTTGCAACTTCTCAATCAATGATCTGAAAAAACCAAAACAAAAAAAAATCATTAGTGTTCCAGATATAAAATTTTATCAAATTCAATACAAAGTTTCTATGAAAAATATCGTGCACTTTTAATTTACAGTAAACTCTCGTTATGAGCGTCATCTGTGTCCTTGTTTCACTACTCGGTATCCAATTTTATGAGAGGAGATAGGAGTCTACCTTATATTAGTTTAATTATTTATCTCTTTCCCTCTTCGTTCACAACAATGAGAACGTAGCGCAACCAGATCTTTTTGTGGAGTTTTCTTTGTACGAAGAAGATGGTCTCTTCTTTTCTCGTCGACAGGAAGAGGAATGAAAAGACATAGATGTTGGCAATTTACACTTAGGCTATGTAGCGCGGTGATATCTAGTAACCCGACATAGCATTATTACGCTCGAGGGCCTTCATGTATTTTTGTACGTGTAACACCAGAGGTGGGCCTCTAAGGACGTTGAAGTGAGCTCGCTGCTGCTTTGGTCCCGACATCGTCGTCGCAGTCGTTCGTTTCTGTCCTTTTCTTTTAGACGCGGGGGTAGGTGTAGTTTTACTTTGGACTCGGGTATGGGATTACCGTACTTATATTCAAGTCTAATATTAAGTTACCATTTTGCTTTACGGCAAGTGAACAGGCTGCCAGCATATAGGAAGCCATCCGAGCGCTCCCTGGGACAGTCTGGTTTGCCCGTCTGGGCCCACCTACGATACATCAAGTTTTATATAAGACACCTTCAGCTTCAGTTCAGACTTGAATCAAAGTTAGTTACGTCCTCGTTGGCATCATGTATCCTTCACCGAAGAAAAAAAAGAATAGTAAAATGTATCGATTGGAGGGAGATACGTAACGCGCTGCTACCGGTGATTGCACGATCGCTAAGAGTTCTCATATTCCCACGGGTGAAGGTGCTTTTTAAGTCTATCATGTAGGTTCTCGTTCAGTGTATTATTACGATATTAATCGATGGATCGGGTATATGTTGCAAAGATCTTTTTCAATCGTCAACCTTTCCATTTGCCAACGTTTGGATGTACCGAGGAATATGCAACGAGTATCTGGGAATTCATCTGGAAATATATAAAAGTACATGTATGTATGTATTCATATAAATCACATTTTTGAGGAAAAATCGTTTGATAACAATTTCACGTTAGATCAAATCACGTTCCCTACGGATTTACCTGGTATTTTTCCGAATTGCTTAGAACCGTAACTCGATTCAAATGCTTTTGATTTCAAGATTCATTCGGAGAATTCAATACCTTTCCTTTCATCGATGGAAATTCATTTTCACCTTATTCTTCATATTCAAGCTTTGGTTTCAACGAAGATACTGTTTTGACTGACGAAACAGAATGTAAAACAAAAACAAAATTCCGTATATTCAACATTTTTGAAGGTCGCAGTTTTCACTATTAATTCTCTTTAAAATAAACAACGTGGTTAAATTTTCAAACTATATCTTACGATGACAAGAAATCGATGCAAGAAATAAGAAGGCAGAGGTACTGACTTCTGTGTGTGCTGGGGTTTGCGATGGACTTCCTAGCACCATTTGAAATCAGTACTACTCTTCTTAGCGATCATCGATTAATCCCAAATCAGACATGTAAACCCCGAAAAGAATACTCGTACCATCCAGAAGAAGGTGGAATTTCATTACATTTCATTGGATACGGAAGTGGAATACGATTTCTAATTGTCAACTGAAAAAGGTAAACTCATTATAAATGATAAATATATTTGAAACTGTGAGTGTTTTCTTTTTATATTGACATTCGTCATTATTATAGTACAATATATAATATTCACGTACAGTATATAAGATACTCTATGTGAAAATTAAAACGCTTAACGTAATAGTTATTGTTTGCTTAAGTCTCTAGAAACTGAGACTACTTATAATACTCACGTACATTTACTCCCTTCATAAAATACGAATAATTACAATAATTTCATATAACATTACTCTACATACATAATTATGCATCTGTTATACATATTTATATTTATATATATATATATATACTATATATGATTTTGCGAGGATGTACGAAACACTTTAATAAATAACTGCCCTATATTGCGCTATTGAAAAAATTAATTTTAATGACTGCGGTGGTACTATACGTCTATTTACAATGTTAAATACATTTATATAATCGATTATTCAATGTAATTAACATCAATCCAAAACAGTCTCTTTACATATTCTCATCTCTTTCGTACATGACTGCTGTAGAATATAACAAGTGTCAAAAAGAACATTACCAAGGGCACTTGATTGTTTTTTCCCCTTCCTTCAATCTTAAACATATAATACTTGAAGGAACGATACTCGAATTTCTGCTCAACAATGCAACTTCAACTTATTCCATACAAACAATAGTTTAAAGACATTAAAATTTCTGTATAGGATTTTATAAAAAGATTATAACAAATCATTGTAAACGATTAAAAACAATACTTTTTTTGTCTTCCCAAGTGTTCTTTTAGTCGTCTCTAACCATCTTTAAACATGTTCTAGTCATTCTTGTTGCACATCTCAATATACAATTACGATACACGAATTCTTAATATAATATAATATAATATAATATGTTCAAATAAAAATTAACTAAACAACATTGCACGTAGAGTTCACAGTGGTTTGCTTTGTTTTTTTTATATAAATAAAAGATGAAGAGACGAAGAAAAAAGTAACAAATTTTCCTTGTGAACCGTACGTAATGTTCGTTAAAAAACGATGGGAATCAAATCTACGGATGAATGACTTTGAGAAGAAATTTGATTTGATTTTCGAATGATTATTAATTGGATGTTTATCCCTGATTATTTATAGGTTGGATTATTAACCTACGCGTCACTACGGCTAATTAGCTGGAACGATCCCAAGGGTGGATCCTCGACGACATCTCGAGATAAGCAAGGATTATAATGAGACGCGAAGCAATCAAACCCCGCCGACAGCGGCCATCGTAGCGCCAAGGGAAAAAAGAGATACGCGAGAACCGAGCATGACAGTTAAGTAGAATCCTTGCTTCGTCTAGTCGCCTGGAGCCTCGTCCAGGTTTCACCGAGAGCTTTTGCGAAATGATCGTCCACTGCAAACACATCGATACATATATATTCTATTATGTTTTCAAAGAGAAGAGAGAAAAGGAGGAGATCAAAGTATATTGAAAATGATTTACCACTTAGACCGGTGTCCTTATCGGCGGTTGCGTTGAAAACAGCCGCGTATTCTTCCGAGCCTAAGGATCTTTTGAAGTGTTCGTCTATCGCGGGATCGCTCACACCACCAACAGTTCTAATACCGGTTCTATTTCCGCCTGCTGCAGCGGACGGTGTGGCCGTTGGAGTAGGTGTTACCGCTGTATCTTCGATGGTGGTGCCTGTCAATTGATATTTCATTAATATTTTTGTTCCTTTATTCAACATTTGTATACTCATTCATCAAAGTTTCATCCTTCAAGGGAAATTCGAGCTTTGAATTTGGACTTTTTCACTTGAGAGAATAAATTGATTTTCAAAATTAAACTTTCTAAAATTGTCAACTACTCCAATTCTGATCTGAGTGGTATTGCATTTTTTAATGTTTCGGATTTAAAAAGGATATTAGATCAAAGAAGAGATTTTCAATTCCCATGAACTGAAGAAAAGGAATAATCAGTGAGTGTAGCAGGATTTATTGATAAAACTTCTAAAAACAAATTCAACAATTCAATTACAGCATAGAAAAAGAAATAAATGAAGAATAAATGAATGAGAAATTTAGAAAAGAAGTGAGTTAGGGATTCATTTATTGAATTATTTGTTTCAGAATTCGTGTACGTTGGTTGGAAAGAGTGAGAGAAAGAATCGTGAAAGGATCAAGAATATTTTTCCCTATCAAGAACGCGTATACGCCCCGCCGCCGCATCTGCGTTGTGCATTGTCGAGAGATTTACTTGACAACACCCCGAAGCGACAAACAACCCCAACGAGGCCGTTGCTTGCAATTGCATCGCAGACAATGGGGGAAGAGAAAGAGGAGAGAAAGAATCGTGAAAGAACAACGAAACCCCTCTAAACGAATTGATGTTGGCCGCTCACCAGGTTGCGGAGTTGTTGGCACGATCACACTTGGTCTGCTGTGATGATGATGCACCCTGGCTGCAGACATATCAAGGGCCTCGCTCTGAATTGGATCTCTCCTACGTTCTTTCCGCCACGCGCTGCTAGGCTTCCGATGGAGATTCGTTGTTTTTGGTCTTTCTTCTGTCAACAAAATATTATACGACGTGATTATCATTATCCATTGACAATTGACGCTATATAAACCATTGATTTTTATTCAAACTATGCGAGAAATGATCTATCGAAATTTTGGAATGTATTGCATTTGTATGCGGTAAAAGCGTGAACGTAATCGAATGATCCGGAAAGCAGAGAGTAATTGTCACAGAGCCCGCTTCCGCGAAAATTTGTCGCACGCAATATGGTTTCGCTGCATGTAATGTGGTTTCCTGTATCATTGTTCTTTTCGTACTTTGGAGTCTTCCTTTCATTTTCCTTGGTATCACGAGTATTCATTATCGTTTCGATCACAATTTTAAGAACCTCAAATTATTTTCTTCAACATACTTTTTTTATTCTTTTCCTTTGAAAACGTCCATTCGAAGGAGCGGAAATTATTTTCTAAATTCATTCATGAATGACGTAGTTTTTTAGAATTTATAGAAAAAGTGAAGAGTGGTTTTTACGATCAAATGAGAGAATATAACGAGATGGGAGTGCTAACGGAGATGACTGGAAGAGGAAAAATGTGTCTGCAAAAAATTTAATACCGTGATAAATTAATAGTAAAATTAATTCAAAGATTTTTCTTTCAACGTCTTCGAGATATATGAGAGAGAAGAAATTAATGATAAGATATTTTTCAAATAATTTTTAGAAATTTTGTTGTCCATGAAATTGAAATGATTTCAAGTCAAAATTTACCAGCAACTGGATTACCATAAAATTGAAAATTCAGTTCTCGAGAGACAACAGCTGATTCATTTAAGTTACTTCCACAAAGCGATTTAAAACGAATAGAAATTCAACTCGAACAAATCGAGTATCTGCAACCCAGAGTTGTATTGTTTCAATACACTCGCGATTTCTGGAAATTGAAAAGAATAACACAGCCCGACTTGACAATAACAGCACATTGGATGAGACTAGTCATTTCTCATGGATTTTGGGTTGTTTTGAACAATATTTGAAAGGTATTATACGCAGCATTCGTAGTCTAGAAGACATGTTTCAGAAATTTCTAACAGTTTTCTGAAAAAGTTTTTGAAGATATCTTTTAGAAGTAAGAACAGTTTAAGACTTCTAAAACATGTTTATTCATGTTCCATAGAACTTCTTGCATTGTTCTTAATTATTTCTGAAGATATCTTTCAGACAACGAGTGCAGTGTGGGATTACACGCGCTGTTGAAGAACTCTGAAAAGTGCTGATATAAATTCTAATGAATTCCTGTACAAAAATTCATCAAAATCTCCACAATGGCTCATAAAGTTTGGTACACCCAGAAAAATTTTCAGTCATTTCAACTGATCAGGTCGATTGAAAAACACGACAACCACTTTTTGTAGTTAATTCAACCATTCTTTTCAATTGCAATAACTAATCCTTTGGTTATCCCAATTGAAATGATACAGTTGTCTTGATTTTGTTAATTTAACTGATGCGAATTTTTCTCAATGTAGGGTTCAATTTTGTGCTCGTTAATTCCCATATCGGATCATAAAATCTCATGGAAAGTCTCTTAGATTCCATGTATCAGTTGTTATAAGATCTCTTTCATAGGGCGTTTTATTGTTGAAATTTCATTTTATATTCATAGAAGAACGAACTTTTATGAGAAAAAAAATGGGCAGGAATCTAAGAATTTTAGCAGTTCACAAAAGTTCGTTGAGTTCTCTTGTAAATATAAAATAAACTTACAACAATAAAATATGTAATCCCATCCAAATATTGTTTAAAACTTTGAAGGTAATAAATAAAGGCAATTTCGCTCATTTGACCTTGCTTATAGTGTTTAAGAAACTCATGAAGAAAAAAGATATTTGAACAAACTCAACGGCATTTAAAAGAGTAAGGCTTATGGTTTGAAATGCTGTGTATATTTTTTCGAGAAATAAAAATAAGCGATTCTGAGGTTGGATTCGAATTCAGCAACCCAAAATCTATACTGAGAACAAGGTTTATTCATAATTAACAAACGTTAATTCATTCCACGCAAATCTATCACGATACTATTTATTTATACTAAATATCACTTGTTTATTATGTATTTCCCCATAAGCAAATATACGTTTATCAACTACGAATAAACCTTTTCCTTGTTGTACGAGAAATGACTAGTCTCATCGAATGTGTAATTTTCAAGTGGAACTGTGTAATCAATTGGATTCTTTTCCATCAAACAAATGAGTATCGTTAATACATCGACGCGCGTTACGGAAAGTAGCACGTTTCGATTTTGGTGGCGAAAAGTAGCAAGCATGTGTGCATTTACAGCGAGGAAGAGTAACACGTTATACATTTTCGCCATGAAAAATGATACGTTTCGGTACAAAAGTAGCATAACTCATTTATACCCACGAAAAGTAGCACGTTTCGTTTTTTATTCCAAAAAAAAAAAACCACGCATCCGAAAGACTATACGCAGATTTTTGCTGAAATAATAAAGAGATGAACTATTTAATTCAATCGAAACGATTCGAATAATTTCTCTAATAAAAATTAAATATCGTCTAAAGTGATTTTTAATTTGTTGAAAAATTCATTGTAAAACCACATGCTTTTTTTCATTTATGAAAGATCGAAATTCACAATTATTCTTATGATTTCTCAAGTTCATTTCTTCAGATGAGTTCTTATCAGAGAAGTAAAAGCATTTAAAATTTGATATTGCCAACAAATTTTGTTGTTTTTCCCCCATTTCTGTATATTTACTGTTTGTTTTTGTAGTTTTGTTTTAAAGAAAATTTCCCTGAAGATGTGTTCTCGAAGTTTGAATCGTTTATAGAAACAAAAAAATTAAAACTCACGAAATCTGATAAATCATCGTTACATATCTTTTCGAATCAACTCTTTGCCACTGGAAACATCGTTAAAATAATGTACTGCAAGAAGTTTGTGCTTCAATAGTTGAATATTATCTTATTCGATGGTTAATTACTTTCAATAAACGATCCAAACTTCAGCAACATCTGAAGATAACATATTTCGTATTTTTCATTTTATCACATATTTTGGAATGCATTTGGCATTTTTTATAGAAAATGCGAAATGCTTTCTGAAATCTATTATGAAATACGAAATATGAATTTTTTCCTGAAGCAAACCCCGAAAACACATAGAAAATGTGCAAAAACGAAGAATATCCAGCAAAATTCTTTAGCAATAACAAAATTTCGCAAAAAAGCATTTCAAATGCTTTCACATCTCTGGTTCTTATGAGACGTGCTGGTCTTCGATTTGAAAAAATGAGACTTGCTTCTTTTCGGAAAAACATTAAATGTGCTATAGTTAGTCTTCGTAAGAAAAATGAAACCTGCTACTTTTCGTATCGCACAACGACATGGTCTGGTAATTCGGCACAGAAGGGCCACGTTTAAACACCATATATTCATTAAAAAATCTTTGTAAAATTCTATCATGCAACTTGGCGGGATTACAGGTTCCATAAATGTACTCTTTCAATCTATACTTTGATTATTAATGGAGAAATGACAATGAAATAGACAGTTCATTATTGAGCCACTGGGAAATTCGTTTGTAATTCTTCTTCCAATTGTGATGATTTTGAATTTCATTGTCATTTTTCCCCCAATGATGGAGCTTCATTGAAAAAAATACAAATTTGAATCGTGAAATGCTGTTCAGCATAACGCCATGCCTAGTTGGCCAACAATCAACGTGACTTTTACTACGTTGCACCATGTGAATTTTGAATTTCAGTTGAGCAAATCTTCAGAATATTTTTTAGAATCTTTAATAAGAAATTTCTGGAAATTGTTATCTGGTGATAGAAATTCGTGCGACTCTGGAGAACAGGTTGTGGCCAAAATTCATGAAAACCTTCCACCCCGTCACATCTGGAATGATTCTTACTCCGAATGGAATTTTTGTGTTCTGCCAATGAATATTGGGCCAAGGGGAACGCACTGAAAAAAACAATTAGGCGTTGGCTCAACTGAATTCGAATTTAATTTGAAGTTGCCTTTCCTACAGCTTTCATTACCAGCTTCTATTCTTTTATTACTCGGAACCAATTTTCACAACTAACTTCGGTTCATTCGGTCAAATAAATGATTTTTTTCAGCGCGAGTCATGCGCGAACCAAGCATGGTGAAATTGCTCATCAATGATAGACTGACGAATAAAATTTTCTTAAACCTCGGAAACCCAGCGACAATGTTCCATCAATTATTACCCAATATCGTACCTGTTTATCCTGTGGTTATTCCAGGAAAATTACATCGAAATCGTAAAGATTTGAAAAAACAAAAATGGAAATTAAAAAAACTCGAAATTTCATGTAAAATATGAAAAATTCTGGCACAACAGAAAATTTTTCAGTCTCTTAGTACTGGAGAATTTTTTCTGTTTTCTTTTAAACAGTGTATATACGGTACATAAGAGAATTCTAAAATCGGAAACCCACGTTGCGAAGCGGAGAAAGGAATATAACGTGAAAGGGGGTATGGAGGAACGGGTTCGGTTCCCAGGATGGGGCAGGAAGTGCCTAATAGCCGTGAGAGGATCGTCAGGAACACGGTCAAACAGGTTTAGAGGCCGAAGGACGAGGCGAGAGTCGAGAAAAGATGAATGGACCGATGTAGTATGGAAGGTAAGGTATAAATGATGCACATACGTATACCCGCAGCTCAATTAGCTTTTAAACTTTCTCTCCCTCTCTCTCTTTCTTTCTCTCTTCTTTACTTTTGGCGGGTTTTATGAACGTTTTGCTGTCCATCTTGGTTCTCTGCAACGCGCAACGCGCAAGAGGGGCGACTGATACCGTGGCATGTGTTCCCAAAAAACCGTATTTCGTTCGTCATTAACAACTTTGTAATTTGAGTTTGATCAACATTGCGGAATTCAAAGAGAATTCATTCATTTGTATACACGAAATCAAATCGTGTGGTCTCGCCGAGATATGAGGAATAAATTGGTCTCGGGGTATTGGATTGAAAGAAGAGTTTGCAAGGGATTCTGTATGTAAAGAAACCAAGTGACCGTGCATGCAAACGATTGCGGATGTTTGTGTCAATGAGGTATCGATACGAGAACGCGAGGAGCGTGTTTACGAGATTGTAACGTTAATGTCGTATTATTTTTATGTGGATCTTTAATTCGAGTTGACACGAGGGAATTAAATGTTTTGCGATTGAATTGAAATTCTTATTCTCTGATTGTTGATGTTCGATCGATGGGTCTTGGAAAAATTCAAATTCAATTATCTTCAAATTCTTTCACGTCTCTGTCAAGGAGTAATCGTGAAATTTATAATATTTCCTATGCTTGGAACTCTCCTTTTCAGAACATTTTTCAAAAACTTCGAAAATATAATTATTCTTTTGAAATTTAAGACTTTTTTCTTGATCTGTCAATAGACTAAAAACGATGAGGTTTGGAGAATGAATTCCTTGCATGAAAATATGGAAGCTGACGAATACTGTACACAAAAAGTAACAAGTACCATTGGAATTGGAATCAATGCTGAGTGTTGAATTTTTCAAGGGGGAAAATGCATGTAAACATATCGTTTTTTAAGAATTTATTCCAACGAATTTAATCAAAGATCCGTTTATGAAATAACTCACATCTTGAAATGGACGTTTCAAACTACTTTTACAATTGTTTTTGAGACAAAAAATTTGCGAAACACAACTTGACGGAGCCAAAACAAATGAAATTGAAAATTTATAAGCATTTTGGAAGAAAAAAACACATAGAATAAATGTTTTTTTTGTCCCGTTTTTCTCTCCGTCGAGTTGTGTCTTTTTACATATTTTGAAGATAGAATTTTGATTTTTTGATTTCAGATGAAAATTGAGACTTCAAACGTATATTTTAAGATGTGTTCCATTTCATGGATGTGTCAATGTTTTGTAATAAATTCTTAAAAAAGGGTACATTAACATGTATTTCCCCCCTTGGCTGTTCAATACTTGTCACTTTATATTCACAATCTTTCATATTTTGGAATAAAAATCCGTTTTCCAAACCCCATCGTTCCTAATCCATTGAAAGAACTAAGCAAAAGTCTCAGATTTTTATAAAAATTATTATTTCTCTCAGTTCGATTTTTCTTCGGGTGTTGAGATTCACGTCGACATCTCTGTCGAAATATCATTCGCCTTGTATAACGAATGTATTTGAGCTTCAAAAGTTCTACGTTGATTATCGATGTAACTTTCGATTGAAGTTAATTTGAATATTTTTCATATAAAAAATTGATTGGGTGGCTGACTTTGGGATTTACGTAAATATAATAAATTTAATAATTTGTGATGAAATGAATTGCAGAAATAATTAAATTCTCTTCTAACTTTTGTTTCTGTGTTTGCACGTACGTACTTATTTACACAATCATCGTTAGACTCGAACATTTAAATACATTGTGCTTGTTTTTCCGTGATTAATGTTGTATCTCTCCATCTACACACACTAAAAAAAGAAAACAACGGTCGTGCCGTGCATATTTGAATCCAGTTCTCTGCCTTGGCTGCGATTGAAGCGTACGAAGCATGCAGGAACGAGTATCTCTTTTTTTTACTTCGATATTCATCAGTGATCAACGATCAATCATTTTTCCCCGACTTCACAGAATCATAAAGTATTCGTTAAATTCTCATACCACTTACTAAATGTCGTTTAAATTTTTCAGCTCACAATTCTGTACTGTTTTTATTGTGGGAAATTTAATTGAATTGAAGAATGATTCATCTCCTAACGTTACAAAATTTCAGTCATTTGAAATCAATTCAACTTCCATAATATACAAAGAAAAAACTGATTCCAAGGAAATCTTCATCATAATGATAAAACAACTCTTTCAACTTAACCGGAATTTGTAAGCGCTTCTGCTACTTTACGAGACAAATTAACTGATATTATCTTGCTATAATATTCATACTGGTTTTTTTTTTTATATTAAATTTATCAAGTGTTTGGAAATAATGAAACTACGAAATTTCGGTGCACGTTTATGGAACCACTCCCTATTTGAATGTTATTCCAGTGATTATGACGAAAAATCATTATTTTATGAATACTCCTGTTATCAAGGATTAATTTATTTATGATAGTTATGATTTTTAACTCCATCCACATTTCAAATGATGACATTATGGTAAAGAAATATAGTAATTTCAATAACCAACGTTAAATAATCCGAAAATATTCGATTCTTTTTTATATAATTTATATCGAATTTCAATTGAGATTATATAAAAATCATTATGAACGTACTGTACTTCCTTTTTACAGTTTATAAATAATTCGTTTGAATACAAATAATTGTCAATAGTTCCAAAGGAAGAACTTTGAAACTGAGTATCAATAAAAAGGAAATTTCATCAAATATACTACTACTATGTACAATGCCATGTAATTCAATGCTTCATACAAAAACGAACGGTAAAGTTGTCTTGACTTCTCCTCAACTTCAACACGTTACCGCGATTGAACGGATAATGGAAGTACATAATTCTCACAATATTCAATCAAACTAATACGTATATCGAAAGATGATTCTATCCAACGACATTTAATTTTGCATCCAAGACGCAGCGTTGTGCGAGAAAACATCGTTATCCAAGTAAGATTATTAGGATTACTGCTTTTGAAAGAGGAAATTGAAAGATGTTCTTGAAGTTTGAATCGTTTATAGAAACGGAACGAAAATTCGAACTCACAAAATCAGATGGAGCATCGGTGTTTATTTTCTGACAACATAATTTAAAGAATGTACTTCAAGATTTTGGGCTTCAACAGCTGAGTATTTCGTTATTCGAATATTAATTTGTTTGAATAAACGATTGAAACTTCAGCATCATATTGAAAGAGAGTATAAAGAGATTCCCAAGGGAACAAGCCAATGTTGTTGCGTAGAATTCAGAGTTAGATCTCGGATCAATCGAAAATCGGAAGTTTCCGCATTAGGGACCATGGCAGCCCTTGGATTCCGGCGTACCTGTTGATTCGTAAGACGGTCGAATGCTCTCGAAACTGATAGTAAGCCATGGTTGCCAGAAGCATCTCCTTCTGGACGAAACCTCCATGATTTTGACCTTGAGGAAGCATCAACCGGGATCAATCCTAACCAACCCCACTGACCTCCAAAGTCTTCGCCGGGGGGAACTTAGTCTCTTTCTCTCTATATCTTCTTGATCCAAAAGAAGATTCACGTGAAAGCACTTGATCACATTTTTACATGAAAATTGTTGTCATCTTTATCGAAGAAAACGTGTTGTTCTGCCTCGATAATCCAACAAGGCAAAATAAAACCACAAACTACTACAACCAGTACTACTGCTACTATGACTACAGTTACTGCTATTACACTACACCATCAACATTATCAACGAAAGTTGTGTGTTGTGAAGTATCCAACGATGTTGGGAGATAACGTATGCACCGATAGAATTTTCGTATGGTTGAATAATATAATAGATTGAGGCTTTCTCAAAAGAGTGGTTATCCAGAATGCCCTCTTACGACTGTCTTCAAAGATTCATTCATTCATACGATGGCCCGTCTCATCGTCTATCCCCACCAAACAAGATACACGGTAGAGTGGAGCTGACTTTAACGCACATACACATGTACTTATACATACAAATATTGCAGACTGGCTGCTGCTCTGCGTCTTGTTTCTTTCCTTTTTTCTGTTTGCTCCCTCTCGTTGGTTCGCTGTTTTTCAGGTATAGACAGATACAACGAAACTCGCGGAATCATTGGCAAGTAACCATGGACGCGGGTATGTATTCACGCATGCATCCATGCATACGAGTTTAAGATCCCAGAATCATCATCATCATCAGCGGTTTCAGATCAAAACAACCGCGCTGAGGGCTCGAAGAGAATTTTCCAAACAAGACCGAATTCGTCTGCGAATCAAAGTTCACGTATAGAGTTCCTACTAGATCCCTCTACAAGGTTTGCCTGAAATATCAAGAGAGTTCAAAATACCATGTTGCTGAAGTTTGATTCGTTTATTGAAACAAATTGGTTACCGAATAACCAAATCCTCAGCTTCTCCTCAGACCCAAAATCTTGCGAAGATCAACACCGTTGATTTCTCAGATTTTGTGAGTTTGAATTTTCGTTTCGTTTCTGTAAACCATTCGAAATTCAACTGGAATTTTGTCTGGACGGTCCATTTACCATCCACGTACTGGATAACACATTTCAGCTAATTTGACTTTAGTGCCCAAACATTTAGTTGGTTTATGCAGATGTTTCATGCGTCAACTGATCGTACAGTAACATTGATAGTCCATCAACACGGTCAGAGGAATGAAAGGAAGCCCCAACGTTTTAATTCATCACTCGGGATTATTTTATAGAAATCAATTCGAAAGCAACCCTTCTTGCCTGGAGATTACATGTCAAAATACATTGTTACCTTATTCATAGTCGTGATTTCACATTTCTAATTACCAATTTGAACAACATTGCTGGCAATTCCCTGGGACATCTGGATGGGCACAGACTAGAAAGTGTGTTACAAAACTAGCTAGAAACTAACCTAACATCTGAGGAAACTTATAGCTGAGGTCCATCTAATTCTCAATCATAATTTCTACCAGGGTATAAAAGCAGGGACTTGAAATTCCTTTGAAAGGAAATAGATAACCAAAATCTAGTATTCTTGTACCACAAGTTTTGGTTAGTAACAAAAATTTAAGCATTTCATCTATTCATTGAAACTATACTCGTAACTAGAGTGAAATATCCACACAGGAATAGTTCAATAGGGAAGATTCATGTAGAAAAAACCCCCAAGGAAGCTTTCACCTGAGACAATGTGTTATTAATGTGATTCCAATCGATATTGTTTCTTTCATTCACGGTTTTTCAATCTACAATCATAAACTGATACAAATCTCTTTAATTCCCAAAAGATTCCATGTTTGAGAACCGAGAAAAGAGAATATTAACTTTCCCATTGACAGGACAGAATGAATCCTTGATAATGGAATATAAATAACTCGATTCGATCACTACTGGATGATAAATGCTGTTTATATTTACAATTATTAATTATTTCATGCTGCATTTAACTCACGTATCTGTATTGTAACATAATACAATGTAAATGCTTGATTTCATCACCAAATGAATAATGAGGAACAATTTGAATAGCATTTGTGATATTATAGAATTCACTTGCAATTACTGTTTCAGCAATAATTGAACGATCGTTTCACACGTGTTCTATTGTTGTATCGATGTTCGAATAATGAATCTATTCAACCAACAGAGAAAAGGAATAAACAAAGGAAATTAATCAAAGATCTGTTTCATTTATTTTTATGCAATCCATTTGAATTGCGATTAGGATTCAATTACCAGAAACAAATTGAGTTCATTCCAGAACTAAAAATTTTGCTGAAACACATGATTTTCATTGAGTTTTTTTTTCAATCTACGAGTAAGAAACAATGAAATCCAATCTATAAATGGTACAAAAATTCAATGTACAAAACATTTGAGCATTCGCAGTCCCTCTCTTGAACTACTACCCAAAGTAGAATATAGAACATCGACATATCATTCCCATTCGTACGTTGAATTCTCATCTAACTTCCCCTAAATTCGTCCTTCCCTTCCAACTAAATCGAATCTGACGGGAGTGTGATTCACCCTCGGCTTTTATCCGTTTTCACATCGAAGCATCGTTAGATGCGTAGATTTCCTTTGATACGAATCATTGCAAGTCACCAAAGTTTAGTAACACTTTAGAAATATACTTACAGTGTAACCCTGGCGAAAAAAAACCCTTGAATCCTATTATCCTTCCACAGACTACCCCAAATTTCGCTGTTTAATCAGACTTCCTCCCACGTTTCCCGAGAAATTAATGAATTTTTCAAAGAGATCATCACATTTTTAAACATTTATCCGAAATAAGCTTTTGAGATAACAATATCGAAAGAGTTACACAGTTGAAAATAATTTGTGTAAATGTAAAGAAAATATATGTAAACGAATTGATGTTGAAAACAAACACATTTACATGTGTAATTCTGACCTAACAAATTAATGTGATCGAGAGAAAATAAGTAATTTTCATATTAAACACACTTGATATGTTACTTGCATATTACACGAAAAATCTGTTAATTTGACATACGGTTACCAACACATCAACGTAAATTAGATGCACCTAATGTGTTAAAATTACATTTCAACATTTTTTATGATGTTCTCATGAAACGAACTTGAACTAAGTCATTGCTTCTAATTTATTCTAGTTTAACATACAATAAGAGCCACTGGTTTGTATTTACGAAGAACATCTGAAGTGTGTTGAGAAAGTTATTCTCATGGGATATGTCAATTTAACATTTTTATACAATGTGGACCGTTTTGGACATGACAAATATGTTATGTTTGACGAATTTGTTCCAACTGTGTTGGAATCTTTATTCTTATCTTACTTGTGTGAAGATTAGGGGGATTTTGGAAAACAAAAAAACTGCAGCTGAAAACGAGTCCAAGTACATTTTTGTAGTTAAAGTAGCCATATTTTCCATCGAAGTAGCTATGAAAATCGCTGTGATAGTGGAAATATAGCAATTGTGGCTGAAAAGTGTACTTGGGCTCATTTTCAGCTACAGCGTTTTCTCTCATTGTGAGCAGAAGCAAAAATATTTGGAAATATTTCTTTTTCGTTGATATACTTTTTATGTTTTTGCTAGGGAACAAATCTTAGTATTCAAAATTCAAGTATGAAATGTAGTTCGAATGATTCTATACAGAATCAACCCAGGAAAAAATGATCAGATCTGACCAGATCTAAATTTTGGTCAGATCTAAACAGATCTGTTAACTGCGATTTTGGCTTGTGTTTGTCACAATATATGTGCAAAATCAAATTCATATACAGACAGATATCACAAAATTTCTGACAATTGAACCACCAATTGCTCATTAAGATTTAATCTAATATTCAATTCAGATCTAACGAGATCTACTCAGATCTAACCAGATGTGCCAAGATCTGATCAGATCTACTGAGATCTGAACAGATCTAATCTGATCTTTTGAACCAGATCTGACCAAAAATCAGATCTACTCAGATCTATTTAGATCTGAATAGATCTAATGATTTTTTCCTGGGAAGCTTTATCTTTTTATGATTTTAAAAACTTTTACAAAGCTGCTTTCAGGGATATTTAATCGATATAACTAGAACTTCAACATATGGAATTTATATCCCAGCATCAAAACTTAGTTGAATATAATCGAATGACACAACAAATACAGAACAGTTAGTTGAGTAATAGCTGTTACGATACTACCTGCAAATAATGCAATAGCCCTTCACTTTTAATCCTTCACTGAGAAAAATTTCATCTTATAAAGTTCTATTTTTCTTCGTAGGCCAGGGACATAACGATGATAAAAGTTGGTAGAATGTTGCTTTCTCACCATCGTTGATGATTCAAATGATCAGGAATCAAGAGCAGTGATCGTCCAAATGTTCAGATGTTTCTGCCTCATAGAGGAAAAAAAGTTTTTGTACTTAAGAATTCCATCGAGGAAAGACAAAGGTTAAGATTATTAAGGGCATCCCTCAGACCCTATATAGTTACTAGATCTTTATACCTAAAATACTTGAAGAGGACTAAATAGAATGGGATAAAACAACCATCCAATTTTCTATTTGTATGGAACAAGGTTTGGCTGGTTGTTTTATTCCATTTGATTTAGTCCTTTTCAAGTATTTCGGGCAGAAAGATCTAGTAACTCTAGGGTCTACGGAATGCTCTTAAGAGAGATGACTGGCAATTTAGGGGAAAAGAGTACCGCTAAAGAATATTCGTAATAAATCTACCAAAAGTTGATAGTTTCACGATGGAAAATAACAATGAAACGATCAAGATTTAGTATTTCCACTAGACACAGAAAAAAGTTACCTACAAAATTACTAAAATTTGCAGTAACCCCAATAAAAATATTTCTCTTCAAAATTCTTCAAAACTCTTCAGATTTGTCTACATAACTGTCAGACTTCGGACGCTTCGAGAAATTTGCAGAATTTTTAACCATAAATATTACTCTACAAATTTCTGCATTACTCTGCAAAATTGTACATAATTCTTCCAATCTTCGTAATATTTTATGAATTTCTCCACAAAATTCGTACAAAACTCGCCAAATCTCCATATTACATTAAATACTTCTCTGCATATTTCTGCATTACTCTACAAATCTGTGTTTTATCTATTCACTTTTGCTTGAGAAAAAAAATTTTTGTTCAGAGTTTATCTCTACAAATCTCCTTCCAGTTCGACTTGAATGACATTACGGAAGAGACACCACATTGAAAGTCCATTTTTAGGAACTTTCCTCAGTAAGGATTGAACCCGGGTCCTGCGAGTGAGAAGCAGAGCCTCTATCACATCAGCGGATCTCCGAGATGACTACAGTAATCTTAAAGTACCACTTATGGGAATCATCGCAATGGAAAATTTTGAAAAATTCCTTTTCGTGAAGTATAGACCAATTAATTCAGGATCTTCCGAAACGAAAAATGAATAGGTCGTGGGAGAGGGGATTTTTTTGACCTCAACTTGTAAATTTTTCCAAGTGCTGAGTCAAATCGATAGAAAATTTTGAAAGTTCATCCCTGTAAGATATAGATTCAGAATCCTCCGAAAGGAAAAATGAGTGGGTCGGGGGAAAGAGGTTTTTTCGAGGCCTACTAGTGAATTTCACTTAAGTTGTTTTGAGTCGATTGAAAAATTTGAAAAAATTCACTTTATCTCCGCAAATGCGATTTGAGAAAAATGTATGAATTTGTATAGAAAACTCAACTCTCCGCCACAAGCCGTAATATTCTTGGAATAGACAAATAAAGAGAAAATTCACATTTTTTTCTGCTAATGTTGTTTGCAGAAAAATGTATGAATTCGTGGAGAAAATTCCTCTCCTCGTCAAATGTTTACACCATTTATCAAGCAGAAAAATGTTGAGAAAATTCAACATTTCTCAACAAAACAACTTTGACCAATAACTTGGAAATGTACAGAGAAACCTTTACTGGCAATAGAAATTTTCAGAAATATGCAGAATTTCACAATTGTAAAGAAAAAAATTGTAATACTTTTTAAAGCCTCATCAACTCCGTAATACGCAACGATCCAGAGTTTAATCGGGTCGAAAAAAGGTTAATATCAGGTTGAGAACAGGGCGAGATCAGGACGAAAAATGAAATCGTACTTGATTCACTCCGTAATACGCAACGAATCAAAGCTAAATGAGGTTTTATTTTTCAACTCGGGAACTTATCCAACTTATTCTAATGATATATTTTGTCATCAAAATTACTATACTTTCTAGTGAAGAGTGACGGAATCCTGTTATTTACTCATAGAAAGTATAGTATTTTGAATGATAAGACATAATACACATAACCTTTTGATTTTGTCCCTATTTTTTGATAAACTTACTATAAATATTCTCCAGCGATCCTCTTGTTCCCTGAATTGACAGTCATTTTTATCGGTATTAATAAATGTTCTTCAAAATATCAATCACTTCCTTCTTCCCGTGCATCTGAAGAATAATCGAGCTGATAGACGAAACCAGAATGATCAATTAAGAATAAATGATTATTATTAGAATTTGATTTGAAAATAATGACCGTATATACGATATAATAATTAAAAAGAAAATAAGTTTCTCCAGAATCAAAAGCAGCGATTATAGCTTAT
Source organism: Gonatopus flavifemur (assembly GCA_018340375.1). Classification (NCBI taxonomy): domain Eukaryota; kingdom Metazoa; phylum Arthropoda; class Insecta; order Hymenoptera; family Dryinidae; genus Gonatopus; species Gonatopus flavifemur. The sequence continues at coordinate 10,810,466 of JAFFJZ010000006.1, forward strand.
TCATTGAATCTCCCTTTCTCTGTATCATCGATAAACATTTGAAAGTGAACTTCACCCTTCAACTTGAACAGCAATGAAAATATGATAATATATTCAAAGAAAATATGTCGATTATGTTAACGTGTCCAAGACAACACCAAATAAACTTGTCGATCTATAAATAAGAATGATTTATCGTTGTTCTCAGAGTCCAGTCACAAAGATGATAATAGAATACCATACGAAATACGATTCTATTATTTGTCTTCAATCAAGTGTCAACCGTGTTCTAAGTAGAAGACAATCAATTGAAAATTCCACGGATCGTAGTATCGAGTTTTGCTGATCATACTTTTTCTCAATATATATCCTAGTATCGTATCTAATTATTACTAAGAATCATTGTATGTTATATGGTTTTGTATACCCGCGCCATCGACCGTGTCGAATATAATTTTTTTTCTCTGTAACGATTCGAGATATCTCTCTTTTCGTAAATACATCTTCTTCAGTTACAAGCGTATAAATAGTGCAATCAACACGCGAGAACTTGGCGGACACGTACAATCCGATACGTTACGATCGAATTCTCAAGATTTTTCAAATTCCCTTCCGTTTCATTCTCGAAACTCAATTTAAACAGAAATCAAGGTTTTATTTCAACGCTTTCTCGAGAGTGCAAGAATATAATTGGAAATATATCGGGGGTATGCGATCGAATCATCGTTTTCTTTTCTTTCCACAATTTTATGTGTAGTTTGCGTGAGAGTTTGAAGGAATGCATCGATACGCGTGTTTGCTCCTACAAAAATTCCAACATAATAAACGAAGCTTCGGGTATTGAAGTTCTGCGAAGTATTTGGCGATGAAATGTGTTTCTTTTCACGCTTATCCATCGTTTTCAAAGATCAATGCTAACATAAAATTGTAGAATTTGGCATGTCATTTTTCAGTTTTTCAATGTATTTCAATAGATTCCTATAGATCCTGTGACAAAACGACATAGTTTTCCAATAGAAAATTCTCTTTCATCGGTACTTATGAGGGCTTACCGACTGTATTAATGAAAACCAATAGAAACCCTACCAGTTTTGATTCGAAAAAACCCCAATAACCAATTGAACTCAGGATTATATAGTCTATGAGAAATAATGAATTATTATATTTTCATGAGAATTTCAAGTGTAAGCCCAGACAGCACTCTCAGTGCTTGAAATGTTTTAGAAACGTTCCCGTGGTTTCGCGACCTCTGATTCCAACAATTCATGAAAATTCCCCATTTCGTCGCTAACCTTCAAATCGTTCATATTCAAAGTTCAATACATGACTGATACATCAAAAACCAGTAAAACCCTATTGTTTTTCACATAATCAACTGATTCTCACTAGGCCACATAAAAAATCATGAAAATACAGATATTGCAGAGAGTGAAACAAAGATATTAAGAAGCGCTTTAGAGTCGAACCATTTTCCACTAAATCCAGCACTTCAAAAGCTTATACGTGTCATTTATTACATACAAAATCATTCCACTTGAATATAATTGATTTAGAATTTGTTTGAAATGAAAATATCCGCAGAGATGTTATCAATTTGATGATTCATAAAGACAAATTCAACATGCGCTAATCACGTTTTGTGAGGATGTAAATAAACGAAACCAGGACATTTTCATGTTTTAAAAACATACATGCGACCTTTGCAAAACGTCACAAAATGTTTCCGAAAAATTTCGTTTGTAACGAGGTACGTTTTGTGAATGTTTACAAAACGTCTCAGTGCTGTCTGGGAGGCGTTATACATTCCTTAAATCTGAAAGAGTGAAGAATCATCCATTTCACTCCCCCAAGCGTCAGAAGGGAGCTAGTCAGCTTCGAGTAGGATTTTTACTGGTTTCCAGTGTCTTCTCATTCTTTTAGAGTGAAAAATTCATTTTACAGTTTGAGTGATTGTGAGTTTCTGAACTCAAACCTTGAATTATCACTCTAAAAGAATGGATATTTTACTCGAAAACTTAGCAAGCTCCCTTTTGAAAGGCTTGAAGAGTGGAATCTAAAGATCACTCTAAAGATTTTAGAGAAAAGGTTCGAATACTATTCTAAACACGCATTTCTTGAGAACTTTGAAAAGGTCCTTCCTTTCAAGCATTTTTCAATCCTTCGAAAATATCCGATATCTCAAGGATAATTGATCTAAAACATTCGAATCTAACACTATTCGCTAAATCAGATTAAAGAGTATCTCTGGAGGTAAATTCAATCAATTTGCAGTTTACCGTTGTTAAGTTATAATGATTCAATGAGCTGGTGAATTCTATAAATTAATAATCTCAAAAATTCCTGGAGTCGAAAAGTATCATCGGGGTATCAGGTTTTTTTGGAAAACTACACCAAGAAAAAAAAGTTGTAAATTTTACCTCTTGTTAAGTAAATTTTTAACGAGGATTTCAAAATGTAGTGCGAACTACTACAATTTCAGCTAATTCCACCGCAGGGAAAGTGAGATGCACTTCAGCTATGGTATATTTCACATGCGTTGTTGTAAAATCAACTAAAATTGTAGTCTCCATACAGGGTTCATCAATTGGCCCAATAATGGCACGTTACTGGACCACAAACGGCGTTCTTCGCCCTTTAATGGCACCCATTGATGGCTCATCAATGGTTGATTGCTGGATTATAATGTGGGTCCATTAATGGCAATAAATAATGGGCCATGTACAAAATTATTGATCAGCCCAGTAATGGGGCTAAATCATTCCGATTTCTGGCCAGAAATTTCGGGATAATGTTCGAATGTCAGCCATCAATGGCAGATTACTGGGGCATAATAATAATGATATCCAATGGTGATATGACTGCATTCCAGAATAATCGGTTCGGTATTAGTTCAAACCCACATAGCAACAGAGGTTATGTCGTTCCAAAAGTATTCTAAAAGATATCTTTGAGATGTCTTATGCAACATGAAAAGAACGATTTAAGAAAGATTTGTTCTTGAGAAAGGATCTTTCTTAAATTCTTCTTTTTATGTTGCATAAGACATCTTGAAGATATCTTTCAGAATACTTTTGGGACGACATAGCCTCTGTTCCTATGTGGGAATGAGTGGTTAAATGTGACCTAAAACACTTTTTTGTTTTTGTTTGAGGGAAATTTGTCATTCCAGTTTTCACAAGATCAGAAATGGATGTTTTCTTTTTCTAAATAGATTTGCATGCCCGATATTTCCACAATCTCAAATATAAAATTATACGAGTCAAAAGCACTCTCGATAAATCAGTTGAATTCAGTTGCTTATTCCTTCAAATTTTTTGTTATTTACATGAGAAAGTAATTGATTATCTATGTAAATAAGAAATCATTTGAATCATGTAAAACGTATTTGATGAAATCCATTTCACTTAGTAATAGACCATATTTGAGCCAGTAACGGGGAATCAATTGTTGACCGTTTACCATAGCTGTACATCGGCTAATTATCGGCTGTTTTCATTGCTGGCCTTTCTTATCAGCCAGTGGTGGGCCACACTTGTGCCAATGATGTGAATCCATTGTTGGCCATTCAATGGTAATCATAAATGGGCCGATTATTGACTGTGTTTACATTATCGAGGTTTCCTAAATTCTAAATCATCCATATATCTACTGAATAAGATATAAATTTTACAAAGTTTTTTTTTCGCAGTGTAAAAAATGCCCATATCTGAGAATTTCAGGCAGAGATCAGAATTTCTCCAAGATAAACTCCATTTCAAACTTCACGAAAAATCCGCGTGAAGAGTGGTGTGCGGGCTTTTTGAATTTCCCTGAATAACAGCAACAATTTCCCCATACTCAACACAGAAAAAATAATTCACTATTATTTGGATAGTTAAAAAACAGCTACGGGAGGTATTTTCCAACTGTCAAAGCTACTCGCTTAGCGGTAGCATCAAGGAATGTAAGTGTCGCAGCGAAAATTTAACAGCCAAGTTATTTGGTTATTCAAATATCAATCACAAGACCTGTGCAGCTACGATCCCCTGCTGTGACAGATAATAAATAGCAACGACTGCAGTTATTGCTATAACAGTGAAAAAAAGCCTGCTAAAAAAGAGAGTAGCTGCCACAGCTTTTTCATTTACTTGCGTCACCATGTGAAAAATCCATGCGGCTGAAACTAGCAGCAGATTGTTGTCGCTTTTGATTTTGATGTTGTTGAAGCTTTCTTTATACCAAAAATTGATGGAGCAACGTTCCTCTGAACGTTTCAGATCCTCAAATCCTTAATAAAAATTTGGTGTAGGAATTTATAACAATCGACTGCTAGTTTCCCGGCTGCCAGTTTCAGCTTTTCAAAAAATCCGAATATCCACTAGTCTATAAATATACACTGTTAGAAATGTATTTAAATTTAATATCTTTTTCAGGTACATTTACATTTGTAAATGAAATTCCCAATTCTTGGTGACTGAAATGAGAATTCATTTACGCGTAACTGAATTTTTAATTTTTGCTATATGATATCATACAATGATATATATACTTTCGTAAGTGAGATTTCATTCAAATGTCATTGAAATTTCAATAAATTTTTCAGTTACGTGAATAACTTTTGCTTCCATTACATGCGAAGTTCAATCAGAAATTTCTAACAGTGTACACTATATTTGAATGTTGATTCTCGATACATTTGAAACATATTTACGTTCAGATTTTAGATGTATTAATTGTATGTATCACTCATATTTGATGAATTCATTTATGTGTTCATTTATGAATTCATTATATTTGAATATATTAGGTGTATAACTTTGCTTCCGCCGTTTTTTTTCGAAATTCGAGGCTTTATTGTAAAAAACTGGTTATACATTTATGATTCAAAGTATTGTCCATGCTGGCCACTACTTTCTCCCATCTTTCGGGCAGCATACGAATCCCGCGTTGAAAAAACTGGTCATCTTTTGAAGCGATCCACGAATCGATCCAATTTTTCACTTCTTCATAAGACCGGAAGTGCTGGTCAGCTAGGCCGTGTGCCATTGATCGAAACAAGTGATAGTCCGAGGGAGCAACGTCTGGAGAATACGGCGGATGGGGTAGGACTTCCCATTTCAAAGTTTCCAAGTATATCTTGACGACTTTCGCAACATGGGGTCGAGCATTGTCATGCTGTAAAATCACTTTATCATGTCTCTCGTTGTATTGCGGCCGTTTGTCTTTCAATGCTCGACTCAAACGCATTAATTGCGTTCGATAACGATCGTCTGTGATTGTTTCAGTCGGTTTTAACAACTCATAATACACTACGCCGAGCTGGTCCCACCAAATACCGAGCATAACCTTGGAACCGTGAATATTCGGTTTGGCCGTCGACGTGGAAGCATGGCCGGGATATGCCCATGATTTTCTGCGCTTGGGATTATCGTAATGAACCCTTTTCTCGTCCCCAGTCACAATGTGATGCAGAAATCCCTTCCGTCTTTGCCTTGGAAGCAGCTGTTCACAAACACATAAACGCTGTTCAACATATCTCGGCTTCAACTCGTACGGCACCCAATTTCCCTGTTTCTGAATCATTCCCATGGCTTTCAGGCGTTTTGAGATGGCTGGTTGCGTCACTCCCAATGATCCTGCCAGTTCTTGTTGCGTTTGACACGAGTTTTGATCAAGTAATGCCTCCAATTCTGTATCTTCGAAAACCTTCTCTCTTCCACCGCCATGCTAGTCTTCGACGTTAAAATCACCGTTCTTGAAGCGTTGCAACCACTCTCGGTACGTTCTTTCACTAATAGCGGCCTCACCATAGGTATTTGAGAGCTTTCGATGAGCCTCAGTTGCATATTTCTTCATATTAAAGCAGAAAATTAGAACCTTCCGCAAATGACGAGAATTTGGCTCGTAAGCTGACATGTTTAATCGAGAATAACTTTATGATGCAGACACAAATCGACTAATATTTCGATGGCGTTATGTTTATGACATCTATGATCTATTTATTTCAACTACCAGTTACCGCTACAGCCATCTATTGCAAAACGGCGGAAGCAAAGTTATACACCTAATAATAAATTATTGGTCGATTGATGACGCTTCAGCAAATAAATTCTAAACAATAATTGCCAAGTTCTCCCTGAAAAATACCAATCAAGTCCCTGTCTGAATGAACAACTTTTCATCATGATTTTGACAACTATTTCCTCACTTCCTGGAGAATTCAACACCTAGAAATCGGAAGAGTTCTTCAAAGGGAACTTCCCTTGGAAAAAGGGGAAAGTTTACCTATTTCTGATGGAAATGCAGATTCCTTACGACCACAAAATGTATCTACCACAGAAAGAGGACACATTTATCCATAATTTTTTATGTTCAAGGTTTTGGAACATGCAATGGAATATTTTTATACGATTGCTAATGACGAGGAATCAACATATCTGCCTTTTCCATTGAACTGCGAAAGTTCAAAACGTTCCCAAACAGCACCGAAAGTTCTCAAAATGTTTTAATAACGTGTCCTACAGATGTTGGTTTCCAAAAGCACATTTTCCAAACGCCTTAGGAACATTCATTCAATGTGTTGGGGAGCACGTTTTGGGGACATTGTTTACACATGCTATGGTACGTTTTCGAGACGTTATATGAGAACCAAGTATTTTATTTCTAACCTATACAAATGTATATTTATAGTTTTACTAGGGAAAAAAGTACCAAACAACCATAAAAATATGTGTTGTATTGAATATCTGGAAAGATTCCAATCCAGAAGTTCAAAGCTATTGGCAGAATGTAAGTTATCAAGAATTAAGTCAATATATTAAGACTCACATAACCTCAAAATTGACGCGAAACAAAATCTCACTACCTGAAATGTATTAAAGAGATGCAAATGTAATTCATCAAATCTATCGATACAGGTTTCACCGCAGTTCATTTGCAACTCCTCAAAATGGAAAACTTGGAAAGATTTGGCACAAGTTTGATCTTTAAAAAATTCTCATTTAACATGTTTCATAAACGTTCCATGGAAACCTAAATAAGACTATACCGGACATTTGTACATCCCTGGAATGTCTATGCGACATTTTTAAAACGTCCTGGAACATTTTTTGAACGTTCTTCTTGTGACCAAGTACGTTTTCTGAACATCCGAAGAAAGTCCCAGTGCTGTCTGAATTCCTATTTATTCAATTTTATCCATAAGCTGTTGTTAGAACAGAAAAGAACTTCAAATGAAACTTGAAAACTATTTATGAAATTAACAAAATCCAAAGAAGTTCAGAATTATTGAAAAAACATGAAGAAAACCCACGTGGGTCGAGGTTTTTTCAAAAAAATCCGGGTTCTCGCCATCCCTGGGAAAAAAAAAATAGGAAAAATCATCGATTTCGATAAAATTACACCTATTGGTTTCTATTGAATTTCATCTATAGAGATTCGAAATATTGCTCCCAATTATCAAGAGCTACAGAATTATGATGAATGCGAGCAGGAACTATTGATTTTTCGCAAAATGCACCTAGCATTCGATATGCCAAGTCCTCTATCTCTTCCAATCCTTGGAATTCCTCTTCCACCCTCATTACACAAAATTGACCTCATACCAAGGATTAGAATGAGTCTTCGAAAATGAAAGACCGTGAAAGGAAAAAAAAATCCAATTGACTGCAACTTATTTTTCCGACAAAAGATTGAGAAAAAACTTGCATAATATAATGCAAGCATGTTCGTGAATTCTAAGCATTGTCAATAAGTAACTATATCAAACGAATCACATGGAATTTGAATTATTATTTCAAAGATTTTAAATGCCAGCCAGGAAGTGGATGATTATTGAAAGGCAACTGAATTAATTATTAAAAAATAATAAAATATAACTCAAAACTTTTCTAATCACCTTCTTTCCTCAACACTGCCCTCTGTCGGATCTCTTTGGAACTCGTAAGAATATCGATCTCATTCCCCTAAATGCATACCACCGCAAGAATCGATTACAATATATTTTTCCTTCGATTCAATCTAAAATATCTTTTGATTCTTAAATATCATAATCACATACTTCTATATATTATTATTATCTACACTGATCTAGAATGATATAGTTTGTGACTGAAACTTTGATATACGTAACATGTGTTACTTTTGAGATTGTATTGAAAAAATCCGTACCGATTGATGACTTCGGTCTTTGGTTTGGTGGAATGAATAGTTCTCGGTCTAGATAATATACAAAAGTTATGTGATTATGACAAACGTGTATCTTGCGTGTCACAAAATCTGTTTTACCATCCATTAATCTGATCGATAAAATGGTGAACTTCAATATCATCACCTAAGGACAAACATCGTGACTTGACATCGTGATGGCGTTGCCAACAATGCGATTGCATGCAAGTTGAATTTCTCTTGAATATGCTATGGTTTAGAGCCGAATTACGAATGAGCCAATGGAACAACATCGCATAAAACTCATCATGATTTAGCAATACTCAACGAAGTATTACAATACCTAATAGTCTTTGAAATAAATGTTGAATTGTCATAAAATTTGTGAATGTCATCAAATGTCGTGTACTTCATGTATCCTTGAATCTTATAATTTTTCTTATAAAAAGTTTCATGCATTTGAATGAATGTTATCAATCCTTCAAGTCACATACAGAATAAGGAACAAAGATTAAAAAAGGATCTCTCCTGTTGAAAGAATTTCATACATGGCCAAAAAATATCGTATCATTTGAAACAGTAAGATTCAATCGATATTTCATATAAATTCATAGAAACTTGAGTACAAGAATTTTCAAAATTATATACAAATTATATATAGTTTTGAAAATTTTTCCACTTCGATTGAAGTTCGAAAAATCGATTCTCTTTTACAGAAAAAATAGATACTAGATACGTTTCCCATAAAACAGAATCGACCCTTCTTGAAATTACTAGTTCTATGGTGATATTTAGACACCGTTCATCAGATTTTATGTGGTGTAAGAATTTTAATTATGTTTTTCTCTCTAGGATTGGCTCTGGCATCTTCATTGAAATTTTCCTTTTCCTCTATCGAACAAGAAATTCCGAAAGTTTTGTTGTGAATCAACGACAACCAAAGTTGGCACTAGAATTCTCTGGCTTTGAATGTTGGTCTTTCGTTTCTGCTTCGAGTGTGAAATTTGGAATAAAAACAAAATATGAGTTTCCCATACTGAGTGTTGAATTCGTGGATCATGGTAGACTTTTGAATGAAGAACAAAGTGATTTTAATTCGATTGTAAGTGAATTGAAATATACATACAGCATGTAACATATTTTGCATACAATATTTTCATTTTTCAACGTCTATCTTTGATTCGTTCGTACGTTATGTAGAACATCGCATGCCCTGTCCCTGATATTTCTCTTTGGAAAATCAAGACAAAAAAAGATGTTACAGAGGAATAAAACCACCGGAGATCCCTCATCTATGTTCCAGCGATGACTTTTCTAGCTCAAATGTATATATCGCTAACAATACGCCATCGGTCGTCGTGAAAAGAAACTGCGACTGGTATTTGGAACAGGTCCGATTCTCGGCGTGCCATCTCACTTAACAAGCAACACATTCGAAACAGCATGAAACAAGTCACGCTATTATGGTATGTTATTCGTCTGATATGATCAACCATGCGAATGAGTTACAATACAGAAAGAAAAAAAAAACATACCATTGTAAATTGTTGAACGCAAAGAAAAAATATTGAACTTTTTCCAGTTTTTTTGGAAACCCTAGGGTTTCAATGACAATCTACATTCAATTTCATACACTTTTCCAAGTGAAACCACTTGAAATTCAAAACGATTTCAAAGAATATTGCCAAGCGGATGAGGCCAAGTTTCTTTAGATCACAGAAAAAATTGTCCACGATGTTGAATTGTTTTTAATTTTCTTTTATAGATGAAAAATCAGAAACGAGGATCTCTTCAAAATGATGAACACAGTCGAAGTTTGAAAGCCGAAATATCGTGGCTCAGGTTTTGTTCAAGGTTGGCAAAATTTTACCCACTTTTGATTAATGAAATGACTGAGGTGAATACAATTTTCTTCAAATATTACGAATATCGTGAACAATTCAAGGAAGAAATTCGAACAAGAAATGAGAATTTTCTAATAGAAAACTTGAATATTTCTTTTGTACGAAGATTCAATAACGAAACCTCTCGACAAATCCCAGCGTACGCCGAGAAAAGAAATCACGAATCAAGAGTATATGCATTTAGCTGAGGTCATTCCAACGCGTTCTCGACTCAAGGCAATCTCGTTTCAACGGAATACGTATTTTCCAAGTTCAAAATTTCACTCCTTTTTTTCATTGAAGAAAAAACAAAAGACCGTCCTTGGAAGATTATATCATTTTCCATGCCGTACTTTCAAAGTCCTACGTGATATCTTTAAATGCATCGTCAAAGAGTTTGAATCCATGGAAGAAGAGAATTCAAGATTCAAGGGAATTGATGAAATGTGTGTTTGAGTTGAAAAGAATGAATGAAAAGAAGTGAGAAAGTGTCGAAGAGAGGCGATGAAAAGGTGGATGTCATTACAATGACGTTTGGCAGCTATTCAACGAATGTGCGTAAAACAGAGCTCGAGTAAATAGTATAAACACGCTGCTTTTATGCATTGAGTGAAACACTTGGAAAATCTCAATTACCGTATACAATGTTGAAATACTTAACGTTCTTGAGGGAATTCTTACCGCGTGATGATACGACGATGACTGTTGAAAGTTCTCATAGCCGCTGCGAAAAGCGCTAATATTTTTGAAACAATTCAAGCGTTGGTAACGAACGATGATAGTCATGTGGCTTACATAAGAAAAGAACATACAAAACACCTACGACATAATATCACAAGTAAACATTTCACAATGTGTAAACAGTGGAGAGAGAGAAAGATTTACACACTGAATGAATTTAATGCTTGAACGTTCGTCGTTCGTTTCGTCGTACAACACCTTCTTCCATTTTCATATTCATCCTGCAACATAAATTTTTGATTTCCATCTAAGAATACCTTCGAACACAAGTTCCAATTATTCTCAAATATTTGAATAAATGCCAATTCCTTCGGAATATAAGAACTTTGATCATTTCTTTCGAAAGAATTCAACGTGCGTGTCGACTTTGCCACGTGCATATTCGCGCACATTCTTGGATACGACTTGCAGCCGAATAGAAAACTTTATCTAACGAAGAACATCAAATATAACCGAAGCGTGTACAATGCCGAGTCGAGTAATCTAAAATAAACACTGCACAACGTTATCTAATTGGACGTGAAATCGGTACTTCATCGGAATGCGCGAGATCGAATTGGAGCAAGCATTAAACTACATACATATAAAAATGTATAATAATCCAAGGGAATTAACTGCCATAAAACTATACGGAGGATGCTAATAATCGTCTAACGAATTTCACCAGGTACGATGCAATTACGGATACTTGTACCGTGAAACTTCTTTTTTATCGTATAATGGTGCACATACAAAACAATAAGCAATGAAAATCTTTCGCGAGACTACCCACAGTGCCATATATCTCTCAAATAAAATAAGCCAAGTCTAAACGTCGAAACTCTCTAAATTCTTGGGAATATGATTTCACTCTCTATATTCGCCACTTATTATCTCCTTGTTTCTCGACGAAACTGCAGCTATGAGAATGCTCATTTTCATAGAAAATACAGAATGATCCTTTTGATTTGTGAATTCTTTTGTTTTCACAACACAAAAAGGTGACAGGGACGGGTATTGCTTTCGTAACGAGAAACAGATGAAAAGGAAATAGAAGGAGAGGTCATCGCGTTGGAATTTGAGTTTGTGAAGTTACGCCATTGGTTCTGACGAAACATCATCATCATCATCATCGTCGTCGTTGTCGTCGTTCTCGTTAAAAGTTGTAGTTGGCTGTTTCAGTGCGCGTTATCGCATTCGAAAGAAATTCCACGGGTGGTGAGAAATTACATCAAAACCTTGAAGAAAAACAACAATGCGAGATTCTCATTCCGTCTGATATTTCTTCTATCGTGTGAAGTATTGACACGTTGATATAAGAGAGAAAACCTTGCACGGGTGGAGTAGATGTTGAAAGTTCGTAGGGAAAGAGGTAAACGATTCGGAGTGGATGTTTTCATGATTCAGCGAGATGTGGCTAATAATCGTCTGCTGGTGCTTCTTAATTTTATGTTTGTTTTTTTTTTCTGTAACCAAAAGTATCTTCCCTTTCTAAAATCCTTGACCAATATTTTTCAGGTAAAAATGTATTTTAATTGTGATTATTTTTGCATTGTCACGATATGTGGTTTATGAATGAAAAGTTTTTTTAATGGAAGATACCAAAGATTCCAACAAGAGTTCTATTCTTTATTGCAAACTGGATTATGACTAATCCTAAATATCCACATACTGTAAAAAATGATCGTGGAATTTCCCCCAAAAAATAGTGGCAGGTAAACTCCACAGATGGGGAATTTTTCACTATAATTTGGTGAACTTTTGCTGCATTTATAGATGACCCAACAACCAAAAAACAAAATAATTCCTCAAAGTAATAGAAAAATCCCTCATTTTTTATGGAAAATCAATTTCCTCACGACGAGGGTACGAAATCCATCAACACAGTGTGAAAGAAAACTCCCCACATTTTTTACAGGGGTACGTTCCTTTATCGTTACTCGGAGAAAGTAGCAAAATTTTTGGAGAAAAAGAGCTCCGTATAGTGAAACACGTGAGCAACTTCACAACCCCCCACGGTTTTCTTACCGTCCTCTAGTGTTGCCGCGATATTATCGTCGATAATTGAGGAATAATCGATTATCTCAATTCTTACACGTTCCTATGGAATATATAATCCACGAATCCTCGATTATGCTCATGATGAAACGGAATAATGAATGATTCCAGACTTGTACACAAAATAAACCAAGATATGCTTCCATTTATCGTTACGATATATCGATAATTATCGTTACGATAGTGTAAGAATATTTTGATTTATTTTGTTTAAAAGACCAAGATGATCCATTATCCCGTTTCATTTCGTGCACAGTCGAAGATCTACGCGTTAAAAGTTCCATGAAAACCTGTCAAAATCAAGATAATCGATTATTTCTGAATTTCGACGATAATATCGCGGCAACACTACCGTCCTCGGAAACCTCGGGAAGAAAACTGTGGAGAGTTGTGAAGTTGCTCACGTATTTCACTATACAATACTCCTTTTCTCCAAAGATGGTCCAATAATAATGAATTTCACTGCGTTCACCGAGTAACGATAAGGAAACGTACTCCAGTGCACGTTGGAAGTAAAAAAAAAATCGATATCTAATTGATGCCATTTAATACCCCAAATGATGCTCGCTTCGATCGCACTGTTTAACTTTGAGGACGCTCGCTCCGCTCGCTATTCAATATTCCAAACGGCACTCGATTCACTCGCATTTTTCAAATTCGAAAACACTCGCTCCGCTCACCATTCAATGCCTTAAATGACAATTGTCTGGAAGAACGCAAAGCTCAAAGAACTCTATGAAAGAATAAGCATGAACATAAACATAATAGGAATGCGCTTCAATATACTTATACTTGCTCTCTTGAGGAGGTACTAGCAGCAGAGTTAGTTCGAAAAAACTCAACCCGGTTTAACCGCACAGTTGGAAATTTTGTGTTAAATTCAACACATTTCACATGTCCCAAACGGTCGACACATATTTTTGTGTCGATATCACATAATGTACTTGTGTTAGCTAATAACTCAAGCTCGATGTAAATAATATAACACAAAAGGATGTTGATAAAATTTTGATTGGAATTTCCGATCGTGTAAATTCAACACATAAGTACTGTCAAATGAAATCCAAAATAAGGAATGAATCGACAGTTCACAAGTGTAATTTATGGATTTTTTTACATCAATCAAATGTGAAAATCACACTTTTTTCGTGTTGAAACAATGCATAAGAATAAATTGAAAAAAAAAACAGTACTTCAATGAGCATGGATCGTCGGGACCGAATGTTGAAGCTTTATCACTCAAGCCACTGCCGGTCCTTTGATTGAGTGTACTTTCTTTGCGTATATCGACTCGCACTCTACCTTCAAATTCACATATCTAGAAAACGAATTTCCATTACAATGAAAGCTAAAACCAAAATGCATGAACAGTTCTTCCGACGACTACTAAAGTTACACGTACATAGAAGTTTCATAAAAAAATAGCTCCCACCACTGGCGATCTCCCCTTGGTAGTTGAGAACAACACAATTTTTATGTTCAATCTTGAGTTGAATAACATTTGTGTCATTTTGACACTTTTTTTCACTTGTTTGAATGATTTCACATTATAAATCAGTTGAGACCTGATTACACATGGATTGTCTGTAGAAGTTACACATGGTTGTGTTGAATATTTAACAGAAAATTCATGACACACGGATTTTTTAACACATTTACACAAAATTTTCAACTGTGCGATTTGACAAAAACCCCATAAAAAACTTGACAACAAATTGGACTCTAGCATAGGTGAATTTTAAAACGATTCATGATAATTTAGAAAATGACGAACCGTTATATTTTTTTCAGCCAAATATGACATAAAATTTCAATTGTGGGGCACTATAAACAATTTTCCAAATCTGGAAGGGTGAAAAATCTCCAATTTCACTCTATCAAGTGTCAGAAGTGAGTTATTCAGCTTTGAGCTGGGTTTTCACTTGTTTCGAATGACGTCTGACTCTTTGAGAATAAAAAATTTACTCTGGAATTGGAGTGGTTGTGACTTTCTAACCACAAATCTTCGATTATTACTCAAAAAAAGGGGAAATTTCACTTGAAAATTTGACAAGCCCACTTTTGATCTGCTGAGTAGTGAGATCCCTGGTGAAAATGAAACGTATACACGAAGCGCGAAGGAAGCACATACGAAGCGAAAAATGTTCCAATTCTATCTTCCTGGAGCGTGTGATGCCCGCTTGCTGTGAAGTGATGAAATCATACGTTCCATATGCGCTTCATAAGCTCTCGATCCCGTTTCACACACGCTTCATGTGAAGTAATAGTAAGTTCCATTAAGCGTGTGCGAATCATAAATCGAGAAAAATTTGTAACAGAGATCCCCATAATTATGGCAGTTTTAGGACACATGAACGTTTATGAAGATTTCTTCTGTAATTTGTGGTAATTTTTTGCAAAATTATAGTGATACGCGTCAGATGCAAAGTTATTTTCACCAGAAGAAGGTATGGATTGCCATAATTGAAGGAAAAATGCATGTAAATACTCATTTGTCCCAAAACTGCCATTATTATAGTAAACCATACTATATGTTTCCCATACGTTTTTCTCAGTGTACCTATTCTGACTTGAAATAAGTTAGTGGCTCAGTGGATAAAACCCCCGTCCGTTGTAAAAATCATCGGTTCGATTCTCGCTATGAGGTGAAATTTTTTAATTTAGGTTTCATAAATTTTATCCGCTGCCTCTAATCAATTCCCTCTTCACATACTCTTTGTATCCCTCCCATTCAAGTTCCTTATACTTTTCATTAACGTTTCGGTTACCCTCCAACATACGCTTCGTTTACTCTTCCTTCTCGCTTCCATTTTCACCTGGGATCTCACTCTGAAGATTTCAGAGAGCCAGGGTGATTCAAAACACATGTTCGAACATTATTCTACACACGTAATGAGATATGAGCATTTTTTAATTTTTCAAAAAAATCCAATATCTCGAGGATACTGTATCTGAGATATTCGAATCTAACACCATTCGCGGAATCAAATTGGAGAGTATCTCTCCCGAAGAAAATATAATCAATCTGGAGTTTCCTGTCGTTAAGTTATGATGATTCAAAGTTTTTTTGGAGAATTAAAAAAAGCTCATATCTGAGAATTTCAGGCTCAAATCAAAATTTTTCCAAGAAAAACTCCAAACTTCTTAAGGAATCCGCGTGTAGAGTATAGTGTACAGACGTTCTGGATCTCCTCGAATGAGGATTTTCACCTACTCATTTAGCTGTCACAGCTAACCCTTTAGCGGCAGCAGCAAGGAATGTAACTGCTGCAGCGAAAATCTGACAGTCAAATTGTTTGGGATTCACTACACTGTGGTAGTTCTTAAATAGCTACAGCTTCAATTATTTTAGCTATAGCAGTGAAAACAGCCTGCTAAAGAAGTCAGTAGCCGCCACAGCTGTTCCACTTCTTTTCGTCAACCATGAAAAAAATCCGAATATTTTCAAGTCTATAAATTAATTATATGTTGTTACAAGCAGATATTTATAATAATTGATATTTGAATGCTGATTCTCGATACATTTGAAACATATTCACGTTCAAATTTTGGATGTATTAATTCTATGTATCCCTCATATTTTATGAATTCATTTATGCGTCATTATATTTGAATATAATAAACTATTCACTCAGAGAAAAAAAGTTGCTGAAACAGCAAACCTCGAAGATTTGCTCTGCTGATATGGCAAAACTTGTTGCTGAATTAGCAAATAATTCGCTGTCACAGCAAAAATCTTGCTCTTTTAACAAGCGCTTGCCATTCAGCAATCCGAGATTGTAGATATACAGACGACTAGGAAATTTTGCTGGATTAGCAAATATCTTGCTGTAACAGCAACCGTTTTGCTAATTTAGCAAAGCAGATTTTTCGAAATCGCTTTTTCAGCAAGAATTTTTCTCTGCGTGTTGGTCGATTGATGACCCTTCAGCAAATAAAACCTAAACAATAATTGTCGAATTTTTCCCGAAAAATAACAATCAAGTCACTGCCTAAATGAACAAACTCTTCATCATGATTTTAACAACTATTTTCTCACTTTCTGGAGAATTCAACACCTAGAAATCGGAACAGTTCCTCAAAGGGAACTTCTCTTGGAATGAGGGAAAAGCTCCTCTACTTTTGAAGAAAACACGGTTCCCTCACCATCACAAAATGAATCCACCATTGAGAGAGGACAAATTTTTCCATAATTTTCGCAGTGTACGTGCTTTCCACGGTAATTTAAGAATGACGAGGAATCAACATATAGACAATTTCCAATGAAGTCGATGTTTTCCTATTCATTTAATTTTATCCATAAACTGTTCTTAACAGAAATAAAAATAAATAGCGGACATCACTCTCTAAATTTCTGGGAATGAAAATTCATCCCTACACCATAGAAATACTGCAAGTCCAAGAAGAGTGATATTGCGCTCCCAAAGAGTGAATTTTCACTCCATGAGAGTGGATTTTGGGGAGTGAGGGCTCCGCTCTCATGAAAGCGTGGAATGTGACTCATCAAAGAGAGCTGAAACTTCACTCTAGTAGAGTAAACGTTCACTCTTAAGGAATGTAAACTCACTCTTTTCGGACTTGCAATATTTTCACTCTTCAAGAGTGAGTTTTTCACCCCAAGAAAGCAAAAAAAATGATTTCCAAAGTATTCAGCAAAAGAATTACAATTCAAATCGCACAATCAATATTCCAAGAATTGAAAAAGCCCCAGAATTCTTGGAAAACTCTGAAAAAAGCCCATATTTTTGCAGTATAATTTTTAGCCAAATTTGGCCAGTACACGGAGAAAAGAATATATAATAATAATGGTTATCAGACAAAGTGTAGTAATCGAAGGACATAATTCATTATGACGTCAAATACTATACATGTATCAGTGTTTAGCAGAAATATAGTAACTGTTACGAGAGTTATGATGAATTGTCATATACCGACTGTCATTTATCGTCATAATGAATCATATCCTCCGATTACTATATTTGTATAAGAATGGTTATCATATTTTTTTCTCCGTGTAGTGCTACGATTGATCATTCATTCCGAACAATTCAAAAGTGCTTATATAAAATCAAAATATCGCTGTATACAGTAATTATTTAGAGCATGTATATGTGCTTTACATAGCGATATTTTAATTTCCCTACAGCATTTCCAAATAGTTCGGAATAACTGATTTGCCTAGTACGACAGCACTAGTATATCCTTAAGAGAAGACGAACGCAGAGGTGGCTCTATGTAATGCATCTAATGACATTTTTTCCCACACAAAAAGACTCGAAACTGCACTCATCGAAGTCTGAAAACTCTACTCTCTAAATTTGAAACAGTGAAATCTCACTGGTTTGAATTCGGAGAGTAGGAATGAATCTCTGAAAATTAACCTATCTTTATATCCTACACAGCATTAATTCCTGAAATTTCAAATTTTTATATAAAGAGCCCTTAAAATGGACTTTAAAATATGATATTTCTGCGGGGAAGAACGAGTAATTTGTGGATGGGTAAAAAAGAATGGTATATTTAGTTGAATTAATTAAAAAACCGTTGAAATTCAGCCAAAAATCGGTATCTCGGGGCATGAAGATCGGAAGATTTCCCGATCAATTGGGAGGTTTTACAATATGGACTCAAGATTACTTCCTTTCATGTATGCATAATCGGGAGTCCATTCTTGATTCAAGACTGGCTGCTCTGGGTCAAAAATAAACTGAAATTGGTCTCATATTCATGCACACGTGAAATAGGACGAAAAATCCTTATTTTGAAATCAAGTTATAGAATTTTCTTTTTCAAAACCAGAACTGTATTATAATAAAAATGAATCACGTAACTATACCAATCGCTGTTTCGATAACAAAACAAAAATTGTCATAGCAGCAACAAGTGTTGCCTGATAAACAAATCACTCAGTAAACCAACGATTTTCTCATCAAACTTTGCTATTTCTTTTGTCGATTTGACAAACTCTCGACTATTATAGCAAAATCTTTTGTTATAACAAGAATTCTCATTTATGGGGTTATGCATGATGAAGTTTGACAGTGACACAAGATTTTCAAGTCGAATGATTCACCCATCGCTTCAACTCCTCAATCAACAATGAGGAAAACATTCGTAGATAACAAGGAAAATTTTCTTCGTATACAAAATAAAATCAAACGATAATCTATTTGACCAACATACTTCAGAGCAATATTATTATACGACATTTATTGTAATTTTTCGTGACAGTGAATGATCATTCATCAATTGCATGAAAAATGTCGATATCTCATTTCTCGCTTCCCACTCGAAGAACTGTATTATTCACAACATGATCTACATTACGAGAGATTGTTCATCGAAGAGCGAATCCCACAGATCGATTCAACGTAAATATTTGATATTTCAATTTCCATTGACGTTACTTTATTTCTATGAACTTTATCGAACTGTGATTTCGTGCACTGACCTTGCACCATCGTGGCAGCCCTGGAAAGAACATCCAAGGCGCTCTCGACGGCCGACATTCTCTCTTCCCACGTCGTTTTTGAAAATTTATAATATCACCGTCGAAAGGAAGAACAATCCGAATCTCCGTTCAACTTCCAACGACGAAGAAGACTTTATCCTCGGGAGTTAGGCAGAGAGGATATATAGTAGATATTCTCTCGCACCACAATTTGCGCACACTATTATTAAGAAACTTCACTCGCGGGCATCCCCTTGGATGAATTTTCGTCAAATTTCGCGCGCGCAACTGAGCTCCGGCCGCTGTCTTTCTCTCCCTCGTCCGTTAGCTTCTGTAAAGAAGAAAATACAGAAAGTCAAACTTAACTGTTTGGAATCTGCCTTCCTCGAGGAGAAGGCAGAACGTACAAATAAAGTAAAACGGGGATTAAAAACCGTGACATTGTCTGTGGAATGCGGACCCCTCGCTAGAGAGCGACCCCCACTCACTCCACCCGCGAGATTCTCTCCGTTCCCCTATTTCCCCTCATCTTTCGTTCCTCTCAACGATCATCCTTCCACCTTCTCCTCCTTTCCTTCTCCGACTCGACGAATTCTTTTCCTCCCTCTTCTCTCTTTTATTTCACTGAATTCTTCTTCTTCGTCTCTTTCCCACCGAACTGTTTCGACTGTGTTTTGATTCTTTCTCGTTTCTGCTCATATTTTTCAGAATCGATAGATCATTTTTCACAAATATCCGAAGAAACTCTTTCACGTTTTTTCTTTAGAATTACATGGGAAAAATGTTTCGAATACGCAAATGACGTCACTAAAAGTATGAATGTTATCGATTTTTATCTTTCTATTATACGGGGAAGATAAGATAATAGTTCAACAAAAAAATAAAAACGAGCATATATGATGTGGAATCAATATATTTCGTCTCTGGATTCGATATTGAATTTTTTCCCCCGTTATCAAGGGTCTTACCCCAACTACATCTATCTAATGACTCTGTTTTTGTTTTCCTCTGGATGCGTGATAACCTCGTGAGCAAAGATTAAGTAGATACAGCGTGTTCCGTACCAGCCATTCGTTTGTCATGCTAATGTTCCGTTCACTTTCAGAATAAAAGATCCTACTTTTTATGTAACATTTATCCTCGAATCTGCTATACCAAAACATGAACAAAGGATAAAGAAAATCTTCTATATAATATCGTGAATATTCATAAATTTCCCCAAATGAATCGTTGTTTATCTTTTTCGATAGAGAACATATTAGAACAATATCAAGAATATGAGAACAAAATTCTTGTGAAATGCGGTGTACGAGAAATTGGATATATTCGATTCAACTGTGGGAATTCTCTAATTTCGTTACACGTTCCAGAGTTTCGCGTGGTCAACATTCTTCGGTTGATTCATTACTTCTTTCACGATCAAAGGATTGTTTCATCAAATCGTCGGTAATTCAAATCTTTAATTCCTGTACAAACTGTATAATGAATTCTTCTTCGAAAAAGATTTTATATCTTCATCAGGGATGAAGAGATCTTCCTGTATATTCTCCAAAAATTTTTCTCCCCAATCTAAAAGTGTAATAGACTACTACAGTTTCTCTCGATGCTCTAGCTGCAAGCTTCCGGAAGAAAGGTGTTGACTTTTATGGGACAGATGGTTAGTGAATATATGAGTCGCTGTTACTGTTGCTGTTGCTGCTGCCGCCTCTCTCTTTTTCCTTCTTTCTTTCTTTCTTTCAAGACTCCCAAGATTTTCGTTAGATCTTTTCATATTCTTTTACGTAGAAATAAGGAATTTTATTTCAACACAGAATTGGAAAGACGATCTCATTTATCAGTTATCTCACTATATATTCAAATTTTCCAAATTTCAAAGCATCGCCGCTACTCAAATTCAGCGTAGATTCTCCAATTTCACGCTTGGACTGTATGGTTCAGCTATGCTTGAATAATTGTCTGTAGTTTAAGATATTGTCTCTCTGTATCTTCGATTGAAATATTCTCATGTTCTAATTATATATTCGCTGGTTATTTGCAGTCTTATGAACGGAGACAGCTGTATGTGGAATGTTCCTTAATAAGTTTTAAAAAATTAGCATCTCTGAGAATTAGGTTTTGTTTCCCATAAGCGGAAATTGCATTCAATATTTCGTTAAATGTCTGAATGGAAAATTAATAGCTGACTCTAGGGTGGCGCAACACATAGCGCAAGATGGTCTACAACTGCCATTGAAGCCCAACTATGGCTTGGATGGTGCCATTCTCATTAGAAAACCATTGAATAGAGTAATAGTTTGTAGCGAGTATTTTGAATTCACTATTGTTACATAGTTTTCTAAGAATATGTACAGTTTTGGAACGAGGAAAGAATTGTGAAAATAGTTTGTTATAGCGCAAAAATTTCCTACAAACATCCG
This sequence comes from Gonatopus flavifemur, assembly GCA_018340375.1. Classification (NCBI taxonomy): domain Eukaryota; kingdom Metazoa; phylum Arthropoda; class Insecta; order Hymenoptera; family Dryinidae; genus Gonatopus; species Gonatopus flavifemur. The sequence goes on from JAFFJZ010000006.1 coordinate 10,832,119, forward strand.
TTGAGAATGGTCACATGTTGTAACATTATCAGAATTGTATATAATTTATATATAATTGTATGAAAATTCATGATGTTCAAAAAGAAGATTATAACTTTTTTATCGCAACGAATTCGAACTGAAGATGAAAAAACCGTCGAGACATTCACGCTTCAGATTTTGTTTGAGTTTTTTCATAAACTCTGATTTGAGAGTTGCTCGGATTTACTTTTGAAATGTCACGGTTTGGGAATTCTTCAACTTTTATCGCTGCATTTCATAGTTGTATTATCATTCTCGTGGTCGAACAACATTCATTTCCGAACAATTAACGTTCTTCAATTTTATCTGCTTTAGCATAGAATTGATTATTTTATTTTTCCGGTAGAATATTTCATGAAATTTAATATTTTTATTCAATACGTACCCTGGGATTTAAAACTTCCGAGAGCGATAAAATATTTCATATTCGATCGAACGAACGATTTTATTATTATTCCCAAACATTATTTCTTCTGTAAATTCTCAAATTTTTGTTTTGTCATTTTCCCCCCGAGTATATGGCTTTGTTGCGAATAATTTCCGATGTTTACAAACTTGTTATTAACACGCGATGCTTCGAAACGGTAAACAAATGATTACATCGATGCAAGATGAATTTATTCGATTATTTCTTCCTTTATCCTAAAACAAGTATCATTTTCACATCTTTTCATAGCACGAAACAACCGAGAATATATGAAATAACTTTAATATTCATTTGCGTAATTCAAATATTCAGAGTAAAATGCAAACAATAAAATACCTCGACGAATTGTGTCAACGATGATAACGCGCCTCTGAGCCCATCGCGTTTGAAACATACGTAGATTTTTCAGAGAGACATCACGTGCAAGACATTCAAAACTTATCACGAGTAAACGTAAATGAAAAGAAAATCATTCCGAGTCAAAGCACCCTCGATCCCGTTCATGATTAGCGAAAAGCGAAATAGTTGGAATATCTCTCACACCCTGTCACTGAAAAAAAAACGGAGGAATTTGTATTTGAATGACAAACGAACACCATTCGACTACCGTCGATACGCGAAAGAAATAATAAATCAATTTTTCATTGACGTTAAATGAAGTGATCATGACAACATTCCATCACAATTCAACACGAATGAGAGGAGGGAAAAAACCACGTAACGTCGTTATTCATGTACGGAATGTAGAGGTCGAAATCATGGAAGAAAAAGAAAACAAAAGACAAAAAAACATTGATAGAAAATAGTTGTCGAAATTCAACAACGATGATTAGAAAGAAATTAAAACAGTTGGCGTACCTTGATTAGAATAAGTAGCGGAGATTTTGATTGTTGTTGTCTTTTTGTGAGTTGATGAGAGTGTTTGTGATCCTAGCTACCGCGCGCCTGTTTCACAGGAATCGATATATAGTGGAATGCGGCGTAGCGTAGAAAAAAAGCAAGGAGCGCATTCCTTCGAGTATAAATCGAATTTCAAGATATACACGTACATCCACTTTCAACTCTCTTGACACTTGTGAAAATTGACAACGCGGTTGATTTTTAACACTCTACTGTGGGATTTACGACACAAGACCTCGCGTATACTGTTTTTTTCCTTTTTATTTCGACCGAATGAACAAATAAAAAGAAAAACAAAGTACGATGTATATCTAATGGTATGCGGGCGGACACAGGGAGCCACAGGCCGTTTGACACGAGAGGTAGTATAAAGAGGCGCTCTCCTTCTCTCTCTCTCTCTCTCTCTCTCCCCCGTGGATTCCCCCCTATTCGAACATTACACTGGAATGTTTGGTATTCGAGACACCGTGCTTAAACGCGCTCTACAGGCAAAACTGCCAACCATTTCGTATACCACAGTCCGGGTAAATATCGTTCCGTAGCACCCGTAGCACCGCTCCAACTTGTCCGACAAGCTTATGCGCTAATGTTCCATACATCTATGTTGTTGATTGAAGCATTTCAAATTACCTGTCAAGAGGTCGTCGAGAAACAGATGTTGATATTCCATTGAATCGAATGTGGGGATAAGTATTTAAAGAACCAACGTGACACGCTAGAAATCACGTCCGATTACGCTACTTTCATAAAATTTTCATGCGCGTTCAAACGATATTTCTGTAACATTCCCAACAAGGAATTATGTTTTTTTCCTACGACGTATTGAAAGAATATATATCGAATACAACAAATTATATATAATTTTTATACAAATTATACATAGAGAAACATTTTGTTTACTCTTTTCAAGTTTTTTTGGGAGATGGTGTTCAAGAGTCACCAACATCTGTCTTTAAAAAAAATCAAAATTCATTCAAAAAATTACATTTTTATCGATTAAAGTGAAATATTTGGAAGATGAATGGAAAAGTTGATTCAACGCATAGATTGGTATACATCAGAGATTAGTGGAGAGATTGCTAACGTAATACTGAAATCGTGGTATGGTTTTTGGACTAGCGACATCACGCGGCAATGATACCAACTAATAAATAAAAATTTGATGATTGCTCAGATTGAACGGAATTCCTGAAATCCAATGGAATTAACCAATCAGTGTGGTTCCACTTTTTAGTTGGTATCATTGCCGCATGATGTCGCTAGTCCAAAAACCATACCACGATTTCAGTATTACGTTAGCAATCTATCCACTCATCTCTGGTATACGTATAATACACTAGGGGTGCTTTCGATAACTGCTTCGAACTCCAAAAACCGCAAGAACCGATTTTCAACCAATCAAAAAATACGGAGAAAATTCGAAATATGCTCACATTCTTCATTTGATTGGTGGAAAAATTGCTGTAGCTTTGCTCGCAGGGTTCCCACGTGTCCTTCAATTCCAACGGGAAATTAACCAATCGGAAATTTCTGTTGAGTAGTATGACCAATCAGAGGAGAAAAAAAATTCCAGCACGGGGGTCCCTGGCTTGGAGCAATGAGTTTTATAATACACTAGAACACGCTCTACCCTAAGAAACAAGATTCATATACACTGTGAAAAATGAAATGGACTTTACAAACTCTGATTGTATCATTACAGAGGTAAATTTTTGTAATATTCCTACGCTAAGCGTAGCAGAACAACATTTTCAAAATAGTAAAATTGTGTTTTGTGGTGAAGACTTGTACAACATTTGTACATAAGCCTTTACAAATTGTATTTATCCCACGCTTAGCATAGAAATTTTACATGGCAGTTGTAAAACTGTCACATGCAACGTAGGTAATGAAGTTATCTACGCTGATCATGAACAAATCACAGGCAGTGGTGGAATCATAAAACTTAATGCAAAGGTCCAACCACAGATAGCTATGGTACAGCTCTGAACATAGGGAATTCGGTAGTATGCGAGGAGCCCGACTGGCGTCAGCCCGACCGGATTATAACCCGAACGACTTAAACCCGAACCACAGTTGACCCGACTGGTTATAAAAATATCGGTAAACACCCGTTGAACCGAAAGCCCGTTAGGCCGAAAGACCGTTGGACCGAAATTTATTTTACCGAATGACAATAATCCGAAATATTACTATACGTTACTAGTCGTGTGCGAATAAGATAGAATGTCACCAAAACTTTTTCGGATTATTGTTATTCGGTAAAATAAATTTCGGTCCAACGGTCTTTCGGCCTAACGGGCTTTCGGTCCAACGGGTGTTTACCAAAATATCATCAAATAAAATGGAAAATTGATCGAAATCAAAGCTTATTCAACCTTTTACTGTGAAGATGTATAGATTAAGGGTTAATTACGCTTTGATTTCGATTAATTCCCCATTTTATTTAATTATATTTTTATGATTAGTCGGGTTTAAAGTCGTTCGGGTTAAATGCAGTCGGGCTTATTGCATACTACCGGGAATTCACCATTATTTTTTAAGAATGTCCTACGCTGAACGTAGGTAATTTTATTACCTACGCTGAATGTAGTAGAAGTACAACCCATACAGCACCGGGAGGTTTCTTGAACGTTCAGAAGACGTGCTTGATTTCGCAGAGAACGTGCAAATAACGTCTCAGGGTGTTCTAAAAACGTCGCAAGTATGTCCCAGGGACATGCAAATGTCTCGGTTAGTTCTATCTATGTCCCCGTGTGACTTTGTGGTTTTTCAAGGTTAGTTTTCAAGAAAGTACGTTTAGAAGACATGATGAGAACGTTTGGTAGTAGATCAAAAGAACGTGCTTAGAACGTAATCAAGGATATCAAATGGGAAGGTACTTTAAACGTTTGTAAAACTTGCTTGAGCGGGACCAAAACATGCAAAACCAAAAGCATGGTTTCAAAACGTTCAAAGAACTTTCGGTGCTGTCTGGGAATTCTATTTTTTACAGTGTATGAGTCCTGAATGAATTCCATTTACAGGGTGTCACAGAAATCCCTACTCGCCTCTCAGGATGGGGGCCAAATTAACGAAAAACCCATTGAACTATATAACATACTGGAATGCGCACTCCCTCGATTTTCTATAATATAGACCGGTCAGAGGGAGAGATAAATGTTGGGCGTATGGTATCTGCTTCTAACAAATGCGTTTTAGAGAGAGGTAGGAAATATGTTGGGAGAGTCGTACTCCCTCGTGCTCATGCAATAAACTATATCACTCTGACCGCGCCAATCCAGGGAGCGCTTATTTCAGTATGTATAGAGTTCAATGGAAAAACCAAATCAACGAAGAGTCAGTTGAAAAGAGAGATACGTCACACTCTCTCTTTTCAAACACTGATTTCGTTGATTTATCTTTTCGTTGATTTTGCCCCCATCCGCCTCTCACAAACACATTCCCGTGAAACAACTGAACAACTTTTCCATTCATCATTTTTTGATCTGAGACTTAGTTTCAGAGTTATGAGAGAAATAAGCTGACCATTCAGGTGGCAAGTACATTGAAGTACCTCGGCTACTTCAATCACCAATGAGTGGATTTATGTATCCAGAGCCTGCCAGAGCTGGATTTAGGGACGGGTTTTAGGAGCTTGAACACGGGGCCCCCACAATCTGGAACTTCGTAATTTTTCTATATAATTTTGAAATAAGTTATATATAATATTGGAAAGTTGATTCAACAGTAACATGCCATTCACCATGGATAATGAACCCGCACAACCCTTAGCCCCGAGGCCACCGCAACTATAAATTCGGCCACGTATGTAGCTTCTAATTAGGGCCAATCCCACCAATTCAGTTCGAGATTAAACCAAGTGTTGCAACTCTTGAATTCTGATTGGTTAATTCCAAATTTCAACTCGGTTTAAGGGGATACCAACAGTGGTCAACATTTCTCTTTCTAACGTACAGAGTGTCTTTTTCTAACCAATGAGCTCGGGTTGCATCTCCAGATCAATTTTGTGATCTCAATCAGGCCCCTCTGACTTATGCATTTTCCCCTAGAAATCCGGTTCACGTATTGACCAAGAAATCCCCAAGAAATCCAGATGGCGATTTCATCTAGTTGGCTGAATCATAACCTCAAAATATCAACGTTGCGAAGTTTGGTTCCTTGTAGGTTAGAAGTTTATAAATATAACAGTATTATCTGTGATTATTGGTCATTTTCTCACTATTCATCTTAAATTTTCGCGATAAATGATTCATTTTACAGGATTGATAGCTTTACTGACACGCGGAGCTCTCTACAACTTTCTGATCAGTATATGAACAAAAGCTCTAAACAGACAGTCGGAGGGGCCTGATCTCAATGTAACTGCTCATATTCAGTGGATACGAGCTTACCATCAGAATACGGTTTTTTTGGCCAAATTATTCGAGACTGAATTCATGGAATGATCTGAAATTTTCAGGGATGATTCTTTGAGGCTTCATCTAGGCCACTAGAGGACCCAAATTTTGGATTTAAAAAAGAAAAAATTATGTTCGAAATTCGAGCTCTTTAGCGACCAAGATAAAGTCTCAAAGAATCATCCTTGAAAATTTCAGATCATTTTGTAGTTCAGTTTCGAGTAATTTCATCAAGGAAAACCGTGCTTGGTCGGTAAATTTGTATCCTCTTAAGGGGTTACAAGCAGTCATCATCCGAGCACGTTGATTAGAAAAAGACAAATCTATACAATAGAAAGAGAGGTTCGAAGCGAACGCCAATAATGTGTATCTAATAATAAAAAATAGTGGAGATAATTTTGAATATTCATAAAATGAATACTAGAAATTAATGTTGTTATTTGATACATATGTGCAAGTAATTTGCACATATGCGGACATTTGCACGTTACCGGTATATCTCTGACTGCTGCTCCACCGGACTTGAAACATAATTGAAATAGAATTGAACCGCAGGAAATGACCACTCAACAGAGGAGCTTTCCGAAGTGTGTGCAGACCTGGGGCGTCAGGGGCGTGGAATAAACCAATAGGAATTCGTAGTTCACGCTCCAGACGCCCCGAGTCAAACACTTCGGAAAGCTCCAGACGAGTACATTTTTTACTAGAGAATGCTTGGATCGCGATTAGAGTTCATTTCAATCCTGTTTTACTTACGCCTGGTGGGAGCATAGTCTTTGTAACGTTTTTGGCATGTTTTGCGACGTTTTTTGCATATTCAGGTAGGTTTTTAAAACGTACATAAAACCTTCTAGTGCTAACTGGAACCTTAAATGTTGAACTGAATCGATGGAATTTGCCCTTAAGTGTATACGAGCGTTCACTTCGCGCATAGGTGGCTCTATCTAGTGGCATTTTTTTGCTTTTTTTCGGAATTCAAAATTCCGGCTCTGTATAGATCTAGATGAATCTGCAAAGATTCGTCCCTGAAAATTTAATACTTTTTCATGCGAGTATCCGAGTATTCTGGTCGGAAAAAAATGCCACTAGATGGAGCCATCTATGCGCTCGTATCCACTTAAGGGGAAACCAACGTACGATCTGAGTAAACATTTTATCTGCAAGATTCCTCCGGACTGAACTTATGAAGAAGTCCAAAATTTTCGGGGAATGATCTTTGATACTTGACAAATCCCGGCACATACCCCGAATTTCGAATTTCGAATAGAGTTCTCTTTTACCGACTGAGAAAAAAAACTTTTTTCCGAAATTTGGGCAATGTACCACACTTTGTAACGTATCAAAGATTATCAAGGGGATACCACCGCCGAGACTTCAACCAAATTTTTATAATACTTCGAAAATATCGCTCCACAGGGTGTTCCAGAAAACACCTCCCTCCTCTCATTAGCGTACCCCTACGGGAAAGCTGAGCAACTTTTCTATTCGCTATTTTTCGATCCGAAGCTTAGTTCTCGACCCGGAACACAAGCACAAAAGAATCTCAAATGCATCCTGAAAAAAGAATTCTGGAAGAACTTTTTCAGAATATAAATGTTCTCAAAGCGTTTGAAGAGAATTCTTCAGACATTTGCGGGTTCCGTTAAAATTCTCAAAGAACTCTCATAGAATTTTAACGGAATCCACAAATGTCTGACTCTTTTGGAACAGTTTGTATTCTAAAACAGTTCTTCAAGAGTCCTTTTTTCAGAATTCATTTGAGATTCTTATAAGCTGTCTGAGGAGTTATAAACAAAATAAGTTGAACATTCAGAGGGCGAGTACATCGGCTACTTCAATGATCGAAGAGTATACTTATGTATCCTCCACTTGATTGATTAGAATCAACTTGATTGATTGATAAATGGAAAAAATTGTTCAGTTTTCTCGTAGGAATACGCTGGTGAAAAGAGGGAGGTGTATTCCGGGACATTCTGTATACAGCATTTCTACCCAAGCAGCAACAGAGAATGTTCGTAGAATACACGAATGAAGCACGAAGAATATATAATGAATGTTCATAGAATATTCGAATGAAACTGTCCAAAATATCGTTAGAACGTACATAGTACATTCGAAATGTACGATATTCGATTACATACGTTCGATGAATATGCATAGCACCTATAAAACGGTCTCATTGGAATATGCATAGAACATATTTCGAATATTCGAAGAACGTTCATAGTATATTCTGGTGCTACTTGGGTAGTTGAATGTCTATAGAAATGCTGTATAGAGCGATATTTTGAAAATATTCAAGTATTTTGGAGAAATCTTACTCGAAAAATTTGTCTCATGCCCCGACGCTAATATCTCCTCAAAGCTGTAATTTCATACAAGCGACGAGCGACGAGCGATACCTTAGATAAAGGGAGAGGTCACACATTACCTCTCTTTTTAGCTAATGTATCGCTAAAAGCTAAACCTTGTTTAGCTTTGCATGAAATTACAATTTAAAGCATCCATCAACCATCAACAGAAGCACATTTTACTTTGTCGAGGATACCAAAGTTACCATCGGAGCACGTTTTTTTGCAACAAAATACTCAAAATTGAATTCACGAAAAATTCGAAGAATTTTTTTTGAAATTCAAAATTCGGGATTCTTACACGGAGAAACTGTCACGCCGACATTCAGATTTGTGCACATTGATGGCCAATATGCAGGGGAAGAAATTTTGTTCGCATTGATCTTTAAGGGTATCCCGTAGAAGCCGAAGTTACTAGGTTGTTTTTCCCAAAATACTCAAAGATGATTTAATAGAATGGAATATAACAACCAGCCAGACCTTCTTCCATATCAACAGAATCGTCATCTTCGATTATTTTGGGTAGAGAGATCTAATAACTTCGGCTTCTACGGGATACCCTTAACGGCATCCCGTGGAGGCTAGATCTGTCTGTAAAAATACTTCGCTCTATCACTTTTCTACCAAAGGGGTTAGAGAAAGATAGACGTATACTGTTTTACCGACAAATCAGTTTCAACGGAATACCCTTAACGGGATACTAGCGATGGTACCAAACCTCTCTTTCTATCGTATAGGCGTGTCCTTCTCTATCCAACGTGCTCTGTTGGTAAGCGCTAGTAACCCCTTAATGCGTGAACATAAGCGGTCACATGTTCACACATCGGTATTCAGTGCGTGAACATGTGAAACCTATGTTCACGCATAGAAGATCAATGCGAAAAAATCCTTTTCCTTGCACATTGGCCATCAACGTGCACATTGTCAGAGATGAGTTGAAGAGATTGCTAACGAGATATGAAAACCATAGTCCAGTTTCTGATTGGCAGTATCACGTTTTCCGTTTATCTCTCCACGCTGGTTGGCTTAGAAGAAAAATTCAACCAATCATATACAGTAAGACCTCTCAATAAGAACGCCCGCAATAAGAACGCTTCCCCGCTTTCCGCTCGTGGGCCATCCCCCACTCCAATTACCGATTCTGAGCTCAAATTACATTTGTGGGTGACCTCTCAATAAGAACGTTCAGTCTTAGAGAGTTGAACAGTCAAAATTTGAATAAAATCCCAGTATTTTCAAGTTATACATAGATGAATACTTCTTTTTCCTTCATTTAAATGAAATTCAATATTATTTGAATATTTATGAAACGAAACTCTTCAATTACCCTTGAAAATAATAATGAATATATGAATATAAATTTTTGATTGATAATCATGAATATGTATATTTCGGTCTTTTTGAAAATCATTTTAAACTGCGATGGGACGAGACAGAAATTCTTAGAGGATCCCTCATAGCAAAATGTGTGTCTAGGACGTTTTCTGAACGTTCACAAAACCTCCCCTACTTTTTCTAAACCTTCCGTAAACGTTCCAGTGGTACGTTGTGCTGTCCGGGGTGTATTCAAGTGAAAAAGATGAAGAATTGTCTTTATTAGGAGTAACAAGGGTGACTTCTGGAACTAAAACAAAAAATTTGTGACTCTTCAGATCCCTCTTTCACGAACATATTTAATATTCACACCATTGTTTGATAGTTTTAATAAAAAACTATTTTTGTAATCAATATGTATCGTCAGGTCAGCGCAACAAAGAGTCTTTTTGCGAGTGAAAGCAAGAAAGTGTTTTCTAATGTTTCAGCGCAAACGTTCTTATTAGGAGGTCACAACCTAAAATGTGAGAGAGAGACAAAAACTCAGTAATTGAGTGCAAATGTAGGGTTGGTAGGGGAACCCTGATTCTTGGAAAAACTCTTCCCCTTGGGGGCTTTTGCGTTCTTATTGAGAGGTCTTACTGTATTTTTCTTCAAAAGAAAAAAACGTGATACGGACCATGATTTCAACATTGTGTTAGCAATCTCTGCTATTCATCTCTGACATTGTGCACGATTCTAAATATCGACGTGACAGTTTCTCCGTATACAGACCTAAATAAAGTCTCAAAGAATCATTCCTGAAAATTCCAGGTTTTTTCGTGAATTCAATTTCGAGTATTTTGTGGCAAAAGAACTTGCTCCGATGGTAATGTTGGTATCCTCTTGAGGGAATACGACCGTTACCATCGGAGCACGTTGGTTAGAAAAGGACATGGCTATACGAGTGAAAGAGAGGTTCGAAAAGACACTGGTATCCCCTTAAATATTGGGTGTTCCCGATCCTCCCAGGAGCTTGCTCCTGATTAAAATCAGAATTTTTTCCCAAGCAGCAACGGAAGTTCAAAGTATATAAGAAATGTTCGTAGAATGCACGAATGAGATACGGAGAACATATAATGAACGTTCATAGAATATTCGAATAGGACTGTGTTAAATATACTTAAAACGTACAACACATTCGAATCGTACGATATTCATTCAATCGACGTTCGATTGACGTATCGTCGTATATTCGATTACATACGTTCAATGAATATGCATAGCATCCATCAAACGGTCTCATTGGAATATGCACAGAACATTTTTCGAATGTTCGAAGAATGTTCATAGTATATTCTGGTGCTACTTGGGTTTGCGATTGTTCTCAAATTTATGAAATGAGGATGGACCCTCGTTAGCCTGAAGCACCGTTGGCCAGAAATCTAAAATCCCGCACGAGAGTAATCCCGAAAAAATTTTAGTGACATTTTATCCTATTCGCACACGACTAGCAATGTATAGTATAGTTTTTGGATTGGTAAACACCCGTTGGGCCGAAAGCCCGTTAGGCCGAAAGACCGTTGGACCGAAATTTATTTGACCGAATGACAAAAATCCGAAAAAGTCTTGGTGACATTTTGTCTTATTCGCACACGACTAGTAACGTATAGTAAGATTTCGGATTATTGTCATTCGGTAAAATAAATTTCGGTCCAACGGGTGTTTACCTTTGGATTTTTGATTTCGAGCCAACGGAGGTCTATAAGGAGGAAAAGGTCCACCCAGTGTGGCAGATACTTTCGCGACCTCACGCTTGGAGCACTATAGTTTCAGGAGAATCTTCTATTCAGTTTATGAACCTTGGAGCAGTGCTGCCAGATTCGAGGCTACACCGTTTCTGCCTCTTCCATTGAGCTACTCCCTTCCGGGGGAGCGAGAGAAAGAGCAAGTTACTTTCTCTCTTGCTCCCTCGGTTCAATTCGCATGGTGGGGGAAAGAAGAGTAGCTCGATGGAAGGGGCAGAGACGGTGTATATACCTCGAATCTGGCAGCAGTGCAGTGTTGTGATATTCATGTAGCTGGGAAATCGCAGCTTGGTCAACCGACTGCGTTTTGTACTGACACATGTGAGTGCTCTTATGGGTGAACCGCTCACCGACAAGAACACATACATGTGTTGGTGCAAAACGTCGTCACGTGACCGAGTTGCGATTTCCCAGCTCGACGAATATCACAACACTGCAGCAGTGAGGCTAGAAACCAAATTTTGCCCCCTCCGTCAAGCCCCATCTGTATAGAAATTTCACGCACGCAATGAAGCTGCCTGCAGAAGAAATTTGATGATGGAGGGGGCAAAAGTTGGAATTTCTGGCATGACTGTCTGGCAGCACTGCCGTGGAGCACTGTTTACAGTGCAACTTCATTGAAAACGCCACTTTTACTACAAAACATGTTTTGAACTCAATTCATATAATTTAATTTTAGACACCTTTGACATGAAAATCTGTTAACAAACTTTTAACCTCTGCAACTTGATATTTTTTTTCTACTCAACTTTGGAAATTTTTACATCCATAACTTTATACATTCAACAATTTTCTCCAATTCAAAATGCAAGGACTGAAGGTAAAAAACGATAACTTGATATTCCAATAATTATTTTGCACCAAACCGATTTGAATTGAAGGTCACATGACTATTTAATTTCACTTCATTTCGCGAAAATCAAGTTCTAACTTTTAATTTGAATTGTTTCTGATCAACAATCATAATCAGAAAGAAGTTAATTTCAAGGTTAATTTTCCTTTTGAATTTCACAGTGCTATATGATAGAAAACGTTGATTTTTTTTCTTTCAAATAACTTTTCAATCTTCCATGGATGCAATAAACGTCATAAATTATATCATTCACTCCTGAATCTTTTATTGAAACGAAATCTGAACTCAAGAACATGGTGCGTCATGAACTTTACTGTTATAGAGTTCATGTTATCACTAAATTTGTATGATTTATTCATTCGTACTTACCAAATATAATTCCTAGTTTGTGAAGAAATTGGCTGTACCTTGTGGATTCGTCGCTATGGCAGTGCCAGTGGTAAAATCTCAGAATGATTCTTCCGCGCCCTGCTGTCACGATTCTACAAATAAAAAATTGATGAGACCGTCGGAATTACCTATTTATTCAGCTGAGCATGCTTGTTCTACGAATACAGCCAAGTAAGATTCACGATTGAATAAAATGCTACTTATTTTTCATAATCGATCAATTACAATATATATTATTATACAGATTTTATTATATATCTTTTTTTCCTAATCAGTTGTTTCCAGTGTTTTCTAATTAACTTATTGATTTTTAATTCTCTGTTTATAATTTCATCCATTAATGTTCTAAACAACTATAGGGAAAAATTCAGTAATTTTATATCAAACTATAATTTTTCTATTCTCCATTGGTTCATTCAATTCTCATAAAAATTCTTTTCAGCAAGGCCGATAGCGATCCTCCTTCCTTCCTGGAACAAAATATCAGAGAAATTCGAAGGGCGGTACAGAAGTTGGTCAAAGAATACCAAGGAATAACGGATGGTATTTCCAATACCATTGATACCGGAATTGCACATAGTCAGAGTAAATACCCTGTTCTTTTTCTTTTTCATTCTCATAGTTCAAAATAAATGGAACTGATTTGTATTGAATGTAACATTTAGATGCGATAGATTACTTGCAAGAGGAAAGTAATATTGCTCCACGTATGGGTGCTATCGGCATTGGTGGGTTGACTGGATTGATTCTGGGACTCAGAGGGGGCACTTTCAAACGATTATTGTATACCACTACTGGTGCACTCGGCGCTTCTATGATTTGCTATCCTAAAGCGGCAGAAGAAAGTTATCACATGGCTGAACATTATATCAAAGTTGGCTATAATTTTATCTACGGGGGTAAATATATATTTTCTCATATTTAAATTCCTTCTATCTTCACAATCTTCACTGAAAAATCCCAAATCTCATATTGGCTATTGATTTTCAATATTTCTCAATAATCGTTAATTTTTTCATTATTTCAAATTGATTCCTTGAATTATCAATTTTTCATCAGTCTTACAGTTGAACAATTATTGAAGTTTTATTCAAAAGTAAAACCCAAGAAAATTCAGATACTTCCAACATGTAAATTCATTTATTCGACTGCAAAATTTGAACTTTAATCTATGTTTATAAAAATGTCACGTGAATTTGAAAGGCTAATTTGAATTACGGAAATTGTAATTGAACATTTATAAGATCGTTTATTTCTAAACAAAAAACCATGTGGATATCAGATAAGATTATTCATGAAATACCTGTTTCTTCGACTCGAAACTTATTCGAATGATAAGAGAAAATACCTCTAGCTTAGCCTCAAACATCCCTTTTTTTTTTATTTAACAATCGAAACTCTAATTCCACAATTATTAACTGTTTTAGTTAAACCAGGGGATAAACAGTTGGAACTTCCTTCATTGGAACTTCCAAAATTACCATCATCTTTCTCAGAACTTTCAGAATTAGTAATTGATACAGGTTTGAAGGTGGGTAACGCCATCGTCGCTTTACCTTACCAAGCGATCAAAGCAGTGACGGAGAAAGAGGTGGGTCGTAGGAAAGAAATATAAACCCAACGTACTCCTCTCAATCCCCACACGATGTCCAAAATTAACATTGAATCATTATAATCCTAAAATAAGTTGCACACAGGAAACACTAAATTCGGAAAAGTTGAAGCTTTTTCAAAGAGCAACGACGATTTTGTCCAGTTAATTTATAGATCTATACGCTTTGAAGACTCTGAATTTAGATATATTATAAAAATATCCCATATTTGTTAATATGAAAAGAACGTTAGTGCACGTTATTATCCCTCTTCTTTACCTTTTTATATTTCACTGGATTACCATTTCAACATCATCTTATTCTTCCCTCTGCTTTGTTTCAGGAAAATTCCGGAGTTGATTCAAAACCTAAATGAAATCCAGCGCAATCTAGTCGAATATTTAAGCAACAATTGAATCTAGATTATTAAATTATTAAATCGTGTTACACGAAGTAATGTAAAGTATGTGATATCAAATGTATAAAATTGTAATCATGTTCAGCGTTACACACACACACACACACACACACACATACACTTACCACATAAATTTTACAATGAATCAACGGAAATGAAATTCAGATGAAGATGCTTATTATCATTCCTGGAGAATGTCAGTTTTTGTTTTACTAATAAAATTTGAAGAAAATAATTACCAAATACTCTTGCGAATGATTTCAGAAAGCCTTTTCGATTCCTTTTTTCTTTTTATTCGTAAAAATAATCCACAAGTGTGATGAAATAAAAAATGTTTGGATTTTAAAGTACATTTCTTAACAGATAAAGGTGGTTCGCTATTTAATAATATAACAAATCAATGATTTGACTACCTTGAAAAATATCACATCTCTGGTGTGTAATGTTTTTTTGTACATCGACGAGAGCATGAAGCACAAACGTAATTTGAATTTCTCTTGCGTATTCGGGTTTCAAACCGAATGTATTTCTGTTCAATGAATGGAAAAGTGATATCATTGAGAGGACGAGCCAGGATAATAGTACACTACCGCTTGGGCGGGTAGCTGCCAATGCGCGGCGTGAAGTTCGATCAATTGTAAAAGAGTTTTTCTAACTGGAGGAGGTGTTGTGTCTTCTGCTAGAAATGCGTCGCGTATACTTCCTAATAATTGTTGGAGTTGAGCTGGTAATTCTGTATCCAAATCTTTCCCGATACACGTGAGTATGAAAAACAAACAATCCGTCTGAAAATTCAATTCGATTATTCGAACATCGCAATATCCAATTTGTTGAAAAGTTTTATCATTTCAGAGAATATTAATTTAAATACTATCGATCATGCGTTACCTCGGCCAGAGAATTAACGATTGGTGGTTGAAGACAATCCTGACAACATTTCCACAATAAAGTAAGAAGTACACGTCCCGGAGGTACTCCTTCCTGTTGTGTTTTCAATTGCAGTTGTCTTCGCTTTAACTGCAAATGTTCAATCTTGTCATCACAGTTCAATCCTTTCTCAGAATATTGAATCAATGTTTCTCACCTGACAGTACATTTCATTGAGAAATATCATGAATGCGGAATATTGATGACAACTCGATTCGTTTCGTAATATTTTCACGCTATCCTGGTACCATTGCTGACACATATTTAAAAGAGATTCGAGAAACGTTTCCTTGGTTTCTTTCTGAAACAAGTGTTTTGCGGTTAGATGACTCGAAATACTACTTCCAAAAGCGTAGGCGTAATAGCTTCCCTTTACGATATATAATTACTTTAAACGATCACGAACTGAGAAGTGACCTTGATGAATTCTCGGGGGTAAGGTACAGTGAGTCTGAATAAGTAGAATTTTACCTCTATAATGGTGATGCAGATTTTTGCCGCTGGTTCAGCGTATCTACGATTTTCAACCACTCTTCCCAATATATGACGTACCAATTCCATTAACGAACGAGCGTTTAATAAATTTGGATCTAAAAAGAGATTTATCAATTGAAATTCCTCTTAATGGTAATGCAGGAAATGAGTATGAATGTGTTTCAACTTTTAGATTACCTTCGATAGCTTTTAATAAAGTCTCTTGAACGTGCGAAGAGAATTTTCCAAGTTCGGAAGCATCCGAGATACTCAGAGCTTTTGCCGACCATACTTCCGCCGCCGTGAAACTTTTGGAACGTTTTAAACCGTGGGTAGAGACGAAGGATAAAGATTTTGTAAGTCTTCCGGGTTTCATGGGGTTGGATTTAATCTCGTTTTGATCCATACTGAAGTGAACTCTGTTTGTGCTCTATTGAAATATATGATTATCTTTCTTTCAGGTACTTAATCTCATGATTTTTCAATTCGTCACTCACGTGTAGTATGTTCCCACTTGATGCCGAGGTATTCAAAGAATGTGGTTGTTTTAAAAGAGAATTGACGTGATGGTTACTGTGATGGGAATGTCGCGATGATTGCTGGAGAGGGTGATGCTGCTGGGAGTAGAGGTATCGATGAACATTTCCACTTGATTTACTTTGTTGTAAATAATACGGGTTTCGTTCTGAAGATATCCGAGATCTATCACAAAAATACAAAATGCAATTCTATTTTATGTTTCATTGATGGTTTATGTGGGATTTCGTGTTTTATCGGTCCTTTGTCGACATCAGAACGGACCGAGAGTCGAGCAGTGCTCGCTTTTTGAACTACAAAATTTGACTACATTCGACTTTGTAGCTCCCAGATGATTTCTCTTTGAAATCTTTCGAGATTCGACACACAACTATTCTCAATTTTTGACGGAGTTCGACATGGATATATCTCTGCGAGGGTATAGCATTCATTGAAAATTGATTTACAAACTTACTTAGAGTTGTGAGATTCGTTTTGCTTCATCGTGAATTCTTTGGCGTGGACGTTTAGTCGAGGATTATTAACGTTCGCCGTGATGCAGTCTGTTCTACCCCCTGAAACAGAGATCGACTCATCAATTCTATATTCGATTGAAGGAAAGTAGGGAATTTCACACATACCTGGGGGTCGATAAATTTCGAGAGATGGTTTAGACTTCACAGCCACGTTATTACTCCCTTTTTGTGGTGTCACGTCTCTCATCTGGAAGCAATATACAATCAAACTTTTTTCCCACAATCAGAATAACGAATATCGGACAAATCAAAAAGAGTTGTAGGAAATCACAATGAATAACATTTTCATTGATTAGATCTGTATGCATCATTGAGACAATGATTATCTCATGCCTAATTGTCCAGAACAAATACGACTATATCACATGAGCCTAATATGGTAAACATCAATAAATCTCGAGAGAACAATGAATCCAATTTCAATTATATTTATTCAAACGTTAACTGCATATGATTTATCTATTTTCAATTCTACATATTAATCATCATTAAAATTTGTCCACAGGATTGAAAATTTACAAAATTCGGCAAAAGAAAACCAAGGATCGTTTTTTACAAACTCCACCACCGTAATTCGCAACTTTTCCGCGTTCAAAGGACAAAGGTGATAGAAACAGAAGTATTTTTAGAAATACGTTTAAAGTTGATTTCAACAGACAAGATTGGAACATGTGAAACAGGAGAATTCCAAGAAAAGAGAACTTTCTTTTTCACAAATTCAAATTGAATTCTTACAAATTTCTGATTATTTATGTTGTGAATTTTCTTTCCGTAGACACTGTCGCATTGTTCACCGAACACTGAACACTTGGATATGATAACACCCGCATCTCGACTAGTGCCAAATATCAGCTATATATAAGATATGGGAAGAAGATGTTCAGAGTTCCTATGATCAAATCATTGCAGTTGTACCAAAATTTCTACACCTCTTACAATCTTTTTCACCGTTTCACAATCATCGAGGTGCACATCCATCGTGAATCCATCAAACAATTTCGATAAAAACTTTATAAGAAAGAATAGGAGTTGGGATATGTTTTCTTTGATTACACCATTAAATTATCGAATTCGTTTACATGAAATTACATAACAACGAGATGAAATTTTTAATATCCGTGAAGTAACATTGATATGACTTTTTGTTAAATATATTGCTAAAAGATGAAATGAGTTATAGAAAGAACGTTGAATAGTAAAACAGGCTTGGCAATGCTCACAGTGACAAACGCACGAGTTTCATGCTTTTCAACGATTTCTTCTCGATATCAAATACTTATTCGATATCCTCTTCGATGTATGTATAAAACAAGAGAGAAAACTACGAATTCACGATGGTAAATTAATAACAAATCCGTATACGATTTTCACAGATATCTTGGTCTCTGGTTTCTTTCCCGCGTCGTTTTTCTCTCCGTGCGTAAAGGCAACTACCGTATGACTGTGTGCCGACTAATAATAGATGTGAGACGCGACCGTCGTACTGAAGCAACAAATTTGTACATATATGTATATACAGTGCGTTTTTCCAGTCACCCAACATGTGCTATGATGCCATCTCGCTTTTTTACATAAACACTGTATATAAGAACTTGTCTACTTCGTCAGGTTTTAGATTTAACACGTAGGTGTAAAAATGTACAACATATGAGCACGATGAATGTATAATTTGCACACCACACACACGAGTTTATACACGTGTGTAATGTTACGTGTATGTTGTATCGTTTCAGAAAGCATGCAATTGAAATATCTGCGTCTAGAACTCATCATCGCGGATAGATCACTTGGTTAGAGCGAGATACGTTTTCAGTTACATATTCATTGAGATATTAATGATGTTATTGTACGAATTTTATCAGGAATGAACCATTTTGAATTTAGAGTGTAATCGAAATCGAATTTTCGGAAACAGAAAGTTTGTGTTCACTATATAAATGTTCTCGTAGAAGATGATTTTATTTTTCTTCGCGTTGGATTATCACTGCGGAACTCGATAATAAATATCAGAGTATTCTTTCCGTGCGATGACCCGGAGGAAAAATGTTCATTCCATTCATTCATCTTAGTTTCATTTCGGATTCAACTTACTCATTTGACTGAATTTTGTTTCAGATGTGAGACGAGTGGAGGATGAGTAGAGGCTTTCGTTTCTTTTCATTCTCGGTAACTTCTGGGCAACAAATTCCCACTTTTCAAATTGTGAATTCATCGAGGGATTCTCCAAACAAAGCTTTGAATTCAAATCATTCATTGTGTTTCATCGTTGTAATGTTGAGCTTGCGAGGAGCGATAGATCAAAAAAGCTTGATAGGTACAATGGAAAAAACAGAAAAATATGACCACCGTCATCGACTCGCGATTGATGGAAAAATACCTTCAAGCAACTTATTTTTATTCTTTTTTTTTGAGATAAAACACTGCGAAACAAAATTGCCCTAGCAAATAACCATACACCTCTCTCTCTCTCTCCTTCACGAAGAAAATGTTCAATGCAAAATGATGTCAAGGACAATAAAAAAAATCTTCTCTCTTTCGTTTTTGGCTTGTTCCTGTTGTTGAGTCATAATACAGCAACTTAAAAATGTTTAATTTTATCTTTCATTAATTTCAGACGTGCCTGAAGCGATTACGGTCTACGTATTATGTATAAAACGTGCGTGCGATAACTATACGTTAAGAAATAAAAGAGAATTCTCAATGGGATGGATATAAAAGAAGAAAGACTTTTGGGAACATTAGGCGAGTACAATGGTAAGAAAGAAGAAGAAGGAGAAGAAGAGCAAGAGCAATACCACCTAAATCTAAGGGAGAATTAACTAAGCTTCAAGTATTATTACCAGTACCTGTATACAATATCTACGATTTACTATCGACCTTGAAATTAAGTTGAGAAAGGAAGAAGGATAAAGAGAAAGACGATGAAGGAATGGAGAGAGGGAGAATTTGCCTTGATAATCGGTGCCGCGGTAACTCGGAACTAGGTCTGTGCCTCCGCAGAGTTTGGTGACGCTCATCATTCGAGATGCATTATTACGACTACTGTACTATACTCCAAACGTTTTTTCTTGCTAAGACCCACCTTTTTCAATGATCAACGATACATAAGATGATTCAAGCACCGAGTAACTAGAATGAACCAAAAAGAATGCAGATGACCGTCATCTAGAATTCTTTTCAAAGATACCTGTTCTAGAATCAATTTAAACGTTGTAAAATCCATCACAAGTATTGAAATTCTCTCATCTCTTGTATCTCTTTTCATTGCAAAAATCTTCAATGTTTTATTCTTAATGGTTCTTCCAAAGACGTGGGTTTTTACACAAAGAAACATAGAATTTTACATAAACATATGCAAAAGACTATGTATTCATTAGATTCATGTGGATTTTGCGTACAGTTTTTTTGATTAAATTTCATAGTCACAATGACAGAAAAAGTTACGATTTCAACATGTTTTTCAATTTATTTCAATGAATATATTATAATGTTTCGAATATAAACACTTCTCTTATGGTTTGAAACTTATTAGATTGATTCTTTTAATTAGTACTTTTCTAACAAAAGATGCTTTATGAATTGATGTATTTTCATCAAGGACGGGTCCTCATAGAAGAACGTTGGAATTCAAACAGTTTATTATTCTCAGAGAACATGACTTTTCGAAAGTCATTACGATAGATCAATACCGTATGGAGTCGCGTAATTATTCGGTGAGTGATTACTGGAATTAATAGAAATACAGAAATTCTTTCAGATTTAAAATAATATTCTTCTTTACAGGATTCTCGGAAATACGAAATGACAGCGTCCAAGTTAATGTGGAAACGATGTCGTTTTATTTATTCAAACGAGTAATAAAACCCTTTGAAATACGATAGCACAGAAAAGTACAGTGTACCGAACACAAATAACAAAATATATGCTTTTATATACTGTGGCAGCAACAATCTGGGATGCGCATTACAAATGAAGTTTCCTTAGTGAATAATATCAAGTCCGAACAGCAGCGGGGTTCTTCAACTCTTTACAAATACGTCTGACAAACCCAAAAGCTTCCAAAGATGATTCAACAATGTCATTATAATGACAATGAAAATTCCAACGATAATGCGATAAGTTATAAGAAAAGTAAATCGTACTGTTGCTTCTATAGAATCTCATCACATGAGACTTTTAGAAATTGAAAGTCATATAAGATTCCAAGTGATCCATATCATTCGGTAATTCGCCAGATAACATTCTGTTCGCGCAAAGCTCGTATTGTCAGTATTTCACCGATGAGGATACTGTGCAGTGGTTTGCCAGGACTCAGACAGACTGGGAATTTCGGAAAAGAACTCAAGGAAATAAACATTTAACGGAAAAATTTGGAGATTTTCAGGGACAGATGCGAAAAATGTCAGTAAAATTCGGTAGAAAATAGGACAAGAGCTGTAAAGAAACTGAAATGATTTCGATAGCGATTTAGGAAGGGAATTATTTAAAAGAAATAGATCCACGCAGTTGATCCTATGAAAATTGATGCCCTTTCTTTTTGATCAACGATAAAAACAACGATTTTTTGTATCCGATGATTCGAAACACGAAATTCGAACTCCTGTTTCACAATTCAGAACGTGGAAGATGAATTCCTTTCAATTCCTACAGTGCAATGCATTTTATTTTATATACTTATTATTTATACACACACGAATAAATCTCAAAGAAGAAATGAAACTACCTTGAAGATCCGGAGATCAGAATTCATTGAATTAAATTGTATTGTAAGAGTACAATAAGAAAGGAACAAGTGGGAAGCAAACTGACGAATTAAGCGTATAATATACATATTTTGTTATTGTTTTATTGTAAAAAAAAGAGAATTAAGACAGAAGGAGGGAGGGAAAAACATTCGTTCGGTGGAGAAGAAAACTGAGGAGCAAGAAGAGAAGAATAAGACACCTTAGCGGTATAACACGAAACAAATAGGCCGGCGACTTTCACCGTGTGCGCGCAGCCAAGAGCGCGCTGTGCGCGTGTAGTCCTGGAAAAGGGGCCAGAGTATTTCGATGCTTAGATCGTGCCATCGAGTCGTCGACGAAAGATCTTGATCGAAACGTTTATACAGTACTTACGAGAATTCTTTTTTGCTTTTATTCGATCATATTCGATAATATACCATAAAATTGCGTATTCGATGCAATTTTGAAATCATTTTATTTACCAAAGATTCGATTTGTAATTTAATTTGTTATCCAGTTGATCCAGGAACCGATTGAACTGCTGCCTCTTTGAGAAGTGTTTGTATCTTTCGCGGGACGTTCCTGGTGTGTCAGTGCGGATGTTTGACATTCGAATTTGAAAGATTCGTTCCACTGGTACTGCTGTCTTAATTGTTCACCGAAGTGTGGTGTTCGAATTGACAATAAGTGAGACAAATTTGAACAAAAGATGTATCGTCGTCGTGAAAAGGAAGGTTGATAGAAAGAAGAGGAGAGACCCCGAGGAAAGACATAGGGAAGAAATGTATCACGGATGTGGCGTGTGTGACACAATAAACGTGCACACAATCACGGATTATGATGATAGCACGAAGAAGACCTCCACCGACGTGCCGTTGTCCGAGATGGATTTACATATTCGTCTGGGCAGTATGGATGATCGTATTACCGGTTTCTGGGATCGGTAGGTGCAGGGAATACAATAAATGCTCTATGTTTCTTAAGCATCGCGTGAGCGATCTCACGATACATATTCTCAATCGATTGATTAATCATTCTTTCTTTCGTTCAATTGTTTCACAAACGGTAAGAGGATACCGTTACAACTCTTTCCCACGTGAATTTTATGGCCAACAATATTGTGATTATTTTTTTCATGCCTCGGTATGTAACAAAATCTCAGTCTAAAAGGATCGATACGAATCCCGCGTATAGACAAATGCTTGACGAAACAAATCACCGAAAGTTACTTTCAACTTTTGCAACGAATGATTCATTGATCGAATGATAAACCTGAATATGTAATAATAGCGATAGCGGAAAGGAGTTATATACATAAAATGCAAATTCACCTTTTAGATGATTTGTTGTCAGAGAATTATGAAATCATTAATTGGGATTTTACGGACAGCAAATCGCGTTTCAAATGTACAGTTATCATTTACATAATGAATGAGTTATATCGCGAGTCCTCGGGTACCGTTATATATATTCCAATTTGTTATTCTCTTCACGGGGCGTCGATAAAAAAACACTTTTGGGATTTTTTCCTCAATCGTCGTTGAATCATCAACCGATAAAGCATGTTTGGTAGTCACATTGTGTTGTACGATCAACGATCTTTGAAAGCTTCTCTGAAAAATGCCAGGCAGAACCAGACGAAAAATTGATACCATCATGCTCAAAGTTCCCAATACACAACCCTTCGAGTACACACAACAGGTGCGAATTCGCTGCATCAACCATTTTCGTACTTTTCATTTTGATTTCATTCTCGCATTTTTTTCACTCATCAAATGAAATATTTGTGAATTTTCTTCCATACCACGTTAATCTGCACAGTTTTTCCTTCAATGCGAAGAAGAGGAAGGTCAAATTGG
Source organism: Gonatopus flavifemur (assembly GCA_018340375.1). Lineage (NCBI taxonomy): Eukaryota > Metazoa > Arthropoda > Insecta > Hymenoptera > Dryinidae > Gonatopus > Gonatopus flavifemur. Next base: position 10,855,608 of record JAFFJZ010000006.1, read on the forward strand.
TCGTTTAGGAACCGAGTTATTAATCGGTAAAGTTGCGTGGTGCGAATTTGCACCTGTGTGTACTTGAAGGGTTAAACGACAGAACTCTATTGTTTCTAGGGATGGGCGATCTGAAGAGAATCCATTCTTTTTTTTCTACAATTTATATCGAATTTCAATCAAGATTATATGAAAAATCAGTAAAAATTGTATAAAAAAGAATTGATTCTTTTGTAATTGTTTGTTATGGTATTCTATAGAATTTATCTGATGTTATCGAAAAATTCTAATAGAAAAAGAAAGTGGGAAGGGTTTATTGAGGACAGAACATTGGAAATTCCGTATTTAGAAACCTCATTGGGATAGAAAAAATGTATTGTATTAAAATTTTAGCCGGACTTTGATAAAAAAAAATGACAAATTTTTTATCTAGTTTTATCCGGGATCATTAAATTGAAACATCTTGTCAACAACAGACAACAATTTTTCGGGATGGTTCTGTTCGAAATTCACACAGGTTGTACACAAAAAAAAAGTTTCCAGAAGATGTTTCAATTTGTCAATTTTGGACTGAATTCGTCGGAACAAAAGCTGTTTGAAGCCCGCTAACAATTCTTTGTCCGGTTGTGCTTTGCATTCTCAACTGGGAGAAATCAATTCTTGGCCCATTAAGTGGTGCTTTTCCATGAAAGTACACCAAAGAGGCGTATAGAAATGATTTTTACTTGAATTTTCTTAACTCTAAAAGATAATTGTAAAATTTTTATGAAGGATTCAACACACTTGAAACAACATTTTTTCTGAAATGTAGATGAAGCTTCTGAAAAGTCAGTAAAAAGATTGGCTGTAAAAAATTACAATCACATTTTCTGAACTTCGATTGCCTTTAAAATCTCACTTTTAATCTCACTCTTCACAATCAGGATGAACTTTCCATAATTTTTACACTGTGAAATCATTGAACCTGAAATTGATATTTCATTACGAATCATCGATGTACGCGAATGAAAAATTGATCTTTCAAAAAGTAATTCATTTATCTTTACTCAGTTTTACCGAATAATAGAAATGAAATGAAAACTTCGTATGAACGTAGACTCCTTTGTTGCGGAATTTTTCAAACGATGCAGAGAAAGTTCTCGCGCACATGTATCTTGAAAACCTTCTGCGTATCACCAACATTAATTGCGCGTAAAACATTGCGAAGCGAGGATGATACGTTGACAATGCGTTCTCCAATGTCGTCATTGAGTTTTTCGACCGAGTCAAATGAATGGATATTCGAATTTTGTCCACTCCGATGGGAATTCCTTTTCTACTTAGAAGATGAAAGTTCGTTCACCTTTTTCATGATAAATGATACAAAATAATCTTCGGGTATAGGAAGAAGCGAAAAGACCCAGACAAACATATTGCTCATGCATCATCACATTCCGAGAAGCAAAAAATTGATTGGAGTTCCGGTTTGAATGGTTTTAAAAGCGACGAGTTGTGTTAGGAGGTCGTTTGAACGTCGAAGAAGAGAATATATGTACCATAAATTCGTGGTTTTATTACCAAATTATCATTTTATGATGAGATAATTGCTTCATCCAAGATGAATCGAATCTCCGAATAAAAGGAAATAATGAGTGTTCTTGCATGTTCATCTACAAGTTTTTGAAAGAATCTTGCATGGAAGATGCACGTGAATGGAACATGCTCTGTATCTCAGGTTTTCACAGCGATTTTTGTATGGAAAAGGATTTATTGTTTGTTTCACATTATATCCGAGTGATATTTTTCCAAGGTGTCTACTCTGAGCGAAAAATAAAAGTCCCTCACAATTTCAGGATTTTCTAGATTTTTTCAGAATTTTTCCAAAACAAAATGATGGCAATGCCACCTACCTTTATCTGTGTTGTATAGAATCGATGGCAACGTGTACTTTCAATAGAATTCAGAAACCTAGATTTACCTTATTGTTAATTTCAAACGCATTCATTCTTTCATTTCAAATATCATGGCTTCTGTAACTCGATTTTACTCAGTTTTCATATGATTTCAGTGGATTCTTGAAAAGATTTTTGAATTTATATAATAATTATTCGAACTTGCAACGTTTGTTTATGGTTTTTTTCGACTGAATGTGGTTGTATTTTGTCTTTGAAAATTCATTGAAATTCAGCCTTTTCCATTGTATGGGAATTTGTTTTTAGTGCTCAATTTCAGTTGAAAAAGAACCAGTTTATACTGCATCTCGAAATAAGCTGATATTAAGAATGGAATTCAGGTAACACAAGGATTCTATATGAACACTGAGAACCCAATTTCTTAGACTCAAAGAAAATTTCTTTGTCATTATAAATATTTCTGTTTCAATTTTATTTGAGAATTTTTCGTTTCAATCTGATGAAAAGTTTTCCCATTCAACTGAATTTTTTTCTATTGGAAAAAAGAATGATTAAAATGAGGACAAAGAAAATTTTCTTTCAGTTTAAGAATTTGGGTTCTAAGTGAGCACATTGTATTTGTTATGTACTCTTTTAATATCACATAGGTAATTCTCAACTGAACATTCTTAATGAATGAGCTACTAGAAATTTGATTGATTCAACTACACTTAATTATTTGTATCAACTATGCTTCCCTGGTTGAATTCATCAAATTTCTAGTAGCTTTTACTCAGAATATTTGGTCGAAACGTTTAAAGTAACCGTGGGGATTTATCTCAATGTCCCTCGTGAAGGGGATACCAGTGTACCTTCTGGGTTATCAATTCTCCGAACTGAATTAATGAAAAGGTTTGAAATTTTTAGGAAAGAATCTTTAGTACTTCATTAGAGTTTTCTCAATGTCTGTGGCATCATTTATTTTCGAAATGTTAACTCGCTACACAGAAATGCACCTTCCTAAATAGAAATTGTCCTGTTTCCAAATTGGACCATCAAAAGCCTTAACTTGGCCCAATGCAGGGCTTGAGATACCAAGAAGTCGCATTTCTAGCAGGATTATAACACTTCCTTACTTCCCATAAAATCAAAGATTTGATTAATCGTTGCATAAAATTGAATAATTTTATAGCGAACACTGATCAATTTATACATGAATTTTGACGCATCGAACATTCTGAATGAAATCTGTATCGAAAAGAGAAGAAAAAATAGTTCATGTTTGAAAAATGTTTGGGTTATTCAAGACATTTTTCCTAACAATTCCAGGTTTGTTGAGATCCCTATGTTTTCGGAATCCCGCATGAAATTCAGACAGGATTTGGATAAAGAACCCTGGTTAATACATTACTGGTTTTTTTTTTACCAAGGATTCATATACAGTGGACAGAGGTTACTTTGAAACAGAAACATTCATTGGAATGTTTGTAATCTATTGAACAAATTTATCACAAGTTTTTTTATAAGATTTCTCTCGCAACAAACACCGAAGGTCTTGAAGAAATCTACAAGATATCTCTTAGGAAGACATCTTTTAGATACATCGGGAAGATATTTTTTAGATATCTAAACGACGTCACAAAAGAGATGACTTCAAGAAATATAAATCAGAAACACGTCTTCAAAGTACTTTTTTAAGACATCTTTCAGATGTCGAATCAGCAGAGTCTAAAAGACATCTTGAAAAAGTTTCTGGATGATATCTGTCGCACATTTTGAAAATTGTACAAGGGCAAAAGTTACGCAATATTCCTTTTTCAGAACTCATTAGTGATCCTTTTGTGCTATCTGGGATGTTTTAATAATTTCAAAAAGGAATCTTAAAGATATCTAAAACATATCTTTTACAAGACCTTTTTGAGGTATCTAAAACTTGTTGAAATTTGTTGCATAGGATATCTTTTAGATGTCGAAAAGATATCTTCACGAAAGTTTTCCAAGACATCTTCCACGTTGGGACTGTTCCATCTCGCAAAGTTAGATACACATACGTACCGAACTAAATAAAATTTCCAAACTTCTGTTACTCAACACGTTATAAAACCTGTCACACATCTCAACAATTCCAACAATTTCTCCTCAAGCAAAAAACGATAAATAATCTATCAAAAATCAACACTGAATATCATTGATATTGCAAAGAGTTTAAAAATAATGCAACACTCGAAGGATCCTAGATGAAAAAAATTAGCATAGCCATATGTAAATTTGATTGATACTTGCGCCACCATTATATAATACTCATATCAGTTACAAGAAATCTTGAAAGTCCAAATTCAATCTTCTCACAGATTCACGTTAATCGCAATTCACCCTGAAGGAAAGAGCTAAAGTGATTCCTTACTCAACTCAGATTCATTCAATTCTACTGAGCATATATTTATTATTTTGTTTTTCTTCATACTAAATCGGAAGGTATTAGAATACAATAAACTATCTATAAATCTTTACCCGAACGCTTAACATAACACGCTCATTATAAAAAACCATAATAATCATTGAATTGAATATACAATAATTACAAAACTATGAATGTATGATAATCAGTGTTCCGATCCAATCGTATGCGGTAGAAAACAATAAATCTCAACTGAATCGTGGATATGTATCAGGATGCTTCAATCCGATATGTCATCCTTTCGCACAGCAAAAAACCACCTTCAAGGTTTCTCCCTCAAGTTCGCTTTATCTTCAAAAAATAATGATTTCATTCGAAAGGATGATAAATCAGAACGGATAATTGATTTATGTACTTACGATTCTTCTACGAACGCGTTTGAAGAAAAAAAAGATCAATATTTTTATTTCTCGAGTGCTTTATGTGGATTGTTATTATTCCTTTTCCGATGAATGACTCACCTTGAACAAATTCTTTCTTCCTTCAGATGCTCTTCACGCTCATGCCGACAAGCAGAGGTACGATGGCTGGTACAATAACTTGGCTCATCCGGATTGGGGATCGACCGGTGAGTATTTGAAGTTCTTCTCCTCTTTGTGCTCATTCTCTCTTCCTGGTTCTTTCTCTGGAAGACAGAAAAAAAACACCTAGAAATAATAAGATGGTTAAATATTTGATGTGCTTTACGCTAATGATATCATCTTCTGCTGTTCGAACAGCAACTTCAGATCTGAAGTACACGGAAGTTACTTGGAATATCGAACTCCACAATTGATGCACAGAAAGATGATTTGATTTGTTCTGTTTGATTTCGCGTTGCAAATCAATCCATGTTTTTCAACTCTTCCAGTGAATCTGGCCATTCTACATAGAATAGCAGTTCAATATTTCAAGTACTGTTCGTGCAATTCAATGATCGAGTAATCCTCATTTGATCCCCTCCTACGAGATTATTTATCCACAAGAAATTAATTCGTCAATCGCTATAGATGGCACGTTGATTCGAAAAATCCCAGCCTCGTATTCCGATGGAGTATACATGATGGCTGGGCTAGACAGACCATCGCCTAGAAAACTCAGTGATCTCTTCATGCAAGGTGAAGAAGGGTTACCATCCGCGTACAATCGAACTGCCCTGTTTGCCTTTTTCGGTAAGAATTTTGAACATTCAATTGATATTTGTCCTTGTTCTACATTCTTTTATACTCTTCAATTGAAAATTCTATTCCAAATACCGAATACAAGAGTGATCGATAGATACACTCGACTTGAGTCCCTGTCAAATTAAAATCAAAGAGGAATTCGTTTCAGGACAGCTGGTCACGTCCGAGGTAATCATGGCCAGCGAAAGTGGTTGCCCCATAGAGTTCCATCGAATCGATGTGGACAAATGTGATCCGGTTTTCGACAAGGAGTGTCAAGGTAATAAATACATTCCATTTCTACGGGCGGATTACGATCGGGAAACCGGACGGAGCCCTAACAGCCCTCGTGAACAGGTAATTCTTTGCTCCCAACCTTCCCTTCCTCTATCTATTCTCATTCTATGCTCTGATAGAAAAATTCTCTCTAAAATTTACGAAATATTCAGAGATTTTCAGATAAGATTGGAGAGATTTCAAAACAGCACAAAAATTTCTCTTACTTTCTATGATTACTCTGTGAAGGGAATTTGTAACTATGTATAAACCTTTTGTGGAAATGTGAAAAATCTTTAAAATCGTGTACAGATTCCGAGAGATTTTTTCCTTAGAGCGATCTATGATCTGCTGTACATTTTAAGAACACTTAGGCAGATTAGTATCGCAAGAATGGCTGTGAACACGTGAGGTTGCAGATAAACAAGGTCACGAGTTGGATCGACGGTAGCTTCGTTTATTCGAGTAGCGAAGCCTGGGCGAACACAATGCGATCCTTCAAGAACGGCACCCTTCTGATGGAACCGACAAGAAGATTTCCTGTCCGCAACACCATGCGTGCGCCACTTTTCAACAACGTAGTTCCCCACGTTATGAGAATGCTCAGTCCAGAACGTCTTTATCGTAAGCATTTTGTAGGACGGATAATCGAACTTTCATTGCCAGAATAAATATTCGTATTATATTATTATAACGATACAGTACTGGGGGATCCAAGAACGAATCAGCACCCACCGCTCCTCGCTTTAGGAATATTATTTTATCGTTGGCACAACGTTATTGCCGCTCGAGTACAACGAGAGGACCCCACTCAATCCGACGAAGAAATTTTTCAAAAAACTCGTCGTATCGTTATCGGAACGTTGCAGGTAATGTGCATAAACGTGAAATCATCCTTCCCAAAATCAACCCTTAATCCTATTTTCAGAATATCATTATGTACGAGTATTTACCAGCGTTGCTGAACAAAGATCTTCCAAAATACACCGGTTACAAACCAGATCTTCATCCGGGAATCAGTCACATCTTTCAAAGCGCGGCTTTTCGATTCGGTCACACTCTCATACCTCCGGGAATTTACAGACGCGATGAGAAGTGTCGTTACAAAAGAACCATTTCGGGTCATCCCGCGATACGGCTATGTTCCACCTGGTGGGATTCGAACGTGAGTAAATTCCTAATTCCCACACAAACGTTGAATTTTAATTGAAAACATTCCAACGCAGGAAATCTTGGCGAACAATTCTATAGAAGAGCTCATCATGGGAATGACCTCTCAAATTTGTGAAAGAGAAGATCATCTTCTCAGTACAGATATAAGGAACAATTTATTCGGTCCTATGGAATTTTCTCGAAGAGATCTAGGAGCTTTGAATATTATGAGAGGTCGGGATAATGGATTGCCCGATTACAATACAGCTAGAGTACGATTCAAGTTGGCCCGTCGTCAAACATGGAACGAGATCAATCCAGAATTGTTTAATAAGAATCCAGAATTGTTGCAAAAACTCATAGAGATTCATTCGAATGATTTAAATAATGTTGACGTTTATGTGGGAGGGATGTTGGAATCTAACGGAGGACCCGGTGAATTATTCACAGCGGTTATTTTAGAACAATTCATCCGTCTGAGGGATTCAGATCGATTCTGGTTCGAGAATGAAGAATCCGGGTGAGATTATTATCATATCATGAAAGAATTATCATTCCAGCTTCTCCGACTAAATTTCAATACTTCTTCTTTTTTTCTCCACCACAGGATATTCGGTAAGGCAGAAATCGAAGAAATACGACGCGTCACTTTGTGGGATGTCATTACAAATGCGACTAGCATTCCTCCGGAGGCTGTTCAAAAACAAGTTTTTATCTGGCAAGATAATGATCCTTGTCCACAACCTTTTCAATTGAATTCTTCGGTCCTTGAACCGTGCGTGCCATTACAGCGATACGATTATTTTCAGGTAGTTTAATTACCCTACGATTAAATATCTTCGATATTACACCATTAGCTCCTCTCCGTCTATGATTTCATGCTTGAAAAATTCAGGGTATTCAATTATCGAATTAACCATGGAATTTTCTCACCTCGTTAATCCTGCCACGATCGGGAAATAAACAGTACCACGATTATAAAAAAAGAACAAATCATACTTTCTTTTTCTCAGGGTAGCGAGTTCGTTTACATTTACGTTTGCGTTCTTCTCGCTTTCGTTCCGATACTATGCGGGGGCGTGGGATACGGATTGGTTAAATTGCAAAACAGACGAAGAAGACGGTTGAAGATTCTTCAGGAAGCGATCAACAAGAAGACCGATGGTCGCATATGCGTCGATAAGATGATAGTACGCGAATGGTTACACGCGAATCATCGTCGTTTGGTAAAGGTGAAATTTGGACCGGAAGCTGCATTGCACATCGTCGATCGTAAGGGTGAAAACTTACGTACGTTCGACTTTACTCACATCGACACCGTTATCATAGAAGAATCACAGGTAATTTGTTTGTTTTTTTTTTCTTTTCATAATCCTTTGTGTTTACTGCGCGATAATATTGCGAGATAATTATTATTGTTTTCAATATACGAGAAGAGAATAATTATTCCATAAATTATTTTAGTGAATAATAAGAGAACGTTAATAAGGGGGGAGAGAGAGTAGTAATAAGAAATCAGATTGCAGTGTTCGCGACCGTAACGCGTGTACTTACTCTATACTGCTCCGTTGTATCTCGATAATGAATATTGATAATTGTATTTTCAGGAAAGTGAGAGCGGACATCGCAAAGCATTGGTATTGTTGCGAATACCTCGGGATTTCGACCTTGTCCTTGAGCTCGATTCCTTGGCTTCGCGTAGAAAGTTTATTGCGAAATTGGAAGCCTTTTTGACGTCACATAAGAAATATTTTTCCCTCGTTCAGGTCACTCGTGACATTATGCTCGCCAAAGCTGAAACCAAAGAACGGAGGCAAAAAAAACTTGAGCAGGTCAGTTTCGGGACGCACTTTTTCTTTCCTCGCGTCCACGTTTCAATGGAGTATTGTTTACAGTTTTTTCGAGAAGCCTATGCTCTGACCTTTGGTTTACGTCCCGGGGAAAGACGTCGGCGATCCGACGATAGCGATTCCGGCGAGGTTGTCACGGTAATGAGAACATCCTTGTCCAAGAGTGAATTTGCGAGTGCCCTTGGGATGCGGCCGGATGCGGTCTTTGTTAAAAAGATGTTCAATATCGTGGACAAAGACGGAGATGGGCGGATTTCTTTCCAAGTGCGTTTCAAATGTTTTTCATTGCAATATTCCTTCTTCGACGATCTCTCCCTCTCTCTGTTTCTCATCGGTATAAAATTTTGTAGGAATTTTTAGATACCGTATTACTCTTCTCCCGGGGTAAAACTGAGGATAAATTGAGGATTATCTTTGATATGTGCGATAAAGATAGTAATGGGGTGATCGACAAAGAAGAATTATCTGAAATGCTGAGATCTTTGGTGGAGATTGCTCGTACGACGAGTCTATCCGACGATCATGTCACGGAGTTGATCGATGGCATGTTTCAGGTACATACATTTCCTTGAATGCTTTTTAGAAATCTCTCGATGCAACATCGAACTAATTACTCCCCCTTGGATCCTCGTAGGATGCTGGTCTTGAAAGAAAAGACTATCTCACGTACAACGATTTTAAATTAATGATGAAAGAATACAAAGGTGACTTCGTTGCTATTGGATTAGATTGCAAAGGAGCTAAGCAGAATTTTCTCGACACTTCAACGAATGTTGCTCGCATGACGAGTTTTCATATCGATCAACTCCCCCCTGAGGATGCCAAAAGTTGGTTTCGTAAACAATGGGATGGCATATCAACGTTCCTCGAAGAGAATCGACAGAACATTTTCTACCTTTTTATTTTTTACGTTGTAACGATAGCTTTGTTCGTTGAACGATTTATCCGTAAGTCATGGATCGATTGATTTGCAAAATCTACAAACGAATCTTTACTATTCTTTGATAATTTCAGATTATTCTTTTATGGCGGAACATACGGATTTGAGACACATAATGGGAGTGGGTATAGCTATAACCAGAGGATCGGCATCCGCGTTGTCGTTTTGTTACAGTTTACTTCTCCTGACCATGTCGCGTAACCTTCTGACCAAATTGAAGGAATTTTCAATCCAACAATACATCCCACTGGATTCTCATATTCAGTTCCACAAGATCGCAGCGTGCACTGCTTTGTTCTTCTCCGTTCTTCACACGATCGGTCATATCGTGAATTTCTATCACGTTTCCACTCAACCGATTTCTCATCTCCGTTGTCTGACGAGTGAAATTCGTTTCGCCAGTGATTCTCGTCCCACTATATCGTTCTGGTTATTCAAAACCGTTACAGGTAACGATTAACAACGATTTTTACGCATTAATACATTTCTTTCATAACACACTACAATCATTCCGTTTCAGGTCTAACTGGAATTATACTGTTTATCGTTATGACGATAATATTTGTATTCACCCACCCGATAATACGACTAAAAGCTTATAAATTCTTCTGGTCAACTCATAGTTTATACATCGTTCTTTACGCGTTATGTTTAATTCATGGATTAGCTCGGTTGACCGGAGAACCACGCTTTTGGATGTTCGTTCTCGTACCTGCTATTATTTATTCTTTGGATAAAGTAAGTAAACGCAGAATCATTTCAAATAAAATATTGAATAATAATATTGAAAAATGTACTCAAAGGTCGTGAGTTTGAGGATGAGATACATGGCTTTGGATATCATAGAGACGGAATTACTTCCCTCGGATGTTATAAAAATCAAATTCTACAGACCTCCGAATTTGAAATATTTATCCGGGCAGTGGGTTCGGTTGGCCTGTACGTCGTTCGCATCGAACGAGTTTCATTCGTTCACTTTGACATCCGCGCCGCACGAGAATTTTCTTTCTTGCCATATAAAAGCACAGGGTCCATGGACGTGGAAACTTCGTAACTATTTCGATCCCTGCAATTACAATCCCGACGATCATCCGAAGATTAGAATCGAGGGTCCTTTTGGAGGCGGAAATCAAGACTGGTACAAGTTTGAGGTCGCTGTAATGGTCGGTGGCGGAATCGGGGTTACTCCCTACGCCTCTATGTTGAACGATCTTGTCTTCGGCACTTCTACTAACAGATACTCCGGTGTAGCTTGTAAAAAGGTGATAGAAACATCAATTTCATTGTCAATAAAATCTCGTTTCATACGACTCATCATTTATTTTTCTTCTCAGGTTTATTTCTTATGGATTTGTCCATCTCATAAACACTTCGAGTGGTTCATCGATGTTCTTCGCGATGTCGAGAAGAAGGATGTAACCGATGTTCTTGAAATTCATATATTTATTACACAATTTTTTCATAAGTTCGATCTAAGAACCACAATGTTGGTGAGTTCAAAATAAATATCATATACACCATTCTCATCCTTCTGTCCATAACATTCGTGAATCTTTTGCAGTATATTTGTGAGAATCATTTCCAAAGGCTATCCAAAAAAAGTATTTTCACTGGTCTGAAGGCTATAAATCACTTTGGTCGACCAGATATGACATCATTTTTGAAATTTGTACAAAAGAAGCATAGCTATGTGAGTATATAAATTCGAATATCACAATCCTCACAGGTAACTGATTATTCGCTTTCTCTTCTTCGTAGGAAAGAGTATCGTGCGGAGAGTTGAATGCTCTAGAAATTAATTTCGTGTAACACAATACAATTAGAAAAATATATGCAATAGAGAAATTATGATTTTTCTGCTTTCATTTCAGGTCAGTAAAATAGGTGTATTCAGTTGCGGACCACGCCCATTGACGAAAAGCGTTATGTCCGCTTGCGACGAAGTCAACAAAGGCCGGCGTCTGCCATATTTCATACATCATTTTGAAAACTTCGGCTAGCTCGATTAATTTGTTAAGTAGACAATTCTGTGATCACAAGCGAACGTGTTTTAAGTATATATGATGATACGTATTTGACGTGAACAAGCTTTAGAGATTCGGTTTTGTTTCACGAATGTACAGTATATATATTATATATTATTATATATTTCACACACACGATTGTACTTGTGAAGATTGAAATCTAGAGATAACAAATTGAATGTACGTCTTGTGAAAAAAAAGACAGAGAGAGAGAGAGAGAGAGAGAGAGAGAGAGAGAGAGAGAGCAAGAGTCTTTTTTCAAATCAAAATAACGTTAGATGTTAATTTCGATTGCCAGTAAAATTACAAACAACGTTGGAAGATTCTCTGCATTTCATACGAAAATAAGTTGATCGTTTTCTTACTTTTTTTTTATCCTCGATGAATGCATCTTAATTTAATGAACAGATAATAATTATTATGTAAATAAAATATACTATGTTGAACATAAAAATGATATCTTGTGTTTCTTTCTTTGTATAAATACCGTTTATTGTTTATATATTATTTACAAATATCATCAGTTGACAACTCTTCGTGGAGATGGAGGGAAAGGATAAGACCAATTAGTCATCCTGTATGGATCATCGTGTACCTGTTGATGATAATCGTATGGATCGTTCGACGTGTATCCGTGATTAACAACACCATCTCTCACGTTTTTACGAGTTGGTCTTTGCAGTTTCGTTGATAATTCACTAACAGTTAAAGAATAGTGAGCAAATATTTCAAATAGTTGTATTCATATGATTGTTCTATATGTCCTTACCTCATGATACGATCCCCTAAAGGATCTTCAATTTTAGGTAACTTCTTTCTTGAATTTCTCGTATCGAAGCTTTTTTCAATAATCACGTGTCTGTCGTACGGTGTATCATAATCAACCTCTAGAACTGTTGAGAATTGATGTGGAAATATCATATCTATAGCTGTGATCACGATCCCAGCGAAACAACAGCTGATTCCTAATGATCAAAGTACAGAATCTTCATAGGTGTATTCTTTGATAATTTTGTATCCTACTCACCAGCGAATAGGAGAAACCAATAATTCCATCCTAAACTGAAAGCGAGAATAGAACCATCCACATGCGCTATTAAGGGTTCACAAGGCAAGAGGGACCAATAAATCCAATTGGCAAATAACATACAAAGACCAGTCACGATCATGTTATATGCACCGTATCTGGGAACTACCATCAACAGAAGATTCATCATCAACCAGGATGCAAAGGCAATCCTATAAACAAAAAATAACATGGATATCGTATTCAGATAAATGATATTCATTCAAATAGGAGGTTTCTTCTCACCAGAGAGCTATCGATGCATAATATCCAGCTTCTCGGTACCTACTGCCCCAAGAAAAACCTTCTTGATGAAGACTAAAGTACTCGGCTAAAGCGACGATGGGAAACGGTGCTCCGTGGCGTAGAGCCTGTTTAAACGAATGAGTCATCTCTTTTGGACTTCGCCACCAAAACCTCTCGTTATACTCTATATCTCCATCCACGTACGCATTGTTATCGGGTATTACTACATAAATTCGTTAGAAAATTCATGAAATGGGAATTTCGTAACTCAAGGACTCCTAACTTACGCGTATAAGTGATGTTGATGTGCATTAAACCGATGTAACCACCGATCTCGGCCCTCATGCTGTGCTTCGAGAAAGCGCTGTAAGAGCTGACGATAGTCGCAGAACTTGTATGCCATGATGAACCAAATTGAGCCACTGGTACATCAATGAAAAAGGAATAACGAGTAACTTTGTAGTCCCGAAGCATTCACTTACAAATGCTGCTTAGACATTTGTCCTCAAAGTTTATTTGGAGGAAGAAGAACTTGAACAATATAACAAGATCTCAAGAATTCATGAGGCCTTACTATGCTCTATTGAAAATTGCAACGCTTTTGTCAGGACAAAACACGTTTGTGACTCACTCGTAGAGAGATGAACAACCGATCAATATTCAGTTTACATACCTTGAATTGCAGCTCCAACGAATAAACTCAGAGTAACAGTGAAGAAGGTGCTCACTCGCTGGAATACAAATTTGAATTACAACAGTATTCCCGAAACATTCTCAAATATCGAGAAAGATTTGGTTACACGTACCTCTTTCCTTATACCTGGAAATATGACTAGAAATGCTGCAAATATAGTACCAAATATCATAAAAATTAGAACTAGAGTCGTGTCACCGATGACTGGAGTCCGATTACTAAAAGACAACAAGGATCCTTTTGATTTGATTCAATGCCGTTGATATATATTCGTGTTAAAAATTTGATAAATTCTATTAGAATCACCTGTAGCTGTACAACGTAGGACCGCCATCGTTTCGAAATGCTTCGAACCATTCTTTCATTCTTCACAAGTCGCGCTGAAAGGATACAATGATGATTCTTATTCTCATTCAAATCAGGAAAATGTCCTCACTCTGAAGTTTTTTCAAAGGCTACAGGATTCATTTCGTGTTATGTAAATGAAAGAAATCAAAACATAAATCTACCGATCGATGATTCATCTCCAAGCATCGAGAAAACCAAATGCAAGAAATTTATATTATGAATAAAAACACAAAGTCAATATTTTTCGCTCTGATGATTTAGAATTCCAAATAAAATAAAATCTAAGCTGAGAATTTGAAAGTAATTTGTAATTCTTGAATAGATTTTGCAATTCTCGCAATAAATTCCTCTCGATATCGTCTTCTTTCAACCAACACACTCGGTATGTTATAATAGGTAGATTATGACCCTGATCGACCGAAAGAAATCCTAAGGACACGAGGTGTTACGAAATAATGAGTACACCTGTACGATAGACCGGACATACATATAACATGGAGAACCAAGCGTTGGTGATGCTGGCAACACGTAGACTGTTGTGCCTAGGTAGGTCAACGGGTCTTTGATGCCGCTCCGAAAGTGCTTTCCTTCGTTCTCCATATGCGAACGTCGTTCGTGGAAGGGAGCCTCTTTGAAAGCCTTACAGGTGGGGTTCGCCTTCGTGTCATACACGTACATACACATAATTCACGGTGAGAGGAACTCGAAACGATGACGAACAACAATGATGAAGGTTTTCACAGTCGACTGGCCTAGCAAAAATTATATTCAATTAACAAAAGTATGAATTTATTCAATGTACGAAGAAAATAATCTCATCTTCTTACCTTGGGAAAAGAAAAATTGTACCATGGATGGACGTTGGTTCCTCCTTGGTTCAAAAATCCATTGAATCTGACACAATGAAATTTTATCTGGAAATGCATTCGTCTGACCAAATCTCCTTGACAAATGGTTGGATGTGGTGGTTCGATCAAACCTTTGCTCAATTTCAACGAGATCCGGGGAGAAATATATGATACCTTCATTGGAAACATGAATAAATATCAGAATTGCAGTATACAATAATCGCATCGAGGACTGCATTTTCTATGTTGCACCACAGAACCGTGACATATTCATAAATCTGTTCTAATTCTCTATCATTTCTATCGCACGTTTTGTTCTCAAATACGCGAGAGAAGAGTCCATGACCGAACTTATCACGACTTTTGATCTTCGTATAAAACTGTGAAACCCACGACTTTTCGTTCCAGGTTAATAAAAAGCTTCGTACGAACATGACAAAGCTATCATCATCGCATTTGAGTTTAATAATAATCATTGTATTTGGTTCTTTCTTCACCCAAGGTCTCATACAAGAAGGGATATCGAAGATATTTGGATCATTCGCCACGATAAAAAAGTACCAAACGTCTCGAGATATATACCATACTTTATTGAATAATCATTGATATCGGTTTGTTTAGCGTGAGAATTCCGGTACTGTTGAATCAATTATGCAACGAGTCGCAGGAGACCAAATTGGAACAAGATGCTTGTTATGGGTGTTTCTTCAAAGCTAGTACCAGCACTTCGGAATATCCTATGTTGCTGGGGATGGCCGACTGTGCGGATCTTTACCTCGATGGTACCGAATATGGTCATTGCAAAGCATACCTTAGGGTCAGTATCTTACAACATAGATTCGGATATCAATGAAATTACAATTTTATTTGATTTTCTCAAGAATATATTCTTGTATCGTTCGTATTCAAATATTTTGCAATCCACGTAGAAAGAAGTCTAAAATCGATCTTGTAACGTTGCGTAAGATTTCTTAAACTCTTCTTGAGAATATTCGAAGACATAAATCGTTATGCAGTAAAGAATAAAAGAGTTTTTCTTCGACAGAACGCTACGGATAATTTACAATCAAGAATCAGTCCTACATTGATATACTGCACTTTCCTGGAATGTATACGTCAAGTGAACAAGAATGCTTTGGTAATGTAACCGTATGTCATCTATAATCGATTCTTATTGTTACGATAGTTTGAAATTTCATACAATTTTATATGGATTGTGAGATTGGAAGAAAGGACGTGAAAGTGATGCAGTTGAAGCATGAAATAAGTTCATTTTATACTCAAATATGCAATAATGCATTCATAGATTGTATTATCGGATAGAAAGTTTTGATGGTTGAGAGTATTTCGTAAGTATTCATAATGCGCGATGAGAGAAAGAAAGGGAAAAAGAAGTTTGTAAATACAATCTGATACTTCACACAAGACACAAGAATTTTCATCAAAGTTTTCCTGACTGTTCATTACATTGCAATTGGAAATTGGGATTTAATTGTTCGCTCTGGTGAAAGGATATTATAAAATTCTCCTGGCAATACGTGCGAGCACGCTCCATAACTTTGCTCAAAAAACTTGATGATATGGAGATAAAATTCTAATAGATCTGGGATTTTATCCGAATCCATGCGGCAACTAATATAGATTTTGCGTTTGGGTTCTAATCAAGTACTATCCGCGGTTTATTCGAGAACCGCTACCCTGTCGACAAAAATTTGGAATACTTTGGTGTATTGAATTTACCACAGATTCCAACAAATTTCAAGATAATATTGTGATTGAATTTGAATACAAAAATATGTGTGTTAAGTGCTTCCAAACTTTTGTATTAAAATTAATATAAATATTCTTTACAGTGTACATTATCGTACTAACAAAAATAACCAATTTAATCCGGACTAACAATTTTGTAAGATCGCTCTATGCACGCTTCGCTTTTAATTGAAATTTTGAATATTCTGTTGATAGATTTTTCAAGTCCTTCTCACTAGGGAGAAGAATGGGAAAATGAGGGAATTGAATTTCAATGTTTCACAGAATCACATAGAGATTTTCTTGACACATTTCGTGGGCAGGTGCTTGACGTGCCTCCTGAGCCAGATTGAAGATTAATGATCCAAAATGCTGCTTCGTGGCTATGGAGAAATATCCGGGATCTCCTTCGTGATTATGCCTGTATAATGTGTCGCTGCATGCATTATCTGTAAAAAGAGTATTTAGTAAATATCAAAATATTTTGGAGACGTGCCACGGAACACGACTGCCGAGAAAGTCCGTGTCTGTGACAAAATTGAGTCCTACTTTCACTTTATTATAGAACAAACGTTGTATGCAATCCAATTTTTCTTCAAATTTTCATTCGAACTCTGTCCTGTGGAAGAATCGAGAAATAGGTATTTCTAGTTAATTGAATTCCGTGATTGATTCAATTACGCATTGTCCAACACAATTATTATACATAATTTCCCATCGTGTACCACGTAATTCATTTTCGCATTGTAATCAATCAGAACATGATTAACCGTTACAAGAATTCATCTAATTCATAATTATGAAAAGTCTCATACCATTCTTCAATCAACACTTCGTAATCAACTTTTATACATTTTTCTCAAGAAAAATCCATTCCACGACCCAAGGTCATTTCCTTAATCTTCGCTCTTGGAGTGATTTGTGATTTGATCATGTAATTATACAAACAATTGATAGTGCATCATCGAATGAACATTTAAAAACCAAATACGTGAGAAATATCCTTCTTCAGCTTTCACATTCGATTATGTTGTTAAGAATTGTTTACTCATCGATGCACGCACGTGTATATTCTCTCTTGTATATACTGTAAATATTGCACAGGACGCCAGAAAAGACAGACGGAAGGTACAATATAGAAGGAGACATTTCTTAAGACATAAAGTATCTTCTATATTCTTTTCAAAACAAGTCAACTTTCCGAGAGCTGTGTGTGTGATAAAAGAACAAAACTCTCTCACGATTACTGTACGACCCGGAGCGGAACCCGTTGATCCAAGAAAAAATTCAACGCTGAAAAATAAGTGAATTGTAAATGGTGAATTTATAAATAACTTCTAAATGTATTGTTTTGTAATTAAGAAATTTTTTAAAATATTATCTTAAATTCGAATATATATATCGGTAATTTGGGTGTTACATTAAAATTTAAATTCTTATTTACAGTTACGAAAATGCATCGAAGAGGCAAGAAATATGTTTACCAAATTCAACGGTACCAGTGTACAATTGGCACAGCTATACGTTAATACTACAGCTTGTGTTTTAGCGAAAACACGATGTGGAGTGATGAATCCGATAACGGGCGAATATCAGGATGATATCGTGAATAAGTTGAACGTACCATCGATCACCGCGGTTCTCGTTAATACGGATTACGATATTAATATTGTACAATTACCTCCACGTCTAACTTCTACGGATATTTGCGCCAAATTCAGGAATATCGAGCAAGCGAATTGGCAGAGTATTAATTGTCGATAAGGGTTCGAGAGAGAGAGAGAGAGAGAGAGAGGAATCATTGTATAAAAAAGTGATCAATTTAGTTTCATGATGATATTTCTTCGTTAGATGTCCAACAAGTATTTTTATTTGACTCAATTTAGTAATGTGAAGATTCATTCTGATATACACCTGAAATTATAAAAGCAATGTAAGTGCATATATGAATAAAAACAAACGTACTGAAAGAATGACTATGAAACATTTTTAATTATCTACCCTGATAGCATAACAATGCCAGTTCTGTTATACAGTTGCTTGGCAACACATTTTATCGTCCGAATAAACTGTAATCGATTTCACAACCAGTATCTTCTCTTACATCCACATCCAAATTTGATGAGAATTCATTCTATCGAAACACCGTTGAACGCACAGTAGGGTGTTATCAAGTAGTTTCAAATCATTCTCTCGCACCATGGATAAATCAGTAACGATTTATAAGAAACCTATGCCTCGTGTCGGTAAATATGAAAAATCTACACATCAATTCTATTCCGAAAAACTCTACGAATGAATATTTTTATTTCAAAAAGGTTTGACGGAATGGCACACCGAACAATGGAAACTGAACGAAAGTGCGGAAACGCAAAGGGCCGATTCATTCGACGTGCGAGGATCAGGAAAGTCAATTCGTTCGGAAACATCGATAAAAACTAAATGGAACACCCATGCGAATGATAATAAATTACAAAACAGGTAAACTTCGTGGGAACGAGTTTGAATAATAGAAACGGAATGAAAAGAATATCTTTTTTTTTTAACAACAGAATATCAGAATTATCCAAATGGAGAGAACGTTTGGAAGAATTATTGAAAAATTTGATTGCCGAAATACGTTTATTGAAGGACGATAAAGCTGACGGGGAGAGAGAATTGGAAGCTTTGAATCATCCTCTGCAAGTGACAGCCCAATGTATTTCTATGAGGGATTGTAGAAGGGATGGAGAACTCATTCAAGACGAGGCTGATAAACAATTGGAAACAGAATTGTGTGTAATAGAAAATGCGAAAACTGAATTAACCAACAGGTACAGCGGTAGAATTGTTTCAATGAAAACACTCTAGTTTTCCGCTGTATCGCGAAATGAATTCTTTTCAGAATGCAAACAGCTTGGGAAAAATTGAATCTCCTAGAAGAGGTGAAATTCAAATTAACATCGGATCTAAATGATAAATCCGAAGCTATCAAAATAGATGAGAATAATCTCAAACTTGATGAAAATTGTCCGAGTATGAGTTACAAACCTGACGCGATAAAAACTTCAAAAAAGTGAGATAAAATATATATATTTCAAAGATATTGATGTTCTTGTAAAATAAAGTATATGTACTGTACCTCGAGCGATCATTACAAATAAAATACTTCATTCCAAATGCAGAGCTGTATCTTACGAAACTTGGTTAGACAATTGCGAACGGATATCACTATTGATAGAAAACGAATTGAACGATTCCTACAATTTTCGAGAAACTACCAACTCGTTGCGAAATCAAGTTAAAAATGATATCCTAGCGCAGCAAGATTTGACGGATTTTACGCTGAGAAAAAGGATTTATCAAACGCAGAAAGCTAGAAACGAGTTGGAATGGCAGAAACAAAAGGTGAGTATTTTTAATTCTTGCTGCTACTTCTTTGGGTTTTTCAACTACTGAAATTCATTCAGATGCTGAACGAGATGAGACAAGTCGATAAAGAGATCAAGGAACTGGAAACAGCTCTTTTACAGAAAACAAATATAAACAAATGTGTTCAAACCAGATTGGATAATCGTAAATATCGAGCTGGATTCGAATTGTGCAAAGACGAGCCGGAATTAGGTTTGAAAGATGAATATTTGAAACTGAAAGAAATGCAAGAAGATTTGAAAAGATCCATCGGTTGTACAAAGTGAGAATACTCTGTTTCTGTTTGAAAATGATGAATTAAAAATTAATTAATGTTTCATGTTTTCTAGATCGAAGTACAATTGTTTGGAGTCCCTGCTTATAAGGATTGATAAAAATTTAGAGGATAAGCAGCACTCTTTGAATACGGATACAATGTGTTTGGATACGAGAGGAGCTTTGAGAAATGGAGATCAAATTCGAGGATCTAACGAAACGGATCGTAATGTGACGCTTATGCGAATGGAGAAGGAATTACCTCTCGAATCGTGAATTCTTATCATTTTTGGATATAATATTTCTGTTTTTGAATAAATTTTATATCGTTGAAATTGAATTCCTCAAAGAAAAGTTTCGTAATTCGAGACGGAAATTGACAAGAAATATCACTTCTCATGCTGTAATTTATTTATAACGAGTAATTATTATATATAAATTACAAAAGGGTATATTATACCTCAAAATCATATCATAATATTTACACGAATCATTCATCTGTTTTTTCAGTATACCTTGGAAAGTTAATGTAACTTATCACAGGTGATCTTAAAAGGATTAAATCTAGTGATGAGTGATTTAAAAGTACTTCGATAGAATTAGAATATTGCTTCACAGGTATATAAGCGATATTTGAATTATATGGGAATACTTTTCAATAAAATGTTTACTTAGAGCCACGTTGTTTGAAAATCATTTCTAATTTGGCGATTAGAAATGAATAATTACAAAGTCCTATGTAATTTCAGTTTTACATTAAAACTTGTTCATGAACTCAGGATTCGCTTTGAGTAAGGTATATTCCGCGATGAACGAATCCGCGAGAGATGGTTCCAAGGTTTTCACGGCATTCCTGTGAATGTCACCAACTTTTTTTGGATCACCATATTTAATTTCAAACAGTATGTAATCTATCCAAACGTCAACGTGATTTTGGCCAAATTGCATGACAGCCATTTCATGAGGTTTTCTTGCTTGTTTTACGGCAATTTCTGGTTGCATAGCTTCTATCGAAGCCATTTTTTTATGTAATTCCAAAGACGTTGGTGGTTGTAGACAGAGTTCATCGTACGCTTTACGAGTTGCGTTGATACCTTTGAGAATACAAATTTGGAAATGAAAATCAAACGACTTTGAAAAATATTTTAAAAAATGATTTTGTTGTCTACCTTGCGTCAATACCAGCCACTCCACATAGGAAGGTTTCATATTTTTAGCAATCGCAGGATCTTTTTGCATAGCTGCTTTGAATATTTCTTCAGTTTTTTCTGGACTATTGGCTTGCGCGTATAACAACTTCATCCTCCATAAAGATAAAGCTTTTTCTCCAAGAACTTGCGTTGCGTTGTTAAATACATCATCCGCTTCCGTTTCTCGTTCAGAGAGTAATAAATATTTTAATCTTGCGTGCCAAAGATTGACACTGCCAGGTATGGATTCCGTTGCAGAGCACAAAATTTCATTCAATTTTTTGTCATTCGATTCATCTTGTTTATTATCGTTACTCAGCATATGAATCTATCGAAGGAGAATTAAGAATGAATTTAAATGGAACAAAAGTGATTGTTCGATAGTACGTATATTACATACCCAATGTAAATAATATTTTTCTTTTAATTTCTTAGCTTGATGCATTTGGGATAGAGCATTTTTTAACAACTTTCTTTTGAAATTCGGTAAAGCGTTGCCATCGTGATTAATCTCCAACAAACAATCTATGTACAAAGACCACATCTCTTCGGTTTTTATCCTTTTCACTGCTGTTTGATATACTTGATTGCAGGATGTGATACGATCCCTCAACGAAGGACGTTTCGAAGGAGTATCGGATGATTTATCGACATCACAGGGAGGAGTGGATCCCGCTAATTCTCGTCGCGCCATGGTATCCCACATCAATGGTTCGTGTGCATATTCTTCGATCATATCGCTTCAATAGAACATTTTTTATAAGAATTTGGTCATTGAGAGAAGAATTTTGTGGTACTCTGGTTTCGATACTCTTACCTCACAATTTTGTTTTGCAACTTCTCAGTATTGCTGAATTCTTTCACAACATCGAGCAATTGAATAACGAATTTGATATCTTTGATGCGTTTGAAAGCTTGCTGATAAACGACGTAAGCTCTTTTCAATTCCGAAGGCATATCATCGTCTTCCGAAGACTTGGCACCTTCCTCTTGATTTTCAGCATTTTCACTTTGTTTGTTGGATAATCCATCCTCTAATTCTAATCTGTATGACGATATTTACAATGTATCGTTGATTTCGAGTATTAATTTGCAAATGGGTTTCGATAGAAGTGATTAGATTACCTGAAGGTATCGATGAACAGTAGTTGTGAATCTGGGTGTAAATGCAATCCTCTCAGTAAGTACTGACGAGCACTCTGTTTGTTCTTGTTCTCTTCGAGTTCCCAAAGTGCCACTATATGCCAACATTTTGGTTTATCTTGGTGTACTTGTAACATTCTGCCTATCATGTGACTAACGCTTTGATGAAAATGCTGAAAAGTTGATTTTGCCTTCAATCATCTTTCCGTAGATACAAATGTGAAATCCCATCACAGAATAATATTACTTACAAAATGTTTACAAAACTTGATATAAGCGATCCAAAATCTGATATCATCTTGGAATTTGAATATGGCTTCTTTGTATAAACTATTAATTTTATTGGTGATCGCATGATCAATGTCGGCCTTTTTCTGTTGAATACCCAATTTCTGGAACATTGATTTAATATTTCAAGCTTAGAGCGAAGAAGATATTTTCACCGACTGATAATTGTTTGAGATTGAAAAAGAGAAAATGGAGAAAACAGATATATTCTTTCTGTAAGATGATTTTTGGAGGGTACAATTTTTTTCTCAAACGTATCTCTCTTTGCCGTGTAGGCACATTTCTTTCTAATCAACATGCTGAAATATCAAATTTCATCTACTCTTCTTGATATTTGGATGCTTTTGAAACTCTGAAACTTTCGATGAGTTCAGTGCGTATTTCATAATTTGTAAGAAAATTTGTCACAGAATTTCAACAATGTTTTTCTGTGGTCTAAGGCTTTTAAATGAATAAAAACATTCAGACCATACCAAAATTGCTAAATTTCTTGACCAAATAATCCATAATGTACTCATCGACAGAACATCTTGCATTAAAATCGAGATTTAGTTAGATCTGAGAAGAATTTGTAGTCTAGATAAATTCTAAGGACAAAAGTTTGAATCTGCATTGAGCGCTTTGATAAAAAAATTATTATTATTCAAAAACTTGCAAAATAAAAACATGCTGCATCTATTACCTCTCTGCGTTGCTTTATCAGTTTGAAAAGATCCATTTCATATTGAATGTATCTCAAATAATCTTCTTTACACTTTTGGTGTTTTTGAATTTTGTATTCAAATTCTTTGAATTTTTTGGAAATACCTCTGCAATACAGTAACGGAATTAATGAACAGGAATGAATTCAGTGCACCTCCAAAAGAAAAACAAGGTGGCAAAACATAACCTTTAAATCTACACACCTTATTTCATTTTTATCAAAAATCTTCAGTCTTTCGAGATGTTCTAGTTCAGGGATCATATCCTCGCATCTTTTCTCAACGAACTCTGCCATTTTTGAGTTTTAATCAAGTCAAAAATCGGACAAATGAAATAAATTTTCAAAATTTAAACTGGGCAGAATGGTTCCCGTAATATAGGTTTTGGAGAATGTCAATAATACGAATGAATTTCTAATAAACTATGCCTGGAGCTGTGCACAGACAATACACTAGACTACGAACATGGTATAGGGTATGTTTTTCAAGCTGAGGCCATTGTACTCTATTCAGGGTATCCCAGAATTCGTGGATCGGATTTTATGCATGTATTCTTCAGAGGAAAACAAACAACTTTTGCATTTAACCATCTTTTGATCTGAGGTTCCGAGGATTCTGAGTTAAAAACAAAATAAGCTGGCCATTCAAGTGCATAGTACCACATAATACATCGAATTGTATCGAATACTTCGATGAACAATGAGTGTACAGTCCAGCGATGCCAACTACGGATTTTTTTCCCACGGATCGACGAATCATAAGACTGCATAAAGCTTCTATTACATGCATGCGTTTGTCGCATGCGACATCATTAGATGAAAGGAGAGGCAAACTGTTTTTCCCTAGGACTTCTCTTTTCATCTAATGATATCGCATGCGACAAACGCACGCATGTAATTTCACCTTAAGACACTTTAAAATTAAATCCCCAATAAAAGAACCTGAAAATTTTTTATTGAAAAAAGTGCAGTTTTGATCAAATTAAATTAAACATCTAGAACATGATGTTTTCAGAATCAAATCTCGAAAACTATGGACACGTTTCTAAAACGTCCCGAGAACTTTCGGTGCTGTCTGGGATTATTACTGGGATTCGCAGATGTTGAACACACGGCTGGGGTACGTTCCTTTATCTTTACCCGGTGAATGTAGTGAAATTCATTCTTTTTGGACCATCTACGACTGCTGCTCCACCGGACTTGAAACAGAATTGAAATTGGATTGAATCACAGGAAATGACCACTCAACAGACAAGCATATTTTTTACAAGAGAATGCTTGGATCGCGATTAGATAATTCCATTTCAATTTTGTTTTATTTACGCTTGATGAAAACATAGTCTATGGAGAAAGGCATGTTATATGGTGAAATATGTAGACAACTTCACAACTGCCCCCTGTTTTTTTACCATCTTCAAAAAGCTTGGAAAGAAAAAAACCGTGGGAGGTTGTGAAGTTGTCAACCATTCCACTATATGATATATCTTTTCTGTATCGATGATCCACTGACACTAGATGGTGGACCCCAATAAACCCGAAAGACAATTGACCTGATGCTGACTTTAGGGTGCTCATTTCAGGATCCATCGTTGACCCAAAAATTGAAATTTCATGGCGCGTTTTCACACCCATAATCATATTCCTATCTTTGTTTATCTCTCAGCCGCAGTAATACGTAAACACGACATAAGGTTTCAGTTTTTGGGGTCAATTGACCTTCGCGACGTTCGTCTTCGGGTCTATCGTGCATCAGGACAATTGTCTTTCGGGTCTATTGGGGTCTATCAGATTTCATTACAATAGGTTCGTTCGTTCTACGTGCCCTGAGTTGCTCCAACTTGTACCAAACCAATCATTTCGTTGCTTAAACTGGAAGTAGCGAATCCAAAATACTTGGAGCGAGTTGGGGTAACTTGGGACATCGGTAAACGAACTTAGCTATTATCCGAGTGAGGGTGCTCTTCCATGCGATGGCTTATTCAACTGGAACCAGGGATAGAAAAATCTACGTGTCATAAAAGGTTTTTGACAATAATTTACAATGTAATATACAATGTAGAATACGTAGATTACAGTGAATTATATGATTTTCAAGGGTAGTATGCGAGAAGCCCGACCGGATTATAACCCGAACGACTTAAACCCGAATGACAGTTGACCCGACTAGTTATAAAAATATAACCAAATAAAATGGAAAGTTAATCGAAATCCAAGCTTATTCAACCTTTTACTGTAAAGATGTATAGATTAAAGGTTAATTACGCTTTGATTTCGATTAATTTCCCATTCTACTTAATTATATTTTTATAATTAGTCAGGTTAACTGTCATTCGGGTTTAAAGTCGGTCGGGTTAAATGCAGTCGGGCTTATTACCAGTTGGGTTTATTGGATACTACCGATTTTCAAGGTAAATTACAGTATTTTGCCTGTATTTTACCTGTAATTTACTTGTAAAGTACCGTGAAGGTTACAGGAAGTAAATTATTTGCCCATCCCTGACCGGAGCGGAACATTTCATCCTATGTTTCGTCGAAAACAGGTGCCCTTGTCTCCCATAAACCGGAATGCATTCCGGCGGAATGGAAAATTAACCAATCAATGATAAAATATATATTTCCATTGGCACTCTTTATGAGAAATAGTTAATGCACTCCATTCAACGTTCGTATGGCCGGAATGATTCCGATCCATGCGAGAGCAGCGCTATTTGGGTCGAACGGAACGTAATGACTACAGAAAACCCTGTTCCGTTCCTATTCATGTTCAGGCTTCTCTCCCATGGATCGGAATTTTTGGGGGATTTTCAGGGAATTCTAGTAAGTTACTATACATGAACCAATTGGGTCTTCGGATTTCGTTCCGTTCCCTAGAAATTCTGGTCCATGGGAGGGATGCCTCAGTGCCATGGGAGAGCACTCTAAAACAAGTCTACCATTCAATCTCAGTGTCATGGGAGCAGTGTTCCAATATTCGTTCAACTGGGAAATCGCAGCTTGATCACGTGACTATATTTTACACTAACACATGTGAGCCCTCCTATCGGTGAACTGTTCACCGACAAGAACAGGCAAGAACGCTCACATGCATCAGTGCGAAATGTAGTCATGTGACCGAGCGTGATTTCCCAGCTCGACGAATATCGGAAGACTGCATCATGGGAGAGCACCCTAAAGATAAGGGAACTGAAGGGAACGCACCCCTGGAGAATGTTGTTTTGGGCGTGGTTCGCTTATGCAGTTCCCTTTTTATTTCATATTTCCATATTATTTTCCATATGGCGGCTTGATTAGTCCCTATTGAGTCATGTAGTGTCGTTTATTGAATTATTCAGGATGGTTTTTCATTGTAGATTCGCTTTCTCGCTAAGAGCTACGTGATGATTTTTATAATCAATTATTATAAACTCATTATTTATTATTATAAAACAGTATTTTAACAGATACATATAATCTTTTTATATGCAAATTCAACTTTGGTACTTTATTTATACTTAGAATGCATGGCATACAATAACGATAGTTCTGAATTAATTTATTCTATGCATTTTCCAAATACTATGAAATACTTTCCAACGATCAAAAGCTAATGCCAAAAATTTAGGTACCATCGACTTTTGCTTTCAATTTATTTCAATTCATTTTGTTATTTGTAGATTGGCATTGGTGCCCGTTTTTTCTTCAGCTTTTTATGTTTGTTCAGTTGATTTCTTTTTTATTCCAGTTTATTTATATAATGCAACCAGATAAGAAATCCAATCCTGAAATTGGAAAACATGATGAAACTAATGATTGTACATCTGATTTATCTCTGGATCGGAGTGTCGAACAAAACTTTAATGTACAAGATGTAACAATACAAAGTACTACATCCCAGCTACGAGATGCCCCAAGCGAAGGTAAATATACTCAATTATTTTATTTCCCTAATCGAAGAATGGATCCAAGCTCTTGAATGACTCAACTGTTTGAAGTATACTCGTGCTTTTATTCGAGTTAATGTTTTATAAATACGTTCAAAAATTTGTACCTTTAAACTTTTTTTAATATCAATCTTTTGCGTTAGACTTTATGCGAACTTAGCTCTTTTGTTTTTGTAGAATTTAATATATACATAACTCTAATCTTTGTCCAGAGAAGTGAATGTGCATAGTTTTACGAGCAATACTTGCTCGTAATTCTTGCAAAAATCTCCATACAGCTGCATCAAAGCATTATAATAAGCAAACTCTTTGTAAATGCATAGATTCATGTTGAATGTTCGATCGATACACAGATCTCAGATATCGCACTTTCATTATGGATTGAAAGATAATACTCTCTAGTTTTGTTATCTCTCGATAGCTGAGCAAAAATCTACAATGGAAGAAACAGTGGAGCATCAACTTAATTTAATGACCGAATCTCTTGCCACGACGGACATCGATGCCACTGAAAATATGGAGCAATATATCAAAGACGCACAACTATTCAACACAGAAGATTCTAGTCAGAAGAGTCAAGATGATTTAGAGCACAAATTTGCCAATAGTTTACAAATTGGAATAGTCTCTCCGCAAGTTCAAGAAGTACAAGAATGGCATCGATCGGTTCCTCCGGATCTTAGAAAACATTTAATTTTCAAACTGTAAGTAAGTCAAAATAATTCCCCTATCACAGATTCCATGTGAACTAATTTTCTTTTGTAGAGTGGAATTAATTTTTCCAACTTCCGAAATACAAAATGCGTTTCACGAGAGAATGATCGGCTACGCAAGGAAGGTCGAAGGAGAAATGTTTAGAAGAGCTAATTCTAGATCAGAATACTACAATTTGCTTACGGAAAAGGTGTATGGGATTCAAAAAGAATTAGGTGAGCAATGCAAGTTTTATATTCCACAATGCATATATTTATACATAACGATGTTGAACGAATCAACAGAAAAACGTCGAAAGAGGCAAGAACAAAATTCACAAGTTGAACAAAAATTGGAAATGGCGTCTAATCCAAAAAGAACTAGTTCTGGTACGAGATCTAAAACATCACCAACGACAGCAGTTAATAGACGAAAATCTCGAGCGAGACAAAAACCGCAAAATCAAGACTCCGCGACCGGTACTTCGACAGGTACTCAAATACATAATTTCTTTTATCGCAATCGTTCACTCCAAATATCGTGTTTGTTTTTTGAATCTAGGTGTGAATGCGTCGATGGAAATGCCAGAAAAACGTAAACTTATTCAACAACAATTAGTTCTTTTAATTCATGCTCAAAAATGCCAAGGACAAGAACGATTAGTGAACGATGAAACTTGGAAATGTACATTGCCCCATTGTAAAACCATGAAGACCGTTTTAGCTCATATGATCACGTGCGAGGCAGGAAAAACTTGTCCAGTGTTACATTGCAGTTCCTCTAAACAAATCCTCAATCATTGGAAAGAATGTCAGCGTACGGATTGTCCTGTTTGTTCACCTCTAAAACAAGGAAATAAAAATACTAATGCCAAATCTATCGAAGGTGAATATCGAGCATCATAATTCTGAATTTCTATTCTTTTCATTACTAATTTACTGTATACGATTTTCTAACAAAGCCAACAGACAAAAAGTGACTCACAGAAGAAGAGCGGAAATCACACCAGGTACCAGTTCAGCTATAATTACAAGTTGAACGAATAAATATATAAGTTTAATAATCTCAGTGGTGAGGAACAACGTGGAGATTGCACTTGAACTGATTTTTATTGACTGGTTTTATCCTTTTCTCTTACGTTGCCGATAAATATAAATTTTTTTTCTTGTCAGGTGATGTATTAGTTCATTGTTAAGGAATTATAGACAAATGTAATCAATAATTATTTTCTCGAGTAGGTTAAAGGGAACTGACCAATTTATATAGAAAAATCTGCCATTGATCGGAGAGGATGAAGTTTAGAGTCCAATTCTCAATGTTTCATTGTTCCAAGGTTGATGAATTTACTCGATAAATAAATAATTCTTGTGTTCTTATTATTGTTTCTCTCTTTGACATGCGTAAGCATGGAAAATCAATTGGTTCTGTTTTTCTATATAGAGAAAATGTGGATTAGCAGAATACAAAGAAATTGATACATACGGTAATAAAGTTTTATTATAAAACAGTGTAATGAGAAAATGTAATGACGAAAATAATTTGAAATAAATACTGTGCCTCTTTCTGCATTACATTCATATTATTTTTATCGATGATAAATGGAGAGAAAGGGGTACGCTATAGTCATCGAAGGTATGAAAATTTTTTGAATTTTTCAATTCTTAGGTCATTAGTTTTTGTAGACAACTGAACTTTGAAAGCTTTGAAAGTCATCAGCGGTATTCAAAGAAGAAGGAGAGAAAAAGATGCACAACTGGAAATACGACGACCCCCTCCCTTTCCAATGTGACTATCGTTTTATTGGTTGAATCGATTGGACAAGAATTTCTTGAACGTTCTCAAACTCATCGAAATATCGAATACCGTGCAAGATATAAAACGTTTTTTAATCGCTTTTTCGAACATATTCGACATGAGAATCGAAACGAATGAAGCGTATATAAAATTCTTCCATAATTCCAGGAAAAAAAAAGTCAAGAATGTATATACATCTTTTTAGTATCGAAGCTAATTTCGGAATACCTCCATAGTTAACTGTATATATTCTCATAATCAGCGGTGTGCAGATTCGAGTTGACACGAGTCCACAACGATGTTGTTAACTCGGCGTTGAGGTCCAATTCTACATCGCGCGTAATAAAAATTATCGTTGTGTGTTTGTCGTGTAGATTTTTTGCGTGTAACGCTTTTAAATACGGGCAGCATTCCACCATCGGATCGTTCGGTACTCGCCGATATCGTAACATTGTCAGTGATCGCATTTATTATTAAAATCGAATTGCATACATTAAATTAACGACAACGTACAATTGATCGAAGATAAATAGAGTTTTGTTTTTTTTTCTTAAGGTTAATGTATCGATCGGTTTAAAAGGAAGGACAAATAACGGCAAGTGGAAATTTTTATACGTGACACTTCTTCCTTAGAAATATCGGGGACGATAACACGTCTTCCGCGACGTGTTCGACTTAATTTCTTGCAATCACGTATTGCTCGTCAAAATGGCTGAAAACAATGATTCGCCGGGTTCTCCTGCATCAACAAAGACAACGGGTCCCGAGGACAATCCGTTTTTATACAGCTTTATTTCGGAAATCATCAAGAGTCCGGTCAATTTGGCTTTAGTCGGGGTCATAGCGCTCCTCGTGTACAAAATCATCAAAAGTAAAACGAAGACCGAGGAACCAATAGTCGAGGCGAAAAAATTACCAAAGTTACGTCGTGATTTTACCGTTGAAGAACTCAAAAAATACGATGGCAATGGCCTGGATGGTCGTATACTCGTCGCCGTCAATGGGAGTGTCTACGACGTCACCAAGGGTGCGAGATTTTATGGCCCAGGTAAATGAAGGGAGTACACGTGCAAACCTTATTTCATCGCATGACACCGATTGAAATTCGATCATGTTTTTTTGATACAGTTCGAATCGCCGTTTCGAGAGTACACATTTTTTTCTTCTCATTAATATTCCAAAATATCAATTCTAAACGGATCAAAGTACACGAAAATAATCAGATTTCCATGCACCGTATAATTGCCGCGAGCGCGCGATACGTTCAGGGCTATATTCGAACAGTTTTTCGAAGACTCTCTATTGAGCTAGAATTCAATGGAAAAAAAAAACAACAACAAAAAACACCCTTTTCCGCAATCGTATGATTTTATCATCAATTTATAATCTTCGTCCAATTCATATTTCTTATTATTCCCTTCTGTTTTTACCGTTTTCAGCGCGATGATATCATTGGATCGCGAATGTTGCATGAAAATCAAATCTCGCGAGTCATGTAGGCAACCTACCGATGACGGTGAATCGAGAAAAGAATGGAAAACGTGCGATTTCTGACCTCACTTTGATTATAATTGTTGTACGCAACGAGAAATTATCGGACTTGTTTACCGCTTTGGTTCACTGTTACACGTTCATTTCATTTTCTTTGCAGAAACATTAATGAGTAAAGTACGGTAAAGTACGATCGGCGAATGAAGTATAAATTGGAATTTTTCAAATGAAACATGAATTAAAGGTTGAGGTAAAAAGCATCGATTCGTAAGAACAGTTTATCGTGGAGCGTGAAATTATTGTTGATCCTTGAAAATGACAATTGTGTGTTTGTTTTCAGGATTGCAGAAAAAAGGTCCCCATGAAAAATATATTTGTGCGTTGGAATACAACTTACAATGAATTCTTTCATTCATATATTTTTTTACTTTTCTTCGTTAAAGGGATACGAGCGGCCCCTGTTGAAAAATTCCAATAGATTCCCGTAGATCCTGTGACAAAACGACATGATTTCGGTACTCATGAGATTTGATTGATTGCACAAACTAAAAAAATCAATAGAATATTGACTTTTACATGAAATTTAATAGAAGCTAATGAAGTCTATAAATGGATCTATAAAAAAAAGTTCAAAATTTTGAATGGTTAGAAGCATTGGTCGAAGATAGGGGTTGACCAAAGTTTCCAAGTTTTTACTTTATTTTACTGTTCTTTACTTGAGTTTTTTCGAATTATTTCCAATAGTTCAAGGATTTTCTGCATTGAAATACACGTATATTTAAATATAGTTATGTGAGAAAAGAAATTGCTGTTTTTTTTTGGAGATACGGACTTTTGGAAAATCATAGAAACCCATTGATTCCGATAAAATTACACCTATCGGTTTCTATTGAAATTTTTCAGTAGCGACTGGACTTTGAACAATTTTTTCCGCACAAACTATGTAAAAATACGTACATTCATTCGAAAAATCTCTCTGTACAGAATGTCTTGAGATGCTACAAAAGTACTGTACAGAGAGATATTTTTTTGTAGTTTGTCCCGCTCGTATCACGTTGAAATAAAATATGGATTTTTCAAAAACTTACGATTTTTCATTTAAAATTCATTTTTGATTGTCTGAAAAAATATTCTTTCATGTTTTACTCTCTCGTGCAGAGGATCGACGTTCATTCGCATTACAACATTTCCGCAGCCCCAGGGCTGAATTAAAGTTGGCGGAGGCCCCTTCGCGAGTAAAATTGACATCATTTCTCTGAAAAAAAGTGTTTTAGAAAAAAATGCGAAAAACGTGCGAGTAGTGAAGACCCTGGGGTCTCTGTCCCCGTTCTTAATTCTGCCTTGATTAACATAGCCCCTACGCAGGGCCGTAGAGATATAATCTAGGCCTGGGTGGAATCTATTTACGGACTTTAATCTTATCATTAGATATCATCCCTAAACTCTATCCACTGGGAAACTGAAAACGAACATCGAGGTAGAATATCGCGTCAATTTTTTGGAAAAATTTCTGCGAAACCACGAATAACCTCTGCAAAATATTTCTTTTTTTTTTTGCAAACATCTAACAAACTCTGAAAATCTTTGAAATTGTCATGAAAAATCTAATGAATTTGGGACATTCTGTACAGAATTTTGTCCTTTTTTTTCTTCCCCAGAACAATAGAAACGAAATTGCAATCTGAAAAAATTATTACGAAACTCTGATAAGTTGTTAACATTTTTTAAAAGTCAGAAAAATGTTGACAATTTATTAGAGTTTTATCAACATTTTTTCAGAAACTTTCAATTTCGTTCCTATTTTGTCCAAAAAGGAAATGAAAAAACTGTAAAAACAAGTCTGCACTGAATTTTCCAAATTTATCAGATTTTCCATAAAAATTAAAAAAAAACTCTTAGAATTTATCATAGTTTTTCAAATTTGTGCAAAGAAAATGCGATGTTCTTCAGAATTCTATTCATGATTTTACAGGAATCTGGACTAAGAAGAAAAAGAATAATAAAATTGAAGGCTTTTTCGTGAGAAGGGCTTTTAGACCTACCCGTACAGCAGCAAACATTTTTACATTGCCTCCACGTGGAATCTTCGTCTATCCACGTAGAGCCCACGGGGATGTGGCGTAGAAATCGGTACACGGAGGAAAATAAAGTTTTACAAATTACTACATTTCTACTAAATTGGCAGGATAAGAGGAAATATCACTGTTATTGATATAATTGATATAAAAATGTGTAATTCATCATGCAGAAGTTTGCACGCTCGTACTAAAGAATATTCTGTTAATCATTCATTTTTACTACACTGTCTATCAGTAACAGTGATATATTCTTCTATCCTGCCAATTTGGTAGAAATGTAGTAATTTTCCAAAATTTATTTTTTGCCCACACCTGCACAGAAAGTTGATGTTGTCTGACCTCTTTTTAGGGGAGAAAGTGCTGAATTCCAAGCGAATGTGTCACAGCGGGAGGAAAATATTTTCCGCCCGCTCGCAGCGGGAGAAAAGTACTTTCTGCCCGCTTCCTTTGTAAAAATGATTCATATATGGCCCATATATAAACTGTATTTGATTCATATATGGATTTGGTACGAATCATATATGGTCATATATAAATCATATGTACTTCATATATGTGGCATATATGACCATATAAAATTCATATACGATTGTTCAATCCATATAAGGACCAAACATGACCCATATATAGGGAACATAACGCCATATATGAAATGTATATGGCCCATATATGAATGTCTGAAATCATATATGGCCCATATATGGATTATATAGGGGTCATATATGAATCTGTGAAATCATATATGTACCATGTGTGGAAATTATATATGCCGCATATATGATTCATTTTTACAAGGGTTACAGCGGGAGGAAAATACAAACTATCTTTTCGTTCTGAAATATGCATATGAATATTTTATATGCAATTAAACAGATGATTTTCACTTTCCTTGCAGTTGTGGGGAAAAATAGTATGTTCACCTCAGGGAGAAGTGGGAAATTTCCACTCGTGTGATTGTCTCCGTCGCCTTCGGCTCGGGAAGACAAACTTCACACTCGTCGGAAATTTCCCACTTTCCCCCCTTGATGAACAATATACTATTCTCCGTGTAGATGTGCTGTTAGGGTATGGACCCTTTTTCGGTAAATAGTCTTCAATCACTTGTTATATGTCTAAAAACAGGGGGTCTACCAGTCCTTGAGGTTCAAAGGAATTTACCAATCTTGTGTCCCCATTGAAAAGACAAACTAATGAAAAAAATAGAAATTTCAAGGAGTAGACATCCTGAAAAATATTCCCTTATAGTAAGAATCTCATATAACAACACAAAGGTAAATACACAGTGTTTTGTTTACTTGTTCACGCTTGATCTCCGTAGCCCAGCCCCGGCACTCGCTTGAACGCAACCAGTCTAGCGTGGAAAAACTAAAAAATATTCAACTTGATTCTGTTGACTATGCGCCAGTGAACGATGCAAAAGGAGAATACATCAATTTCTAAATAATGAAAGCCGGGACTGGTTGGAACAATTATTCGCTGGAAGTAAAAAAATATAAAAATGTATTCAAAACCAATCGGTTCAAATTTTTTAAAATTCATATTCCTCACAATTTTGTTGTTCTGTATCAGTAAGAACATTTTGTGTGGACGATTTTTATGTATTCATGATGAAAATTACATTGTTTTCTTCGATTTATGAAAAAAGGATCCATAAAACGATTTATAAAAAATCATTTATTTTCATAAGATAGGCTGTTTTATTTTCTGTCCTACCTGAAAATTTAATATTTTATGGCGAATGAAAAATATCCTCGTAGGAGAACACATTCTGAGTGAATTAGAGGCTTAGCTCATTCAAACATTCGATTCCCCATTTGAATAACGGATTTTACGGTGTTCAAAGAGTTTTTTTTTTAATAAATGTGTATAATGTGCTTGTAGGGCATAAAATTTGCTACAAAAAAGTTCCCATGGGATAGAACTGTACGACCAATAGTTTTGCAGCTACAGAGCTTGAAAGGTGAACTTTGATAACAAAAACGGCCCAAAATCCCCTATAATCTTGTATTTATTGAAATTTACGTTCAATTATTGTATTTGAATAAGTTGTTCCTAAGATTATAAACTTTAGAGCCTTGTGAAGGGTATTGTAAGTTCATTCCGTTAATGTATGATCAATAAATACAAAATTATAAGAGCTTCGATGTTGATTTTTGTTAAAGTTCACTCCCAAAACTATCGGTCGTACAGTTTTATTTCATGGAAACTGTTTTGTAGTATATTTTATGCCCTACAAGCCCATCATATTCATTTTTTCGAAAAAAATTTATTCAACACCGAAAAACCAAGTTGAAACCAAAAAAGTTCACGAGTTTTCTGTGTTATTTAAATGGGAAACTGAATTTTTGGAGGAACTAAGCCTCTTATTCACCTGGAAGTTTTTCTCCAACGGGAATATATTTTTTCCTCTGGAGAATATCAAATTCTCAGGTAGGACAAAGAAAACAAAACTCGCCCAAAAATATATATATTCGCACAAAGTGCTGACAAATTGAAATGAAAACTCCTTTTGCGAATTTCTTAAAACGTACTTTTGGCGTATGAGCCTTTTTTGCAGAACAGCCCCCGAGTCGAAACATTTGGACGGTTTTTGACCTCATATTCCGTTTTTGGACTGATTTCTCCTCCAACGAATGAAAGTGATCTAGGAGAAATTTGGACTAAAATCATTAAAAAAAGTACTGTTTTTGTCCGCATTATTCAACAAACAGGACATAATTAGTCTAAAAACGAAATATGAGGACAAAAACCGTTGAAATTTGTCGACCGGGGCGTCCAATGATGGCTTGAAATTTAGGTTGAAAATGGGGTGCCTAATAAACTCTCGCATCGGGTGGCAGTACCTCTCGGGCCGGCACTGCTAGCGAAGGCGTAGATTAGGTGACCATTAGACGACGAGCGTTCGTATAGAAATATTAGAATAACCGTCTTCAAGGTTTTTCAAAAATATGAGCGAAGCGAGCACCGCTTCGGAAATTAACACAATGAATTACAAACTCTACAAATGAATTGTAATGTTCGTGAAGATATACTATACAGAAATGATCCTTTGCCCAATAGCGATATCTCATTCTACCGAGTTGCGATTATTGCTAGTTCAAAACACAAATAATGAATATCGCGTTTAATTTGTGAAGAATTTTCAAATGAATCAGAAATTTCTAGAAAACTCATTAGCCACACAATTTCATGTGTTTTATATATTTTTCTTTGCACTCTGAATCGCCGAGTGCCCTTGAAGAGTAGTATGGCCACTGTAAACGGAAAGAACTCTGAAGCAGTGATGCCAGATTCGGCCGACCGACTCGGTGTACCCCCTCCATCACGCTCTACACAATCAAATTCCTTTTGTCGGTGGTTTCATTGTGTGTGTGAAAGTTCTATACAGATGGGTGTAATGGAGAGGGTAAACCGAGTCGGTCGGCCGAATCTGGCATCACTGCTCTGAGAAGCTACCGTAGTATGTGAGCCTGTCGCACTATAGTAGCTTGGCTGCTACTCGCACTGCTCCCCACTACGCGCGTCGAGGCCTGTTTGCTCCTGAGCCATACCATCGTGGTATTACACGGGAGCAAATTCAGTTCGGCGCTTCGTCATACCACATTGGCTGACTGTCGAATCAACTTTGGTACACAGCGGCACTACGCTCGTATGTGGGCAGCCAAGCTACTATAGTGCGACGGGCTCACATACTGCGGTAGCTTCAGAGTTCTTTCCGTGTAGAAGGCTCAACACGAGGCGCATATTCATCATCCTTTTTTGTATAGAAAAATGTTTTATTTAAAAGAGTGATTATATATACATTTAGTATATACGTCAGAGTAACAAAAGACATTTTTTTTAACAGCAACAAGATTACATGTGGAACTTTGAACGGGTTTTTCTCAACACCACACTCA
This sequence comes from Gonatopus flavifemur, assembly GCA_018340375.1. Classification (NCBI taxonomy): domain Eukaryota; kingdom Metazoa; phylum Arthropoda; class Insecta; order Hymenoptera; family Dryinidae; genus Gonatopus; species Gonatopus flavifemur. The sequence goes on from JAFFJZ010000006.1 coordinate 10,893,113, forward strand.
CAGAAATGATTTCTCGTTGTTACCATCATTTTATTCTTGATATACACTGTGAAAAAATTTCACCGGAAAATTCCAGTACATGTACTGGAAGTAACTGTTATAATGATTATTATAGTAACGCCTTCGATAGCTCACGATTATTATTCAATAAGCATCAACGTTGACTGAAACCGTTTTCCTTCGTCGACGCCATTTTTGACGCCGCCGTATTTTATGTATCAAGGGAAAGTTCTAATAATATGTACGAAACTCGAACTCTTTATAGTTAATTAAATTGTTTATTATTAAAAGAGAATGAATAGAAAATTATAAAAGTTATACATTTTAAATTGCGCGTATTTTACTGGAACTCCATGGTCCCTCTTCCGCAATGGCTAAATCACACGTCTACTCGACCTCACGGTTCACACCACACTCCTTCACGCGCTCTACCAGCGCTCCCTCTCTCACACACGCACTCTACTGGCGCACTAAATCCTCTAACACTCGGCCATCCTGAGATGAGCTTGGTCCCCAAGCTCCCAGAAAAGTAAAACACAGCCCAAAATAAAACTACAACTTATTACAACAAGCTTTGTTTCAATACAGCCTCTAAGAATAAGATAAATCATTATAAAACAGAAACTTCTTTAAGTAAGGTAAACTCTCCTACTCTAACTTGTTTGAATCTTACATGTAATACACTGGTTAATTATACGTCATCATTGATGAATCTCACGGGAGTACGTTTAATTCGTGTACTCTTTCTAACTCCTCGACGAATTTCTTGCGCCGTTGAATCAGAATTTGTTTCTAAATATTCATCTTCATTTAAATTTTTCGAAATATTTATCTGACTCCGAGTATGACGATTCTGATTGGAACCAGATTTAGTTTGTTCCTCCGCGGAATTTTCGGTATCCGGTGCACAATTTTCTTCGGTTTCGTTTTCAACTATTCCCATTTCCTGTTCTTCACTCCAACCTCGCCATATCTTTAATTGGCTCACATGAGCAGTAGTGCTTCCTCTCACAAAATTTTTCAATAAGATTACTCGGTACGTGTCTGATGGTAAGGTTTGTACAACTACAAAGGGTCCTCCATATTTTGACTGTAACTTCGTAGACTCCCCTGTTGCAATTGGTCTCGCTTTCATGAAGACTATATCGCCAACGTTGTATTTAACGTCTTTACGATGGCTGGAATCATATCGTATTTTTGCTTTTTGTTGTTCTTTTTCGATCGCGTTCCTAATTTCTACCCAGGTATCTTTAGGACACGTATATGTTTCTCCGTGCTTTGTCAGTGATCTTGATTCTCCTTCCTCGAATCTAGGAATATACCCATATACTGCTTCAAACGGTACTTTATTCGTAGTTTTGTTGGTGCAGGAATTCAAGTCCCTCTCCAGTTTAGGTATCAATTGATCCCAATTGCGATCTCCATGATCCAATAAATTTGCCTGTAGTGCCGGCAAAATAGTTTGATTCAATCGCTCTACTTGCCCGTTAGCCTGTGGATGTCGGCTAGAGTTGAGCGTATGTTTGATTCCGGCTTTAATGCAAAATCGTTCGAATTTATCCGAGGTGAATGACGTTCCCCTGTCTGTAATAATTCGACGAGGTGCTCCGAACTTATTAACAAATTCTTCTAGACGTTTAATTGTAGAAACTGTTTTTACGTCTCTTACCGCATATAATTGACAAAACTTCGTGAGATTACAAATAATTGCTAGAATGAATTTATTATTACGCGGTGTTGAAATGAATGGTCCCAAGTGATCCATATTAACAATTTCAAATGGCCGACTGCTCGGTGGAATACAGTGTAATTCTCCTGATTGTTTTCCCGCTTTGTTCTTAGCTAATATACATTCTACGCATGCTCTTATGTGATTCTTAACATATTGTCGCATATTTGGAAAATAATAAAACTGTTTCATACGTGCAACTGTTTTATCTACTCCTAGGTGACTGACTAAGTCATGATTTTTAATCGTTAGCGCTTTTCGCATCGCTTGAGGTACCACATACAATTCTCTGTTATTATTTTCTTTGTCGATCTTATATAATATACCTTCACGCAATACAAAACCTTTGATAAGGTCTTTGTCTGATTTTGTTTTTACATTATCCTTATCCTCTAACAATTGAATTTTCCGCAACAATTTACTGTCATATCTGTGATACATAAAAATTTCGTTCTCACGTACGGATATGTTCAAAACAAGCTCTTTTTCATCCATAGATTCGTATTCTTCAATTGGAGCTCTCGAAAGTGCATCTACGTGCTTCATCTTGTCACCTTTCTTATGAATAATTTCATAATCAAACTCGGCTAATAAGTCTAACCATCTTATGATTTGCGGGTTTTTTGTTTTTACCGTCGAAATATAAATCAAAGCTTGGCAGTCTGTAAATATAGTAAAACGTATCGGTAACAAAAATTGTCTTAATCGGTTAACTGCCCAAATAATTGCCAAGAATTCCAATTTACTAGAATGGTACGCTCTTTCAGTTTCGGAAGTTCTGCGGCTAATCGCATAAACCGGATGATTTTCCCCGTTTTCGTCCGATTGAAATAGCATGGCAGCTAAACCTTCTGCTGATGCGTCTGTATGTAATTCGGTTCTAGGCGCTTTAGGATTGTACAGTGCCATAATTGGCTTCGACGTCAATTTTTGTTTAATAGTTTGAAAAGCGATTTCCTGCCTTTTAGACCATACGAATGGTGTATTGGATTTTACCAGCTCAATAAGTGGTGACGCTAACTGTGCAAATTTCGGAATAAACCTTCTAAAAAAACTACAGAGTCCATAAAATCTCCTCACACCGTGTACATCATTTGGCGTTGGAAATTGTTCGATGGCTAATACTTTTCGTTCGTCTGGTTCAATTCCACTAGCGCTAATAATGAAACCCAAATACTCAATTTTTTGTAATCCAAACTTGCACTTGTTAAGATTTAAAGTTAACCCTGCGTCTTTTAGCAATTCCAAAATTCGAGTAAGCTTAGATATTAGTTCATCCCAATCCTTTGCAAATATTAAAATGTCATCAAAATATGTCAATGCTAGAGTATTATTAAATTGTCCAAAAATTTTTTGCATTAACTTCGCAAAATAAAACGGAGCGTTCATCAGTCCGAACATGGCCCTTTCGAACTGACCCGTTTCATCCGGAGTGATGAATGCGGTTTTCCTTTTCGCTTCTCCAGTTAATGGTATCTGAAGATATCCGTGAGCAAGATCTAATGTAGCAAAAATTTTTGCCCCATACAACTCATCTAACCCATTATCAATATTGGGCAGTGGAAAATTCATGCGCACTGTGTTCTTGTTCAAACGCCTATAATCTACTACTAAACGGTGACTACCATCTCTTTTTTTTACTAACAAACACGGGCTAGCATAAGGCGAATCGGTCTCAGTTACAATGCCATGTTTCCTCCACTCTCCAATAATTTCTTTCATTGACTCTCGCTCCTTTGCAGTAGCTCTGTATGGCTTAGCGCACACTGGATTACTATTTTCTTTTTCTATTATGTCCATTTTTATCAATGAGGTACAACCAAGTTCTTCCAGTTTTTTAGCAACAGTTACTCTATATTCGTTCAATAAATTCATTAACTCTCGAATTTGTGTTTTAGATAACGAGGGATCAACATTCAATTCAGATTCAGAAATCTTTTCGTATCTTGGTTCGATTTTTACTACTGGTTCAGAAACGAGCATAATTGATTTCGATAATTTTTCCCCTTTTTTTATCTGAATATTCTGGTTATACGTATTTACAATAGGTAATTGAAGTGAATCTTCTTCACTCACAACTTTTATGAAACTAATTGAACCTTTTTCCAATTCAATATTTTTATCGTTGATAATATTTGCAACTGGCACATTTTCTTTGTTTATATTGAATTTTGTAAGAAACTCATCCCTATTCTCAAAAAATATTTGACCATCAACTTTATAATGAGTGACTTCCGGCAATTCTAAAAAGGAATGGCCTATAATCGCGTCATACGGTTGAGCATCGTCAGGTACAATTCGAAACACAATACTTTTGCCAATACAATTATCAACTCTGACATCTTGTTTGATTATGCCATAAGATTTGATATCATTGTTTATTTTACCAAAACCAGACAAAACACTACACTTCCGAATAATTTCAAAATTACACTCTAGAACCACTGAAGCCTTGATGGTACATACTGAACTACCAGTATCGATACAAGCAAGAACAGAAAAATTATCAATTTGAATATTCTTCAAGTATGAGTTAGAATATTTCACATCTGATGGCACAATCAAATTCACATGATTATTTTCGGTTTTTATAGGTTTATTACAATTTTTTGCTATATGCCCTTTGTCGTTACATTTAAAACATTGAACTTCTTTTTTGACAGGACAATTTCTCGCTTCATGCCCTACGACTTGACACTTAAAACACTTACGCGCGTCAACACTTTTCTCGTCTTGATTTACACCATAACTAACTGTACTGTTATCCATTCGCTGCTCTCTGACGGTCGATTCATTATACTTTTGACTATCCTTTCCATGACGTGACTGATTCCAATTTCGACGAACACCAAAACGTTGTTGACGTGCCAAATCAATTGATTCTGCCTCACAGATATCATGTAGTACTTCATCTAAATTTTCATGTTTTTTTGACATCAAGTTGTTTCCAGTCGCTCGAGAACGTAACCCAATAACTAACTGCTTCTTCGTCTCCTCTAAGTCAAAACCCAAATTTTTGCACAATCTGACTTTTTCAAAAAAATATTCCCTTGTATCCTCTCCAGGACGCTGGACTCGTTTTTCCATATCTTTCCATCGTTCCGTTAACGACTTCTCTTTCATGAATGTCTTTTGGAAAGCTGATCTAAAAGAAGCCCAATTAACTATGCTGTCTATGCGACTCAAGTACCAATTACGTGCTGCCTTCTGTAGATGAGATCTGGCAGTTTCAAACGCCACTGCTTCCGTCCATCTGTGTAAGGTGGCGGTAGATTCGAGTTGCTTTAACCACGCACGAGCAACATCAGCTCCTTCTAATCCATCAAAATTTGAGATATTGTGCGACAGATCCGGTAAAATATTGTAATGGAATGATTCAGCACTAGTATTTCGCTTCATAGATTGAATTAATTCATTGTTTTGACGGAACAATGAAGTCATTGCTTGCAGTACTGTCGATAAATCGTTTGGAGGCGGCATCGACTGTCCCGGCGTGTGACCGGTGTTTTGCGTGTAACCAACATTTGAATTATTCATCGTCGTATGCCCCATCGAATCATCGAGATTGTCTTGATTTTTAGCAGATGTCGCACCGAGTCGCTCTCCTTGTGCGAGTTGCAGCAACGCATGCGCTGGATCGACTATATTGTCTTGTGGCATCTTGAAATGTTCCATTATACTTTCACGCACTTATGCACTCGATCACTGCCGTGGGTCTATTTTTTCCACTTTTTAATTGTTATACTGGGAAAACCACTTCTGAATTGTTATAATGATTATTATAGTAACGCCTTCGATAGCTCACGATTATTATTCAATAAGCATCAACGTTGACTGAAACCGTTTTCCTTCGTCGACGCCATTTTTGACGCCGCCGTATTTTATGTATCAAGGGAAAGTTCTAATAATATGTACGAAACTCGAACTCTTTATAGTTAATTAAATTGTTTATTATTAAAAGAGAATGAATAGAAAATTATAAAAGTTATACATTTTAAATTGCGCGTATTTTACTGGAACTCCATGGTCCCTCTTCCGCAATGGCTAAATCACACGTCTACTCGACCTCACGGTTCACACCACACTCCTTCACGCGCTCTACCAGCGCTCCCTCTCTCACACACGCACTCTACTGGCGCACTAAATCCTCTAACATAACTAACCTGTACATGTACCGGAAAATTTTAGCACATTTGTACTGCAAAAATTCAGTATAAACGTTATGGAATTTGAGCATCAAAACCAGAAATTTTCCGAGCCTCAGTACTGGAATTTTTCAGTACACGAACTGGACTTTTCCGGGACATGTACTGGAAAATGATGGCTGAAAATATCCATGAAAATTGAAAAAAAATTGATCACGCAAAGTGATATTGCAGGGTCCTTGCGTTTCAAGATGATTGAGAAACTTGATCGTTCATTTGGATGGACAGAAACTCATGTTTACCTTACGGGATTTGAACCTACACTTTTTTACCTGCCTACCAACTGAAACCTAAGACCTAACCGATGAGCTATAGCGCGACATGTTGGAAGGCCAGCTTGGGTTACTACATATGCTTCATATCTAGAATACACAAGAGAATAAGTCTTCGAAAAACCTCATATATCAATTTTATTTGCTACAATTACAATTATTATTCAAAATCTCAATCAGGAAATTTTTAATATAAAGACTTGAAAGTTTTTCTGCCAGAAATAACAAAGTCCAATAGAAGTGGAAAATTTCAGTGCAAAAGTGATTAAATTCCAGCATAACGGGAAAATTCCATCACACGACTTGAAAATTGCAGTTCAAAACCTGTATAATTCAATTGCATAGCAACTGGAGATTCCATCACAAAACCTGAGAATTGCAGTTAAAAACCTGTATAATTCCAGTATACCAACGATTAGCTTTTTTTTCTAAATTCGAAATTTTTCCCAAGTCCTTTTTGAGGGGATATTTTTTTCTGGTGCACAAACACTATAAAATTGTAGTACGAGCCGGTAAAAATTTCAGTACATCATCTCAAACTTGAAAACTCCAGTACAAGGACTGAATTTTCAGTTATGCTTGGTAACTTTTTAGTAACGTACCAACAAAATCTCTGTACATTTACTGAAATATCCATATTCCAGTCCAGTTGCACAGTAAATTTCCAGTTTTTTTTAACAGTGTATAGATTTTCTTCTCCGGAAACAAATAGTGTTCGACCAAAAAAGTCATGTTAAAAATGTTTAAAAGTCATCATATCATGGATTGTTTGTTAGCAGAAAAAATTAGGTTCCATGACTTGTGTTTAACGTAAGAATATTTGTTTCTTGTGAGAACCATCGCTTCTTGTGGTAATAAAAAATGTTCTTATGCTGAAACTACATGAATATTCTTAAGAGGTTCCATGGATTTCAGAGTCCAAAAAAACCTCATTTTCTCGATTTTTTTCGTCTTACTACAGAAGAGATTTTTATTCATGTTTCTTGCATATTATTAGATAACTTTTGAACAACATTTTCAAAAATTTTGATGAGAAAATATGATAAATTGAATCGATGGCAGTCAATTTTCGGACGTGCTTCGACAAAAAGGTAGTTTGCGGTAGTCAAAATTATTTGCGACTGCTTCATCTGAATAATAAAAAAAAATATATTTTCTTTTAGTATTAGAGCAAAACTAGCCCCTGAACGAAGAATTTAAAAAAAATGAAAATTGACTTTTTCGGTAAAATTTTTAATATTCATTACGTTGTCAAATTTTTTGTAGCCGAAGGGGAAAAAAATCCTTCGTTCAGAGACTACAAAATGATATTTTTATAAGAAGTGTTTGAAATTTGGGCGAGATCAAACGAAATTTTGACTACCGATTTCGAAAAGTGTGTTTCGAGAAAAACGCGTTTGAGCAACTTTTTTTATCACTTCGGAGAATTTTAGATTTTATCATATTGCAAAAAGAAGAAATTAAAATACTTGTGTACAAGCTACATTTCACACCTATAACCTCAAAAATACCTCGTGGCTTGGCTACTAACATTGTACCAGGGTTAGGTAATGAAGCGTCACTGGAGGGTTGATTACATTTATTACGTGAGTACGATACGTATGTATCAATAAATAAATTACATTTATTACGTGAGAAGACCTTGAAAGAGGGGTTTGTTACACGGTATGGTACGTAACATTCACTACGTATGAATACGTCAATTTGATACCTACCCAACCCTGCACTGTACTACAATATGTGCAGGCCAGATTCCAGACCGAGACTGCTTTTACCCTCTCCATCGACCGCTTCCTCTTTCTCCCACCATGCGGAATAAGTCGCGCGAGCGACAGAGAAAGAGTGACTATCACTCTCTCGCTCGCCCGACTTATTCCGCATGGTGGGAGAAAGAGGAAGCGGTCGATGGAGAGGGTAAAAGCAGTCTCGGTCTGGAATCTGGCATTACTGTATAGTATGTGTTCCTCCACACAGTCACAGAAAAAAGAGAGAAACGGGCGCTACAGTCATCAGAAGGAAAATTCAAAATGCTATATCTCCTAGAGTTTTAGTCGGATCGATTTGAAATTTTGAGAATATATTCTTGAAGAGTTGTACTATCAAATAAAAAAATCGATTCTTTGAAAACCCATGTAACCCCTTAAGGGGACGTCAGCGATCGCCCCTCATGCAACCCGCCATACAACATTACCGACTGAGTAAACATTTTCTCGGCAAGAATACTCTGAACTGTATTCATGAAGAAGTATAAAATTTTCAGGAAACAATTTTTAATCCTTCATATATTGCTGTACATCGCCCAAATTTTGAATTTCGAACAAACATTTTTCCCTCAGTCGGTAATATAACTTGCTTTTCGAAATTCAAAATTCAGGCGATGTACAGCGGTAGTTTAAGGATTGAAGATTGATTCCTGAAAATTTCATCCTTCTCCATGAATTCAGTTGAGAGTATTCGTGCCGAAAAAATGTTTACTCAGTCGGTAATTTTGTATGGCGGGTTGCATCAGCGGGAATCGCTGGTATCCTTTTAACGGGACACTAGCGTCGGTAACGGACCTCTCTTTCTATCATCTGATTCTGTCCCTTTCTAATCAATGACGTGAGTTACCGACGCTAGTAGCCCGTTAAAAGCGATGCTCAACGATACGCTCTCGGCCCGGTGATTCACAGCAGAGTAATAGTTTTTAAAATTGATTCCAATGTATCGGGTTGTAAAATGGAATAGTAATTTTTATAAACTTTAAAACAGTGATAATCAAATAAAGCAGTGTACCGTGATACACCAGATACCGTCCCAAGCGATACACCAATATTTTATTTGAAAATAATCAATTATTGTAACGATTGAACATTTTGTGTCTTGCGATATCTTGGTTTTTGATGCCTTGTACAACAGTGTTAGATATCTTTCAGACGAGTTTAGATCTAAAACTTATTTCCAAGTGTTACATAGGACATTTAAAACCTGTCTAAAATATATCGCAAGACACAAAATGTTTACTGGGTGAGAAGAAAGCTTGGCCCAATTATGACTTATATTGGGCCAGAATCCATGAGAAAAAATGGCCCAAGCTTGGTGAGAGCTTGGCATGATAACCTCGTGCCAGGCTTGGTACTCAATATTGGGCCAGAATGCAATGCCAAGTGAGGCCCAATGTCTCATGATATATGTATTATGAGTATTTTGGAGCTTGACTCATACGATTGAATTGGATCTGGCCCAAGTTGTGTATATTCACTTTTGCCATCCTTCAACCTGATTCTTCAAACATACTTCTAGGAGAAAAAAATGACGTCATTTTTCATGCCATACCTGCTAAAAATTTCCCATAGAAAACGATGAGATTTTTAGCAGGGATATCGGCACAACTCTGTAAAAATCACAAACATGGAGATGTGGCATAGGTTCTCAAATGAACATTGATTGTACATTGGCCCAATATTGGTTCACCAGGCTTGACAGTTTAATGTTTCGCCAAGCTTCAACCACTTGTTGTAATGACCTTCCCTACGGAACGTGGTATAGATTCTCAAATAACAAATGGTTTAATATTGGGCCGATATTGGTTCGCCATGTTTGGCAGCCCAATATTTTGCCAAGCTTGCACCAGTTGTCATATTGGCATTTCCTATGAAACCCAGTATGGTTTCTAGAATGAACAACGGTTGTATATACTTAGTACCAATATTGGTTCGCGATGCTTGGCAGCCCAGTATTTTGCCAAGCATGGACCAGTTGTCAATATTGGCATTTCCTACCTGGGTACCTTTGATAAAAACTTAATTGCATCGAGAAAATTCCTAAGTGTTTTTTGAAAATGCTGATGAAATTTACGGTAATCTCAAGACTGTTTTTCTTGATCCAAGATTCAATATTCTAACGCCAAGATTATCAAATTTTACTTGAGGCGAGAGAATTATTTTTCTCATCAGAAGAAAAATTAGGATTGTCCCTATTATGTTGAAAACAAAATTTTCTCATAATAATGAAGTTTTTGTTACAATAAGAAAACCTTTCTGCGGGTGCACTTTTTAAACTGTCCCTACAAATCGCTTCAACAATTTTCGTCCGATTGACTTGAAATTTTAACAGCATCTTTCTAATATAGTTTCGCAGAGACACACGAACGGATTTTTAGAAATATAAATTTTCTTACAAATGGCAGACCTTCGAAGTTGAAGGTCGAATTTTTTGAAGGTTGAAGGTTCATAAAATAAAAAGTTCTAATCGAAAATTCCGTGCGTATTTCTCTGCTGTTGAAATTTGTAGTTAATTGGACAGAAATTGTTGAAGCAATCTGTGAGGCCAATTTCAAAAGTGTTTTGAACAAGAACGCGTTTGAAGATGTTATTTGTTGTTGTTGAAAAAAATGTTCTTTGTTATACTTTGACATGTGGACTAAATAATATGTATACATAATCACTTTTTAAAATAATCTTTTCATACAAAACAAATGATGAATTGACCCAAACAGCACCGAAAGTTCTCAAAATATTTTGAAAACATGTTCAAAGTCCCACAGATGTTGGTTTCCAAAAGCACATTTTCCAAACGTCTTTGGAACATTCATTCAATGTGCTGGGAAGCACTTTTTGGGAACATTGTTTACACATGCTATGGTACGTTCTCAGAACGTTTTCGAGACCTTATATGAAAACCAAGTATTTTATTTCTAACCTATACAAATGTATATTTATAGTTTTACTAGGGAAAAAAGTACCAAACAACCATAAAAAAAATATGTTTTGTATTGAATATTTGGAAAGATTCCATTCCAGAAGTTCAAAACTATTGGCAGAATGTAAGTTATCGAGAATTGAGTCAATGTATTAAGATCCACATAACCTCAAAATCGACGCAAAACAAAATTTCACTACCTGCTACGTATTAAAGAGATGCAAGTGTAATTTATCAAATCTATCGATACAGGCTTCACCGTAGTTCATTTGCATCTCCTCGATAATAGAGAATATTAAAAGATTTGGCATAAGTTTGATCTTTCACAAATTCTCATTTAACATGTCTCATAAACGTTCCATGGAAACCTAAATAAGACTATACCGGACATTTGTACATCCCTGAAATGTCTATGCGACATTTTTTGAACGTTTTTCTTGTGACCAAGTACGTTTTCTGAACGTCCCAGTGCTGTCTGGGAATATTTTTCATGTTGAATCTTTTACTGTGGCTGTACCCTTTAAACATGAACCCATCAGGATATTGAGCATTGTCTGCGCACAAAATATGAATCTATAGGGACCAAGCACCCTGTATCATCACTCTCCGGCTGTCCTTAAATGTGCACCCTTCTGTGATAGGGCGCGTAGATTGAGTTCATTTCATTTTTTGTCTTTGAGGAATTATTTGTGAATATTTTTCCAATTTTTAAGTTCAAAAAGACGTTCATGAGAGCATGATATTACAAATTTTACTATCCCCAATTTATTCTCAGTCCACGTAGAGAGCAAAATTTAGAATCTCAACCCAACGTGGATGAAACCTTTGATTTTCTTTCACAACTTTCAATATCTCTTCATAAAGATGACATCCCATGCACCCTTGACCAATTTTGCGACCATCTTATAAAGTGCAAACGTTTCCTTGCCGATTCTTCTCCATGTCTCCATGTACGGAATGTTCTCATAATTTAAAAGTCGATGAAGTTTCAAGCCTCAAATATGTAATCAATTCACGTACTTGCAGATAGATTCAACGCAATGATTATTAATCGTTGAAAATGATTTAAAATAAAGTATTATGTCGAGAGATGAATATTTTTCACTTTAGTTTCAGAGGTATTTCAGATATGGAGCTGAAACTAACAGCCAGTTCTTGTGACTTTTTATTGAACGTTGTTGAAGCTTTGTTTATATCAGAAATCGATCAAGCGACATCCCAATCAACGTTTCAGATCCTTGAATCCTTAATAGACGTTTCATTTGAAAAATTATTACCATCGGCTGTTAACTTTATGGCTGCCAGTTTCAGCTTCATATTTCAGATTAATCCTCCTGGAATTTTATCAACCCATTGTAGGGTCGTTCCACGTCAAATCGACCAAGCCATACAACCCATTCCCTTAGATTTCGATGAAACTTTGTGCATTTGCTGTAATTTTTTTAATGAATTTTTGAATATTTGATTTTGGAGTCCTATGACTCGATCGAGCACGTTCACGAAAAACCATACCGTTTTATGAAATAATTAATTCCTCACGCACTATAAGACATTTTCTTCTGAAAATTGGTAGGTGTTACGGAGGTCAAGGGAAAAAAATGAACAATAATTTTCACTTTTGAATTTGATCACATTCAAACAAAATTTATGTATTTAGGAAAATACTGATATCTCGAGTCTCCAACTTGGTAGGAAGCTGATTTTTTTTTCAAATTATTCGTGAAACTATAGGCTTTGTATAGAAATAGGAAAATAAATGGCTCTTTACTTCCTTGCGAATGTTTATAATTCTTATTTTCACGTTTCCCCTTTACTCATAATAATGTTGTATTTTTCGTAAAATGAAAACATGAAATTGTACCGAATGGATAGAATAACGCTTTTTTTGTTATAAATGAAACCATTTTATTCAAAAACCTTATTGCTAAGGAGTGGGGGTAACCTCGTCAACTCTTGCGAGTCGTATGAACTGAAAAAATGAGATTGCACTATGTATGGGTCGTCTTTTCACTGAAAATTTACAATTGGAAAATAAAATCGGGTGTAATATTGTTTCCTTATATCGAATACAAAAAGAAAATCAACCCATATTTTTTCATTTTATCATGATACGGAGCACGGAAAGAAGAAAACAGCACTGGTTACTGTCCATAACAGCAATCAGTTGAAAAACAAATGAAAACACGCTTGGATGATAGAGGTTAGCGCGATCACAGTGATGTGTACTGCAGTGAAATTCGTCAATGCTGCTTGAACATTAACGGTTACTGGGAGACGCAGTAATGAACGGCGTGAATTTGATTTCTCATTTTTTTTCAATGAATTACTGCGATTCACAGTAACCATTGCTGTTTTCTTTTTTCCGTGAGGGTGAAAATTAATTACCTGAAAGATTTCAATCTCAGATTTTGTTCAGTCATTTGTAAGAACGAGTCTCCATCTCCAGTCCCCACACTTGTCTCTCCTCAAAGCAATTCAGAGATTACAACAGAACAAAACAAACTCCCAGTTGCACGAATATAATATACGATAATAAAAATAGAGACAAAGTACACAATTTTTATGTATGAAGAATACTCACTGTTACTAATTTTAATTTATGTTGCATATTTAATTTTGAATAAGATAAAAGATAATGAGCAGAATAATCGAAAGGATATTAAATATGCAAAGGAATATGTTTTCCGAAATATCTTGAAATATTTTTTCTACTTTTTGATATCTGCTTCTGTTTATCGTTTAATTGAGAGATAACAATTCTGACATTGTAAACGCATACAAAATGAGTATATATGTGATTTGAGGAAACAGAGAAAGAAGAAATGATCAGTCATTAATCCGTTTGTATGATTCACACAACAGGTGGACCGTACTCCGCATTCGCTGGACACGATGCTAGCAGAGGCCTCGCCACTTTCTCCGTCGACGCGGCCAAAGATACCTACGACGATTTGAGCGATTTAGACACCACAGAAATGAATTCTATCAAGGAATGGGAAGAACAATTCAAAGGTGATTATCAAATTTGCAACGGAAACGTATCGCCACGTACGTTTCCATCACTCGCATCGCTCATTTATCATAAAACAAATGTTATCCTAAACGGTGTTACAGATACCAGAGAATAATATCATTCCAATATCAATGTATATACGTTTTCCATCGAGATTCCAACAATTCCCGATGCTAATCGCGTGAAACAACTACATTTCTTCATGTTGAAAACTTGGTTCCTCTTTATGTTATCCTTTTCAATGAAATACCATTTAATTCGCGTGAATGCAAATGACAAATCACATATTATATGTCATGTACTTTAAAAAAAAGTTGGAAGAAAAGAAGATCACAAGATTATCTCTGTTCCTCGTCGCAAAGAAAAAATGGCGTTGGTTAATAGATACCTTTATTCGATTTTCAATACCCATTGTTATCCTTCAACGGATTTTAGCATTTGATTAAAGCAATCAGCCTAGATTCGTGAATGTCAATGCATAATTTATCAGATCAGAGTTCAAGGTTCGTATTACAAAGTAACTTGGTTCGACGTTTGTAAAGCGACGAAACTTTCGTGCGGAATACGTGATTTTGTCCCAAACACTTTGAAGAAACGTCTTCACGGTTTTTTTTCTCCTACAAATGTAGATTTTTCCGATCCCGTACTATACTCACAATGGAATTAATTCAATGGTCGGATCCATATGACCTAGCATTTTATCAATTTCTATACACATGATTTGAAATTTCAAAACTTTTTGTATCGGATAACCGTGGTCCCGCGTGTTTGCGTGTCTATTCAAAAATTGGAAACACCTTTGTTTTCAGTACTGCATTTATTCATGTAAACCGTGTCAGAATACCTTCGTCATTCACTTTCTATTCCACTCTATTCAGGTGATATTGGAATATATATTCTTCTTTTAAACACGTGTTTTCACGTTTTTTTTTGTTTCATGTTACAATTTCAAGGGCTTTGAAATTGAATGATATCAGCTTTGTTTTTAAATGAATGATCGAATAAATTCGAGATAAGGAGAGAAATATTTTAGACACACTTAATTAAACAGTCGATTCGATTCAAGAAGTAAAACTGTGGATAATTTATCGGGATTATGAAATAAAAAAGTAGTTCGATGAGTGAATGGATAGGAAATAGATTATCATTCTTCTTTACACGTGCTTTTCAAATCTCATCGAACTTTCCAATGTGATGAATTTCATAATTGCTTGAAATTAGCGAAAGTAAGGTTTTTTTAGAATGTATTTTTCAACGGGATAAAACCAGAGCAGAGTGTTGTTTTTGCAAACAAAAGAGTATTTTTCCTCTCAATTGTGTCAAAAGTGTCAAAGAAATGATAAAATTGATTGAAACTTGAATTTGAATAATAACACTCTTTTGAAATGGATTCCAGAGAGGTACGATTATGTGGGAAAATTGTTGAAACCAGGAGAACAACCAACAAATTATTCCGACGAAGAGGACGAGGGTAGTCAACAAGAGGCCGAAACTAAATCGCCAGAAACGGAAGCTACTTCAGAATCAAAATCCAAAGACGATTGACCGCTTGATCGTACGAAGGAACAAACAACAACGTTTTGTATAAATATTTCACGCACATTGTTGTTACGGAAATTGCCCAAATTGTCGCTCATTCATACACCCGCGAATCGCTCCAACAGATATTGTATTTCGTCTTAACAATATTTCACTGGAATCAGAGTAATATTTTTAACAAGGTAAAAGGTATATATATATATATATATATATATACATATATACATATTTCATGTTCAAAGAGGTTGGTGTTGCGTGCAAAGACCTCTCTTTTGAGTGTCTATTTTTTAAAATCAATTCAGGCACTCTTATGATCTTTTTATACATGTATAGAAGATTTTTTATAAAATCCCCAGATAATCGAGCATGTGTAAAGTGGTAAATACAAAGTTGAATGACGTTACGATCCGATTTTACAAACATTTACCAACAATTGCATTCAACCTTCAATTTTTCGCCCTGTACACTTATATCGTGAAGATCTTTGATTGAAAAAAGAAAAAAAAAAACCAAGAGAGAATGAGAATAAAAAGCATTTCATTTCTTCTGTTCCAATAAGAATCAATCGAACAGAATGAAAACCTTGTTCACAACGTGCATTTACAAAAAAAAAAAAAAAAGAAACAAAAAACTTAGGTTTAGACTCGAAACATTCTTCATTGATATTTTTGTTTTATCACTGAACGTGTCATGATTGAACGATGTCAGTTATCACGATATATATGAGTTTGGTTTTGGAGATCAGCATGTGGGTGTATACGTTATAACGAAAAAAAACAAACCAAAAAAAAGACGAAGAAGAAGAAGGTTATGTACTGTATCCGTGGGCCAAGTCTATCGAGTGAATGATGAACTTTTATTTATTTATTCTGATATCCATAAGAGCGCTGTGCCGCGAAAGGAGGAAAAGAGGAAGAAAAACATCTCGCACGAATGATTGCATGAATATGATACGATACGAGCGAAGAAGTTTGTAAGATCTCAAAAGAAAAGGCAACACTTCCATAAAAGGGTGCATTGCAATGATATTTAATCGTAAGATTAAAGAATAAGCTTTAAAGTTATTGCTTTATCTTTTGTAATTTTATTCTTCGAATGATAAAATGTGATATTCAAATATAAATTATTGTAACTCGGTTAAAAGGGAGATAAATTTTTACATTAAATATTTATATTGAATATACTTCATCATAATTTTTCCTCCAAATTCCATTTCAGGGATTTTCTCTTCTCATTTTTAATTGTAAAGAAATCTTGGTAATTTTTATTGTAAACCAGTGGTTTTTCTTTTTGACATTATGCTGTGTTATGCGTGCATTCCTAATGAAATTCTTTGTGTATGTGATATATATGAATGCGGTTATCGGTACGTGGATTCTACTTGAATTTTATGATGCAACAAAAATTTTGATATATTGTTCGATAATCGTGTAAGATTGATTATCAAAATATGTTCGCACCGTACTAAAGATATTATTATTATTGAATTCATACAGTTTTGTATAGTTCAGTGATGTCTTTAATTATGAGAGAAATAATATGAAAAACAAATACAATGCCATGTACATAATGTATTTATCAGGAATTTGAAATCCATCAGAATCTATCATTCGCCAGTATTTTAATGGTTGCTTTGATTTTCAATAGGAAAATTTGTAGTTACAATGATCGTTTGGAAAAATATATTAAAAAGTAAATTTTCCGATTTTATATACCAACTGTTTTAATATCTACAACATTCTTTTTAAATTGTCTTGTCCGATACTTCCAGCGTATCCTGTTTTTATGTATTAAAAAAATTTAGTAAGTTTTGTTGAATGTCATCGATCCAAGGTTTCATATTCTACACATTGTATAGGGATTTTAATCAACGACGGACATTCGATATTTGGATTTTATGAATATATATTTATATATATACATACTTACATACGTGTAAATTTGATAAATGAAAAGAATCAATATTCTGTGAATTATCTGTAACACTTTATTGAATCATTCCTGCTACGTAAACGTATGGTTTTTGATTTAATTTCTATTATTCGTTTCGAATAGACAGATAATCCTCCATTACTTTGATAGAAACTGTTTACGATTGATACGATTACTGGATATACTCCATCAATGATATCAGTTCGATTCAAAAGACTGATAATCTATGTGTGTTCTTTAAGAAAATCTCCTTCTTTCTTCCTTCGAAGAAGAATATCAAAACAACAATTAATTGTATTCGCTATCCTCTTTTCTGATGTTTTGTAATCGAGAGATGAGATCGCGATCTTGACAGAAATAATGATATAAAAACAAATATCGACCACCTTTTTCCACTAAATTTGAAAACCTCGTAGGAAACATGATTTTCAACGTAACCTGACATTGTCTTATATCAATACGAAAAATATGTATGTTAGAAAAGTATTACTATTTCTTCTTTATAAATATGTTAAGGGGCTGTCCGGGAATTACGTGCGCTATATCAAACTAAGAATTGAAATTTCCACTATTCTGCGTGATTCACAGACACCCCGTGTATCGAGTTACGCAATATCACATTGCTCCCTCACAGCACACCCACCGTTTCCACGTCGCATCTCCGTGGAGGAACGGAGAAGTGACATAGAAGCGACGGAGAAATGTCCGGCTATCGGTGGTAGTGCTGTACGGACTTGATTTATGCAAAAATGAAACAATGACCGAGAGTTGTAAAAAAAAAGGAACCTATCGATATGCGTACATGTGCTGATCGTCATAATATTATATACATACACATATATATATATATTATATGAATATATATGAGATATATAAAACCGAAGAATTTTGAATTCGTACGAATTCATTGAACACGCGGAGTGGACATTTTTTTGTAAGGTGTCGGTAGCGGGTTTCTATCTCTGTCTAATCTCTGTTGTTAACCATTATTGAATCAAAGGTGATATTCGATTTTGTTAATATTAAAATATTGTTCTTTCCGAACACGTCTTTTAATCCAACTGTATTTCATCCTTTATCGATTAATTTGCCTTTATTAATTTCGCAATAAGACGTAGTTGTTATTATTATACATTATAAATGGAACTCAACTGGGAAGGAATTATAAATAATGATTTATCTTACCAAAGCAGCCACGTAACTACTCGATGCTTACGTCTAGTTCAGTTGAATCGAGAATAAAAAACAAAAGTGCACTTGTCGATCGCCTCAAGAGCTTCAGTCGCTAACAAATAAAGTATTTTATATAATAAATATTACTTTGAAATGAAGCACAAACTGGAAAATTAGATATCATGTATGTAAATTATGATGAATTTTTTCATACAAAGTGTATAAGATGTTTTTCATCTTAAAAAACGCTTTTATCAGTTATAAAGTAGATGAATGTTGTTTTTATGAGTAACCAATGGTTCGGTAAATAGATTATGCACTGTATCATTGTATAAACATTTTGGCGAAGTTGATTATTTCATAATTCTGAAACACTCTGTTTAAAAATATTTAAATAAAAATCCATTGAATTTTAGACGAGGTTTGAGTTTTGAGAATCAAACGAATCATAAGTCAATGTTGGACGTAGTGAATTTGTTTGCTGTGTTTTTCGTGCAAAAAGAATTGAAGATGAACAAGAAAGAAAAGGCAGTGTAATATATGATAATATTTCATACTGTTGGTTGGATTATTCTGTGAGAAATGATGCCGTAAGGGAAAACAGAGGGAAAAAATACCCCAAATGTATCGTTGAAAACATATAAAAAGGTTTCCCAAACAAATCCTTCATCTGTAAATGGTTGGAGATTCACTGTTTTCGAGAATATTAATGATGCTCGATACATGTATCAGCTGGTTAGGTTTGATAGAAGAATGATTCATTTTGCTTCAAACTAAACGGAGGTTTTCATCAAGCGACCCACAAATGAGAGGATTTACTTGATTTTTTTTGTTTCTCATAAAAGGGAAAAAATGAATGACTAAAATTTCCTAACACATCCCTCGCAGCAAAAGTTGCAATGCAAGTATTTCCTGAATGTTGTTGCACTAGTTTGTGTTTTGTGGTTGGGAAATTATTTGATCTCAAGTGCCATAGCATGATTTATTCGAATATCTTCCAAGCTTTCTAGCACTTTGCTGTCTGGGATGTTGATAAACCATTTATAATGGAGGTGGGTCCCATTGCTGTGCAATAAATCCTTTGGAGAACATATTCTACATATGACGAGCTATCAAAAAAGTTGATGTTTTGGTTGAATTCAAGGAGAAACTCTGGTCGAATATTCAAATGCATAAAAGACTTTGTCAAATCCTTAAGTATTTCATACGAATAATATTTCAATCCATAATACAAAATCACACAATACTTGTGCTGAAATTGCATTCCAATGTCGTGTTTTTCATGCCGAAATTTAGAAGACTGTTCAGTCTGTTTTTGAGAATAGATCCCTATACGCTACACTGCTAGAAATGCCAGGCAGAACCGAACAGAAAATTATTGTTAGGCTTTGACCGCATTTGGTCTGGAATTACCAAATCGGAATGAACTGTCACAAATTTTTCTGGACGGTTCTGTTTGGAATCCACAGACTGTGATATCCAGTCGAAAACTGACGACAATCGTTCTGCAAGGTTTCAACAGGATGTTGCAATTCAGTGATTCCGGACAAAATCGGAGAGCAAGTTTGTCAGTTTTTGCATGGATTACTTGGAAAAGAAACCGTTCAAAGCTTGAAAACAATTTTCTGTTCGGTCCTGCCTGGCATTTTTAGCAGGGTCGTACCTCTTGCGATTATGGAGGCATTCGTCTGGATTGAGATTTTCCGTTTCTCAATTACTCAATTATTTTCCCAGTCAGAATCAGAAATCTGCGCAACGAGGGGAAGTCTATGCAGGCTAGTGCTGAGTTCGAGACGAGACGAGACGAGATTTCGTTAAGTCTCGTCTCGGTCTCGAAAAAAAAGCTGAATTTTGATCTCGTCTCGGTCTCGTTTCGGTCTAGTCTCGGTCTCGTCTCGATCTCGTTTCAATTTTGGAAAATCTGGATAATAATCTCATAAATGAATAAAATCAACAAATTAAAATCACTTGCGTAAGGAACATTTGTTTCTTTGTTGGATCATGGGTAGTATGCAAGTAGCCCGACTGGTAATGAGCCCGACTACTTGCCGTTTGTTAGAAACTGGTGAGTTCTAGTTAAATCATTGAATATTACTAGTGATCCCCCAATGATAGCGGAGTCGGGCTTATTACCAGTCGGGGATGTTGCATACTACCATATAATGTATAAGAAAATTATTTTTGATTTTTTTTTGTTATGTCCAACCAAAACATCTTTGAATTAAACCTTGATTCATATCCGAATGAGGAATGTTCTAGATGAATGAAATCAATAGGATGATCAATAACAGATAATTGAATGTAATTAAACTTTTCTGAAAGTACAATACGATTATTTCGTACTGATTTTAATTTGAATGCGGATTCCATCACATTTTGGCGGTCATATTTACTGAAACGTTTCCGTTTCACTATGTACAGTAAACTTTCTGAATGTGTCCTTCAACTTCTCTTTTCAACTTTCCGTCATGTGAGAAACTGAAAAGAGAGGTCAGAGGACACATTCGGAGAGTCTACTGCCTTGTGTTCAACATCTGCGAATCCTAGTAATAATATTTAGTGACAGCCAAACGAAACAATTGACGCCTAGTTGGTTCTGGAACACCCCAAATACTATTACTAGAAATCTATTGTTTCCGTAGATGTTGAACACACGGCTGTAACTACAAATCCTCCTTCCTAATTCTTTTACTTCGTTGGCATAGAGTCTCTTTGTCTATCTAATCTGAATATCGAGAGGGGAGATCAAATGGCGGGGCTTCGCTACTTTCTCAATAGATGGCATTGTTGAAAAACAACTGTGGGCGCTAGGTTGGTCACGCGGTTGCATTTGACGCATGAAATGCGGACGCACCCCAAGTCTAGTAACTTCCTTGACTAAGCTGAACACGAGGCTCCACGGAGGATAGAACCGTTCCAGCACTTGTCTCGGCAACCCCTCGACTAATATTTCTCCCTCGCAATATCGCGTACGTGATATCTCGAGGGAGAAATATTAGTCGAGGGGTTGCCGAGACAAGTGCTGGAACGGTTCTATCCTCCGTGGAGCCTCGTGTTCAGCTTAGTCAAGGAAGTTACTAGACTTGGGGTGCGTCCGCATTTCATGCGTCAAATGCAACCGCGTGACCAACCTAGCGCCCACACAACTCCAATGCATTCACGGTACAATGGACATTCGGCGTATTGAAGATCCGCCTTTCTTCTCAAGTATGAGGGTTTGCCGCTAGGTGTGCTGTGGGTTTGTGCTTTCTACATTCGAACAGTTGTTGTGAAAAAACAACAAATAAAAATATAACAATATATTATTTGAATACATTTGTTGCATAAAAACAATCATCATATTGATTCAAGAATCATATTCGTCTTGGGTGAGTTTCAGTGACTTTTAATAAATCGAAAATCAGTTCATTGGTACGGATTTGTATGATTATAATCTATGTTTCTGAATGTTTGCAGATTCTTTTCTATAAGAAGTGAAAAAATGGAACGAATAAAGGAAGCAATAGGATGTGATGCACCAGAAGCGAAAAAATCGAGTACTTTGTTCTCCATTAACGCATCAAATAATGATACAGTGTCAAATTTATCAACGGTTACGATACATGAAAATGACAGTTCTGAAGACGACACAACCGAACTGGGCTATCTTGAGAAAGAAGACCCATCAACAGTGACATCAAAGATTGATTATAATAAATATTTTGATATGATCACTAAAAATACTCAAACACCGTATGCTATATGTTTGTTATGTAAACAAAAACAACAGCATGTTAAAATATCGCGAAAGGGATTGAATACTACAGGGCTGAGGAAGCATTTGATGAACAAACATCACAACGTAATAAAAATCAAAACCAGTCATAAAATTGACCCAAAACAACAAAAACTCACTGATTTGCATGAAAAAAAATATAATGACAAAGATATAGAAAAAATGACTGTGTGTTGGTTGGCATATAAAAAATTACCGTTTAATTTCTTTCACGATGAAGTTACTCAGAAATTTTTCAGTTCAATTCGCCCTGGTAAAAAATTTCCACAAAGATTTGCTATGAAACAAAAAATCTTGAATCAGTATGGAGAAATGAAACAAAACCTCAAGTCGATTCTAGAAAAAAACACGTCTAAATTTTCATTCACAATCGACGGCTGGACTTCGAGAAGTTTTGCGTCTTATTACGGTATTACGATCCATTACATCAACGAGAACTGGGAACTATCATCTTTGGCGTTGAATTTTGTCGCTTCCAATGGTCAACACGCAGGACGTGATATAGCACAAATATTTCTCAAAAGTGTAAGAGAATTTAATATCGATAGAAAAATTCAAGCCATTACAGTTGACAATGCTTCGGTAAATACAAAATTTATGACTGAGCTGGAGAGTCTATTGACTTTACAAAATATTGAATTCAGCGCTGAAAATCAACACTTCAGATGTGCTGCTCATATTTTGCATCTTGCGGTTCAAGATGTTCTGAAGTTGTTGAAAGTAGAAGTTGATAATGATACAAATTTTATTCTGGAAAATACAGAGGAGGATTCTGATTCAAAAGATAAAAAAGGTAACAAAATTGTTACCAGTGACGAAATTGAAAAAGAATCCCGTTTCGGAATTGATCACGACAATGATGTCTTGAATATTGATAAATGTAGTGTTGAAATTCAAAATGAATGTGATATTGAAAATGCTAGTGAATCTGATGATGTAATCAATACCGATGATGAATATGATGATGAAAATTTTGCAACATCCAAAATGTTGGCACTATTGTTGGTAACATTCGAAAAACTTGTAAAATCATCAAAAAATCTCATAAATTACCTGGACGTTTGAAAAGTTGTTGTGAAGCAGTTGGAATCAAATATCTTAAACCCAAATTGGATTGCAAAACTCGATGGGATAGTACTTTTGACATGCTTGAATGTGCTTTCAGATTAAAGCCTGCGTTAAATATGATATGGGAAAATTGTTTGGAATCAAATACTTTCAAACTAAGTGACAGCGAATGGTCAAGCTTAACTCGTATTCTGAAATTTTTAGAAAATTTCAAGTATATGTCAAAATCATTGTCCTCGGAAAAGAATGTTACTCTCCCTGATGTAGTGGTTACATTCAATTTATTAGTTGATAAAATTGAAAAAATCATATTTGATTTGGATGTTTCAAAGAACAGAACTGAAGCTGATGAACTTCTTTTAAATGCTTTCCAAGCTGGGCGAGATAAAATAATAAAACATTATAAGAAAACCAACTGGATTTATTGTGTTAGTCTAATTTTAGATCCAAGACATGAATTAGAAACATTCGATTTAACTGATTGGGGCAAAGATTTAAAAGACTACAGTTATAAACTTTTCTTAGATATTTTGAAAAAAGATTATTGCAGTAAAGAAGCAGACTTGTATGAAAGACAAGAGGAGAAGCTGATTGAACAAGATGAATATACCATAGATTTTAAATCAATTTATTTGAAAAGTAACAAAAAAAACTGAACTTGTGGGAAAATGAAGTTGATGATTATATTAAATCTCCTCGTATTCATGCAGATACTAACATTTTGAATTGGTGGAAAGCCAACGAAAACTTGTATCCTTGTATATCAAAAATGGCTAGAGATGTTTTTAGCGCAATGGCAACGTCGGTTCCAGTCGAAAGACTTTTTTCTAGCACATCTTTAATTTTAACCAATAAAAGAACATCAATGAATGACGATTCATTCCAAGCTCTATTATGCATCCATTCGTGGATGAAATCTGCGTTAAGAGAAAAAATTTGTGATGTGAAATTTTAATTACTTTAATTCAGAAGTGCAATGTGGATATTATATTACATTGAAATTGTTATAAAAATTCAACATGAATACTGTGTAATAAGTTCTAAAATAATAAAGTAATATATCATCATATATGATCATTCAAAATCCTTTCAATTGCTTTTTAGAAATTTCATATCTCTGATTTATCTTGATCCTTCCATTTGTGATATATTGCGATTAAATTTCCATAACAGAGAATAATTTTTACAGTATATACAGGGTGGGGCATTTAAAGTGTCGCGGGCGTTTTTTCCAAAAATAAAGTGGGATACGAGAAAATTTTTCGGACAAAAGTTGTAGGGTACCGAGGGGGACATCCGATGGTGGCCTTGGCTTTGACCTCAAATCTCATCTTCAAGGGCATTCTGAGATCAACTCTTGTTTTTTAAATAGCATCTCATATTTTTTACTGCAGATTTGGATTCTAGGTCAAAAACCAAGAAACTTTTGTCTGAACCATTTTCCTGAAATCCGCAAAAATGGCGCTCTGATCGATATTGTTCCATTTTGAATCTGACATTCGAATAACTCGAAAACGAAGGGTCTTGCAAAAGAATCTTTCGTACAAAAGTTGTCAATACACAACACATTTCAATCGTCTACATTACCACCATTCAGAGCTCACGCGATGTAAACAAACGACGGGGTTCAGTGAAAATTCACGATTTTGAAAGTCAGTTTGTCAGTTACATTTGATTATTACTTGGTTTATGACAAATTGAAAATCATGGATATCCGATACACGGTTTCTGAAAAGATCGATATGATCTACATTTACGGTGAAGTGCATAAGAACCCCAGACAAGCATATGACTTGTATGCAGAACGATTTCCTGAAAGAACAACGCCATCCATTAGGTATTTTCAACGCATTACAAAATTATTCTCAGAAACGGGAAGTGTTACAAGGGAAAAACGACATCGAATGAGAACTGTTAGCGGAGAAAATGCGGAAGTTAATGTACTAGCTGCAGTAGCCAATAATCCACACGTGAGCTCTCGTGAAATTGAACTCCATTCGGGAATTTCTCAAAGAAGTGTTCTTCGAATACTGAAACGTCACAAATTCCATCCGTATCACATTTGTTTGCATCAAGACCTTCACGGTGATGATTTCGAAAATCGTGTACAGTTTTGTCGATGGGGTCTAGCGCAAATGCACAATAACAACTTCATCAACATATTATTTTCTGATGAGTCGACGTTCACCAATCATGGTCAAGTAAATCGACATGATATGCATTACTGGGCGACAGAAAATCCAAGATGGTTACGTCAAGTAGAGCATCAAAGACAATGGGCTGTGAAAGTTTGGTGTGGTATTTTTCGATCTCGAGCAATTGGACCGTACTTCATTGCAGATACGCTAAATGGAGAGAAGTACAGACATTTCTTAGATCAAGTACTTCCAACATTACTTGAAGACATACCTATTCAGGAACGATTGAATATGTGGTATCAACACGATGGTTGTCCATCCCATTATGCAGTCACAGCTCGAGAAATATTGGACAGAGATTATCCTGGACGATGGATAGGACGTCGTGGACCAGTTCATTGGCCTGCCCGTTCTCCGGATCTTACTTCTCCAGATTTTTTTTTATGGGGATACATAAAAGATACAGTTTATCAACAAGCACCGACTACACCTGAGAATATGCGTCAACGAATCATCAATGCATGCGCGAGCATCAATGAAGATATTTTAGCACGAGTTCAGCAATCTTTTGTAAAACGTTTTGAAATGTGTATTGAAGTCGAAGGCCATCCATTTTGAGCATCTACTGCATTAAAATTATCCAAGTGATGTAGACGATTGAAATGTGTTGTGTTTTGTCTGTTATACCCCATCACCTCCGTTTCAGTTCAAGGGGTCCCCCTTGGAATCAGACAACTTTTGTCCGAAACATTCTCCTCCAAGACCCTTCGTTTTCGAGTTATTCTAATGTCAGATTCAGTATGGAACAATATCGATTAGAACGCCATCTTTGCGGATTTCAGGAAAATGGTTTAGACAAAAGTTTCTTGGTTTTTGACCTAGAATCCAAATCTGCAGTAAAAAAATATGAGATGCTATTTAAAAAACAAGAGTTGACCTCAGAATGCCCTTGAAGATGAGATTTGAGGTCAAAGCCAAGGCCACCATCGGATGTCCCCCTCGATACCCTACAATTTTTGTCCGGAAAATTTTCTCGTATCCCACTTTATTTTTGGAAAAAACGCCCGCGACACTTTAAATGCCCCACCCTGTATATTGTTAGAACATTGTTTCATAAAACAACGGTTGTGATTTAGATTCCTTTAATTAATTTGGATTTTTGGGTTGTGGTTGTAGGTTTTATTGAATATCCTCGTGGTGCAGAAAAATTTCATCCACAGATCCTCAGAAAATATTACCAATATTACAAAAATCGTTTAACCAATGAACAAGATGTACAATTGTACTTTGTAACGAGTGCTGGTGCGGAAAGAGTGAATACATCGACAATGCGGGCTCATTTGCACCGAAAATTAAAATTTCATAGCCCAGCGTACATTGTAATCCCAGATCTCTTATCCTACGATGACGAATTGTCGATGGACATGATGATTCGAAGTTTAATAACATTCCATGTGAGTATAATAATATCCTTGGTATACAAAGAAAAACAATCTCTACACGGAGAAGATATTTCATTAAATATTACAGTGTAACACCGGATCAGGGCGCCACATTGTAATATTCAATGAAATATCTTCTCCGTGTAGAAGCATCCCTAACAGCAAAATGCTGAACAAGTATGCAGCAAATTGTTGAAAACGTACAACAACAATTTGAAGCAATTTGCAGGGACGTTGCGTCGCCAAATGCGCAACAATATGCTGTAAATATAGGATTTTAGCTTGAGTTGTTATCATGTTGCTACACTGAGAGTCCAATTTTTTAGATTGGAAGAAATTTTTCTTTGTCCTCATTCCAATAAATATTTTGTTCAATCAAAAAAAATTCAGTTGGGAGGAAAAAGTTTTCATCAAACTGAAACAAAGAATTTTCAAATTGGAACAAAAATACACTGTAAAAAAAAACTGGAAATTTACTGTGCAACTGGACTGGAAATTTCCAGTGCTAGTACTGGAATATGGATATTCCAGTACATGTACAGAGATTTTGTTGTTACGTTACTGAAAATTTACCAAGCATAACTGAAAATTCAGTCATTGTACTGGAATTTTCAAGTTTGAGATGATGTACTGAAATTTTGCCATGATTTCGCGAAAATTTTACCGGCTCGTACTACAATTTTATAGTTCTTGTGCACCAAAAAAAAATATTCCCTCAAAAAGGACTTGAGAAAAAATTTGGAATTTAGAAAAAAAAACCTAATCGTTGGTATACTGGAATTATACAGGTTTTTAACTGCAATTCTCAGGTTTTGTGATGGAATTTTCCAGTTACTATGCAATTGAATTATACAGGTTTTGAACTGCAATTTTCAGGTCGTGTGATGGAATTTTCCAGTTGCTATGCAACGGAATTTAATCACTGTTGCACTGAAATTTTCCACTTCTATTGGACTTCGTCATTTCTGGCAGGAAAAATTTCAAGTCTTTATATTAAAAATTTCCTGATTGAGATTTTGAATAATAATTGTAATTGTAGCCAATGAAATTGATATATGAGGTTTTTCCAAGACTTATCCTCTTGTGTTCTAGATATGAAGCATATGTAGTAACCCAAGCTGGCCTTCCAACATGTCGCGCTATAGCTCATCGGTTAGGTCTTAGGTTTCAGTTGGTAGGCAGGTAGAAAAGTGTGGGTTCAAATCCTGTTAGGTAGACATGAGTTTCTGTCCATCCAAATGAACGATCAAAAGTTTCTCAATCATCTTGGAACACAAGGACCCTACAAAATCACTTTGCGTGAGCAATTTTTTTTCAATTTTCATGGATATTTTCAGCATTAATTTTCCAGTACATGTCCTGGAAAAGTCCAGCTCGTGTACTGAAAAATTCCAGTACCGAGGCTCAGAAAATTTCCAGTTTTGATGCGGGAATTCCATAACGTTTGCACTGAATTTTTGCAGTACAAATGTGCTGAAATTTTCCGGTACATGTACAGGTTAATGACTTCCAGTACATGTACTGGAATTTTCCGGTGAAATTTTTTTACAGTGTATATTCCTTCTTAAATTTGAAAAAAATTATTTCAATTCAATCAAAAAATTTTTCATTGAAATGAATTATTTTTCCCATTGAAAACAAGATTTACCAGCATGAGGGCAAAGAAATTTTCTTCCAATCTAAGAAATTGGGTTCTCAGTGTAGGAAGTTGCTTGGTTTCATGGAACTCTCAATCACATGCGTAGCAAATTCCCAATAACTTTACGGGAACTTGATAAACAACTTAAAAGCAACGATTGCACAGCAACTTTTGTTGTATGGGCCCTATTTTGACGTTAGTGAGAATCAAACATATACTTTTCGGAAACAATCACTATACTATACGATATATGGAAGATTCAAATGATTTTCAACAATCCTTGCAGTTTTTCGCAGTTATCCAATTTTTCTTGGGAATTTCCGACAATATTTTTGATTAACAATTTCTTCTAATGTTACAGAACAATGATTTGAACGTGCTCAAAATCATGTGGAATTTTCCAAACGTGGAATCTTTCTATAATTTGAAAGAGGCGATTTCAAAGATTGAGGAACATATATAATCAAGTATGAAATTCGTTCCTTTCATACATTTTCATGTCCATAGGTGGAACCACAGTTTTTGAAGAACGCATGATGAATTGGGTAGAACAGGGGGATATACCTACGAGAGCTGTTTTATCATGATATTGATATGTTGACAAAATTCAATGTAACATTGAGAAAAAGGTACCTAGTTGGGACGAAATGTTAGTTGCCGCAGCTAGGTTTTTATTCACGCTAGCTAGACTCTAGTTGCGGTAAATGAAAGTCTAGTTGTCTGAGATATGAATAAAGTGGTTTATTCAATGAAAATGAAAAATTTAGTTGTGACAAATTAAATTTAGTTAGCGCAACTAGATTTTTATTTACAGTGACTACACTGTAAAAAAATTTCACCGGAAAATTCCAGTACATGTACTGGAAGTCATTAACCTGTACATGTACCGGAAAATTTCAGCACATTTGTACTGCAAAAATTCAGTGCAAACGTTATGGAATTCCCGCATCAAAACTGGAAATTTTCTGAGCCTCGGTACTGGAATTTTTCAGTACACGAGCTGGACTTTTCCAGGACATGTACTGGAAAATTAATGCTGAAAATATCCATGAAAATTGAAAAAAAATTGCTCACGCAAAGTGATTTTGTAGGGTCCTTGTGTTCCAAGATGATTGAGAAACTTTTGATCGTTCATTTGGATGGACAGAAACTCATGTCTACCTAACAGGATTTGAACCCACACTTTTCTACCTGCCTACCAACTGAAACCTAAGACCTAACCGATGAGCTATAGCGCGACATGTTGGAAGGCCAGCTTGGGTTACTACATATGCTTCATATCTAGAACACAAGAGGATAAGTCTTGGAAAAACCTCATATATCAATTTCATTGGCTACAATTACAATTATTATTCAAAATCTCAATCAGGAAATTTTTAATATAAAGACTTGAAATTTTTCCTGCCAGAAATGACGAAGTCCAATAGAAGTGGAAAATTTCAGTGCAACAGTGATTAAATTCCGTTGCATAGCAACTGGAAAATTCCATCACACGACCTGAAAATTGCAGTTCAAAACCTGTATAATTCAATTGCATAGTAACTGGAAAATTCCATCACAAAACCTGAGAATTGCAGTTAAAAACCTGTATAATTCCAGTATACCAACGATTAGGTTTTTTTTTCTAAATTCCAAATTTTTTCTCAAGTCCTTTTTGAGGGAATATTTTTTTTTGGTGCACAAGAACTATAAAATTGTAGTACGAGCCGGTAAAATTTTCGCGAAATCATGGCAAAATTTCAGTACATTATCTCAAACTTGAAAATTCCAGTACAATGACTGAATTTTCAGTTATGCTTGGTAAATTTTCAGTAACGTAACAACAAAATCTCTGTACATGTACTGGAATATCCATATTCCAGTACTAGCACTGGAAATTTCCAGTCCAGTTGCACAGTAAATTTCCAGTTTTTTTTTACAGTGCAGAGATGCCGGCTCTGGTCTCAAAATAATTGTACATGGATTATATTTGTTATAATATCAAAAAAACTGAATAGAGGTTTTTTATCGGCTGATAACGAAATTTCGTTCTAATTATTTATAACGAGTTAGTTGAACAACAAACAGACCAGACCCGGGTTGTTTGATTGATTCTGAATCATTTGATCCAAAGTTCAATGTAATCCCAGATAACACACGAAGAATTCTTTTCCAAGAGCAAGAATAGAACTCTTCGAGAACTCTTTTCGAACTAATGAATTCATATAAAGCTCTGGAGGAGTTCAATCTGTCAGACATTAACAAGTTCTTTGAGAGTACTCAAACAATACTTCTGATATTCTCAAAGAGCTTGTTAATGTCCGACAGATTGAACTCCTCCAGAGCTCTATATGAATTCATTAGTTCGAAAAGAATTCTTGAAGAGTTTCATTCTTGCTCTTGAAAAAGAATTCTCCGTGTGTTATCTGAGATGGATTAAATTCTTTTGACGTAAAATGGTTGAAACGATCGAGTAGTTTTTTGGTTAAAAAATCGACTAGAGCACTCCCTTAAAACTTTCAATCTCTGTGATTCTGTGTTAGAACTTTTTATTTTTCAAGTTTACACAAAAGCAGTGTTTTTTTCGTTTCAGTTAAAAAATATGCATTTTATGAAATATATTATATAATGGAAAGGTAATAGATACGATGGATTTTGAAATACTGATCAATACTTTGTATCTCCAATATAATATCTCTCTTTATGATGAATTTGTATACTTGATCATTTGATATGTCGATATGTATTATGTTTGATTTTCAATAAATGATTCTCATGCGAATTGAGTATCTTGAGTTTTAAATTTTGTTTCATGAGATTTGTATTCCCAAAAGAAACGCGGAACTTTTCACTAAGCTGCATGAATAATATTTCCTTCGCTGAATATGTATGTATATGAGATGTAATAGATTATATTATATTTGTGAATTGGGAACATGTTCCCCTTTCCGATTCATTCAAGTAATCCCAATTTTGTGGATGTGTACAAGTTTCGTGGTTCGGGAAACGTGCTGAAATTGAGCACTTGTATATCAATAATATTGTATTTTTGAATACAATAATCATATTTGATGATTTATACCACAATTCTTAATCCTCCATATATATATTATATGTAAGTTTGTCAACAATTTTTCGTGTCTGGAATAAATCCTGGAAATTTCATCTTATTTCTCCTGGAATACCTGGAAAACTCCTGGAAATTTTTCTAGGAGAACTCGTAGTAATCAAAATAGAACTGGCGAAATTAACCAGCCCTTCAAGTGTTCCTCAAGAGTATTCATACGATATTCTTGAAGAACTGCTGATTGACTCACTGAAGAAGTAGATAAAATTAGTGATGGCTGAAAAAAAAATGTAAATTTATCAAGTTTTTATTGATTTTTATCTAATTTTTATCAAAATTCTATAAGAAAGAATAGATTCTTCCAAAATCGGCCATCGCCACATTCTTCATACAATTCTTATGGAAGCTTTGAAGACTTCTTTCGGAGCTTGAGGAAAGAACTGTTTTCGAACAGTTGATCAATTAATACCCTATGTGAGAAGGATGTCTCGTGCAACGATTTTCAAGTTCTTTGAGGTACCTTCCTCTGGAAAATTCAAATGTCATCTCTCAACTTTTCTCTATTCCAAATGTCCATTACGGACGGATAAGATTTCGTTCTCTCCATTTCTGATGGAATTTTCATCAGCAGCGCACAAATTTCTCGAAGAAACTCTGGAATATAAACCGTGAAAAGTCTCAACCGAATATTACCAGATTTTTTTTGGTTTATATCCGAATTTGTCTAGTTATTTTCAAAGTAAACCAACGAAGAAATTACAATTCTTCCATCAATTTCATTCCTGCCCGTATGGAAATATTTCTACAAAACCATGAATAATCTCTGAAAAATCTGAAAACCTCTGGAATTTTCATGAGAAATCTATCAAATTTGGGACACCTTGCACAGACCTGTTTGAAAGTTTTTCCGAATTTTTTCACTTTTTTCAGACGAATAAGAACGAAATTGCACTCTGAAGAAATTCTGACACGACTCTAATGAATTGTCAACGTTTCTCTGGCTGTTGGGAAATTTTGAAATCCTATAAATAAATACATTCATGTGCTATCTTCAAATACCATACGTGAAAAAGTGTTTGCAGATTTTCTGATTTTTCTTCAGCAGTCAGGGAAATGTGAGAAATTCTTCAGAGCTTTGTCAGAATTGTTTCAGAACGCCATTTCGTTCCCATTTGTCTGCGAAAAAATCCTGGAAAACTCTGACAAAAGTCTATACAAAATGTTCCAAATTTATTAGATTTTTCTTTAAAGAGTTTTCTACATTTATGCAGAGAGAATGCGATGGTCTTCAGAGATTATTCATGGTTTTGTAGACATTTTTCAGCAAAATATTTTCATGTATTTTTGAACCCAAAACACATCTAATGCATCCTTTTACAATTCTCAATTTGAAAATGAGATCAAAAGAAATCGTTTGAAATTTTGAAAAACGCAGCAATGTATTTATCGCATTATTCTGTGTTCGTTGAAAAAAAGAAAAAAAACTCGTTATTCGAGTAAGAAACGGTCAATACTATGAAGAATAATCATTTTATTTTCGATTTCGCGTTCAAGCTTGACAGGATGCAACAAATTTGATAGAATTATTTCACAAAGATTTGAATAGATGCGACGAAATGTAGCAATTCTCGTCAAAAGGAGAACAAAGGAATCTCTGGCATTGTCGCTAATGAAAATATTTGGAAAGTAGCTGCTCCCATTGTTACAGGTATCACTCGAAACAACAACGAAGAAACTAAGGAAAATTTGGTTGTTCCAACTTAGAACGAGTGACATTCTCTTTGAAAAAACCAACCTCTTATCCCGCTATCTCACAAAATGGCATAAAAATGAATGATGAAATGTTCTCATGGGAAAAATGGTTTGTCGTTACGTAAGAAAATGGTTTCCGTGCATCCAAGAACATTTTTCTACTACACCTCTTGCGCAGCAATACAACACATCAAGGATTTTCATTGGATTCACATAGCGGAATTTACTATTCCTATTGGGCAATCGATAAACATCTTTCTCATAGAATTTTCTGCTCACTGGATATCCAAAAAATGATTTTGTAAACCCATTGGATGGATACATCGAAATCCAGCATCGATGGAAAAATGTATATGCGGAATGAGGTTAAAATTTATTTAGTCGATCGATAATAAATATCGTTACCAAAACAAAACGACGACGCTGAGTTCGAAGGATGACGAATAAAACGAGAAAATTGTAATTCTACGATGCGCGTATGCATCGTACACCCGTAATGGCTGTACGATTGAAAGATTAATAAAATGAATCGTACCTAAGAGCGTCAAACGTCATTCATTTTCGAGACTAACGTATAAACAAAAATACACGAAATTATCCTTGAGAAAGAGAGAGAGAGAGGAACGTGTGTAAGTATAAAAATACTTGACAAATAAATATCAGACTCCCAAACATTGTTTCGTTATGTACTTGGAAACGTAGCAATGGCGTCGGTACGGAAGTGTCGTGAGTCAACTCGTTTGTTGTACGTACACGATCTGTATCGTACGTACCCGTACTATGCTATCGTTAAATATTTTCCCCCCTCGATTGTGTCGCAGCTGTGCCCCACGGTTGGATGAGAAAAACTGAAAGAAAATGAAATGTATATGTAACCGAGCATTTATACATTGAAAATGTGTCCCTAAGATATATATTTTGTTTATAAAAGAGATATGTATATGCTATATATATATATATATATATGAATACCCAACGCCACGATTGGGGAATCTCTAGCAAACGAACATTGGTAAGATCGTCGGTACGATGGGGCCGTAAAATAACCAACCGTATAGGAAGAAAATATGATCGAGATGTAGTATCGAGAGTCTAGGTTGCCGGAGGACGTGATTTCAAACGAGGATGATCGTCGATCGTACACCTCGGAGTGCCAGCCAATCGGCGAACGGCTAAGGGTCACGTGATCAACGTCGACCAATGAACGATGGCATCTAAAGTCACGTCCAACCGTACGAGCGTTCTCCATACAACAGACACATATATTTGTGTTCCGTCGTCGGACATTTTCTGACAAGCGTAGAGAGAAAAACTTGTCGTCAACAGCGGCCGCCATTTTACGTGAGCCGATACTCGCGCGGTGCTTCGCCCCCTCGGCTCGCTCTCGCTCGCTCGAGAGATATCGCTTTTTCTTGAACTCAAACCGCGTTAAAATACATCCCGTGGCGCGCTACAGTTGACGCGACTAGTTACATTAAAATTTCGATCTCCCTTTATACACGTGAATAAATAATATTGGCTCCCAAATGTACGGGAAAAGCAGCGCGGTGGTCCTAATCTACCGCGAGATGATTATTATTCCTTAGTGCTTTAGTCCTGGTATATGTGTGTGCATGTGTGTGGGAATCGTCGAAGAGGAGTAAGAAAGAAAGAGGGAGGAGAAGATAAAGAGAGAGAGTACGTACGCACGTACGTACGTGTTGTTCGTGGTGGTGTTGGTGGTGGTGGTAGTGGTGGTGGCGGCGGTGGCGGCGGCGGCGGCAGTAGTGGCAGTGGCGGCGGCGGCAGTGGTGGTGGTGGTGCACCAAAAGACAAGGGCAAGAGAGAAAAGGAGAGGAGAAGATGGTGGTGCCAACGATGGCGGGCCTCGTCGAGAGCAGCGATATCGTTGTCGTCGCTGCTGAGAGGTAGCGCCGTGCGCGCAGCCAATTCTCCGCCGCCAACATTTTTCTTTTTTTTTCTCCGAGATATATCAAAAATCTGTATTTCATTCCCTATCGGGTTAGGGAAAGAGGAGAACATGAGTTTTGTGCGGTATCGATGTGTTACGAAAAGTTGCTATTATACCATTCACGCGATGGAGTTCGTCGAGTGATAAAAACAAATCGTGTGACGACGTTGACGTAGACGTTGAGAAGAGAGGTCCTCTCGCGGTTCACCCCGTGTCTTCTGTCTCTGTGTACAGTTCCCCACTTTCACGGATCCCTTTTCGCTGAAATCTCGCCCTACAGACCAAATACAAATCCAAATTATTCGAGTTGTTGATAAGTTTGTGTCGATGTAAACCCCTTTTGACGATACCAAATGGTTGATCGTGTCCTACCGACGAAAGAAGCGTGTTTGGGGACGCTCCACGCGCCCACGGTTCTCTCATTGTTATTGTCATGTCTGCTGATTAACGTTAGAAAAAAACAACTTGCAGAAGTACGGCGTGAATTCCCATCAATTTCGAGAAACGAGGAAGAAAAAGTGCTTCGCTGAAGTTTTTATTTCTCATATATTATCCCATTTTTTTTCTTTATTATCATTCGTGAAATGGTGGTCCGTGTTGCAGCAACATTTCGTGCGCGCCGTGCCTAAAGTGCACTTTGTCAACCATCGTTGTCGTCTCTGGATCTCACGTATCCAGATTTTTGGATAATCCAAATCAGAGGAATATACGACAAAATCATAACAACGATTAACTTCCAAGGGTAGAATCATGGCTGACCACCTGGTCGACGGCCCGCCGAACAAGCGGCCGAAATTGGGGGATCCCTTCCAGGGTCCTTCCGATTCTTCAGGTAAGATCACATCCTTCTAAAAATTAACCATCATTTTTCAAACTCTTCTTTTCTTTTTTTCCCCCTTTTTTTTTTTATTTATTATCTATTTTTTTCTTATAGTTTTTGTATCCCAATCGACACGTAACCCCCACGATTCGAGTTTTCTTTGCTACATTCTCTCCTTATTTTCTCTGGTTATTTTTTCCTATTTCTCTTTCTCTCATTTCCTCAATTTTGATAAATATCTATCCAAGTGTGTGTTACGTGTGTATATTGTTACAATCGTGACAAGATATTTGGCTTTTTGTTTTATTCTCTCGTCCCCACCATAATGCATTTTCATTCATCATCTTTAAAAAAATCCATGCAACTTTGAGCAAAATTCGTCTTCCTCCTTTTCCCTATCTTCTATTATCCTTGTGAGAGTTTTTATTTGATAAATTTTCACATAAAACTTGGGACGTGCGACAGCACAGATGGTCATGTTTTTCCCGAAGGTCTCACAAATGTGCCATTTGTATCTTTGAACTAACCTACAAAGAAGAAGCATTCTTCAATTTGATTGGAAAAACATAAATCTCTCTTCAAATTTCTACATACAAACTTTGCACCAGTTTGGACCTTCCTTCTCCATATCCAATGCAATTCGTGGAGAGAGCGCATTTTAAAAGTATGTAACGCAAGGTATTGGCATACCCTTCCGATCTAAAGACGAAGAGAATTTTGACGATATGTGACATATGGATCAAAGTGAACTTCTTGAACATCGATAGCTGCTAACAGAGTGTAAGATGGAAACTTATAGGTATACAAAATGATCATTCTAAATTCAAACGAATGCTTAAAATACATTTTACAAAATTGAAAACTCATGTTCATTGTTTTGATTTTATATAGGTAATTGTTGATTCGTGTGAATATTTTGATTACAATTTTTGAGAACCAGCAGAAAGAGAGAGAAAGAGAATGTGTGTGCGCGAGTGTGTTTCTGGCTTTGGGATACTTCGGGCGAAGAAGTTTGAAAATTTGTAAGTTCATTCACACTTTTTATCAAATAGAATAATATAGAGAGAACCATTTTGGTACACTTTGAAGAAGGATATACGAAGAATCATCAGAAATTCAAAATTAAGCTCAGGGTTACAAGATTTTGAATAGGATTTGTATCTTAGGGGAATTTAAAATTGTTAGAGAACATTGGGAAATTGACAATTTTGAAAAAGTTCTTTTGATAACTCAAATCTCGGTACAAATCGTATTTGTTTGGGAAATAATTTTTCAAAAGATTCCTCGAAGGAACTGGAAAGGAGGAAAGTTATCTCATATTCTATTATATCATTCATGTTTATATTGAGTGTAGAGTAAGAACGATAAAACTTTTATTGAATTTAATTATCTTTGAATGATTGAAACAATTGCTTGGATCATTTGATGGTAAACTCCAAATGGCAGACACAATGAATCCTCTATTTCTGATTATGTAGTTGCAATTAGCAGATAAGACCATACTAAAATAATATGCACTTATGTTATTGTAACATCAACGTTCATTCCACTGTTACAGATTTCATTACTGCAAGAGAATTTTTACAATTTATGTATAGATATATATACTTGTGTTTCTAACCTCAAATTTTGGCTTCAGTCTGATTTTCTGGTTGTACCATTTTGAATGGAGGTTGGCATTGGATGTTTTGTAACCTCATACTCATAGTAAGCTTATCAATTCTGAATAAATGTTAATCTTTGTGAATAAAAATAACCATAAAATTACAAATTCTTTGATAGAAAAAATACAGTTTCATGTTCAAAATCGTCAACTTCTGGGTGTGGTGAGAAGAGAATATTGTCCGTATCAACATTTTCCCTAAATTCATTGTATACCGAAACTTTGGTTCTGAACTTTTCTCTTTCAACCTATGAT
Source organism: Gonatopus flavifemur (assembly GCA_018340375.1). Taxonomy (NCBI): domain Eukaryota; kingdom Metazoa; phylum Arthropoda; class Insecta; order Hymenoptera; family Dryinidae; genus Gonatopus; species Gonatopus flavifemur. Next base: position 10,931,205 of record JAFFJZ010000006.1, read on the forward strand.
ACTCTTTCACGTATTAAGTATGAAAGATGTTCTGATATCATAAGTTTCCATCTTACTCCAGAAACAAAATTTTCGACTTTATTCACAGAATAATATAAAATCTAATTTTTTTTATGCGATATATAACATAATTGAATTTTGCTCAAAGAATGCAATGTACAAAGGATATTACTTATAAGAATCTGATTGCATTAGAATCTCTTTTATGCATGGTTTTTCCTTTTCGAATGTACAATGTTTATATATATTTATATATACACCTTAATTAAGAATTTTTAGATTTAGGAAAACATTCTTATAAATATACACGTCTTAGGGAATGTTAGAAATATAATTTTTTATTAAGAAAAAGAAAACAATCTTTCTCCTCTATCTATCGTAGTGCATGTTGAAAGCATGTAAACTTTTAATATACTCATTACAAGAATCGAAGGAAAAAAAACACCAAATCCGATATAAATATTTGCTGGCATGTGTACTATATTGCGCTAACCGCTATTACTTTTCTATTACTTTTGTATCTCTACTTCACTATTACGTTAGTGATATCTTTTAAACTCCTTTTATCTCCATTTCCAAAGGAAAAACGAAAACTATTCATCCATCTTAACAGAACTTTACCAAACATTTTGTATCTTACATCGAATCAACGCCATTGAAAAATCCATTCGAATCAAATTGGTTGTCAATAAAATTGTTTTTGTAATTATAGGATTCTAAAGTACCGAGATGCAGAAACAAGTTAATGGTTTTCGCATTATCCTTTTTTTGTTTAAAGATTCTATATTCTATACACATGATTGATGTTTTGAATCGTTCCTCTTGTTATTAGCCCACTAATGATTTATCGAAACAAATATATTCCTTTTGCTGAACTTAAAGTAATTTGGATTGAATTGTGTTATGGATATCGAAGCAAATAGTTTAGCATGAGAAATTACTTGAAAAATGGGATAACTATTAAGTTTCTGCTACTTAAGTACTATGTTATACCCAAAAGAAAATAAAAATTAACAAAAAAAAAACAAACAAAGAAACAGCACAAAGTTTTTCAACAGTCATCAAAATTTAAAAAAACCTATGGTGTATATGTAGTGGGTATGGCGCCTCTAATGATGCACCATGCTTATACAAACTACGGGGGAGGTGGAAGTGGTAACATGCAACAAATGCAGGGCCAACCACAACAGCTACATCTGCAACAGCATCAGCTGCAGCCACATTGGAACAACCATACCGTCCAGAAAAGAAGTAAATATTCAATTACAAAAAAAAAAACAAACAAACAAAACAAACAGAATGGAAAAGAAGAACAATAATTTTCATGAAAAAAAAAAAAAAAATCGACACGCGATAAAAAAAATCCACCATAAACGAAATCAATATGGTTTCTGTTATTTTATTTCTTTTTTTATCAATTGCATTTCATTCATTTTCACGGATTCACATCGATATCTTGTTTTCTTTCATTTATTCGTTTACTACTTCATTCATTCGTCCACTCATTCATTCATTCGTTTATTTGTTGTATCTTTACGAAAAATATTATTTTCCATTGGAAAACTGAATTTTCATTCTCTTCCTTTTTCTTTCCTCTTCAAGTGATTCTTGCGGTAAGAAGAATTCTTTTCAATGTCTCAAAGAGAAAATTCAATCTGTTTCACGTTTTTATTCCCATAATTTTTTTTTGTTCCAGTACTTCTTCGATAAACGAACTAGAAAGACAAAGAGAGAGAGAAAGAAAAATGATTATGAGGAAACAAGAATGACAACAAATAAATGAATCTTCGACTTGAGGTTTAGAAGAATTTGCTTATCGTACGAATGAGAGTATTCAACAAAAAAAAAACAAAACGAAAAAAAAACTACTGTAATCACAACACTAGACATGCGACACACATGCACAGAGCTAGCTATCCTCTACGATTGGAATCAGAAAAATGATTCATTTGGGCTTTCTTGTTGGTTTTGTAAAGAAAATTGTGAATTTCTAGTCACAAAAGGATTTCCTTGGCATTTGATTATCGATAAGCAGCCATTTCCACAATCAGTGGTTCATTGAAAATTTCGTTTAACGAGACAGCAGCTAGAAAAACTACTACCTTTACCCGAACTCGAATGATCCTTTCAACTCTGGCTCAGTACTGGGGCGACTTTAGCGCTCACTATGATATTTAAGTTTCAGGGCCGATTGATTATCGATTCCACAGCCAACCAGAGTCCCACCAAATGATCTCTCTTACTCTGTTTTAGTGCTGACTCGATCTTGTCTCTCCAAAGTATAACCACCTTGCCGGAAAGTTGAGTTGAACCTTGCTTAAATCTTGGCGCAGTTTCGTTCTTCTTCAAATTGAGAAGTTTTCAAATATTCTGAAATCTGTTGAAAAACAGTTGTTTCTTTTTGTCAAATTTGGCTAAACACTTTCTTCACGTTACCAATGTATCTTATCTGAATGCACATTACTGGCCAATTCAAATGTCTAATTGGTTTCGAATTCATGTTGTTCTAGGTGAAGCTTATGAGGAATCAAAAGCATAAAACAGGATATAAATCCTACTTCAAATTCCACGCGTCTTCTTATCCGATCGTTCCCAAGAATCGGGAAAATAAGGGAAAACTGATGACAATGATACGTCATGTTTTTTGAATTTTCATACAAATAACTGAAGATCGCGGAAGATAGAAATCCAGTAGAAATTGTTCCCTGGACAAAAATGATTTTGACAAAATCTGCAGGAAAGTCAATTCTTAGTAGAGAAAAATTAGGCCAGGTGCAACCTTATAAGCCTGCTCTCTATAACATTCATTGAATTTTTTCTGGGAAATGATTTAAAAACACTTGAATATATTCGTGAAGTTGGAAGCTGTCAATTTTTACTATACTTGGAGGATTTTTCAAATCGAAAATTCAGTCGTTGAATGTTCCATTCGGTACGATTTCCTTAGATTCAGCGCAACTGTTTCCGTTGAATAGATTTACATAAGAACCAGAGAAATTGTACCAGATGAAACATTACTCTGACGAAGCTTTAGTAACGAATTCCATGCGACGAGAAATCACGCACCCAGAATTTCGTACAACTTGCACGAATTATTGCCAATCATTAATTGAAAGAAAATGAATGTTCAGTCGAATATCAGAGAACGATAAGTTCAACAAACATGAAAATTATTACTCGATTATGATTAATTGTAACTGATTCAAAGATAATTTCCCTGTAGATGATTCTGGATGCGTCGTTGTTATTATACCGTATAATTCATATGTACCTTAATTGAAAAGTTTGCACAAATTCTTCTTTATAGCAAAGCTACCGTATCTCCAATTCTTTCCCTCAGTTTTCTCAAAGATGGATGAATATAGAAACAATATATGACAATTAGGGATAAGTTGGTACAACAAAAGAATAGAAACAACTATTTGATTTCTTCTTGAGAAAACTGAGGGACTTTGTGTTTACCGAATCACTTTATTGATAAGGTAGGCATCCCGTAATACCCTACATTGACTAAATTTTGTCCATAGAACATAAATCTAGTAACCGTAGGGAGTGCAGATGCAAAACAATCTCAAACCCAACCAACAGACGCTGTTTTATACTTGCGAATATTATCTAAACCGAAATAATGAATCTTTATCACAACGAAAATAATCAATTTTGACCTTTCTATGCATGGCTCTTTCATTATTTTGTTTTGGTTTTTTGTTCTTTTCCTTGCGTTTTTATTTATTTATTTATTTATTTATTTATTCACTTCTCTCGATTTTTTCTTTCCTCTACCATGAAGTTTGGCCATCGATAGCTTTGCCGCTTCTGTAGTTGAGCACGATTTGACTGTTACAAAGTTTTGTATTTCATTATATAGTTCTTTTGATTAAGTTATGCTCATGCCATGTATGTCTCATGTCTGATTTATTTATATAATATGTAATAATATGATATTCTTTTTCACATACACAAAATATACATACACGAATACGTATTTCAATTCGAAAGAAGTATCAAAGTTTTTGAGTTCGCCTTTGAAAGGTTCGATACTCGAACTTCTTGCATACTACGTGTGTGTCATTTGTTCTTCCTTTTCTTGAAAGTCGAAGGGAAGTTGATCGATTCATTTTAATAGGTAATAAACACACACGCATTTTCATGTTTTTCTCAATTCTTGATTTTTTTTTTCTTCTTTTTTTTTCTCTCAAATTCCATTGTCGAATAAATTCCATGTAAGAAACAATGAAAGTACCTGAAAATACGATTTTAATTACACTGCAAATTTCACACTTAGCGTAATAATAATAATAATAAATAATAATAATATCATACATAGTTTGTAATTAAATCTTTAGATGAGAACTATGGTGATGGTACTAAATCTTATTTACAAAGAATCGCTAATAATAATCATGGTTTTTGACTCTGCGTATCTCATTTTATTATTCATCTTCTCATTGGTTTTTAAGGTATGCGTATATATATATATATATGTGTGTATATACATATACCCTATATATCATTCTGATTTTTGCATCATCAATTCAAATATATTTTGTAACACAGAATTTCAAACTGATTACTCGAAAAAGTTGCTATTACCCTAACTAATTCATGTAGAGCGTTGAAAGAACGACAGCGATAGATCCAGTTTACTCGAATTAGTTATTTTTATATGCTTATTTTGTGAGACAGTACCGATACGCAAGGATGTAATTGAATGATATTATTATATGTGTATTTATAGGAAGGATGCATGGAATTATTGTTATTCTGTACCTATTTTTGGAAATTCTTAAAGAATATGCAGTCGCGATTGAAAGAAAGATGTTTCACACGTTGGTTGTGCACGTAACAGTTATATTCCCAGGAATATATTATACAATATCACAATTTCAGGCTTATTCAGGGCAAGTTTAACCCAATGACGATGGCAGAAAATTTCAATAGATCCAATGTGTATTGAGGACCCATCCTGTATAACCGTAAGAGATTGCGTACGAGCTCGATGAAGTTTCCGCGCACAGTGCTCTTAGATTTGAAGTGCGGTAACCATACATGAAAAAAAGGAGCACCGACAGAGTGAGGCTGGTCTCCCATAGGCCGGACGAAATCCATGGACGGTAACTTACTAGGATTCCTCGAAAATCCCCCAAAAATTCCGGATCATGGGAGAGAAACCTGAGATGGAAAAAATATTATGTGATAAATCACGATTTAGAATCTTAGCAGAGGAATTATCAAATATCACAGAGTGATGGAAAGATCATGAAGCTGAAACTAGCAAATTTCAGCTAGCAGACTCACACTTTAGTTCATTGTATAATTGTCGTAGAATGATGAAACCCGCACCAATGAGATTTATGAATCGTAATCTTTGGAAAAATTCTAATTTATATTAATTCAGTTTATAAACGCGGTCTGCCAGTTTACCTCTGCTAGCTTCAGCTTCATGGAAAGATCGCAAATGCTCGAAAGCGGTAAAGTCTGTGAGGGCTAGGAGCTTTGAGTAATTCTCCTCGGATTCACAAATGATCGTCTTTCGAGTACTTGCTATCTCACCGAGACAGTAGATATTGCTGTTGTAACCTTTTCTTTCTCGATGAAAGTAAAGTGCAACAATAGCGTAAGAAAGAGTTATCTATGAGTGTCATTTGGGACGCTTCCTTCACTTTTGGATTTTCACTAGGGTTGTAAGAATTCACATCGTAATATATGACTTGATTCGCACGGAAAAAAAGATGATGTTGGATTTACAATGTTTCGTTCGATCACCATAGAAATATTAGGGGTTTCTATGGTGATCGAACGAAATGTTGTAAATCCAACATCATCTTTTTTTCCGTGCGATTGAATGAGTGCAAAATTCACAATTTTACATTTTGAATAGATTGATATCGCAGATATAGTCCTCCGCTACGATTCTCGTATCGTCATTTATAAGATAATAGACTGCCCCCAGAAGACCCAGTTGGTTCGTGGATAATTTACTAGAATTCCCCGAAAATCCCCTAAGAATTCTGGTGCATGGGAGTCCAACCTTATTATAAGAACTGCCGCAGCTCTTCCGAGTCCGGAGCATTTCGTGCCCCAAACGAGAGAGAGACGTAGAAGCTTTCTTCGGGTAAACGAAGGGCTCCTGATAGGGTGTTTCACAGGGATCACGGAGTGTTCTTTATCGGATAACCCATTAGCCCTCAATTTTTTACTGTGTACTTACACTGTAAAAAAAATTTGTTGAATTCCAAACAAAAATGCTTGGAAATTTACAAACTTGGTTTGGAAAAATAATTTCCGAACCTTTATGTAAATCGCCGAACAAAAGTTTGTGAATTCTGAAAAATCTTCGTGAAATCACAAAATTTCTTGAATGTTTACAAACTTTTGTTTGGTAAATTACAAAAAAAGTTTGTGTAAAAAACTGCCAAACTTCTTTGGCAGTTTAGGAAGTATATTTTTTACAGTGTACTCTCTAAATCTGGCAGGGTGAAAAATCACTCGTTTCACTTCACTAAGTCTCAGAAGTGAGCCAGTCCGCTTCGAGTAGGATTTTCACTCGTTTCCAGTGGACTCCCACTATTTTAGACTGAAAAATTCATTCTAGAATTGGAGTGACTGTGAGTTCATGACCTCAAATCTTAGATTATCACTTTGAAAGAGTGGAAATTTTACTCGAAATTTCGACAGGCTCACTTTTGGCTGGCTAAAGAGTGAAATACCACTCTAACAATTTTAGAGAGTAAATTTCTTGGAGTGAACAATTTACCCTTCAGAACTTCAAGAAGCCCCACAAGGAATAGGCAAAATTTTGCTACACACTTTTTGATCGATTAAGCAATAAATACAAATTTTAAATCCGCAGTGATGATGAAGTACATTGCTGAAATTGAAAATGCAAATGATTCCTAAGAATCACGCAAACGAATGTAAACATACTAACCTAAAAATTTTAATAATTTTTATAATTCAGGAATATGTTTTGAGCTTTGGATTTATATTTAGAGCCAAATCATAGCAGTGCACTTTATTATTATATATTTGAAATTTGTAACGATTGCTCAGTTATTTGAAAATGAAACTTGAATGCTCCATGGTCTTTGAAAAATGAAAATACTGCAAGTCCAAGAAGTGTGTGATTCCACTCCTAAAGAGTGAATTTTCACTCTGTTGGAGTGAAATTCCATTATTTTATGAGATTGAAATCCTCACTCCAAGAGAGTGAAGCCTGAACCTTGTTGGATTTGCAGTGATTTCACTCCCGTCGCTCTTTAGGAGTGAATTTTCACTAAGTATATGATTTTTGCATTAAATATGAGAGCACTGTTGTACGCGCGTTGATCAACGCCAAGGAGTATCAGGAGGGAACATAGCGGTGGTAGGGATGAAACGGAAACTCACACCCCCAAGATCTACTTTCTGATGGGACCAATCAATGAGAGCACAGTTCTAAAAGTAATAAGTGAATTTTACTTTTGGTAACAGAACTTCCGTTGGTTGGAGCAATAAGAAAATTGGTCTTGAGGGTGTGAGTTTCCGTTTCAATAATTTCTACCCGTTCCACCGTCATATTCCCTCCTGATACTCCTTGATCAACGCCTACGTTTAATAAAAATTTTTCAAAATCCCAGCCCAGTTGAAAATCATGGATCCGATTGGGCCATATTTCTTACGCGATGACCTTGATTCGGTCGTTCGTGAAGGTTCTCATCGCTAATTCGTTGTCCAAATCATGGAAGAATAAGAATCAAAAGAGAGAGCATAATGGTGGTAGGAGTGAAACCAGCAGCCGATTGATGTAACTTTTAATTAAACGCTGTTGAAACTTGGTTCCCATTAGAAATTGATCAAATAGCATTCCACAAAACGTTTCAGATGCCTGAATATTTGAACGAAGATCTGTGTAAACGGTTTACGAAAAAAAAGAAAATGGAGAAATTTGTCATGGAGGATAGCAACGCGTCGCTTCAAGCCTTTAAATTAACATGTTTACAAAATTTATTGTCAAATAATTCACATCACGGTAAATTCCTCCGTTTTCTTTTTTCCGCTAGAACTTTACGTACGAGAAAACATGAAGTTGTTGATATTTGGATAGCTAAAAATTGGCTATGCTAGCTATTTTTCAGCTGTGGCAGGAATTTTTACAACTTGATTGTATTTCGCGCGGCTGTCAATTTTAATTTGACGATTGAGCAACTCTGATCGTTAATGGAAACCCTTCTTCGTCCTGGGACCGTTCAAGGGAGAAGGAAAGAGGAGAGCTTTCTCGCGTGTTTAGGTGATTGAAATTGCATTTTCATCAAGAATTGTTGAGTTACACGCACGGGGAAAGAGGAATGGTGATAATCACTAAGCGAATAGTAAAATATGGACAAAATAACTAAACGGCTCAATCCAAATTACGATATGCTTAGTTGGACCAACGATGCGTTCAGTTGAGATAACGATGCGATTGATTGTAGTAACCAAATGTATGGTCCGTACATATTTTATTATACCAGTTTTCTCCGTGTACGACATAGTCTTTTACAACTCATCAGAGGTGGGAGATAACGAATTAAATGTACCCTCTGCACACCCGAAGTCCTGTTGGTCGGAACGTCAATATGCCCGAATGTCGTTGTCCCGAAAAAAATTCGGTGACATGATTTTACATTGGCAGATGACTAGCGAGGTCTAGGTATATTTCGCGCATACTGACGTTCGAATCTATCGAGGGAATGTCTATTCGGGACACCAAGGGTGTTATTCCGACGCAGCGGATTTCTGGTTCTCTCTGGTTTCGTATTTTGTTTCGTCGAATTTATTTATGATGAGCTCTCCCATGGAGTGGAAAAAAAGCGTAATCTTGGAGGATTGATCGATTGCTAATTTTATCCTGAAATATCTAGGGATGAACCAATCAAGCGAGTTCCGTGTTACGCTTTTCCGCTCCATGGGAGGGGGGCAGGTGCTTTCGGATAAACGGAATGGACCGAAAATCCAGAGAAAACTAGGATGCTGGTAGCATCCCAATGTTCGATATGCCGACAATTTTTTTGATCGAACATCGTTGAACCGAATAATGACGGCACCGAATTTTCGAAATAAAATAATGGTGTTGCCGTGAGCGGCGAAACTGGTTATAACGCGTTTTAGATTTCAACTAAACTCAGTTGGAACTATAAAAATTAAAACTGGTCTGAATACTCGATTCGATGGTCCTGTAATTTGTTTTGAGAGTTCATATTAACGCACAGTTCTGCAAATTCGAATTTTCAACCGATTTATACAACAAAAAGCAGCAGAGGTCCAGCTCGAAATGTTGACCCGGAACCAACTCGAGTATGTGTCGATTGATTTGAAATTCGTTTTCATAAAGACATAATAAAGAAGATATATTCTTGATTACAGCTGATATGTTGGAGGCCCAAGAGAAATTCTCTTGAATCAAGGAAATATTCCTGCAGTTGAAGAAATGTATTCTTGGTTCTAGAAAAGTTTTCTTATTGCACTCCCAGAAAGGATTTCTTGGAATGAGAAAATTTTTCTTGTCGCTGGGACAAAACTCATGTTTTTCTCGAGCCTAGAAAATTTTACTTGAATCAAGAGAATGTCGTTTTGATTTCAAAAGAAATTTTCTGCGAGTGTGCATCAAAGATACATATATTCTAGGAGAAATGGATTTTTCGTAACGAGAAAATATATTTCTATCGATACAGGTGAAGTAGTCAGGAATTGTACTTTCGTCGGGGAAAAGTCGGGAAAACGTGAGAAAATGAAAAAAAATTCCGGCAAATTTTCCATTATATTTTTATTTTTGTGCGTGCAGAATTTTCAAACTTGGAAAAGTTTTCCCCATTCGACGAATAATTGATTATATTGAATATTGATATTTTTTTTTATAATTTTGAGAGTTATGCAAAGATTCTTAGATTTTTTCAGAATAATTTCTTCAGCCAGGTCTGGACGGCAATGAATAATTCACTAAAGAATTCTCGAAAAGAAAAATTCTTTTTGAATTCTTATAGAATTCCAAAAACCTTACACAACTCAAGAAGTCTTATTTCACGGCCCTGTTACAAATAATCTATAAAATCTCATTGACGAATGGGAAAATGAATAGGTTTCAATGGAATTCAATGATATGTAATCAGAAATTTCATCATTTGTAATAGGATTTAATAGAATATTTCTACCTGGGAGGAGATTTGAGAGTTGTTTCAAATATTCTCTCAGAGGTCTTGCGACTGTTTCAAGAATTTTCGAAAGAATTCTCAAATGTTCGTGAAATAGTCTGTTTCTGACTTCTTTAAGATGTACTCGATATACTTGATGCCATTTTCAAAACACATTATAATTAAATGGAGCCGAGTTGGATTATTGATTGAAAACATGCCCATTTAAAATGATCAATATTTGAATATTCAATTTCGAATTCATTTTTCTTATTAGATTGTATTATACCCACGAAAATGTTAATTGAAATTCATGAGTGTGCATTTTATTTTCGATCCGGGAATTTCCCAAAAGGTCGGGAATTCCAAAATCATATTTTGTTAGACACCTTATAGTAGTGATTATGTCTCTCAGTGCAGTTGAGGGTCTATTAAATCGAAATTCAAACCAATTCTACGACTGGCGATAACACCAAAATCGAATGGAAGGAGCTGTTTACTTGTGTATTACACAAGACAGACCATCGAGCATTCGATATAATGAACTTTCGGACAATCGGGGAGATTCCAACCATGGCAAGCCAACTTGGGCCATCAAAGAAAATACAACATCAGGCGGTTGATGGGCGGTACAGGGGCCGTAATTCATTCGTTTCCTTCTTTACAACAGAACTTTGTTGGCAATTCATCGTTAATGAACTAAGAACATTCATGATCCCATTGGTTTTTCTCAGCCCTATACCACTCCAACAGAAACCCGTCTTGGAAAGCGGTCGCTTATTGTCGTGGTCACGTGACCCGAATCAGATGGCGCTTCGTGTTCAGTGGGTACCGAGCGTGATAAACACATGGAAGATTTAACCTCAAAATCAACATTTTACTCCATTTACTGAACGAGGTAAATTGAGGTTATGTTTTCTTTTTGTTTAATGTTGAGGTTATGTTATTAGCTCTGATCGAATGGAGCGTACCCAGTGTGCTACTAGCGACGTCTGGTGGCAGACGACAATAAAAGTCCCACCTGTTTCCAGCAGTGGCATGGGGCTGGTTTTTCTCCATAGGAATATTATGGACAGAGTGAGCAGGTTACTAGGAGTGCTTCCGACACCGAGGGAATAGAGTAGAGGGGTTTATTTTCTTCCAATTTTTCGGTTGTTTGAAAAAAAACCCACTCCAATGTAGAGAAAAAATGGTCTGGTACTAAAGCACCTACAAAAAAATTTGTGGTCCTCGCAAAAATATTCACTCCAGCAGCTACTCTCTAGTATTGTTAGGTATTTCACTCTTTAGCCAGCCAAAAGTGAGCCTATCAAAATTTCGAGTGAAATTTCCATTCTTTTGAAGTGATAATCTAAGGTTTGAGGTTAGAAACTCACAGCCACTCCAATTCTAGAATGAATTTTTCAGTCTAAAAGAGTGGGAGTCCCCTCGAAACGAGTGAAGATCCCACTCGAAGCGGACTGGCTCACTTCTGAGACTTAGTGGAGTGAAACGAGTGATTTTTCACCCTGTCAGATTTAGAGAGTAAAACGTTAGTTCTGTCGATAAATTTGTTTATGTCAGCAAAAAAATTTAGTTGCGTCAATCATTTTTTTTGTTCTTTCACAGGGTTGGAAAAAAAAACAGAAACATGTTTTTCTTGTTTAAAACAAGGTGTTTTTTTGATTTTAAACATATTTAAAACACCATGTTTGAAACAAAATGTTTTAAACAAACCAACCCTGCGTTTTCAGTTAATTTTTTTTTGTATACGCTATACACGGAAAGACCGGGTCTATTAATGTTTAGAAAAATGACTGCGAGTTTAGGGAAAACGAGGATCGCTGAAAAATATTCGTCATAAGTCTACTATAAATTTGTAGTCGATGTATTAACAATTGATAGTTTTACTGTGACAAATACCAATGAAACAATCAACTGTTGATATTTTGGCTACGAATATTTCCCAGCGATCCTTTTTTTCCCCAAATTGACAGTCATTTTCCTAAATGTTGATAAATTCTTTCTAAATAATAATAGACCCGATCTTTCCGTTTAGTAACAGACCTGCTTGTTATGCCAGCAATACTTTTTTCTCCGTGTAATAATCTATTCCATCATTCCGTCGGTGTCGGAAACACGCCAAAAATTCCATAAAGAATATGAAAAAAGAGGGATCCAAAACAAGTATCCATGTTTTTGACTTTCGGCGCAAATGAGTAAATTACACAGTGAAAAGAATTCCGTCATTGTGTAAAAAAGAAGTACGTGTCAAAATTCAAGTGTTGAATATTTAACACACTGATCCACTTTATAAGTGTCACCCTGGAATCAACACACATTGAGTGTGAAGAAAAATGGTTAACATTCGCTTGTGTGTTGAATTTGACGAACAATTTTTCACTGTGTATTTGTGCTCCTGTGCGCGTGCAATTGATTTCAAAGACTTCAACTTGTGCGTGAGAAAGAAAAGCATGATGCAATTTTCATGAAGAATGATGACTCCGAGATTCACTTTCCATGTCCTTTTCTATCCAATTTTGTTTACACTTCCACTTACACTGACGAAAGAATCGACCTGGTTGAGCCATTCGGAGTCGCACACTCACAGAAAGGATTTCCTGAAATGAGAAAATTTTTTCTTGTCGCTGGGACAAAACTTATTTTTTTCTTGAGCCTAGAGAATTTTACTTGAATCAAGAAAAATTTGTTTTGATTTCAAAAGAAATGTTCCTAACTCAAGTGAAATTTCCTAGGCTCAAGAAAAAAATGAGTTTTGTCCCAGTGACAAGAAAAATTTTATCATTTTATGAAATCCTTTCTGTGAGTCCAATAACCAGTGATATGAAATGACCGGTCATGAAAAATTCAGACATGTCATGCTCATTATGACCGTCATGTGATCGTCATTGACGGTCAGATTTTTCACAGTTTGTAAGTGAAAATGACTGTCAAAAAATTATCTGACTGGTCATGACCAGACAACTAATAATTTTTATCGAACTTTCTTTAATAAAAATCTCGAATATGTTCTATTACAAATCATGGTTATCTGTTTACAAAATAATGATAATAAAATGAATATTTATATGTAGTTCTACACGGAAAAAGAGGAATCGTTGCAGCAGCTACTCGCGTAGACGATTTTCGACCATCTACGTAAAATACTTTCGGCAACTGCTTATCAGTAGATGGTCGAAAATCGTCTACGTGAGTAGCTGCTACAGCTATTCCTTTTTTCGTGTAAGTATATCAACTGAAAATTAAATTGTCCATCAAGGTTCCGGAGTTCAATATATTCTTAAAACCTTACAACATTATTGAAGTATGTCCCGCTGCACTAGATCACTTTAGTAGATGTTAGTTTGACCGTCAAAACTGACAAAAATTGTTCTCGTCAAGTGACAGTCATGACCGTCACATGACCAGTCATTTGACCGGTCATTTGACGGGCTCACATCACTGCCAATAACTCAAAATCTGATTCGATTCACTAAGAAATGTGATTGTGAAATACAGAAAAAAAAAATTAATCACATATTCTGGTTAACCTCTTTTTCTAAATGTGAAAATCATATTTCCTGGTGAATAGCAACAGATTTCAAATTGTTGCGATCACAGATGTTCCGACCAGGTCGTTTCTCTGTCAGTGTAGGCAATGTAACACTTACAATTGGTGGATCCCTAGTAGTATTGTTATAGTTATATTCAAATGAGACTAGCATTCTACCCATTAGGATCGTTCCGTTCCGAACAATCCGGTTGCATGGAAACCCACATGGAAAAAATAATTTAGTTGCAGCAGCTAAATGACTAACACGGACACGACGGACAGCCATTGAATTAGCTCCCGCAGGGAGTTCTGTAAATGGTTCTGCTGTAACAGCTAAAATTTAGCTGTAGGAGCTAATTTAATGACTGTACATGTCCGTGCCTTACGTAGAATCTTAGCACTTACCCGCTCCATGTATAATATCTCAATATGCCGTTGTTCAATTCAAAATTGTCGGGACAGGGAGAACGTTCGAGACATTGCGGTGCCTCTTCCATACACTGAGGGAAAGTGAACTGAATTTAACTAGCCTCGATAAAAATCTGGTCGTCCGAAATGTGAATACAATAATTTATTCAAGGCAAATGTGAAATTTAGCTGTGAGAAATGAAATTTTCGTTCAATATTCGACTAAACCCTTCTTCTCGGTGTAAACCTAAATTAACCCGAAATATCAGCAAATTTTTCGTGGTTTTATCCTAGAAAAATTCTTATTTTCAATCCGTTTTCAACTTACACGCTTTTGTTTATGAAAATGTACTCTGCACCATTCATGAACAAATAGTCACAGCACTTCCTTCAGCGTCTCGAGAAATGCTGTACAGGGAGTTATCTTGAATCGATATACGTATTTTTACGTAGTTTGTCCGAAAACAGAATTGATAAAAACCCGGAAAAAATATTTTGGACAGCCATTAAATGAGCTCCAGCAGTTAAATTTTAGTTATGACAGCAAAGCAATTCGCTTCTACAGCTGATTTAATGGCTGACCGTGTGCGTGCGCTAGACGCTTGGCTGCTACAGCTGAATTATTTTTTCCGTGAAAGATTGGAAGCTTTTACGTCTTCTTGTCAGCTTGAATCTTCAGCAGGGCGAATATTACCAAATTAGTTTTATTTAAAATACCATCTCATGCTCTCTCATTGATTCTCCGTTTATCATGAATCAAAAGTTTCAGACAGACGAAGCATAAATGTGAACTTTTACATCTACAGACGATTGTGCTGATGAATAACAAGAAGATATTTTTGTGTTAGGTATTGGTTATTTTTGTAACTGTTCTGAAGACTTTTATTGACCTTGTTGAACCCTGAGGTAGCATAAAATATGCAATTTACTTTCTTTCATTGACCAGTTTATTCAATGGTACGTTGTTTCCTCCTCATCGTTACCCGATGAATATAGTGAAATCATCATTATTGGGCCATCCATTAACGAAATATATTATACTTGAACTTTATGAATGACTTGAGCAAAATTTCTTCCGTTTTCCGGCTTTTGATTTTTTTTTTCTCCCCTAGTTAAAACATCTTTCTTTATGAACGAGTGTGTATGCATTTTATCGAGATTGAATATCATCTTTCACTAAAATGCACACTTTATATCTTTCTTTAAAATTCTAAAACTCTATGATTGTAGTAAAATCAATGATGAAGCAACATACAGAATCATGCTCCTTTCCTATAGAAGAACAATACGTACGTTTGTTTATCTTCGTTTTCTTTGTGATGATGGTATTGGATAAGCACGAGTAATAGGTAAAAAGCACGCTCTTTCTTCGTAATCAGTATATTTTGTTCGTTCTTAAAACAATATTAATTTAATGATATATTATAAATATAATGGATGACCGATTGATCGATATATCATGAAATATATGTATATATATGTATTCTTAGATTACATAACCAACACAGATATGTTTGATCTTGAAAACGATCTACCCGACGATCTACTCTCATCCGCGTCTTGGGGTACCTCGACCGAGAGTTCCAAACCACCTGCCACGGGGCCTGGTCCTGGGCAACAAAACGGTGCTCTCGATTCAGAACTCAGACACGTACAACAACAGCAGCAGCAGCAACAGCAACAGCAGCAGCAGCAACAACAGCAACAACAACAGCAACAACAACAACAACAGCAGCAGCAGCAACAGCAGCAGCAGCAACAACAACAACAACTATCTCATCATCTCATACAACCACAAGTAAGTATATTCCAACGTTGACGAAAAAAATCTTCTATAAATCAAATGTCAATGATTTTGTTCTCGCTTTGTCATCAGGGAAACAAAGGCTTGGTTCCCAACTCGTTGGTAATGGCAGCAGGAACTTTGGGTAATAAGAGTCCAAACATGCAATCTCCTCCTAACGTATCCGTATCCAAAGGAGTAGTCGATCCTCAAATGGTCGTCAGTCTTGGTAATTTACCTAGCAGCATAGCTAGCTCTCTGGCAAACAATCCAATGTCTATTGCAAATTCTATGGGGGGTCTTCAATCTTCGATGAGCATGGCTGGGAGCAATCCCGCCATGTCCATGCAAGCTGGAATGAATTCCGGATTGGTAATGACGAGTAGCGCGACGGGAAATAATATGGGAGGAATGGCGGGAGGCAGTTTGATCGTTACCAATAGTTTGAACAAACAACCCTTGAATACGGTAAGTTGCTGCGAGTAATGCAGAATATTTGTAACGGGACGTTTGACGATAACGCTTTCGTTTAGGTAACGATGATGGGTTCGAATACGCAAGGAATCCATCATTCCCCCGGACCTCACGGAGTGACTCAAATGCAAAATGGCCCTGGAATGATGAATACCAGGGCGGTGGCGATGCAACAACAACAACAAGCCCACATGGTTGGTGCTACCAGAGGACAAAGCCCGCATCAGCAAGTCCATCAAGTGGGGATAGTCGGTCCCGGTCAGGGTGGTCCTAGAATGCAAGCCCCTCCAAACATGGCTAATATTCAAAATATGGGCCAAATCGCGGCTTCCAGTCCTTACGGATATGGTGAGTATATCGTAACCCACCTTATAGCTTGTCTCGACGATTGTTACATCGAATTCATGAATTTAGGGTCTCCAGGTAACGGACCAGGCCCAGGAGTCACAGTATGCACAAATAATCCTGTAGGGGTTGTGGCACCTCAACAAAGAGGCGCTGGAACTAACATGACTGCCATGCAAGCTAACAGATTCGGAGGTCCAAGCGGACCTATCGGGTCTACGAACGTTGTAGGTGGTCAGGAGGGTGGTATGGCGCAGCAGGCTCAACCGCCGGCTCCGAGTCCCGCTCAACCTCAATCGGGTGCTCCGAGCGGGGGACAACCCGGACCCCAGCAGGCAACGCAAAGTCAATTACCTGGTACTAGTGCTTCAACGGGTGCTACCCCATCCAACGCGGATCCAGAAAAACGTAAACTCATTCAACAACAATTGATGCTCCTTCTCCATGCCCACGCGTGTCAAAGACGCGAACACGAAGCCAACGGAGAGGTTTGGCAGTGCACCCTACCGCATTGCGAAACCATGAAAAAGGTTCTAACGCATATGACTACGTGTCAGGCGGGCAAAAGTTGTACGATACCGCACTGCAGCTCGTCGAGGCAAATCATCAGTCATTGGAAACATTGTAATCGAAGCGATTGTCCTGTTTGTTCACCTTGGAAACGAGCGGACAAAACTAAAACTGCTAATCCTATTAGAGGTAATGGAAAATCTCATATATAGAGTGCTCAGAATTTTGAACCCATCTTTTATCTTTGTTCGTTGTTTCTCTTCTTCTCAGCAGCGTCTACGATACAACCAAATAATCAACCAAATCCGAGTCCATCCGAAATTAGAAGGGCTTACGACGGGTTGGGTATTCAATGCCCAACAACGACACCCGGTTTACTGCCTGGACAAACTATTGGGAGAGGGGTTAGAATGCCTGCTCCCAACATGCAAGCTCCACCTAGTACGATGGCAAACGTTAGATTAGCTCAACCTCAAACTCAAGGTAGACTCTCTTTTCCTTTGATTTTGAATCTCATTGTGTCGTTGTGTTGTCTCTGCCGGTGAAATTGGAGAAATTGACATTCGTTGTATGTGCGCAGCGGCTCCAGGACAAACCGTACCAACGGGCCAACCGGTAGTAGCTCCGAACGTGTCCCTTCCATTGAATTCTGACCCCAGTAACGCAGTTGGAGCGACCGGTAGTCAGGCCGCTTCGACGAGCGGGCCTACAGCCGCAGCCGCAGCTGCTGCCGCTAATATACAACAGTCCATTAATATGCAACAATTGTTCGGCTTGAACGATTCCGGCCAACCCGGCGTGTTAGGAGAAAATAGATTGGCGAGTTTACAACTTCAAGCTGGTCTCCCGCCGGGTCAAGTGACAGCGACTCCGGTTCAAGGAACTAAAGAATGGCACCAATCTGTGACTCCAGATCTCAGGAATCATCTTGTTCACAAATTGTAAGTCGATTTTATCAAATCTTTTTCAATACTTCTTTAACGTGAGTCACATTATTATCACTTTCATTATTTTGAGATGTCAAGTGTCGATTATTAGATGGTATAGTCTTTCCATTATTTACAGGGTACAAGCGATATTCCCAACGCCTGATCCTCAAGCTATGCTCGATAAGAGAATGCACAATTTAGTTGCGTACGCGAGGAAAGTAGAAGGTGATATGTATGGAATGGCCAATTCGAGGTCCGAATACTATCATTTACTGGCAGAAAAGATTTACAAGATTCAAAAAGAATTGGGTGAGTAATTAAATTGTTTTATTTTTTGAATTATCTATACCAATGATGGAGTAAGAAAAATATGAATAATGAATATCCAATGAACAGAGGAGAAACGTCAGAAGAGGAAAGAACAGCAACAACAGCAGCTTCAAGTTCAACAGCAACCGCAACAGTCCCAAATTTCTACTACCGGCACTCCAGGATTAAGGCCTTGCGTTCCTCCTGGGGTTCCACCATCGAGACCCGTTCAACCTGTGCCTCCTAATTTGAGAAGTCATTCGCCTGGTATGGGACAACTCGCCTCGTTACCTCAAATGAATATTCAGCACAACAGAATGCAATTTCCTCAACAACAACAGCAGCAGCAAGTCGTTCAACAGGCGCAACAACAAATTCAACAGCAGCAGCAGCAACAACAACAACAACAGCAGCAGCAGCAACAGCAACAACAGCAACAAGGGATTTTGGTCGGCCCTCCAGGACCTAGTCCTAACGGGCAATCCGCTGCCAATTCGAATATGGTCCCGAATCCAGGCCTCAGTCCGTTTGGACAACCACAAATGTCACAAGCAAACTTAACAACGACGACCACATCGGCAACAACTAGTCAGTTCCCAACGTCAAATGGTACTTCTGGTTTACCCAATAGCTCTCCCGTTCAAAGTCAACATCAATTCTCTGATATTATGAAGGTTAGATTGGCTCAGCAAGCTGTACAACAACAGCAGCAGCAACAGCAGCAGCAACAACAACAACAGCAGCAGCAGCAGCAGCAGCAGCAGCAAGCACAACAACAGTCGCAACCTCAAGTACAGCAACCACCGCAGAATCAACAGCAACCAACGAGTACTTCCAATCAGAGCGCGGCCTCGACGACGACCTTGCCTCAAGCGCCATCGCCGTTCAGTACAGGCATTCAACAGAGCAACCAGACACAAAACCAACAATTTTCCAACAACAGACCTCTGTCGGCTTCCACCACCAGTGATAGCGGTATCTCAGCGTCGACGCCTCAAACGATACCACCTCCAGCGTCCAGTGGACCAAGTCCAGGTCCGGTTACAACGACGAATGGACCTCAGTCTTCTACAATTTCCACGCCTAATACCCCTATAGTTCCTTCGTTGATGACTCCAAATCAAACAGTGACTTCCGCTAATCAAACTCCCCCGCATCCAGGAACAACCCCGTCTCCCGCTGGGATAGCGAGCCTTGGAAAAGGAATGACTTCTCAGGAGAGAGCGGCATTGAATGCCCCAAGGACTTCATCCATGTCTTCGCAAATGGCTGCTATAACGGCAGCTTTGGATCGTGATAACTCCCCTAGTCCGCCGATGAATAACAATAAAGGCAAATTGGATTCCATCAAAGAGGAAAACATCAAAATGGAAATCAAACAGGAGGAAGGTTCAGATAATCACAGGATGGACGGTGGGAAAAATGTGAATAACGATGTTACTATTAAAACTGAAATTAAGACTGAACCAATGGAAGAGGGATCCATCGATGGTGGTATAATCAAGGAAGAATCATCTATCATCAAGGAAGAGCCGGTCACTCCTATGTCGAGTCAAGACACGACCACTTCGAATGCTAAACCCTTGGTACCGGAACCGATACAACCCACCGGTACGTCAACTGACAAGAAGAGGCCGTGTCTTTTCAAACCCGACGAATTACGACAAGCTTTATTTCCGACTCTCGAAAAACTCTACCGTCAGGATCCCGAATCGATGCCGTTCAGGCAACCCGTTGATCCTCAAGCCCTCGGAATACCGGATTATTTCGATATAGTCAAAGAGCCTATGGATTTATCAACTATCAAGAGAAAGTTGGATACGGGACAGTACAGCGATCCTTGGGAATACGTCGATGACGTTTGGATGATGTTTGATAACGCCTGGCTTTACAATCGCAAAACTTCGCGGGTTTATAGATATTGTACAAAGGTAATATATTGTGCCAATAAGCAAACACTTTGAAATATGAACACTTGGACTTTGATAATTTTTATAATAAATTATCTTTATTTCCAGCTCTCGGAAGTTTTTGAACAAGAAATAGATCCTGTGATGCAGGCTTTGGGATACTGTTGTGGTAGAAAATATACGTTCAATCCTCAGGTTCTTTGTTGCTATGGAAAACAACTTTGTACGATACCAAGAGATGCTAAATATTACTCATATCAGAATAGGTAATTCAGGATTCGATTTCGTATTTCAACACTACGCGAGGATGGTTGTATCACTAAGATTTATTGAAAATTATGTTTTTACGCAGGTATACCTACTGTCAAAAGTGTTTCAACGACATTCCTGGGGATACTGTAACATTGGGAGATGATCCAACACAGCCTCAAACGTGAGTACCAATCATTTGAATGATTAACAGATATGAGAACCCGAGTAAAAGGGAAAGAGATTTAATTTTTTCGTGTTTTGTTGTTTATTTCCCCAGTGCCATTAAAAAGGACAAATTTCAAGAGATGAAGAACGATCATTTGGAATTGGAACCTTTCGTCGTGTGTACGGATTGCGGTAGGAAAGTGCATCAAATTTGTGTACTTCATTTGGAATCGATATGGTCCTCAGGGTAAGAAAATAATAATAATAATAATAATATAACGAATAATATGAAAGCATGATAATGAGATTGTATCATAAATATTGTATGATATGATTCGTAGATTTACCTGTGATAATTGCCTGAAAAAGAAAGGACAAAAACGTAAAGAGAATAAATTCAACGCCAAACGATTGCCGGTGACGAAGTTGGGTACTTACATCGAAACTCGAGTCAATAACTTTTTGAAGAAGAAGGAAGCTGGCGCGGGGGAGGTGGCTATCAGAGTCGTTGCTTCTAGCGATAAAATCGTAGAGGTGAAGCCGGGAATGAGAAGTAGATTCGTGGAGAATGGTGATATGCCTGGGGAATTTCCGTACAGAGCGAAAGCTTTGTTCGCTTTCGAGGAGGTCGATGGTACCGACGTGTGCTTTTTCGGTATGCACGTGCAAGAGTACGGGAGCGAATGTACGCCACCGAATACAAGACGAGTTTACATCGCGTATTTGGATTCCGTACATTTTTTCCGACCCAGACAGTTTCGAACTGCCGTGTACCATGAGATTCTTCTTGGATATTTGGATTACGCTAAACAACTTGGGTAAATATATGTTTCAATTTTTTAATTTTTATTTTTCATGTATACGTTATTTGACTTTGTATTTGAATTATCGTAGGTATACAATGGCGCATATATGGGCTTGTCCCCCATCCGAAGGAGATGATTACATCTTCCATTGTCATCCCGCGGACCAAAAGATTCCCAAACCCAAAAGGTTACAGGAATGGTACAAGAAAATGCTCGATAAAGGCATGGTAGAGAGAATCGTATTGGATTACAAGGTAAGAGAGAGAGAGAGAGAGAAAAATTCTTCTAGTCTCTTGTGTTACCGGAACGAGGATAATCTCACGTTCTTCGGTGTCAAACGAGACTAACATCAAAGTTCAATTAAGCTAACGTTCTTATTCGTTTTTGATCGATTCGAAACGTAGGTTTGTTGAACGACAATGATCTTCGATACTGGAGGAATTTGTGATATATAATTGACACAATCTGTTCACAGGACATCTTGAAACAAGCCATGGAGGATAAACTCTCCTCCGCGGCTGATCTACCGTACTTCGAAGGTGATTTTTGGCCCAACGTTTTAGAAGAGAGCATCAAAGAATTGGATCAAGAAGAAGAAGAGAAGCGAAAACAAGCTGAAGCTGCGGAGGCAGCTGCAGCCGCGGCCAATGCTGTTAGTCATACGGTTTAGATAATCACATTTTTATTAACTCAATGTTATTCTTCTTTTTATATTCAATCATTTCATTGAATCTCATCTATATTTCACAGATCTTGTCGCTGTCCGAAGATTCCGAAACTGGACTCGATGGAAAAAAGAAGGGCCAGAAGAAAGCAAAAAAGTCCAACAAGAGCAAAGCGAATCAGAGGAAGAACAGTAAAAAGTCTAATACTCCTCAAACTGGAAACGATCTGTCTGCTAAAATTTTTGCAACTATGGAAAAACATAAAGAAGTTTTCTTCGTTATTAGATTACATAGTGCTCAAAGTGCAGCCAGTTTGGCGGTAAGTAATTTCAATATTTACAACAATTTAATAGATAAATTAACATGGTGTCTACTAGCCCGGAAATGTCGGGAAAAAATCGGGAACAGAAGCCACAAGAGAATCAGATGTGCGGTTCGGAAGTTGGAAAAATTTCTACGACAATAAAATTTGGAAAATTAGCGGATAAATGGCAACTAATTTCTAAAAGAGTTCTTCGGGAACAGAGACAGACTTGAAAATCCCCTCTAATCTGGAAACACGTGAAGTAGAAGAATTGAACAGTTGTGAATTTTAGCTTCCCTTTAACGTTCAGAAAATGTTCCAGAAACACATTATTTGGCTGTTAAGGTACAGAAACTCAAGCACAGATATCAAAGAAGCGAGCTGAAATTTCTCATAAATTCCTTGATGAATAAAATTTTGAAATAAATCTCCACACAGCAAACAGACTTTCAAAATCAAAAGAATTTGATTTTTAAAATCGAGTGGACACCATGAATTGTAAATCTCAATGTTCTTTTGTAACGTTTTGTTATTGACTTGTTTTTTGTTTTTTTTTTTCTATCAACAGCCAATTCAAGATCCCGATCCTGTGATCAATTGTGATCTTATGGACGGACGCGATGCTTTTCTTACGATGGCCAGAGAGAGGCATTATGAGTTTTCTTCTTTGAGAAGGGCGAAATTTAGTTCCATGTCTATGTTGTATGAATTACACAATCAAGGCCAAGACAAATTCGTTTATACATGTAATAATTGTAAGAATAACGTAGAAACGAGATATCATTGTACAGTTTGTGATGTAAGTATAATAATTGATATCGAGAATTTTTCGTCAAACGATTCGATGATTCGATCCTTGGTGATTCTTTTTCCAGGACTTTGACCTTTGTGTAAGTTGTAAAGGAAAGGACGGTCATCCTCATCACATGGAAAAACTTGGTTTGGATTTGGACGATGGTTTATCGCCGGCCGATGCCAAACAAGCCAACCCACAGGTACGAGAAAACTTGAATAATGATATAAAGTCATTGTTGTTGAGCTCAATCGTATTTGATTATGTTCAACAGTTTATTTCGAAATAATGAATGTGAATTTGTTTGATGGTACAGGAAGCTCGTAAGAACTCGATACAAAGATGTATTCAATCGTTGGTGCACGCGTATCAATGCAAGGACGCGAACTGCCGTTTACCAAGCTGCCATAAGATGAAACGAGTAGTGGGTCACACGAAAAATTGCAAGAGGAAAACGACGAACGGATGTCCTATATGCAAACAATTGACAGCTTTATGTTGTTACCATGTGAAACACTGCCAGGAATCCAAATGCATTGTACCTTTCTGTTTGATTATCAAGCACAAATTGAAACATCAACAATTATCGTCTCATTTACGTCAAGAACAATTGTTGAGGTAAAAATCGGGGGATAGATTATTTTGTTGTTTGTTGTTTTTCATTCTATTCTCTCGATTTGAGTGTTTGACGAATTGTAATTTTTTAGGAGGAGAATGGCTGTGATGAATATGACCAGACCCACGGGTCTGGTCGAAGGGATGCAAACTAGCCAGCAAACTACCAACGCAACATTGGCTAGCATTTCCATAAAACCTGGAGCGAGTCCCACGAATTTGCCCTCGCCCCATCAATCGGGAATTGGTTTGAAACCCGGTACTCAAACACCCCCGGCACACGTTCTACAAGTCGTTAAACAAGTACAAGAAGAGGCAGCTCGTCAACAAGCCCCGCATGTGAATTACGGCAAAGTGACTCCAGGTGCTGGCGTTGGAGTAGGAGTCGGAGTTACGGGTCAACCGGGAGGAGTCATGCCTCCGCCTCAAATGCAAAGACCGATGCCCGTTCAAATGCCGAATCCCAGTGGCACGCATCTCATTCCGATGGATCAGTGGACCGCGAGGTAAATAAGCACATACGTATTTGGGTATCTCACTCTGCATTATCGCTTGACAAAACGAATTCTCTAAACGAACTCGAACGTTTTATGGTTCCTTTCACAGCAGGTATCAACCAAACGCGGTGATGCAACAGAATCCTGGTTTGAGGCAGCAAACACCCCAACAGCTGATGCAACAACAACACCAGGGACAACCGGGAATAGGAATCGGAGGTCAAATTCCACGTCAGCCGGGTGTCATCGGTGGCCCCGTTAGTCAAGTTGGTCCTCAAGCTCAAAGCAACATGCAGAAGCACGCCTATCAACAGCTCATGCAGACTTTGAGGAGTCCTCAAACTCCTGAACAACAAAATCAAATCCTTCAAATACTCAAAAGCAATCCACCTATAATGGCTGCTTTCATAAAACAACGAGTAAGTTTTTAAACAGTAATGATTTTTCAACTGAAACTCATTGATGCGAAAATGAATATATATATATATATATTTTCTATTCGTTCAGCAACAAACGAATCAACACGGCGGAGGAGTTGGTGCCCAATTAGGTCTCAATCAGCCGCAGCAACAACAGCAACCTGGCCTGCAACATATGATGTCTCAGCAGCAACAACAGCAGCAGCAACAACAACAGCAACAACATCAGCAGCAGCAACAACAACAGGGTAGAATGCAAATTCAAGCGATGTTGAATCAACAGCAGCAACAGCAACAACAACAGCAGCAGCAATCGCAACAGCAACAACCCATACAAAATCAATCTCAGTGGTATAAGCAACAAATGTTGGTAATGCAGAGACAGCAACAGCAAGTCGCTCAACAACAACAGCAGCAACAACAACCCTTTACCCAACCACCGGCTCCGCCTTACGGTCAACAACGTCCGATCAGGCCGTCCCTACTTGGTAAGTTATTATAATTTATTGATCTATCAATCATGAATGAATGAGGTAATGTAAATGTAGTTCCTTGACGATTCAATTTCAAATGAATTTGTATTTTAGGTTTTACAGGGTTTAACGATCAAGGTTACGGGCAGCCAGCATTGAAACCAACTCCTTCCCCGGTGCCCTCCCCTCAAGGAGTGATGGGTCCACCTGGTATATCGGTACAACAACAACTGATGCAATCAGTTCGTTCCCCACCGCCTACACGATCGCCTCAACCAAATCCATCGCCGAGGCCGGTACCGTCGCCTCGTAATCAACCAGTTCCTTCGCCACGTTCCGGCCCGGTACCGTCTCCGCATCACCATCCTCCTCACGGAACGCCGACGCATTCGCCAGCTCACGAGCTTGGCGGTCCCAGCGAAATGATGCTATCCCAATTGAGCGGGGGCGCAGGTGCGCCTGGCGTCGCTCATCCAGCCGCTATTCCTCATCACCCATCGCCAGCTCCCCCTCCCACTAGCGGTACAGATTCTAGTGATGTCACTCCAATGACGCCACAGGACCAACTTTCAAAATTCGTCGAAGGATTGTAGTGACTGTTAGTGACATCTTTCGATGATGTAACTGATAATGATGAGAGTAACGTTTATAAAACTCCAAAGGCGATGGTGACAATTATAATATATATACATACATATATATATCTTGCGCGCGACGTTTTTATCTGTTCTTGTTGTTGTTGAGTCCCATCTCACGCCTGAGACGTCGTCGTGTACGAATATTCAAAGTTTTCATACCCGTCCCTCGTAGTGAAAATGAGGAGGAGGGTAAGGAACTACTGTGGTGATAGTGTGATACGTTCCTGCGTTCCTAACTCCATGGAGAAATGCTGCGCATATACCAGCTAGCTATTCTGCTGCTGCTGTATGAATTGAAGAGAAAGAAAAGAAAAAAACAAACAAAACACTCGCTCACCGACTCCCCGCGACGAGTATCGTACTTGACCGATCGATATTTCGGCGCGTACCACGTACTCGTCCGCGTGTACCAGGAAAATTTATATGTAACGTTATACATACAGCAGCGCGTCGACAAAAAATTCCTGGTCCCGATTCGTCGGTAGTAATAACACTTTGGACATATTTTTATTACAAAATCCCTAAGCCACCGTCTCTTCCTTTAATTTTGCGTTCGAAACATTGAAATTCGTCGAGAGAGGAGAGAGAAAGAGAGAGAGAGAGAAAGAGAGAGAAAGAGAGAGGAGAGAGAGGGAAAGAGAAAGAGATAGATAGACAGATAGAAGGCAAGAAAAGGGGAAAAATGTTTTGTCAATGTCTCTCGAGAGTTTACTCGTCACCTTTTCTTCCTTTCTTCCTTTCTTCCTTTCCCCTCCTCGAAGGTCCTCTTTGACCGTCATATTTTTTTTTCTTTTCACTGCTGCGCTGTATCGGTATTTGATGATGATGATGATGATGATGATAATGATGCTTTCGAACTTACGTGAGCTCAGTGAAATCGTACAAATGTGTTGTGTATACTTAAATGTAATTGGTAATTGATAGTTCAAATGATATATGACTTAGTAGTAGTAGCTATGTCTAGTTATATGTGTATGTATGTATGTCTATATAAATATCCATGATCGTTAAAGATGCGCGAGGAGATGAAAATTTATATACATACATATATGTATATGTAATTCGAATAATTTTTGTGTGTGAGTGATGTGAAAAAGCGATTTCATCGAATCATTTGTTACGACGAGTCTATCGGACTTGTACAGGCTTCGTTTATAGCATATTGACACTTTTTTAGGATTATCATTATCGATTCGACGTGACTTGTGACTCGTAGTGAAGAAGAAGAAGAAAAAAGGAAAATAATATAACTATATTCTCGCACGGAAAAGACTATTTCTTTCGAATATAATACAAGAGAGAGGGGAGTAGTGGCGTGTGCATTTGATTTCGAAATGTAAAGGTATCAATAACAATCAATCAGCGATAAGAATCCTTCTGTTCCGAGTTACTTTTTTTTTGTTTTTTTGTTTTTTTCAATTTGTAATATGTCTTTGTTGGTCTTTTTTTCTTCTTTTCTATTCTCTTATTTGTATCTTCTTTTTTTTTGTTTTTTTTTACACATATTCCGTCTATGAATTCAGATCTTCTCCGTCGTCTCGAGACGAATTCAAACGAACGACACATACGGTTGTACAGTTAAATCAAAATGTAGCTATATGAAATGCGTATATAACCACAGGGAGAGAGAGGTATTTTATGATATACATTATATCTCGATTGTGGGACAACTTGTACATAGTATATACATTTATAATAATAATTATTGTCATTATAAAATTATTATTATTATTATTATTATTATTATTATTATTATTATTATGATTATTCTTCTTCATCCGCCTATCATAAAATTTATTGGTCATTATTATTGCTATGCATATATCGGATTAAAAGGAAAAAAAAACATTTTTCAAGTTGTATTGTAACATTTGAGAAAGCGAGAGAAGAAATTCAACCGCGTTATTATATAATCTGGATTACAATTATCCTCGTATACATTATATAGAGTTATATTACGGCCAGAAAGTCAAAAAAAAAAAAGGAAAAAGAAAAAGGAAATGAAAACACGGTTATAAATTGTTCTTATATTTGATCGATCGCGAGATATGGACGAGAAAAGATGAATCAACAAAATTAATAATAACGCCAGGAATGATTTGTATGGAAATTACAAACAAACGAAAAAAAAAGAACGAGTCTTGAGGTGTGAATTTTGTATATTTTCTTTTCGCCTCTCTCTTCGTCTCTCTCTTTGCTCTTCTATCTGTTGTCATTATCATTATCCGTGATACACGCGAGTATTTTTTAATAGTCCAGAAAATTAATTTGCGTTCGGTACTTCGGAAGAAAGAATTATTATATGTAAATCCAAATATACATGAGAAACAGGAAGAATAATGTGTATATAATGTGTAGGCATCAAGTTCATGAACTCTTAACGATTATATCCGTAATCGGGGGAGTACTATTAGGTACGAGTTTAGATTAAGGTTTAACATTTAAATGATCAATAGAGGATGCATTTCCGCATTTTCCACGAAAGCCATTAACATTTAATTGACGAAAGGACGTTCCGCGAGAGATACAACGGTGAAGAAAGTAACCAGAGCGTTTTGCGTTCGTAGGGGAAGAGAGGAACGTGACAAATTACAAATTGTTCATCCTGACATATAAAGAAGAAACGTCATTCATTACATATATACATATATACATACATACATACATACATACATGAATACATCCACGCGGAAAACATGTATTAGATGTAAATTGATGCGCTTTGAATTCAATTCAGCCCTTGTCACGTGTATAAATATTTTCAAAAAAACAAAAAGACGTCACATTTTACATTCGATCATTCATATGTGTATAGGCAAGGACCGATGATTTATATTATTTTGGCAAACGTAACGATTGAATGTTTGTTTCATTTTTAATCTATCGATCGCATTGAAAGCGAGGAAATCGCATGAATCTGAAGCATCATTTTTAAGAAAAGAAACGGTCGTTCAATAATAATATTTTCTTAACACCCTTAGATAGATTCGTAATTCATATGAAATGTTAATAATTAATGATTATCTATCGTCATACGTTATTTATTTATGTAACAAATTACAAACTCCCCTCCCCCCACCCCCCAGTAGTAATAATGACATTCCTTAGAATGGATTTGTTTCTTTTTTTCTACCCCCGATGAATTTTCTTTTTTCCTCGACCCCCTGTGAAAGAAAGGAAAATAAGACAACATTTTACAAAGAAAACTACTAAGCAATTTATATATAATGTATAAATGGAAATTCAGTTGTTATAATCAAATAAAATAGTAATTGCATTTTTTGTTTTTGTTTTTGTTTATTTTTATTATTTTTTTTCTTTTTTTAATTAACGTTTTTAAGTCGAAAATAATAATGATAATGATAATGATGACGATGATGATGATGATAATGATGATGATGATGATGATGATGATGATGATGATGATGGGGATAGAAGAATCGTTACGAGCCAAATGGAAAGTGGTTTTGTGGATCGCAAATCCACGAAGATGCTCTAATAACGCGAAATATACAAAAGAAAAATGCAAAAAGCTGGTAATAAATCGAGTGTAGATTTAAATAAATGATGATAAATTACTAGATAAAGTGAAACAAAAGTAAAACTAATAATAATTATAATAACAAAAACCCAAAAGTATTTGGCTTAGTATGGCTGTGTTTAGGGCAGTGTTGTAAATCTGAAAAAGTGGTGTACCTTTTGTGGTAGTAAACTTTTAAGTACTTGTGAATTTGTTCGAATGTTACGCGTGGTGATGATGATGATGATGATGATGATTGTGTTGTAATATTTTGCAAATTATTATTATTATTATTATTATTATTATTAATATTGTAATTATGTAATTTACATACAAAGTATAATACCCCACTCGACGGTGAAAAATTTTAATTGTTATAATCAATTTTCTTCTTTTTTCCATATATTTCTGTTATCGATTTACAAAATGATGAGAAAAACATCAATCGCTGATAAATCGATCATGATTGAAGAAATATGTATCCTCTTTTTCTTTTTTTGTGTTTTTAAATATCGCATGTGTAACATTCGAAGCGATTTGCTAATTAATGAGATGATGAATGATACAACGCTATATACGTGTATATATATATATATGTATATATACATATATATATACATATGATTTGTTTTTTTTTTTTTTTTATATTATCGAACATATTGAACATGATGGACTGTCGTGCTGCAGTCGTACGATGATTATAGTGATGAAAAGTAACATAATGAATTATATTATTAATTATTTAACATATATATATGCATATACGAGGATATATTTATACGAATTGGTAAATATATGTGTACGTAAGTATATGCATAAATATATGTAATGTTTCTATACAAACAAACAAACAGAAAAACCTATGGAATACGATTATTATAATAATATTATTTTCATTATATCATTATTATATTATTTTTAGTTATTTTTAATTATTATTATTATTATATTATTATTATTATTATTATTGAAACACCGAATATAGAGTACTTTTTATTATGACTTTTCGTGAATAGTAATTTACTTGTCTCTAGAAATTCATAAAACGCAGATCTATCTATTTACACACAAACACACGTCCCAATGAAGTATAAAAATCCCTGCGTAAATCAAAGAGAGCGAATGAATGAATTTTGAAAAAGAGAGAGAGAGACAGGAAGGACAATTGAAAATTCTTCTTCCTTTCTCTCTACTCCCACATTCTCTCTTTCTTCCTCGATCCTTTCCTCGTTTTGTCCTCCCCCCCCCCCCCTCCCCCTGACTCTATTGGAAACTTCTGTCCATTCCTTGTTTTATCCTTCGGTCATTGCCATCGGTCAAAGATTCAAAGATAAATGTTACGTACATAAATGAAGCATATTTATTTATTTTTTATTATTAATTAATGAACCGCATCTCCCTCGTTCTCTCTCACTTTCTCATTTATCTCGTATAAAAAGCTGTGCGAATAAATTAACAAAAGATGAAATATAATAATGTAATATAAAAATCTATGTAAAGGAAAGTTTGACGAAATTTATCGCACAGAGTAACTTAGGAAGGAACGAACGAATGAAGGAAAAAAAAAGTAAGAAAAGGAACAATTTGATCTAATAATCTCTCACCGTTCTTGGTGTAATGTGTTAATCTAAGTGATGCTACGTATCATTTAAGTTGAGC
The DNA here is from genome assembly GCA_018340375.1 of Gonatopus flavifemur. Classification (NCBI taxonomy): domain Eukaryota; kingdom Metazoa; phylum Arthropoda; class Insecta; order Hymenoptera; family Dryinidae; genus Gonatopus; species Gonatopus flavifemur. The sequence goes on from JAFFJZ010000006.1 coordinate 10,962,359, forward strand.
GTGAGGAATAATTTAGATTCTTTTTCCATCTCCAAGCGAGGTTTCTTTCTTTCAGTCGTATAAATACATACATACATACATGCACACGTATATATACATACATATACACAAACATACACACGTCATACAATTGCAAACAATTTATACTCTCTTGGCTTCGAAACAATGAGATCTTTATTTATCCCAATTCTTTATTAACATAAGTAAGAACGGACAATGTATGTTGATACTTTTTGAATATTTAATTAAATATTGTTACACTATTATTAAAAAAAAAGTTTCAAAAATAATTTTAGTTTTATTATTCTTTATTTTGAATTTCTAGAAAAAAACGAAAGAAAAGAGTAGTTTCAGTTAATCGTTGGGAATTTCCTCTCTCTTTCTCTTAGAGTTTCTCTTCTCTCAATAATAATGCGCGAATCGAACAGAATATTTTGATCACGAGAGTGAAAAGAAACATCAATGTTGATTGCATAAATGTGAAAATGATGATGATTATAATTATATTTTTTATTATAAAGTATGAAAATAATGCCTGCATAGTTGAAAGAAAGACACATTCTATTTAATACAGTTACTTTCATTCTTACCGCAAGATATTAGTATGTATCCGATATATCTACATGTATATTTGTATCGTAATAATAGTATTGTTGAACATTACGGATACGTAAATTTTATAAGAATCAGAGTCATATGATATACCAACGAATAACATTGATTTTAGACGATTCATTATGATATAAGATATCGAATAATAACGTTTATGAAATCAAATGAGAAGAGGATGAGGTAAACGATTCTTGTATAATGATCTCAACTGTAAAAGTGGTTTCCTTGTACAGAAGTGAAAATAATAATTCATCGAATTCTCTAATAATCTCCCTTCGAGATGTATTTTCTCTGCGTTAGAAAGTAAAGGATAATTATAAGAATTTCATACAAAATTCTTGGTGCGTCGGAGGATTTGGATCTAGATTCTATCTTCGTGGGACTTGGAGATGATATATCTTGCTGGCATTCTACAGGGGAGCTGGAGTTGCGTGCAAAACTTCTTGAATCGAATGGCGTTGTAACCAATCCACGTCCTTTGTAACAAAATTGAATAGCATTGTTCTCATTGTTCGTGAAATAAGGTCTTCTAATTATTATGGAGTGTAAAAACAATAAGTACAAATGATTCCTAAAAATTCTTAATAACAGATTCATATCTCATTCAATTTTGAATCAGTTTTTTGAGTAAATGGCTGGAAAGAGAAGCAGATTTTTATAGACGATATGAAAAGTTTGCAGTTAACGTAAGAATAAAATTGTATTGAAAAATGAATGGTATCATAAGAGAGATTTTTTGACCGACAGAAAAATAATTCCATCGTAATGTGTCGGGAAGAAGCAATTTCTAAGAATTTTCTGGTCCACAATTTTACAAAATTATTATTATCAGACATGAGAAGAGTCAATGAAAAAAACAGAAAATGATTTGTTCCAGGGGAGAGAGAATTCTTTTTTTTTTTTCTGTACCCTGATGGAGGGATGAAAACAATTTCAACTATGTTGGAAACGGATAGATTTTGTGGGATACAAATTTGTATTGTTTGAGATCAAAAATTAGGGATTGTTCGAAGGGAGAATAGAGTTTATACAAAGTATTCCAATCTCTTTTGGACAAAGTAGGTAGAAGATAAATGCGTGACAACTACGGATTTCTACACACAATAATGGCTAAGATGAGAAATTGTTCTTATTTTGATATAATCGAATACTCTTCGTCTCCCAGCTAGCACAAATGGTTAATAAATTCTAAATTCAGAATGAAAACGTATAGGATGCTCGAAGAATTCATTTTGAACTCATTATTAGTCGCATAACGGGAGACTCTCCTAAGTTGTACGATTCGACATGAGTTCGATGATTGGTTAATTTCTAGGGGAATCTTTAGAAATCTTGAGGAATCGGTGAATCATCGACCTTTCGAGACACCGCGCGGAATCCTTGGTTGGAAAGAGAAGCAAATAGTCTAGCTCTCTTTTCGACCAAGGGTTCCTCGTTCGGCTTTCCGTCCGTCTCCAGTTTCATGTGACACGAGCCTAATATTCCGTGAAACATCACATCAAACAAAAGACAGATACACAAACTAAAAACTAATCCATTAGGGTGCAGTGCGGTGACACTGAGTATCAGCCTCTCAGTGAAAAACGTTACAACAGGGTGTAACGCACTCTTTCAGAATTGAAATTCCAGGTAACATAAAATTCACTCAAAGGAAAATAACGCAGATCCATATCAAGTAGTTTGAAACATCGTGACGAATGTGATGAAAGTTCCACTCTACCCGCGAGAATTCTCTCTTACGCGTGGAAATTTTGCCACGTTTCCGGCATAATCGTATATTGTGGTGACGTTTCCTATTGTCATCTTGATGAGAAGTGTATTTTACGACAACAGTAACTATCAACAACTCGATCATAATACTTCCTCTTTTCCTTCTTTATTCTCTTTAGATATTTCCATTCCTTCAACGAAGAATCAATTCCTTGCCCAATCGAATACCTGTACGTCGTATCGAAAATGGGATTGACGATAAGCAGTTTATTGACAAGGCTCTTCGGTAAAAAGCAAATGAGGATTTTGATGGTTGGTTTGGACGCCGCTGGTAAAACAACGATTCTATACAAATTGAAGCTCGGCGAGATAGTGACCACCATACCGACGATAGGATTCAACGTAGAAACAGTCGAATATAGGAATATCTGTTTCACCGTTTGGGACGTCGGAGGTCAGGATAAAATCCGTCCTCTCTGGAGACATTATTTCCAAAATACACAAGGTCTCATTTACGTGGTCGACAGCAACGACAGGGAACGTATCAGCGAGGCGGAACGAGAGTTAAATAATATGTTGAAAGAAGACGAACTGAGAGATGCGGTACTTTTAGTGTTCGCGAACAAGCAAGATCTACCAAACGCTATGTCGGCTGCCGAACTCACGGACAAATTGGGTTTGAATTCGTTACGCGGACGGCATTGGTATATACAAAGTACTTGCGCGACTCAAGGGCACGGCCTCTACGATGGACTCGATTGGTTGAGCACGGAATTGGCAAAGAAGTGATAGCGTACTTTCGTAACTGTCATTTCGTATGAACAATCTTTTATGTAAAATAGGTATTAATTCGATCTCGCGTCTCTGAGGATCGATGAAAAGAAGTTATCATTGGATATTCAATTTATACTATTATTATTGTCACGATCGTAATCATTGGGAGACTACGTTACTCGGACTTTGTTACAATAAAGTCTATACCATCGTCTAGATACTATAAAAATTCATTCTTTACGTTTAAGATTCCAACGGATAAAGGATACAATATTAAAGTATGTGGATATGTAATATATATATAAGAGGAATGCTTTTTGTAAATAACAGGCAAAGAAATCTATTGAAATTTTGATTTTTCTTTCACCAATATTCAAATTCGAACAGTTAAATTTTTCTTTTGGAATTTCAAGTTCCTGGAGAATCGCGTTACAACCCCCGAATATTATACACACTCCAGAATTTTATGAATTTATACATGGTTTTTTTCGATAAAACAATTTTTACGAAAATACATCCACACGCACACTTGATAATTTGCGTGCAGCAATGAAAATAACGATACTTCATTGTTTTCTTTTGTAATAATATTCATTGTATTCATTATAAAACTATGTTTATTGATAAATAAAAATCAAGTTCAACAATTCAAAATTTTTCACGCATTTTTTTGAGTTATCAACGTAAACGTAATAATAACTCCTTCTTCTTCACGTCATATAAGCTTGATTGTTTTGAAAATCATTTTTACATTATCATCTTTTGTTTTCTTTTATCATGACATTGTTTGCGAATTTCGCGGAATCGAATATTTGAATACCATATGTGTTTATCGGGGAAGGGAAACGCTGCTTTGTGTAAGGTATTTTCTTTTATTCCTGCAAACTTTTCTTCGTTTTTTTTTTTCTTTTTAATGTATGAACAACAGTAATGTATCATCATACCCTATATGTAAACATGTTAATTATAATCTAATACATATGTACATATATATATATATATGTGTGTGTGTGTGTGTGTGTGTGTTGTTTAAGACAATGGAATTCGACAATGAATTCTAGAACTTTATCAACCATTTGAAATAAAAATCATCTTCATCATCATCATCATCATCATCGTCGTCGTTGTCGATGACCCCGCCCCCCCTGAGTAAAAATGATGAGATAGATAATTAAAAAGAATATAGTATAACGTATATAAAAAAAACAATGACCAAGAACGAGTTAAAGAGGGATATCTCGAAGAAAATATTTCTCCGTTATTATCAAACATTTTCTACAAGAATGTTATAGTTGGCAATTCTTTTGTTTTTATCTTTTATATAATATATATATATATATAAACAGGTGGAGACGATGAATACCCCTACTCATTTTCTAAACCAACTTTTGGCCTGTACCGTACAGCTGCCAAGAGCGGGAAAGTGGTTCTCTAGAGTATGACTAGACATGTGGTGCTGAAAATCACAGTCAGTTTGAAGAACTTGACCACAAGTTTTACATAACTCCAAAATTCTATTGGCATTTCCAACTTCCTTTTTATAAACTTTGAAAAGTTCTTGTTGTTTGTCGATGTCGGGTAACAGAACTAAAAGTTCGGGGAATACACTTTCGAACGCTTTCACTCCCATAACGCGACGACAATGTTCGTAATATTCTTTCGCGGTGCACGTTCCCTGGCGGAACAAACCACTCACGTAACGAAATTCCGCGATATTGTCTTGTTGCTTCAATACCTCGTTGACTCGCGCTACGAGAGATTTGTTTCTCTTCTGAAAATCCGGGGGTGGGATGTAAATGTGAGAAGAAGAATCCACGAAATCTCTGTTGTTCCCCGGTAAAATGGAATAACTTTGACCGGAACTGTTGGTGAACGTCAATCCGTTACTCGTTTCGTCGAATTTTAGGGGAAATCCTGGCGGGGGAGCTGTCGTGGATTTAAAACCGGGAGGTGGATTCGTGATTTCTCCTCTGCTCCTATTCAACGCCGAAACGTTCTGTTCGTGCAAAGCGTTGTTATTCGCGGTGTTTAAACCGTCTATTTTCAATTCGGTACGTTTTCTTTGTACCGAATTAAATTCGTGATTGTTCTCGGAATTGGCGGTATCGATGGGGGCGCTGGAGCTACCGTTGTTACTACCGCTACTACTGCTACTTATTTCCCCTATAGAATTTTTGTTTGCTTTCTTTTTCTTCTCCTTAGCGTGCTGTTTCGTTTCGGTATTCATTTTTGGTTCGGATTTTTTATTATTGCTCGTATCGAGGCCGCTATTCGATTCGTTGTTGCTATTGTTATGAGAATTTTGCTGCTTAGCTTTTTTCTTTTTTGTTTTCCCTTTGGTGGCGTCTGTAGTTTTCGAGGCGGAACCGCTTGTCGTTTGGTTTACCCAGCAAGGTACGATCGTGGTGGATTTACAGGGTTTCGATAGAGAGGGAAAGTCCTCGCCGGAACGAATCGGCGGGGGCGAAGGGGCCGATAAAGGGGCTGAAATCTTTGGTTTTTGTTGCACGTTCTTCTGCGATACGTTCGAACACGTCCACTGTACAACCTCTTTCCAGTGGGTCGAATTGTTATTGGATGCGGAATTATCGGAATGCCCACCTCCACCCAACGCGGGAAAATCTGAATCCAATGACAACTGCGCGGGTCGAATTCTAATATTGGGACCGGATACTCTGGTGGTTACAGTTCCATTGGATTCGTGATTCACTTGTATAGAAACGTTCGAAGTTGAACCTGGTTGATACTGCTTGCCGTTTGATCCAGGTTTATTACAACTGGAAACACTTAAATTGACAGTTTTAGAGGTACTTGGCATAGATTCCGGTCCTAAGGCAGGGAAATTTTCATCCGTAATTGCCAAAGTCGAGGGTCTGATACTGCTACGAATCGTCACGTTACCTCTACCCTTGGCCTGTCCTAGACTCGGCACTGGAATCGGCACCGTGTTCCCCAACGTTGGAAACTCGTCCGTACTCTGTACGTCAACGGATTGTTGTTGAACCGTGGAACTGGTGCTAGGTAAGTAATCGTTCGAGCTCAAACAAGAATTCGTTCTTGGATCTTTGGAATTTCTGGACGTCGAGGGACCTGGCACGCCTCTTCTGTTATTTCGATAATCCCCACGGGGCGCTAATGTGAATTCTAATTCTAACGTTCTTGTTTGCTTGGCAGCGGCTTTGCTCAATAATTTCCCATGAACACTACTTTTGTGGGCCCTTAAATCTATATCCGTTCTAAAAACACAGGTAAATTTCTCTTCCGCGCAGGAACCTTCTTCGCACAGATAGTGCTCTTGTCTAAAATGATGCCTCAAGTCGTCGTACGAACTGTAATATTGATGCAATCCATCCGCGTCGCAAAAATGACAGTACAAATGGTCTCGTCTCAAATGACGGTACAGTTCGTCGTTGTCCATGTAACGCTGATCACAAAATTCACAAAGGGGATGACCTTTATGGCTTTTATCGTCAACGTCTCCTTTCCTTCGATGTTGAGCGAGATCTTGCCTCATGTAACACCTTCTTTCGTGAGAAAATATCTATAATGGTAAGTATAGTATCAACATTCTTTGAAAATTCCCTCTCAATCAAAAGACAAAGAACATTTCATTCGGTTTTTATGAGAGTCACTATGCGGAGTAGCCATACCGGGAATTTTCTTTCATTCTAATCGGTAGATTTTGTTGGAAATTCCCAGCAGGGGTTACTCACGAATGAAAGTTGAAATCACATCGATTTGATGTTTCTTATCTCAGAAAAAAAGACACCAAAAAGATTAAAAAATTATCCTCCTCGTATGTACTTTTGAATATAGTATTTTCTTTATCGATAAGATACAGAATCCATCAATAATATAATAAATTTTATATCATCGTACCTTCAAATTTTCCACGCAAAGGTCACAATAATGCAACTCGTGTTTCCTTCTCATATGATCCTTCAGACTATTAAAATTACTGAAGATTTCTTTCTCCCGGCATAATTTACAAGTATGAGCCAATAGATCGTTGAATTTCTCCTGTATTTCAATGGTATCGAAGTAGATGCCATATTGAATGTCCAATAAGTTCCCTTTCCGAATGTGTCGAAACGGTTTGATCTCCTTGGTGAACACAACTTTTGGTAAATCTTGCCGACAAATTGGACATTCGTTTTGTCGACAGAGTACCCTCATTCTTGTACTACATTCGTAACACACTGGATGTTCGCACATGCCAATGCTATAAATATCAACATTTTTGTAACAAACGACGCAAGTATTGTTGTTAACGTTTTCGTTGTTCTCGAACATTTTTGTACGTAATTTCAAAGGGGTTTGTAGTGGAATCGAAGATGCGGTTTGTGCTTGGATCTCGGATTTTATTCTTGAATATCTGAAACAATAATTTCATGAAAATTTGAAGTTCAAAAATTCAAGTCAAAGTTTAAATTACGTTTTTCGGTTGGCTGAATAATTGATTCAATTTTGCTCGTGACAGGTATCGCGGACACTCATTTGGTTTGATTGGAATTAATCTACGTTCTCAGATTTTCAATCGATAGATGGGTCTTGGGAAAAATGGGGATCAATGAAATGGGATTAGATAATTCGAATAGTTACACAAAGTTTCCCAAAAGTATGGACTTGTGGATTATATTGAAAAATCAATTGCTCTTGGGATTTCATGCATTTTAAAGAAAGATTGTAAGTATCTGTGAAAAATATTAATATTTAATTGTCTGCAATATTTGACAAATCGATTTTGATGACGATTCAAGTCATTCCAAAATAAAAAGAGAAGATGAACCGCGAATAACGTTCTCAGGCGAGTTCTTTGAGTCCTTGAATCTTATGATTTGTTACCATCGCTAGATAATTGAAAATATTTGGCAGAAGTCTACTAAAGTAGATTCTAGATTTTCTAAACAACCGTGGAAAAAATGAAAAATTACACAGACTATAATTAGAATAAGTTTTGAAGGAAGTAACAAATGTTGTAGTACAAAATTGTAGAGCTGCTAGAGAGTCTGTTCTTATTAAGAGAATAAAAACAACGAAACGAATGGAACTTTCTTGACCATTGGGAATACATTACGAGTAAATATCTTCGTTGAAATTTACATACACCTAGAATTGAACTATATAACATTGATCGATGAATTCTTAGAATTTGAATTCACAACCCCACGTCGAATGTTTTGGGCCTGAAAAATCTCATGAAATCAAAAACATAGGGGAAAAAAAAAGAGTTGGAACGACCAGATGCCGATTTCTCAATTTAGAGAAAACATCTTGTGAAAAAGGAAGTTTATATAACCTAACCAAGCTGGATATCAAGGCCAAATTATTTGGCAGAGAAATGTAACATCTTCGCGTACGCCATATGGCCCAACCAAACCTGGTAAAAAATATAAAGTTTGATCAAAATATAAGAAGTCTTTGATACTTGAATCCATAAAGAAATGATAGTTTGATGGAATATTGAGAAAAATAAAGATTTGACATGTTAAACGAACTAGATTGGATGAATCAAAGACGTGTAGGTGATATAAATGATTAGATGTGATATAGGAATAGGTACAAAATCGTGATAGAACAATTATTTTTATCAATTTTGATAAACTTTACCGATAAAATTGATGATCAAGATTTCGATGCTCCGTTCGCAAATATCCAAATGTCAAAAACTTGGGTCAGAAAAGATACAATACACTGGGAAATAATGGAATTTAACGTGCGATAGAATTATGAATCGAGGAAAATAAGGTTATCGTGAATTTGTCATGGTTCATGAAATAATAGAGATGCCTGACGCGTATATATTTAGGTTGGCCTCACATCATGGACCGGAATCTGTGTTGCCAGAAATAAAGGAACAAGAGAATCGAGATTGGAATATATTGATCATTCCAATTAACGGAAGTATTTGATTGGATGTAGGCCGTTGGATCTCAACATTTCTGGCATCACTGAGGAGGCTGGCGTCACGTGGAGGCTCAAAAGAGGGCAGAAAAGCGACTATTTGCCTCTCTTTTCAATTAAGGATTCCGCTCTTCTTCTTCAGCTCCATGCGAAGAGGATCTAAAGTTATCCTCCCATGGAGAATGGAATTTTTAACAAATTCTAGTAAGTTACTATCCATGAACCAATTGGGTCCTCGGATTTCGTTTCTAGAAATTCCGATCCATGGAAGCCCAGTCTGCTTTTTTGCGTGCACCATCGGAAATATCCTGTAGCTTTCATTTTCCAAAAGATTGGATTAATGTCTGCCATGGAGCAGTGAAACCAAGGTTTAATCTGTCTATTGATGGAAATTACGGTATGGCGTTCTCCTGAATCGTCCTTTTGTCACCGTTTTATCTTCTTTTCACCAACATTACTATTCAATGAGTATTAAATATTGAATAAACAGATATTTTAAAACTGCAAGTAAGTTTTTCCAACCAGCATTTTTACCTAATTTTTGTAATTGTCAACAATTGATATAAACGTAATCGGCATGCTGAACACGAAACAATGGTCGCAATGCGGCTTACCGTTTTAACGCTTTAAAACATCAGTTTGAACGTATTTTTCCATTATACTTTGTATCTTGTCTTACATCCATTGATATTTACATACACGTATATGCTTTTGTTCACAAATTTCATGTTCCTTTATTCGAGAAAAAGTTTTTTCAGTAGAATCAATTATTTAGGGTATCTTAAACGAAAAGAAAATTTTTCTTCTTGTCAAATCATTGACAAAAAACTGAATATGTGCCCTTTAAACTTATTCAAAAATACTTTACGTGTATTATGATATTTTTATCTGGAATCTTCTACTTCCGTTTTATCATTCAAATATAAACGATGGACAAAAATACTGAGACAAATTTTTATAAAAACATTACATTTTGATGCATCATAATGGTATTTAGAATGTTATGCATTCTTACAGTCTCATATATTTATAAGTTTTTGCTTTCAGATATCATCTTAGAGTTACTCGATGGAGCAAGAATCGAGACGTAAGGGTCCTAGGAGTCCCAGTCCGGATTCTGATGATTCTTCGCATAGACGAAGATCAAGAAAATATGATAGGTCTCCATCTCCCAGGAGAGGTAGATATCGTAGATCTCGATCTCGGGATAGGAGATCTAGATCGGGCTCTCGGGACACGAGAAGAAAAGAATCTAGCAGATCTCAAGAATGGAAACAATCTCAAAATCCATCCTCCGCTACCAACCCAACCACCCCGGCTGGTTATGTGCCAACAGTTCACAATCAATACTCGGTAAGAATTTTTTATAATTTCTTGTTCTAATTCCAAATTTGTGTATAATTTCCGTCCCAATTTCGTGATTCTGAAAATGCGATGTTCCTATTAAAAATGTTGGAAATGTTCGGAAAAGAAATTGTGACTGTTCTTGCCCCACTTCCTTCCAAATCTCTACAGTTGTAGATGAAGTAATAAAATGTGATTATTATGTGATTCATACCCGATAAAACAAGAACGGGAAAAGACTAAAGAGAAATCTGTTGAATAGGCGGCTCCTCCTCCAAATACATCGCAACCTCCTCCGCCGATACCAAACTATAATCAAGGATACAATAACTACAATTACAACTATGGCTCGGGTTACGATTACGGGTATCAACAACCGCCTGGTTATCGGAGCGTAAGTTGTTAGATATTTTATTTCATTGTTCCTCGACTGTGTTTCCAACAAGATGGTTTTGCATTCCCCACATCAAATAATGTTACTTCGAATATGGTCCATTATACATATGAATTCTGATATTGATTCGTATCACGAAGACAGATTGACAGCGATAATAGTGGGATTTATTAAAGAAATACGTTAGATTTATTTAATTTTTGATAAATCGATACAGTATTGCAACAGAATAACGATTACAACGAGTGTTTTAAACGAATTCGCATTAAAAACTGATATAAATTATCCAAAAGCTGTCAATATTATTATTTGAGGAATGTAGTTTATATTCGATCCCTTGGCGCATCTATTTGAGAAATTCTAATCGATTTTGCGGTATACCGCAAAAGAAATCAGTAAGTATAATTTATCGCGTTTATTTATCGTCTCGACATCGAACATTATTTTGAGCAGACTGTTTCATCTTCAAGAATCTTCCATGTATTATGCAAAATGCAGAATTGATTATTGGCGATCGAAGGTAAGGGTCAGTGAAGATATTTTTCAAATTCTCTGTCCGTTGAAGAGACATATTTATTTTCTTAGGACTATCCGCCGCCCAACTGGCAAGGAAATCAGGTACCATATAATAGTCAACAACCTCCACCACCACCCACGTTAACAACGACACAACAAGAGACCTCAAGATCGGTGGATACGTCCTCCTCTATCTTATCGGCAAGACCGGAGGATGCCAAAAAAGAAGGTTTGTTCTTTCGAATCTCGATGATGTAATATTATTTTCAGGCTCTATATAAAACTCACTTTTCAATTTCCTTATTTATTTATCTATCTTCTCCATTCATTTTCATACTTTCCATTTAAAATTTCTTTCGACTTTCTTTTGTTCTCTCTTTTGTTGTTTTCTTTCTCTTCATTTTTGTCATATAATTTTCCACGTAATTCCCCGTATTGTTTACAACTGACCGTTCAGCAGCAATCGCAGCTGAAGTGAAACAGCAAAAAGCGACTCTGGCTAAGCAGCGCGAGGAATATGTGAAAAAGTCGACCGCCTTGCAACGAGAATTGGAAATTCTACGTCAACAGTGCGATGAAATTGGAAAAGAGGGAGGCAGGGAAAATACCCGCATTATCAAAGAAAATCAAAAATTGCAAGTGAGTAATTATTCATTTATTCATTACATTGAATTCCTTTTTGAAAATATTTCAAGTTTCGGTCCTTTGTTTCCTCTCCGCAGATCGAGATACAAAATAAAATGAAATGTATTCACAATGTGATCGATATGTTGACCGGAATCATTGGAGACAAAGTCACCGTAGATGAGTTGAAAAGTAAATTCAAGCCAGATATGAACAAGCGTTCGAAAAGCCCGAAGGAAGATTTTCCCAAAGGAAAGTCCGAATCTCCTGACAGATCGCCCGCCTCTGATTCCGGTGAAGATTCGAAAAATGAAAGAGATAACAGAGAAAGAAAATGTTCGGAAGATACTAAACCTATGTACAATTTCGTGCATTACGATCCCGAAATGCATTGGTGCAAAATTTGCGACATCTTTCCTAAAACCGCAAAAGAATATTTGAATCATCTGCACAGCAATGAACACAGAGAAACGTGTTTGGTGAGTCTCTCTTCTTACACTATATTTTTTGGATAAATTAAGGAGTTTCAAGGTGATATCAGCGATCCCTAAAGATGCAACCATAACCATTGGTTAAGGGGTTATACTACCCCTATGGCTTTGTGGCTTTATTACACATATTTTGAGGTATACAATAGTATTTTTTATTTGAAAATTTCATTCAAAATGGCGCCTTGGCAGCAGGTCAATGGCAGCTTTCACTTTTTTGAGGAGCGAATGGGCGTACAACACAACTCTCTCCAAATAGCACCTAGAGCAAAAAGTCAAAAAGGTCGTTGATTTACATTAGTTTGGCTAGGGAAGTACCCACGATTATGACTTTTTATTGAAAATTCGCAAATTGGCGAGAGTTTGAACTTTGTTTCTTCATTTTTTGACAAAAGATTGACATTAAACTGTCAATAACTTTGTTATTTTTTTATCTATCGTAAAAATCGTCGGTACTTCCTTGGAGAATCCATCCGAGAAGCTACAGTTAAAATTTCAAGTGAACCGGCCGAAAATTGTGCAAGTTACGTTGCCGGCCATTTTTAAAAATGTAGTTTTGAGAAAAACGCATTTCAAGTTTGATAACGCGATTACTATAAGAAAAATCCAAAATATCGGTTTGGCAATGTGTTTACCTTCATTCAGCTATCTCAGCACTATAAAACTGGCCTTCCAAGCATCGATTTTGCTCTTCTACTTCTTTTCTTAAGGATATAATCTCCTTCCGAGCGCTTTTTCGATTTTTCAAGGCTGAACGGTTTGCGGCTGTCATTCGACGTTCATCAGTTTCCATGACAAAATCATATAGTTCAAAACTAATCGTCAGCTAAAGTATGCTCAAGACATCCAAAAGTCCTTGGAAACCGTTGTTGTACAGTATGACAGCGACGTTAGCAGCAATGTCAACTACCGATTTACCACTGGAAATTGTTTTTGGCGCAATACTCCAAACGACGGTGTTGAGGCTTTCATTAGCATTTTGAGCATCGGGAGAGTAAATCATCTTCGCTCAAATCCTCGTATATTTTCTGAACAGCATTGAACACTCGCATCGACATAGCCGGTTTATGCTCATAAAATTCGAGAGTATGGGAAGCTTTTGCTCTTTGCCAAGAACACCAAGAATTTTCTCCTACTGGACACTTTTCATGTTGAGGCTTTGCATCCGTGGATATTTTATGGTACAGAGTAGCATAGATTTCTTTCCGCATGTTTTCCGCTGAATCTGTATTTCGACGTATAGCAAGGCCATAGTAGATACTTAATTCATCGATCAACTTTCCTGTCAATTTACCACAAGCTCCAAGATTTTTTACTTCTTTCTTTAAATTACGCATTCTCGTTCCGATCCTTTCTTGGACGTGTCCGATACATTCTTTCTTAGTAACAGCAAAATCACCCCTCAAAACGCCATATTCGGTAAAAGCGGGGTTTTCAAAGGGTCAAGCACTCTCGAAAACACCTTGTTAAATAATAAATATAAGCAATAAAATCGAAATATCGCTCTATACAGACCTTTTTTGAACCAATAAAGATGGTCTGTGCAAAACTCTATTGTCAATTTTATTGCTTGATTTTTGAATAATTTGTCAGAAAAAATTTAGCTTGGGTTGCACCGTCAGGGGTCGCTGGTATCCCCTTAAAAAAGACAATGAATCGATGAAATTGTAATTTTTTTTTCCTTTTTTCTATGTAGGAACGGAAGATAGTTGATATGCCGTGGCATGAACGAAACGGTGAGGGGACGGAAAAGGAAGTACCCGTTCACCCTGGACTACCAACGAAAAGAACTCCGATTAAAGGTATGTTTAAAATTTCAATGGAAAATTACTAATAGATTACAATTCCGTAGCTTGTGCACTGTGAGACACTGTCGTGTCCGGTATGTATTGAAGAAACCTATGGACTATGGATCGCTGAAAAATTTGTTGGCTCTTTCCAAATACTAAAACAATGAGCATTGATATAACATTGATACTCGCGGGAAAAACAATACATAAACCACCCATCGAATCATACGTTCGTGTCTTTCATGTAAAAGATTCTCGATCGAATATCTGGAAAACAGCAAATTTTTTAGTTTTGTTAAGCAAAACACGCCTTCATAGATGCGCTAATTCGGAGATACGGACCTCACAAACGGATTTTACAAAGCACGACATGTAAATCTGATACATTTCACTTTATTGTACTTGATTCGATATTTTGTTGTCAATTGATGAAAATGTTTCTTATTTTAATATTATTTAGGAAAGCATCGGGGTGACAACCAATAACCAGTAATTGAAAATAACGAAATTCTTGTTACCCGTTATGAAAAGCACATCGTTAAATATTGTGTGTGTGTGCACATATAAGAAGAATGATATTTCATATTTACATATATAATTGAACGGGAAAAAAGTGATGATAAATTTTCAAGTGTAAGATCGTATCATGAAGATTTATGAATATGAATTCAAGTGTTGTGTTGTACGTGCATAATTTTATCAATGTACAGTATACTGTAAGTGCACAAACATAACTAAGAGGTGTTTTTTTTTTTTCTATCTTAAGACGATTAAGGCAATTACAGTATATTATTTTTACAATAGTTGAATGATATTTATGTATTGTATTTTTATAAATGTAAAAATGAAAATAAAGATCACTGATCTCGCACCCTTGTTTTTCACCTTTTCAGGGTACATCTGTTTATGTGAGGCGGAAGAAGAGGACACTTTTTAACACGATTACCAATGAAATCTCTGTTATATTATGTACCTACGCGCGCGTTTATGTTACATCTCTGTTTAAGAATGAACTTTTTCTAATGACATATAGATGAAAGTACAAAGTTCTCGTTATTTACAAAGTACCTTTTAAAATACCTTACTTTCAATTTCGAGTAATATTAATGAAAATTTTCTATGTTCGCAGGGCTGCAGTTCTTCAGTCCAGCGACCGCATGGTACTGCAAGCTGTGCGATTCGTGGATCGGAGATCTCCATTGCGCGAGTTTACACTTGAAATCCAAACGACACTCCGAGAATTATTCTGTAAGGGATTTTCTAAATCGTCGATACGATATAATTATACATCATACACGTGATATTATAAAGAGTACATTTGTTACAGCGTTTTGTCGACGCGAGCCCACACTGGGAAACGGATTGGATGGCTGATCGCGAGAAAGCATTTTCCGAGGCTAAGCATCAGCAGATACAGATGGAATTGCAAAAGCACAAAGACGAAGATCCCCCACCGAAATCGAAGAAATCGAAAAAGAGTAAGAAAAGCAAAAAGAAGAGTAAAAAACGGAAAAACAAAAGTAGCGCAAGCGATACGTCGACGGAATCGGAAAATACGGACACGGATTCCGATCAAGATACGTCGAAAAGCATACGCGTGGCTATGAGAAACAAAATCAAAGCCTCGACTCAAGCGATTTTGAACGAAGAGATAGATTATCACGGTATCAAATTACGAGGGCATTGGGCGAAAGTCGCTCAAGGGATCAATCAGTCGCATACCCCACCGAAGCACCAACAATCGGAAGCGGATGATACGCAATTGTTGAATTCGATTCGAGATAAATTGAAAGCGAAGCAAGAGGAGGAAATGAAAACTATAACGGATCCTAGAATCGTGCATAATCAGGAAAAGATGATGATGGTTGAAGAAGAAAGGGAAGAGAATTTGTATCCTAAGAAGGTCGAGGGTTTGGAAGCGTGGGGACCGAAGGAACCGCCAAAACCGTTCTGGATAAAGAAAGAGGATGAGAAACAGCAACCTCTGCAACAACCAGTACATTCGACGAGTAACAAACCTATAGAGATACCAAAACCAGAAGAGATGCCAAAACCCCATATGGGCTTCTGGACTAAACAACAAGTGAACATGACCGCGGTGAAACCATCGGAAAGCAAATCCAGCGAAAAGGAGGACGACAGAGAACGTGAACGGGAACGCGAACGGGACAACAATAGGGACAGATACAAAGAGGATCGCGATCGTAAATACGAACGCAGGTACGAGGACAAGTACGAGAGATACGAAAGGTACGACAGGAGACGTGGAAGAGATCGCGATAGGGATCGAGATCGCGAGAGAGATAGGGGAGATCGGGATTATTACGAGGATCGTAGAAAAAGAGATCGAGACAGTACCGATTCTCCAAGACGAGAAAGGTGGCGAGACAGTCCCAAAAGAGGGGGTTACGATAAATACGGCAAAGACAGAAGGGACGACAATTCCGATAACGATGAATCCAAATTCGAAAAGAAGACCAACGAATCCGCATCTAAATTGAAAAAAGGCGTTGGGATTCCCCCGCCCAACAAAAAATCCACCCCTCAAGTGACCAAAGGTAAATTACCTTTCATCGGTAGATTACCTTTGTTCAAGAAAAAAACTGAAGAACCAAAGCTACCTGAAAAAGATATCGCTCCCTTACCTTACGCTCAAAGTAAATTCGAGGACACCCCTCGAGTGCCAAACGAGATAATCAATCCCCCGGGCGTGGTGCATATAACGAAATTGGCGACTCCGGTGAATCTGAACAATACCGGTCTCAACGCTAATACCAACAACAAAGCCCCGCAAATGAAGATTTTGGTAGCTCCCCCGCCTCCCGTGTTGCACGAAACCAAATCGAATCAACCGACCCCTCAGGTCGTGGATATGGAAATCGAAGATCAATCGGAAGAGGTGGTGATCGAGGAACCGATAATCGAGCACCAAGTTACGGATAAAGTTCAAGTACCTTCTCATACTCTCCCACCCTTGAATCGGCCACCCCCGAATTTCAATCAAACCCAAACGCGGCCTCAGTTCGCGACGAATCGTCCACCCCCTCCGTTCATAGCTAACGCTCCTCCGCCGTTCGTTCAGAATCCTCCTCCACGATTCCCCGTCAGACCACCGATTCAAACTCACCCACCTCCTCCATTCATGACCGGTACCGCTCCCCAGGTTGTAACGCAAAATCCTCCCCCTACGAATTTCGTTCCAACTGCCGGTGTTCCCATGGAAGCTGTTCCTACTCACGACGTATCCGAAATTCCAGAACCAACGGAAAAACGACCCGATCCAAGCATTCCATTGCCCGATGATTTGCAAGAAGCTTTGAATATTATATTCCCTAGCAAAGAAGAAACAGAGAGTAGTAAACAGCATAATCAACAAGAAGCTAACATCATGTACTCTTCGATGTATAGTATGTTGGGGTGCGTTGGGTATGGTCCTGAATACATGGATCAACCCCCTCCCGAGATAACTCAAGTCGAACCCGAAGTCGACACTCAACCTGGACCCGACGATTTAAAAATGTTGGGTATCGACGAAGGAGATACAATTCTATAAACTCAAGTGATTGTTTAAACATAAAATGACCATTTTTTCGAATTTCTTCTCTCTTTTTTTTCTTCTTCAATGTCAATCTGTATGGTGTTATACCAAGTGTTTATATATTTGTTGATCGATATCCTAAAACGCCACAATATATGTATTTTTAATGTAATATCAATCATCAGTGTTTTTAATCCGACGGGGCGACGAGATGCGAGAGGGTGTCGTAGATCAAATTCTAGGTACTTATTCAAATTCCAATTCTCGATTGTTTGTTAATTCTACGTATGTCTATTGCCTTATTTCTTTTTGTTTTTTTTTTTACAATAAAACAGTGTATTTAATCATTTTAATAAACTGTTGTGAAGTTTTATATGTATATCCTTGAAGAGTTTCCTAAAAGTTCAGAATGAAGGGAATTCTAACATCACTGAAACAAGTGGAAAAAACAGATTCGTTTCCATAAATGCAAATAATTTATTATGGATTGCAGTTGAACAAAATACATCGTGTTTCAACGCTTCTGTTATTTTTGATGTTTGGAACAAGAAGTCTCTGAGAATTCTTCAAGTTTGAGAAGTGAGTGGTTTTTGTCATGTGGGTGTGGTACAATGATTCGGACAGTTAACAGTTTAATAAATAATATTTATTTTATAACATAAATGACTCGTCGACTCGAAGATGTTTAAGTTTCTATTCTACGTTGTTCATTGATTTTCATCTTCGGTGTTATATAATAAGTCGTGTTCATAAAATTGTTCAATTGATTTCAGGGTTTGCACATCCTTGCGTTTCTTTTTCGTTGATCCATCATTCAACGGTGTCAGGATCCGGGAAAACCCCTGAATTTTTGCATACTTTGCATCAGGATTTTGTTATTGCACGATTTGATCATTCTTCTTCACTCGAACCAAGTGAAACTATCTCGGAACGATCTTTTTCATACACTAGAGTCACAGTTTTATCAATATTTTTCATGAATAATAAAATCCTAAGGCAAGAGAAAATAAAGTATACAGTTTTTTTATATATATATATATATAAAAACTACGAATCGAGTAGAGTTAAACTCCGTGAATAGTGAAAAAACTATCGAGAATGTAAATTTTTACGTTTCAAAAGCGAATACGTAATTCATATGGATTCTTCTGATTCGTTATATCGGATTCCAGTTTTGCTGGATTTAGATAGAGAGAAATGTCTTTTTTTCTTCAAATACGATAAACTGCATTGGAATCATTCGAGGAGTTGAGAATTTCTAAACAACTCCATCGATTTTCCAATAATTACAACTAGTATCACTATTCATTCCATGAAATTCTTCCTATAATTATATTCGAAGACTATCAGAAAACAGAAACTCAAATTTCTCGAGAATGTATAAAACATCTAATTATCTACTTATTATTTATTGAGTGAAATTTTATTCTATACCGTATACCAGGTGTAGAAGTATGAAACCGGATTTTTTTTTGTAAAAATCACCCTGTTGTTGTTTGAAAATGATAAAAATATTTTATTCGAAATAATTTCCATTGCTGTTTATCCATTTTTCCCACCTTTCCGGCGGTTTATGAATGCCACGTCAAAAAGACAGCTCCTCTTTTGAAGCGAACAAGTTATCGAGTCATTCTTCTACATTTTTATACGAATTGAAGCGTTGTCCGACGAGAGCGTGTCCCATTGACGCGAATAGATGACAATCGAGAGGAGTCAAGTCTGGAGAATAAGCCGCATGCGGTAGCATTTCTCAACTGATACGCCTCGATTGTTTCTCTGGCCCGTTTTGCTGTGTGTGATGGGGCATTATCGTGGAGCAAGATGACTTTGTGTCGCCTTTCTCCATATTCCGGTCGTTTTTCACGCCATGCGCGATTCAAGTCGATCATTTGCCGTTGGTAGCGATCAGTTTTGATCTGGGTTTGCCCAGGTTTCAGTAGCTCATAGTAGATTACACCCTTCTGATCCCACCAAACACAGAGCATCGTCTCCTTTCCAAAACGATTTGGTCTTGCAGTAGTGGATGTCGATGATTCGCCTGGATTCAAGCATGATTTCCCACGCTTAGGGTTCTCAAAATATATCCATTTTTCATCACCTGTCACAATTCGATGGAGAAATGACTTTCTTTTGTATCCGTCGAACAGCATTTTACAAGTGGTTTTGCGATTTTCTTGCTGTCTTTCATTCAGTTCATGCGGAACTCATTTTCCCACTTTCCGAATCTTTCCCATGGCTTTTCATCCAATAAGGCTTATAATTCGTCTGCAAACTTTGTCGGTGGTTTCCCACGCTCTTCGTTTCTCACCTCAAAATCACCACTTTGAAATTTTTTAAACCACTCGAAACACTGTGTTTCACCAAAGGCATGTTCACCGTAAGCTTCGACAAGCATTCGATGTGATTCTACAGCAGTTTTCTTCAAATGATAACAAAAACACCAATGCTGTCCATAGATCGTAGTTTGTAGACACAAAACTCGACATCTTTAAAATTATAAAACAATTACGGGTGTACAGAACTTGTATCGTTTTGTGTTGAAAATCTTCATCAGTTGTTTCAGGGGAAGATGATGGTGCTGAAGTGCCATTTATAGGGAAATTCCGGTTTCATACTTCTACACCTGGTATTAATATCCTCTATTTCAAATCTTTCTCATAAATGCAAACTTTGATCGTTTGAATTCCCTTTAGGCCTTCGATGAATTTCTACGGGTAAAAGCGATCTAAACATCTAAGATTCATTTCAAACGATTATACGTACAAATCTAACAGAAATTTTAAAAACTTTCTTCCCGCAAATCAGTCGATTCAACAGTGAATGTCCAAATCTTTATAAATTAACAACAGTCCTCGTACCCGATCGACAAAAGATACATATTTACAAATAAGATATAAATTTCAACGTCAGAAATTTAAGCATTATAAAATTCTTTTCACAAACAATCCAATAAAATGTTCGTCGAAAACAATGATTATTATTGCTTTTCTTTTTCTTCAAAATCTTTAACGATTCTCAATACACGATCGTATCGAAGTAAAGGTGGAATGATTCGGAAACATTAATTATTCCTTGGAATGAAGAGGTATCAAATGTACAAGTATCTTGAAGCTTCGCTGATGAAAATTGTATGTACGCGTTACGTACACGCATAGAATAAAAACTAGAATGTGATTCAAATTTGAGGTACTAATCCTGCACTGGATATATTATCTCCGCCTCCTGCGGTTTGACTAGCTTGCGTGCAGACCAGTACCGGAGCCACGCAAGCTTGGATAGAAATTTCTTCTTCTTCGGTTTTCAATACCTCGTCCCAACACGATACAGGTTTATCTAAATCTAATGCTATTCTAGTACCATCGGTGGTCGATGTTGTAAAACTGTCGTCCATTATGAGAGTTGCTTTTCGAATATCCACCTTAAAATGAAAGTTTATATTATTAAATCTAGCAAGTCATCATGAAAAAGAAATATGTTCTCATTCAAAATGATTTTCACAAAAGTGATCCAAAGGTCAACTTGAAAAACATCATTTCAAAGTCAGTCTTGATATTTTTACTTGCAAATGTTCGTTTTGAATTGTGAAATTAAAATAATTTCCTAATAAAATCTTGGATTGTGCTATCCAACATTCCACTTGATATCATTAAATGCCATGTGATGAGATTTTATAGGAGTAATAATGCTATTTACTTTTCTTATGAATCATCTATAGTTTCTGTTTGTGATTTTGAAGTCTCATTTGACTCTCGTTTCAACTTTTCTACTCATTATTGTAATTGGATTAAAGTCGGTGCTTTCATGAAAGTTCTGGGATTTATTAAGCGTATTTGTAAAGATCTCATCTGGAGTATACGTCTTAGATTTGGAGCCCTCGCTTAATCAAAAATTGTACACACTTGAGAAGAGTTCAGCACAAGTTCTTGAGTTTCGCTACCCTCAATTACTCGACCTTTTACGTTTTAGTGTTCCTACCCGGTTTTAAGACGACCTAAATTGTTATTGATATGGTTATTCTGATCCGGTAAATCGAATTTCTGTGTTATCTCAATACTTATAGAAATGTCCTGGAATTATTTTCACTCCACACGAATTTTAGAAATTCATATTTTCTTATTGATCAAATTTGATATTAAATTGCGTAGTTCTTCCGCGAATCGATAGATCTAATACTTGAGTTTTATCATATACCAAAAGGTTTTTACCAGTATAAATGAATAAATAAATGTAATCGCACATTTGCCACGTTGTGTTCTAGCTGCTTATGAAAAAATCAATGATATGCCATGAAGTTATACCAAATTGACACGAAGTATTTTGTATTTACTTACATCGTTGGATGCGCATACATGTCTATGGGCAGTCAAAGAGGCTTTGGCGGCTGCAGCCATTGTATTTTTCCATATAGAATTTTTAACAGTGAATATAGCTTGATAGGCCAAGGTATGCACGTGAATTCTGGTAAGCTTCCTCGAATTCTCAAAGTTTTTACCTCTCGAGTGGATGAGTTTGAACAAAGTTCTCATCTGATCTAAGACCGTAGCCACTCGGGGAGTCGAATTAGCGACTAAAGAAATGTTTCCATAATACATAGCGTTATGTAAATTAACCAATTCTTGTTCGTTCATGCCTAAACTATCGGCAAACGGCACCACCAAGTCACACAGATCAAAAAGTAATTTGTCTTCTGCGAAGGATGCCATTTCAAAATGAATTTTCGTCGACGGGGATCTTTCGATCATTTGTTTTTTGACTTTTTTAAGTAACTTCACTTTCTCACCTGTAAAATGTATATCGAAATTATAGATTCCTTGTCAATCGCGATCGCGTTATTGGTAAGAATTATCCGTACCTTCTTCGCGGAATGGATAATTGTCCATCATTTGGAGACCACCGACCACAAATAGGTCGGGATCGTAACTGGATAAGGCTTTATCGAATTCGTCGTAAGAGCTGAGCGAAGGATTATTCTCGTCATTATGAATGATATATCTAGAAAACGATTAGATAGATAGAGGGTAGATTAGCCATCTCTTTGGAAGAATTGTTTATTATCGATTTTTATGTTTACCTGTTTGCTCTGGCACTCGAATACGGTCCCCAAACTTCTCCATTTTTATATTCCACGATTAAATGAATATCGTCGCGTTTAACTTTCCCACCGACTATATTGATGACTTGAGGCATCATTTGATGTAGAGATCTCGTTATTTTTGCTCCCAACGTAACGTCACAGCCTTCTTTCGCGAAACGTAGCGCCATAACCGCTGCATTACCGCCGATCGTGGAATAAGATGAAGGGAACGAGCGTGCTTTTTGAACCAGCTCGTCGAAGAGGGTTCGATTGGCCATGTAACGTCTGAAAATATATAAGATATACAATATACATTGTTTGAGATACATGTTTGAAAATGATTGAAGAGTTTTCAAATTTATATTTCAATTTGAATCCCTTGGCTTTGGAATGACTTGAATTTTATCTGATTCAGGTTTCAATTTTTCATTAAGAAGAAATTCAAATTAGTAGATGTTGATGAAATTGAGAATGAATTCAACTAGCGTGGATGTAATTCCATTTCGTTTAGAGATAAGGAGAAGCGATAGACTGTGTTTAACTCGAATGTTTCGTGCATGGTGTTTAGGAGTAATAGCATTTATTCTCATACTACGATCGTTGGTAGATTTATGAATTATTCAACATTGTTTCACGGTATATATATATATATTTTTCAATCAACTTTGTTATCGGTTGCATGTATCTAACTCTGATATTGCTTTATCGAAGGAAAAAGTTTTATTCTAACGGATAGCCTGATTTGAGCACTTTTTGGTTTTATTTTCTCACATGCTTTTGTATGCGAGGTTTTACCTGTTGCCAAAATGAATAAATCAACTTGATGAATAAAAAGAATCGAATGTACTGGAAGAATGTTAGGATTTCAGTTAGAATAGAATGAAAAATTAAAATGATATACTCACTCTGCTGCCGCCCCATGCCGAAAATAATATGCAAAACTCTTCAGGAGTTCCAACTCTGTATTGATTTCATCGAAATGCTCTGGTTGTCCGATATCTTCCATGTAAGGTAACAAATATTTAGCTTCAATGAATACGTCGGTACAAATCCCATAACCTACAGCAATTTTCGGTTTTGCTCTGATCGCATGTTTGCTTTCGAGCTTTTCCAGGCCCTGAAGCAACGTGAATAACCTTTTTTGCAAAACGTTGTCTACATTTCTATAATATATCGCGATTAGAACGATGAAAGTTGTTAAAAAAGTTCCGATTCTCAGTCCTTTTTTGTAACCCATTTGAAAAGTTTTATCACGTTATCACGTCCACGTCGATGGGAGTTCGTTACAAAGCAAATTTTCTGTTTTTTATAATGCCTTATCACTGGTGCACATATTCCGTGTTGTGACCATATTGATTAATTAGCTACACATGGAGGAATATCAAACTTGTCGGTTGATTGTTTTTTTTTATAATTTTAGTTCCTGATAAATAACAAACATTTGGAATGATAATGACAAGGAAATTTCGGCTTGAAACCTTTTGTTTGAGAACAGTGGTTTAATTAATGTTGAATCATGTGCATTGATTAAAAATATTATCATAATCGAATGGGTTATAATTTTGAGAAGTGACGGAGAGTTTTTGTTATTTCAAACATCGTTATCGGCAGTTTTATTATCACAATTGTGTACCACCTTATAATGACTACATCTCCAGCTGTGCGAAATCCGGGATTTAGAACAGCGAATTTGGTTTACTGCACTGGCGCGAACTCGGAATACCTCTATCTCTGTTCAACTAACGATTATAAAAAAGGACAGAAACATCCCAGAAGTTCACCATAAGTCCATTTCTGAGAGGTTTGCAATATCATACGTTCTTACTTTTGGATCTTCAATACAATTTGGTGGATTTATAAATCCAGGATTTAGAAAACGGTAGGATGCAGCAATACCGAATACTCTTAAAGCGATTCACCACAAGCCAAGTTACTAGATCTCTCCCCCCAGTGTTTTCTCAGTAATCAATGAATAAAATCAATTTTAATGAGCAGGTGCATCTTTTTAGGCTATTGAAAATAATGCAGCTACTCATTATTTTTCATTTTATGTGTTCGTTTCTGAGAAAACTGGGGGGAGAAATTTGGAATCTAGTAACTTTTGCAGGGAGTAATGAATCCCCTCAGGAGGATACCAGAGTTACCATCTGAGCACATTGGTTAGAAAAAGACAAACCTATACGATAGAAAAAGAGATCCAAAGCAAACGCTGGTGTTCCATCTGGTGGCATTTTTTTCCGACCAAAATACTCGAAACTGAACGCCCAAAAAAGTCTGAAATTTCCAGAGATGAATCTTTGAAGGTTTTTCTAGGTTTGTACAGAACTGGAATTTTGAATTTCGAAAAAAAGCAACAAAATTGGTTTTCCTTCCTTTTGAAATTCAAAATTCCAGTTCTGGACAGACCTAGATCAACCTTCAAAGATTCATCTCTGAAAATTTCAGACTTTTTTGGGCGTTCAGTTTCGAGTATTTTGGTCGGAAAAAAATGCCAACAGATAAAGCACCTATGCGATCGTATCCTCTTAAGTGGATACCAGCGTTTGTCTCGGACCTTTCTTTCTATCGTATAGGTTAGTCCTCTTCTAACCAATGTGCTCTGATGGTAACGCTGGTATCCTCTTAAGGGGATACTAACGGCAAGGCAACAGCCAAAATGTTTTTTTCAAATTATTTGAAAGTGGTGCAATAAAACCAACCAATTTTCATTTACCTACCTGGTATATATGTCAATATAGGGAGCCTTCCGAAGTAGCTGATCCAAGTGATCCGGATCACTTTCAAAGCATTTTGATTGGTTGGAGAGTGATCCGGATCACTTGAATCAGCTATTTTGGGAGGCTCCATGGATCAGCTACTTCGAAAGGCTTCCAGGTCTCCAAATGAAAATTATCAAATTTTATCGTAAAACTTTCAAATAATTTGAAAGTGATGCAATAAAACCAACCAATTTTCATTTACCTACCTGGTGTATGTGTCAATATAGGTCTCTAAATCAAAATTATTAAATTTTATTGTAAAACTTGAAAATAATTTAAAAGAAACATTTTGGCTGCTGCCACGCCGCTAGTATTCCCTTACCCCGGGTACTCATGCTAACGACATCATAAGAAGGAAAAAGAGATCCGAGTTGAAAACATCTTTCCTCTTTTTTCTTCTAATGATATCGCGCGCGACAATCGCTAGCATGAGTCTCCGGCCTTAACGGGATACGAGCTTACCGACCGAGAACGGTTTTTTTCTTCCAAATTACTCGAAACTGAATCCATGAAAAAATCTCAAAGAATCATCCCTGAAAATTTGAGATTTTTTCATGGATTCGGTTTCGAGTAATTTGGAAGAAAAAAACTTGCTTACATGGTAATTATAGTATCCTCTTAAGGGGATACCAGCGGCGTGGCAGCAGTCAAATATTTTCTGACAAATTACGCGAAAATGAAGTAATTGAAGTAATCCTGAGTTAAGCGCAGGAACTAAATGCGAATCCCCTTCAGTAATTCATTATTTTAATAATTTATTATTGTTGATTGAATATGGAACTACTTACTTCAGAGACGTCTATATTTCATAAGTCACCTATAACTCCGATTGAAAAATAAAATAAATCAATGAAACATCATTTAAAAACATCTATGTAACTCCCTTGCTATAGGGGTGGTATGTGATAAGCCCGAATGGCACTTAAGCCTGACTGGCGTTAACTCGACCGGATTAAAAAGCTGTAATTTCATGGGGCATCGAGCATCAAGCGTCAACATTAGAAGGAAAGAGAAGAACTGTGTGACCTCTCTTTCTTTCTAATGTTGACGCTTGATGCTCGACGCCCCATGAAATTACAGCTTAACCCGAACGACTTTGAACCCGAATGACAGTTGACCCGACTACTTACAAAATATAATCAAATAAAATGGAAAATTAATCGAAATCAAAGCGTAATTAACCTTTAATCTATACATCTTTACCGTGAAAGGTTGAATAAGCTTTGATTTCGATTAATTTTCTATTTTATTTGATTATATTTTTATAACTAGTCGGGTCAACTGTCATTCGGGTTTAAAGTCGTGCGGGTTAAATGCAGTCGGGCTTATTACCAGTTGGGCTTATTGCATACTACCGCTATAGGAACATAATTCCTGCAAGCAATAAACTATCTATCTATCTATCTATAAAAGCTGGATATGAACTAAATGAATAATAATTGAAAGAATAACAGAAAAACTCACATTAATATAGGTTATGTCAGCGACTTCGCACACATCACATACATATATGTTCATTTACGAATGTGTGAGTATAAAAAATTCAATGTGTTATATACATGAAAGGAGGTGCCATTCAGTTCCTGAGCTTAACTCAGGTGGCTCTGAATATCGTTTTCAAGATTATTCATTTCAGTTTATGCCCCCTGTCCCGAGGTACACCATAATTCACCTGAAGTCAGTAAACCTGAACGGCAGTAATCCCGAAAAAAGTTTGGTCGTATTTTATCTCATTCGCACGCGGCTGGTAACAAACCATTATTTCTCGAGATTACTCCCGTTCGGGTTTACTGACTTCGAGACTATTACATTTCGGGTTAATTATGGTTTTCTAATCCCGAAACACAGTAGACTCGAAGTTTCAAATCCTGAAAAGCAGCCCTATCCGACTCTCTAACTAAACTATAGTAAATGAGGTATTTTTACTGTCGCCAAAAACATTGAATCAGTAGATAGCGCTGGCTGTACTGGTGGGCTGTTCCTCCTAATTTGATTGGATGACTGAGCGATAGGTATATTTTATGCAGCCCACCAGAACACTTAGCGCTGCGCTGCGGATTAGTTCAAATAGCGACATTAAGGAACCTCAGAAGTGGGGGAGTCGGATAGGGCTGCTGAAAAGCAATAGTCCCAAAACATAACTTTACATTACTAGTCGTTTGCAAATCGGAAAAAACATAACCAAAATTTTTTCGGTCCTACACTGTAAAAAATATCTTCTGTAAATTACCCATATCTGATAAACAACTAATCCATATATGAATTGGAAAATCAGAATTTTCTGTGAAAGCACTACATTCAGTGTAGAAGGAATACATTTTTATTGTAAAAAAGTCTTACACTCAACGTAGAAGAAATAAATTTCTTTTTGGAAAAGTCTCACGCTCAATGTAGGAATATTACACAAGTTTATAAATTGCTCACATTCAATGTAGGTAATAAAATTTTCAAACAATTCACAAACTGGTGTACCATTTCCCTGATAACACACGAAGAATTCTCTATCAAAAACAAGAATGGAATTCTTCAAGTACTCTTTTCGAAGTAATGAGCTCTGGAGGGGTTCAATAGCTAAGTTCGTTTACCGATGTCCCAAGTTACCCCAACTCGCTCCAAGTATTTTGGATTCGCTACTTCCAGTTTAAGCAACGAAATGATTGGTTTGGTACAAGTTGGAGCAACTCAGGGCACGTAGAACGAACGAACCTAATGTTTGGGACATCAACGAGATCTTCGAGAATGCTGAAAATATTGTTTTAGTACTCTCAAAGAACTCGTTAATGTCTCAAACATTGAACTCTTCCAGACTTCTTTACGAATTCATTACTTCGAAAAGAGTTCTTGAAGAATTCTATTTTCGTTTTTGAAAAAGAATTCTTCGTATGTTATCTGGGCCTACTCTGAGCGTGAGACCTTTTCAATAAACATTTATTCCTTCTACACTGAATGTAGTGCTTTCACAGAAAATTCTGATTTTCCAATTCATATATAAGGTTCGTTCGTTCTACGTGCCCTGAGTTGCTCCAACTTGTGCCAAACCAATCATTTCGTTGCTTAAACTGGAAGTAGCGAATCCAAAATACTTGGAGCGAGTTGGGGTAACTTGGGACATCGGTAAACGAACTTAGCTATTGATTAGTTTATCAGATTTGGGTAATTTACAGAGGATATTTTTCACAGTGCAGATCAGCTACTTCGGAGGTCTCCGATGATCCAATGGAATTAGCCACTCAGAATCTAGAATTCCTAAACTCATCAAAAGTACTATTTGACGAATTAAATTGACCGACTGCACATTCATAAATACATTCCCGTTCATCGGTTCAAGGTATAGATGGTGCTATGCACTCTTGATAGGGCTTGTTCACGGTCATACTTGAAAGCTCAAAAATTTTTTTATGGTGTATGACATTAATAACTGTTATTCAATATCCAAAAATCTGTGTAGTTGAATTTGTAATGTTTTTTTGATAATAATCAATCATATTTAGAATGGCTGCAGTGTTTGATATCGAATTGCACGATGTAGATACGGTGAACGAATCCGATGATGATGTTATCGAGATTGGCGAGGTAATTACCACTATTAATTCTCCAGCTGTAGTTGAAGTATATGCCCTAACAGTTTACGGATACCACGGTTTTCATATTATTTTTCACTAACAGGAGGAATACGACACCAATCCGAACGTTAACGCAATCATCGAGTGAGTACAATATTTTTTTTCTTCTCTTTTAATCTCCATTTATGCCCATGGCACTCGCTTTCGACGCGTAATACAATACATGTGAGATCGTTTCGCATTGTCAGATCGGATGGCGTGGAAACCGTACCGATTTCTGAACAAAATGTCAATCGTGGCCGAGAAAGGGCTGGTCCTCAAGATTTTGATATATGCAAAGTTATTGGCAAAGGTGGATATGGTAAAGTCTTTCAAGTACGTAAAAAAACGGGAAATGACAGTGGAACTATTTTCGCCATGAAAGTGAGTATTGAATAATTACAATAATAATCATAATAATAATCCTTGAAAAATACAAACATATCCAGTATATTTTTTTCTTCTGTGTTTATTTATTACTTTTCAATGTCAGTCGTGTATCTATTTTTAGTCATTTTCTCTTCTCAATTTGATTAATTATTCATTCTAGGTATTAAGAAAAGCATCCATCATAAGAAATCAAAAAGATACTGCGCATACCAAAGCGGAAAGAAACATTCTAGAGGCTGTGAAGGTAAATATTTATCTTTCGATCGCTTAAAAATTCTTCACAAAAATCTTCTATGGAAGTTTCAAATAATTTGTTTTTCACAAAACTCCGTAATCTTTCTTTTTTTTCCTACAAATTCAAATTGCAAAGCCGAGTTTGATATTTTTCAATTGCATTCGTTTGCTCGATTTTTTTATATAATTCGTATCCAAATAAATTTGTAATGGGTTTATTCCCAAAATTGTCTTAGAGATCGTCAGAGTATCGATCTATCTCACACGACATATGTTTGACCTTTCCACAGCATCCTTTTATCGTGGACCTCATGTACGCTTTTCAAACTGGTGGGAAGTTGTACCTGATATTGGAATATATGTGCGGAGGAGAACTTTTCCGTCACTTGAACGACGAAGGAATTTTTCTAGAAGATACAGCTTGGTAAGATCATTCTCTCACACTGGAAACTTATAATTATACATTGAAACACATATATTGAGGAAATTCAAATAAAAACCGATATTTGACAATGAAAAATTTGTATGTGTACGCAGTTTCTATTTATCCGAGATAATTTTGGCTCTTCAACATCTTCACCTTCAAGGAATCATTTACAGGTATTTATATGAACTCCTTATATCATATTTCAACCGATGTATCCGATCGTTGTACAAATGTATTTGAAATTGAAAATAATTCTATTGTTCGAGTCTCTAGCGGGATACGAGCCTTGCCATCCGACGTGCTCGTACCCTCTTAAAAGCTTACTCTAGATGTAGTTATCTCTTTCATACAAGATTCTTCCAGAATATTTTCAAACTGATTGATCTATCTCTTTGAATGTTATACAATAATTTTAAATAAGAGAATTGGCCTAAGGTACCACATTTCTTCTTTGATACTTTCATTTTATGTAATCTTATCGCGATCATTATCCTTAGAAATCTTATCCGCTCTTATATCGCAGCGAAATGCTTCTTAAATCGGTAACCGTCTGTTGTAATTTGCAACTGCAGCGTCATTCGTATCATTAACCGGAGAAAAATTTCTTCACAGAGATTTGAAGCCCGAAAATATTCTACTGGATGCCGAAGGTCATATTAAATTAACCGACTTTGGTTTATGCAAAGAACATATACAAGAAGGTGCAGTTACACATACTTTTTGCGGTACCATAGAATACATGTAAGATATATTTTTTTATTTACATAATTTCTTCCTTCAATGAGAACTCAAATTTAAAATATTACAAAAGATAATAAATCAGTTAGATGTTTTTGTTTTCCTTTAGCTTATAAACTTTCAGCTGAGATAAAGAGTATTCAACTTACAGACTTTGAACGATCAACATTTAAATTGAAAATCCAAATGAGGAAATGACATGAAAATTTAATGAAGGTGTTAAATAAAAAAGAGAGACGTTTGGCATTTAACAAAGGTCTTGATAAGCATTGGTTTGTTCGCCAACGTCATCGAGTGCACGCGTATATCATGATCATTGTCAAATGTCAAAGGTCTGTTTTACAAACGCGACTGTCGATGAATTTTGAAGAAAATCTAATTCAGGATACCAATATTTTAATTTTCTTTTTTTTCCCTTCATTCGATATATTATCGAATACATGCAGAAAATTTTGATACAAAAGATTTGCGAATGTTTTTAATGCGTTTTATTTATTCAACTGATATCGATCTTCCGGACTTTTATATTTGGAGACAAAGAGAACAAAGACCCTACTTTGAACGTCGAACTATAAATATTTATACAAAAATGTATCCAAAATTCACTTCGTAATCAAAGAAATGTATCCAAACGCGTGTTTATCGTTTTAGGGCACCAGAAATTTTGACAAGAAGCGGACATGGAAAAGCAGTCGATTGGTGGAGTCTTGGGACGTTGATGTACGATATGTTGACAGGTTCTGTACGTATCAGAACGATTACGAAGAAACAATTTTTTAAAAAGCTCTAGTTCGATATATCTTCTTTACTTTTGTACTTTCAGCCCCCATTCACGTCCGACAATAGAAAGAAAACGATTGATAAAATTTTGAGAGCTAAATTGAATCTCCCTCAATACTTGACACCCGACGCTAGAGATCTCATCCGCAAATTACTGAAGGTCAGGAATATATATATGATGTACATTTATCTTTTGAACTCTGTGAGAAAATTTAAAATATACGTGAAAATAATGATTATTTTCTTTTCCACTCAGAGACAAGTTGCTCAAAGATTAGGATCTGGTCCGTCGGATGCCGAACAGATAAAAAATCATCATTTCTTCAAGCATATCAGTTGGAGTGATGTTATATCCCGTAAATTGGAACCACCGTTCAAACCAACACTGACGAGCGAGGACGATGTGTCCCAATTTGACAAGAAGTTTACAACTTCCGCTCCTATAGATTCCCCCGCGGAATATACGTTGAGTGAATCCGCTAACAGAGTGTTTCAAGTAAGTATTCCTTCTATCGATCTAATCTTTGTTTACATTCTAAACGACTTCATTTTTTGTTCAGGGTTTCACGTATGTGGCTCCTAGTATATTAGAAGATACATACACCCCACCTCAAGTGATAAACGCTAGGAGTCCTCGAAGAGGTAGCAATATGCGTAGCTTTTCACCACGAAGTACGCATTTCCATGTACATAATCAACATTTTCCCAATCACAGGTAAGTGCAAATATTCGATTTATTCTTGATATTTCATAAACAATATTTATATACAATTAGAATCGAATGATTGCATATTTTGAAATATAATTCAAGTTGATCTCTATCTTATGAAATTTATTGTTATAATAACATTGAATAACATAACAGAAATCCCGAGTTTGTTAAATTTCAGAACATAGTTTTAGGTAACCGTTTACCGTTTTTATTATCAAAAAAGCAGTAAAAAGTAAAAGACGGTCAATCGCGTTACTTGAGAAAGCGTTGATGAATGTCGAGAGTGCCGATGCGAAGAAGAGTGATTTTTAAAAAAAAACAATATGTGTTTATTACATTTATAGGCACATTGGGGTTGGACACAGTAACATGGAAGATACAGAAATGATCGAAATAGGCTAACTGCCATTTTATTTATAGTAGACGAATGCTTGTTCAGCATTTTGATCTAACTGCCAGACATCCATGACCAATCCTCGTGTCTCAGGGAGGAATTTTATAAACATTTAAAAAGAGGTGTAGTAGCCAAATGAAAAAGTAGGTCCGATATCTGTTACATTTTTGGATGTCCAGCAGTTATATTTAGCTAATTGTTTTTTTTTTTTTTTCTAATCTAACGTCGTTATAGGCTTTGATTAAAGCAACACACAGAGCAGTTGTATGGTAATTTTGTTTTGAGCTGATGATTTTAAGTAACACTTGTTCGACTACTGTGTACGAATTTCATTGTAATCGAACGATGAAAGCTAAACCAGACTACTACATGTATCATGCTGCTTTATTAATATTTTAGTACGCATTTTGTGTTTTATGTACATATACCGATCTTTTACAGGGTGGTTAATCACAAGTTGTAGCTGCAATATATATTGTACTGCTATTTATTAGTACAGTCACTTACCAATATAGAAAGTCTGGTCATGTTTATATAAATTAAAAAAAGAAAAAACGAATGAGAGCTGCGATTATACTTTTATCATGATTTCAATTCAATTCCAGACCATATTAGACTGAAAGCAGAAGTTACCTCTACTTATTAAAAGTCAACAGTTGTAAGTAACAGTTTATCCCTTCAACGGTTGTAACAATTTTATTATTAACGTTTACTTTGAACAACATTGTGAATTCAAAGGAACTGTGAAACAATTCAAATTATTTTTATATTTATATAAACTATGCCTTAATCAAGTTTGTTATAGGTTATTAAATACTTTGATTCTACTCGTCAATAATTTTATCGAGAATCAAAGAGTCGATGATAATATCGTATTGTCTCTACAATCATTGTAATTCGCGCCGAAGACATCCTTTTTTTATGTAACTTTTCTTAAGCGGGATTGTCACCGGAGTAACAAAAACGACTTTTAATAAGAACTCATTTGAAAACTTTAACTTTAACGCCAAGGGATTTGTCTCGAATAAGTGGACTTCAAGAATGATGTATACTTTCTTTATTCTTCTTTATCAAATCTTTCATATGCATATATATTAATATATATATATATATATCGTGAATCACAAAAGGGTTAAGAAATACTTAAGATACGCATTCCATTGTTCCTTCTCCCTTTCAGATTACAAAACTTGATCCGAGTACTTTATAATATTATAAACGAGAGAATAAGTCTGTTACGCTCCTCCATCTTTGAATAATCCTCGACTTGGTGTTATCGATTCCACGATGATGACCAATTTACCATAGAGTATACGACCAGTTTAATGTTACGCAGTCCAAATCAATCTCATGTATATTATCTAATCAACAATGCAATTTTAATCTAAGATTTATGTTAAACGTTTTACGTTTGTATTTTTAAAATTCGAGTCTCTGTATCAGAAGATTTATATCTCGTACGTATATAATTTGCGTATGCATCGTCACGTAACCACCCTGTAAAAGAAAATCAAACACAGAAGAATTTATTTTCAATGATGAATCGTGGAAGAGTTTTTTATAATATAAAATTCTTGGTTTCAACTTCACGTACCAAAGAAGTTGACAATAGATACCGAGATAACAAGATTGACAATTTGACAATGTCTTTGATTTATCTTGAATCTTTTATCAAGATTCAGCTTGGATATGTTGCGAAGGGGAGAAAAAAATTATCCAATCTGATTTTCTGTGGATGAAACCGATTGGTATGTAAATCAAATACCCTCCCAAGTGGAACACAGTTTTCAAAGTCGAATTCACATCGATATTGAATACCAGTTCTATTTGGGTTGTTGCGATCAAGCGACTATAACTTAGATGAAATGTATACACACATATACATACATATATATATATATATATATATTATTTCAAGAAAAAAAGCCAAAAATAAGTTTCAGGAGAGGGAATGAATTTTTCCAATTCACTTTTACGATACAAAAACTTATTCCTTGTTCTAAAAAACAACCTTTCGAACGTTGTTTTAATTGTTTGAAAATCAATTTATGGAAAGAAGAGGATACAAATTGAGATGAAAGTGTGACTGTCGAAGAAAAAGGACACTGCCAAAACTATTCTGACAAATTATTGTTTTATAATAATTTGTCAGAAAAGATTTGCATCGTCAACCCTTGATTTAAAATTTAAAGAAACAAAGAGAGTCGATGAGGATGATGAATTATCTTTGTGACAACGATTGAGAAATTATTTTTCAAAAATACCATGATCGCTAATCACGCATCGATTACCAATGTAATTGTATTGAGAAATTGAAGAAAAAAAGTACTGAGAAGTTCCTAAAGAGAAATGTATGGTATTTTTACAAATTTTTTCTTTCGTTCTCGTGCACCCTGCTGTTATCATTATTATTACCATCGCAACCATTAACGCTATTACTATGACTATGACTATTACTATTACTATCGCTATCATTATCCTATTACTATTCTATCAACACTATTACTAACTATAACTTAATACTACTATTACCGCTATCGATACTGCTATTCTACTTCATTATGATACGGTGGTTTCTTTTATATGAAGATGTGGTGCTATATTCTTGCTTGGCCTATTCGTATTATAAAAAATGATAATAATAATTCAGTGGTGGTGCAAAGTACAGGAAAAAATGGAAAAAAAAAAACAAAAAAACAATAATCTACATCCCGATGATATTATTCAATTTGCCTTCCGTTTAAGAGGATACACAATCGTATTCTTTTAAAACTGATAGATTTTTATGGTATCCTTGAAAAATTATAAAGCATCATGTGGAAGCATAAAACTACTTGAAAGAAAAATCAATTCAAATCAGTAGCAAAGTTGAGTTGTAAATTTTGTCAACTTCTTTTGTTGTTTGGCTCGTGAATTGATTTCTCAATGATTGAGATCTACACCATTTTAGTGGTTCTAATCGTTTCAAAGCCCAAGGAAATTTCGTTAAATAAATCATTGTTCAAGTCTCAAATCGTTGACGCCTTGAGGCCTCTTTGATATTATTCTTAAGAAATTATTGATTTTCAAAACACTCGCGGGATGCAAAAAAATCATTGAAAAACGTCAACGAATGGATGTTTGCAAACCTCACAAAGAGCCTCAAGGATACAAAAGAAAAAAATTTCATAGAAAGTTGATAAAATGCAAACCTGGAATTGTAAATCACTTCTCGGTGGTTTTCAATCAAGAAAAAAATAATAATCTTCTATTTATCGATGTATTTATTCGTAATCGCGATGTCAGGTATGCAATTTATTTTATAAAAAAAAAAGATTGCAATAAAACAGTTGTGATCTTTGAGTCCCTTTGACGATGTGAAAAATGATTCAAATGATATCAGTAGTCGAAACATTA
The DNA here is from genome assembly GCA_018340375.1 of Gonatopus flavifemur. Classification (NCBI taxonomy): domain Eukaryota; kingdom Metazoa; phylum Arthropoda; class Insecta; order Hymenoptera; family Dryinidae; genus Gonatopus; species Gonatopus flavifemur. The sequence goes on from JAFFJZ010000006.1 coordinate 10,998,559, forward strand.
TCATTGTATAATACACATTTTTATGTGATCGTTCTGAAGAATGAGACTGAGGATAGTCTTGAGACTCGAAGAGAATAATGTATCGCTTTCATCTGGTGTTCATTATTGATCCGTAAACTTTAATTTTAGATTATATAAAGAAACCAAACAAAAGACTTGAATCCTTTGAGAAGAAGAAAAAAAGAAGAAGAAGAAGAACAGTAGTAGTTTCTTTATAGGAATTATATAAAAAGACTTTATTATCGATGGTTTGATTAAGCATCGTGCTTGGGTTAAATTCCTGAAATTTTGTTTTTGATGATAATGTTATTGTTTGTGCGTTTTTTTGTTTCAATTGTTAATGTATATCGCGAAGAGAAACAAAGAAAAAAGATAAGATCATGAAGTTACGAAGAGAGCGAAAAGAAGTTGAATCGCTCTTCACAATTCCAAACTACCCAAGTGTTCAACAGGCCGTAATAGATAAAATTTATAAACGATTAAACGATATCTCTATGTTTTAAACCCTTACGACGAATAATACGGGGTCGGACTATAATCGTGTTCATTGATGAATTATGAACACGATATAATTCAATTTTTAATCATAGAACACATTATTTGTATGAATAATATAGTCGACCTGGAATATTCAACTTATAAGGATAAGGATAATTTGTTATGTAATAAGCGTTTACATGATTTACAATTTAGTTTGTATGGTGATTTGATGACACTTGTAGAAACCAAGTGGATCATTATCTGAGACAAAAATCAAAACGAAGAGAGCAAATATTTGTGCAATTTTGGAGGATAATGTTGTGTGGCATTTGAAACAGTTGGGATGTTTTTCAAACGTTTGAGGAGTCTCGTAACAACGCGATTAACGATTTTGGTCTCTGATAACACTTGAATATAGATGATATGCTATTTGCAATTGTATTATATATATAATATGAGGAAACTTGTGTATTCAAAAAAAAAAAAATATCAGACGATACTTTATAAGGCATTCACTTGTAATAATAATAATAATAATAATAATAATAATAATAACAATAATGATAAATAATCTGTTAGAATCGAAATCACTTGGATAAAAAAAAAAGAGAAGAGAAAAAATTTGAAATATCTCTCGAAATCTTGAATGTTGAATTGAATATGTGCCTACAGAGTTGTCAAAATGCTATTACAGAATGCATAAAAAACACTCACCGTAATGAATTTATGTAGAAAAAGAAAAAGAAAGAAAGAAAAAACGATATAACAAGAGAAATGAACGATACCAGCTATATTCTAAGTTACCCTCTCCCATTCCCCCAAAATACAATACGAGTTTATACACCATGTAGTATGATACCTCCCTGTTATTATCTTGTTATTATTATTCTCTTGAATTTATTTGTTACAATACGAAACAAAATTACCAACCAAAGAGTCTTTTTCAAATAATGTATTTTCATGAAATTGTACGTGTAATGTGTTCCTTTTTGATTTTGATAACGATTTTGAAATACCTGCATTTAAATTGCGCTGCCAAAGTTTGCAGTTTTTCTGTTCTTCTCTCGAGTATTGTAGTATCATTCGAGCGTCCCTCTAAAGCAGCTCCGGATATAGCTTTTGTGACAACAATGATATAATGATTTGTGAACTATCACGCACAAGTTTGAAAACTACCATTGGTCAATGTGCAACGTACATTAATTTAATATTAGTTAAGTGAAATTGATTGAAACTAAGCCATTCACCGATAAAGTGAAATGACCGGTTTTCGATGCTTCCAATTGCGAGGAAAGAAAAAAAAAAAAAGAAGTAATGGTACATTATCCAATTGACTTATCGCTACCGTGATTTGTAATCTTTTAAAATCGTATCTAGAAATAAATATAAATGATTTGCGAATTATCGTTGTACTGTTTTGGTATTTTGGTATTGTATGAGAAACTTAATCTATAATATTAGGATAGGATTAAACGAATAATTATATGTCAGAAAAAGGAAAAATATAATAAGTTCAATATATTTACCTGTCAATTTACAAGATTTCACTATCCTTGAAAGTCATTTATATATCTATCAGTTACAAAATTCTGTAAAATCGAATGAACATTTATAATACAGTCACACAATCGGTTTGTACTCGGCTATGATCTCTCACTAAACAGAAAAAAACAAAAATTTACAATCGTATAATAAATAATATTTAGTAGTAGTACATCTTTTGATTCTCTTACGTGTGTAAGTCTTATAACAAATTCTTACATTTAAAAGATTATATACAAATCGAGGGGAATAATTCTCAAACGATCGATCATACAAATGGTTAGTTTTAAAATATATAACTCTTCTCTTGAATGTTTTTGAAAAATTTAACGTGAAAATGTGAAGAAAATGAACGAAACTTCAAAATCAATGTTACTCGATATGAAGATTGTAATGGATCATCGTCCAAAATTGTCAGAAAGAGGGGTTACCTTTTGTTGCATTATTTTGCCATAGCCTCCTCTCCCGCTGTCAAAATCGGATCTATATTCGTCTCTGACCTAAAATCATAGTAGAGATCGTATAGAAGAGTTTCAACTTATCGTTGAAATCATTGAAATACCTGTCCTCCAGTTTTGCCACGTCCGTATTGTCTTCCTTCGATAAATCCGGCATCCCAATCCGTTCTGATGATTCTGTCGTCTAAACGCGTACCGTTGATATACCTCATACAATTCTCCGCGTCTGCCCTTTGATAATATTCCAAGAAACAAAACCCACATGGGGTTTTTTTGTATTTATCTAATCCCATGATGATCCGTCTGATATCGCCACATTTTGAGAACAATTCGTAGATTTGTTCTTCGGTTGTATAGAAAGAAAGATTCCCGACGTATAGAGTTGAGGAAGTTCTCAATAGTCTGTCTTGTTCGGCTCTCGAGCCCTGAAGTTATAAAACGAAATTGATGAATGAAAAGTTCAAAGCTACAAGTTGAGATTTTAAAGGATGAAAGCTGGTGGTAGTTCGTGGATCGAAGGGGTGAACATGTACCACTAATTTGACATATTTTCAATCGTTGTGAATGATTTTGAAAGGAGACGATTGTTTTGGAGGTTAACTTATCGAACTAACTTTGAAATGTTGATCCCGGTAAGAACTGAGTTCGGTGGAAGGTGAACCACTGACATTCACTTTCAGAGCCATCCTCCAAGGAAGGAATTTTATACAAATTTGCTATTTTTTCGAGTTTTTGGATCGTTGGAACGCTATTGGAATGAATTTTTCGTAGAAAGTCATAGAATTTTCGAAGCGTCTCGAGAACGCCGATTGACAGCTGTTGTGACTGGCATCAACTGGCATGTTCAACTGTTTACACCAGAGTTGCCAGGTTAGAGGGACGTTCTAAGGGAACGAACGATTGTAAGAATCGCGTTGGGTGGAATAACCAATGGGAAGGATCTAGTTCCCCTTGACTTGGCAACGTGGATTTAAACAGCAATTGTGGGTAGAACCCGATCGCTCGTCATTGAAAGAAAACTGGTCATTTCTAGTGCAATCACTAAATATTTTTAGCAATTAACCGATAGCAGTGTAGGAAGCAGAACTCCCTAGAAATTGAACAATCAACGAATTTCGGGATATTGCACCGTTACCAGGTTCATGCTCTCGCTGTCTTCGGGTTTATTCACATCCTGGCCAATTAACGACCCCTACTACCATGAGCAAGTTTGAGTCTCCGGCCTTAAACCCCCAAAACAATCGTCTGCGCGATATACCGATTGTAAAACAAAAAAACAGCGAATACCCAAAAGAATATACCCTTCGCTGTGTAATTGGCGGTCAAACACTCAACCATTTTTTTCATTCCTTCGGCTCCCCACGTAGCACAGTTTATTTTGTAGGTGAAAAAGTGATGATTCTATTGACAATTATCGTCGTCAACATAAAAAAAATCCACGTTGAATATATGCTTGGTATACGCTACCGCTTGACGACTCTTGTATAGTTATATATTAGTGGTTTTGCAATAAGGCGCCCAGTATAGGCGCGAAAAAGATACCGTCGAAGATTCGCGGAAAAACTTTCATCGAAACATCGAATAGAATTTGAACGAACAACAAGAATGAACAAGAGCACTCATTGCCATTAGTGTCGTGAAAAATAATTATTGATAAAATGGCTTTGCAATCTCCAAGCTTTTTAAGAATTCTAAAAATATTACGAGAAAATAGCACTCCTAAGGAAAAACGAGAAGCCTTAACCTATATTCGCAGGTAACGTTAACGTCACTGATAAAATCTGTTAGTTTATGTCGATTTACGATTTTTAACCGCTTTACTGTCAATATTTTGTTCTCCTTATTTTTCAGTGAAATTTCCTTCAATTCGCAACACTTATTATCCTACTCCATTTTGATCACTGTTCTAAATTCAAGATTATTTTCTTTTATTCAAGAATGGATACCATTTCGTTGTTTGTGGACTTATCAAACATTACGCGCATCTTATCCTAATTGTATTATCACCTTGACATATATGTTTATTCATTCATCAATTGAGTACAATTTTTCTTGTTTTTTTCTTCTTTTTTCAATTCGAATGATTCTTTCGCTTGGAAAAATAATTATTTTTTAGTATTTCGTTTGGACTTGTGCCATCAAGTACGATTAATGAAATATAAATATTTATCTTTTTTTCACAATTATTTATTACAGGAGAGCTGGAAATTGTTTTGTATTCTTATGATAACCGAAGTTTCATGTGTTTCAGCAATGCCGCAACATTAGAATCGTCAGGAATTATCAAAGAAGAACAGTACAAAGAAGTATGCAAATTAATTATCAATGCGATTCTCAGTAAGGATCCAGATGTTCTTCGAGAAGCAATTGATACACTAGCAGTCATTATTTGCCACTTCAAAAATCATGATTTGAAAGTTTTCGATTCTTTGATGCAAACCAATAGAAAGAGCAGGTAAATGTGGTTTTACGTAAGATTAGTTGTGAAATACGTCATGCGTAGAATCGTGATTGAGTTGTAAGGATTCAACTTTGAATATAAATTTGGATCTCATCAAAATTTTTGAACTTCTTTTTTATAACTATTAGCAGTCGAGAGAAACACTGAATTTTGTTTCAAAGTTTCATTCTAGGTGTAGGTATCTTATTAATATAATTAAGATAATTAAAATATTGTATGTTTGTGTTTTGTGCATCATTGTAATAATGAATTGACTTTGAGGCAATGTTGAATATTTATCTCTTGGTTCAGTCTGTTTGTTGCGGTAAGTGAGCGATTCTAATTGTTTTCTCAACCTTTTCATAAGAAATTCAGAAAGCTAAATCAAGAATCGATCAAAGATGCTACAAAGAATACTGCTTATCTCTGCATTAGACGGTATCAAATTCTTGCTATCCCTTCCCATAATAAATGCAAAGTCAATAAAAAACCAGAAAGTTTAACTATTCATCGACGCAATGAATTCTGTTTTCAAGTTACCAAAATTATTGTGTAATTAAATGGGGGATAAAATGTATATCATTCTTTTTTCTATGGATATCTCAATTGGCACAAAGGTTATTAGTTGAATAATCAACTCATGATCATAGCCCAGTGATTCTGTGAAAATCCTGACAATATCACATTGGAAACAATTGATTTATACATTTGTGAACAAACAATCCCTGTAAAATCTTTTTCATTTTTTCTTTCAGGATAAAAATTCTTCATTCCTTAGAGAAATTAGAAGAAACTGCTGTATTAATGACCATCGGTGACACATCGTGCGTACATTTTTTTAACGATTGTTTTCGTACCGTTCAAATCAGCACGATGGAATGGCTCGCACCTACAACCGGCGCGGATATTGTAAAAATCTTGCAAGACAATGAAACTAAACAAATATCGGATGTACAAAAACTGGAAGACGAATTGGTACACCATGCTATGATATTACTAGAAAAGTTGTACAGAATCGCAAAAGTATTATCAGATAATCGTATAAGACAGGTAACAATAATGATTTGATTATAAACCATATATATTGTTACAAAAGAATCGAATGCATGATGTATTTTTACAGTTTGATGCATTGATAATGGACAAAATAGTGACTTTAGCCTACATGGGGAATAAACAACAACGTAATCCAGCTTTGAGATTACTGCAAACAGCAGTCGAATATAATTTAGCGACACACATACGTAACAAATTTCCAGACACGTGGGCACAATACAAAGCAACGCTACAGTCCAACTACTGTAAACGAATGTTGCTTCTAGTGGAAACATGCGAACCTGATTGGTACGTTCAATGGAATTTGAGTATCCAATTTCTGGGTACGGATCTTCATCGCGGAGCAGGATTGACTAACAATCTATTGAGCGTGGAAGAAAAAGCTTTCAAATCTAACGACACAGCTATTCGCAGGTATATTATTATTCAAATTAATTTATTCTACGATAATCAAAACCCTCTCGTGTTTTTCAGGCAAGCATTTTTATCCTGGAGATTGCTCATCGACAATTACGCTTTGGATCCACAAGAATTAGCTACCAGCAGACGTATCAAACTCCTCTGCATACCTCTAAACGCAAAAAATAGCAAAGTCGAAGTGATAACTATGACAAAATTAGAAGTTTGGTGGCACTTAATCGTCAAACTGTACAAAGATATAGGAAAATTCGTCAATCCCGTGATAACTCAGTTTTTGAACTTTTGTTTCGGTCCTCTCGGCGATACACCAATGTTGTCGTCAAAGTTCAGCGCCGTTGCTTCACCCGCAAAGAAATTTCTTAAGACAAAATTGGCTTCCATCGACGCTTTATGCCAACTATTGATTAAAAGAGAAAATAATCAAACAGAGATGACTTCAATATTGGAGCAAAGAATTCCTCATCCTTTATCAAGGACGATAGTCGAAGAGGTTCATCAAATTATCGTTCATAGCGTTGGGGAGGCTTTGTTGATTCTCAATCAAGTTACCGATACCGATCTGCCGAATAGATATCAATTGGGTCAAACTTTATGGAATAATTTAATCGATTACGTTCAAAACTCCAAACTGGACTTTACCTCCAAGGTTTGTGTTTTTTGTCTACGAATTTAATGTTATAATTTGATTGTTATTGGTGTTTATTTTATGCGACAGATGCCTTTCTATAAGGATATCATTCTCGTTGTTACGGAATTGGCGAATCAAGTGGGCGAAGATAAATCTATGCTCAAGAATTTACTTTTCTACGATATTTTACCTGTACTTATCAATATAACCCAAGATTTCAAGTTTTACGATGACATCCTGTTGGAGTTGGCATTGAAAACTATGACTCCACCCACAAGAGAGGATATGAAAAAGTAAATTTTTGTGATATTTTTCAAATCTTTGGTATTTAGTAACGTGACATTTATGCTTTGTTTTTTTTTTACAAATTTTGTTTAAAGGTCTTACAATGAAACCATCAAATCTCTCTTATGGCAGTGCGTGAAACCTGTTTCGGAGACTATTTATTATCCTAATACATTGAAAATTTTTAGAAAGATTTTAGAAAAAATACAATCTTTGAGTGCGGATAACGAAAATATGTAAGTTGAAGTTCACAAATGATGTACACGAACAATACGTTCCTTGTAAACATAACAACATTTTTAGATTTTTCGTCGCGGAATTGTGGTGTATAGTAACTGAGATAGTAATCAAATACATAACCGATTCGCAAGAAATTAACGAGGGTACTGCGGCTGAACATAAATTCGAAACCATTCAATTGATTTTGCATTTTCCGTTTACTTATTCTTTCGTGGAAGATTCTAAACAGGTGAGTATTTTATTTCATTCTGTTGACAGCATTGAATTGCAATTGATTGTTTCGTTCACAGTTGGAAGATGTTGCTAAATTATGGAAACAATTATATAAACAATTCGAGTTACAAACTGATTTTATAGCAACGGTAAAATCGAACGAAATTCTTCTCACCACGTCGAACGTTATTCTAAATTGTGTAAATAAAAACAAAGAATGCTGTTCCCTCGCGATACATTGTTTGGAAGCTTTACTGAGTACCGTAAATTATAATTCATTACTTGGTAAGTACTTTGAAGATACGAAAAATATAAAATCACGTTAACGATGTTACAATTTTGAATATCTTTTAGCGCAAAACGAAGTACCTTCGATAATGAAATTAATATCGACTCTTACCTCCTGTGCTTTCGTCGAAAAAAATATTGTAGACTGTGAGATAGCGTTGAAAGCTTTATCCGCTACTCTTATAACAGTATACGGACATAATCCAAAAAGAGTGATATTGTATTTACAAAATTGTAAATCTGCTATCGAGTTGATGATCAAATTCGAATCGGAAAAGTTGATGAAAGAGGTGTGTATGGCATTTATGATTCATTAGAGAAAATATTTGAACAATCGATTTCATTTTCAGATTATTAGTACTTGGGAAACGATAGTGAGTATTTTCAGAGGATTAGATAAATTATTAACGGACGATCTTATTTCGATATACAAGGATATAATCGTGAGCGCTTTGCAACACTCGAACGCGGAAATTAAATCTCAAGTTTTATCGATTCTCGAGATCAAAGATAATTTAGATGAGAAGACGAAATGTTTATTACAAAAGATTCTCGTTGAGAATACCAAATCTATCAGCGACACGGATTACACTTCGGAAAAGACTGAAAAATCTATGAAACAAGCAAAACTGAGCAACAGTTTTTTGAATAGAAAATCACCTAGTTTAAAGTCTGTGACGAGTATGAAATCTCCGGAGACGAATGAGAAGAAAATAATGTCCCCGGAACCAGATTCTCAGGTAAAACAAAAAACCATTTTATACAATTCAGTCGCAAGTAAATACGCATTTATAAATTTCACTTACATTTTCATTCACAGGACTACGTTCTTATAAAAACTGACTTCAAGTTCGACGTGAATCGTTTAACCGAACATCAAATAGAGAGTTTAAAACGCAGACGAGACGACATCCCCGCGCTTTACAACGATCTCTCACAGTCTTCTTCGCAAGACACTCAAAATATACAATCGTGGTTCGATAATAAGAATAAGTACAATACGGAAGAGGCTAGTAGCAATAAGATGAGTAACGTTCAATCGAATCTCGATCACGATGCCGATAAGGAGAACAAAATAACCGCTGCTTTAGAATCCGTGTCCAGCGGTATCGGCGAGAAATTATTAGCTTGTAACGATAATAACGATCCGAAAACTGTGATGGACAACGAAAAAAATATCACCAAATCTCCGCAGCAGAATGCAACAAAAAATTCGGAGGAGAGTTTGGATCAGGTGACACCCGAGGGTCATGAACAAGAGAACATTAACGAAAAGTCCCTGAGCGAGGAAGAGGGAATGAATTGTGAAAAAGAATCCTATTCTCTGGAGTCCGTTGCGAAGAAATTAGATTTTGAATCCAAAGAAGAGTATCCCGAGGATCCCGAAAATAGATTGTCCCCATCCATGTTGGGTAACCATAAACGAAGAAATCGTAATAACGATAACGGTAGTAATAGCGCTGGTGCCGTCAAACCAGGGGCACCGGAAACCAGTAAAGAAGATTCAAATAAATTTGAAATATCCGATAAAGAAGAAGCTACTCCAGATGACAATAAACATGACAATAAAAGAGGTATCAAACGTAAAGCTGGTTCAGATAGCGAAACGGACAATCCCAATCGAAGCCGAAAAAAGAAACTAATGCGCACGTCTGAATCCGGCAGCGATGATCCGAATCTGTTAAACAGTACGAGTATAATCACTAGAAGAAGAATAGCGAAAGAAATGAGCGAACGTACCAAAAAAGAGATGAGTAGATTGAGAATAGATATGGCGTTTGATAGTCCGTTGCCAAGTCGACGTAGATCCAAAGTCAACGAAGGTAAAGACTCGAAAAAGTCTTCTGACAATAGAGCAAAGAGATCCTCGCTTGTGGATAACAAAAGGAGCGAGGGATTGAAAAAAGTTCCTTCCAAACATACCGAGAATGCACCCAAGTTTCGAAATAGAAGAAGCACGGGGAATAAAGAAGGAGTTAGTAACACTGTTATTCCTACAGCTGTTAGTACCGTAACGTCTGATGTGACTAATACAACTACTGTTATCGATACAGAAAATATAAACGAAGTTAAACAAGATAACGAAGAGGAGAATATGAATATAGAGGAAGAAGGAGACTGTTGTTCGACTCAGAAAGATGATTCTCTGATTATAAATGACACCACTGCGTCCATCAAAAATACAAACCAAGATGATCAAATCGAAGAAATCAAAACCCCACCTATCGATAGTGAGAAAAAAGAGTCCCAAACTCCAGACAGTATGGATGATATTATTGAAAGTTCGCAAGAACCATCCAGTTTGGATACAAAACATTGTTTCATAAAGATCAGTAAGATGGAAAATATACAATCACATCAATCGATGAATTCTTACGAAACAACGAGTAAAAAATCTGAAGATAAGAATATAGTACCTGAATCTATTACGATAAATCGTTCCGATGTTGTCATGGATGAGACCGAGATAAAAAAAACGAATGAAATTGTAATTGATGAAACTGTATCAGAGATCAACAGCATTGTTCTCCAAACTCAGGAGAACAACGATGCTACGAATAATATCAAAGAATCGCCTATTAGAGTGCAGAAATTATTAAACAATAACGGTAGCGCAGCGTCCGTTAAACCTTCTGGTTTGAATAACTTTTCATCCCCGAAAAGTAACTCCGCTGGTCTGAAGCGGCATTCTAGGTTGAAAACCTTTTCGTCTCAGGGTCGAGCCGCGCATATGCTGGGCTTAGTTACGAAACAAGCGTTGATGGAAAACGATAATCAATTAATTAAAATCGACGACGAACAACAAGTGATGAAAAGAACAAAATTCAACGAGGAAATTTCGAAGAAGGACAACAAATTATTGTCGTTGGGGAAGGAATTGGATAAAATAGGAGGTGGATCGTGCGGTAGTAGACAAGAGAAGATTTTTAATAACATGAAATCGACGAGCGATTACTGCGCATCACCGTCGATGAAAATGTTTTCTACTTTGAGAAACGATGGTGAAAAAGTATCGTTGAAATTAGAGAAATCTCCGACAGCGAATGATTGCACTTCGAGTACCTTATCGGATAGTTCAGTGGAAAAAGAACACGAAATCAATGCATCCTCGTCGTCTTGTACATCGATATCCTCCTCTCCGGTACGAGAAAGAGATGAATTGCCGATTTTGGAATGGTCCAGCGCGAATCCACCTTCCCTGACCGCATCTCCCAGCGCCAGTATTTTGAAACGACACCGATCTATCGTGGGTACAGAATCCGAATCCGATACTACTCCCAACAAGGTATGTATGAAAAAACTTCAATAACCAAGTTTTCTTGAAATTTTGAAATCTTACAATCACTTTTTACAGAGAAAACGAGTTAGTTTTGCGGATCCCCCAGTTTCCAAGGAAATGGGATACGAAATCAACGTGTCCGAATCACCTCACAAAATATGCAGAGTCAACGTAACGCGAGGACCATTCATCCGGAAGGATTCCCCGCTCAGATTGAAACAATCCAAATTGAAGTTCATTCAAATAGATAATACCGAAAAGACTGGAGGAAAGGAAGAAGAAGAGGAGGAAGAGGAAGAACGAGAGGATAATCACGTGGAAATAGATTTACAATCCGAAAAGGAAGAACGGGAAGATAATCACGTGGAAGTGGATTTACAGTGTGAAAAGGAAAACGAATTGTTAACTAAAATAGCCGATGAATTGGAGTGCACCGAAAGTATGGCGATTGATATAAGCGACGATGAGAAATCCCCGAACGAGTTGAAATCGGTTGGGACTAAAATAACGATTGACAATCTGGAGAATGAAATTGAGATATCCATGGGTTATTCTGAAAACGACAGAAGAAAATTTGGCGGCGAAAAATCTTTCGATACTCAAGAATCGGAAACACAACAGGATATTTTTAATGATATTATTGAAGTGAAAGATGACAACGATAACGAAACGGATAAGAAAGCGCAGAATAAGGTTGCCAATATATCCGATGATTCTATTAAGAATACATCCATTGATTCTGTGGGGCCGAGTTTGGAGGATACCGTGGATATTCAAAACGTCATGTCATTGAATTCTCATGTGAATTCCGATGAAATATTTTGTACGAAATTGGTGCGGACCAGCACCCAAACCTCGGACGTTAATGCGGAAAATGATACTCTGCCGGTAACAGATTCCCTCTTCGCTAGCTTGCCCTCGACTCAAGGTTCTTCTCAAGAAGAGATGCATCTTATTACTCATCCCGAGCTTTTGGATTCCATTCGACCGATATATCCACCGTTAGCGGGTTGCGAGTTACCCATCAGCGTCCTTGTTCAGAAATTAACCAATCCTTTATGGACACATAATTTATCTGCGTATTTCGCCAATCGTGACATCAAAACCGTCGGCGATCTCGCTCAATTGTCCGCACGAGAAGTAAATAGAATTCCCGTGAAGGGGAATCCAAAGATCGATTTTGTGCTTAACATTTTGAAACACTTTGACACCGAACAGAAACTGCTAGCAAAATCTCCTACGAGCAAACTGAATATCTGTAGCAAAAGTAATAGAATTACATTCTCGTCGAAACCACATAACGAGACGAAGCCCGTTCAATCTTTCGTACTCCAAGCTTGTAGCCTTCCAACGTTGAGTGTAACCAAGACTGCGATATTAAACGATTCCTCCAAAGATAACACCACTCAGTTGATTCATACAGATTTGTCGAGTACGAGATCCATAAATTCGCTCAATAAATCTTCGTCGCAATCGGATATACAATTTTCCTCGCCTCTCAAAGCATCGTCGATGATACAAGGAAATTGGCAAGATCCGGCCACGGGGATGATATCCACTTCGTCCGTCAGTAATTCGGTTCTAAATTTCACTACCTTGACTACCAAGTGAGTATAAATTGAATCATTCAATATTGACAAGTTTTTCAAACAATCATTGGATTTTGCAGTAACGCGAGTAGACCTGTATCATCGTCATCCTCGTCATCGGTTGTTTCAAATACATCCAACGTCAGCGATATTCAGTTGCATACGGGTGGCGCTAAACGCAGCGTTGGTACATTTACCGATTGTGTCACACCTTCACAGACTGCTCATAAATCCGTGGAATCCCAAATGGCTTTGGATGAACTCTTGGATGAAATTGATGTTGATTTAGTGTTACAAAGCGCGGTTAGAAGATGTACTCCTGAACATATTCTCACGCATTATAAGGTAAAATTGATGACAGGACTGCAAATCCCCGACAAATCGATCCTTGACTGTGGAAATTGGGGAAGAGAGAGAGAGAGAGAGCGGGAAGAGGGTTCATTCATGAATTTGTTGTATTTTTGCGTTTGAATGAATGAAATTCGAAAATTAAATCCGGAATAATTCCGAGTATGGGATATTTTTGTATGGGGATCAATTTGATAGGGATATTCAGTAATGTTGCCGTAAAATTGACGCCTCATTGATCATTGTTTTATTCGTGAACGTATTTTTGTGCAAATTAAGCAAAGTTGATCTATGGTTACAGGTAAAAATGAGGCACATGTCGGAAATGGAACTGATTAAAAAAACCATAAGAATGCTTGGATTGAATAACAAAGCTAATACAAATGACGTGACGTTGAGATCCGTGTGCCGAGCTTGTGGAGTGAACAAAGTTCTTCTGAGGCTTCCAGATATATTCAGCGCGGACAAAAAGTTCTTCATCAAAGTACTGAACGCGTATAAGAAAAAGATCAAAATAAGCGATTGTCTGGATACATTCGATTTGAATGAAATCAAGGAAGCTATATGCGATAAATGTACATCCTCCGATCTCGCGGAGATGTTATCGAGACGGTTGAAAGAGGAGGAAGGCCGAGGCATCAAAGAGCCAATGACGGAACTCGCGAGTTTCAACGAGATGCTCAAGAGAATGCCGAAAGATGTGATCATCAGTCACACGGTAGCGAACGACGAACTCATTCCGTCACGCGTTGTATTAGACATCGCCCTACAGAACAACAGTTCAACCGATATAATGGATGCATTGGAATCTCAATCCTCGACTCTCAACAAAAACATTTTTGATAAACTTTGGTCCCAAGAGATGGTCGTGTCGCATCTCAACAACACCACCGAACCCAAAGAAAATTTACTTGGAATTTTTAAAGCTTTAAGCTCCAAATTGAGCGCCCAAGAGCTCCTCGACGTTTTTCATGAATCCATGAAAGAAAAATTCGACACATCGGTGAAACAAGAACGCGATGACGATTGAATTTTCTATGGAAAGAGAGGGGGGAATTTCCACTTCGTCGTTCTGTCGTTCATTTTTTAGCTTGTAGATAATAATTGAAATGATAATTATAATAAGGATACATCGTTATTTAACACTTTATAAAAAACAAGCCTGATGGATATTATTTGGAGGCTTCTCAGCTTTAATTTTCTCAACTTTGATCTGTAAGACATGATGATGATGATGATGATGATGAACGAAAAAAAAAACAAGAAACACAAAAAAACGGTATATCTCGATAAGTTTTCATCGAAGGAAAAGATTTAGAAAACGAAGACACGACATACTTTCGTATAAATGGTTAATATTGCATTGATGAGAAAAAGAGGAAAAACTGTTCGTTCGTTTGTATCGATCATTATACGCATTCTTCACACTTTCCTCTTTTTCTTTTTTTAATCATCCACTACGTTCACGCTTCATATTATCTATTTTTATTTATCCTGACTGAGCTAGGTCATTTTTAGAAAATCTTTTTCAAAAAGAATTTAAGATTCATTATAATGCACGATAACATTAATTACGATCTCATTTTGTTCTATATATACATATATATGTACACATGCATATATGTATGCGTGTGCGTGTGCGTGTGTGTGTGTGTGTGTGTACACTTTTCTTTTCAAATATTTATTTGAATAAGTCGTAATGGGTATCGATAATAATAATAATATCTGTTGTTATTATAACTCAACTTTCTTCAGTCTGTTACAATCGATGTTAGTTTACGAACTAAATTCTTCATATAATATATTACTTCCTTTGAATTGGAAACAGACAAAAGTATCGTTGGAGCCCTGCAATTCTTAACGAACGAGTTTGATATATAAAATTGATCAAATGATTTGAGAATTGAAATGTATATTTAATTTCTGATGGAACATTCAAAACATATAATTATCGTATACACAATAATACATAGAAATATACATCGTACGTTAGTACGTGGTTACTTTGACGTGCACCGAGCAATGTAAACGTTGAAACAAAAAAAAGCTTGTTCGAGTCTGAGAAGTGATGTATTTTTTATTACAGCACAAGTAGAATTTTTATAAAATTCAAGCATGATTTATTTTTGTTAGTAACGTGATACACGTTGAAAGACTTATTATACCTGTTTCGACCAAGGAAATGAAAAAAATATCAATTATCAAATTAAATTATATCATTATAGATAATAAACTTTGTAAATAAGCAGTGTGTATTATGTACGGAAAATTCACAATATACGAGTAGAACGCTTTTTATTAATAGTCTTTGATTTTCTTTTTCAATTTTCTCTTCGTAATAACGATAGATCGCATTATAAAAGGTATACATGCATACATATTTCATGGTATTTCACTTTACATTCTATATATCATGAATTTTTCAAAGAAATAAAATCGATTTGATGATTTTTATATTTGCTTCTAATTTTGTTCTTTTTTTTTTATATAGGATCCTCGAAGTCGTACTATTTTTCACGCCTAATTTTATTTGAGAAACACTGAATTCTACACCAACGTATAATTTCGTTATTTTTATCTTGTTATTAATGGTATCTCAAGGATAGGGTATGTATCAACGACAGATATACGATCAACTTACACCCGACGTTCCGTATTCCCGAAAGATTTGGTATCAAAATCCGATACCCATGCTACAACGTCATAGAACTACTCCACTCGATGTATCTCGTTTTTCATTGCATCCCCCTCTGTCTATGGATGTGGTGGAGTTCGATTTGTGGATAATAGGAGTAAACGGAATTGCATTGGAATGACAATCATTTTTGCGTCACAAGGATTGTGCAATTTTGAAGGAAGTGGGAACTTGTACCGAGATGCGAGGACAAGTGAGTTTGTTTTTACTAAGAATCACAGGTACCAGGATTTTGATTGTTCGCTCGAATGGAGGGGTAACATTGGAGCAGAGAATGAGATGCATGAGTTAACAAATAGCGAAGATTTTTATGTATTCTTGAATCTAAATGGTTGAAAATCAATTTTTTTTTCTCAATTTCAGAGGTATATCAGGGCGTTGGGAACCCTCAAACGTTACGGAATGTGTACGAGATTTGAAATTAATCGTGTTCCAATGTGCGTACCCAAAGAGCGTTGATCGAATCACGAAGAATCGTCCTTGAAAATTTTAGATTTTCTTCATGAATTCAATTTTCAGTGATTTGGTTGGGAGAAAAAATGAGCTTGGATGATAACGCGCGTATCCTCTGACAATATGAAAACCACTATACCTACAATGTAAATAAAATACTGCGATAGTTGACGTTGAACTACCTAGGTTAAAAAAGAATCTGACAAGATGGGAATAATCTCTGGAAAGTATCGCATTTTCTCTGCAAAAACTCTAACAAATCCTAAAAATCTATGATACGTTGATGAAAAATCTGATAAATTGAAGCGTCGCAATAATTACAATGGCAGAATAAGCAGAGTTGGCCCGAAAAAACCCGAGCCGGTTTTACCCACTGGGTTTTTCAGATAAAACCCACTGAAAAAAATGATGGATAGATGGGTTGGAGAACAATAAAATTAAATTTCATGAATACAATTGAAATTTTTTATTCGATGTATAATATAATAAGTGTTCTTACATGATTAATATTTTCATTTCACCATTCATTTTGATCAAGAGGGGGTCATTCCATGCGAAATCGACAAATTCAGAATTAAATTGTTGCTCGACCACCTCAGAAATTTTTTTAACTTTTTTCCTATGATACCTCTAAAAGGTAAGAGTCCAAAACCACGATTTTGAATTTTTCATTCCTACCCTCCTGAAAATCGTAAAAATGTTTGTTATACAGAAATCGTGGTTTTTAGCCTTCGGAAGGGTTGAGAAAAACTTAAATATCTCAGCTCTGAGTTTTGTTAGGGAGTTGGCATTGATACCATTTTTTAGAGCAGGTCTCAGGCTACATTTTCATTGTAATGAAGCTCTCCCTAGCCTCCGTCTTGTTGGTGGAATGCAAGCTCAAGAAATGCTTAAAAAATACGAAAAAGTTAGCTTTTGAGGGATTTTTTTCCCATCAAAGTGATGATTATCTGGTCTGGTCTTTTGGAGCGGAGTTATTATGGGTTAGTAGTCTCTGTAGAAAAATCGCCAAGCCAGATGCTCTCCTCCCTCAGACCGTAGAGCCTTTAAAAAATGTCAGTTCTGCGATTTCCATTTGTTTTCAAGGTTCAATATCTCTGATGGGACAGGGGTTAAAAGTTTGGATTTCATCTAGATTTGAAGTGCATTTTATACCCTACAAATTAAAAAAAAAACGTTGTATTTCGCAAGGAGACCAAAGTTATGGCCCTTTCAATACATGTCAAAAACCGCGACCTGAGAAAATGATAACACCTGCTCCGCGCGGATCCGCTCAACTTTCTCGGTGCCAATTGTTGTAAATCGATACATCTAATTGATTCGTTGAATCAGTACAAGTGTTTTCTGAATAGTGTAAAAACCCAAGTAGAGAAATTAGGTATTGACGTTGAAATACATTCTCAAAGCACTCCGATTTTTTCTTAACAGATGTTTTTATTCTATTATGCAATACAACATTATTATATTAAGGGGATTCATTACTCCCTGCAAAAGTTACTAGATTCCAAATTTCTTCCCCCAGTTTTCTCAGAAACAAACACATAAAATGAAAAATAATGAGTAGCTGCATTTTCTTCAATAGCTTAAGAAGATGCACCTGCTCATTAAAATTGATTCTATTCATTGATTACTGAGAAAACACTGGGGGGAGAGATCTAGTAATTTGGCTTGTGGTGAATCCGCTTTAAGGGTGTCCCCTGGTCGATTTTTTCACTAGAAAACTACTAGATCGTTTCAACCATTTCACGTCATCAATATTGAATTAATTACATCGACCCTGAGATCAAAAAATTCAGAATAAATCAGAGATGCCGGCTCTGGTCTGAATAGAGGTTTCTTATTGGCTGATAACGAAATTTCGTTCTAATTATTTATGACGAGTTAGTTGAACAACAAACAGACCAGACCCGGATTGTTTGATTGATTCTGAATCATTTGATCCAAAGTTTAATGCAATTGATTGAATATTTTTGACGTAAAATGGTTGAAACGATCTAGTAGTTTTTTGGTGAAAAAATCGCCCAGAGCACTCCTTTGATAATTTTTTATAAATTAGGCACTCAAATGTTTGCCACGGTTTCTTCGTTTTTTTTTGTGGTATCGATAGTGTGAGAAGACACCACCCTGTCCGAAAAGTCCCATAGATTCCCATTGATTCCCATAGGTACTGTGACAATAACCGCATAGAAACCGATAAGCTATTTTATTCCTACACTGAGAAAACAGATATCCTGAAAATTACCATAATTTATGGATTTTCAGCGCTGGTCTGACCCGAGTCGGAATATTCACTTGCACGAATATCTAAAAGTACCATAATTTCTTGAACTTTTCAGAATAAGTATGGTACCTTCCTTATAAAAGTCCCAGATATTATGGTACTTTTAGAAGTTTGTTCATGTAAATATTGAGACTCGGGTCAGACCAGCGCTAAAAATCCATAAATTATGGTACTTTTTAAGATACCTTTTTCTCCGTGTATCAGAATTAATCAGGTTTTGCCGATCATGCTGATAGAAACCCATGGAACATCAGATTCCACTTAGAATCTCATAGAAACCCTTGGGTCCTGTGACAATAACCGCACAGAAACCGATAGGATATCATTGATTCCATTAGGATTTCGCCTATCGGTTTCTATTAGTTTTTTCGCACAGGGCAGTGCATCTCGAAATGCCGTCGATGTTAATGTGTTGTAGCATCTTATTTCCTTGTGTTCTTCACTGTTTGTATGTTAAGAAATCTTGATTCGAGTCTCACGTAGTTTGATTCCACCTCATTAGTTGGCACATAAGTCTATGTAATGTCAGTAATTTTTTCAGAACAGAATTTGTACATGTCCAGAGGCGTCAAAATATGATCCGTAGATGTCCTTTGCGGACTACTCCTTGCAACTTGCCGTTTTGTGACACCTCCTATTCCATCAAGAACGTTTTTACCGTGGCATCAAGTAACGAAGAAATTCCATTCAGCATCAAGTCCGAAATCATCAAAATGCTTGCAAATGTTAATGAAGTTTTTTCTATTCTTGTATCGACTCGAAGCACCATTAGTGAAATAAATGACTTTTTTCACCGAAGGCGCTATATTTCTTATAAGAAATTTTAACACGATTTTGACTTATCGTCCCCATCGGGGGAAAAAAATCACAAAACACACTTCAATAGTTCTACATTGAGAAAAAGATTGAGGGTTCAAAACTGATTATTCATGGTACCAAAATGGAATGTTTTTTGTGAACCTCAAGGTTTTTATATTTACGAAGATAAACGAAAAAATTCAAATTCTTCAACATCGAAGAAATACACAGTAAAGTTTATAGTAAATTGTTCAAGACAAGTCTCGGCAGATCTTGTGGCAGGCTTGGTCCATCATTGGGCCATTGATCCATACACACATGGGTTGGTATTTTTCACAGTGAAACTATCAATTGTTAATACATCGACTACGAATTTTTAGTAGACTCACTACGAATATTTTTCAGCGATCTTCGTACTGAGAAAAAAAAAGAGAGAAATTACAGTTTGTTCTGTAATTTTTGGCTCTATACCAAATTTCTTGCAAATGCAGCAGAGACATCTGTAATGTTTTATATCATAAGATGTAATAATAGAAGTAAAGTATTTATTTCGAAAAATTACATTTTCTTTCAGGAAATGTCACCGAACAAATTCTCTACTTCCAATAGTCAGTTTCATATTGAAAGATTCAGAGTTACCACGATAATAATAGCAATAAAAAAAATGTAAATATTGCGTTATGAACACGATAATATGAATAGCGTATGTTCTTACTGTGAAGTTTACATTTTTTCTGTCGATGCTAAAGACTCTTTAAACATTACATTTTTCTTTTGTAATGTATTCAGCTTTGTGGATAAATCTTACGGTGTTTGGTTGTTACCGACCGATTCCATTGCGACGTTGTCAAAATTACATTTTCTGGTCGTTAACGGCTGTTTGAAAATATAAACGCTTACACATAGAATAGAGTGACCAGTGAACAACGAACGGGTATATGACAACACACGAAAATTGAATCGCAAGTGCTTTCAAGGTGTTTGTTTTCAGTGTGTGCTTCAGTGAATGAGAGAATTTTCCCATCTTTGGGAAACATAATGAATGTTTCAAATGTTGGAGGAAAAATGTTCACTGGGCACTATTATACAGGGTGATGGAAACTTTTGGGTTGTATTCCACGGGTAAACTTTTCAGGAAGAAAGTAACAAGATTTATCTTTTCACATAATGCTGTGATGAACTGAATTCTTAAGTCATCAGTGAAATAAGTTAGTCATTTAATTAAGAGACGAGTAGCTTCTCTGAAGATCAAACAGTATACGTATGTAGTTGTCACTACCCATGCAGCCAAAATTTTGCTTCGTCTGAAAGATTTCTACCGAATGTGTAGAAAATGTCTTATGCGACAGTCTTCACTGCATACGTCTTCGTTTCAGGAATCTGGAGGAGAGATCTAAAAGAAATCTGAAGACAGCTTTCAGACTTTTGAAATTGAGACATCTTATTAAAGGCAGCCAAAACTGCTGCATAATATATTGTATATTGCAGTACGAATCTTTTAGACAAAGCAGAATTTTTGCTGTAAGGGTAACTGAAGTCAGCACCAAATTAGGCATTTCACAAGATAATCAAAGGGAGAAGCTGTTCATTTTCTTCAGTATATACCCGTGCAGTACCTTTCGCGGATTTTCAATCACCCTAACCTGCTAAAAATTCTCAATAAAGAACCATTCGAAACGATAAATTTTCTCTATAGTTTTCAATAAGGTTTTTGAATACGGAATTTACTATGTTGTAATCTTCTTAAACGGTAGAACTTTAATCGTTCCTCATCGTGTCGTATAAAATTTAACAGGATATATGTGGTTTTATCAGCAAATACGTACAAAAAAAGTACCACTTATTTGAAAAATAATACTCATTTATTCTAAAATAAGTATTACTTTTTCTGTAAAAATTTTTCGATAACACCACTTACGTTTTATGATAAATTCTATGGGATACGATGAGGAAAGATAGAGTTCTATCGTTCAAGAACGATAAAAAATTGTAAATTCCGTATTCAAGAACCTAATTGAAAACTATAGAGAAAGTTTATCGTTTTGAATCTTTCTGTATTGGGAATTTTTAGCAGAATGTATTCAGAAAACAGTTTTAATTTATATCATTCATGGAAGCATTGATTGCCAAATTCTCGATGCATTGTCCCTTACAGAAAAATGTTAAGTTTACATTCTGACGAAGCAAAGAGTACATTTTCCCTGCTACTCGCATTGAACAAAGTAATGTCTGCGAAAAATGTAAACTTTCTTGGATCTACGTTGAATTTTCTATGTTGCATACTGAGAATGTAATATTTATTGTGACTGCATTCAATTTCCTGCGTTGTCTCTCGAAGATGTAATGTTTACGGTGTGGTCTTTGAATTTTCTTCGGAATATAAAATTTACAATTTTTTTCGCACCACGCCGAAAATTCCCTTAGAAAATGTAAAACTTGTGCACTTTCATATGAATTCCTCTCTTTTTTTTTCTCTAAGCCAACGACGCCATGGCTGGCCATGGCGAAGGGGCGGCAGGTCCTGAAAAGGCAGCACTCGCGTCGAAAAAACTTTCTTTTTAATTTCAATAAATGAAAAATAATTTTGCTGTCTTATGGCGTAAGGGCGGCAAAAAACATAAGTTCGCTTCTGAGTTTTTGATACATTTTGCGGACCGCGTTCATTCATATGTTCTATGCATAATCAGTGCAGAGTTAGTCCCATATAATACACGAAGAATTCTTTCTCAAGAACGTGAATAGAATTCTTGTAAAACTCTGTCCGAAGTGATGAATTCATCAAGAATTCTGGAAGTGCTGAATTTTGCTGACATTAACGAGTTCTTCTGAAACGTTTTTCGAATTTTTCCAATGCTGTTAAAGAACTCGTTAATGTCAGTGAAATAGAGCACTTTCAAAATTCTTCATGAATTCATCAGTTTGAGAGGAGTTCTATAAGAATTCTATTCGCGTTCTTGAAAAAGAATTCTTCGTGTGTTATACACGGAAAGACCGGGTCTATTAATATTTAGAAAAGTGACTGTCAATTTAGGGAAAACGAGGATCGCTGGAAAATATTCGTATTGCGTCCACTAAAAATTTGTAGTCGATGTATTAACAATTGATAGTTTCACTGTGAAAAATACCGATGAAACTATCAACTGTTGATATTTTGACTACGAATTTTTTATAGACTCACTACAAATATTTTTCAGCGATCCTCTTTTTCCCTAAATTGACAGTCATTTTTCTAAACGTTGATAAATTCTTTCTGAATATTAATAGACCCGGTCTTTCCGTGTATAGGACTAACTCTGCGCAGATTATGCATAGAACATGTAAAATACATACAAAATGCAGAAAGTGCATAAAACATTGTAAAATTAATTCTGACTCGAAATTCAAAATTTAGAACGCATGAAATATGTATGTTTATGCAGCCTTCTGAAGTAGCTGATCTAGGTGATCGGGATCACGCTTAATATAATAAACTTGAAAATGCCTAGAAACTAGGCGAAACGTTGGGCTACAATAAATTGGCACCACTGCTCGTTAAGAGGACTCGTGTACCGTATTAGAAGAATTATATATTGAGACTCCGGGCTTAATTTGATTCGAGTTAACCACCATTCAAGCCAATTTTTATTTGACTTCGTTAACTTCGATTATTTTTTTCCAAATCGATCCTCAAAAATGCCAAAAGATCGATCCTGCAGGATTCATCTTTCTAGCGAGTCATAGAATCGATTAGTATAACCGATCCATCCAAATAGCTTTGATCCTAGGATCGATCCGATCCTCACTCAGGATCGACATCACTATATTCTATCATTGTTCGTTTTGGAACTACAATGCTTCGAAGTTGCTGAACTCTGATTGACTGGAGGTCCGAAAATTCCAAATCGCTATAGCTCTGGAACGAACAATGATAGAATAATTATTCAATGTTGTTTCCAGAGACCAATTTGCGGTGAATTCTGGGACAGGTACAATTTCTATTACTATTCAAAACAAATTGTGGTAATTTTAACTAAATTGGAGCAGATTCAATGGCAATCGCAGTAAATTATATTCCAAAATTGTCCCTGTCCCAGATTTTATTCCAAATCGTGGTAAATATGACAGGTAATTTTTTTGCGTGAACTGGCGTGAGTCAATAGTGTCAGGTTCAAGTATGAAGAACAAAATGCTCTTGAGTTATTTGGATTTTTAGAAAAATATGAAAATGTTCATATCCCAAAAACTGAGCCTCAAGAAAATTTTGTTCAAACGGGAAATTATTGCATTTCAACTGCAGAATATGCCACAGGGACCCTGTATACCGAGAAAAAAATTCCTCCGTTTGGCAGAATTTTTAACTCAATTTTCAAAGGTATCGGTAGGCATTAGAAATTTTTCGTTTAAATAACACGCACAAGAATTGTTTTTCATTGGAAATGCTATAACTTTGAAATCATTTGAGATAAAAAATTTTTCAAGCCAAATTCTTGTAAGGCATCAAATTCTCGAAAAAATCATCTCTGTGTTGATTTCTTTAAATCAAAAATTTGTTCATTCATACAAATTTTTCACTTCGAAAAATCGATTTTTGGATGATTTTTTAGAGGATTTAACCACAAGAATCCGCCTAGGAAGAATTTTTCATCTCAACCGGTTCAAAAGTTACAGCAGGGATCCTGCTTTGGAAGGCCTCGAAAAAGCGTTGTTTTGGAAAATTTTTTGAGATACGAACAAAATAATTGAATGAAACGAACTTTTTGGAGTGTATTCGTGCATGTTTCAAGTTGATAAAAAAATTTTCTTCAATGAAAAATAATGAAGGAAAGTGTGTTTTCTCCAGTTTTCATTTTCAACAATTGCGAACAAACTATACGTCCGATTGAAATGAATCAACGCTTGTTATCTTTAGTTTTGTATCCTCTTCTATTTGAATCTACAAAGTTTATGGAAAATTATGTCTAAGCAATTTTTATAGCAAGTTTAAGTGATTATTCTTCCTCCAAAAAGAGCTGTTTTTTTTTCAAACCCCGAGTTTGAATTTTGAATTCCACGATTTCTTCCGAATGATGTATTGGGTATGGGAATAAGTTTCCGCCCTTTTTCAAGCAAAGTTGATTTTTATTCGAACAATGGATTATTACATAATGTTATTCAAAGTATTCACCATTGGAAGCGACTACTTTTGCCCATCTTTCAGGTAGCATACGGATTCCTCGGAGAAACAAAGCAGGTTCTTTTGACTCGATCCATTCATTGAGCCATTTCTCGACACTTTCGTAAGAAGTAAACCGCTCTCCAGTGAGGGCTGATTGCACACTGGAAATAAATTGAGCGCGCAGCGCCTCCAAATTGACTGCGGCCAGCGCGCCCATTGCGATTTGAATCTTTCAATCGATACATCAAAGCGAATGCTTTTACAGCAAGCGGGAGTAAAAATTTGCTCATTACAACCGCAACAAAACAGTTACTTCAAATGTGTCAAAACTTTAATAATTTTCAATTAAATAATTCAGTAATTATGGGTCCAGTTGATGATACGAAAAATGTAAATATTTTTGTCCCTCATATTCCAGATTTTTGTATAAAAGCCACTGCTCATACCCATGTTATTATCGATAGTAATAAGTATACAAATGGCACGTTTATAATCATTAATATGAGTGAAAGTGAAAAAATATTCGGTAAAATTGTTAAAATTTTCAATCACAATGATAAAATACATTTTTACATTGAAAAATTTATAGAAATTACTTTTAGTGAGCATTTTTATGCTTTTATAACAAAAAGTACAGATAGTTACAGATTGGTTTCTTATTCAGATTTGCCAATCACTGCTCCTTTGTTAAGTCGTCAAATAAATGATGTAGAATTTTATACTGTTCCACCATATTATTTGTAAATAAAAATTTAAAACATTGGAATTTGACAATTTCATGTTATTTTCATATTAATTGCCATTCTATTAATGAATACAAAATCAAAGCGACTGTATTTGAGCGACTGTACGATCGCGGAATCACGAAGCAACATTCTCAGCTAACTGAGCTCCCAAATACTCGGCGTGCCGCGCGATTAATGGTTGGGGCGCGCTGGCCGCAGTCAATTTGGAGGCGCTGCGCGCTCAATTTATTTCCAGTGCATAGATCGAAATAGATGATAAGGCGAAGGCGCAATGTCTGGGGAATACGGCGGGTGGGGCAAGATCTCCCAATTCACTCCTTCCAAATATTTTTCAACAGGTTGAGCAACATGTGGCCTAGCATTATCATGCAGCAAGATGAGTTTATCATGTCTACCGTCCCATTCCGATCGTTTTTCTTTTAGAGCTCGATTCAAACGTATTAGCTGTAGTCTGTAACGATCGCCAGTGATTGTTTCTGACGGTTTGAGAAGTTCATAATAAATGACGTACACGATGCAGAAAACTCCCCAGCAAAAAATATCGGATTGAAATTCAAGAATTTGAATTCGAATTTTGGAGTTATGGAATTGATTTTACAGAAATTCTATTCACCTCTATTCTAATCTATTCTACAGTTAAATCGTATTCCAAATCTGGAATTCAAATTCAATTTTTCCAATGTAAAATTTAGAATAACAGCTTCTATATAGTCAATGAATTACCTTGACGATATTGAATAAAAGATTTTCATTTCTGTTAGGAGAATTCAATACAGAATAGCAACTGGAATTCATACATGGTATTAAAATCTAAATATTTCAATTTTTTTCTATTCATATGTATTCTTTTTTTGGAGAATTCGAATTGGAAAGAATTGAAAAGAATAGGAAATTTCTATTCTTTTCTATACCAGATTTTTTACTGGGTCTTTCTTTTCTGCCGTTCAAGAAGCATCTCCCACGTTATCAAACGTCTCTCGATATCTCTTTCCTTTAGTCGATGCGGCACCCAATTATCTGCTTTTTGGATCAGTCCCATCTTGTGCAAGCGTTTACCGACGGTCGACCTGTTAACACCCAACTCTTCAGACAACTCATCTAGGGTTCGACATGCATCTTCATTCAATAATTGTTCCAGTTCTATATCTTCGAATTTTGTCGGTGCCCCTTCGCGTTCTTTATCACTCACGTCAAAATCGCCACTACGGAATCGTCAAAACCACTCTTTACAAGTTGTATCAGACGGAGCGTGATCACCGTCAATATTGCACAGTACGTGATACGTTTCAGCGGCACTTTTCTTCGAAATGAAATAATGAAGCATAACTTCCCGCAAATGCTGTTGTGTCGGGACAAACGTTGTCAGTTTTGACACCAGATAAAAAATGATGTTTACGCTTGTAACAAATGTCAACTACCGCAATTGACACCTTACATATACACTTCCAAATCACAAGTATAGCACTCGAGTGAACTCAAAAATAGTATCAGCAGCAACACTTTTTCCAAGAGGGTGGAAACTTATTCCCACACCCAATATGAAAATTGAAATGCCGATCGGTTTTTCTGTTTTAGATGAGAAATACGACCTGTATCTTTCCCACCGATAGAAGACTGTGGACATAACTCTTACGTATATGATATTTTCACACTAGACACCATTTTTTTATTCACTTGAAAAATATATGAAAATATCCTGGAAAGTTCGTTGGATGAAATGATTTTCTTGGTACCTCAAAAAGACCTCAAAAAAACACTATTTTGAGGCCTCTTAAAGCAGGATCCCCTCCTCAATGTAAAAAATACTTTCACGTGTTATCAAATGAGTAATTTCAAATGCCTACCGACACCTTCTAAAATCGAGCTCAAAATTCTGCCAAACAGGAGAATTTTTGTCTCTGTATATGGATCCGATTGAATCCATGGAAAATTCGATAGGTTGATTCGATAGGTATATTCATTGAATTTCCACATTAAAAAAACGCAATTTGGAATATAAAAAAGGATCCTTCGAAGCAAGGGCACCGAAAACGAAGGAAATAAATATCTTTCTTTCTTCTACGTGCTCGTTCAAGAGCGATACACGCAATAACCCGGTATATTAACCGAACCACACACGCTCACGAAATAGACATTTCGCCCTCGTATATTTTTGTTCCTTTTCCCTTGCAACAAGTTATTCGTGGTTTTACTGTCAAATATAGGCATGTTGCTTTGGTCCAAGTGTTTTGTATGTATACATATGTATACATACATACAATCTTCACATTCCGAGCATCCCTCATTGGAATGTTCGTGGGTGTTTCGAATGTGTATCTGCGCGTATAAACTACCACACGATAACGAATATATTTTTCTTCTCTGTCTCTAGGATCTGGAAGAAGCATAAGAAGGAGAAGAAGATACGTGTCGTCGTCGGTCGTTGGATGCGCTTCACGGGGGTGGGTTGAAACGCGTGCGCGGGGGTGAAATGCGTCTTATATAAGGCGGCAACTCGTTCTCCAAACCTACCATTCATATTTGGAAAGTCAATCGCATATCAAGGACCCTTTAACACGACCCGCTCCTTTCGCGTATAGATACACATATATACATACACTTACACGCATATATTTTCGCTTTTACACTCGTGACAAGAAAAAATACATCCCTCGTCATTTGAAAAATGAGTTTCGCGAGAGGCTACCTCGTGAGCTTGATACTCTACATTTCGGTTGTTAATGAATTTCGTCTGCCTATGGTGAGTTTTTTTCTTCCTTATCAACTATCATGTCACTGGTATCATTGCATTATTTCAAACTTTAGATCGAGTGATGTAAACGCGTGGAGACGTGTGATGTTCCAACTCGGGTTACTCGGGTTAGTGATGTTCCAAATCTGAGGTCTGTTTTATGGGGAAATTCATGGGGTCGATATTTATCACTTTTACCCCTTAATTGGGGATAAATTTTGACCTTGCGAAAGAAATTTATTCCCCATGCGTTGAATATTTCATTAGAGTATGTGAGAATTAGGATAATCTCTGTTAATATCCGCTCGTAATTCAATTACAATCATTACTGGGTCTTTGGATCATGTAAAACTCGTGTGTTACTCGTGTTTGTTTTATAGTAAGCACGGAAAGACCGAGTTCATTATAATATTTAGAAAAATTACTGTCAATTTAGGGAAAAAGAAGATCGTTGACAAATGTTCGTATCTGAGTTTAGTGGGTTTACAAAATTGATAGTCTTATTGTTATTTCTCACAGTGAAACTACACGGAAAAGAAAGATCATGGAATGATCACTAGCAAAGATAGTAAATTGGTGACAACTACAAATTCCTGTACACAGTCGCTAACAGAGACAAGTAATGATTCATATTTTGGTATACTAAAAATAATTAGTTACCCTTACTCAAAACTAGTTCCAGCAACTAGATACAGTTGTTGATATTTCGAACACTAAAACGGGCGTTGGCTTAACTCAATTCAAATTTAATTTCTCTGACTTTAATTGCTGTTACTAATTTGAAGTTTCCTTTATCACAGCTTTTATTAGCGGCTTCTATTCTACTATTACTCGGAACTAATTTTCACAACTAACTCCAGTTCATTCGGGCAAATGAATGATTTTTTTTGGTGTGTTAGCGACTATGCACAGAAATTCGTAGTTGTCACCAATTTACTATCTTTTCTAGCGATCATTCCATGATCTTTTTCCCTAAATTCACAGTCATTTTTCTAAATATTCACGAACTCGGTCTTACAGCAAAGCAAGAATCACAGGAGTAGTTGCATTGAAATGTCCGCAACAGGGACCTTTCTTAGACAGTGAACATGATTGAGTTTGATGGAATTACGTACGTGGTCGAGACACAATTGTTACATCACATTACCATGCAGACTGTGTAAAGTCCCTAACTTCTGTGATACTTTGCCGTGAACTGCTTGGCTTATTGATACTATAAAATTTGATTTTATTATTCAAAAGTAATTAAATAACATACCATTTACGCTATGATACAAAATTTCATTAGGACCGATGAGGGAATTGCGACGGGGATCGTTCAAATAGCTGCATCGCAGAATTAATTTTCCGCGTGCTTGACGTGTATTTTGTGTGAAGTGTAGAATATTTGGATCATGAAGGATTCATCAACAGAGAAATGATATAATTAGAGACCGAATTATATGCAACAAACAAAGTGCGAAATATGCATGCAAATATGCAAGAAAATATCTCCAAATATGCAGTAACAAATCAAAAGAACTTCAACAAGTTTTGACGCATGAAAAATTCAAAATATGGAAGTTGCGTATTGATCATCTTGGTTAAAAAATCCCACCAGTTTGTATTGAAAGTGCAACACTCCGATTCAAACCTAATATAGGGATTAATCGGCGTTGACTAGGATTCTGCACGTTCAACCTGAATGGATGAGGTTTTCTTTTTATATCAGGGTACAACAAGATTTGTCCGAATTATAGGATCATCTAATGCTTTCTACTTCGTTGATTCAAAAGTTCCGATGGTTTCAATATTTTTCTCGAATTTGATGACAGTACGGTTAAATTTTTCCCAAATATGATTCATTAACAGGGTGTCTAGCAGTCGGGAATTCCGGGAAAGTCGGGAATTAGTCGGGAATTGTATTTTCGTCGGGAAAAGTCGGGAAAACGTCAGGAAATTAAACAAATTCCGGGAAATTTTCAATTATATTTTTATTTTTGTGTGTGCAGAATTTTTAAACTTAGAAAAGTTTCCCCCATCGACGAATAATTGATTATATTGAATATTGATCATTTTAAATCTTAATTGAAATGAATATTAATTATATGGAATATTGATATTTCTTGTTATAATTTTGAGAGTTATGCAAAGATTCTCAGATATTTTCAGAATAATTTCTTCAGCCGGGTCTAGACAGCAATGAATGATTCACTAAAGAATTCTCGAAAAAAAATTCTTCTTGAATTCTTATGGAATTTTAGAAACCTTACACAACTCAAGAAGTCCTATTTCACGGCCCTGTTACAAATAATCTATAAACTCTCATTGACGAATGGGAAAATGAATAGGTTTCAATGAAATTCAATGATATTTGATCAGAAATTTCACCATTTGTAATAGGATTTGATAGAATATTTCTACTTGTGGGAGATTTTAAAGTTGTTTCAAATATTCTCTCAGAGGTCTTGCAACTGTTTCAAGAATTTTCGAAAGAATTCCCAAATGTTTGTGAAATAGTCTGTTTCTGACTTCTTCAAGATGTACCTAATATACTTGATTCTATTTTCAAAACGCATTGTAATTAAATGGAGCCGAGTTGGATTGAATGATTCGGATTATTGATTGGAAACATGTCCATTTAAAATGATCAATATTTGAATATTGAACTTCGAATTCATTTTTCTTATTAGCTTGTATTATGCCATTGAAAATGTTAATTGAAATTGATATGTGTGCATTTTATTTTTCATCCGGGAATTTCCCAAAAAATCCTGGAAAAAGTCGGGAATTGGTCGGGAATTCCAAAACCATATTTTGCTAGACACCCTGATTAAGCTTTAATAAAAATCAATTTGACGTCAATAAATTACGATCTTTGTGTAAAATGAATATTGATTTTACTATACGTGATTGAATATTCATTGATTACAAATAATTCTTCAAAAATCAGAAATGTTTTTTCTTGAAAATATCATTTTTTTCCTCCAAAATTATTAGAAATATGCAATTTAAAACAGATAATAAACGCAATATGCAAAAAGGGTGAATGTGAATGAGATAATAATTCAAAAAGAGAATATTATACAAGATTTTAATGAATTTTATGGAAAAGTATGGGATATTTTTATCAGGGTAGAAAATTAAGGGGAGGCTCTCATCGAACGATCTTGAAATAAGGTAATTTTTCGAATTTTTTTCGGAGGTTTCTACACTTGTTAATTGAGTCTTCAAGTACATAAAAAAATATTTGTCAGTGATCAATCGGGAGCCCCTTTAGCACTTACAAAAATCCAAAAATTTTTATGAAATATATTATACTTTGGAAAAAATATTTATTTGTCCTCTCTCCATAAAATATTTATCTGTAGAAATTAAATATTCAATTAGATGCAAAAACTGATCACTTGTGGTGAATAAATTGTTTATTTAGAAGACCAATTTATTTGGGGCAAGCATCCCATTATTTGATTGGATTAAATATTCCATTAATCCTGAGGAATATTTTATGGAGAGAGGACAAACAAACTATTTATTTGGTTGAAAGAAATTTTTTTTTCAGTGTATTTGTTGGAGGTTGTACCAATGAAACTAATGAAGAACCAAAATTGAAAATAATGATAGATATGCAAACCTCTTGGTAGGGTTTTTTGGTAGACCTCCGTTGTCCCGAAGGTACGTTAGCTCGAAATTTCCTTATTGGTTAAAAACTAGTGGTTTTTAGGGAAATCACTGGAAAATACTAGTTTTCAACGAATCAGACAAATTCGGGGTAACGGACCTTCGAGACAACGGAGGTCTACCGCGTTTTTTCACCTTTTTTTCGCTCTTTAAAGTGCTATAAAAAGCAAAACAAAAGGCAAATGTCATCTCCATTTAGGTCCATCCTCTAATAAATCCAATCAGCTTCAAAATGAAAGAAAAAGAGCGATCCGTACAGTCGGTGTGACAAGTCCATTTACAGTTCTAACGGAAATATCTTTGAATACGTTGTTATTAATGAATTCTTAGTATTTTTCTTCGATTGTATACCTTCATATATGTTCCTTCTACACTGAGAGAAATGTATCATTAAAAATTACTGATTTTTGTCAGTAAGCGAGGGATATACTTGACATCCCAGATAGAAAACCATGCCCTAAATATTTTGTAACATAATGTGCCGTTAACATACTGTCATAAACTTCGCTCAGCTTGCAATGATGCATAAAATGTGAACATTATGTCTTCATTATGGTACCATCACCTCGTTTTGCTACCAAGAACAATGCTTTATGCGGAAACACCTTGGTACCATGATGCAAACATTTCTTGGCGTGAATGTCACCATTATGATGGCATTATTGAGACATTTTTCTATCTGGGATGTGATTACAAACTGATGGGAAATACCAGTAATTTTTCCTAGCGTTATAATAACCGAGAAAAAAAACTTTTATCGTTACCAGCGTCGAACATGATTGTTTGTGATCACGATCCTCGCTTCTTTCCCCGAAGCCACGGAATGTTCTTGAAAATTTTATGGTTTCCAATTTATATCAATCTCAACAATTGAGAGTTCTTGTTTTCTACATTGGGTCATAAGAAATTACTGTTTTTCAACATGAATTCCCACTGGTTTTCAAACTTCGTAGTATGAGAAATTACTGTTTTGTCTCATTGATTTCTGATCTCATGCCAAGTATATCAAACTGTATGTCAAGTATATCCCCCGTCTAATGGGAAAACCAGTAATTTTTAATGAAGAATTTCTCTCAGTGTATCATTCAGATGGATTAGAAATTCTCAGATAACAGCAATAACGTATATCATATGAAGATATTTCCGTTAGAATTCAACGGACTTGTTGCACCGACGACTCTAAAGTAGTTTTGGAGATATCGTGGAACCAAATTTGAGAAACGCCTTTAAAGTTTCGGTATGCGAATTTCTTGATTGAATTAAAAAATGTTTTTATGTACCTCAAGATTCATTTAATAATTGTAAAAAAAAACACTTACTCTTCTCCATGAAAGAAAAATTTGAGAGAGTCACCTTTTTTCGGAGTTTCGTTTCGTGAGAACTTTTCCTTAATTATTGATTTTTGTTAACATTATTCTCTCAATTTGAGATGATGACTGATTGCAATGACAAGTTAACTTTTGCAAAATAGTGCATATACACTATAGAATCAGTGAATAACAGCCGATCGGGGCAGTGAAACGTTCCTGATTCAATGAGCGAGAAGCGGAATTTTCACTGATTATGCAGTGGTTAATCATTATCTGCAGAAACAGTGAGATTCCACTGATCCAAATTTAAGGAGCGAGGCTTTAGAAAGAAGATGAATCGGCAAAAGTTTAGCTGATGTCGATAGCAATGGTTGAAGAGATGACAAGATGGCCTGGTGAAGAAAAATTTCACCGAACAGTACTTAAATTCTCAGAGATTTTCAGAAAAATTGTCAGTGTCCGAATGTTTCTCAGAATTTGAAATAATTCTCATAAGTTTTCTGAGTTTCTCAAAGTTCAAAGCATTCAAAGTTTTAAATTTTCAGAGAATTTTTTTCACAGGGGTGTTATAGGGAGTGAAATCTACTTACTGAATTTGAAATAGTGAAGTCTCATTCGATGTGGAAAGTCGATCACTGCGAAATAGAGCATACCGCGCAGGTATTGCCAAGACTGAAAACAACCCAAGCTTGTCCCAAGGTTGACACATTTGTCAGAAACAAACCTCCGTGAAGAACAATTGGCCCAATATTATTCCATGATTGTCCCGTTGTTCCCAATGGACCAAGTCAGTCATGGTACATTTGTTAATATTTTTGAAATAGTCACTGCATGTGGTACAAGCTTGGCACAAGTATAAAAATCGAGCATTCGTTGAGAAGAATTGTGCCAATATTGCCCACACGAGTGGCACAATGTTTATAAATATTGACTGAATTTCGAATTTATAATGGCTGAAAACTTGGGGATAACCATCGGGCCAGGGCTAGCCCGATCTTCCTGCCATGATTAATCCTACACACTACCTACCCATGCAGATGTTGCCAAGACTGATCAGATCATTATAAGATTTATGTTATGGTATTTCAGTAAGATCTTATTAGTTTAGTTGGAGCATAATTCAACAATAGAATCAAAATTGATTGAAATATCAAAGAACGCAAATTTTTCGATGATCATACAAGCTTGTCCCAGTCTTGTCACATTTTTTCTATCGTTTTAAGATAATTCATGTACGGGGTATTCTGAGGGAGAAAGTCATGAACTGAAATATGAATCGATGACTTTTTTCATCCATATCTGCGATCAAAGGAGCATCGGTTGATGCTTGGTAAATGAATTGGACCGGGCCTGGCGAAACTACTGGCCCAAGCTTGTCCCGATCTTATCATTCCCAAGCCTGGGCCAAGTTTGGTGAATTTTTCAAGACAAGTCTCGGCAGATCTTGTGCCAGACTTGGCCCATCATTAGGCCATTGGTCCATACACACATGGGCAATTTGATCATGTTTCTATTGTCTCGTCGTAGTAAATTTCATCGTAAGT
Organism: Gonatopus flavifemur; assembly: GCA_018340375.1. Lineage (NCBI taxonomy): Eukaryota > Metazoa > Arthropoda > Insecta > Hymenoptera > Dryinidae > Gonatopus > Gonatopus flavifemur. The sequence goes on from JAFFJZ010000006.1 coordinate 11,033,178, forward strand.
TCAGTCTGTTCCTCGGTTACAAAGTCTCATAGTAAATTCAACTATAAATTTTTCTACGTGCACGTAACCAATTTAAGGCTGTATTTTTGAGACGAGTAGAAATTTTGAATCCACACATATGAATTCCTCAGAGAATGATGTCTCCGGGCATTTTCCCGTCGTATCTCCTTCCATTCACATTGCATCTACTTTCCATTTGTCTCTTTACAATCCAACAAGGGGATCCCGGCAGGTGTTACATCGAATTTTAGCCCATAATTTTTCCCGTAATAGTTTATCGGAATACACACTTCGGCTGAGGTTTTATGTCAATTACTTGACATGTATTATTCTTTGTACAAGAATCGCAATCCATATATATTTATATTTATTCAATTTTATTCTCTCTCGTCGAACTCGTACGAAGAATTCAATATTGAAATTGTCACCGCATACGCAAGAGAATCGGAATGCAAGTTTGTTCATGCGGTTTTGGAAAATCACTCGCAATAATAAAACCACCGAAATATTTGTTCGATACCAACGTTGACTTTGGAAAACTTTGGTACTACTTTCAATGGTGGAAACCTGACGAACGAATTCAACACCATTTGCTGAGTGATGTGTAAAAATATCGGTAATTTTTATACAAATTTTTGTCGAATTTATATTGAATTTTGTAAAAAACATCATTAAAAATTTTGTATAAATTTTATATAAAATCATCGTGAAATATCACTCATTATCATTTGAAGGGAAGTAGATTTGAAAGTGAGAAAACAAATTTGTGTCCCAGCAAATCGAGATATTGTACATAGAATAGCAAATCTTTTTGCTAATGTAGCTAAAAATTCGCTGCCACAATTAATTGGATTGCTGAGGGGTCGACATAATCGATTGAAACAGCCAATTTTTTAGTACCGTATATGGAACAGCAAACAAATTTCGTTGGAGGAATCCACATTTTTTCTCTCCACACTGAGGGAAAGGTACCAAGCTGCGACAATTATATTTAAGTTCTCTCAGCTAAATTTTAGTTGCCGTAAGTTTCCTGAAATATGAATAAAACGGTTTATTTAACGGAAATGAAGAATTTAATTATGATGAATAAAATGTTTGTTGAGGGTGACTACATTTTTTACAGGGATAGAATAAATTCACTGTCGCGACAATTCGAGGTATTATACACAGAATAGCAAATCTTTTTGCTAATCCAGCTAAGAATTTGCTACCACAGCTACCCTGGTAGAAATGTCACAAGTTCTTGATTGGAAAAACCCAGGGCATATTCTGAGGAAATTTAAGAACTAACCGAAACGGTGGACACTCGTGTGAAAAGTATTTCTTGAATTTTGGATACTTCCTTACTTTTGGCTTGGTCTTATTTTTTCATGATGAATATCGCTACTGAACTCACCATGCCCCTTGATATGAGGCGAAAAGCTCATTCTGTAACAGCCCTGGTTAAAAAAAAACCATAGAGTCTGACGAAATCGAATTTCATGGGATTCAGTCAGAACATTGTGCAAGATTCGATCAGATTTGGCAAGGTTCGATCAAAATAATATTGAAAAAATACACTGATCTCATTGAATTTCATTGAAAATGGTTGAATAGGATTTGGTCAGAACATTGTGCAAGATTCAATGAGATTTGGCGAGAATCAATTGGTTCGTTTAACCAGAGAGGGCAATATTGGATACTCGATTTAAAACAAAGAAAACAAAAGAGGAAAACATTTCACCAAAAATTAGGTGATTTTTTAAGAACTAACCGTTTTTACGTTTGAGAACTGATCGTTTTCTTTTAGAACTAACTTTTTGGTAAGAACTGACCCTTAAAATATACCCTGGAAAAACCTACCGAGGCGCTGGTTAGTAACTAATGAGTTTGATCCAATCAGCGTTGGTTGGGCAAAACTAGTGAGTTACTATTCATCTTTCACTATTCAACTCATCACTATTCAATGAGTTGAACTGATTAGTGTTGGTTAGGCACAACTAGTGAGTTACTTATCATTATTTGATAAGTTGAACTAATTAGTAATAGTAGGATAAAACTGTTTAATAACTGCAACCTTTCACTGCGTGTATACACGAAATGAAGAAAGATGAGCGTTTTAATGTTATTAAGGGGGTATGCAACCTTTGCATACAAAAAATGTATGTCTTCTTTCGGAATTTTTTTTAAAAAAGCATGTTTATCAATCGTTTTGAAATTTGACATCTTTATTATACACATTGTGAGGTATACAAAAAAATTTTTTTTATTGTCATTTGCACTATTTTGTACGCACTATAGATGGCGCTCGCAGAGATACGAAAAAGTGGCGTTGACAGGATATCTCCAGCTGGGAACGTCTGAAATCAAAATTTCAAAAAGATTATTAAAATATAGCTCATTGGCTATTACGGCATCGTACGAAATTAAAAAATTCTGATTAGAAAAAAAATGGCGGCCGTTTGAAAAAAAAAACGATTTTTTCGGGAAAATTGCTCAGTAAATTGTTAATTAACAAAAAAATATGCAATTTAAAGAAAATCGGTACGATGTCGTAATAGCCAATGAGCTATATTTTAATAATCTTTTTAAAATTTTGATTTCAGACGTTCCCAGCTGGAGATATCCTGTCAACGCCACTTTTTCGTACCTCTGCGAGCACCATCTATAGTGCGTACAAAATAGTGCAAATAACAATAAAAAAAATTTTTTTGTATACCTCACAATGTGTATAATAAAGATGTTAAATTTCAAAACGATTGATAAACATGCTTTTTTAAAAAAAATTCCGAAAGAAGACATACATTTTTTGTATGCAAAGGTTGCATACCCCCTTAAATAAGGCAGTGTTGTTGCTAGATTCACTTTGAAATTGGAAAGCAAATCCATCAACAATACTCTGAGACAGACTTTGTGAAAAATGTACATTTCTTAATTATTCCATGGATGAAAAGGACTCCTGAAGATTATCTACTTACAAGTCATGAAAAATAGAAAAAAATAAGTGGAAAATTTGTTATCTCGACAAATTATTTATGAATTCAATGAATAAATAAATTTATAAAGCCTCTTAAACATATACAAATAAAATAGCACATGTATATTCAATATAACAGTCAAATGAAATTTCAGCATACTTAATAGATTAATAAAGAAACATTTATAGTTTCTCAATCAATGAGCAATAATCAACATATTTTTACCGAATGAACGATGAATAGTTAATAACATGATTATTCAAATAATGTAATGAATAATTTAAATTCTAATAACGATAGCATTTTATAGTCATTTGAAACTTTATACGATGCATGTATAATTGGCATTGTGTATAATTTTTCTCTGTGTAACAAATTCCTTCCAAGGCACTGCTCAGTGCTTCATCAGTTACTCGCCAGTGCTTGCTTAGTTTTCCTGATTAGTTCCTCGTTGGTGAGAGCGTTACATCCCTTACCAGTTACTGGTAAGTTTTCCCGATTAGTGCCTCATAGTTTACTAGGGGGAATTTCTACCAGGGTAACTGGATTGCCGAGAGAGTAACAAGATCGATCGAAACAGTGAATTTTTTAGTATGAGTCTGTTGCCAGAGCCAAAAAATCGCTGTCATATAGCAAAAAGAATTGCCATTCCAGCGAATTCTTTTTTCTCCGTAACCTGATCGGAATTCAGTATTTGAACACCGAGAAAAAAATGTCTTCCAGTCAAATGAATATTTCTTTGACTGGAAAACATTTTTTTTCAGTGAAGACGGAGCAAATCCTTTTCAACTTGGAGAACGCGTAATATTTGTGGATTCGCTATGAAGGATTCATATACGAATAAGTTGTTATGTTAGCTGTTATCGATGCTTTCGGTAGACCATCTTACACGGCAAAAGAACAAAAGGAATCGGTTGGTCGATGGAACACGGATTAAAGCATGGTAAATGACATCTGGTGAAAGATCTGGTGTTGCTACTCCAGCGCTGGTAGTCGACTAGCCGTTATTGGAATTTATTATTGTGAATGGAAATTCAAGAGGATCGATCAACACTTCCCTGTAAATTCCAAAACAAAGGCAAAGCGGCGAGAAAAAAAAGAAGAAGCAGCAGCAAACATTCAAACCTTCAAACGTTTGCGAGAATTGGTGTTGTTCCAACGATGAATGGTTTTCTTTCTCCCCTTGCATCACCCTCACAACACTTTTACGCGAAAATAAGAGGAGATTTTTTTGCGTTGTACACAGGAACGCATAATTAACCTTTCGAAGGACAGTATTACTCGAATCAGAGAGTAGTCTTTGATTCCAGAACTAGTTTGTGCGCGTGCATTTATTTTCTTCGTGAATTTATCTCGAGGGAGAGTAGATCCTCGTTGTAATGGAATAATAATGAGGATGACAATTATCAGATGAAAATATTCGTCACGGTCGTTTTCGTATTGTTCAAGTACCCTGAAATTATAATATCACGTCGTCTGTTTTTTTTGTCCGTGTATTATACGATGCGATGTACGAACAATTTACAACGGTCATCATCATGAAGTAATCAGTCTATCCATTATCAACCCTGTTTTTATTATTATCCGCTAAACGCTCAATTTCTGCATATCTATGACAACCCTTATCTCGTATAATTTGCTTCATACCCAGTAAACCCTGAGTTCTTAAAGATGAATATAAGATATCCGATGAAAGAAACCTTTAAGATGTGTCTAAAAGATGTCTTATAGATGTATATCAGAAATCTTCAAAAAGATATCTTACAGATGCCTGTATAAGATATCTGAAATATATCTGAAAAATCGATTGCATCAGAGTTCTTAAAATATCATCTATAAGACATCTTTCAGAACTTGATTTCTGAAAAGATGGCGTCTACCGACTTTGCCTTTTGCATCACTTTTCTGCCTCATTCTCTCGCGTGCAGTACGTGTCAAATGTTGAATCTTATATATAAAAATGTTATATATTAGAATTCAAGGGATTCAAAGGTGCAATTGACCTGTTCATGGGATAAAAACTCACCAAGTAAGTGTATGATATTTTATTCGTATATTCGTTGGATGTCATTGTATACTTTTGCAAAATCAGCATTAGTAAACATTACCGGCATTCCTAACCTGGCTCTTTACCGTCGTTTACATATATATATTATGCAAAAAAAATATCATGCACTTACTTGATGACATCTTATCCTATTTATAGGCGCAATTGCACTTATTGAATATCTTGAACTATTACAATAATGAATTTATGAACCTGAATGTATGAATTTGCAGCGGGCTGTCTTCTTCTCGAAACATCTTCATCGAATTCATGTATCGATTCCTTGGCGAAGGTAGATCTCATAATTTTTCATAATTTCTCATAAAAGTGACAATTTTTCATATTTCCTCATAAATTACAAATTCGGTAAGGAAGATCTAATATTTTCTCCTTGAACTTGTACCAAATGAGGAAATATAAAGATTCATGACTTTCATGAGAATTATAGAAAATTATGATAAACATTACCACCAGGGTTTTTGTATGACTTCTGAAATATATCATTTTTCGGATTTCTAATTTTGCTCTCCCATAAGACCTCATTAAGATATCTTAAAGAAGCTCCTAAAAGATCTCTTTTCAGATATCTTAAAGATATATAATAGTGTTGCGTCCGATATCTTTATGATATCTCAAAGATCTCTTTTGGGAGAAATTTTAAGATATCTTACAAAATTTTCAGACATCTTTCAGATATCTAATAGAAATCGGATTGTCTATTTGGGATATAACTTAATCTAGGTCCACTCAGAGGCGGATTATCCCGTAAGCCAACCGGGCCATGGTCCCGCCTTTTAGGGGGCCCCCTATTTGTGATTGAATGAAAAATAATAAGTTCAATCAATTTTTAAAACAAGAATTCTCATTCAAAATATTCTCAGGTTTTGTACTTGCTTTTGTTTCAGAATTTTAAGCGAATAAAATTTTATAACAGATTCAAATTTTCGTTTGTGAATTATTGTTCTCGTCCAGACAGCACACAAGGATCCCAAATGGGTATTGAAAATGCCCAATATACTTTTTTGAATTCATGTCACCTATTTTTCATTGTGATTTTTAAAATTAATAAATTCAATTAAGATTTTGTGCTGAGGGTCTTATGTGAATATCTTGAATTTCTTTATCTATTTGACTCATTTAGAAAATAAATACATTTCAGATGCATTGAAAGTGTATTGGATATATGCATATATATCAAATAGAATTCAGAATGAGAATTTGTACCCCAGACGACACATATTTTTCGTTTGAATTATCTAATCGTTATGGAATTTTCACCACAATTATTGTAGGAAAGATAAATGATGGTCCAATATCAATTTTAAGCTAATTCATCCAGAGCAACTGAATAGGCAATCATCCGATTACAATGAAACTTATATCCAAATAGCACACAGTAGATGTGAAAGTCAATGATCCACATCATGTAGATTTCAAATAGAAATAGAGCAAAAAAAAAGGTAAAAACTGAGCTTTGAAGAGAATATTTCACTTAAATTATCTGATTGAGGTAGAATTTTGGTCACATTATGGACCAAAGTGATAGTGATTCCATATCAATCTGATTCATTTATAGGAATTGAGTGAGGGTGGGAGAGGATGTAACCAAAAACTGTGATTTTTTTGCAAACGTGTATATCTCCTGTTTTAATAATCGATCACAATTAAATTTATACCCTGCTTCTTTAACGATTTCATCATGATATCTTCGTATGATTTCCATTCAAATCGGCGAAGAGATTAGGCTTGAATGACAACATTTCATTCGCAATTTGCATCATTTATTATAAAATAATAAATATAATATGTGATACTTGAAATTACGAACTGGATTAGAAATACGAAAGCCTTTTGTGTGTCTCTCAGCAAAACATTTTGAACTGTTTGCTTTCGAACAGTGCGTAAATGATAATTATAATGACTATGGGGTTCAATTTTCTTGTTAATGAAAACCCAATAAACATACAAATCTTAAAGACATCTAAAAGATGTCTAAGAAAAGACATCTTTTCGACATTTCTAAAAGATAACTTATAGACTTCTTTTAGATGTCTCACTGAAGACATTTCTAAGAAGTCTCTTGAAGTTATCTTAGAGATGTCTAATAGATTTTATTTCAAAGATGTCTTTAAAGATTTAATAAAAGACATCTTTTAAATATCTTGAAAATCAAAATCACAATATTAATAATATAATAATATACCGATAACGATTATCGGCCTGAATTGAAAAAAATATCAATTTTGATATAAAATCAAATAATTGGCGACTTTCATTATACAAATTTTTATAATCTCATAGTGTGAATTGTTTCTACTGACCAAATTGGATCACGTCGGACCACAATTGATGTTGCACGGATTGAAAACTTAATTCGTTCAAGTACTCCTGCTTAAAGAATTTTATTGAACCAATAGAATCTGCATCGGAATCAGTGGGTTCAATGAGATATTTTGAACAGGCGTACAAGAAAATTCTACGGTCATAGTTTGTATTAGGTGTACAAATAAGTTTCCGCGGTTTGTCAAAAGATGGCCCCACCAGAAGGTTATGGAGAAATTGTCAGATGTAAAACGTAATATCCCAAGTTTAGTCATCTGGCAACACCATAACCTTAAAGTACTAGTGATTCCGTATCAGCATCACGTAATTTTTTTCGTGCAAAAATGTCAAGTTTTATTCCGAATAAGCATCATTTGCGGGAACTTTTGATTTACTTCTTTAATGTGAAAAAATCTGCAGCTGAGGCGCATCGATTGCTTCTAGAAGCATATGGTGAAGCTGCTTTAAGTGAGAGAAGTTGTCAGGAATGGTTTCAAAAGTTTAAGAACGGTGAGTTTGACGTTAAAGACAAAGAACGCAGTGGAAGGCCGAAAGTGTACGAAGACATGGAATTAGAAGTACTATGGGAGGAAGATTCGTCCCAAACGCAAAAAGAACTTGCACTTACTCTACAAGTGACTCAACAAGCAATTTCACATCGTTTAAAATCGTTAGGAATGATTCAAAAACAAGGAAATTGGGTTCCATATGAACTAAAGCCGAGAGACGTTGAACGCCGATTATGCATGAGTGAAATGCTGCTTGCCAGGAATAAAAAAAGAGTTTTTGCATCGTATAGTCACTGGTGACGAAAAATGGATTCACTACAATAATCCAAAAAAGAGAAAGTCATGGGTTAAGCCCGGCGAACCATCAACATCGACAGCTAAGCCGAATATTCATGGAAAAACTCATGCTGTGTATTTGGTGGGATCAGCTTGGTGTCGTGTATTATGAATTGCTGAAACCAAGCGAAACCATTACTGGAGCTCTCTACCGAACACAATTGATGAGATTGAGTCGGGCACTTAAGGAAAAACGCGCCCATTACTACTCCAGACACGACAAAATTATTCTTTTACACGATAATGCTCGTCCACATGTTGCGGCGCCGGTAAAAACATACTTGGAAACACTCAACTGGGAAGTTTTACCCCACCCGCCGTATTCACCAGACTTAGCCCCTTCTGATTATCACCTGTTCCGGTCGATGGCACATGGTCTGTCTGAGCAGCGCTTCACATCATATGAAGACACCAAAAATTGGCTAGATTTGTGGATAGCGTCAAAAGATGAAGAGTTTTTTCGACGGGGTATCCGAATGTTGCCAGAAAGATGGGGAAAAGTAGTGGCAAATGGTGGAAAATACTTTGAATAAAACGTAATGTACTTTTCCTTTACAATAAATTCCTAATTTTTTATAAAAAACCGCGGAAACTTATTTGTACACCTAATAATTCTAAAAAAAACACGAAGGTCCAAAGAATATTCAGTGGAGGTGCATTGAACGTCCGGACATTGGATGGTCCGAACATTTCTTGAACATAAATGTACGTATAATGAACGTGAATTTCACCTAAAAGATCTGTGTCTTGGGGAAGTTACAGAGATGGAATATATAATTCGCAAGACATTTTCAGATCATCTGAAAGTGTGCTTCAACCGTGGTTAATAAAACCTATTCATTCCTATTGAATGTAATAAATTCACATTAAAATTCTAATTCTGTACGTTTAATAGGAATAAATGGGTTTTTTATCAATCAGGGAGGAGGTCTTAAGAAAAATTTGCAAAAACATATCTTCTAGATATCTAGTAAGAGTTCTAAAAGATGTCTTACTCAAGACATGTTTTGGATGTCTAAAACTGTCGCATAAAACATCTTTTAGACTTCTTTTAGATATCTTTTAGAACAGTTTGTAAGATATCTTGCGAAGTCGCAAGACATCTTTTAGATTTCGAAAAGATATCTTTTTGTCTATGTAGGAAAAGGGGCCCCACCTATTGCTCGCTCCAGGGCCCCCGGCAAGCTTAATCCGCGCCTAGGTCCACTTTTCCAAGTTTTACCATTCCTTTTTTCTTCCAATATTGTTTTTAATAAACTATCATGCCTCAATGTGTGTCCTATCAAATTACTTTTTCTTTCCACGACATGTTTCATAAGACTTCTTTTTTCATTTACCTTCCCAAGTACTTCTTCATTTTTTACTTTCTCTATCTACTTTATTCTAAGCATCCTTCTATAACACCATATTTCAAAAGCTTTGAGTCTTCGTTGGTCCGTTTTTCCAATTGTCCAAATTTCGCAACCACATAATTTCTTCCTTACCGCTAAGCTAATATTCCTTGAGCATAGCAACTGTTTCTTTTGATGGAAAGCCTGTTTTCCTTGTGCTATTCTCTCTTTCGCTTTCACCGTTTTCTGTAATTACGATTCCTAGATATTTAAATTCTTTCACTTGCTGAATAAAATTGCCCATAGTAAACACGACTGCTGGCGTCCCAAAGGGCCAGTAACGGGTCTTCAATGGCATCGCAGGGCCTTCAGCGGCCCATTGAATCGCCAGTAAATCATTGTTTGCAGGGTGTCTTTGCAGCAATTTTGATTTTCGTTTTTCTTGATTTTTCATTGATTGATTATTTATTGCATTTTAAGATACATTTCTTATTGCAAGGAATACAAAGTGTGAACAATTTCATTCATTCAAACAAAACGCCTGCAACTTACAGCTATTCACAACAAAAAAATATATGGTTCTTACGGTTTCTACGTTGGTCAACGTCAAGAGATGATCAGTGTTGCTTAATATCAAAGATACCGCCAGTTTCTGGTGAGCTGTTGATAGGTCTGCCGTACCAGGCAAGAAAGTTGTTAACTCCAAATCTGCTCGAATAGAGAAAACCGAGAAAAACTATTCCACATTATAATCGTATGATGTAATTAATATTTCGAGATTATTAAAGCGGTTCTGGGGTAAATAAGGGGTGCTCTTTTCAATTATTTGAAAAAAAATCGATATTTTTAATAACAACCAATAAAAAAATGAGTTAAGGTTTTCCGTTGGGCAGAAACACTGACCAAAAGAACCATAACTCGGGTTACGGTCTTTTTCCGTGTAACAGCTCTCGAACATTATGCTTTGATCTTTTGCTTTACAAGCTAAGAAACATGTTAACTCAGTATCCGTGCGGCGACGTTTACAAACATCAGTATATAATCAGCTATGCATAACATGAGCATAGTTTAAGATTTGATTACCAAATCTATGGATTGGATATCTCAAAAATTGACATTTTTCTGACGTGAAATAATAATATTGGTAGGAAAAAAGGATTTACTTTTGATTGCAGAAATTTTGAGGTTTTCAATCGAGTACAAACTTTGTTCATACTGTGTGACATGCAATGGAAGGAACAAGTTTTGTAATCATTCCTGAGGTGGAAGTGTTTTTTGGAGCAGACAAGAATATTATCCCTATCAAACGTGTCAATATAATAATAAAAATCAAATACAGCAAAGTACAACACAGATTCAATAGCTTTTTCATTCAATATATTTGAAGCAACAACAAGAAAAAATAAACAATCTCTTACATAAGAACTGAAATAAAATTCTCGATATTTTTCTTCAGAAAACAAATAAAAAATTTGAACAAATCCGTACTTTTTTTCGCTTCACATGTAATCTCAGTCTTTAAATAAACAGGAAAAAATAAATTGAGTCTTCAAGAAAAGTAATCATTACAATATAAATACTTGTACGACTGCATCAGGACTTTTCGGTCTCCTCGTTGTCGTAATGAGTGATTAAGTCATTGACTTTCGACGTGGGCAATTTGAGCCACAATTGTTCTCTACTAGAGGGCATCAAAGGTACTAATTTTTCCAAGATGTCCGTTTTTTTATCTAGCGGAATGCCTCGACAAATTTGTTGATTTCCGACAGAATGAAATGAAATTTTTGTCTCGTTTATGTTCACTTTTGACAATTCCCTTTACGTACACAATGATATCTTGAAGCATCTATCACGAAGATTTCCGAATTGTGCCGAAGATATACAACCGGACTCACGGTTTTCTTCCCTAGTAAACTGGCTTCAGACACAAGCAATTTACAAGCCAAGAAAACCTTAACTCCGGAGAGATTCTTTGAAATAGTACAAGAGGCTTGATCCTCACTGAATTTACTAAGCAAAAAGACCGTAACTCAAATTACAGTCTTTTCGCCTGGCAAAATGGTGACGTATTCGATCGTTTCTCTCATTTTTATGTGAGTTACGGCTTTTTTCTGATGATTGCTCGATTTTCACTTCGTTTTCAGAGAAGGAAAATGTTAATTATTTAAAAATTAAGAGCAATAACAGATTTCTGTAAACACAGTTAAATGCACCTTGATTCTCTGAATCGAATGATATAAAAAACTCATTTTCGACAAAAATTGAGTTAACAACTTTTTTGCCTGGCACGGCAGAGGTGTAAAAATAAAGTACCACATAAAATGGAAATATCTTTATCGGAATGTTCAAAACATTTCCACAAAATTTATCTGCCAAGAATCCTGGATTCAACCTCCTTTTTTGGAGTTTACGACATACAATTAGATCGTGACATAACTCTTACAGAAGTGATATCTTCTATCAAAGAGATAAAAAATGGAAAGGCTCTTGGTTTAAACGGAATTTCCAATGAATTCCTGAGAGTACTACCTAATAATTGGATCATGTATCTGACCTGCCTATTCAATGAAGTAATGCAAACAGAAATAGTGCCGGAATCATGCTTACGGATTTTGATCAGAAAATCAAGCTGGTTTTGTTAGAAACAAAGGGTTTATAGACAATATATATACATTGCAATCAGCAATAGAATTCCAGATGAACAAACGAGGACAAACAGGTCTATGGGTTGTTTATAGATTTCAAATGGGCATTCGATTCGTTAAATGAATCTAAATTATGGCAAAAATTATATCAACTTGGTCTGAGTGCTAAAATTATTAGAATTCTCAAAAATTTATATGATGAAGCCAACTTTAGAATGAAATATGCAGGAGAATTATCCGAGAGTGTCAATATCACAGAAGGAGCATCCAAGGAGAGATATCGAGTCCCTTATCGGTCATCTTATTTATTGCGGATATCGAAGCATTTTTCCGGAAATGAGGTTTATATGGTATCACGCTGAATAGCGTGGTTGATTTGCTAAAGCTATTCTATATAATATATGCTGATGACTTTGTGATCCTGGCATATTCAGAAGTAGATCTTAGAAGGAAGATAGCAGCATTAGAACAATATTGTGAATTGGATGGATTAATTATAAATACTGATAAAACAAAAGTAGTTAATTTTCATAATGGAAGACCCGCCAAAGGGATAGCTTTCCACTATAAAGGAAATCCCATCGAAATTGTAAAGTATTATGTATACCTGAGTGTAATTTTCTCAACCTTATCATTAGGGTTACTAACGTCAGCAATTTTAATAAGAGCAAAATGTGATTCTTGGGACAGTATGAGAAAAATCTTCGATAGCATCGTTCTACCAATTTTACTTTACTCAGCTCCTGTATGGGGTCTTAGATACATGGACCAGTTAGAGCGTGCACAATTATATATTTTTTTAAACTCTAATGCTCTTACCAAGATCAACTCCTAGCTACTCTTAGAATACTCTAGAATAAGGTAAATTACCTGTGGCTCATGAAATATTATCACTAACTTTAGATTGGATTATTAAAATATTGAAAATGGAAGACTCTCGACTCCCGAAAATCTGTTTTCTGAAACAAGTGCAGCTGTGATTATCTAATAGAATTGCTAACAAGTATAACTGGGTCACCCTGGTGAAAATTTCCGCTGGCTGGAAGAGGAGATTGAAGCAAATGAAGCGTAAAATGTTTCAATTTCCGCTTTTTCCGCGCTTGGATACTGTTTCGTTTCCTCTTGCACGTCGCTTTATACCCTTCTTACGCTCCCATTTTCACTAGGGCAGCCAAGTGGATGCAATATCGAGTACGATTGGGCATCCGCAAATGTGGGATAATCTTGATCCCTTGTATTGGAAGGAGAAACAGCAAATTATACTTGAGGATTATGCGAAATACTTAAGAAATTTGGATTACACTAAGTCTCGAGCTTCTAAAAGTCATCAGACTCAATGAAGTACACGGAGAAAAAAGATCTAGGAATGATCGCTAGGAAAGATAGTAAACTGGTGACAACTACGAATTTCTGTGCACAGTCGCTAACAGAGACAAGTAATGATTCCTATTTTGGTATACTATATTGTATTCTAATATACCAAAATAGGAACCATTACCCGTCTCTGTTAGAGACTGTGCACAGAAATTCGTAGTTGTCACCAGTTTACTATCCTTCCTAGCGATCATTCCATGATCTCTTTTCTCCGTGTAGGGAAAAGCCACAAGACATTTCTCCTTATCTGGGAATTCGCTGCGAAATCCCATATGTGCGGATCTTAGCTCAGCTCAGCCTGACGACATACGAGGGTGGATTGATAAGTTTCCGGCCTGACCAAGAGATGGCGCCACTAGGCCTACCTTGAGGTGGCGTTCTATAGTACCATCCTTAGATAGCTTGTAGCTATAGTTTCAGTCCGATCGCCATGTTAGTTTAGTTTTGAGAGCACGCTGACCAAGACGCCTCTGTGTTTTTCGTAAAAATGGAAAAGCTGGAAAATCGTGCTGTCATCAAATACTTTTATTTGAAGGGGTTAACGCCGAAGGAAATTAAAGAAGAGATGGACTCAACACTGGGGACATCCTCCCCATCATATTCAACCGCTAAGCAGTGGGTTTCCGAGTTTAAAAAGGGTCGTGTGAGCACCTCTGATGAGCCTCGCTCAGGACGCCCCATTGAGGTCACAACTCCAGATATGATCGAAAAAATCCATCAAATAGTGCTGAAAGATCGCGGATTAAAAGTTCGTGAGATAGCTGAGACCTGTAAGATGTCATATGAACGTGTACAAAATATTTTGCACCAACATTTGTATATGGAAAAGCTCTGTGCAAGATGGGTGCCGCGTTTGCTAACAGTCGACCAAAAATTGATTCGAAAGAACATTTCTACCGCCAATTTGGCGTTGTATAAGCGTAATCCAAGCGAATTTTTGCGTCGATTCGTAACCGTTGACGAAACTTGGGTCCACCACTACACTCCTGAAACCAAAGAACAGTCTAAACAGTGGATTGGACCAGGGAAACCAACTCCAAAGAAGGCAAAAACAATTTTTTCGGCGAACAAGGTTATGGCTACTGTTTTTTGGGATGCAAGAGGTATTATATACATTGATTACCTTGAAAAGGGTAAAACTATCACTGGTCAATACTACGCAGACTTATTGCAACGTTTGAGCCACGAAGTGAAAATTAAACGACCTCATCTGGCGAAGAAAAAAATCTTGTTTCATCACGATAACGCACCAGCGCACACGTCAATCGTTGCGATGGCTAAAATCAACGATCTGAAGTTTGAATTAATGCCGCACCCTCCCTACTCTCCAGATCTAGCCCCGAGTGACTATTATCTGTTTCCTAACCTCAAAAAATGGCTTGGCGGTAAGAGATTTGCGGACAATGAAGAAGTAATCGAAGCTGTAAATGGGTATTTTGAGGAGCTTGACGAATCAGTCTATAGAGATGGCATTACTAGACTAGAACACCGCTATGAGAAATGTATCAGCCTTGGAGGAGATTATGTTGAGAAATAAAAAAAATTCTTAAAAACGTTGTTTTTCTTGGTCAGGCCGGAAACTTATCAATCCACCCTCGTATGATGAGTGTTTCAAAATCACTTGTAAAAACATTAGCTATAAAATAGATAGTAATATACCATTTGTGAAATCTGCAATCTAAATCAAACCGAGACATTAATGCATATATTACTAAGATGTCCAATTTATAATCTCTATAGGCGTTGTTTACAAGAGAAATTTCCTGAAATCTCATTTGCTAACAGCAACATCGACCATATAAACGTTGAAATGCTATAAGCACTTGCAATCAACATCAAATAAAATCTTTGTACTTCTTCTTCTCAAATGTAATGAAACTGAGGTCCTTGATTTTAAATGAATAATATTGTAACATCAGGAAGTTACTCTGAATATTTGTACGCGCGATCTATTTTATTTCATATTGCCACGTGTTACTGTTCACTATAAATAATTTAGAATAAGGTGAAGTTATACTTAGTTATTTTCAATGTTTTGTACATTACTTCTACCCCCCTTCACTAAGAGGATGTAACTCCTTGTAAGCGAATGAAATACATTCATTCATTCGTTCATTCATTCAAAGATGATTAGTGTTGCTCATTCTATACTCCTTAATATATTTGTTTAAATATTTTTCTCCGTAGTAATTATATATTAGACATTTCATCATTTTCATGGGAATAATCTTATCAGATAAAGTGCTTATCACTTTGAGATCCTCTTTGGGGACCTTACAACCCTGGTAAAAAGAACCTCTCTGAATCTCTCTGAAATCTCTCTGAATTTCTCTGAATCTCTCTATATTTTGGGACAAATTTCAGAGAGATTCAGAGTAATTCCAGAGTAATTCAGAGGAAATTAGAGACTTTTCCGATAGTGATATTAGGTGTACAAATAAGTTTCCGCGGTTTTTTATAAAAAATTAGGAATTTATTGTAAAGGAAAAGTACATTACGTTTTATTCAAAGTATTTTCCATCATTTGCCACTACTTTTCCCCATCTTTCTGGCAACATTCGGATACCCCGTCGAAAAAACTCTTCATCTTTTGACGCTATCCACAAATCTAGCCAATTTTTGGTGTCTTCATATGATGTGAAGCGCTGCTCAGACAGACCGTGTGCCATCGACCGGAACAGGTGATAATCAGAAGGGGCTAAGTCTGGTGAATACGGCGGGTGGGGTAAAACTTCCCAGTTGAGTGTTTCCAAGTATGTTTTTACCGGCGCCGCAACATGTGGACGAGCATTATCGTGTAAAAGAATAATTTTGTCGTGTCTGGAGTAGTAATGGGCGCGTTTTTCCTTAAGTGCCCGACTCAATCTCATCAATTTTGTTCGGTAGAGAGCTCCAGTAATGGTTTCGCTTGGTTTCAGCAATTCATAATACACGACACCAAGCTGATCCCACCAAATACACAGCATGAGTTTTTTTCCATGAATATTCGGCTTAGCTGTCGATGTTGATGGTTCGCCGGGCTTAACCCATGACTTTCTCTTCTTTGGATTATCGTAGTGAATCCATTTTTCGTCACCAGTGACTATACGATGCAAAAAACTCTTTTTTTTATTCCCGGCAAGCAGCATTTCACTCATGCATAATCGGCGTTCAACGTCTCTCGGCTTTAGTTCATATGGAACCCAATTTCCTTGTTTTTGAATCATTCCTAACGATTTTAAACGATGTGAAATTGCTTGTTGAGTCACTTGTAGAGTAAGTGCAAGTTCTTTTTGCGTTTGGGACGAATCTTCCTCCAATAGTACTTCTAATTCCATGTCTTCGTACACTTTCGGCCTTCCACTGCGTTCTTTGTCTTTAACGTCAAACTCACCGTTCTTAAACTTTTGAAACCATTCCTGACAACTTCTCTCACTTAAAGCAGCTTCACCATATGCTTCTAGAAGCAATCGATGCGCCTCAGCTGCAGATTTTTTCACATTAAAGAAGTAAATCAAAAGTTCCCGCAAATGATGCTTATTCGGAATAAAACTTGACATTTTTGCACGAAAAAAATTACGTGATGCTGATACGGAATCACTAGTACTTTAAGGTTATGGTGTTGCCAGATGACTAAACTTGGGATATTACGTTTTACATCTGACAATTTCTCCATAACCTTCTGGTGGGGCCATCTTTTGACAAACCGCGGAAACTTATTTGTACACCTAATACTTTCGGAATTCTTCAACTTTCTCTGAATCTCTCCGCATATCACTGAATCCCTCAGAATTTCATATATTTAAATCTGAAAGCTCCCTCTGGATTTACCTGAATATCTCTAAATTTCTCTAAATCTCCCGGAATCTAATGTATTCAGATTTCAAAGCTTCCTCTGAATCTCTATGAATTCCTCTAAATCACCGGGAATTTAATGTATTCCCAGACAGCACAACGTGCCACTGGAACGTTTATGGAAGGTTTATAGAACGTAGGAGAGGTTTTCTGAACGTTCAGAAAACGTCCCAGAGACAAATTGTGCTGTTAGGGTTCAGATTTGAAAACTTTCTTTGATTTTCTCTGAATCTCTCTGATTTTCTCGGAATCTCTCTGAATTCCTCTAAATATCCCGGAACTCAATGTATTCAGATTCCAAAGCTTCCTCTGAATTTCTCTGAATTTCTCTGAATCTTTCTAAATTCCTTTGAATATTTCTAAAAAATTCCACGCACACTTTTTCCTAATTCACCTGTCTCTGTGAGTCTCTGACACTCCCTGAATACCTCTGGAATCCTGAACCAAAAATTTAGCTGAATTAATTCCTCTCTGAATTCTTCCGAATCTCTCTGAATTACTCTGAATATTTCTGAAAAGTTCTACGCACAATATTTCTGAATTCATCTATCTCTGAAAGTGTCTGACACTCCTTGAACGCCTCTGAAATGCAGGACCAAGAATTTTACTGAATTTGTTCCTCTCTGAATTTCCCAGAATTTCCCTGCATCTCTCCGAGTTCCTCTGAATTTTTCTGAATCTTTCTGAATCTCTCTGAAACGTGAAATTTTCAGAGAGATTCAGAGAGATTTTTTTACCAGGGAAAGCATAGAGCTCAACCTATATTTTCGTTCTTCTTGATGTTTTCGCTGTTGTACAAATCATGAATTTTGTTTTGTTCGTATTTATATTCGTACAATAGTTGACTAGTAATATTGTTTTCACAGTGTTGAGAATATTTTCTAACTCAGCACCACTCGTAGCTAATATAGCTATGTCATCCGCAAATCTCAACATGCTCACATTTTCTCCCTGAATCTGTAATTTCTCCTTCACTTCGTTCATCGCTTCTTCTATATACAAATTGAAAATCAATGGTGATAGTGAGCATCCTTGTCTCACCT
Organism: Gonatopus flavifemur; assembly: GCA_018340375.1. Classification (NCBI taxonomy): domain Eukaryota; kingdom Metazoa; phylum Arthropoda; class Insecta; order Hymenoptera; family Dryinidae; genus Gonatopus; species Gonatopus flavifemur. Next base: position 11,051,576 of record JAFFJZ010000006.1, read on the forward strand.
CTCTTTTAATTTGTGCTTCTCCTTTTTGACCCTCTATTTCTATAATTGCGGTTTGATTCTTATATAATTCATACATTATTCTCCTACCCTTAAAATGAATTCCTACCTTTTTCAAAATCACGAGCATTCTTTTTTAACTCTAGTCTTTTTTCTACTGCTGTTCTGAGTGCTAAAATTGCTCCTCGCGTTTCCTATTTTTCCTAAAATCGAACTGATCTTCCGCTAATCTACTCTTTATTTTATTCTTTATTCTCCTGTATATAATTTTTGTCAGTATCTTCGAGACATGTGAAGTCAAACCAATCGTTCTCGCTCTTTATTTTTTCGGAATGGCTACAATTTTAGACTTTTGGAAATCTTTCGGTACTTCTCCATTTTCATACATATCTCTGACCAATTCAAACAGCTGCACTATAGCGCGTCACGAGTTCTTCGACTGGCGGCTTTGATAAGGTCCACACTTATGCCATCTATTCCTGGCGCTTTATTATTTTTCAATTCTTTTAAAGCCCTGTCGAACTCCGATCTCAAAATCGAATCTCCCAAATCTTCTTTATCGACATTTTCCTCCCTCTTCAAAAATTCTACATTATCGCTTTCTTTATACAGATCTTCTAAATCATTAATTCATTGTTCTATCTTTCCCTCCGTTCTTATCAATTTTCTCTCCGGAGAATGTTAAATCTTATTGCTTCTAGATTTCTTTTGTCCAAAAAATCTCTCAGCAGTCCTACATGCCTCATCTAATTCCCTAATTCCTTTTATTATTTTATTCCTCAGTGATTCGTATCTCTGCTATTATCCTTGTATTTCCTCCTTTCATTGATCAAATCGAGAATTTCTCCCGTTATTCATGGTTTCTTACGTTCTACTCTCTCGTTCTTCAAAATTTGATTCTGCAAATTATTATGACGGTATCGGTTTTTCTATTATCGAAATTAAATTGTACGTAAAATTATCACCGCGTGTTACGCGTCATCGGGTATGATATGAACCTTTCAAATTAACTCCTTTTCACGGAGATCTCGGTTTGTCGATATCCAATTAACAAGAATTTCATTTATGGTGGATGTACATGTACGTTTCGCTCAGAAATCGTAGAAAAAGAACAGAAAATTTGCATCTATTGAACACCGAACCGAGTTCCTGCCTGGGGCGTGAGGAGGAAGGGTAACGTGTTCCACGTATGGTGATATCGGGAAACATTATAAAAGAACAATGCATAATCTAGGTTGACGCGGAATCATATTGTTTTAGCGGGGTAAAACGAAATGGGATATATATACGGTTATATGTATCTTTGTTTCTCATAAATTCGAGAAAAGGATTTCTCGTGAAGATTTTTTAATTGACATGCGGAGAACTTTCGTATAGAAATTACAAACCAGCTTGTGATTGGCGTTTTGTAGGATCGTTGCCGTTTCAAAATCATACATTCGATGTTTCCACAACGTGGAAATCGCTGGAAAGATTTTTTCTCGCTCCTATGGTGGATTTCTTTCTCTGATCGTGGGGAGTAGTTTTTCATAAAATATAGTTTTGAGTGTTCGATTCTCTAAAAGGGATAGGAAAACTCATGTACGGCATCCAAGTTCAAAAAGAGTTTCTGAAGTTCCGGTTGAATCTTTTGTACCCAGACAGCACAAATGATGATTTTGAATTCACAAAAACTCGATATGAACTCGATGAATTCAAAATGCATACATGTTGAATGCCTGAATAGTTCTTTATGAATTCATGATATGAATTCTTTCTGAAAAAATTCAGAAATTGAATTCAAACTATTCATCATGAATTCATGTTCACTGTCATAACGGGAGCTCTTTGCGGGGACTTTTGTGCTGTATGGGTACATTCTTTCTAATCTGATATACTGCACTGAAGAGGAACGCGCATTGAAACAGCCCACTGAGTAAGTTTTTTTTCCCCCAAAGAGGATATTCCGTGAATGATTTAATGAACTCCTTTGAATTTCATTAGGTAATTCATCAATTTGTATGGAGAATTTCTGGAGAGATTTCACAAAGTTAGCTTTGCAAGCGCGTACATCAATTACTATGAAGAAGAGTCGATTTATATGCGTTTCCACAGAAATAGTTTACGATTTCGATACACCGAAAATGATTTTCAGGAAATGTATACATACATTTATATATAAATTACCATACTATTGGTTTTGTTACTATTATTACTGCAAACTAATCGGTAAAGTCGGTTACAGTCAGTAATTTGTAAGATTTTTTTTACTAAAGTCATCAGTACAATCAATATTTTCCAGTTTTTGTCCGGCTGAAGGATAAACTCAGGCCGAAATAAAGACCGTTCTTATCCTGTTAGTTGAAAATTACGGACAAGAACAGATGAAAATTTCTACACGAAGTAGAATAACAATAGCGGCTAAAGAGGATAAATTCCAGATTTTTCAGGGAGGATTGAAATAGTTTAAATCTTTTGACTCATGCTACTGGAATTGCAATATAGGCTGATTGCTAAATTGTACAATTGCAATCTCAACGGTGTTTCGTTTAGGTCCATACAACACGAAGATTTTTAAAAACGCTTTCAGAACACGTAGATTATTGTCATTTTTCTTAAATACCTTGAAACTCCTTAGAGAGGAGCACTATTTGTTCTATTAGTAGGTAATTTGAATAATAATTTTCAACAGTGACATAAAATCACAAAGATTGACAAATGTCACATCCGAGGGCGTTTCGATTCACCCTACTTTATAATCCGAATCCAATTCGCATGCGTTGTTTTTGTAAAAATGTTTTCACGAGTGATAAGCCAGTTATTTCAATTTCTGGTGAGTGTGGAATCAATATTTTCAGATTCTTATTACAATATTTAAACCACAAAACACTTTCTTCAAGGTAAATTGCGTGATAGGATTTTATTGCGTGAGGGTTAAGAAGAGATTTTTTAGATTGTTACGCAACGTTGCCCGTTTTTTTGATTGCGTGACAATAAATTTCAATAAAAAACACAGGCCTACAAAATTGAACTTTTTGTTTGGTGCAACAACTGTATCATACTTTTCCGAAGTATTTTGGCGCGCTGAATCAGAATCTGGCTTCAAAATTGCATTATTACGTGTGGTTTTTGAGATATTTCAACGTCAAAGTGTGAAAAACACCGTTTTTCGACATATTTGAGATTACGTGACGTCAGAATGTAATTTTTTCTCATGAAACTAGTAGATGCACCTCAAAATATAATCCATCCCCTTCCGAATGCCGTTGAGTTTGCTCGAATATCTTTTTTTTTACTGTGACACGACAATTTGAAATTTGTGTGTTCATGGATTTAGTGAATAGGTGAAATAACACAATTTTCAAACCGTCGTGTCTCAGAGAAAAAAAAAGATATTTGAACAAACCTAATCGCATTTGGAAGAGAATGACTCATATTTTGAGATAATTTGAAGAATAATTTGATAAAATGTTGTTAAAGTGTGGAATAATTGAATAAAACGTTTCAAAATCGTGCATTTTCATTTTATTTTACACCTGCGATTTCTTGAAAACTACACGTAGCATTAAAAAAATAAGTATATTTCCAGAGTCAGGGTATCGAATATACTCAAAATCTGCTTTAGTTTTAGCGGCACCAAAATCATTGTAGACCTGTGAAATAGATAATTTTTAAAAGAAATCGCCATTACTACACGCAGAGAAACGCCTTTCTGAAAAATATCAGTAGAATGAGCTACTTGATTTACTGATCATGTGATGTGAAGTATTAAAAAGTATAATTCCACGTAGTATCTTTGTGAACTACTACGAGGATTAGTAATTTCTGCAATTTCCATCACTGAATTTGAATTTTATGTGCCTACAAATCCAAACGCGACGTGAGATAATTTACCATGTCACATATCGGGGGCGGCTGTAGAGGTAAGGGTGGATATATGGGCCCCCACTTTCTTTATTTGTAATAACTTCTTCTATTTTCAGCATAAAAATCTAAAATACATCATAATTCTTCTATGAACTACCCAACACTGATTGCATGAAGTCCCGTTTCATTCTTCGCAGCCATTAAAGGAATAAAATCGTTTTTCCAAAGTTTCCCATTTTTTGATTACCAACATTTGTGCGGGTAATATGGGCCCCAAGGTATTTTTGTCAAAGAAATGAAACAATTAAAGGAGAGTGTTCATTTACTCATAAATCCACATAGAATAGAGTTGGATCTAGATATAAATTGAAAGTCCGCTTGGATATTGCGTCAAAATGAAGAAAAGTGACTTATCATAAACCAACTGGAAAAATCATTTTTGTTTCAATTCACTTACAGAAATCACAATTGTAAACATCTTTTTCGCAACCAGCACAATCATTGTGAGCCCACATGTCACAAACCACACACTTGACCCACAGTTCAGATTCAGAGTCGGGGGCCATAATACCCGCAGTGCAGAGAGCCCGTATATCCACCCTGACCATCTTGGAGAATAAAATTTTTCTACCCTCGACTTTGTGAATAAATTGACATTACTTGATGTGAAACGCGATCTTTATAGCATACTAAATACATACCCAAACTTGGTTTCACCGGTTGAAATGAAAAAACTGTAGTAATATTAGGTCCAACTCTTACCTTTCAAACTTTTGATAACGAGCACAAGATTCATTGCTTGATATATCATCAACCATAACAGCTGAACGATCAGCGCGATCTACAGTGTCGTTTGTGAACTAGTTCCAGTAGTTTGAGTGTTCACCGCTAGAATTCGTGACTCACATAATCAGATACAGAGGGAGCCCATATTACCAGCAGGGGCCCATTATTCCACCTTTGCCTCTCCATGAAAAAAAATAAAAAGAATAGTTGCAGCAACTACTTAAATAGTCGCCCTGGTTAAAAAAATCCATCGAATCTGACAAATGAAATCCAATGAGATTTGGTCAGATTCAACGAGATTCACATGAAAGTTCTGACCAAATCTCATTGAAAAATCACCGATGAGATTTGGTTAGAACATTGGTCCACGTTTAATTGTAAGTTAATGAGAATTGGTCAGAATCAATGGGTTCTTTTAACCGCACTGAAAAAAAAATTGCTTCCAACCAAATAAATAGTTTATTCGTCCTCTCTCCATAAAATATTTCTTAGGATTAATGAAATATTCAATCGAATCAAATAATGGAATGCTTGTCCCAAATAAATTGGTCTTCTACCCAGATAGAAAAGCATGCTCTGAATGTTTTGTAACATAACGTGCCGTAAACATACTATCACGAACTCCGCTCAGCTTGCAATGATGCATAGAATGTTAACATTATGTTTCAATTATGGTGCCATCACCTCGTTTTGCTACCAATAACAATGCTTTATGCGGAAACACCTTGGCGCCATGATGCGAACATTTCTTGGCGTGCATGTCACCATTATGATGGCATTATGGAGACATTTTTCTATCTGGGTAAATAAACAAGTAATCAATTTTTGCATCTAATTGAATATTCAATTTCTACAAATTAATATTTCATGGAGGGAGGACAAATAAATATTTTTTCCAGTGCAGGGCGATTTTCGACCATCTGCTTGAGTAGTTGCTGTCTCAACTAATTGAAAATACCTCATAGGTATTTACGTTAGCTAGTACAACTATCGCGTTACTTGTCCTGACTACTAAGTAGATGCAGCAACTACTTGAGTAGATGGTAGAAAATCGACTATTCGAGTAGTTGCTGCAACTATGTATTTTTCTCCGTGTGCTACATATGTCAGCGAACTTCACTTTTTTTTTTTTTGAAGATCCCTTTTCTCCGTGCACCCACGATTATATTTCTCAGTTGTTCGTTATCGATTACTGTCATTTGCAGTAACGGTTACTGTTTTTCTTCCTCCGTGTATCAGAGGGTTCATCCCGAGAAAAAATGATTTAGATCTAATTAGATCTAATGGATTAGATCTCCTTAGATCTGAAAAATGGAAAAATTCATGCTCTGTGGGTCGATTTAGATCTATTTAGATCTACGGAGATCTAATTGATTTTTTTCGAAAATATGTAGTTCTTGAAAACCATCTAAAAGTGAAGAAAATGGGCAGTAGATGCACGCAAATTTCGATTAATTAATATGAAATTTTTTGTGATTTAGATCTATGTAGATCTAACCAGATCTGTCTAGATCTAAATAGATCTATATTTTCCATTTTTTAGATCTAACGAGATCTAACTAGATCCACTTAGATCTAAATCATTTTTTGTCGGGATGAAATACTGAGAATCACAGTGACAGAAAGCTCTGGTTAAAAAAAACCCATTGATCCCGAACAATTCTCATTAAATTACAATTAAACGTGGACCAATGTTCTGACCAAATCTCACCGGTGATTTTTCGATGAGATTTGGTCAGAACTTTCATGCGAATCTCGTTGAATCTGGCCAAATCTCACTAAATTACGATTGAACTTGGACAATGTTCTGACCAAATCTCATTGAATTTCATTTCTTAGATTCAATGGATTCTTTTAACCAGGGAGGTTTTATTGAGATATTAGACAGCTAGGAAATTCAGTCCCAAATAAATTTTATATGTCAGAGCTAAATTTTTCAATTGCCTTGAATAAATTGACTTTATTTACGCCAATTAGAATTTATCTGGGACAACTTAATTTTAGTTGCCGTAACTAGGTACCTTTCTCTCTACATTTAACATAATTTGACTGAAATACTCAAATAACGCTCCATTCCCTTCAATTTGATGTTACCGAAGTTTGAATCGTTTATAGAAAGGAAACGAAAATTCAAACCCATAAAATCCCATGAATGATCGTTATTCAACTCATCAATTAGATTAAAAAAAAAGTACTGCAAAATTTTGGGTCTCAATAGTTGAGTACTCTATTATTCGATTACTAATTCGTTTCAATAAACGATTCAAAGTTCAGTTATGTACCATCGTGAACGCATATTTTCTTTTTTTAATTAATTAACAAATATCTGCAATCGGAAACTCTGTATGACGTCGCAAGGACGTCACAGTGAGGTTGTTTTTTGCAGCAGCACAAATTCGCCCTTGAAAAAAACGGGGTATTCTTTCTCAACGATCGATACACAGATATATATATATACATATATATCCATTTCGTAAAGTTCCTGCAATTTTCTACGAATTCGAATAAATTCCTCGGAGACCTCATCCACTTTGAGTAATAATTTAGCAAATGCAGAATACAATCCCGCTTACGAATACATGGAATTAACAAAAGTTGCTTCTCAATCTCCATCATCATCGCCACCACTTCTTCACTCTCCCATTGAATTTCTTATGCAAATTTTCGAATCGACGATTGTTGGAGCATGAATCTCTTCCCCCTTGACGTAATACACGCATTCCGAATAGCACTTTATACCCTGCCAGGCGAAGAGAGAATTCCCACCATATCCCCGTCAACAATAATGTAACGTTACTTGGAAAATTATCTACGCTCGAAACAGGTGGATGTTTGAACAAGGACTTTAGTAATAATAATACTACCACCGAGGATCATAATAACGATGAGCATACCCTTTTTTCGGAAGGGGAATTTCCTTAAGCAGGATGATGGAAGATTTTCCTTTCAAGAGGAGGGAATAATCCTCGAAGAAACGACGATGATAAGATCCTGAAAGACATTGAGACGCAAACCTGTTGCCCGCCTGATGGACGAGAGGAGGAACGTTGTAAATGACGAAGGGGAAGTGAACAGCCCGCTGCTACACGGACAAAAAGACACGATTTATCGATCCTCCTTACGAAAGAGAATCAAAGAATTTAATTAGCTCTCTGAGGATATATCAATTATTATCCTCGATCGATTGTCATTTTCTATACACAAAATTTTTCTTATACGTACTTTTTCTCACCTGCTTACTTACTTTACAAATTTATCTTAATCGCGCTTCGTTTGTTACGCGGTTATATGATATCGGAATACGAATCTCCTTTCGATACCCAACCACCCGGAAAAGGGAACAAAAGCTATTTTTTCTCACCCGGGAAGAATAAATTATTTCCACAGACGTCCCCTCGTAGGCGCAGCATTTATTGGAGAAATGTCTTCTTTCCACCCCGCTTTTCTCCGCGAATTTTTGTCGAGGATGTAATGAAGCCATTTTTTTTCCTTCCTCTTTTCGAGATATAAAAATGTATTCGCGGTTGGGAATATGCCAGGAAAATTATTATTTTCAGGGACGATTTGCTGTATGGAATTGAAAGAAAAGTATCTGGGGAGGTTTTTTCTTCTTTAACGGAAAACGCGTTTCGGGTGTAAAAAAAAAAAGAGTATCCAGCGTGAGATATCAGTGGAGTAACGTAGGAATAGTCAGACACGTGGTGACGTACTCGTGGGACTCTTACTGATCCAAGATGCATCGATTCTAAATCTGATTTCACATTCTCGTGTAATTCCAAGATCAAAGTATGGCAAAACAAGAACTGTATTCTTACATGTCTGTATAATCAGAGAATTCTATTCTTAAATGTCGGTATTCTGGAAAAACTGTCTCTCTAAAGAACTGTATCTTAAATATCTGTTGTACACTCAAGAGAACTGTATTTTTGATATCTAAATTCAGGTAAATGATTATTGAAAAGTTTTTGATTGTTGCCTTTGGATTATATGATTGTTGTTGCAAAGAGCGATCTTTATCATCGATTTCCATTTTATCGACTCCTTTATTCAAGAATTGTATTGCGAGTTCTTCAATATGTGCTTTTACAGTTCTTCGACGATACAGTTATTTAGGACAAAACAGTTCTTTGAGGATACAGATGTGTCAGAATGCGGATGTCAAAGAGTGAAGTTTTTGAAGAAGACAGTTCTTTGAGAATACAGATGTTTAAGCATAAAGATATTTAAGAATACAATTTTTTGAAAATACAGATATTTAGAAATACAATTCTTCACGAATACAGTTTTTTGAAAATACAGATATTCATGAATATAATTTCTAAAGAATACAGTTTTTTAAGAAGACAGTGAAAGAATTGTATTTTGAGGGCTTCAATATGTTCTCTCACAGTTCTTTAGCAATACAGTTCTTTGAGAATACAGATATGTGAGAGTAGAGATGTTCAAGAGTTAAGTTCTGGAAGGAGACAGTTCTTTAAGAATACACATCTTTACGCAGGAAGATATTTAAGAATACAGTTTTTGGAAAATACAGATATTTAGGAATACAATTCTTCACGAATACAGTTTTTTGAAAATACAGATATTCATGAATATAATTTCTCAAGAATACAGTTTTTTAAGAAGACAGTGAAAGAATTGTATTTTGAGGTCTTCAATATGTTCTTTCACAGTTCTTTAGCAATACAGTTCTTGGAGAATACAGATATGTGAGAGTAGAGATGTTCAAGAGTTAAGTTCTGGAAGGAGACAGTTCTTTGAGAATACACATCTTTACGCAGGAAGATATTTAAGAATACAGTTTTTGGAAAATACAAATATTTAGGAATACAATTCTCCAGGAGAACAGTTTTTTCAGGACAGTTATTCAAGAATTGTATTTCGAGGTCTTCAATATGTTCTTTTACAGTTTTTCAACAATGCAGTTCTTTGAGCATACAGGAATGTGGAAATAGAGATGTTCAAGCATAAAGATATTTAAGAATACAGTTTTTTGAAAATACAGATATTCAGGAATACAATTCTTCAAGAATACAGTCTTTCAAAAATACAGATATTCATTCAAACAATTTCTCGAGAATACAGTTTTTTAAGAAGACAGTGAAAAAATTGTATTTTGAGGTCTTCAATATGTGCTTTCACAATTCTTTAACAATACAGTTCTTTGAGAATACAGATATGTTAGAGTAGAGATGTTCAAGAGTCAAGTTCTAGAAGGAGACAGTTCTTTGAGACTACACATCTTCACGCATAAAGATATTTAAGAATACAGTTTTTTGAAAATACAAATATTTAGGAATACAATTCTTCAAAAATACAGATATTTAGGAATACAATTTTTCAAGAGAACAGTTTTTTCAGAAGACAGTTATTCAAGAATTGTATGTTGAGTTCTTCAATATGTTCTTTTACAGTTTTTTAAGATTACAGTTCTTTGAGAATACAGATATTTGGAAATAGAGATGTTCAAGCATGAAGATATTTGAGAATACAGTTTTTTGAAAATACAGATATTCAGGAATAGAATTCTTCAAGAATACAGTTTTTTTAGGAGACAGTTATTCAAGAATTGTATTTTGAGTTCTGCAATATGTTCTTTTACAGTTCTTCAACAATACAGTTCTTTGAGACCACAGGTATGTGAGAATAGAGATGTTCAAAGGGAAAAGTTTTTGGAAGAGACATTTCTATAAGAATACAGATATTCAAGCATAGAGGTATTCAAGAATACACTTTTTGAGAATATAGATATTGAGGAATACGATTTCTCAAGAATACAGTTATTTGAGAAGAGTTATTTATTTTGAGTTCTTCAATATGTTTTTTCACAGTTCTTTGACAATACAGTTCTTTGAGAATACAGATATGTGGAAATAGAGATGTTTAAGCATGAAGATATTCAAGAATACAGTTTTTTGAAAATACAGATATTTAGGAATACAGGTATGTGAGAATACAGATGTTTAAAGGGAAAAGTTTTTGGAAGAGACATTTCTATAAGAATACAGATGTTCAAGCATAGAGGTATTCAAGAATACACTTTTTGAGAATATAGATATTGAGGAATACAATTTCTCAATAATACAGTTATTTGAGAAGAGTTATTTATTTTGAGTTCTTCAATATGTTCTTTCACAGTTCTTTGATAATACAGTTCTTTGAGAATACAGATATGTGGAAATAGAGATGTTTAAGCATGAAGATATTCAAGAATACAGTTTTTTGAAAATACAGCTATTTAGGAATAAAGTTTTCCAAGAATACAGTTTCTTGAGAAGACAGTTATTTAAAAATTGTATTTTGAGTTCTTCAATATGTTCTTTCACAGGACTTTAACAATGCAGTTCTTTGAGCATTCAGGAATGTGGAAATAGAGATGTTCAAGCACAAACCCATACAGCCTAGCAGTTCAGAAAGAGTTCGCGAAGAGTTCAATTGGGATTTGAAGAATTCATTCTGAATTCTTGAGAATTCTTTTTGAACTTCTGTGCTGTGTGGGACGATATTTAAGAATACAGTCCTTTGAGAATACAGATATTTAGAAATACAATTCTTCAACAATACAGTTTTTTTAGAAGACAGTTATTCAAGAATTGTATTTTGAGTTCTTCAATATGTTCTTTCATAATTCTTCAACAATACAGTTTTTTGAGAATACAGATATGTGAGAATAGAAATGTTTGAGGGTGAAGTTTTTGAAGGAGACATATCTTTGAGAATACAGATGTTTAAGCATAGAGATATTTAAGAATACAGTTTTTGTGAATATAGATATTGAGGCATACAATTTCTCAAGAATACAGTTATTTGAGAAGACAGTTATTCACGAATTGTATTTTGAGTTCTTAAATATTGTCTTTCACAGTTCTTTGAGAATACAGATATGTGGAAATAGAGATGTTTAAGCATAAAGATATTCAAGAATACAGTTTTTCGGAAATACAAATATTTAGGAATACAGTTCTTCAAGAATACAGTTTTTTAAAAATCCAGATATTTAGGCATACAATTCTTCAAGAATCCAGTTTTTTGGAAGTACAGATATTTAGGAATACAATTCTTCAAAAATCCAATTTTTTGAGAAGACAGTTCTTTGAGACCACAGTTCTTGTTGCGGATGAATTTCAGGATCAAAGCGAACACAATAATTTTCTTGTTTTTGGCAAATTAGATAAAACTAGAACAGAGTTAAGAAGTTGAAGAACAAAACAACACCCGGGTGGTGAATGTCAATGTACCCCATTTGACGATAGTTTTCTCAACGATGAATTTTTCTGTGAAGAATCAATGTCATAGAATGAGATGACACAAAAAGGAAATGATAAATCATGATATTTTATGACAATTGAAATTCCTCGTACATGTAGTGGACAAAAACAATAGTTCCGTAACCGTGTCTGTGACACTTGGGGTGACATTTGGTAGTGTGTGGTGGCTGCTGCACACATTGTACACGTCATAATAATTTAATGGGAAGTGGGCGACGTTCTATTTAATCGAGTAAACAAAAGGTATACATATAAACGGCTTGGTATTAAATTAGATCTATGTACACATATTAATAGTTCTAACGGATCCTATGCGAGTAGCATGCTTGCACGTATGCTTTTCGCATTATGAAGTTTCCTTCATTAACAGCATCCATATACTTCCCTGATGATTTTCCAACATTTTACAAGAGAGAACAAACGTTATACTCATCGATTCAATACGTTACATCCACTACGACCAAGTATTACAAACAACAGCATGGAAGATCATGGAAATTATAGTCTTCCGTACATTTTGTTCATGATAAATCGATATTCTGTGAAACCTATGAAACTTGTTTTCCATTGAACATCAGGAGATATCCACGGAAAGTATGATTGTAGAAAGATGTTGATCAGAATGATAAAATATTCATAACAAGTGGAAAGAAAGGAAACAAAATTATTACCATTCTTGTGCGCTTTTGTTCCCTTTGTTTCCTCATCTCATGATAAATCAAATATCGTGGGTTGATTTATGAACTCGGGAGTTTTTCTTGTGGGGTTTGGTTTGAACGTTTTTATGTCATCGTATCGCTCCACGTATCCAAACATTATGCTTGCATTGAAATCTGAAACGGATTGAATAAGGTGCATTCGTAATTGAAATTGATGGGTCGAACTTGTTGAATGATTGCAAAAAGAAAGCGTGAAAAAAGCTCGCGAAGGCAATTGAGAGAGTATAAAACGTTTGGAAAGCGATAACTTGATCCCAATTGAGTTCGTACTTTCTTGTGGAGGTTCTTCTTATTTTTACTCGTGAATCGCTTGCATTTGAGGATCAAATGCTATCAGGGTGATTTCAGGATATTAATATCCCTATTGAAAAAAAAACCCATTCGTTCTCATTAAACGTGAAGATTTACGATTGAAACACGATTAATGGGAATGAATGGGCATTGAATTTTATTGAATTTCTTTCATTTTTTAGCACATTCGGTTTTCATTCAAAATTACCAAAATTTCAATAAAATTCAATAACTTTCAATGAAATTCGTTGACTTTCATCAAAGTTCGTCAAAGTTTGAGAATTCTTATTGAATTTTATTGAAATATTGATTTCAACAAGGACAATTTCGGCATTATTTCTCGTTGCTTCGAATGTATCCGCAAGAAAATACGCCATAAAATATTCATCGATTAAGAACAGAGCAGATTTGATAACTCTCGTGCAGTATAATTTCCTTTAGATTCACTCTTCGCACAAATCAAGGTAGTCGTTCGACAAATCGCAGCAATCGATTGTACGATGACGGAACTCGTTCCTCAATGTATTTTTCATTCAAATTCTCCGAGACAAATGTGTTTTATAATCATCCCACTCCTAGCTGAGACTCGATCTCCCGCAAATCGTGTGCATAATAATATATATCCGAGAATGTAACTAGAATATATAGGTACGTTATATATAAAGGGATGTTCAATCGTTTTATCAGCTCATGAATTCAAGTGTAACCTTCGTCTCCAAGGGTTTCCACTTTAGTATTTCCGTATTTTTATCGACGATCAGTAATTTCCTCTTCGACGCAAGAAGGACGACAATAAACAACCAACCTTAAACTCGATATGTGAGAGATAAAAATACGAATGAGAATCATTTTTTCCCCCAAATTCATCATTCATCCATCACTATTTTATATTTTTTCATTAGTTCTCTATGGTATGCAAACGGCGACAGAGCTGCAAAAGGAACAATTTGGACAAACGGTATTTCCATAATACATGTCGAATAAAAACTAAATACATCAGCGATGGAATATAAGATGAGAGTAATCGTATTATATCTATATTGGGATTATATAGAGACTCTGTTCATTATCCGTATTCAACGATATACATAGTGACAGAGCAAATGATATTGTATTAAACTTTGATTCGCTCTGAAGCCAATTGGTACAGGCGGATACCGCGTAACCATGTACAAATACACATTAATCACAATCATAACGGCGACACATGGTTCATCTCCTGACGTGTTTCTGCACTCGTGGGATATCTGTGAATGTTATTTATGATTTATCGTTGTCATTTACACCACCTGTTCGACGAATCATAAATTATTGATAAAAATTCAATTCACTTTTCTATTGAATGATTTCCATTCGCGTGGGTATTTCTTATCCCACTTTCAGACTCGGTGATATTTTATTTTCTGATTTATAATTTTTTCTTCGCATTTTTACATTAATCTTCTCTCATATCAAACGACAGAACAAGAACTGTATTCTTTATTTCTGTAATCATAATGAAATGTATCCTCGAATATCTGTATTCTCAAAGAACTGTATTCTTAAAGAATTGTATCTTTGAATATCTGTATTCTTAATATTTGTATTCTTAGTATTTGATCATTTGAGGATATATTTATTGTTGCAACGAATGACATTTATTATCGATTTTCATTTTATGAACAACGATACTTCCTCAATCGTTATTCGCTTGAATATAAGTGTCAAGGATACAGTTCTTCAACAAGAGAGTTTTTAACAAGACATATATTCAAGAATACAATTCTTTCAGAAGACACTCTTTCGAGAATACAAATATTCGAGGATACAGTTCTTTACAAATACAGAAATGAAGAATACAGTTCTCGTTTTTCGTATTAAACGGATATTCAACGTATGTTGAAGGTCAAGTTTTATGTTACGAAGACTTCACAGGAGGTTTGAAGGTGAGAATTCTTTTATAGACTTTTGAAATTCTCATGTGAGAACTCACAAAAGTTCCCTAATGGGATCCTCTGAGAAATGTTTTCCCAAAACTCCCAGGGGAACGCATATTGGATCTCATGTGGCTTTTTTTGGTTGGATTGGGGTCTACTTGGAGTTTATGTTAGAAATAAACAAACGCTGAGAGGAAGACGCCTAGCTGTGGCAACTCAAGTGTAGCAACAAGTTTAGCTAAATATAGCACACCAGTTCAGTTAGAGTTCGTGAAGAATTCAATTGGAATTGGTCTTGAGAATTCTTTTTGGATTTCTGTGTCTGAAATATGAATCACACAGTTTATTTGACGTAAATAAAAACATTCAGCAACTAAATTTTCATTTATAGCGGTCAAATGTCTTAGCTGTCTAATATTCAACTAAACCCTTTTTCTCAGTGTATTACATTGTGGAACTAACTAATTTTTAGGGTGAACTCAACGATGTTGTGGTGATTTGAGACATTTTTTGTGGGAACATTTAACATACAAATTGCGAGGGAACCGTTTGAAACATGCAAGTATGTTAAAAATACGCAAAATTGTTCATTATCCAGGAGTTTTTCCATCAACCTTGCAACGGAGTTGAATCTGTATATCTATGTGGAGATTGATTAATGCCTTGGTGGAGAAAATTCTATGCAAATATATCTGAAAATTGCAGAGGTTTTCAGTGAGATATTCAGAGAAATTGTCATTAAAAATACGTGTTCAATGAGCAAGAGTTTTTCAGATTCTTTCAGGTTTTGTTCGAGTTTTTCAGTGGAAATCCGAGAAATTCTCGGAGATTTTTGGAAAGATTTTTTCCACCAGGGTGGCCCGGTATAAAGTCGGGGCCAAATGCCGGGGTGAGACATGTGACCAACAATCGTCGACCGTCGGGAACCAGCGCCAGTCATATCGCTTACATATTTCACTTCAATTTTACTCCGTTGAAAATAACGCCGAAAATTAGGTTGAGAACGAAATAGAACGTTGAAAATAACGTTTTTTTTCCTGAGAATTGTCTGCCCTGGTAAAAAAAACAAACAGAAATATTTCACTGAAATAACCATGAATAAACTCTGAAAAACTCGGAGAATTTTTGAAATTGTGATGAAAAATCTAATATATTTGGAACATTCTGTCCAGACTTTTTCTCCAGACGAATGGGACCAAAATTGTGCTTTGAATAAATTCTTACGAAACTTCTCTGGTGAGTTTCGAACATTGTTTTGACTATTGAAAGAAAAAATTTTTCAATTTCAACCGCTTTTTCACATACTCTCTGAATCTGAAAGAGTGAAAAATCGCACGTTTCACTCCACTAAGTGTCAGAAGTGAGCCTGTCCGCTTCGAGTGAAATTTTCACTCGTTTCGAGTGACCTCCCACTCTTTGAGAGTGAAAATTCCACTCTAGTGTCGAATTGGTTGTGAATTTCTAACCTCAAACCTTAGAATATCACTCTAAAAGAGTGGAAATTTCACTCGAAAATTCGACAGGCTCACTTCTGGCTGGCTAAAGAGTGAAATCTCACTCCAAAGATTTTAGAGAGTATGTTATTCAAATACAGCATCTCAGATACCCAACCAGAAATTTACAACAGGCGCAGTACTGCACCAGTACTAGCCAAGACTGGCAGGGTACTGGCATTTGTCTGGAATGATAACGCTTTTGAGTACTGGGGATTGAGTACTGATGCCATTATTCGCAATCAGTGCAGGGCCAGTACTGGGTTAGTACCTGGCCGGTATAAAGTTCTCGGTACTGGTTTATCAGTACAGGCATATTACTGTATTTTTATGTATCCAGTACTGATCCCGTACGTGTTGACCAAGTGTTGGAGAACCAATACTGGCACTGTACTGCACCTGTTGTCAACATTGGCATATTACGGATTTTTCTGATTGGGTAACATGTAAGCTTGTCAGGCTTGTCATTCGATTGTTTTTGACTTGTTATTGACAAATTTAACAGTGTAAGGTTGCTACAATTCTGCTGCAAGGATTTTGTAGGCTTGTACCCTTGTCGTGTGTCAGCTAGGAAGCTTATTTGAGCTTACCTGACAACATTGCAGCAAGGCTAAATTGCTTATGAGGGCTGATTTTGTTCCTTGTGAGATTTAAAAAACCTTTACCATGGGGATTTTTTTATATGAGTTATCATGACACTGTCACACGCTTTTGTTTATGGGAATGTATTTTATTATTAATAAACAAAAGCGTGTGACAGTGTCATGATGACTCATATTAAAAAATCCCCATGGTAAAGGTTTTTTAAATCTCACAAGGAACAAAATGAGCCCTCATAAATCACAAACGGATCAAAAATACAAATTTTTCAAGAAAAAAACCATGTCAAATTTCGCGTTGTTGTTACAATAAGGTTGTTTATTTATACTTCGAGTTAGTTGTTCTTTTTTTGTCATAAATAAGAATATAAGTCCCAACGAATATGATTATCGAATCCCGTCGACCTTGGTGCTCTGCTTGACAATAATTTTTCCAATTTGATCCTGAATTCTCCCGGAGAACTACCTTAACTCAACTTCGCAGCGAGGTTGGTTCCACTACATTTTTCTTCAGTGTATAGAATCAGAAATTCCTGAGGATTTTGTCAGGACACTTCATGATTGGAACTTTGTTCTTATTTGTCCAAGAAAAACAGTCTATACAGTGTGTTCCAAGTATATTAGATTTTTTATTGGAATTTGGAAAATTTTCAGAGGTTTTCAGAGGTTTTGACGAGAATATTTTCATCCGGGTGCAAGTGCACTGTAAAAAGGGTTACATTAATAGTTAACATATATCCATTTGAAATCCGACCTAATGTAGCATAACTTCAAAGACAATGTATTGTCTTTATGTACAATGTAATATATGAATAGTTAACTGATGATCCATTGTACATAAATATGACGAGTAATTAATGGAAATATGATGGCATTCATGATCTATTAGGTGTACAAATAAGTTTCCGCGGTTTTTTATAAAAAATTAGGAATTTATTGTAAAGGAAAAGTACATTAAGTTTTATTCAAAGTATTTTCCATCATTTGCCACTACTTTTCCCCATCTTTCTGGCAACATTCGGATACCCCGTCGAAAAAACTCTTCATCTTTTGACGCTATCCACAAATCTACCCAATTTTTGGTGTCTTCATATGATGTGAAGCGCTGCTCAGACAGACGATGTGCCATCGACCGGAACAGGTGATAATCAGAAGGGGCTAAGTCTGGTGAATACGGCGGGTGGGGTAAAACTTCCCAGTTGAGTGTTTCCAAGTATGTTTTTACCGGCGCCGCAACATGTGGACGAGCATTATCGTGTAAAAGAATAATTTTGTCGTGTCTGGAGTAGTAATGGGCGCGTTTTTCCTTAAGTGCCCGACTCAATCTCATCAATTGTGTTCGGTAGAGAGCTCCAGTAATGGTTTCGCTTGGTTTCAGCAATTCATAATACACGACACCAAGCTGATCCCACCAAATACACAGCATGAGTTTTTTCCATGAATATTCGGCTTAGCTGTCGATGTTGATGGTTCGCCGGGCTTAACCCATGACTTTCTCTTCTTTGGATTATCGTAGTGAATCCATTTTTCGTCACCAGTGACTATACGATGCAAAAACTCTTTTTTTATTCCTGGCAAGCAGCATTTCACTCATGCATAATCGGCGTTCAACGTCTCTCGGCTTTAGTTCATATGGAACCCAATTTCCTTGTTTTTGAATCATTCCTAACGATTTTAAACGATGTGAAATTGCTTGTTGAGTCACTTGTAGAGTAAGTGCAAGTTCTTTTTGCGTTTGGGACGAATCTTCCTCCAATAGTACTTCTAATTCCATGTCTTCGTACACTTTCGGCCTTCCACTGCGTTCTTTGTCTTTAACGTCAAACTCACCGTTCTTAAACTTTTGAAACCATTCCTGACAACTTCTCTCACTTAAAGCAGCTTCACCATATGCTTCTAGAAGCAATCGATGCGCCTCAGCTGTAGATTTTTTCACATTGAAGAAGTAAATCAAAAGTTCCCGCAAATGATGCTTATTCGGAATAAAACTTGACATTTTTGCACGAAAAAAATTACGTGATGCTGATACGGAATCACTAGTACTTTAAGGTTATGGTGTTGCCAGATGACTAAACTTGGGATATTACGTTTTACATCTGACAATTTCTCCATAACCTTCTGGTGGGGCCATCTTTTGACAAACCGCGGAAACTTATTTGTACACCTAATATTATATTAAAGAATGATAGATTATCAGATAACTATTCATATAATATATATCAAGTCGGATTTCAAACTGATATTTGTTAACTATTAATGTAACCTTCTTACAGTGTGTATCAGGGCGTAAATGAGAGTTTTGCGTTGATTTTTTCATCTTTTCAGGCCTAGATATTGTTTAGAATACCAAAAGAAAGCCGAACAAGAAACCGAATGAGTTCCATCCGAATTTCATGCGGGATTCCGATAAATATCTACAGTATTCAAATTCGGATGAAATCGGATAAAGAGATACCATAAACCCCGGAAAATTCTATCCAGTTCTTTCCCCATGATGCTAATGAAGCGCATTAACTTTTAAAATCAATTAAAACGATTACTGGATCATTGTATGCAGTTCCCCTAACGAATCTGATCGTACCGAAATTTTCAGTACTCTGTGAGTATCATTTCCGTACGGTACCCTGGTTAAAAGAATCCATTGAATCTGACAAATGAAATTCAATGAGATTTGGTCAGAACATTGTCCAAGTTTAATCGTAATTTAGTGACATTTGGCCAGATTCAACGAGATTCATATGAAAGTTCTGACCAAATCTCATTGAAAAATCACCGGTGAGATTTGGTCACAACATTGTCCACGTTTAATTGTAATTGATTGAGAATTGGTCAGAATCAATGGGTTTTTTTAACCTAGTAGGAATTCAATAAAATACCAAATCGTGATGAAAACTGAACTCAAAACATACCATATGCTGGTGAAATTTGTGTACTTGAAGTATACCGCAATATTTTCAATCATTTGGTATTTATTCAGTACAAATTCGGTATACATTCAGTATGAATCTTCCGTACCCAGTTATTACCGGAAACTTATCAAATTTCGGTATATTTTTCGTATAAATTACACTCGACTCTCGATCCTTTTACAATTTTGGGACCACAG
Organism: Gonatopus flavifemur; assembly: GCA_018340375.1. Classification (NCBI taxonomy): domain Eukaryota; kingdom Metazoa; phylum Arthropoda; class Insecta; order Hymenoptera; family Dryinidae; genus Gonatopus; species Gonatopus flavifemur. Next base: position 11,071,597 of record JAFFJZ010000006.1, read on the forward strand.
TCACTCCCCTAGTAAACCATTTATTCATCCGTTTGCAGGAAACCATATAAGATTCCATTAGATGCGGACAGAACCTTTATGCGCATTTAATGGAATCTTATGTGGTTTTCTGCAAAGGGATAAAATTCCATCAAATGCGGGTAGGAGTTCTGCCCGGTTCTGATGGAATTTCTAATAGGGTCGAGTCTTTTACTGAAAAAGACTACGCCCACCACGCGTTATGATCGGCTCTTATTTCCAACCCTTCCCATGAGATGTTTTTTAAACAAATGAATTCAGAATTTTTTTGGGATCACATGCGATAGCTTCAATTTAGATAATGTCATTAAATGAGGTTATTCAATACGTGTGAGATCAGCCCTCTCTAACCCCACTCTTTGTGTTCCTCACTATCGCTGAATGGAACTAATCCGCATATCACGCTGATGGTCTTGGTGGGCTGCATAAACTACATATACCTATTATTCAGTCGTCCAATCAAATTAAAAGGAATAGCCCACCAACACAAGTGGCGCAATCTATCGGTTTAATGTTTTTGGCTACACTAAGAATACCAAGTCAGCTTAGTCAGGAAGTCGGATAGGGCTGTGTGAGATATCATAATGAAAACAATGAGTGTTCTCAGAAATTAGGAATTATGTATATAGGAAATTATTTACCTGGCTTTCAAATCAAGAAAATCCCCCAAAAGAAATCTTTAATTCCCTATCTGCGATAGACAATTTTGTAGAAAGCGTTGCGTTGCTTGAAAAAATTGAAAGTACTAAATAAATATTTCTATAGAATTATCTGGAATTAGTATTATTCAAATAAAATACAAATATGAAGAGAAAACTGTGATATACGAGAGGCTTTCATGAAACTAAAGTGTTATATTACATCCGTAATTATTTTTCATAAACCTAAAAAATAACGAGATATAACATATTTATTACATCAGAAATAAACTTGATGTGGTAATATGCTCGTAATTCATCATCTTCATTCAATTCATGTTTAATAAAGATTCCTGTGATTGGGAATTATGGGTTTTTTTTATATTGTTGCAACATTAATATACCCTTGCTGTACTATTCGACTATGATTCGAATTCAGTTTGTTTCGTGTTTTGTTTGAACATTTATCCAAAAGAGGTGGGGTTATGTTTGAAATGATTGGTCGAGCGAACAGCAAGGTGAGGGTTGAAGGGGCTGTACCCAAAGTGAAAAGTTCGAGAGAATTGCAGTAAAAAGTCCGATTGAGTAAAAGATTCGGGTATAATTGGGGTATAAAAAATTCACAAACATACCGGATAATTTCAGTATGATCAAAGTAGAATCGCATTTGCTAGAATCGCTACATATTTCATTGCTATTCTAATAAACACCGATGCCGGAAAAAATATATTCCACGCAACATGTTCAAGTAAAAATGTTAACTGCGAGCATCTTCCCCAGGTAGCACACGCACGTTCTGAGAATATACGTTGAGGATATTCGAATATTCTATGGAGATTCTTATTTCGTGCGAATATATTCTACGCACATTCTCAGAACGTTTGAATGGGACTGTTTCAAATATTCTCAGAATATGATGCCACGGATATTGTGGGAATATTAGAAAAGAATGCTGTCAAAATAAGAATTCCCGTCAATATAAACTTCTGCATGTCACCGAAAACTACTTCACAATCAATTTTTTTTATCCTTAGACATCTGTAATCATCCATGGTTAACAATATTATGAATTCATATAGATTGATGAGATATTTATGATCGCAACAGGCAATCATAATGTATACGGTATTTCTCAATATTTCATTACACTTTTGAGGATTATTTTTCACACATGGCACTCTCAGAGAGCATTTGCGATATTAAAATACACCACCATAGATTTATTATTCCCAAAACACAAATTAAAATGATAGATTGTCCAAGGGTTTGTAGCCTGTCAACAACATTATCCGCCATTAATGGATTCATGTCATCACGATATCTGCGCATGCGCTGCTCATCAGTCTCATTCAAATGTTCTAAGAATATTTTAAGAATATTTACGAATCTTCTACGCTCTTTGTTAGAATATTCGATCAAGTACATTTTACGGATGTTGTGAGAATATTCTCAGAATATTCTGTGTTACATGGGTCTCCGTGTTTCTAGTTTATATATACACGGATTTCAAACAGTTACCACAATAAGAATTCTTTTTACAACCAAATTTTGCACGGAATGAATAAAAATTCAAATCTTCCCAAGTAGCATCAGAATATACTATGAACGTTCTTCGAATATTCGAAATATGTTCCATGCATATTCCAATGAGACCGTTTCGTAGGTGCTATGCATATTCATCGAACGTATGTAATCGAATATACGACGGGACATCAATCGAACGTCGATTGAATGAATATCGTACATTTCGAATATACCATGCATGTTCTAAGTATATTTAAAACAGACTCATTCGAATATTCTATGAACGTTCATTATATATTCTTCGTATGTCATTCGTACATTCTACGAACGTTTCTATTTCGTATATACTTTGAACTTCTGTTGCTGCTTGGGTTATCACTTAGAAAATAACTCTGTGAAAGATGAAAATTGAAGTATTTATTTTTCGGAGACTGGGAAGAATAAAATAACATTCATTGTGCTGGATTGTTATTATTATTATTCTCATTATTATTATACGTACCACATTCTTACACAAGCTACTATTTTACATGAGAGTAATCAGGACGGGTTTCTTGGGTGTAGGTGTTGGAATTGATAAACGGAATGCCAAGGAATGGTTCGAGGGTAATTCCGTGGATTCCTCTCCGTTGTACTTTGAGGGATAGAAAGATCTCTCCTCTTTCGCCATATGACGTACATTCTTGAACCCAGCTTAGTATTTGATGAGAATGAAACAAAAGAAAGGAAAAGAAAAGTTTCAAGTTTCATTTGAAAAATATTATTGTCAAACCTGGTTGAAGGAATCCGTTGGATCCGAAATAATGAAATTTCATCAGATTTAGCGAGATTCAATGACATCGTCTTTGGAGACGTTTTTTGAGATCAACCAAATCTCATTGTCTCTCAATCTCTCTAAATTTTTCGAAATTCTTCAGAATTTCATGTATTTAGATTTCAAAGCTTTTCCTGAACTATTCAAACCGAGTTATGCTGTGTCGATAGTGGTCCCATCTCAGTTTTAATTTGATCCTTACAGGAAAAACGGGACGGGGAAAGGAAACATATTATCGCAAATTTTGATTTTGTTATCGGGCATGTCAAGGCTTCCTGTTATCCGATTGCGATGAAATTTATACCACGTTCTAGTTGTGATCCGATAGTGTTTCTTCAACCAGGGATGAGAAATAGAAACGTTCGGAGATTGTTCGAATAAGGAATGCACATGTTGCGAACGCTCGTAGAATTGAAGTGCAACACAAACGAGGAAGCCATGTGCCAGTCGGTAGAGTTTTTTCTATAAATTTCATAAAAGCATCAATCTGAGTTATGTCTGCAACATATTTTATCTCAACACTGTGTATGAAGTTCTTTTATGAATGATATTATTTATTTTTTAAATGTCAGAAAAGGAATATCTCTCTAGTGAAAATTGCTGTTAAAGACAGTTAAAATATATCAGAAACAGCTCAAAACCGGATGCAAACAAATTGAATTTTTTAGCCGTTTTCATCCGGTTGTGACCAGTTCCTGATACATTTTAACTGTTTTTAACAGCAATTTTCAACAAGGCTGATTGCTGAGTGATATTTATTGGACATTAAAATGAAGAAATGATGCATATGAAAATTATGTATAGTTTCCCACACTAGTGCCATATTTTAATAATATTATATATGATTGTATTATTATTATGTAATCTCAATTAAGAATGAATTACACGTACCATCAAAACCAGAAGTTAAGGTGATACCAGCGGCGTAGCAGTAGCCAAATGGTTTATGACAAACTGTGGGCAAATGCTTCAATTTAATCAAAAGAATATCGCTTTCCACAGCACTTCTACTTGAATCAGAAATGTGATCTACAGAGTGAAATTTTGATTAAATTTGCACTCGAAACGAAACGAGATTCTGCACGCGTGTCCGATGAGAATTTGAAAATTTTCTTGGAACTTGCATAATTTCCCAATATGAGAAATTTCAAAAAACTGTCACAATATTTCTACATGAATAAATTGGGAAAATATTCTTGATATAACTCCATCTCTGAATTAGATATGAATTTGATCCAATCAGATCTCGAATTGACACAGATATAATATATAGAGATATAATTATATCTAATTAGATCTGAATCAGATCTGGTCAAAATTCATATCTAATTCAGATATGGGTTTATATCTGAATTATATCTAATTTTTTTTCCCCGGGTAAAATTTTCAGAGATGTTCAGTGAAGAAGAGTTTTTCAGAGATGCTCATAATTTCAGGGATATTCATAAATGTTCAGAAAAATTTTCAGTGCCCGAATAAGTGAGAGAGAGTTTTTCAGATTCTTTTAGGTCGTTTCAGTGTTTTTTGGAGTTTTGCAGTGAAATTTAGAGAAACTTTTTTCACCAGGGATTCCAATCAACATGTGACATGCGTGTAGAAAAATATTCAAATTTATACACACATTTCATTGTGAACTGATTAATTGGTAATTCCCTACAACAGGTGGTAACGTTACGTTAGTTATTTCTAGGACAAGAATTGCGTGAAATTGTACGAAATTCATTTTATGGAACGTCATAATACTTCATTATGACTTTCGCGTATTTGCTGTTATTCCAAGCACACGTGTGAGAGCGCGACAAATGTGTTTCATGTAGAAATGGTGCGGTACATTCAAATATGACTGTAAATATAAACTGTATTTTATATCCCAGAAGACGATGATCGTTTCCTTATATTCTTACGACCTCAAAATTCAACTACCCAAAGTGGAAATCTTGTTTTCGTAACGGAACCCGTGCACCCTCGAGATTTAATTGAAACTGGAATTTATTGATTGGATTCAAGTATTTGTTTCTTCTCACAATCGATCATCCGGTAGACGAGCAAACAAAACATTGAAATTCAACCGATACAATGTCGAACGACAAGCATTTATATTGTTGTACATCGTATTGACAACGCGCCCTGGCATTTGACATTTCCAATGATGGCGATCATATTATCATTTTTCCGAATCGTTTATCAATCTACAAAGGGAAACATTTGAAATAAAATTCGATCATTCCGAGCAAGTTTTCAACATTTCGTTTATTGGGAAAATAAGGTCAAGATGGTTTACCTATATAGAGATTTCTAATGCACCTTTTCATAGCTTCCTCTGGAAGATCGCTTTCGCGATAAGATAGATAAATCATCAATAGATTCTTGGAATTCCGGATTGTTGTGCCAATTAATCCATCGTTAACGTCTTCTTAATGCTTCATAATAGCTTATCCCATTCATCTGAAGGTATCGTTTGTGCGAGTGTATCTAAGATAATCGAGTCAAGAACGTTTGAAATTTACAATAATAACATGAAATCTAATCATATACCAGTTTTCAAATTAATTAACCGATAATTCAATAATACTTCCACGACGAAGGGTCATTGTTTGAGAGATGAGAACTGATTAGATTTTTCTTCATGATTTCGAGTTTGATCTCTAAAGAAGTTTCAATGAAATGTCTGAAAATCGAAATGAAATCGATGAGGAAGACAGGCGATTGTCTACAACTTTGAAAAACTTCTTTCCTCTCTCCATCTCTATTCACTTATTTCTTCCAATAACAACACGGATAAATTGTTCTTAAAACTATGTACTTTTACCTTCTTTTATCTATGATTCGTTAAGGTTTATCAACTCTCGATCATCGATTCTTCATTCAATGTCGAGATTTTTAAATCTGGTGGAGTTTCGTGATCAGTTTTCAAAGGATTTCGTGAGTGCCGTTTATCGATAGTGTCTCTTGAAAGGTGCGGGTGAAGTTTCGAAACTGAGATAGTATTTAAAGACAATGTTACATCTTTGCGGTTCGTGTGAGATTATATTTTAGAATAAATAAAGAGATTTATGGTAGTTTGTGGATCAAAGACAAAGATACTTTACAGGACTTATAGAACGAGGGTAATTGTATGGAAAAAGAACCTCTCCGAGACAAGTCAAGAGCAATGCAGATACGTCTTCCGCAAGTAACGAAGCAACGTGCTTCGTTCTCTCTAAAGACGTTTTACATTGGACATCTCATTGATGGATTGGAAAACGCTTCGTCACTCACCATTGCCCTTCAACCAAGCATTTTCCGATCGTTTGTTTTTTTTTCATCCATTTCAGAAGATGCATGAAGTAGAATTTACTTCAATTCAACTATTTTTACACTGTGAAAAATGTGTATGGCAGAACCAGCAATATAAAAATTGTCAACATTTTATTGCTGGTTATGCAATCATTCTTTGTTCGTACAGCAATAGCAGATTGTTTCGTTAACAAGAATTGTATTGCTGGAAATCACTGGTTAAAATGACAATATGAGTTGCCATTCCAACTCACAATAAACATTGTTGATTTGACAAAACAATATCAAGCAACAGAAACAGTTAAAAATGATATCCAAGTGATATACATTCTTTTACAAACCCTTCTTCGATGAAGTTATTCTTGAATTCACAAAGATAAAGATCAATCCTAATTTCTGATTGAATAACAAACCTTATCTGAGTTTAACAACAAAATTCGACGAGTTTCATTCGTTTCTGAAAGAATTCCTGTGGTTCAAATCCTAATTCATTCCCGGGTCGAAAAATTTGGACGGTTATTGTCCTCTCATTTCATTTTTAGACTGATTTTGTCTTGCTGGTTGATCAATGCGGATAAAAACAGGACTTTTCCAAGATTTTAGTCTGGATTCCTCCTCAATTACTTTTATTCGCTGGAGGAGAAATTCACACTCAGAGAAAAAAAGTTGCTGCAGCAGCAAACCTCGAAGATTTGCTTTGCTGATATGGCAAAACTTGTTGCTGAATTAGCAAATAATTTGCTGTCACGGCCAAAATCTTGCTCTTTTAACAAGCGCTTGCCATTCAGCAATCCGAGATTGTAGATATACAGACAACTAGGAAATTTTGCTGAATTAGCAAATATCTTGCTAAAATAGCAGAATTTTTGCTGTAACAGCAACCGTTTTGCTAATTTAGCAAAGCAGATTTTTCGGAATCGCTTTTTCAGCAAGAATTTTTCTCTGCGTGCAGACTAAAATCTCGAAAGAGTACTTGTTTTGTCCGTATTAATCAACCGTCAGGACAAAATCAGTCCGAAAATGAGATAAGAGGACAAAACTGCCGTCCAAGGCAAAAAAGTTGTCAACTCCAAATTTCTTTCGAACGGAGAAAACTGAGGAAAACTATTCCACATCAAAATTGTATGATGTAACTAATATTTTGACAATATTAAACCAGTTCTAGAGTAAATAAGGGGCGCTGTTTTTGATTATTTGAGAAAAATAAATATTTTGAATAACAACGAATGAAAACTAGTGTATCATACTCAGAACGTGGTATAAGTTCGAATCACAATCGAATAATAGAAAACGGAGATATGCGCGTTCGCTGTTTGTTGACAGACTAAACGAAACCAAAAATCTTCCCCGAGTTTGGCGGAACATTTTGGCCAAAGAGATTTTGAGTTTGGAGACAAGAACATTTTTTGGTTCCCGAAAAAGATTACAAAGCTTCTCTCTAACGAGGAAGCAAAATGAGTTAAGGGTGTTTGGTGAACGAAAATATCTGTCAAAAGAACCGTAACTCGAGTTTTTTTTTCAAATAGCACGAGATATTTGCTCCTCGCTGATTTTACCGAGCGAAAAGACTGTAACTCAAATTACGATCTTTTCGTCTGGCAAAGTGGTGACGTATTCGATGGTTCTTCTCATTTTGATGTAAGTTACGGCTTTTTTCTGATGATCGTCTGAGTTTTTCGACTCTTTTTCAGAGAAGAAAACTGTTTATCATGCAAAAATTAGGAGCGATATCTGATTTATATTAACACAGTTAAAACGCACCTTGCTTCCCTGAATCGAATGATTTTCGAAAGAAATTGAGTTAACAACTTTTTTGCCTGATGGTACGGCAGAAAAACCGTCCAAATTTTTCAACCCGAGCCTCTACGAATCAAGGAAGAATTCTACAATTATTTTTTACAATGTACGACTCAACTTCAACCATTTTGAAGAAAGACATTTCAAATTCGTATAGAAAGAAATTCAAATGCCAAGAGAAACTGAGGCTAATTTCAAACTCTAATGGATGATGGAAATTGAAATGAAAGTGTAATCTAATTAGGGGAGATGAAAATTGAGAAAAGCGAGAGTATATTTATAATGGAACAAATTTCATGAAGGGGGAAGGAAGTGATAATGGCAAATCTCAATCTTTCGGGTAGTACAAGCATCGATGGCAATGAATTCGAAGAAAGACTGCCTAATGAGTTCCGAACAAAGCGTATATACATAGAACTATACGCAGAAGTTTATTTTCTATCCATTTTCACGAAGCTTTGAAGACTTTGAAGCATCGACTTTCTCGCAGCACTTTACGATACAAGTTCTACACACTGAAAGAAAAATTGTGGAAAGACGCAAAAACCAATCCATTAATTATTTCCGTATCCACGCGGTAACCCGGAGACAACTCGAGAGTAAAGTTTCTAGTGTAAAATTAGACTTTTATCATCCAGTTAGGTATTGTAGGGGAATTATTTGTTTCCCTGATGCCAAAATTCGAAGGTTTCTCACCCATGGAGGGATTATTTTTTTACAGTATGCAATGAAAATAAATTGAAGAAAAATACATTAGTTAAACGATCTAATTGGAGATTTCAAAATAATTCCTCCAATTCTTTTTGGAACCTGCATGTAACAAACACGGTTGATGTTCATTATCAGTTGAAGTACAGCGTGGTAGACGTCGAGTGATTATTTCCTCAATATCTTAGGAAGGAATTTAGGATTACGCTTTCCTATCCTAGTGCTAGGACTTCAACCAAACCATTTCTTCCAAATCGCCTAAAAGTACCCACACAGCACTTTAGTTCTAAAAGCCAAATTCAAGCTAAATCTAAGAAGTTTTATGCAACATGAAAAGATATCTTTAAGAGATCTAAAACAGTTCTTACTTCTAAAAGATTTTCATGAGATGTCTAAAAGATATCATGTCGGAAGAAAAGTTTTAGACATCTCAAGGATATCTTTTCACGTTGAATGAGACTTCTTAAACTTTTCTGAACAGTTCCTCAAGATATCTTGAAGACCAAAAGTGCAGTGTGGGTAGCGTAATAAAATTCAATAATTTTCATTCACAGATCTCTAACCCAGTGAAGATTTTTTTTCAAACAAATTCTTGTGCAAGACATCTAAAGCCTGCCCACTTCACTTCCAAACAACTCGAAAGAACCAATCTAAGGGGATGCTATCGAGATTTTTCGTGTAAGATTTGTGAAATATCCTTCAAAAATTTCAAAATATTGCTCTGTCCACATCATTTCCAAGGGCATTCAAGATGAATTCAGCTCGAATATAACGGCCAAAGAAATGAGATTCTCGAAAAAAGATCGATATAACATTTTGTGACATCACTGAAATTTCATTATCGCTGTATACATATACACGCATCCATTAAATGAAGGGAAGAAGAGTCAATATTTGAACCTTCAGACTTCGGCATTACTTTCCTTCACTCTGGGATTTTTCACAACCCTGACAGCAACCATTACTACCCCTCTTGGCGCTAAACAGATTGGATAGATGTTTAAACTAAATCCTCAACTTGGTATTATTATTCTCTTTTCCTTGGGGCGAAGGATCCGTTGGAATGCGACATCAACTTTTCTCAAGTCGATTCTTCTACTCCGATGTTTCGTTTGTAATGAAATTTTCTTTACAATTAAACGAATTTCAATGAAACATTCTTGATTGTTAGTGAAATAGGCACGAAACATTCTATATCGTTTATGTGAAGATTTCAATCCATTCGTCGGTGACTGCATCACTGGGACATGGACGTTATTAACCCTTAACATGCATACCTCTTTTTTCGAACGTAACATGCACAACAGGGTCACGGTGAGCCTGTTGATTTTCAATTGTTTATAATTTTGCAAGAATGAATGATGAAAATATGAAACAATTCTGAAGTGTAGTAGAAACATTGAAGAAAAGGCCTCAATAATGACAACTGAATTGTTTGTTATCGACAGTGTAGAAAAAATTGTAACTTTTTGAGTCTTGAATATTGAGGCCTAATATTGTACACGTGTTATGTTCAGATGTGCAACTTTGAGGGAAGAAATATTAGAAATGTGAATTCTTATGAAAGTGTATTTATTCTGATGATTGAACGAGTGGTCTTTTCTGAGGGAAACCCACCAAAGTAGCAACAGAATGTTGCATATGTACCATGCATCCCATACAGCACCGGACATCAACGTTCTATCCACGACTACCATTTATCTACGTGGAATCCACGGAGATGCGACGTGGAAATTCATAGTACATATACAAAATTCGGATGCTACTAGGGCACATATCATGCACCCCAGGGTTACCGTGACCCTGTGTGATTAATGAAGTACATTTTGTCAATGTTTAGAAAATATTCCATTATAGTATGGGAATTAATTAAAATCGAAAATATAAATTCGTTTCACTCACCTCGCTGATTAAAAAACACAGTTTTTTCAACTTATAAAAAAGATCACTTTTCACGTCAACTAACGTTGCATGCACACCAGGGTCACACAGACCCTACGTCAACATTCAATAGCTGTTAAATAAACATTGAGCAGTTAATTCGACCTGTCTATGGTCATTGTCGTCACTTTATAATTAAATTCGATTTTAGATGGCGTTACTTATGGAATTTTCAAACAGTAACATATGTATTATTTGACGCTTCAATTCGTTTACAGGGTCACTGTGACCCTGGTGTGCATGTTAAGGGTTAATCGCACTGAGAAGCGAGGGAGATAAGAATTTTATCTTCATTTGATAGGGAATTTTAAATAAGGAAGTGACTTTTACTAAAAAGAATGACTGAAGGGTGATGAAAAAACCCATAACGAGCTAGTCACTATGGTAAAAAAAACTACAAGTCAAAAGTTGAGTAAAAACTCTTTAACCCTTTGCGTCACAGTCCCGACTGGAAATTTACCCCATGGACCTGATCAGGTAAACCTTGATCCAGCTCAGGTCCTGGTAAGGCAACCTTATCAGGACCTGACGAGTCATGTCACGCCTCACTATTATAAGGACCTCATCAGGAGAGGCTAATCGGGCTTTCATGAGGAATTCCATACAGAAACCTCCAAAATAACTCGAAATTAGGATATGAACAGGAAATCCAAAGCAAAATCAAAAGATTAAAGAGACATCAAACAGATTGAACATCAGTCAATTGATTCGATAAAATTTGGTTTCAATACGTTAGGGATAGATTGAACAAAATAGTCAACAGTTTTGAGAAGTAGGTAATGTATTTGGAATGAACAGATTGAATTTAAAAATAGGCACACTCAGCTAGAAACGTGACATTTTGTCTTCTCAGGCCCTGCTTTGGGCCAACTTGGCGCGATCTGGGTCAAGTTAGGGCCTTTGATGGTCCAATTTGGAGGAAGGGCCATTTTTAGCAAGGCAGTTGAGAATCCTTCGAGATTTACCTTCTAATTTGAGGAAAATGTGTTGAATCAAAGAGTGTACAGTCTACAATCAAGACTGTACATTTTTTTATTCAGTTTATTAAACTATCTTCATGATCTGAGGATGAACTAACGAGGTCCCAATGAGGATACAGCGAGGAAAACCCACTTCAGCCTTTTAGGATAATCTGAGGAAATCCTGACTAGGACCAAATGAGCTTATTTATACGTGGGGCATCCACACCTAATCCTGATCAGGACTGTAGCAGGTATGCCTCATTTCGGATGACCTTGTTAGGTCCTTATCATATGTTGGGTCAACCCGATGACAATTTCCAGTTGGGGTGGTACATATCCCAGACAACATTGAGAGTTCTAAAAGAATCCGCAAAGAATTCAGGAGCACCAAAAGTAATCGGAAGAATTTTGGTAGAATATATTTAGAACTCTGAAATGTCCAACCAATAGAGTATTCTTGGTGTTCTTTTTCCATCACATTAGAATTAATTATGAACTCACTAAAGAATTCTTTGAGAACATTGAAAGCATAAATAAAGAGCAAATTAAGACTTTTCAAGAAACTCGTTTCTTTAATGAAAGGAGTTATTTTGAATTTCAAATGTATCAGTTAATTGCAGAGTTTCATAAATTGGATAATATAAAATTAGTTTACATTGGGTACATTGAAATCAATAAACACTTTTATCCAAGTATTTGAATGATTTTTTATTCGTTTGTTATTAAATATTTTTTCCTGCCTGCACATAAGAAGAATTTATATTTGACATTGGAATTTGGGAGAATTCAACGTACATTCTGATGTATAAGAGTTTAGTTTTGAATTTGAACAAATTTTCTTTTTCAAAATTATTCTTCATAGAAGTGTAATTACAATCCCTATCAAACTATCCTCAATTTTAAATGTCAGTTATTTTCGAAATATTAATATTTCAAATAACACAAATCTCTATAGAGAATATTTCATTATCTCTCGGTATACCGATGAAATCATCCCCCGGAACGTTTTATTTGAGGTTTTTTAATGTTTATTCAATTTTCCGTATCGATAACGATTATTTATTACAATTCTTCATAAAAAAAGAAATTCCAAAAAGATATTAAAAACTTCCGCCGATAAGTTGGTTTCCCTGGTAAAAAAATCTCTCTGAATCTCTCTGAAAATTTCACGTTCCAAAGGAATTCAGAGAGATTCAGGGAAATTCAGAAGGATCTAGGAACGAGTAGATTAGGAAAAATTGTGCGTTGAACTTTTCAGGAGGATTCAGAGAAATTCAGAGAAAGATACATTGAGTGAAATTTTTGACGCGAGATTTCAGAGACATTCAGGGAGTTTGAGAGAAACTCAGAAGAACGGGAATTAGGCAAAATTTAGCATGGAACTTCCCAGAAGGATGCAGAGAAATTCAGAGAGATTCAGAGAGAAATAAATTGTGTGGAATTCTTCGTTCGACATTTTAGAGGCATTCAGGGAGATTCAGGGAAAATCAGAGACACGAAAATTAGAAAAAATTGAGCACCGCACTCTACAGAAGAATTCAGGGAAATTCAGAGAGATTCAGAGGGATTTGGGGACATTCAGAGGAATTCATTGTGATTCAGAGATAGATAGATAGATAGATATGTTTATTTATGTTCTAGGATGAACATCCTGTGGAACAATTGAGAAAGAAGTATAAACAATAACAAAGATATTATATACAAAAATACTTATATATATACAGCATTAAACCCACAGCCCGAAAAGCAAAAAGAAGGCAGAAGGAATGAACTTAAAAATAAAGATGAAATGAGAATGAGAGTGAAGATGAGATTACAAAGGTGTGAGAAATGAAAATACAGATATAAGATAGAGATACAATAGTTATAAATGCGCAGAATGAAGATGAAGGCAAATGAAAATACAGATATAAAATAGAGATACAATAGTTATAAATGCCCAGAATGAAGATGAAGGCAAGAAAAGCGTAAGATGAACCACGATGAACCTACTTGAAAAGGAGTATATGTCTATGAGTGAGAAAGGGTGGAGGTGAGCAAGAAGTCATAATACCTCTTTTTGAAGACGTTAGGGGAAGAGCTACACTTGATGTTATCTGGGATCGTGTTCCAGAGTTTACTACCTGTTATCAAAAAAGATTTTTGATATGTGGTAGTACGATGCAGTGGTATTTTAAGGAGCCCCCTATTCGATCTAGTGCAACGAATTGCATCAGAGGTACCAAAGTTAAAACGATCGTAAAGAAAAGGAGGATCCTTGAAAGCAAATAGATGATGCAAGTACGACCCCAGGAAAAATTTCCGTCGCTCAGAAAGTTTGAGCCAGCCGAGGCGCGTGAAGAAAGGAGAGATGTGGACATCTTTCTTGAGATTGAAAATAAACCGCACGCAGGCATTCAGTTTACGCTGCAGACGTATACTGTCTCCTTCGGAGAGATCAGTGAGAACTAAGCAACAATAATCAAAATAGGGTATAACTAGCGTTGAAATCAGTTTAGTTCTCATCTGGATAGAGAGTGCGTTGCCATTAAGTCGCAATTGGTAGAGTGCGCACGAGACTTTCCTGCAGACAGAAGTTACTTGCTCATTCCAATTAAGAGAAGGTGTCAGAATAATCCCAAGCGATTTAAGCGAAGAGACAAGATTTATAGGGGTGCCCTGAAGTATGATGTCCGGTAAGGAGCGAAGAGAAATATCGTTGACGTAACGTGGAGAACCAAGGATCATGCAATTGGTTTTCAAGGGATTCAGAATTAGGTAGTTGGTGGAGCACCAGCTGGCAATTCTCTGTATATCGTCATTCAATTTCGAGATACATTCGTCTATGAGAAAAGGTGAAGTATGCAAATAAATATAAAAGTCATCAGCGAATTTAAAGAGTTTACAATGGTGAATAATCGAATTTATGTCGGTGACATACAGTGCGAATAAGAGAGGGCCCAGGCGAGAGCCTTGGGGAACACCTGAGGTAACTGGAGTCCATTCGGAGCAACCTTTAGAGCTTCTAACTGATTGCGTGCGACCAAATAGATAGGACCAAAACCACTTCAGCATGGGGGTAGATATATTGAAAGAAGCGAGTTTTTGTATAAGCGAAAAGTGGTTAACGGTATCAAAAGCTCTTGAGAAATCAAACCCCACCAAAAGAGTGATCATGTGCTTATCAATCGCTTCACGAACATCATCAGTCAATTTTAAAAGAGCAGTTTGAGTGGAGCGGTGTTTGATGAATCCACACTGATATTGGTCGAGTAGAGAATTCTTGGTCAAAAAATCACACAAGATAAAAAAATCACACAAGAGATGGGTGGATAAGAAAAATCGTCCGTTGAACTTTCCAGAAGGGGTCAGAGAGATTCAGAGAAATTCAGAGAGAGATACATTGAGTGAAATTTTTTGTGCGAGATTTCAGAGGCATTCAGGGAAGGTCAGAGGAACGGAAATTGAGAGAAATTGAGCACGGAACTTTACGGAAGGATTCAAAGAAATTCAGAGAGATTCAGGGGAATTCAGAGAAATTCAGGGAGAAATAAATTGTGGGGAATTTTTGGTTCAAGATTCCAGAGGAATTCAGGAAGTTTTAGAGAGATTCAGAGACCCGGAAATCAGGAAAAATTGACCATGGCACTTTTTAGAAAGATTCAGGGAAATTCAAAGAGATTTAGAGAGAAATGAAAGAAGTGAAATTTTTGGTTCAAGAATTCGGAGGTATTTAGGGAAAATCAGAAACCCGAAACTTAGCAAAAATTGAGGATGGAACTTCACAGAAGGATTCAATATTTAAAGAGATTCAGGAAAATTCAGAAAAATTCAGGAGAATTCAGAAAGATTCAGGCAAATTTAGAGGAAACTATGGAATCTAGTTACATGAGATTCTGACACATGCAAAGAGATTCAGAGGAACTCAGACTGTTTCAGAGGAATTCAGCATGAGCTTTGAATTGTTAATGAATTAAATGCTGGAGAATTCGGAAAGATTTATAAAGTTCCTGAGGAAATCCGAGATTTTCATAAAAGAAATTGACAGATATTCAAAGAAAGTTGGAGAGATTCAGGATGTATGACTATCTGACAGGTCTCTAACTTTCTCTGAATTACCCTGTAATTGCTCTGAATCTCTCTGAAAAATGTCCGAAAATATAGAGAGATTCAGAGAGATTTTTTTTACCAGGGTTAGCATGTACGAACTGAAAAACATATGATCTTATTAGCGCCATCTACATTTTCAACGAATCCGCAAATAATTCTTTCGGATTGAATAGAGAACACCACACGAGTCAATATCATTGGACATTTGAGAGTTCTTAAATCGCATTTTAAGAGTTGTTTTCGAACATTTTACAAACTCTCTAGATCATTCAGAAGAATTCTCTGAGAACCCCATACGTTCTAAATGAATTCTGAAAGAATTCAATGCTGAGAGTTCTTGAAAAGTTCATGTTAAGAACTCATATGGCATTCTTTCGAAACTGTCTTGCCGTCTGCCCAGATAACACACGGAGAATTCTTTTTCAAGAGCAAGAATAGAACTCTTCAAGACCTCTTTTCGAACTAATGAATTCATATAGAGCTCTGGAGGAGTTCAATCTGTCGGACATTAACAAGCTCTTTGAGAACTCCTCCAGAGCTCTATACGAATTCATTAGTTCGAAAAGAGTTCTTGAAGATTTCTATTCTTGCTCTTGAAAAAGAATTCTTCGTGTGTTATCTGGGTGGGATAAGTACCATCTTCTTGAAAACAATGTTCTCGATATTTATTGAGGGTTTTCAAATACTGCAAGGGAGTTCCCTGCTATTTTCATCAATAAATTGTACATATATTAATTATTTTCATAGGTATAAACAATATAGTGACTGAAAAATGATGAAAATATAGAAATAATTCATCAGTGTGAAAGGAATCTTATGAGCATATAAAATTCACAGACGCTTCCCAAGCAGCAACAGAAGTTCAAAGTATATACGAAATAAAAACTTCGGTAGACTGTACGAATGAGATACAAAGAATATATAATGAACGTTCATAGAATATTCGAATGAGACTGTTTCAAATATACTTAGAACGTGCAAAGTACGTCCGACATGTCGTATATTCGATTACATACATTCGATGAATATGCATAGCACCGATGAAACGGCCTTATTGAAATGTGCATTTTGAACGTATTTTGAATATTCGAAGAACGTTCATAGTAAATTCTTGTGCTATTTGGACAGTAAGCATGGAATCAAGTGTTGGTTATTTAGCTTAGCCGTACTTTGGTTCATAATCAAATGGTTCCATCGACGATCGATCGTAAATATCTTCATCTTTAGGCGGATGGTAGTAAAATCCTCTCACAGATTTTGCTGGGTGAATATATACAATTCGCATGGAATGTCTTGGAGTTTTTCATATATTTTCGGCAGCTGTTTCGTATGACATGTTTTAGTTCTTGCGGCTGTAAACGTAAAAAGACAGAGCTTCGTATCGTAATTCGTATGCGCTAGTCATCGGGAAAAACGTGCTTTGTTTACAAAGATCTAATAAAAACTAACAACTCCTACATACGGCATTCTAATGGTTCGTAAGGAATAAGTTTCACCGCAGAGGCTATATTGCACTTTATACTAATTGTTATCGTTCTCCACGGGGACCACAAATTGCCACCGCTTTGAAATTTACTGAACTATGATGAACTATATGTATTTACAGTATTCGATGATTTACGAAATTATTGATCATAGCAAATGCAATGGTTGTGTAATTTTCATGCTTGGATAATAACCAAGATTCAATTGTCTCTAAAAAATTCTTCTTCTCACTCTCATATTATATGGATATATTTGATGAAATATCTTGTGTCGCTCGAGGTTGGATTCGAAAATACGAATATATAATTTCATTATGTCACGCAACGTCAAAACATCCAGAGTCTGAATGATTTATACGATCATATGGGACAGTAATTTGATTGCATGGTCACGGGTTGTTCTCCGCTCAACCATACTAGGTGACAGATTCACATTATCGCTAAATTGTATTCCGTTTACGAGAATATGAAACTTCCATAGATTATAGAAAGATAAATCAATCTCGAATCATACGAAGAAATTCTTCAAAACATGGAGAAAAAAGGTCATGCTATATCATCTTCTCGACCTTTGATCCGTAAAATTTATGTATAGCGGAATATATAAATTAGAGAATATCGTCTTCTCTTCTTTAAAGCCACTCAACCGTCAAATTAAATCTCTCGAAGATGATATTCATATTTTTGAAATGCGATCTCTCGTATGACGGTGAGTGTGTTATTTTCCATGTTTTTCAGGTAATTTGTCAAGAAGAAGAGGGCAGTCAGTGTCTTCCGAAGAAGGCATTTTTCGCTCTACTACGTTTGCCGGAGGTCAGTTCGAATTTGGCGGCGTATTCGAGAACCGTTAGGATCCTTCAGGACGCTAAGAGTCGCGACGACATTGTTCATTTGAAAGCTTTGAACTCCGAGGACGGTGGAGGTGGTGGCGTTGGGGGTGGTGGTGTCACCGGTCCTGGTTTCAGCAACATCGGCGGAGACGATGCTGAAATTTGTATACCGGCGAGCGTGTATCTGGACCTCTTCAGGGATCCGGCTTTGCGCGGTCATTTGAGCGCTTTGGGTCGAGCTCAAAGGATGATGGAGACCTCCGATCGTTCTCTCGACGAGGAACTTCTCGATCCCGAGGATGTTTTGTCTGAAACGGGAAAACGCAGTATCTCGACTTTGGCGAAAAATGACGATCTTCCGATTCTTGTGCAACAACCCAAAGAGGACGAGGATGAGGAGGAGAAAAGGAGCATTATGTCCGCTTATAAGTGAGTTCCAAGCGAATTCATCTATGGATTCTTCAATTTACTCATGCTATAGGGATTTATTATTCATTTTTATTTTGCAACAAATTCATTTCAATACTGTTGGAAAAATCTGCCTGAAACTTCATAAGAAACGGTTTATACACCCCTAGCGTGTATGTATAATATCATCCTGCCAATATGAGCCCAGAAACTGGGCCAGGGTGGGGCCAGAGTTCACACGCGCTAGGGACGGAAAAAAAATCGTGGAGGGTTCTGAGCGAATAACCCATGGCAACGACCAAGCGTTTATAGCACGGAGTTCATGCTTCAAATGCAAGTTGCCGTGGAAAAAACGCGTGGAGCTTTGAACTTGGTGCTAAAAACGCTTGGTCGTTGCTTTATGGAAAAAACCCACGATTTTCTTTCCATGTAAGAACAATCGTTACATCTCAGAAAAAAATTTTGAAATTTCGTAAAGAATTTCGTATTAAATTGAAGAATTTTTCTAAATATTCTTGTTGAACACTAGCTCTCTGGCGAAAATGAAGTATGAACAATATTATTTTACAACACTATTTTTTACCAGGATTGAATCGATATACGTCCATCGTAGAATTGAAACACACTGAGAAAAAAGATTCGTTGGAGCAAATAAAATTTGTTTATAGTAAATAAAGCGTATAGTTGGATACGGCCGAAGAAATATTTATTAATATTCATCTCATCACATAGTTGATGATCGCCCTGCTCAATTTTTCCAATAAAGAACGATACAAAACGATGCATTTTTTCTATAGTTTTCAATGAGTTTTCTGAATACGGAATTTATATCGTTATTAAACGATAGAACTCTATCGTTCCTTATCATTTTCTATGAAAATTCAAAAGAATGTATGGGATTTTATCGTGAAATTCGTATAGAAAAAGTACTACTTATTCTGGAACAGATAACTATTTTTTTCCAGAATAAGTAGTACTTTTTCTATACGAATTTCACGATGAAATCCCATACATTCTTTTGAATTTATCTATCGTTTAATAACGATATAACTTCGTAAATTCCGTATTCAGAAACCTCATTGGAAACTATAGAAGAAATTCATCGTTTTGTATCGTTCTTTATGGGGACAATTTAGCAGGGCGAATACAGCACATATTTCATTGAATCAACTTCACACGAACCCTAACAGCACTGGGAGGTTTTTAAAACGTTCCAAGAACGTTGGGACGTTTTTAAAACATTCTCAGAACGTTTTCAAAACGTCCAGGGACCTTCCCAGACAGCACCGTAAGCTCTCGAAATATTTTAAAAACGTTTCTTCTGTTTTGCGACCTTTCATTGCAACAACTACGTTTTCGAAACATTTCTAAAACGTACATTGCCAAAACATACATATGATTTATGAAAACTCGTCATTTCGTAACTAACCTACGCTAACCTACAAATCATTGCTTTTCAAAGTTTGATACATGATTAATTATCCACACAGTAGTAAAAACACATTGTTTTGTAAACAGTTAAATAATTCTCATTAGAAAAAATGAAGAACAATGAAAATACATGTATTGTGAAGAGTGAAGCGACGATATTAGAATGCACTTTAGAGTCGAAGTATTTACCACTGAATCTAGCACTTCATAAGCTTATACATGTAATTTGTTGCACACAATATGATTTTACTTCAATATAATTGATTTATTATATATTCCAAATGGAGATATTTACAGAAATATAACAATTCGATGATTTAGAAAAACTAATTGAACATATGTATGAATAACGTTTCGTGAAAACGTTAATAGAACAAACCTGGACATTTTCATGTTTTGAAAACATACATGCGACCTTTAAAAAACCTCACAAAACGTTCCCGAAAGATTTCGTATTTCATGAAGTACGTTTTGTCAATGTTTACAAAACGTCCCAGTGCTGTATGGGTTGGTGCTATTAGGGAATGACAATTCGATAAATCTGAATTTGATGAGAAGTCTTGTTCATTCGAATCAATTTCGATCAGTTTGAATCAAATAAATGATTTGGTTATAGTTAATAAATATGAATTTCTTGACTCAACACAATGTTTGGTTATAATGAATAAGTCTTATTTGTATGAAAGGATACCTCTTGAAAATGTTCAACCAAATGCGTTGATTTGTCAGAAGAGAACCTTTTTCTCAGTACATGAATTTAAAAGATTGGAATCTTAGTATCTTTAACGTTATGTGAGAATAATGGTATGTGATAATGATGACAGTAATGACAACAACGAGTACGGGAATGGCGAATTGAGAGCCTTGACGGACGATGAGTTGGCTTGGTTGATGCCTGGTATCCTCCGCGAATACACTCAACCGAGTGGAAGTGAATTTGGCGTAGAAGCTTTACCAAGGGCAGGTTATTCTTACCAAAGCAAGCGGAATCTTGGATCTCTGGCACGTGACTTTGCGTTGCCAACGGGCAAGAAAATGGGTTCCCAAAGCTTCTTCGAATACGTCCCGCTAAGCGAGAAGAGGAACGTTGGTGCCCTTGCTAGAGACCACATGCTACCCTTGGGCGGTGAGCATATAACGTATATATTCGTGTTTATATAAGAATATATAAAAGAGAATATACTTTCATCGCTTCTTGTCGATATTGATTGATCCACGTATATACACCGAGAGAAAAGAAAGCGTAAAAATTACGATTTTTATCAACTATCCCAATAAACACACACACGTTATTTCAACGTTGAAAGAACGTTAGACTGTCAAACGGACGTTAGTCGTTGATTTCATTACGTTGATTTTTGGTCAAAATTTAATAGGGAAATAGACGACCTGGAATCACGTTTTGATGACGTGTAATTTAAACTAATATTCAAAAATAACCTTCAAACGACGTCCTCAAAACACGTGTTTTGAACGGGTTTGAATCATGCGTTTATTAGGATGTGTTCATAACATCTTGTGTTTGAACTTCAATTGAAGATATTTTGCTAAAAATGTCGAACGACACCGAACAATGATTAAAATTTCAACAAAGAGCAAGATAGTAAATAGTGTGGCATACTTTCCAAATTCTGTCATACTCAGAAATACTATTGTTCTCGATATTGAATGAAAAGTTTTCAAAAAAAAATTTGTTGGATTCAATTCAGGTTTTGGAACCATCATCAGGACACGTCAATATTTGACGTCTTTTGAACGATGTTTAGAGCGTTGATATGACGTTATTTTATGGTTGAAAAACACGTGATCTGCCGCGACATTTTTACGTTGAATCAACGCAAGAATATTACTAATTCACAACGTGTGGTTATTGACTGTTTTTAATGTTTTTAAAACGTGCGTGTGTTTACTGGGTATTTAAATAGTTATCAATACAGATGTCTTTAATCTGTTACTCAAGATTGTCATTTTGACGCTTTTTTCTCTCTTAGCGTAGCGCCAATGTTCTTGCAGAAAAAGCATTCTGAAAGATTGTTGATGGACGATCGTTATTTATCTGTAAACATTCTTTAACCCTTTCACGACCATAAGATGACGGCTATTCGTAGAGGAGAAGAATGGACATTTTCTCAATTTACACCCCACCAAATGAGATAAATCTGTTGCATTGGAATTTTTAGCTCCTGTATTTTATCAGATACAATACGATACGTATTTGGGGATGTCGCCCTGGGAAGAGCACTGTAGACAAAATTCCTGCTGAAAATGTTACTGTCATTTTTTATAGCCACTTTTTTCTGAATTTTCAGATGAATTTCACTGAATTTTCCTAAAAATTACAGTCACATTTTATGAATTTTCAGAACAAATTTTTTTACAGTGAGGTTTCGCCCTCAATTTTCCAAGGTGAATACAAAAGATTTATATTGTTAATGAAATTGAAAAGTGCAAGGATATTTGAATCATTCCTTCTAGATGCTCTTGAGAAGAACATTTTATATTAGTATTTCACCACAAAAATACGAATAAAAAGATCATCCTCAAAATTTGATGAATTTATTGAGGTTTTTTTTTCATTCGAACATATATTTTCTCAGCGAGAAAAATCATAGTGCATACTGGGACCTTTTCCTTTGAGATAAACCACAATGACAAGACCTTTACCGAATACACTTTTCATGAAAAATTTGGATACTCATGTCACAAATCTGTGCCAGCAATCCTGAAAGGGTTAAAGAATGTATTGTCAGATTTCGGTACTCTGCAGCTGAGTGTTTTGTTATGCGAGATTACTGATTTGTTTCAATAAACGATTCAACCTTCAGCAATATTAAAAGATATCTTTATATTCTTGAAATTTGAATCGTTTATAGAAACGAAACTAAAATGCAAACTCACAAAATCTAATAAATCATCGCAATTCATCTTCCTCGATCAACTCCTTGAAATTGGAAACATCGATTAGAGAATATACTGCAAGATTTTGGGTTCTAAACAGCTAAGTATTTCGTTATTCGATTACCAATTCGTTTCAATAAACGATTCAAACGTCAGCCACATATATCTTTAAAGAACTCTTTGAGCTATGTGGGTGGTTGTTTTCATTTTGATTATACAACTCAGCCTGAGAGAAATCAAATTAGTTAATTAGAATCACCGAAAGATCTGAATTATGCTTCTCCCCGAGTAGAAATTTGATAAGGCAGACTTCAGGGCCTTTTGTGGCAAATGGCTTACCTTATAAGGCTCTGACGTTGACCTCACCAAATTTCTACTCGGGTTGATAATCACACCGAAAAAAATAATTAGTTACCGTAAAGTGGGGTTACTTTGATCAATTTCAAAATTTGTATTCCTGATATTTCTCTGAATTACTCTGAATATTTCTGAAAAGTTCTACGCACAATCTTTCTGAATTCATCTATCTCTGAGAGCGTTGACACTCCTTGAACGCCTCTGAAATGCAGGATCAAGAATTTCACTGAATTTGTTTCTCTCTGAAATTCCCTGCATCCCTCTGAATTTTGCTGAATCCTTCTGAAAAATTCAAAGCCCAAGTTTTCTCAATCCACTAGTTTTTGAAATCCTCTGAACCACGCTGAATTGCTCTGAAACGTGAAATTTTCAGAGAGATTCTTTTACCAGGGTATTTTTCTCACATTCATTTGCGATACAGATTGTCACATTGCTAACAGAATTATTTAGGGGTCTTGTGTGTTGCTGATCAGTGAGGAAAAAATAAAAAATTGAATCTCATCTGCGCTTAAAATATTGTTTTATATACAAACAAAGTAGTTATAGAAATAACCCCATTCTACGGTACCCTCACTCAAAATTAGTTCCAGAAACTAAATACAGTCGTTGATATTTGAATAACTATAAAACGAGCATTGATTCAACTAAATTCAAATTTAATTTCTCTGACTTTAGTCACCGTTACTAATTCGAAGTTACCTTTACTACAGTTTTTATTACCGGCTTTTATTCTTTTATCACTCGGAACTAATTTTCACAACTAACTTCAGTTCATTCGGTCAAATAAATGATTTTTTTCGGTGCATGATGAGTAAAAAAATAGCGCAAAGGATTTTTCAAAGTTTGAATCCAATTTTGAGAAGTTCGTGTACTTATCGTGATGGTTTTGTTTTCTTCCTTCCAGGCAAAAGAAACGTGGCAGCCTTGGCTAGGATCTATCAATTACCGCAAAGTGGGAAAAGAAATATCGCGTCTCTGGCTAGAGATTACACTTTACCTATGGGTAAACGTTATGTAGGTTCGATCGCTAGATACGGTTTTCCACAACAGAGCTTCGATGAGAAAAGAAATGTTGCTGCTTTGGCGAGAAACGCCGATTTCCCTGGGAGCGTTGTTAAACGTAGCATCGTTTACACTCCACCAACTGGACCATTGATTACTCGATTAACTAAATTCCATCCACGTCACGGTAGATCCGTCGTCGACGAAACATCCCACGATACGAAGAATACCATCTCGAATCGTCAAAGATTCCCACACGGTCTGTAAAAATTCAAAACAAAATGTTTCAATCAAAACTGAATTCATTTCAATCGAGATTCAATGGAATTTATAAAATACCTTTCTCGCAGTTGAATTTTTCGCTGTATGTAAATGTGTTTGCATGATTTTTATACACAAAATTTATATACACTCTTAATTCAAGTGTTTGACACTGCAAATTTATGAAAAACTTCCAGTATCTACCGTATGGAAATATTCCTGAAAAACTCTGATTCTCCTCTGCAAAAGTCTGAGAAACTCTGAGATTTCTTTGAAAAGTACTTTTGGGGGATCGTTCTCAGAGTTTTTTCAGAGTTTATCAGTGATTTTTCATCAAAACTTCAGACGAATGATTATAAATTTATTTCTGATAAACCTCTGAAAGGATGCGATGAATCCCTGTTTTCCTAGACAGGTGAGGGAAAATGATCAATAAGGAGGGATGTTTAGAACTTTATTCGTAACTTCTGAGTTGAAACTAGCAGCCGTAAATCTAGCAGACGTAATCTTGTTCTGACTTTATATTAAATTACGTCGAATGTCACTCGTGTATCGTGGTTTTTTTCTATAGTTCTCGGAGGAAACACGGACATTTATCATACTCTTTTCAGAGTTTCGTCAGCAATGAATTCATAATTATCTATCTAAAATTTCGATGACAAATCTCTGACAAACCCTGAAAAAACTCTGAGAACGATGTCCCAAAAATAGATTTTTCATCTCAGAGTTTCTCAGACTTTTGCAGAGGAAAATCAGAGATTTTTCAGAAATGAATAGAAAAATTCTCTATGAACAGAGATTTTGCAGCCCATGGTACCGGAAGTGTGTGAAAATGTTGATAATTCAGATTAATTTTTTCATAATCAAACATTTCGTTCGTTTTATGGATATATTTACACACTTTTGAACGTTTAAAAATAAAACACACAAATTTAGAGTATACCCTGTAAAAAATTCCCCTGGATTTTCAGAAACAATTATTTTCAGTGGCGGATTTACGCAGAGCAAGCACCTGCTTGGGGTGGCAAAATTTTTTGAATAAGAGACTGGATTATATGCCAAGTCAATATTCTTTTCATGCATTTTGTTCCTGTTTCGACCGGACCAGTTCAGTTATATTTCACAACTGTAGACCAGATTCCTTATATGAAAATAAGTACCCGAGGAAAAGAGATTAGATCTGATGAGATCTAAGTATAAATTTTATTTTCACATTATTCAATGATTTGGTTTTCTTTTAATATCTTCTTTGTCTGAAGGGGATACCAGCGTTGGTATCGGACCTCTCTTTCTATCTACTGATTCTATCCCTTCCTCATCAACGCTTAAGAAACGTTTTAAAGAAAATTCGAGGATTCAACGAGACGATCATTCAGGAAACAAAACTTTTAGGTTACTGAAAACACGAACAGCTGAATTGGGTTTCCAAATGTTCTATTCACTTTTCAAATGAGGGCGGCAAAAATTACACTGCTTGGGGGCGGCAAAGTTCTAAAATCCGCCACTGATTATCTTACAGGGTACAAATACTATCGAAAATGTGCATAAATGATTTCCAAATCTTTCTTCGATCTTAATTCCTCATTTGCATCTGAGAAATCGATAATGGATTTTGTTTTTGCTCTACAAAATCACACCATTCACTCTTGTAGAGAAATTTGATAATCGACGGAATGAATGTAATCAGGTGAGAACGTGAACGATGAGAGTGCAGCGTCGAGATACCAGCAGAGCTTTCCTTCGGCCTTGAGTGATAAAAAAGTTTCTTCCTCGAGTGATTCAGGGACGCAAAATAATGAGTCTCGCGGTGATAACTTCAATCAAGGGGAGCGAAGACTGAAGAGACAAATCGATTTTTCTGTGGAATATCCGGTGCCAGTTATGCAGAATGCCAACGTATTCGATTACGAGGATGCGATCGGGGCACTTGCAGAACAGTATCCCAGTTACGGCAAAAGATTTATGGGTGAGTCTTTGGAGATGGGATATAATATAATTCATATAAAATTGTTTCTATTCCTTCACTTTGTTTAAAGAATTCTATCGAAAGTTTTTTCAAGACAGATTGTTACCTATACATAATCTGTTAATATACTTGGAAGGATAAGAAGATAATGAAAAATTGATGAATATTGTATTTGAAAGTACACATTTGTGATGAGACTTATCGACGAGCGTATTGTAAATATTGAAAGCAGAAGACAATGTTAAACAAAAAAACTTCCTAACTGTCGGGTACAGATCCTGAAAGAGAGCTTCGAGTCGACGTTGTAGCGCCTACGAAATATCTACCTAGATATTCGCCGAGTAAGAGACACATCGGCGCATTGGCGCGCCTCGGCTGGTTGCCTTCCTACAGGGCAGCACGATTTTCGCGATCGGCGCGATATCCGGTTGGCAAGTCAGGCCATTTCTTTTTCGGCTTTTTTTCTTTCATCATTATCTTGTTGCCATCTACAAATATCGATCTTGTCAACCTTCTTTTCTGTTGTTTTACTCTTTTTTTGAATCCATTGAAAAATCGAGTCAAGGATTTTCGCTGATTTGGAACTCTTCATAGGAACATAGGACGTTCTGGGATATGCTATGGATGTCGCAAACACGCAACACGTATTCAAATATATTCACATTCCAATAACATACACAAACAACATCACGAAATTCAAAGCGAAATGTCTCGAAATATCACTAGAACATAACCGAGAAATTTGAAACATTGCAGCAATATTTCGAGAGATTACTGAGACATTGTATGCTATGTGGGTGAACTTGACCAACCAACATCTTATAATTGCCGCACAAAAATCAAACACACCGGGGGAAATTTTGACCACACGGAAAAAAATGTTGAATAAAATTGTCCAACGACAGTGGTAAAATACGGCACTATTCGAATTTCTGTTAATATTCGTTAGAACTTTAGTCAAATTTACTACAGTCATAGTAATCTTAACTGCAAACATCGTGAGTTGTACTACACGGGAAAAATATTATCTTTTTTTTTCTAATTTTGACATCGTAATCTTGGAAACAAAATATCGTAGCAGTGGACCGTACTTGCAATGTTATTTTATTTCTAACCTTACATCGTAAAATTTAGGCTGAACTCTTTGAAATTCAAACTGTTGGAACTATTGCTTTCCAACATCGTAAACTTCAGACTGGAATATTTGGAATCCAAACTGTTGGAACTATTGCTTTTCAACAGCGTGAAATTAAAAAATTAATAAATAACAAACAAAGAAGTAACAAATTACTGTATCGAATAGCAGAAACTGATGCAGATAAGCAGGAATGTTATTAAAAACAAACATAGATTTCTTCATATTATATGAAAAAAAAACAAAAAATATCTCTCCTTCCCCTAAGAAGAAGAATCAATTCCAGTTGGGAAGGAAAAGGTGAATTGGAGAACGAACTTCAGGTCTGGTAATTGCGAGTTGAAAATCTCGGCACATGGAATTTAGTAAATTATTTCAAATAAGACTCATCACTTCAGTGAAATAGCTGAATGAATTTGAGGATTATATGTTAATGTTTGAGTGAATTTTGGAAAAAATTATCATTGGAAAAAAGATGTGGTACAAATTTCAATGTAAGTCTTTCTGATTGAAAAACAGAACACGCAAACTGAATATATGAAACTAGTAAATGTTGAAAAAGTTTCGAAGATGTCTCAACCAACATTGAAACCGTTAAACATGGTTATAAAGTAAAAAAACCTATCCAGCATGGGATGAGCTTGTTTGTGAATAATGGTTAGAATGACATCAATGAAAATTCACTCATCACTTGTGCTACATTTTCACACTAAAAAATTCGCAATCTAAACACATTATTCTTTATTCAAAAATAATACTTACTGGTATAAAACTCCAATAATTAGAACACTTTCATTCTATAACTTCAACTCCCTGTCTAAAAGAAAGATGCTTTCAAGAAACAAAAGAATGAGAATACAACGTGATGATGTTCTATCATTTGGGTAGTATTTGTAAAGACAATTGCCGTTTATCATTATTGAGATGTAACATCGTAATTTACCGACTTTCTTTAGTATAAATACAGAGCCGGCATTGCTTTGAACACTGTATTCATATGTAACAAAAATGAAACATCATTGATTGAGGTGCCGGGAAGAATTTTTGAAAACATACCTCACGATTACATTAACTATGGATTTGTGACCGAGAATGTTTTTGATTTATCATCTTCATCTTGAGAAATATGTGTCAAAATAGGAAGTTTTACTCACAAGAATCTGAATATGTATATTATTTATTACTTGTTTTTATTGCCCAATATGATCACTCTTCTACGTGATTTCAAGCACTAAGCGAGTTATTCTTTCTGTAACTTCAATCAAATTTTTTATAATAAAAACATAGATCAAGGAAATGAAATCTCGTGAAAATAGTTGGACATCCGAATTCTCCGACCCAAAAAAACATCTCAAGTTGAAAAAGTGAGGGAATACAATCTTTCCTACGGGCCCTGATAGTCACCCGGTAAAAGACGCATAATCGTGATAGATTTCCGTTGCGCGCTAATCAAGAAATCCCTGTATTTTGCAAACTAATAATCCAATCGATCTGGAACTTTCCAAAATATTCGTCCATACCTTCGCGAACAACTTCGTCGCTGGAAGTTTTTTGTAGCTCACACTTCCCCCGACACTTTTTTAATGCAAAGCATAAAACACGTGATTTTCACTTCAACTAAAAAATTAATTAATTTATTATTATTATTCTCACATTTTTTCGACATTGTCGTCTTCGGTGAAGTCTCACACATCAGAATCTGTAAGTTTTATTCCGATTTGCCGAAAAATAAATGAGATCCAACGAGTTTAATGTTGGAAAACATTGATTTTTGGTATGAAAAAAAATGTGTAGTTTTTATTTTTCCTCTCGAAAACTATTCATCCTAGAAAAAAATGGTAATCGGACACTGACCTTGTTTTTTCAAGCTCTATGACCTAGTATTTTTTAATTTTCAAAATTCCGACTTTTTGTTCGATCTCCGACGGGGCCGTTTGGATCAAATTTGTGATGCGTTCCGAGCGCTAAGCGAATTATTCTTCCCGGCACCTCAATTTATATCGCATACATGTGGTTTGATATTTTTACGTAGTAAAATCGTAAAATTGGTAAGAAAATCGTATTTATCTTTGAGGATTCTCGTTAAAATAAGATTGAATCATATGAACTTTCACTTTTCCACAAAATAAGAAATGAACACTGATTTAATTACGATCAATATCTGCGGATTTGCGATGGGAACCTGTAAAAGAACAAATTTTTAACAACAAAATTGCATATCAAATCTCAGAAAAGTCCTGCTAATGCAAGTATAGTCCTCTGTTACGATTGTAACGTCTTGATTTATAAGAGAATATTTTTTCCGTGTAGAACTCTTTCAAATATTACGATAAATTTTGATAGTCCCGTATTTTACTGAACGCGTTAGTAAATTTTACGTAACAGTTTTTTCTGTGCACGAAGAATTATAGCCACACTGTAAAAAAAGTCGGTAAATTTACCGAATTTTCCTTCGGGAATCGTTCAAAACTGGCTCGGTAAAGAGTTTTACCGAAAATAGTTCGGTAAAACTCAGGTACCATGATTTTACCGATGTTATTCGGGAAAATTTTTGTCCATGATATGTGGAATTAAAAAAAAATTTCGAGGTGGAAAAAAACTACTCGCAATGACAGGTTTTTCAATCATTTCAGAAGATTTGGAATCAAATGGATCATATGAGGAAAACATTTTTTTCCATGTTTCCCTTTATCTGAAACCAGGACTTATAGAAAAAATTTCGAGTTTTGAAGAAAAAACGTACTGGCAGGGACAAGTTTTTTTATCCGATTCAACAGATTTGGAATCGAATGGTCCATATGGGAAAAACAATTTTTTTTTCACTTCTCCCTTTATTTCGAATCAGGACTTGGAAAAAACTTCCAGGTGGATTTTCTCCAAACAACTACGGTAAATTTACCGAAGTTTGTGGGAAAAGTTTTTGTAATCCATGAGAGGACATGGAAAAAATGTCGAGTTTTGAAACAAAACGTACTGGCAGGGACAATTTTGTTAGCACGGTCCTGAAAATTTACCAAATGTAACTGAAAATTCACACCTTGTCTATCTTTTTGTGTATTCTAAATGTGAAATATATGTGGACTTCCAAGGTGGTCATCCAGCATGTCGCGCCATAGCTCAGCGGTTAGGTCTTAGGTTTCAGTCGGTAGGCAGGTAGGAATGTAGGTTCGAATCCCGCTAGCTAGATACCCGCGTGAAAAAAAATAGTATGGGCGAGAGTCTGGGACAGAGTCTGGCCTAATGTCTCACCCAGAATCTGTGCCATAGTATGATGGCTATCTCGCCATACGCCGTTTCCCATATTTCAATCCCATACTATTTCTGACGCCAGGAAGAGGTATAGAGTCAAGTATGGGAATGTAGAAAGATTTTTTCCCATACTTTGAGACTGCATGGCATGCCGTCCAGAGAATAGTATGGGGGGAAAGAAGACCATTTTCCATACTAAAATCTTATCTTCTCGCATGGTCCCTAGTAAAAAACGAACATATATGACCCATACATAATCCATACATAATACATATAAAATTCATATATGAAAATGCATAGAATCATATACAATCTATATTTAATCCATATGTGATCCATATATGATCATATATGACTCATATATAATCCATATAAAATCCATATACGAAAAATATTTCACATGTGACAGAATTTTTTCACACACGGAGAAAAAGGTATCTTAAAAAGTACCATAATTTATGGATTTTCTGCGCTGGTCTGACCGAGTCTAAATATTTACCTGAAAAAACCTCTAAAAGTACCATAATGTCTTGGACTTTTATACGGAAGGTACCATACTTATTCCAAAAAGTCCAAGAAATTATGGTACTTTTAGAGATTCATGCAAATGAATATTCCGACTCTGGTCAGACCAACGCTGAAAATCCATAAATTATGGTATTTTTCAAGATATCTGTTTTCTCAGTGCATGTATGGGCCATATATGGTCATATACGGATTCAATATGGATTGCGTATGAATTATATATGGTCATATATGACCATGTATGGTTTCTATATGCTTTATGTATGTTCTTATATGATTCATTTTTACTAGGGGTGAAACGTAGTATGGGATGAAGTATGGGAAGAAGGAGAGATTTTGTCCCATACTCCGATACTGTATGTTGTGATGTTGAAATGCAGTATGGCATACAGTCCAGAAAGTAGTATGTGGGTGAAGAAAGATTGTTTTCCACAACGTAATCTCATCTTTTCGTTTAGACTATCTCTGATCTCTCTCTGAGATCTATTCTCTGGACATCATGTCATACAGTCTCAGAGTATGGGAAAAAATTTCTCCCCGTTCCCATACTTCATTCTATACCTCTTCCTGGCGTCAGAAATAGTATGGGATGGAAGTATGGGAAACGGCCTATGGCGAGATAGCCTCCATACTGTGGCACAGACTCTGGGCGAGACATTGGGCCAGACTCTGTCCCAGACTCTCGCCCATACTATTTTTTTCCACGCGGGATAGGTATGATTTTCTCTTCATCTAGATGAGTGATCAAGTTCCTTAGTGATCTTGGAACACAAGGAACATGCGAAATCATTTCGCGTAATACAATTTTTATGAATATTATTGAGCAATAATTTTCCAGTACATGTAAATTGTGATACAAAACTGCAGAAAATTCACGAATTTCGGTAATTTCACCATACAATTTCGGCAATTTTGAGCCATTCGATTCCATATCTTTCCCGAGGATAACCGGTAAAATTACCATCTTATTTCGGTAATTTCAAGTTACTCGAGTTCATATCATTTCCGAAAGTAAACGGTAAAATTACCGAATACATATAAAATTATTCCCGATACCAATTTGCAATTTTACCGAAAGTTCGGGTTAATTGCTTCCCGAATATTTTCGGTAAATTCACCGAAATTTTTTTTTACAGTGCAGGGAAACTTTGACCACGGGGAAATTTCGTCCAGGAAATGAAAGCTTGATACCACTTTCAACAGCTTTTTTTTTTTTTTGATAAATAAGAAAATCAATGCGTGCCGCAAATGTTCTTTGTCAGGCACAAAATTCGACATGATTACTGAACGATAAAACAAAGACAAAATAGTTTTTGGTGGATTCAACTTGTGTATGTTAGAAGTTCAATGTCGGACGAATAAAATGACGTATGTGTCAAATTAATTCGCTGCATCCCACTGAGCATTTCCGTTATACAAGGAAAAAATAATTGAGCTGCAGCAGCTAAGTAGCTGGGACGGACACGGACAGCCATTAAATTAGCTCCTGCAGCTAAATTTTAGCTGTTACCGCAAATTAATTAACTACCAATGCAAATTTTTTTGCTGTCACAGCTAAATTTTAGCTTCAGGGGCCAATTTAATGGCTGTCCGTGTCCGTGCTAGCTACTTAGCTGCTGCAGCTAAATTATTTTTTCCTTGTAACCTTGCATGAACATTGCAGCGATATTGAAGCGATCTTGAAAGTACTTGTCTTTTAATTTACAAATGCAATATTACAACAGTAACTTACAAAAATATCGTTGAAATGTCACCTGACAACGTAACATTGCTGCAATTTACTTGTAATTGGATGTTGTAATATTACTGTTGTAATTCCCATAACAGGTAGTTTCAAGATCGCATCAGCATCGATGCAATGTTAATGCAAGGTTCTAACGGAAATGCTCAGTGGGATACTTTTCGCTGGCACTATCTCTTAGTTGAACCGGAAACAACTTATGCACACACCTGATATAAGAATGAAAGGATCGAGTAGCTGCCACAGTAACTATTTCCTTTTTATTCGTGTGACATTGTATAATAATTTTGACGGCGATGAACTGAATGATAAAACTTTCTGCAAATCGAAAATACTTCAAACCGTTTGCATAGGTTAATCATTGAGAAAATCAGAACAGGGTGCCATAACCGATGTTCATTCCGTTATTGGTGCTCCTGCCCTGATATAGCCAACAAATTCGTGAAAAATTGTCTCCAACTTTAACGTTTTTATGTGATTTTTCATGCAAAATCAGAATAAATAATTCGCTATGGTAGCTATTTTGTATATTTGACATTTGAATAGCGAAAAATATTGCTGCGACAGCTAAGTTTTAGCTACACGAAGGAAAAGGTATCTTGCAAAATACCATAATTTATGGATTTTTGGCGTTGGTCTAACCCGAGTCAAAATATTTACGTGAAGATACCTCTAAAAGTACCATAATGGCTGAGATCTCTATGAGGAGGTATCATACTTCTTTATAAAAGTCCAAGAAATTATGGGACTTTTAGAGGTTCTTTCACGTAAATATTTTGACTCGGGTCAGGCCAACGCTAAAAGTCCATAAATTATGGTATTTTTTAAGATACCTATTTTCTCAGTGTAAAATATCAAAAAAATGATCTTGTTTTTTTCATGTAAAATTTGAATAAAGACCTTCGCCTTTGTATACTATAGAATAAAATCACATCAAATAAAAAAAAAAGGTTTTAATTTTCGTAATTAAAAGATCGATATTTGTTTCTTTTGTCACTCGACGTCCGTCATTCATCTTCTTTTCCGTGTGTACACTGTCATCTAGTCTCTGTGGATGTGCTGAATATTTTTGTTAGATCTAGGAAAATGTCATTAGAAATCACTAACCGGATGGTTCTTATGGATATTTATTGCGAAATTTCTGACCAAATTTCGTCGTCATGATTTGAAACGTTTGAATTTCAAGGTATACGGATGGATGTATCGTTTCATTTATTCTGTATTTATTCTTTTTGTGGATTTCATGTATTTATATAAATGTGCTCGTTTTCTCGTACTAAATAAATTCAAGTGTTGAAATTTGGACATGCTTCTGGGGTGAAGCTATCTATATATATATGTATTTTCCCTGATTTCTTAACACACGAAGATTCTAATCTAATAAGATATCTTCGAAAGTAACAACCGACTGGTCGATACGAAACAAATCATAATTATGTGTTTTCATTCGTGTACATTCGAAATTGATGCCGAAAAAAGCATCTCTGCAACTGAATTTACACATAAGTATATATGAATTTTATATATATGAAGCCCTTATTTTGGGAATTTTTGAATTCTTCTGGTCTCACCCCCCAAAACAGTTGCGATTCCTATGAAAATGAAGTATGTAAAACCTCAGTTCAATTGAACTAAGGTTTCACGTGCTTCATTTTGATGGGAATCGGAACCTTTTTAGGGGGTGAGACCAGAAGAATTCGGAAATGTCCAAAATAAGGGCCACCGAAGGGCCGTTCACTCTCGAGTCAGAAAGGATCAAATTAATATTGAAGAATACTCGTTTCCCGATTGCACGATTCAAACGACTTCATTTGATTCTCTTACGTTAAATACATTGAATAAGAAAGAGCCTGAATCGCATGATTCCCAGTGATCAGTTACTATGTGTAAAGTTGCATTCAATAATTTGGGATGATTCGCTCTGACTCGCATTGACTCGTTCCTTGTTTGCACAGACTACCTCGACTCATTCTTTATTCCTATCAGGGGAATGATTCATTTCATTATCACACTCATTTTGTACTATTTTAAATGCACACTGTAAAAGATAATCAGAATCTTCCTGTACGAAGCAACCGGAAAATTCCGATCATGGGATAGAAAAGCAATTTCCGGTACATGTATATAAATTCACCTTCAATTCAACTGAAAATTCCGAACTGTATAGGATTTTTACTATCAGAAAACATCAACTTTCCGTGCAGGTGTGGGAAAAAATTCCTAACGCACGTATGTGTTTTAAAAACTCACTTCCAAACGTTTATGTCAAGTTTTCCATGGAAATTTTTTACAGTGTACGCTTCATTCACCTCATGATACTTTGTCAATTTTGTTATTGCAAGTGCTTAATAAAATCTCATAGAAGATTCCACACAACATCCCAGTTCTTGAGGAATTCTTGAAGAGCTCTTTTCAAAGATTCATTATAGATTCTGTCATGAGAGTTCTTAAAGAATTCATCAAGAATACAATCAGATCCTGAACAATTCTCAAAGCATTCTCAAAGACCTGGTGCAAGAGTTCATAAGGCACTTTTCATGAATCCGCAATGTATTTGTAAAGAACCCCCTGTTCAGAATGAATCCCTGGAAGGATTTTTTTCGTCCCAAAGAACTCGAAGAATTCAGTAAACAATTCCGAACAAAGTCTTTAAGCATCAAAAAAGAGTTCTTGAAAGATTCTAGAGGAGTTTTCAAAGGATTCCAAGAGATTTCTTGAAGAGATCCACAAAAGTTCTTGAAAAATTCTTGAAGAACTCTGGAAATATTTTGCCATAAAGAGTTTGCCTACAAATCCTGACACAAGGTTGAATTGCTATGAAAACTGAAGTAATTCTTCAAACCTTGGGAAATAACCTCAAGATCATAGAAAATTCCAGAATCATTCTTGGAAAATTATTTTAAAATTCTTTGCAAAAACTTCAAAAGATCTTGAGGTGCGCAGTCGTTCATGTCTACATTCACGCAGTCAATGTACATAATCCTCTCACTGATTCGTTTTCATTGACCTCCGATTCGATATGATTCATTCTGACTCGCACAGATTCGTACCTGACTCACGCAGATTCTACTCGACTCACTCTTTAAACAGATGATTCGCTTTTTCCACGAGCAATTCACTCTTGTACGTGATTCTTTTCAAAATAAAAATATTCTGAACAGTACCTGCAGATTCCACACTGTAAAAAAAAACTGGAAATTTACTGTGCAACTGGACTGGAAATTTCCAGTGCTAGTACTGGAATATGGATATTCCAGTACATGTACAGAGATTTTGTTGTTACGTTACTGAAAATTTACCAAGCATAACTGAAAATTCAGTCATTGTACTGGAATTTTCAAGTTTGAGATGATGTACTGAAATTTTGCCATGATTTCGCGCAAATTTTACCGGCTCGTACTACAATTTTATAGTTCTTGTGCACCAAAAAAAAATATTCCCTCAAAAAGGACTTGAGAAAAAATTTGGAATTTAGAAAAAAAAACCTAATCGTTGGTATACTGGAATTATATAGGTTTTTAACTGCAATTCTCAGGTTTTGTGATGGAATTTTCCAGTTACTATGCAATTGAATTATACAGGTTTTGAACTGCAATTTTCAGTCCGTGTGATGGAATTTTCCAGTTGCTATGCAACGGAATTTAATCACTGTTGCACTGAAATTTTCCACTTCTATTGGACTTCGTCATTTCTGGCAGGAAAAATTTCAAGTCTTTATATTAAAAATTTCCTGATTGAGATTTTGAATAATAATTGTAATTGTAGCCAATGAAATTGATATATGAGGTTTTTCCAAGACTTATCCTCTTGTGTTATAGATATGAAGCATATGTAGTAACCCAAGCTGGCCTTCCAACATGTCGCGCTATAGCTCATCGGTTAGGTCTTAGGTTTCAGTTGGTAGGCAGGTAGAAAAGTGTGGGTTCAAATCCTGTTAGGTAGACATGAGTTTCTGTCCATCCAAATGAACGATCAAAAGTTTCTCAATCATCTTGGAACACAAGGACCCTGCAAAATCACTTTGCGTGAGCAATTTTTTTTCAATTTTCATGGATATTTTCAGCATTAATTTTCCAGTACATGTCCTGGAAAAGTCCAGCTCGTGTACTGAAAAATTCC
Source organism: Gonatopus flavifemur (assembly GCA_018340375.1). Lineage (NCBI taxonomy): Eukaryota > Metazoa > Arthropoda > Insecta > Hymenoptera > Dryinidae > Gonatopus > Gonatopus flavifemur. Next base: position 11,108,770 of record JAFFJZ010000006.1, read on the forward strand.
AGTACCGAGGCTCAGAAAATTTCCAGTTTTGATGCGGAAATTCCATAACGTTTGCACTGAATTTTTGCAGTACAAATGTGCTGAAATTTTCCGGTACATGTACAGGTTAATGACTTCCAGTACATGTACTGGAATTTTCCGGTGAAATTTTTTTACAGTGCAGTTATTGAATCAACGCGTTATTTATTTCGAATCTCTGTTGAGCGTTAAGATCGTCTGACTCGAGAGTGAACGGCCCCTCGGGGCCACCCTAATATGAATATTGTGTAAACCAATGGATGGTTTTATATAATTTATATACAATTTTTTATACTCACGTTTTTTAATTTTTATTCAAATCTAAAACACTCAAAAGCACTGTGTGCTGCATAATTGAACCTGCCAGGATTCTCCCAGGTGGAAAACAGTGGATCACTGGAAAAAAAGAGTGAAAGTATTTAATGATTTGTCAATTCGAAGTTATAGCGGTTTGAAATTTTTTGGGCTTCCAGCAGCAATCAGAATCCAGCCACTTTGAATCAGAGTAGTAGTTTAATTTTTTTCTTTTAGAGATCCAACATTATCCAACGAAGCTCAAGAAAAAATTCCCATACGTGAAATTATTACATTCTCATCGCAGAATAAGAAGTATTCTCAATGAATTCTGAAATAATGTTTTAAAAATTGTATATAAATTTCATGAAATCACGATTAATTTCGCGTGTAATTTCACGTGTAGGGTGACTTTTGTTGATTATTTCTCCGACGTACTGCCCCCCTGCTATATAAATTTTACGTGATAAAAAAAATATAAAGATTCGATGTGAACTACTACTGTTGCTCTGGTGAAAGGGAAACGTGAATTAGAAAGTATTTGGAACGTGGATTTAAGCGTATACCGAGCATCAAGTGGAACTTTAAGAGTAGTTCGAACGTATATCTGAAGTGTGTGAAGCGATAGGAAGCGTGTAAGGATTATCAGAGAAGTCATCCGAAACATTCTTACGTTTCCATTACTCTTTACGACACACTTCACACTTCCCTTTCACCAGGGTACTTGTAAATTCGTAGACGCCTCTCATAATCGTTTAACCACGCAGCACCTCAACATTTCTCCCAGAGAAAGAAGTTCTGAAGATATCTTCAAGAATTCTTGTAGTAATACAGCATTCGTATATATTGCATTGTGAAATCGCTGCAATATTATGTGCTGGAGGAAAAGACAAATTTTCGATTACTTGCAAGATATCTCAAGGTATGCTGTGTGGCTTTTCTCTTAGTTCATTTTGGAATAAACGTTTAGAATTCGATAAATGTATCTTAGATCATCTTAGAGCAGTTCAATGTTTGCTGTTTTTCTGTCCATCATTGGTAGATTTGATACACACTAGATGTACACTCATTATTTTCTCAATTCTTTTGCATTCTCCACGACACAATGATGATCCCAAGCAACGCAAGAGCCTTGAAATGTTGAAAACACGCTTAGAACCTCCAAATGAAACTGTTTCGAATATTCACGTACTGTAAGTTCCTTTTAAATTTACACAATAATCATAGCATATTTGAGAAGTTCTTGCGCTACTTGGGATACCATTGAAGTTGGAATTTTTTATTGAAACACTCCGTAAACTTCTTGGAGAAAAGTTAGGGATGGGAATCTTTGAAAAAGATCGATCATTTTTTATATACAAAGTATCAAATTTTTATTGAAATCTATAAAAATTATATATTTCTTTTATATAAAAAATCTCCATCGAGAGTTGGTTTTCATCCTATCAGATTTAAGGGGTCTACCCTAATTAGAATTTTCAAATATAGAAGTTATTACACTGTCTTGATATATAGTACGTGAGAAAAAAACTTTTTGTTATACATTTTAGTAAGTTTTTATACATGAAAATGATAATTCAAAAGAAGTTCTAAGCAAAAGGTTTATATCGCATATCGAGCGATTTTTGATTTTTTGAAAATTGACAGAATGGCGAACATTTTCCGAAAAAAATACACCTCTTTTTTACTGTTCGAAGTCCAGTCTTGTTACGTATTGTCTTATTTTTCTGGTGAAAAATAATTAGATTAATACAAGTAAATTTGTATTATAACATTACGTAACATTTCAAAAATATTCGATTTCGATTTGACTTCAAATTTTTTAATTAAATTTTCCTTTTCATCCTATACAGCATGGTTGATTAAAAATCTCTTCGATTGTCAGGTTTCTCAGAAAGAGGAATAATATGACAACTCTCACCTTTTTCTAATTACAGGATCTCTCTTTTTGAGTAAACACACTTGGAATTTCAGCAGAACTCCACTATTTTCACATTGAACAATAATTAATATATTGGTGAAAAGTTATTAATTATTAACTTTATTATAAACGATAACTTTTGATGAATACTCATCTGTTGAAAATTTTTGATTATATACGTAAGTTTTGATCAATACGCGTAAAAGTTCTTTATTTTTTCATAAAAGACTTGAAATTCACGCGTACTTCGAACAGTAAAAAAAACAGGCAAAAGAAAAAGAGTTGAAATCGAAATTTCGAAAAAACCCTCGATATGCGCGATATAGCTGTAGTAATACAGAATATGTGGTAAAAATTTCATAAGGATCGGTCGAGTATAGTTTCGGAGATTTGATCAACAAGGCATCGAAAAACGTTGTTTCGCGAGAAATGCGTTGAAAGTTTTTTTCAAAGAAAAATCGTGGAAAAATGTTACCTGTTCTCAATCAGCGATACCTGCACCATACATTATATGCCATCCTCTTCTTCGTAATGTTCATTTTGATACTTTCGAAAAATGTAAAAAATTCCAATCAGGGTAGACCCCTTAAAGCTTGAATCCCATCCTTTTATAAGAGTAAAGAACCAGCCCTAACAGCACAATGTGTCTCTGGGACGTTTTCTGAACGTTCAGAAAACCTCTCCTACGTTCTATAAACCTTCCATAAACGTTCCAGTGGCACGTTGTGCTGTCTGGGAGGAATTGAAATAATTTCAATTCCTCCAGAATGCAAGAAGAATTTGAAGAATGTTAGAAAATGTTTAGATTCGTAGTTTTCGTACGCCAGGATCAATGGTTCATGTTGGTATGATCATTCTTATGAAATGTAATAATCATAATTTGAACGTTTTCACGATATCAAGAAGGATAACTCTGATATTTGAATGATTTATATAAAAGTATGTTTCATGACATATATTCCTCGAATGTTTCTGCTTTTTATTCCTCGCTGTCGTTCTTCGAACACCAAATTTCAGCAGGGGACTTTTATAGAAATTGCTTATTGTTTTTCTAGAATTCATCGACGTAGATTTATTCAAACGGAAACATTCGAGGGGAGGGAAATGCCAGAACGGTAAATTAATATCGTGGATCGTTGTATTTGAAATTCACTGACTTTCAGGGAGAATCCCGCAGATGGGACCTCGACTGACTACCAGCGCAAGCCGCCGGCTTGGTCGCTACAAAACCGAGCCACGATACCAAGAGCCGTTATCTTCGGTCCTTACACGGGGATTGTCGACACGGCTTCAGGAGGTTCCTGCTGCTACCGACCGCCGATAATTCGTTCGTTCCTCAAAAATCCCACCTCTCACCAAAATTCAATTCTTAAGGAATATAAATTCAAGGATAAGAGAAAATGCGAACAAATCTTATTCAAAGCAAGCTCCGAATGCCGTCGTATTATCGTTGAGCGTGATATCGTCAATGATATTCCCAAAATGCCTTCGGATAATCGATTTATTCGCTCCACCTCCTTCCCACCTCGTCTTTTTTCTTTGCGTAAGATGAAAATTTAAACCTTCGATTTGAAGATCGATCGAATTCTTCTTCTTTTTCCTGATATTTCATCCCTCAAACTTTGAAATCTTCTCCGAATCGCATCTTTGGAATGTCCATTGACGGCACAAATGACTGAAAAAACAAAATCCAACATTATTATAGAAACTCGTTTCTGTGTAAGATTAATAAATAATTTTACTCATTGGCTATACGAGAATGACAATTTATCTCATCGTTATCTTTCATTCGTCGATTATGATATAAAAAGAATTGTATTTTCAATCTCGATAAATCTGGTTCTCTAACTTTGAATTTTCTTTATGTAAACGATACTGAATTTCAAGACAAACTTCTTGTATATAGCTAATGCGCAAAATTGAATTCCTTCGTTCGATTTGATTCCCCTTTGGGGAGATGCTGTACAATTTTGTTACCTACAAATTATTTTACAATTCGATTGTATATTGTGATTCAAATTATAAATCTATCTTTGTTCGCTTCTCGAGATCTGTCCACTTTTTCTAATATACCCTATAAAAAATTGGTGTGAAAATCTCACAATGTATTACAGTGTATATTAGAGAAATTTTCAATTCATTCCATTTCTAAAGTATTGTCAAACAAAAACCGTTCCAAAAAGAAACAACAACAACAATTTATAATTTATTTATAGTAAAAGTGAAGCGTATATAAAACGTATATGATCCCCTATACTGGGTGATTCAAAATTGCCGTACAGTTTTCTGAGAGCAGATTCTTGATGGAATTCTGAAGATCCGGAGATATGAGCATTTTTTAATTTTTTGAAAAATCCAAATACCTCGGGAGTATCATATTTCTGATTTTTCAATCCAATACCATTCCCTGAGTCAGATCACGGGGTATTCACTGGAAAAAAATAAATCTAATTTAGCTTCGTTCGTTGTGGAGTTATAGCGGTTTGAAAGAGTGAGCGCGAAAATTGCCTGTTTCTCTAGGACCGTGAGGTTCAGGTTCAAATGCATCCTGAAAAATACCCTATGTCGATCATTTGCAAGGGAATACCATTTCCCGGTGAGCACAACAATGATTTTAGAGATACAGCAATCGACAGAACCGATTGTTTTCTATAGAAAAGTTATAGATTTTTATATAATCTTGATCGAAAATTGATACTACTTCACCTCCAAAACCACATTGAGAGAAAAACTTTCCGGGAACAATAAAATATTTTAGTTGAATAGTCGCCATGAAATACTTAATTGATTTAAATAAACTTCCATTGACTCAATTAAACACCTGTTTCCATTGATGATATATTTCATAGCATATTAAATATTTGTCTGATTGAATGAATATTTAATCTAGTCAATGAAAGTTTATTCAAACCAATCAAAAATTTTATGGCGACTATTCAACTAAATATTTTATTGTTTCCGGAAATTTTTTCTCTCAGTGCAGCGTTATGCTCACCGGAAAATGGTATCTCCTCGCTAATGATCAACATAGAGGATTCGTTAGAATGCATTTCAACCTGAAACTCGCGGTTCCAAAGAATAGACGGAAAAATACTCTTTTCTTGTATTCCAGCCAATCAGAATTCAACAACTTTGAATCGCTATAACTCCACAACGAAGGAAGCTACATTAGATTAATTATTTTTTCCAGGGATACATCGTGATCTGACTCAAAGATGGAAAATTCCAAAAATTCAAAAATGCTCATATCTCCGGATTCAAGGATCAGATCTGAATATTCCGGACCAAAATCTTTTCAGAATTTCATCAAGAATTTGTTCTCAGAAAAGTGTACGGCAATTTTGAATCAACCAGTAGAGAGATGAAATATACACGATTCTTATAAATATATATATGATTCATTTTTACTGAATAAAAAAGTTGGATACGCTGAGAAAAGTTAATAAAATTCAATCCTGCATAAAACGATATCGAATCTCTATATGACTGGTAAGATATTTATTCTACAACATTGTATCTTTATATATCTATATATGTATATGTGATAATTGTGCATTGATAATAATAATATATGCGAGACAACGAGGAATTGGAAACAACCGAGTCGAAGACAAAATAACAATTTGAAATGAAATTTGAAAAACTATATTTGTGAAAATGTCCAAGGGTGATTGAGAATAATTGCTAAATACCCGCACGATGATCTTTCATCTTTTTAATTATTTCTCCATCATGTGTGCAACAATTTTGCTAATCGTACGAGATTTTGTAGAAATTATCAATCACCCGATGCACGCGGGACGTTTCATGATTCGTGAATGATTCATCAATGTTCTTATCCTTGATCATTTGTTTTTCAATTCTTTTCGAATCGAATGGATGTACATAACATTTTGGTATATGATTTTTCTAATTGATATGGCGAATTTTGAAACGATTCCCCAACGTATATACGAGAAGAGATAAATATGACACGGAAAATTGACAAATCTTAAAAGATCTGTAGAGAATTATGATTCTTTGGACAATAAATGTGACAATATTATCAATATTATAATAGAATATATTACGATAATAACAATTATTATTATTATTAAAATTTCCATTCTGTCGAAAATAACGATAATACTGTAAAAATAATCTCTAATATCAATTTTAAAAGCATAGACGTCGAATTGATTTGAAGAAAAAAAATTATACGCATTATATGGAGATGGGTGATTTTATCATTATCAATAAAATTCGAATATAAAAGTGTTGATTTGTTTTTTGAGGAAGAAACTTATCCCTGTCCGAAAAGTCCCATAGATTCCCATGGATTCCCATAGGTACTGTGACAATAACCGCATAGAAACCGATAGGCTATTTTATTTCTATCAGAATTAATCAGGTTTTGCCGATCATGCTGATAGAAACCCATGGAACATCAGATTCCACTTAGAATCTCATAGAAACCCTTGGGTCCTGTGACAATAACCGCATAGAAACCGATAGGATACCATTGATTCCATTAGGATTTCGCCTATCGGTTTCTATTGGTTTTTTCGCACAGGGATCCTTCTGAATTATCCTTCTGGTTGTCCATTCGGCACAGGGCTTGTGCTAAATTCCCGGGTATTTTTCCAAATTATTTCCCCAGATCTTTTCTCCGCATAGCAAAAGTTTTAAAAACTGGAGCACGTCAACTCATCAAGTCCTGACACATTTTGTCAAGTTTTTTGAACCTACATAAGGTCGACGGAAACTGTCACAGAAAAATTTTAGGCTGGTCAATATCAATGTAAAATTTGAAGATCTTTCCGAATCTGGTATTTGTTCTTGATAGAAATTTGATTTGGACAAGTTGTGGTTGCTTTTCTTTATCAGAAACACGTGTTTTCTTGAATTCTTTTTTCAAAAAATCAAACTTTCTGCATCGAAATCAACGACGACTATGGCTGGATTTGAGAAATTCAGAATGGCAAATCCAAAATGGCGTACAAAACAAAGAAAAATTACATGACATCTCAAAGTCGAAAATTTGATGCAGTACTTTTTGTATATAAAAATTCAATTCTCATGGATTCACGAGCAAATTTGTATAGAGCGGTTTTTAGGGTCGCTGATTACGAATTTGAGGTTAGATTTAAGAAATTCGAAATGGAGGATCCAAGATGGCGGATAACAAGAATTCAAATTACATGCACCTGAGCTTAGGGATCCTTTAATGAGGGATCGGACAATCAGTCGCCATTAGTGGGATACTTCCGGTTTTTTCTATAGTTTAGTTAAGCATGCATAAGATTCGTTCGTTCTACGTGCCCTGAGTTGCTCCAACTTGTACCAAACCAATCATTTCGTTGCTTAAACTGGAAGTAGCGAATCCAAAATACTTGGAGCGAGTTGGGGTAACTTGGGACATCGGTAAACGAACTTAGCTATAGTGTATGTTATTTTATTAAAATCATTTTTCTCAAATGTATTTACATGCTTTGTTCGAAGAATGTTTCAGATTCACTTAATTGTAAGTATTATACATGAATAAGCTGACTTTAAATATGTATCTCGAATATTTTCATAAATAACAGTACCTATCCCACTAATGGCGGCCGACCAATCCGTAATCAGCAGTTGATTGTCCGATCCCTCATTAAAGGATCCCTACCTGAGCTACAGTTTGTACTGAGAGGTTTTTGGAGTCGCTGATCCCAGGTGAATCCGAGGTGGAATTTGAGAAATTCGGAATGGTGTGTCCAAAATGGCGGTCCAAAAAGTAAAAACCGCATAGAGCTGAACGAAAATGAGCGTTACCATCTCTTTGGGGTCGCTGGTTACAAAACTGAAATGAAACTGAAACAATTTAAGTCGCATGAATTAATTCATACGTTCCTTCGCCGACGAAATATTATATATCGCCCCCAGGTAGCACACGCACGTTCTGAGAATGTTCTGAGAATGTACGTTGAGGATATTCGAATATTCTATGGAGATTCTTATCACGTTCGAATATATTCTACGCACATTCTCAGAATGTTTGAATGGGACTGTTTCAAATATTCTCAGAATATGATGCCACGGATATTGTGGGAATATTATAAAAAAATGCTGTAAAAATAAGAATTCCCGTCAATATAAATTTCTGGGTGTCACCGAAAACTACTTCACAATCAATTTTTTTTATCATTAGATATCTGTAATCATGAATGGTTAGCGATATTATGAATTCACATAGATGGATGAGATACTTCCCAAGTAGCACAAGAACTTCTGAAATATGCTATGGTGACTCTATGAATGTGAAAGGGATGTGCGAATGAGACTATTTTGGATAAATTCGTTAAGATATTCTATGGAAGTGCATAGCACATAATTATTCGAAACAGTCTCATTTGGAGGTTCTACGCATGTTCGTAGGATTTTCCAACCACGCTCTTAGCATTTATAACCTCTTCTGCTGCTTGGGTTATGATCGCAACAAGCAATCATAATGTATACGGTATTTCTCAATATTTCATTACACTTTTGAGGATTGTTTTCACACATGGCACTCTCAGAGAACATTTGCGATATTAAAATGCACCTTTTATGGATTGATGATTCCCAAAATACAAATTAAAATAATGTATTGTCCAAGGGTCTGTAGCCTCCCAGATAGAAGAATGTCTCCATAATGCCATCATAATGGTGACATGCACGCCAAGAAATGTTCGCATCATGACGCCAAGGTGTTTCCGCATAAAGCATTGTTATTGGTAGCAAAAAGAGGTGATGGCACCATAATTCAAACATCATGTTTACATTCTATGCATCATTGCAAGCTAAGCGGAGTTCATGATAGTATGTTTACGGCACGTTATGTTACAAAACATTCAGAGCATGCTTTTCTATCTGGGCTGTCAATAACATTATCCGCCATTGATGAATTCATGTCATCACGATACTTGCGCATGCGCTGTTCATCAAACTCCCTACAAACTTTGTACCAGTGATCCCAGAATGCGGGAGCTGGCGGCCCCCACCACGCGGTCGGTGGGACACAAATACTGTTTCAGCGCGTGTCCGTGTGAACAGAGAAAGTCTAGAATATAGACTTTCTTTCTTTCTCATACGGACGCGCAGTGAGACAGTGTTAGTGTCCCACCGACCGCGTGGTGGGGGCCGCCAGCTCCCGCATTCTGGGATCACTGCTTTGTACGCATATTGTACGAACGTTCCTAGAATATTCGAAACAGTCTCATTCAAATGTTCTAAAAATCTTCTGAGAGTATTTACGAATCTTCTACACTCTGTGAGAATATTTGATCAAGTACATTTTACGGATGTCGTGAGAATATTCTCAGAATATTCTGTGTTACATGGGCCATTGCCCAGCTCTTAGCCCTTTGCGATGAAAGTTGAGGAGAGCCTCTTTCGTTTTTCTTCCTTAATCATTTTTATCACACTGTTCTATTTTTCCATTGCTTTTTTTACTTTTTTATTTATTCATTTTTTCCCCCTCTTTTAAAATTTTTTTAACTCATTTTGTTTTTTTATTTCTGATTTCTGCATTTTTTTTATGTAAAAGAAAACTATTTATCATGCGAAGGAAAATTATCTGTTATGGAAAGAGGTGAAGCAAGTAGATGCAATAGAAAATTTTACATTGTTCGCAAATATGCTGAGTTCTTTTACCACATTGCTGAAAGTTTTTACAGTTTTTTTTTCGAAATCAATTTTATTGTTTCGTGTGAGTGGTGATCGAGGGCTTCACTTTCTTGAAGGCAAATTGCCGCAAGTTCTAAAGCAACATCTGCAATTTACTACCAGAAAAGTAGGTCTCTTGTTGACCACTCACACGAAACAATAAACATTGGTTTCGAAAGGAAATGTAGAAACGTTAAGCAATGTGGTGAAAGAACTCAGCATATTTGCGAACAATGTAAAATTTGTCATTGTTCAGATACATGTCGTTTTTTTTCCGCCATTTTGGATATACTGCCCTAACAGCACACTTCGTTGCATCTCCTTAGTCTCCACGTGGATACGATCTATCTCCGTGGAGACCACGGAGATGCGACGGGGTGTGCTGTTAGGGTGTAGCGAATTTCTCAAATTTCACCTCGGATTCGTAATTAGCGACCCCAAAAACCTCTCAGTACAAACTGTAGCTCAGATACATGTAGTTTTTCTTTTTGTGTCCACCATTTTGGATCCGTCATCTTGAATTTCTCAAATCTGACCTCGCATTCGTAACCAACGACCCCAAAAATCTCTTAGTACAAACTATTGCTCAGGTGCAGGCCCCTCCAACTCCCTGGTTTAAAAAAACCATTGATTCTCGCCAAATCTCACTAAATTACAGTTGAACTTGGACAATGTTCTGGCCGAATCTCATCCAGCAAATGTCAATGAGATTTGGTCAGAAAGAACAGTCGATTCTCGCCAAATCTCACTGAATCTGGCCAAATCTCATTGATTCTCGGACAATGTTCTGGCCAAATCTCATTTAATTTCATTTGTCAGAAGTAATGGATTCTTTTAACCAGGGCTCGCACATTTTTCAGTACTCCTCGTTTTCACATAATGTCCATCAAAATCCAGGTGGCGAACGATCTAGTGGTCCGAAACAATTGGTAAACATAACCAAAAAGTTTCATTTTGCGAATTGTCAAGACAAACTGGTGTTGTGATTTCTGTAAATTTGTGTTTTCATGGGCTAATAAATTCATTTTCTTTCATTCCGCGAATTATTTGATCACGTGTAACCAGGGTTGGGTAGGTATCAAATTGACGTATCAATACGTAGTGAATGTTACGTATCATACCGTGTAACAAACCCCTCTTTCAGGGTCTTCTCACGTAATAAATGTAATTTATGTATTGATACATACGTATCATACTCGCGTAATAAATGTAACAAACCCTCCAGTGACGCGTCATTACCCAACCCTGCGTGTAACGTAAATGAAATTGAAGTCAGGGGGATACAACTCAACGTTATAAAAGTAAAATAAATTTGCACTGATTTCTGCGCCCTCTAAGCCGAGTACTTTGATGTGAACTAAAAATCAATATGGTGGCCTCGTGTAGCAGGGTAACCTCAAAATTACACGGAAAAAAAGATGATGTTGGATTTACAATGTTTCGTTCGATCACCATAGAAACATTAGGGGTTTCTATGGTGATCGAACGAAATGTTGTAAATCCAACATCATCTTTTTTTCCGTGTATTCTGATTCTGAAACATCAATAATATTTCAAGAATAAAGTGTGAAAATGACGAAATTCTAAAACCATATTATATATTAAAACATATAATTTGTTTTTAGAATTGTTGTTCACACTTTATTGTTGAAATATTATTGATATTTCAAAATCAAAATTGGTCAGCATAATTTTGAGGTTACCTCGATTAAATACGATCAAAGCGCCACCTTGATGGAATACTTGTCCGTAATTAAAATGTGGCTTGGGGTCATCCTATAGAGTTGAAGGCCTCTGATTGAAGCAGTGTCCTCAGATTTGACTCGCAAACGTTAAATACACAGATGCGACTGTACATCCGTGTGAAAAAAGAGAGGGTGTGGTTGCGCGCGCAACTTAGCATGCTTCCTCTATTGCTCATAGAATATTTGATGGGAGAGCGAAGGAGAAAGCATGCTAGGTTGCGTGCGCAACCACACCCTCTCTTTTTTCACACGGATGTACAGTCGCATCTGTGTGTTTAACGTTTGCGAGTCAAATCTGAGGACACTGGATTGAAGTGCCGGCCAACAGTCGTGTAGAGCCATCTACAACTGTTTGGACATTATGTGAACACGTAGAAACTCGAGTCGGAGGGGCTTGCTCAGGTGCATGTAATTTTTATTCTTGTTATCCGCCATCTTGGATCCTCCATTTGGAATTTCTAAAATCTAACCTCAAATTCGTAATCAGCGACCCTGAAAACCGTTCTATACAAATTTGCCCGGGAATCCATGAGAATTGAATTTTTATATACAAAAAGTACTATATTGCATCAAATTTTCGACTTTGAGACGTCATATTGAATACAGCCATATTGAATTCCCACATGAAATTCCGTGTACATTGAGGGAAAGGGTTCGAGAACGCGATATATTTACTCTCTGGCCACAGTCCTCGTTGATTTTGATGCAGAAAGTTTGATTTTTTGAAAAAAATATTTAAGAAAACACGAATTTTTAATAAAAAAGCGATCACAACTTGTCCAAATCAAATTTCTATCAAAAACAAATACCAAATTCGGAAAGATCATTAAATTTCACATTGATATTGACCAGTTTAAAATTTTTCTGACACGGTTTCCATCGAACTTATGTAGATTGAAAAAAATGGACAAAATGTGTCCTGTCAGTGGGTCAGAATGAAATTGTTGGAGATTACTTTACTAAATCGACTTTTCCCGTATAATTTCCGGATTTCATGAAAGATATGTCAGTTATTTCATACAGACTTCATGTATCGTTTTTCAACATTATAAACCTGGGAGCATCAAACATTTCTTTCAATTCAAAGATTCCATTCCCAACAAACTCAAAGTCTCATTGAACATATATTTCAAATATTTTACTTGAAAACGTGTATATTATTGATTAATGATAAATTTACAATAAATCATACACGAAGAATTATAAAATATTTCAAAGTCCTTCCCGTGGTATTTTCAAGAATTGTTTCCACTAAAAAGGTTTCTTAACCACTGGAAAAACCGTCGAATGAATTCTTTGACACGGTTTACGTGTTCCTCATACGGTAAAGTTGATCTCTTCTTCTTCGTTCCAGTTTGCGATTCGTTACTCTCATTACTCTCATTCGATTCTTCCGAACTCTCTTCACTCGAATCTTTTGCAGGATGATCATAATTGTTGGAATCTCCCTTCTTATTACTAGAATTAACATTACCAGAATTCGAATTATCTCCGTTATTATTGCCATTCACTAAATTCCCATCCACGTTATCATTGCCGTTAGAAACATCGTTGTTATTGTTACCGTTTCCAGAATTGTTGATGATCAACGATGCTACATTACCGGTGTCGTTGTTATTCCCATTACCATTACCATTTACTAAATTTCCATTGACATCATCATCCCCATTGTTGACTTTATTATCGCTATTTTGATCTCCCGAATTGTTGATGATCAAAGGTCTGAGTAATGACTCGGTATCAACGCTTTTTGCAACATTTCCAGAATTTGAATTATCGCCATTGTGATTTCCATTAACCAAATTTCCATTGACATCGTCGTTACCGTTGGTAACATTATTTTTATTGTTGTCGCTGCCAGAATTGTTGATGATCAAAGTCTCGAGTAACGGCGAAGAAGAGTGTTTATTCACATTTCCGGATTGGGAATTGTTTCCATTGTTATTTCCATTCACCAGATTCCCATCGACTACATCATCGCCGTTTGATACTTGATTGTTGTTATTACTGTTTCCAGAATTATTTATAATCAATGATTCTATCGCGGTGTTTTGGCTGGCAACGACGTTACCTGAATTCGTATTGTCGCCATTGCTGTTTCCATTCACCAAATTTCCGTTGGAATTATCGTCACCATTTGCCACGTTATTGTTACTGTTGTTGTGTCCTGAATTATTGACGATGAATGTATCGACTGCTGTCCCTGACGCTACGTTACCGGAATGTTCATTATTTCCATTGCCGTTTCCATTCACCAAATTTCCATCTACGTCATCGTTACCGTTGTTCACATCATTGTTACTATTTTCATTGCCAGAATTATTGATAATTAAATTCTCTGCTATGGATGATTCTCTATTATCTTCAATCACATTTCCAGATTGGGTATTATTTCCATTATTATTTCCATTGACCAAATTCCCGTTAGAATTATCATTGCCGTTTATCACGTGATTGTGGCTATTGTTGTGTCCCGAATTATTAATGATAAATGGTTCCAATGCTATCGCTGCTGCAACGTTACCAGAATTTTGATTATTTCCGTTATTATTTCCATTCACTAAATTTCCATCTACATCATCGTTCCCGTTGGTGACGTTATTTTTTATATTTCCATTGCCAGAGTTATTGATAATGAAAGTTCCCACTATCGAGGAACTATCTTTAATCACATTTCCAGATTGTGTATTATTTCCATTATTATTTCCATTCACCAGATTCCCATCGACTGCATCATTTCCATTTGACACTTGATTTTGATTGTTGTTGTCTCCAGAATTGTTGATAACGAACGGCTGTATTCCTGAATTTCCTGAATTCGTATTATCTCCATTACTATTTCCATTCACGAGATTCCCATTGATGTCATCGTTCCCGTTAGTCACATTATTTTTACTATTCCCGGTACCCGAATTGTTGATGATCAATGCCGCAACTTGAGCTCCATTCACGTTTCCTGAATTTTCATTATTTCCATTGTGATTACCGTTAACTAGATTCCCATCGACTTTATCTGCCCCATTTTCAACGTCATTTCCACTATTCTGATCGCCAGAGTTATTTATAATCAAACTCGCAGCTTCCGTTCCTTTTTTTCCATTACCAACGTTGTTGTTGTCGCCATTGTTATTCCCATTTACCACATTCCCGTTGATAGTGTCTTGTCCGTTTACCACTGTGTTATCGTTGTCGTTGTCGCTATTGCCACCTCCGCCACCTGAAGAATTATCAACGATCAATACTTTTGATTTTCCAATCATATTTCTAGTTATCTTACATGGATTCGTTGTTGAACTTAAACACGATGCGGTCTTGGTGCAATTTAATGTTTCCCTATCAAATCCTGTATCGCAGGAACAGTAATGAACTACAGTCTCGTACTTTCCTCGGCCAACGTACAAACATCGAACGTAACTTTGACAGTCTTCTGCCGCGTCTCCCGTATTCAGAGGTTGATTCTCAACTCTTCTACACACCCTCTCGCAACGATTGGCATTCAAATTGTACCTGTTTAGTGAAATCTGTTTAGTCTTGGTAAAAAAAAACAAAGAAATCAATTCAATGAATCTTCAAATATCCCGTAATAGAAATGCTTTAACACGATTTATTAGTTTACAAACCAATTCATCGCTAAAGGAACATTCATTGAAGGGTTGATATATAATGAACAAAAAAATAAATCTCACGTCTCCCACTTCTGACAACGTCCGGTTATAAGAGCTCGTCCATTAACGCAAGTCGCATAAATTTGATCGTCCCTTGGATAAAGGATAGTTTGGCCTTCTTTTCCGTTGCAATTAAACGTCACGCAGTCGGAGTAATGTCTACGGAATTTACACTCGCCCAATTGATGATCGTACACATTATTCTGTGGACAAATGTTTGTACGTCGAACACCATTGGTGCAGACATGATACACGGAACAACTCAGAGGATCCGGATATCTGCCATCGACCGGAGGACATACGAATTCATTCGAGGCACAATTGTTCGGTGGTACGGAAGTACAAATACCGCTAGAAGCATCGCAATACGGCGTCCTATCGTCCTTCGAACAATCCACCGTCGCGAATTGTACTAATTTCCCATTGAGATTGCTGCAAATTCGTGCTTTGGAACAACCATCGCATTCGCGAGGTTTCGAGCATTCCACGGTAGGATCTACGTCGATGACTATCTCACTGCCATCGTATCGGAGAAACGGAGGCAAAGAGATACCGAAAACATTGCACTTACTTAGAATCTGAAATAACAGAAAATACAGAATTTTCTTGATATTATGAATTCCAATGTTCAGAATAAGAAATTTCACTCACCAAAAGAGATGTGATTATGAAGTAGCAGTGCATCGTTACCGGATTGTCTGAAACATTGCATTTCCGCAATCTTTCTTATATCCAACAGTGGAATTAAAAAATTCTCTTCCATATCTTGAAGCAACAAACCTAGGATGTGAAAAAACACGAAGACTACGGGAGAGCTTTTGAGATCATTAACGAGCTATAAATTCATTTGATAAGATCTTTTTCCCAGAATAATATGACACGAAGTATTTGATTTTCCATTTCTTGAAAATGTTACTTCCTCGTAGATTTTGTTTTTTTCAAATCCGTTCTCTAACGAATAATTATAGAATTTTTTTTATGTATTGAAATTTTGAAGAGGGGAGCATATAGAGGGGAGAGAGAATACAAAACATGTCAATAATTTGCTTCTGCTATTGAATAATAATCGTATCGATAAATGCGTGCAATAAATTTTCCATGTTAACACAATGCAGTTATCTCTATGCACACTTTATTCAATACTTTGAAGATTCTTGTGGAAATCTTTTGCAAAGACAGATGTCATATCCTCGTTATTATCGTCAAGAGTGAGTGATGGATAAAGGAAGTTTCTAACGTTAAAAATGAGAAATGAGCAATCGTTCAAATTCGAATGAAAAAGGTACAAATTATCCTCCACGACGATCAGAATCCTTGCGAAGTCCTTTACCTCGTCCAAGTGGTCCAAAGAGTTCCCTTTAACCAACTCGAATAGTCCGAAGAAGTTTCGAAAAGGTCCCATATTGAATTAATCTTGATTTACATTTTTCGAATAATACAAATACAAAATTTTGACAGAGATAAGGGAGAATGGGACAGACAAATTCTAATCATCAAACAAATTTGTTTTATTTGTTTAATCAATCTTTTCTCGAAGGAATAGACAAAAGTATAAATTCACAACAAAAAATATTTGTTTCGATATTTTAATTATTTACAAAACCAATGAAAACTCAAACTTTATCTCAATCATCGGACTTTTTTTTCTTTTTTTTTACCTTGTCGGTCGAGGGCATGGGGGTATTAAGACCCATAGAATTCATATCTTCCGTAACTTCCATCATTTCAACTTTCGTTTCGTTTTCTGCTTTATCGAAATTCGAAACAACCTTGTCCTTGAATCTATCGTGTACTGGAGAACAGAAACAAAACGGAATATCAATTTTCTATTGAATTGGATGAAGAGTTTATGTTGGAGTACCTTCCGAATTTTGGGAGAAATCCGTAACTTGGAAATTGTGAGCCCTATTATCACCGCCCAAGGCAAAAACGAATGGATTGTCTGGATTAGACGAGAGACATTGTACAGCACCTAGATTAGTTTTCTTTTCCCACACTAGGATCAATTCTTTGGGATCTGTGATATCCCATACTTTCATCACCCCATCGTTGGAAGAAGATACCAAAAGTCCAGCGCATGTCGAACTGAGGCATAAACCTAAAAAATCCAATGACTTCTTTTGTACAAAAACAATTTGTTACCAAAGATACGATGAGATCGTATTTTACCTGTAACTTCTTTAGTATGCGCATTGATCTGCCAAAGAGGTTTATCATTTCTCACATCAAAGTACTCTATATAACCGTTATCCGTACTAGCCTGATACATAAAAAGAAAACAATTAAATATATTTTAATGGCATTCAAAAATGAAATTTCACAAGATCTTTTTTCACTCACGAAGCAATAATTGTTATCAAAATGATTCCACACGACTCTCTCAACCTCTCCCGAAGTTTGCCACGTTTTTAAATTATTTTCTACTTTGCAATCGAAGAGTCTAACCATTCTGTAAGCAGTAACATTTTGAATGTAAATAAAAATCTTTATCGATGTAAATTTTAATTGCAAAGAAGCTAAGACATACTTGTCGGCACAACCCGTTAACAGTTGATGAGTTTCCGTTGGATGCCATTGAAGGGATTGAACTTTCTCTTCGAAAGAATCTAATTTAGTAACCGGAGAAGTGTTTTCTAAATCCCACAGAAGAACGGTTTGATCCACAGAACCGCTAGCCAAAATGTGTCTGGAATATGTTTCTATGAATTACACTATGTTAACAGTTTTGTGTTTTTCTTCTCAATAATATACAAACGTGTAATTTTGATTCCATGCCAAATCCAGGACTGCATCTCTATGACCAATACGTTTTTGTTTCTTCTTTTTACTAGGTTTTCGACCTAATTTGTAGGCAGGTTCCAAACAATCGATTAAATCTAAATCCCAAATTTCTATTATAGGAGTCATGTTACCGATGGCGCATAAATTTCCTGTTGAATTTATATTATTAGTTTCGATAATTTTCGATTGAAGTAGTTATTTCGAGTTTTGAGTTACCTGGTTTAGAATCGGCAACGTCAAAATTCAACCATTCGATGCACAAAGGAAACGAAGGTAATAATATGTCGTGGTGACAATACAATGATCCTTCTCTTTCGTTATAAACTGTAAAAAAAGAGATTTATTGATTTTTCTATTGCATTGATGAGTCACGAGTCAATACAATATACTGACCGTAAACTTCTAAAATACTAGCATCGTCTTCCACGTGGCCTACCAGTATAAGATTATCGTCATTCTTGATGACATCATCTTCTTTCTCTGAATCTTCCTCACTTTCATCCTTAGTGATCAAAGGATCTTTACCATCTTCCCCAAAAACTGCAATGTTCCTGATGTGGCAGTGGATGTTATCCGCTGATAGATGAAAAGTGAAATTTATTCTCTACGGTAAGTTAATTTGCATCCTGTTTAAAAATGAAGTTTCAAACTAGATACCAAAATTACAGCACACTTTCAAACTTTAAGAAATTGTTCCATCAAGTATTATCACTATTTGACTTTATTTCAATTCAAAATCGTGATACATGAAAGTTATTCCATCGAGTTAATAGTGAATGTTTATGGTCTTGGAGTTTGAATCAACTCCTTAGAATTGGAAACATTGTTTAAAGAATTTACTGTAAGATTTTTGGTTTTTAACAGATAAATCTCAATAATATGAAATTTGTTATGATTTCATAAAACAATGTATAGAAATTTGAAAAAGTTCTGTAATTTTCTATTTTTCACAAGAATAAGAACGATTAGATGATTTTAATGAAATATTCCTATCATCGAAAATCACATTAATCCATCGCTAACTTTAAGTTTTTAATTTCAATTCCAATTTTCTTACTTTCTTCGTCATAATGGTCAAAATTATATTCATCAGACTCGACGGCGTCGTTCACCCTCTTGCCTGCTTTCTGTGATTTCTCTTTCGAGACAAATTTTTCAACAGCTTCCTCGCTTTCCTCATTTTCACTATCGCTCTCATCGTTTCTGGAAAATTAATACTTGTATAGACACAAAAACATGGAAAAAAACCAAAATATGATAGAACGTTTACTTCAATTCGGATTGCGTCTGTTTTATAATATTCTCCAGTTCATTCGCCGTGAGTTGTACCTGAAATAATATTGATATTTAAACAAATGTATGTAAAATATAGAAATAAGTACTAACCTTTTCTGGAATAGTAGCCGCAATTCCTCTTTTAACCCAACTTACACATGGTATTACATTCATGTTGATAGACTTTGAATACTAATTCAATGACGTGTATGAATTATTCTAGCCAACACTTATTAAATATAGAATTATAGAATAACATAAGATGTAATGAGATAATTCTGTCAAACGAATGCACACCGCAGCAGCTTTTGCAGCTACACGTGGTTATGTGTATAACATTTTCATCTCAACGGAAAACACGTCGTTGTAGGTTAGGTCATTAGGTGGTTAGGTTGTTAATATAGGCGATAGGTAGGATCCAGGTTCAAATCTTTTCTGCACTTCAAAAATTTTATCATTGATAGTGAAGAAGAGTTTGATAAGATCCCGCATAACCTGCGAGACGAAAACAATTTTTTTGAATGAAAATAATTTTGTCCATTTCATGTGTTATTGATGTTTTTCAACTTAATTTTCTTACAAATAATTTTTAATTACTTGCATATTGGAAAAAAAAAACGTTTGTATATGAATGTACATACATATTTCATTCATGCGTTTTCAAATATTCATCCCTATCAGATTCATCATTTGAATAAGTCCATGATTTTTTCAATATGAATGAAAGTTATATTTTCCATTCATATTTATCCCCATGGTACGAATACATATCGGAATATATCAAATCTTTTTTGCTAATTTTTAAATATCTAATATGGTTACGTGGTATACAGAACATATGGTCACGTGGTATATAGGAAATATGGTCACGTGTCACGTGATATACTTGGTATATATATGTATAAATATATATATATATATATATATTACTCATAGTTCCGAGACAACACTCCCTGGCGGCGCTGGAACTCGTGGTCTTGCTTTCCCATTATACCTTGGGTACCGAGAAAATTACCGATATTATTGTTCCGGTCAGTTCCGGTTGCTGTTGTCAATGATGGGTTGGCAGATGTTAAGAAAATTAGATGTACATCCAAAATTACGCGATGATACGGATATTCTCGTCAAGACTTTCAGTGGTGCAGTTGGTAAAACATTCAACTTTTCAAAGTTGTGCGGTGTTTATTTGTCTTTTTGAACCAAGATGCGGCTTTATCGAATGTTATTGACAGGCCTTTTAGATCCAAATTTTTGTATAAAAAATTATATTCAACGATACAAAATCATGAATATCGAATACCATATTGATCTGCGGAATGAAAACTATAACAAATTTGAAAATTTTCATTTTTATCAAGACCTGTGAATGGGTTTTGAGATGATAATTCATCTGTATTCAACTCCACTATTGAAATCTATTGTGTTTTTCAAACAATTTTGATATAAAATTGATGATTTTGTATCTAATTATAATCACATAACTTTAATTATATACGTGCGTTATCTTGTTACATATATTTAGTCAGTATTAAACAATTATATCTCGGTTTCATTGATTTTTATATACATAAACAGTATAATTGAACAATTTTCAGTGACAATCATTAGTACAATAATCATGGGTGCACTTTTTTTATCTGAAGTAAATTATTACCTCACGCCAAGTTTGAACGAAGAATTATTTGTAGACACGTCAAGAGGATCTAAATTGAGAATCAATTTGGATATAATTATTCCTAAAATATCTTGTGATCGTAAGTAATGTGTTCACATCCCAGCTTTATGACTTTTCTGATAAATAACCACAATATGCTTTGTCACAGTTTTGTCGATGGATGCGATGGACACTACAGGTGAACAGCACTTACAAATAGAACATAATATATTTAAAAGACGATTAGATTTAGATGGTAAACCCATCGAGGATCCCCAAAGAACCAGTATGTATAATATTCTTCATGTTTTTTTTTGTTATAACAGGAATTTAAAAACATCTAGTGCTGATTTTAATAAAATAACATTCTCCTATTTCAGATTTAACTGATTCTAAATCTGCAAAGAAAATAGTTGAAGAGCAGGTAATTTTTGATGATGATTATTCACATTCTTCTTATAGTACCTACAAAGTTTTATTAATTTCAGTCTACGGAAACTTCCAATTCTACTACCACTACTGAAGCTTGCGGCGATTGCTATGGAGCTGCGACGGAAACTTTCAAGTAAGAAATTATATTCTCGTGGTGACATAACCACCATAACTGAGGTTTTTCTCTGACATTTTCTCTCATAAATCGACTGATCAAAATAATTGCTGCATTTCTCTTTGTCTTATCCGAAACCTAACAGAAATGTAGAGATTATTTTTATCAGGAAACTTTCAAATGTAAAACAATAAATCAGGCCAAGGATTGAAATTTTGAAAGATTTCAGCTGACTTCACGAAATTAACAATCAATCTATTACCACAGATGCTGTAATACATGCGAGGATGTAAGAGAAGCTTACAGACAAAAAAAATGGCAAGAACCGGATTTATCTTCGATAAAACAGTGTAAAAATGATAAATCCTTGGAAAAAATGAAGAATGCGTTTACGCAAGGTTGTCAAATTTATGGCTATATGGAAGTAAATAGAGTAGGAGGAAGTTTTCATATTGCTCCTGGTGGGAGTTTTTCGGTGAATCATGTACACGGTACGTCGAGGAGATTGAGTTTTCATTTCATCCTTTGTGTTAATGTGTTTCTTTATATAAAAATATTACAGTGCACGATATACAACCATATTCTGCGACTCAGTTCAACATGACTCATAAAATTCGGCATCTTAGTTTTGGAATGAACATTCCAGGAAAAACGAATCCCATAGACGACACCGTTGTGGTTGCTTCGGAAGGTAATAAACTTTTTTGTAGTAATTTTCTTTCCACATTATTATCAATATTATTCAGAAATCAACAATATATGTGTGTATATATTTATATTTATACATATAATTATACGTAATTTAAAGCCCTTTACAATCTAGAATATGATACAACACGGAGAAAGTAGTTTCATGTGCTAGCATCGTATGCCAGTACCGATAGCCATAAATGTTCCAAAAGTACCACCGCCTTGAACCATCACTTTGCCAACATTGTTTATCAATTCTCGGCCCCTCAATCCATACCTAACGAAGAAAAAAGGGTTAGATTTAGAACCACTTCCATCCATTCGTATAGAATCCCTGTACCAAGATTTTACCTGAGAGCGGAAAATCCACCGAACAAAGCCCCCGATGCCATCCCGACGCAGAACCCAATCATAAATCCTAACTTCATTCTATCGAAACAACTGGGTGCTTGTTGAAATCCTCCTCCCGGTACCACAGGCATTTTGATCTAAAAAACACAATCTTCTGATCAAACGTATGAACTTTGATCATACATGTGATACATTTATCTATTGATTCACAATAGATGAGAAAGAACTAATATTATCCATCACCTTGAACAAAGTTGGAAATATTTTTTCAACTATTACAAAATCTGATTCAAGAACTTGAATTTTTTTGTCACAAAATAACCAAGATAAAGTTGAAAAAACAGAAACCTCACAAAAAAATGTTAATACCACTTACTTTTTAGGTTATGTGTATTTCAAATTCGCTCTCGATATGTGTGAAATTATTTTACGACTCGGAGGATTTACGTGGTTTTTGTGTTTTCGAATGTAGAAATTCACACGGACAGTTTCGTATCACAACATTCAATAGGTCGCCATCTTGAAATATTTCCACTCTCCATTCACCATCGATTGTATTTTGTTCTGCCTGCCCTCTACATCCTACTCAATGTTCATTTCCGGTCACTTGATTTGATTCAGATTTGATCGAATCTTCGAAACAAAGCGGATTTCAATTAAACTGTGAATTATGTATTTCAGGAGCAATGATGTTTTATCATTATATCAAAATCGTACCAACGACGTTCGTTCGAGCAGATGGGGCAACGCTTTTAACCAATCAGTTCTCGGTTACTCGACACTCGAAACATATATCCTCGACGTTCGGGGGCGAATCTGGGGTGCCAGGTGTATTCTTTAGTTACGAATTGAGTCCTCTCATGGTGAAATACACGGAAAAAACAAAATCTTTTGGACACTTTGCGACAAATACTTGTGCCATCATTGGGGGAGTATTCACCGTAGCTGGACTGATAGATGGTCTTCTGTATTATTCCTTCAAGGCGATACAAAAGAAAATAGAATTAGGGAAATATAATTGAGGAGTCATGTAAAGAAGTATTTTAGGTAATTATGAAAAATTGAATTTTACATTCGAAAGAATTGACGAATATTTTGTGAATATTGCACACGTTTTAAATGTTTCGTATGAATGTGAAGAAAATTGAATCTCTTTGGAATCCCCTGTTTCAAGTATTGGAAGAATTTTTCTGTGGTTGGAGCAATGGAACTCCTACGCGACTGGGAAATTCTTCCGAAACTTGTAGTCATAGAAATCTCACTGTTCCACGAATTATAATTCACTCCTCGGACGACCAATAGGGTCCCTACAAACCTTTATTAGAGAAGGTTATAACGCAGCGATCCTAAAAATCTTATGCAATCCATATTCTGGTATTTTTTAAAGACACCCGGAAGCAGAATTTTAAAGAAACTACTGCTCAATTCTATGTGAAATATAAATAATGTTGTTCCCTACAATTCCCTATGCTTCCTTCCATACAAAATTCCTCTCCCAATCTTCAAACTAACAGAATAAACAGTATTTGAATTCAATTTTCAAATTTTAAGATTTGATATTAATATTATGAATAATTAACTAACTTATCTTCTATTACTTTTAATTTTTTTTCCATCTTTCCCCAGCACGTAATTTTTGAATTTTGATAGAGAAAATGTGTATATCGAAGAAGAATGTATATTCTTAATGTATAGTATTTATACATAAACTGCACATAATTATGTACAGGACGATTGTATTGAAAATAAGAAAATTGATGAATTATATAAATTATTGATTTGTATTTATTTACACAATAATTAAAAGGTTCTGAGGAACATATTATAAATATCGGTTGTCGTTTTAGCTACATTTTCACAAAACTCCAGATCTGTACCGGTAACTATAGTTTTAGGTGAAACATACAAAGGTTTTGAAGGATCGTACTGGGCCCTCTTCAATTCCACTAAGAATTTGTGTCTCTTCTCCAACCTAGCTTTTTTACAAAATAATATATAAGGTTCGCCGGCTATGAGTTCATGGGAGAATCCCATTTGATTATGAGCAAAATCAAATGTATCTACGATGAATGCTCTGTCTGTGAAAAATAAAAATTCATATTTCAGTATGACTTCTTTTTTCTAATTACTCTTATCGTATTACTTACTTTTGATCCACAATTTGGGTACTTTTACAAACAATCGTTTCATCTGTAACGAATCAAAGCCCATCTCTTCTCTTATGGCAAAGGTCTTTTCTCTGATTTTCATCATTTTGCAAGTAACGACTTTTGGACCTTTGGTACACGCGATTCTCACTTGGCTACCATTCAATTTTAATTCAGTTTGAAAGTATCCTAATCTGCTGTCTATCTCTGTGGTACTGAAGTTCAGCCAGGAAGGATTTTTACTAATAATATGTTGTATCATTTCTCTGCTGAAATTGTGCGCTCTCAAGTATCTTATTCTGGTACGAAGATCGTCCATATCTTGCTGTAAGATGAATATATTTTTATTGAAAAGTTCGCCAATGTAGTCCGCGGGTATTCCGCAATCATAATAAAATTGAATATACGGTTGGATGTCTCGATGGAAATCTAGAGGTAGCAGAAATTTCATAGCTCCTTCAACTTTCTCTATCCTGTGTAAATCTACTCCAAGTTTGACGAGTTCTTGTAGCATAGGGGATTCATTCGCATATTTAGCAAAATTGAAACTAGGAATCTCGTATGGGCCGATATGAGATAGATCCTCCGCAAGAGGATCAAAAGGTTGCAGAGGTTGATGATCTTGGATTTCATTGATTTCATTCGTCAGGAAAAGTTGGTTCCCTCCTGTTTCAATGGCATTGTTTTTGTTGTTGAGAGAATTTGACGTATCTTCGGTGCATAATATTTGTTCTTTCCTCGATTGAATTTCATTTGTGGAGTTGACTGCGGGAGCTCCTCTATGATCTATTTGCATCAATGTCGAAGGTTTTTGAAAAGGTGCTGAACTTGATAAAGAATGACGACAGAGAGATGGTACAGAAAACTGGATGTTTCGTGTCATACATCTTTGTAGAGAATTCTTCAATTTTCGACTGGTGGTTCGTAGAATTGTACAATACTGTGCAGGTATCATTGTAAAAATATATTACACCACTGGTTATGTTATTATTCAATCACTGAATTCACACTTGCTCTTTTACATTCAAACACGAAATTAACATTTGTTCATATTTGTCACAGAGATTTTCTCAATTTATTATAACCTATTGTGTATTGTAATGAAATGTGTCGAGACAAGTATTTTTTTGATTGTTTTTTTCCGGTGAGGTTAGGTTGTTTATTGAGGTTAGCTCAGATTAATAATCGATATTTTTCTCTTCATATATCGATATATTTCAAACGGTAGGCGGTAAATTCGCCGAATAATAAACAACAACGTGATTTGACAATTGCTAGTGACTTTTTAAGAAGAATTCATTGAAGGCACTTAAAAATACTCAAAGATGACTTGATAAAATGCAAACAATCAATCTGCCATACTTTTTTTCTGGTATAAAACAAAGACGAACTGGTTTATTCTTTCTCGAGAATCTCAAATGAATTCTAAAAAAAGAACTCTTGAAGAGTTCCAAAAGTTTCAAAAGAATTCAATTCGTCAGGCATTCGCGAGTTCCGTCAAAATTCTTAAAGAAGTCTCATAGAATTTTAACGGAACTCGCAAATGCCCGACGAATCGAATTCTTTTCAAATTCTTTCAGAGTACTTGGTATTCTCTTGAAGAACTCTTGTTTCAGAATTCATTTGGGATTCTTAGGTGCTGTCTGGAATACTATGACACCAAATTTTTTCTTTGATTAAAAACTAGTAACTTCTATTAAAATCACTAAAAAGTTCTATTTGTGACTAACGAAGAAAAATTTGGCGTTACATTGTTATATTATAATTTAAAACCATAAAAATGATTGCAACCTACTGGTTTGATACTGAACTGCCGATTCAAAACGCTCATTAAAAACAACTCATGTTTTATACCCAGATAACACACGAAGAATTCTTTTTCAAAAACAAGAATAGAATTCTTCAAGAACTCTTTTCGAAGTAATGAATTCGTAAAGAAGTCTGGAAGAGTTCAATGTTTGGGGCATTAACGAGTTCTTTGAGAGTACTAAGACAATATTTTCAGCATTCTCCAAGAACTCGTTAATGTCCCAAACATTGAACCCCTCCAGAGCTCTTTATGAATTCATTAGTTCGAAAAGAGTTTTTGAAGAATTCCATTCTTGGTTTTGAAAACCAATTTTTTTCATTTTTTTCCCAGTGAACCACCTGGGTTAAAAAAGTCTATTGAATCTTGTTGATTGATAAAATTCAACACGAACTTTTCAACGGGAAATCACCATCCAACCCCATTAAAACCAATCAAAATTCAGTTTTTGGCATTGTTGGAAAGTTTGTATTACCCAATAAGATTCACTATAGGTGTCTATACCAGGGTTGAGTTTTCTATGAAAAATTCTAAGCAGGGGCAGTGAGGCTGTTTCTGATTGGAGAAATCCATCGGATCCAACCTCGGTGGAAATGAAGCATTGAAGCGTGACGGAAGCGTGAGCTAAGAGTCATCTAGGCGTAATTTGTACGCTTCTTTCACCAGGGAATTCAACAAAATTTTATGAAACCTTTCCAAACCATCATCAGAGATTCAATGAAATTGTTGTTGAAAAAATGGATAAAACTGACCAAATCTTTGTCTAATTTCAATAAGATTTAACGGGATTAAATGGGCTTTTTCAATCAGGGGTGACTTTATGAACGTTCACAAAATTTGCTGTCACTTGGAACGTTCGATTATAAAATATTTTACCAAGCCCCACACTTTCCACACTTCCATCATAAAAATGAATGAAATCTAGAATGATTTTTTTGCTCCGTTTGCTCATGTCGAACAAAACAACCCTCCCCTGTATCGCGATAAGAATATTCTCCAACAACATGACATTTTCTTTTCTCAGCGTGTGATCTCCTCGAGTGACGTTAATGTTCAGATGGGGTATTTGAATTCGCTTTTTTGATCCCTGCTCGATAAATACACGCTCTTTACTTAATTTCCACTGAGACAGGCTCATCCCCTTAGGGTTGCACCCCCTATCCGCATTATCGTGGCCAAGTACAATGCACGTAAAGTATGGATGGTTCAGAACGTATTAAAACTTCGCATCATCAACAGCGTGAAATAATAACAAAAGAAGTACTTTGAATTCGAGTTATCGGTCATTGTAATTTTTCCTTAACGTAAATTATTACATATTTTTACAAAGTGTTGATGAATTTCATGTGGGAGAGAAAGAACAAATTTTGAAATTGCATCTTTGAAATCACAAGAGTGATGTAGGTATGCGATTCGTTATGGATTGCTCCCATAAAAGTGAATTCTTATCGAATTATGTACCGCATATGTTTCAGGATTAATCATTCGCATTCTTGTGGCATATTTTGCAGCCAAAATGCAATAATTTCCCGCGTGGAGAATTTTTTTGGAGGTTCAGTCTTTTCAAATTTCCAAAACACTCAAAACTGAGCGCATAAAAAAGTCTGAAATTTTCAGGGATTTTTTGATGCGCCAAGTTTCGAGTGTTTTGGTCGGAAAGAAATGCCAGCAGATGAAGCCAGCCACCTATGCGCTCGTATTCTCTTAAAAGCACTGTGTGCTACACACTCTTTAAGCGTGGAAGAGTAAAAAATCACGCGTTTCATTCCTCTGAGTCTCAGAAGTGAGCCAGTGAACAAATTTGATTCGTACACGGGAAAAATGTGTTGACGAAAAATTACCCAAAATTGAGTGAAACGAGTTGACTTCATTTTACTCGACTACAGGTGAAAATAAATTCGAATTTTTTTATTATCTCCACAAGTTGAATACTGTTGATAAACATCCGAATGAATTTTCATCTGTAGTCGAGTAAAATGAAATCAAGCGGATTTTAAACTACGCGGGAATACCACTATGTCCCCGTTTTGCTCAACTTTGGATAATCTTTTGTCAATACATTTTCTCCGTGTATATTCCTATCAATGGCCGATTGATAATATAATTATTGCTTGATAGATTTCTCAGAGTTTTCCACTCTCCCAGTCACTCGCCATTTGGAACATTCAATGCCTAGCGAAGCGAGTGCTATTTGAGCTCTTCACGGAAAAAAATGTTCAGCTGTATCAGCTCAATTTTAGCTGTTATAGATTGAAAAAAATGGATGGTTATGGTAACGATCTGAAGTATGGTTATGATAGATAGCTGCAGTAACGATACGTATAGATCGTTCTGATAACGATCTAGATTTTTTCATCCCAGGAACAATCCCATTCACTTCCCATACAACAAAAGTTGCTGTGCAATCGTTGCTCTTAAGCTGTTTATCAAGTTTCTGTAAAATTGCTGGGAATTTGCTACACATGTAATGGAGAGTTTCATGAAACCAAGCAACTTCCTAGCAACACGATAACAACTCAAGCTAAAATCCTAGATTTACAACATATTGATGCGCATTTGGCAACGCAACGTCTCTGCAAAGTGCTTCAAACTGTTGTTTTCAACAATAATTTGCTGCATATTTATTCAGCATTTTGCTGTTAGAGTTTGTGGTGGCAATCCCGATATCCCTATACTTTAAATAGCTATAACAGCTGAAGAAGTATTCCCAGATAGAAAAATGTCTCAATAATGCCATCATAATGGCGACATGCACACCAAAAAATGTTTGCATTATGGCGCCGAGGTGTTTCCGTATAAAGCATTGTTATTGGTGACAAAACGAGGTGATGGCACCATAATGAAGACATAATGTTCACATTCTATGCATCATCGCAACAAGCTGAGCAGAGTTCATGATGGTATGTTTACGGTACGTTATGTCACCGAATATTCAGAGCATGCTTTTCTATCTGGGATTGTTATGAAAGCAATACTTTTTTTCATTGTAGCTGAATATTTTAATCATTGAATTCATTTTTCATCAGTTAAAATTTAGCCATAGGAATTCAAAAAATGGCTATTAATTTCATAGCTAATTACTTCTTTTCGCGTTTAATGGCGAGCGGGACAAGCGTCTTCAAAATTCAAAGTTTCCGAGCGAAACGAGAATTATTTGAAAAATTGAATGGCGAGTGTCTCCAACTTTGAAATGTGCAAGCGAAGCGAGAATCATCTGAGCCATTCCATGGCGAGCGTCTTCAAATCATCAATTCACGAAGGCCTGATAGATTCTTGAAGACGATTCTATGAAGAATTTTTGGAATATTTTCGAATCAAAACATTGAAACTCTACCAAATGAAATGATTTCAACCATTGCAATTGTTCTATTTCTACTTTATTCTACCTGTAAACTGACAATTGTTTTTTCAGTATTGATGAATCCAGTCTGTCCATGTAATTCTTGCAAGTTTTCCTTAGATAAATTTTTATCAAAGTTTGGTGTTGAATTCTCAAAAGGCTTGGCAGTTTTCAAATTCGAAGACGCTCGCTCTTCTCACCATTCAATATTCCAGATGAAGCTCCGCTCGCTTGCATTTTTCCAATTCGAAGACGCTTGCTCTTTTCGCCATTTAATATTCTAGATGAAGCTCCGCTCGCTTGCATTTTTCTAATTCGAAGAC
The DNA here is from genome assembly GCA_018340375.1 of Gonatopus flavifemur. Classification (NCBI taxonomy): domain Eukaryota; kingdom Metazoa; phylum Arthropoda; class Insecta; order Hymenoptera; family Dryinidae; genus Gonatopus; species Gonatopus flavifemur. The sequence goes on from JAFFJZ010000006.1 coordinate 11,138,990, forward strand.
GCTCGCTCCGTTCATCACTTCCCACACAGCACTTTTGGTCTTCAAGATATCTTAAGGAACTGTTCAGAAAAGTTCGAGAAGTCGTATGCAAAGATATCCTTAAAATATCTCTTCGCACTGAGAGGAAGTATTAGTTGCTGTGATCTAAAAAAATTAGTAAAATAACGTCTCAACTATGTTTTTTTAGTACTACTTACTAATTTTTATAATACTATATAACCTAAGATCAGGTTTGGAATCGCTTGATTTATAATAAACAAAACCATTTTCCACCACTCATTTTGAACACTAAGCTACGCTATAATATTATAATCTGTAAAACTATTAGAATTGAATCATTTACTGTATCGTTTGGTTCTCATTCATAACCTATAATATCAAGACCTGTTACCAAGTTTCTGCATATAAAAGTATATGCTCTTGAAAGAATCGCACTGACATTGTAGAGAAAAGTAAGCATTCATGAACATTCTATAGTCTTCAGACCACCCGCGATTCAATTCATACAATTTCAAGCAGCAATGCATCCACCTTTTACAAGTTTGATCGACTTACGCGTCTTCATGTGTAAAAGAAAGGGGACGTGTGCAAGAACAATTGAATACGAGAACAAGCGTGATTACGTCAACTATATTTTCTTAGTAGAATCAATTAAATTTTTAGTACCTCTCACTAAGCATATTTAGTCGGGACGTTTTAGTCAAAGCAACTGTGAGGATTTCTCTGAGTGCGAAAAGATATCTTTTAGAAGATTTAAAACTTTTCTTCCAAGATTAATTATAACTTTTAGACATCTTATAGATATCTTTTAGAAGTGAGAACTGTTTTAGATCTTCTAAAGATATCTTTTCATGTTGCGTAAGACTTCTTTAATTTGGTTTGAGATATCTTTTAGAAATAAAATGCTGTGTGTGCTGTGATGCGAGATTTGACACGAAACCGAATACAAGTCAATTATTTCTTCTATCAGGAGTAAACAATTCACAATACTCCATTCTTGCTATTTGTTGGTCAGTTCACATCCCCCGATACATCAATCAATTAATTAAAAATCAACGAACGTTCGATGAATCTTCAAACGTCCGTAGATTCGTTTTACGTGCAACAAACGTTCGTCAGGATATTCCGGTTCTCTTTAAGCTTGATGAGGGTTCACATTTTCAACCCTATTGAATTCGAATAAGGGATCTCCCGGTCACAGTATCTTAGACATCACCCAGAACGTGACACAATATTCAAAATTTCAATTACCCAGGAAGCCGTTGTATGCAGGTCAAATAAATATCACCGCACAATTGAATATTCAATTTAAATGGAAAATCTCTCAATCCATAAACCATGTGAAATCCTCTCATAATATAAACAAATTCCAGAATATAATAATAAAAATCAATATACTTTTATTCACTTCCTTTCAAAGAGATATCAAATTTCCGGAATTCCTTTGCATTTTTAATCCACTTTTCTTGCCAAAGGTTCACAGTTCCCCGACAATTGAACATTTTTTCATCATTCGAAGAACAGCATTATGAAAAAAAAAAACTTTCGACTTTACGTACTCATCAGCCCTTTGGATATGAAGATTTGTTTCATCAATTTTATCAAGTTGCTCCACACTTGGAATTTCTTTTCTTCTTTTCTCTCATTTCACCACTATGTAATATATATATATATATATATATATATATATAAATGCGTTACACACGAATACGCGTTACATCGACCTTAGAGCGCAGGATCGTAGGATCTCGTAGCTGTTTCCTTGTAAAGCGTAACGTGTGTACGTTATTATAAGGTACCACCGAGGAGAGAGCAAGGGAGATATCAGGGAGGGAAAGAAGGACACCAAGCGTACGGGCGAACCGACGAAGAGAAGGGGCTCAAAGCGAGAGAGAGCTTTCACATCACGTACCACCCCTTGCGTTTTTCCCAGTGGTTCAGTCAGCGTTTCGCACCGGCGTCGCTCCTTTGCGCTCACGATTATTCATCATTATTCACAGATTTCTCGAATTCTTCGTGAATTCTCTTTTATAAAATAATATTTCATGAAATCGATGAACGCTCGGGTACAGATTAAAATTGTGAAGTGATTTAGAATTAAAAAAAAACCTCCCCACGACGTCGAAGTGTATTTTTTAAATGATTAATGAATAGAATACTTGCGGTCGTGTTGTATTGATATTTCAGTGAACGAATTTTGAGGATATTAATTGTACAAAATAGCTGATATTATAGAAGAAACCCCTTCAAAAAGCTGGGCTTTGAATCCAGGACGGTGCATGTCTCATATCTCATTTATAAGGTTTTTGCCCTGCGTCGCACAGCCAACGTCCCTGAGGTAAGATCATTATTTCCTACGATAAATTGATCACGTATGAAACTCAAAGTATACCGTAGTAGTTTTCATTGAATGAATGAATCATCTCTTTCCGTTTCAATTATTTATTCGTAGCCTGACTTTACGCGCGTAAGATTGGAACAGATCGAACGGAAAAGTCATGCTCTCTCATGACCACTTTTAAATTCTATAACGAAATTTCCCATTTAAAGACGCGAAACCCTCGACGTTGAATATGGTCAATTTACGGACCATACACAAATGCTCTGAAATTGAAGAGGGAAAAATAAAGAGGAGAGCGAGAGTAGCGAAGCGAGGTAAATGAAGTCTTTCCTGCGGAAATACGATCTTGATCCTGAACCTCGTTGGAACGCTTAATAATTTCAATTCTAATCAATTGATTAACAGTCGATGATGATTCGATCATCGGTTTAATTTATCCACAAATTTCATCAAATACCAGGGATATCACGATTGTGTTACGATTAGAGTCGAAAGTGGCGTGACACTTGTGAACATTGAATCGTCAAATTCATTCAAGCTTGATAAGCTTGACTTGGACAACAGCCAAATCGGAATATCATGACTATACTGGGTAGGAACAGCTGTTAACCGACTTGTTGCATTACGGAACAAACGTAGCCACGTTGCACGCCTGCGTCTAGACAGGATACAACGTCTTATTACATTGTTAGTATATTAAGAAATGATACAATTACGATCCAACGTATGTTATGATAATAATCATTATTGTCCTGAAAATGATATTCAATTTCATTGAATGGAATCAAGATTCTTCGTTCCAAGGGAATAAAAGCGCTTGGAAAAGTGCTCTTTGGTGAAGTTTTATTCCGTCCCATATAAAAATTTATCATTGGCGCTAGCATGGCGCAATGTAGATGAAGTATGGTAGAGGTTTGGCAACCGAGCACGGCGCGAATTTCAGATGATAATGGACCATCGTTGACTATTCTTCCAGAGAATTATTTGTCTCTCGATCAGTAACGTGGGAAAGATATTACCCGGCCGGTATAGAAATTACATTTTTTATAATCAACTATTTAAGTTGATTAGACAAATTATGAACATGATGTTGATTTATTTGCACTGAAAATTGTAGATCAACTGATATCACATTGACGACTTGAAAAAATCCACGATTCAATTCAGTTATTAAACGTTAGAGTTAAGAGGCATGCCAATATTGAGCCACGCTATTACCAATGATCAGGCGCCACACTGTAAAAAGTCTGAATAATCCGATATTAAGGTTGGAAGTAAGTTTTACTTCTTACTGTGTATATTGAAAACTAATTTTTATCGAGACTAGGTCGAAGTTTGTGGCAATATTCAACCACGTTTCAAATGGTCCTCCCTTTAAATATAATCTATCGTTCAGTCAATGTTGAACCAAGGATGAGCCGAGTAAAAGCCAAGCCTGGCGGAATTGTGAGTTGATGGTAGATTGACAACCGGAATTTGTTGAACACCGACATGGGTACAAAATTTTGTTGTTAATTAAGATTGAGATTGATTTATAGATTGCCAAGCCTTGCCTGTCAATACTGCGCCAAGCTATTATATTATATTGTCAGTATTGGCGCCCTAGCAACCAGTGGGAAATGTGACAGATTCGCATTGTTTGCACGCTGTTCATACATTGTGGCACGTTTTGTTTTTACCAGGGTGGAGCCCAACAATTTTTATATGAAGCGTGGAATCATTGCGTGGAATCAAGCGTCGAAAATTGAATCGAACAATTATAATGAATCCGGCAGATCACTGATCGTTGAATTCGAGTTCGATCCTCGCTGACAAAATTTTCTATAAGTGAAATTGAGGTTGCTCTTCGTCGTTAACAAAGAATACTTCAGGACTTGGATACAAAATACGAATTGACTCCAGAGATGTCCGGTAACGTGTGAAATGATCACTCCTACTGTCTTTTCCAGTACGATAAAACGAAAAACGTATGACTAAAATTGGATTTACTCAAAAGACCATCGGGAACAAAGTGCTGTATGAGCAAATTAACGTGTAAGCAAATTTACTCTGAATTATCATGATTCAACACGAACGTTTTCACCAAATCCCGGAGATTCTTCACGTCCACGTTCTCGAATGAATATACGGCGCGGCACAAATTAATTCCTGTACGTAGTGTACCACGTACACCGTTAGAACGCGCATTACGAGAATTATCTTTTGATTTGAGAGCATTTATTCGATCGCTGCATTCATCGAACGAAGGCAATGACATTCCTTTGAGAAGCAGCGAATTGCTTTTTATAAACGAATAAAAATAGGCACTCATGACAATCAGTGTTCCATGGTACATCGAACATTTTCTCAGTGCATTGTAACAGATTATATGCATACGAGTGCACTATTCACCCTTTGATACAAAAATAAGGTTCACTATGTACAAACAAATCGGATGGATACAATTTTTTGTTGTTCATTCTGCGGAGAATACCATCTTATTCGTTGCTCACGTGCAATGCTGTGTATGTAGTTTTTCTCTCATGCATTGGATTACGAAAAGGTCTGTAAAACCTTTGGATCGTTTGTTGTTGCTTATGGTTTGAAAATTTATACATAATCGAATTTCTCTTCATATATTGTTCTATATAGACGAATCGACGATAATATTTGAACAATCGCGAACGATTATCGACTGACAAAATTATACCCCTTGATGTGGAATTTGCGGTTTTGAATTTCAATCATTCGTCGCGAGATAATGTGTCAATCAGAGAAATGTTTTATACGCATATTCATTGTACATACGTATACGTGTAACTAAATCCACGTGAATTTTGCTCATTGATACACTTGACGCGAAACAGCATTAATTCGATCAAATTTACAAGCCAATTTCAGTCATTCGAACGTTCCTAATCTACATTGTAAAGAATGATTTGGTAGACTTTTTTCTCACTCTTTGGAGGATTCAACACCTGAAAGGCCAAATGATTTCTCAATATAGCAGAAAATTTCCTCATATCTGATTGCTCTTTAAAATTGTTAGAGTGGTAGTTCACTCTTTAGTCAGCCAAAAGTGAAATTTCGAGTGAAATTTCCACTCTTTTAGAGTAATAATCTAAGGTTTGAGGTGATAAACTCACAACCACTGCAATTCTAGAGGGAATTTCTGAGTCTACAAGAGTGAAACGAGTGAAACTCACTTCTAAGATTTAGTGGAGTGAAAAGACAGTTTTTCCACGATGTCATTTATAATTGGAGTCTAGAAAAACTTCCCATAATTTTTACAGCGTATTTAATAATCACTTTCTTGTCGTGAAATTTAACATTTGGAATTTTATATCAATTTTTCGGGTAAGTGCGATGATAAGGGAACTCCGTTCATTTTATTCAGATAATTCGTACGTATCCCTTCGAAACACTTCAATCTTCCACCAAAATACCCTGTTAACAAATTTTTGTAAGCAACAGAAGGAAAAAGACGTTCTCATCTAGCAAAATCTGAACCGAGTGCACAATTTGGCATCCTTTTGGACTTAACATCCGGGTTAATTCTCCCCCCCCCCCTCTCTTGATGGAAAAATTTCTCTGAAAATCCCACAAGTTTTCAGTGAAGAGTTTCTCAGAGGATTTCATAGGTGTTCATAGATATTCAGAAGAATTTTTAGTGAAAAAGCGTGTCCGATAAGCAAGAGTTTCCCTGGTGGAAATTCCAATTTTGAGAGTTCTTCAGAGATTCTCAGAAACATATTTCCACCAGGGTTTTCAGAATTTTTCAGTTTATTTTTCCAGAGTTTTTTTCGAGTTCTTCACCGAACTCTAAGTTCGCTCAATCTACGACTTTAGTATAAATTTCATCAAGATTGGATAAATGGAATGAAAAATGTGAGTGTTCGGGGTTCGTTAACAGACAAGAACGGAATCAAAGTATTTTTCCCAACTGCAGAAAACCATTCAGATCCAAGTAATTTTGATTCGAAAGACACAAAAATTTGTCGTTGAACAGAGAAGATCATAAATCTTGCCTCTAATAACGAGCGAGCAATACATTCTGTATCAACTACACGAGGGTACTCCACAGTTATTCCACTTTGCCTCTCTCATTTTCCACAATTTGTCTTCGCCTGGGAAATAAAATTTCAATTCCACGTTCATTTGCGCAAAATGTTTTGCTTGATATTCTCAATTTTCAAACAACATAACGGGGCGAACAGTCGTGACACAATTATGTAAAAAGCAGAAAATTAAATTTATCAATTAAAGTGCGTGGAGGTGAGCGAGAAATACGTGTGAGAAACGAGCGATTGCTTTACACATGTATATACCGATTCACGCTGTAGGGTACTGTACATGACCAAGCTATTACACCCTATCGCGTTGACGCCGATGAATGTAGAATTGTTATACTTTTGTAGACTCCCAACCCACGACTAACTTCCCCAACTCACTTTCATTGTTGGGTGATTTGTCATTCGTTATGGCTATGTACTTTTTTTTTTTTAAACATGAACAATTTGAGGCCGATGGGTTTACGTTTCTTCAATAATTGGTCGGACCTCTCAGGGCGATATCAAGCTGTAAAAACTCCAATTGGTCAGTCTGATTGGGTCAAGGTTACCTCTGGTGTACCGCAAGGGTCAATCCTCGGTTCAAGACTTTACTTTCCCTCTACATCACTGACATAAATTCGTGTATTGAGCATGGTAAAATCACTAAATTCGCTAATCATTCTCATAATATATTACACACCTAGGGCAGTAAAATAAGAACTGGTGAAGCCGAGCCTGACAAACATGTGATCTTAGCCTTTCTTTTTTAATGCCCGAGATGTGTATAACATTTTTCTCCCCGACGGAGCCGGAAAGTGGCAGCTTCGTTTTGGCCAGCGGACAGAAAGTTGCCATTTTCCGCCCGGAGGGAAGAAAAATATTTTACACCACCGATATAAGCTCCATCAATGAAACAACCCAAGTAGTACCAGAATATACTATGAACGTTCTTAGAATATTCTAAATATGTTCTATGCACATCCCAAGAGACCCCCGTGTGAAAATTAATTCTTGGCGCCAGTTAGGGCAAAACTAGGCGTCCTTATTTTATTCCAGGCCCTGTTTTGGTTACCTTTATAGGGCCTAGATAGGATTGTCACGCTCTCATTTCCAGGGCCTGTACTGTATTCCTAACTTGGGCCTATGTAGGACACCCATGATGGGGCTAATTCAGGGTCTGAAACTAGGGCCTTTGAATGTGTAATATTAGGTGTACAAATAAGTTTCCGCGGTTTGTCAAAAGATGGCCCCACCAGAAGGTTATGGAGAAATTGTCAGATGTAAAACGTAATATCCCAAGTTTAGTCATCTGGCAACACCATAACCTTAAAGTACTAGTGATTCCGTATCAGCATCACGTAATTTTTTTCGTGCAAAAATGTCAAGTTTTATTCCGAATAAGCATCATTTGCGGGAACTTTTGATTTACTTCTTTAATGTGAAAAAATCTGCAGCTGAGGCGCATCGATTGCTTCTAGAAGCATATGGTGAAGCTGCTTTAAGTGAGAGAAGTTGTCAGGAATGGTTTCAAAAGTTTAAGAACGGTGAGTTTGACGTTAAAGACAAAGAACGCAGTGGAAGGCCGAAAGTGTACGAAGACATGGAATTAGAAGTACTATTGGAGGAAGATTCGTCCCAAACGCAAAAAGAACTTGCACTTACTCTACAAGTGACTCAACAAGCAATTTCACATCGTTTAAAATCGTTAGGAATGATTGAAAAACAAGGAAATTGGGTTCCATATGAACTAAAGCCGAGAGACGTTGAACGCCGATTATGCATGAGTGAAATGCTGCTTGCCAGGAATAAAAAAGAGTTTTTGCATCGTATAGTCACTGGTGACGAAAAATGGATTCACTACGATAATCCAAAGAAGAGAAAGTCATGGGTTAAGCCCGGCGAACCATCAACATCGACAGCTAAGCCGAATATTCATGGAAAAAACTCATGCTGTGTATTTGGTGGATCAGCTTGGTGTCGTGTATTATGAATTGCTGAAACCAAGCGAAACCATTACTGGAGCTCTCTACCGAACACAATTGATGAGATTGAGTCGGGCACTTAAGGAAAAACGCGCCCATTACTACTCCAGACACGACAAAATTATTCTTTTACACGATAATGCTCGTCCACATGTTGCGGCGCCGGTAAAAACATACTTGGAAACACTCAACTGGGAAGTTTTACCCCACCCGCCGTATTCACCAGACTTAGCCCCTTCTGATTATCACCTGTTCCGGTCGATGGCACATGGTCTGTCTGAGCAGCGCTTCACATCATATGAAGACACCAAAAATTGGCTAGATTTGTGGATAGCGTCAAAAGATGAAGAGTTTTTTCGACGGGGTATCCGAATGTTGCCAGAAAGATGGGGAAAAGTAGTGGCAAATGATGGAAAATACTTTGAATAAAACGTAATGTACTTTTCCTTTACAATAAATTCCTAATTTTTTATAAAAAACCGCGGAAACTTATTTGTACACCTAATAAATTTTTGCATAGATTATCAAATTAGATGAATATCGCAAGGAGAGAATAAAATTCCCACCCGGGTAGAAATGATTTATGACATTCCCCAGTTCTATTCAGGGCCTGGTCAGGGCCTGGTCAGATTTGATCATTTGATATATTAAAATGATTATTTTGATTGTTTCTCAATGAATCAAGTACCTTTCAGTTCATACAACGTTCCCTTTTTTATTGTTATGTCTACGAGTATGAGGTATTAATTATCATTATGATTTTCCATCAATTCATTGATTATAAAATTTTTATCTCATTGAATTTATTCAGTGAAACCGAAACTATTGACTTTTATCTAATATCAAATGGAAAATTTCTTGCATTTCATTCCTGTGCTCGATCAAAACGACAGAAATTTCGCTATAAAAATGGATCTATGTAAAGACTTCGAATTGTAAATAGTTTAAAATTTTAGTTGAATAGAGAGGTTATATATTGCTGTTTTCAACCAAGGTTGGGTGCGCCTAACTTTTCAAAACAAGGGGAATATTGGTAATGCAGGTCGGCCCTACGAGGGTTGTGTACAGGCGTGCTTAAATTAAAATCTTTGGGAGAATATGGAAAGCCTAGCAAGGCTCTATACGGGCTGTAGTAGAGTGCACCTGAATTAAAATCTTTGGGAGAATATGAGACACACAGCAAGGCCCTATACGGGCTGTAGTAGGGTGCACCTAAATTTTTCAAACAGGGGGAAACATTGGAAATGCATCTTGGCCCCACATTGGCCTTGTATGGGTGGCCCTGAGTTAGAAAAATCAGGCCAAATATCAGAAACCCGACTGGTTCCTCAGTGGTTAAGGCTAGGCCATCCTAAGTTTGGATACCCGATTTAAGCCCATACAGGGCCCATATTCAATACAGGACGCCCGGACAAATTTCCACACGGGCCGTTTCATAAGTGTTATGCATATTCATTGAACGTATGTAATCGAATATATGACGGTACGTCAATCGAACGTCGATTGAATTAATATCGTACATTTCGAACGTACTATGTACGTTTAAGTCCCTAGTAGACATTTGATTAGGCATTCCCTACTTTCAATAAGGTCCTGATCAGGTTAGAATCTGGAAACTGTAAATGAGAAAAATGTTATGAGGCTCTTACAAGGGACTTACCCTAGAAAAAATCACTCTAGTCATTCTCTAAGCGACTACAAGGCCTTACGAGGCCTGGCAAGTCCCTCACAAGGGCCTGGTGAGGCCTCGCAAGGCCTAGAGAATTACTGAAGTGATTCCTGCTAGAGTATCTGATAGGATTCAAATTCCCCTAATAGGATTCAAATAAGGCTGTAATGCAGGGATACAATCGGGTTCGAATGAGATTTCCACACGGAGAAAAAAGGTCTGCTAAGAAGTACCATACTTTATAGTGTATGAGCATCAGTCTTGTCCAGATCAAATTATTTACGCGAAAACACCTCTAAAAGTACCATACTGGCTTGGACTTTCCTAAAGAAGTATACTATTTTTGTGGATATTTTCATGTAAATAGTTTGATCTGGACAAGACTGATGCTCGAACTCTATAAAGTATGATACTTTTTAGCAGATCTTTTTTCTCCGTGCATAAAATCGAGCGAAATAGGGAAACCCTAACGAACCCTGATGAGGCTGAACCTGATTGGAAATCAGGCATGCCTGGTCAGGACCTGGTATTTTCCCGTCCAAAATTTCTACCAGGGTATTTATAAAACAGTCTCATTCGAATATTCTATGAACGTTCATTATATGTTCTTCGTATCTCATTCGTACATTCTACAAACGTTTTTACGTTCGTATATACTTTGAACTTCTGTTGTCGCTTGGGAATCGATCCAGGATTAGTGATTGGTGTACCCCCAACCAACTTTCTTTAAATTCTTCTAAATCGCGAGCCATGATTCTGGGATCTACTCGATTTTTGAATTGTATTACTAGGTTATGTATGTACGGTTATTTTTCTTCCCAGCGTTCACCTCCTCATCGTATAAACTGATTTCACCCGATGAACGCCAGTTTCTATGCTGGAGACAATCAATTTAGAAGTTTACGACCTACCTTATACGTACCTTGGTTTTAGAGCGAGTTTAAATGTGACAGTTTCTGGAAGAAAGTACTGCAATCAAATCTAAAGTATGAACATTTGGATTTACGTTCGTAGTACGTATGACGATAGTCGGAATGTCTCGATACGGGGTGAATGATAATGAAGAAAGTCATCTATTTCGTGCAATGATATTCGTTTGTTAATTTACCTCCTTTAATTCGATGTTATAACACGGAGAAAGAAGATTTTTAGAGATCATTTTAAAGACATTCACGGAATTTCAGAGAGATTCACAAACAGATGAACCAGGAAAAAACGTGGATCGGAATCTTCAAAAGGATTTACAACAGAAATTCAGGAAGTTTCAGGGGGTTTCAGAAACCTTCAGGAACAATTAAATTCCGGTAAATTGTACTTTGAATTTTTCAGAAAGATGCAGAAGAATTCTGAGAGATTCGAAAGGAATAAATTCAGAAAAATCTCCAGTCTAAGATTTCAAAGGCTTCAGGGAGTGTCTGATAGGTTCAAAGACCGAAGAATTAGCAGAAATTGTGTGTTTGACCATCCAGATGGCTTTAGAAGAATTCATAGAGATTCATAGGGAACTAAATTGAAAAAATAAGAGATTCAGAGGAATTTAAATCTTGGAAAAATGGAAAAATTGAGAATTGAACTGTAAAGTGGAATTCAGAGATATTCAGGACAATAATTCAGGAATATTTACATGAAAACAAATTACAAGATTATCAATCCCAACATTTATTGTTCAAAAAACTTTACATGCTCCTTCCGATTAGTTGCTTCACCAAGGATTCGCTGTGCGGTCTTCCGCAGCTCGCAAAATTAAATAAATTTTGAGCTTCCGAAGTGGAGCCACGTCTTGTATCGGTTGGTTGCCGACGTTCCGGCATAATCGCAGCTGGCTCCTTCAGGGCCGTATGAAGCCGCGGTATATCGCCCTGAAGAAGCCAGCTGCAATGATGGAGAAACGCGGGCAACCAACCGATACAAGACGCGGCTCCACTCCGGAAGTTCAAAATGCATCTAATGCTTCTTCTGATGCTTGAGTGCCCTTGAAAGCACCCAAACATCCATATGAAATGGTACTGGACAAAATATAATTGCGAACTCAAGAGGATTCAGAAAAATTGAGAGAAATTCAGAAAGGTTCAGACCAGTTCGGAGAAATCTGTGGAATCTAAATACATGACATTCCGAGATTCAGACAGATTCAGGGGAATTCAAAGGAAGCTTTGAAACTTGAATAAATGGAATTCTAGAGAATTTAGGGATGTTTGAATAGATTCAAGGACATTCAGAGCCAGCCTTGAGATCTGAATAAACGAAATTCTGAGGGATTCAGAGAAATTCAGATAAATCCAGTGGAAGCTTTGAAACCTAAATCAAGGGAATTCTTAAGAATTCAGAGAGTTTCAGAAAGATTCTGAGAGATTCACTTCAATTCAGAGAACGCTTGGAACTCTGAATGAATAAAAGAATTTGAAGAGATTCAGAAAGATTTCGAAACATTCAGAGAGATTCAGAATTTTTCACTACACGGAGAGAAAAGTTACACGATAAATTACAATTTTGCTAGTACGTACGGGAAAGATTTGCCCATGTGATATCATTTAGTGAGACACTTTCTCAAAATGACTATAGTTGATAGTACAATATGGAAGAATCCTCCAATTAGATACTATATCTAATATAGTAATGTTTCAAAAGTTTCTGAGTGAATAATATCACATAGGCAAGTCTGTCCCGTACATACGTGGTAGCAAAATAGAAATTTATAATCTAACTTTTCTACCCCTCTACCTGACAAGTCTCTAACTCCCTCTGAATTGCTCTTAACTTACTCTGAATCTCTCAAAAAATGTCCTAAAATATGAAGGGTTCAGGGAGATTTCAGAGCAATACTATCTCAAGTATTGGCCAGGCGTGAAGCAGTCCCCGATGAATGATGGATCAACGAAGTTGACTTCTTCACTGCCCATATTTGTATAATATTTACAACATTGTTAAGGGCCATGCAGTATTAAAAAACAAACAAAATTTTGCTACGTAGTTTTTAAATAACTAAGCTATAATTAAAAATTGTAAACAAATAGCAATAAACTTCCCTGCTAGGATTTGGCTCTAAATATAAATCTAAAGCTCAAAACACATTCCTTAACATGAGAAAATGAGTTACATAACATGAGTCGCATAATTTCAAGCAATCATTCGCAGCTCCAATTTCATATTCAAAGCTCAATTGAAGTAATTCAGTTCATCATTGTAGATTTAAAATTTGTATTTATTGTTTAATTGATCAGAAAGTAAGTGGAAAAATTTTGTCCATTTCTCGAAGGACCACCTTGAAGGTCCTTGACCACCCTTGCCTTCACGTAGTTTGCCCAGTATTCGTGTTTCTTAAGAATCTATACCCTAAAAATTCACGTATCGAACTTTCAACCGTTAAATTCGAAGAACCAGGTAGCAGGGAAACCGCAAAGACACAAATGCAAGAGATCTTTCAATTCACGAACTCAAGAATTCCCTTGTTGTTGTGGAAACTGAGGGTGAATTCGTTTAAAAAAGAATGACACGTTCAAGTCAAATCGAGTTACTCGCTTAATACATGCGTAGTCGGTTCGATTCGAATGTTCCTTTAAATTGAAAAGGCAAAGCCCGTTGCGGGTTCTGTTCACCGTAATCAAGAAGAAGAATCCTCTTGTCTTACGTATCCATGACACGAACTTTCTACAATTGTGATCGATTTATCGCTCATCAAGGTTTCTCTCTTTTGTTTTATATGCTGCTATTTTCGTTGACGTCCGCTTACGTCACGGTGTTCATTGTTTTATAGTTCCCCGCGTCAAAGAACATTTTTCAATTATTGGCTATATACCGCTGTATTCCCGTACACCCGCTGATTCAACACTTCGAATCTTTGGATTGAAAATTTCACAAATTGGATGTTGTTTCGATTATAACATTTGTACCTGTACTATCTTTTGTTTCGCGTCTGACTGGTATGAAATGGAAGAGAGAATTTTCTATTTTAGAGCACAAAGGTAATGAATTTATGAACATGTTAAACTTGCAACCTGTTGGTCAGGAAATTACTAAGCTGAAACGAGATTAAGTTGAAAATTCAATTCCTATGGTGTGCGCCGTATTGGAGGATGATATTTGAGAATAAAACGAGTTAACAATAATACACGTATTATTTTATGCGACACAACTCGATGATGTTGAAGAAGATATACAGAGAAAAAGTCATTAGCCATTTTTTTCAGCTGCAACAGCTACGAATCACGCAAACAAAAAATGGGCTCAGGATTGTCTCACATTGAGGAAAATTACTGTAGCTGAAAATGAGCCCAAGTATACAGTTTTTAGTCGCAGTAGCTGTATTTTCACTATCTCAGCGATTCACGTAGCTACTTCAATGGAAAATATGGCTCCTTTGACTACAAAAATGTACTCGGGCGCGTTTTCAGCTACAGTTCTTTCTCAGTGCAAACAGGACTCAATAAGCGTGATTTTATTAGAATGAAAGTTCTTGTGCACGAGAAGGGTATGTCTCGCGCATTATCACGTTGTTACTGCAACATTTCACGGAAAGAATTTCGAAACGTAGAGTGTATTTTGCAAATTTTATATAGCAAGAAAATCATTTATCTATCATGAGATATCGAGGTATCGGAAATAGATACTCGTATTCAGGAAGAAAGAAGTCCCTTGGAAGAACGTGACACAGAAGGAGCTATTGTATTTCTAAAGGTAAGTGGAAATGGTTTTAGGTCACTTGATATGTGAATGGAAGGGACACATCGGGAATGTTCTCTAAAGCTGCTGAAGTTCCTTAAGCATCCTTCAGCTCACATCAATATTGAGATTAGAGACTTCGTTACCGGGAGATAAATTTGTAATCGAATTTATCTTCTCAACAATGAATACAAATTTCTTTAATCGAATAATTACAGTCCCAAGTTGGATGCGAGCGACTATGATTAGATAGTTGAATCTGAATATAGCGAAGTCGGTTTCAGCATTGAATATTTCATTCTAATTTCCGTGTAGAGGAAAATCGATTGAAGTGAACCGAGTTTATTCATTTTAGTTCGTAAATTGGAAACTTCGATTGAACATTGAATTTCAATGCTCTTTCGCTCGTGGAATTATTATTTATAATTGAAACTACATGAAAGTATTATTAACAGTCATTGCCTATTCAATCTCACGATGTTAAAATTCTCGTCCACTTCGATGAAATCGCACGAAAATTGTTTCCCCTTGATTCCATTTAGAATGCAAAATCTAGTTCGAGAGGGAATTAACGAATTTAATTTTTAATGATATCGTGAAAAGAAATATGCCGGTTATTGTCATTGGAGGATACATTTCTCTTTCGGGAGATAGGACATTTTTCTGAATAATTCAACTCCGAGCGCTTTCGGTAAATGCGCAACTAATCGAGCCAACATTCCACGTGAAGTGACTTGCATACATTGCTGCTTCCTCGGATCGAAAACCGTCTGTCGAATACTTGGCTTCTCTACAAAAGAACCAATTTGTTTCATATGAAGAATTCTTTTCTAAATATTTGCGATTTTTCATACAGAGCATTGAGAAAATATTCCAAGCGAACGCGTCTTTCCGCCAACGTCAAAATTCTCACAAGGTTTTATTCAAAATCGAATTTGATTGTTTTCCAACCTGACACGCATCTTCGAATCCTTCACAGTAACATTTCAAAGACTATAGTAGTATCGAATTATAAATTTTCATTCCAAGGAGAGTAATTTCAATTTCGTTTCATTCGGACATCGAGATTTTGCGTAATTTCATCGAAACGGGTAACCTGTCGTTGACAGATAGCACGAGAGGTAGTGAAAAACGGAAACACCAGACCGAGAAGCGGTAATTAATTGTATGTCCCAATAATTTAATATTATTCGACAGACATGAATAATTTCGTTATTGACTCGTTACGAGGGTGTGTTCGGTTTATAAGATTGAATTTAGATTTTTCATAGCAATTAAGTATTATTACTCGTATTTTCCAATCTTTTTTTTTTCTCAAAAAAAACATTCTCAATTTGTATTTCTACAACGTGGAATAATAATAAACAAACAAAACAACAAAAACGTTATTCCATTTCAAATACCTCCAGTGAATTTACAAATCGATACCGAAGGACGTTGTGATTGATCGACCACATAAGTGATCACCTCACTCCACCGCTGCTGCTTTCACGATGGTGTGAGCTATAAAACATTGTCGAGCTCATCCATACGTGAATTGTTATCCCTTCGATTGAAACTGACTAATGAATTACTGTGGTACACGATCAATCGTTTGTATTATTTTTCCATATAAATCCCAACTCGTGGCGTGTTGATTACGAAATTAATGATGCTTCGAAGAAAATTTCGAATATTCCGGGATTACCTTACGAAACGTCAATTGAAAAATAGTATACCATTTCCTACACCTGTGGAAGAGAGTTCCAAGCTCTTGTATGGTTTGAGAGAAATTTTCCACGATGTATATTCCATGTACTGTGAGAAACTCGTAAGAAGTTGGAGAATATGATTCTTGAGCAAGGAATTGACTATTAAGAAATCCATCAACACAAGAAGCGAAAACAACTACGTTATGAAGTTTGTGTTGCTCTATCCTGTGTTGCTCCAGGCTCTATCTCGGAACACTTAGCAGAATTCACGGATCAGGGAGCTAAGTTATTTGTCCTTTGAATTATTTACAAGACCAGAAGGTTAGTTACTTACAAGTCGTAATACGTTTTTATCTGTTGTTTTTGAATTCCTCCTCCTTCTTGGCAGTGGTTGATATTCTCGCAAATGTACAACATCTTGCGTTGAAAAATTTCAAAAAAATAATCGATTCAATGGTATTGGTGTATCAACCGTGTATCTTAAACTTAACACGACAAATCTCTTCAAGTTGTGGTATAGTTCACAACGAATAGAATCAATAAAGCATGGAAGCAGCGACACAGAGGCTCTTGGAAATTTTTCGCCCTCGTGTAACGAAAACTCTCGTTAAAGTTCGTTAAATTCGTTAAGCTCTCGACGCGTAACGTCGAGTACCGATTTATCGCAAATTATAAAGCTGTCGATGAAACTGACGTTGCCATGTTCTCATGTGAATCCAGCGTTCATAAACGATGAACCTAATTTTCATAACTCCTCAACATAATTACTGATGAATATATATGTACCTGCTTTCATCGTTATGAATCGGAAATTCGATACCGTGTAACGCCTTTGACAATTGTAATTGATTTTGATCTATTAATTTTATCGATTACAGTCAATCAATATCTTTCCAATCGAACACGGAGGAGGAAAAAGAAATTTGCTGGAGCATCAAATTTTTTGCTCTGACAGAAAAACAGCATTTATTATCTATCATAACAAACTTGGTAGCTACGACAGCGACTTTTTTTTAGCTGTGGCAACAAAAAATGTTCGCTCCTCCAGCGAATTTCGATATTATATGTAGAATAGGAAACTTCTCCGTGAATAAACAACTCTATACAGTGATATCTCTATGTTATTTTTCAGCAATTTTCTATCCAAATAGCATTGACGCTGGACTTGGTGTAGTTTGAATCTATGAAACCTTTGTAATCCGAAGCTCGAGATATATAATGATGTATGAACGATGCGTGTACGTCGTCAAAGTTGAAGAGCGTTGGAATTACCTGAATCCATTGCACGGTGTTCTGTGATTTATAGCAAATCCGAGACTGTTTGTCATGAGATTCGAAAAGTATTTTGAATTGAAAATTCTTATATCATCCTGAACTCGATTTCGAAGTTAAATTCGTTCCCGCTGCCTTGAAATAGTGATGTTCGATTCCAATTGGATTTTTTTGAAAATCGATTCTTTGCATTTGCAGTGAACTTATAATTTGTAGAAACAGTTGGCGCAACATTTAGCTCACTTCTTCTGATGCTTGAATGCCTTCAATATAATTTGCTATCACCCAATATTATGGTAATTAAAAGATCGTCCCTATCTCTGCAAGTTGTGATGTGATTTAAAGAAAATTCTTAATCGATTCTTTGGTTTCGATTTTTCAGGGGAGGATTGATTCTTGTGATTCAATTCAGAATCGAACATCACTACCTTGAAACTGTGTTTCCAAAGAACGAAACATAGTCATTTTGGAAAGTGTCTTGACACTACGTATCCACATGACGTATATAAACCACTTCTCAATTATACTGACACTATGGTACGCCACATGTCTCGTATTCACCCTCGACACTCTGTAATAAGTAACTGATTTCTCGATCCCGGAAGATATTACATCTTTGTTTTTTCTTCTCTTCCACTGAATCTGAATTGATGTTCCATTGAACCTCATCCAAAGAGGAAATACGTTGCTGATATTGTATATGCAATTATACGAAACGATTGATATAATTGAATTTCCTTTTTCACTTGGAAAAATCGAACTCGATGTTACATTCCAATTTTCTCCGATAATACGATCCGCGGGATACAGTCGGTCGCAACGACCAGGAAAACTCTGCTCGAAAAACCTAATGAAGAGAAATGGGTTCCATGAGATCATCGTATTAGTATACATCACTTTATCCAACTTCATCTCAACAAAACTGTGAAAAATAAGTAGGATTACGCGAGAAATGAAATCATGAGAATTCGCGGGATATTAAGAAATATTGTATGATGATTAATGGAATCAATTAATTCTGACATCTTTATTATGATCCGCTGATTCATCTTTCCTCTGATATTTGAGATAAGTCATATATATTTCTTTTTTCACTGTTATCAATTTGTATTCTGTTTCTCGCAAGCAACGCGTTTGGGGAATTGATGATTTTGGGTGAAACGTTCTGATTTCCAGCTATTGAATTTCGAAAGATTTAGACTACACATTGGCATTCCTTTCACAGCGAGTGTGATCGTAACGAAACCATGATCGATGAAAAAGGGAGGGTGAGTATTAGACCAAGCTCCTTAACCAGGGCAGTTCGAATAAAGCTTTTTTTATGGATCCTTTACTTTTTTACCTGGTACTCACGGTAACTCACTGTGACGCAATTTCAATGAACCGAACGATTCTATACTTGAGAAAATTGCTGGTGTTGGATTGCTTAGAAGAATTGATTGTTCAAATCACATAAATAATTCAATGGTATTCCCTTGTGATATATAGCATCATCATCGGTATCGTCGAAAAAAAAAAACCAATGTTAAATCATGTTGAACTTATGAACATTGATTCGAGTTGTATTATCGAAGATGATAATAGAGTTCACGAGATACAATATTTTCGTAAGCTGAAGCTTTCATCTTTACAGTCAATAGTTTTCAAGAGAAAAAAAATACGCGAGAGGGATTCATTCATTTTTCTTAGAATTTTTTGTCGTGAGACGAGAATCGATAGGGTTAATATTTCCATACTTTGATTCTTCTTTCCGAAGAAATATTGATATGTAATGCTGAAAATTTCTTCCATTCTCTCTCCTCCTTGGGTGAGGAAATTGGTTGGATAGATTTGGAAATCTAGTTCAATGCCTCAAATAAGATCTTCTGAAATTAAATTTCAATATAAATATGTGTTATCGATAATCGTTATACATAAAATCGAATGATTCGGTAGTTAAGTTGTTATTATTATCAAGTGCATGAGCGGTTGATTGGTTGATTGAGAATTAATATACATATGGTATGAAACTGATAACTATTTTCTAATCCACTTGATGGATGATTACGCTGTATCATCGAATTATTCACTGTGAAACGTTGGATCGCAATACATCACGGTAACGGTAACAATGATCATTCAGAATGTATTTATGATTGTTGATGCTATGATTCGAATAATTGATTTCACGAAGGTACGATTGGAACCGATGAAGTATCTGCATGTTTCAAACATGATATATAAATATCAATTGATGTTTGAAAATCATTCTTTGAAATTCTCTGTTACCCATTCACTTTAATTTACTGAATGTAAATGTAAAAGTTTCAATACACGTCCCACTTTTTATGTTACGAGTTTCTGTTTTTACTCTTATTCGAACAGGTATGGATTCTCAGTTGAGACTGCTTTAACTTCTCTTATTTCAGGATAACAAAACGTTTTTCTCACAATTCAATTTTCTTACATTCTATTCGTATTTCATTCCATTCCCATCTGCTCCTCGCATATAAAAATAATACAATTTGTCTACCCAGAGAAAAACTATCGAATGTATATATTTTTGCATAATTCGAAATGTATTTCACAAAAGTGCATGTTCGCACTCGCTGTTTTGTGGACGCAAAAAAAAGATGAATCTATTTGCATCTAACTTTTAGATTACACTCATATTCTTCGATGAAAAAAAAAAGTTTCGTGAGATCTTTGGCAATTCCTCGTTGATTCGAGGAAAAAAAATGAATAAGAGTACTCAACTTTTCCAGTGAATTTATCTTCAAGAAAGTTCTAAATTATTACAAAGTAACTACCGCAAAGTTTATTTTATTTGAAATTGAGATAAGAGAGCGGTAAAGAGGTCATATTTATTTATAATCCCATTATTATGAATTCACAACTTCGCTTTCTTTAAGCGATTTTCATCAACTTCTGTCTAGCTTCAACAGTGTTGATTATGCGGAGTTGGCGGACGTTGCACAGTTTTGGGAGGAAATTTTTATGAAACAGTCAGAAGCTATGTGCTAGTAAATTTCCTGAGGAAGATTCGATTTTGAAGCTACGGAAAATGGTCATTGTGTCTTCGAAGGATCCTTTTCTTCCGTTGAAAAAATTTCGACACCAGAGACATGAACAAAAAACGTGGTTCAATGAACAATACAGCTACCTCTGTGAAACAACCTACTCTCATGTTCAAAACAGCAGCTTCTCTTGAATCTACGGAACCCCATGGTACTAATCGTTATAATTCAAGCTACAACGTTGCTGCACAATACTTTTATGGGGCTAGGTGATGCGCAGGGGTGCAGTAAATCTAATAGCATTGTTTTGTACATGTAACGTTATATTACGAGCGATGTCGATGTTGATATTCGTGTTTAAGCATTGAAATCTTTTGTTCAACACGATGAAATTGTATCTTTTATCTTTTCCTAACAATGAGACTTTCCTGGAATCGAGAATGGTTTGTTATCGAATCAACTGATTTTTTATGACAGAAGATATGAATGGTAATAATTGAAACTGTTAACTTTATTACGGCGGATAATCAAATCTCCCTTTCTACAAAAAAAAATTCCACCAACATGAGGAAGAGAATAGAGAAAAACGCTGGTTATTGGAATTAATTTATTTAATCTTCAGTAGAAAAAAAATCTCTTTCTGAAAATTTAATGTTTTAGAGAAGTTCTGAGAGATTCAGGGAGATTTAGTGGAAGTCAGGGAAATTCAGCGTAATTCGGGGTGATTTAGGAGAATTCAGAGACGTGTTGATTGAGAAAAATTATGCGTTGGATTTTTCAGAGGGATTCAGAGGAATTCAGAGAGATTCAGAGAGAAATAAATTCAGCAAAAACTTTTGGTCTGAGATTTTCAAGCAATTCCGGAAGCTTCAGAAACATTCCGAGAAACATGGATTAAGAGAAACTGAGCGTCGAGTTTTTCAGAACGGTCCAGAGAAATTGAGGAAAATTCAGACAGCAGTAAATTGAGTGAAATTTCTGAGTGATCTCAGGCGCTTCAAAGAGATTCAGAGACAGGTGGACTGGCAAAAATTGTGCGTCGAAGTTTTCAGAGGGATTCAGGAGAATTCAGAGCCATTTAGAGGAATTTAGGGAAATTCAGGAAGAAAGAAATTCAGTGAAACTTTAGGTCTGAGATTTCAAAAGAATTCCGGAAGTTTCAGAAACACTCAGAGACGAATAGATTAAGAGAAACTGAGCGTCGAATATTTCAGAAGGATTTAGAAGAATTCAGAGAAATTTAGGAAGATTCAGACAGCAGTAAATTGAGTGAAATTTTTGTCAGAAATTTCTGAGGGATCTCAGGCGTTTCAAAGAGATTCAAAGACAGATGGACTGACAAAAATTGTGTGGTGAGGTTGTCAGAAGGATTCAGGAGAATTCAGAGCCATTTAGAGGAATTTAGGGAAATTCAGGAAGAAAGAAATTCCGTAAAACTTTTGGTCCAAGATTTGAAAAGAATTCCGGAAGTTTCAGAAACACTCAGAGACAAATAGATTAAGAGAAACTGAGCGTCGAATATTTCAGAACGATTCAGAAGAATTCAGAGAGATTCAGAGAAATTTAGAAAAATTCAGACAGCAGTAAATTGAGTGACATTCTTATCAAAAGATTCTGAGGGATCTCAGGCGCTTCAAAGGGATTCAAAAACAGGTGGACTGAGAAAAAATTGTGCGTTGAAGTTTTCAGAGGGATTCAAGAGAATTCAGAGCCGTTTAGAGGAATTTAGGGAAATTCAGAAAGAATGAAATTCCGTAAAACTTTTGGTCTAAGATTTAAGAGGAATTCCGGAAGCTTCAGGAACACTAAGAGAAGAATAGATTAAGAGAAACTGAACGTCGAATATTTCAGAACGATTCAGAAGAATTCAGAGAGATTCAGAGAAATTTAGGAAAATTCAGACAGCAGTAAATTGAGTGAAATTTTTGTCAGAAATTTCTGAGAAATCCCAGGTGCTTCAAAGAGATTCAGAGACAGATGGACTGACAAAAATTGTGCGGTGAGGTTGTCAGAGGGATTCAGGAGAATTCAGAGCCATTCAAAAGAATTTAGGGGAATTCAGAAAGAATGAAATTCTGTAAAACTTTTGTTCTGAGATTCAAAAAGAATTTCGGAAGTTTCAGAAACACTCAGAGACAAATAGATTAAGAGAAACTGGGCCTCGAATATTTCAGAACGATTCAGAAGAATTCAGAGAAATTTAGGAAGATTCAGATAGCAGTAAATTCAGTGATATTTTTGTCAGAAATTTCTGAGGGATCTCAGGCGTTTCAAAGAGATTCAGAGACAGATGGACTGACAAAAATTGTGCGGTGAGGTTTTCAGAGGGATTCAGGAGAATTCAGAGCCATTCAGAGGAATTTAGGGAAATTCAGAAAGAAAGAAATTCCGTAAAACTTTCGGTCTAAGATTCAAAAAGAATTTTGGAAGTTTCAGAAACACTCAGAGACAAATAGATTAGGAGAAACTGGGCGTCGAATATTTCAGAACAATCCAGAAGAATTCAGAGAGATTCAGAGAAATTTAGGAAAATTCAGACAGCAGTAAATTGAGTGGAATTTTTGTCAGAAATTTCTGAGAAATCCCAGGTGCTTCGAAGAGATTCAGAGACAGATGGACTGACAAAAATTGTGTGGTGAGGTTGTCAGAGGGATTCAGGAGGATTCAGAACGATTCCCATATAACAGAAAAAGCTTCTGAAATGCATTTTTCAATCAGAAAAGTATTTTGAATCCTTTTTCGACAAATAGAAATGTTTTTGAATGCATTTGGTACATTTCAAATGTATTCGTAATACATCAAATATGAATTTTATATACATCTTAAATACTTCTGCTCGAATGTATTTGAAAAGTGTTTTCTGTTTTATGGGTTCAGAGGAATTTAGGGGAATTCAGAAAAAAAGAAATTCAGTGAAACTTTTGGTCTAAGATTTCAAGGAAATTCCGGAAGTTTCAGGAATATTCAGAGGCCAGTGGATTAGGAAATATTCTGCGTTGAATCTTGGAGGATGATTCTGAGGGATACAGAGAGATTCTGGGAGAGCCAGGAAAATTAGGACAGGAGCGAAATTCTGAATGAATGAAATCCTGGAGAATTTAGAAAGTTTCCGAAACATTTAGAAATCTCTATCAGAAAAATTCAGAGAGATTCAAAGCAAGTTGAAGGGATTCAACTTCCTCCGAATTACTCTGAAATCACCCTGAATCTTTCAGATAAATGTCCCAAAATATGAAGGAATTCAGAGAGATTTGTTTTTTTCTTACCAGGGATACTAAATTGTTTTACAATGAAAATAAAATGTGGCATCATAGTGAAGGGTCTACCAAATTATGCATCATTATCAAATTGAAATTAGACCTGAATAAAAACAGGGCAAACTGAAGTGTGTTAAAATTGACTACAAGCACACGGATAATGTGTGTAACACTGTTAGAAAAATTCTTAAATTTAATACGAAATTCTTTATGAGATACCATATTTTCATATTGAATTCAATAATAGTTCTTAAATTTAATATTGATGATGAAATTTCAAAATTTCTTTTTGAAATGTAACAATTGTTGATTAAATTTCACAAATATATTATTACAGTTAAGAACAAAATTATCAACATTAAGAAAAAAATTCTTAACATTAAGAACTATATGATAGAATTCAATATTTTATTATGAAATTTAATAAAATGATTATGTAAAAGACTTCGCAATATCCTTATGAAGTTTCAGGCAGATTTTTCTAACAGTGAAATGTGTGTTTAACACGAATAAACCGTGTATAATAACATTGTTTATCCGTGTTCACACACATTGTTCGTGTTCTTCTAGTCAATTTTAACACACTTCAGTATTCCCTGTTCTCCACGTACTTTTAATACTTTCACTTTTGATCACAGTTTTCTTCCCACACAGCGAAAAAATGTTGTGTCCCAGGAGGTCCACTCATAGTCTGTACTGAAAACAACATATGAAATTCTGAAATTCACAGATTTCCTGTGTGAATTTAAAATTTTTGTATTGATTTGATACATTTTTTGTGTCAATATTTGACATAAATTGCGAGTCAACCTCCTGGAACATACGAGTGTGTTAAAAATACACAAAATTTTTCACGGTGCAAGTGAGACCCCTCATTACAATATTCTCAGATCATGTAAAATATCTCATCGAAGCATGAAAATGTTGTGGGGGAAATTAAGTCCAAACATACCCGGTTTTATTCAAGTGATCAATACTTGCCGCAAACAAGATAAATTAATCATTCACTTCGAGTACAATGATTTATAAATTCTAACGAACTGCCCGCAATACACGCAACGCATGCAAAATTCATAATATCGTATTAAGATCAAAGATACATACGTTGCATAGTGTAATATGCGTGGCTTGCAGTATGGATAACAGAGAATTTATGTCAACACCGTGAACGTTATAATACACGATTTTCATGAAATTTTTCAACACAAGGGATCCTTGTTTTTTCCTCAGAATTGACGAAAAATGACACCCAAATGAAGGATCTCGTTCGTTTCGGTACAGCGTAGCATTGAAACTATTGCCAAACACCCTTTGGTCCTTAAACAAAGCTTCATTCGTGATCCCGTATGAAGGCATATATACATTTATATCGGCATACAAAGCTGTTGATAATCACCTTGTTAACAAAAGGACGAGAGGATCATCGAATTTCCATTCAACAAGGATTATTTCTTGTTCGATCTATGCTCACGGTGTATCTGATCGGGGAATAATAGGTACTTCGAGCATAACAATAACTTCATTCAGTATCGTATATATATATATCTCAATCCAGGGAGGTGAACCGAGTCCCCGAGAACAGTCACCGATAAAAAGAGCAAAAGAGCAAAAAGGAGATAGAGAAAGAAAGCATTATAATCCGATAAGCATTCAATACATGTACGTATGTTGTTATAACGTCACCGCTTGTACATAGCTCTTTTCCTCCCACCTTGACTTCGATTTTGTTGGTTCTGTTGTCGGTTCGATCCAGCAGGTTGTGTTAACGCCACGATGATTTTCACAACGTCTCTCTATGGTTCGAGAATTTGTGCTTTGTCAAGGGATGCCACGAGCATCACGAGGGGCACGAGGGTAAGATCGATATCTCCATATACTTTCCTTTTTCTGTACTTCACCCTATGCACTTACAATCTCATCACCGTTCTAATGATGTAACGACTAACGAAGCTACGAAGCTACGAAGCGATAACCATCTCTCCATACAAGTACAAACGCCGAGTCGTATCGAGTAGAACGAATTATCCTCCTCTCCCCTTCGACGAGAAATATTTTCAGGAACTCCATTGATTACTCTTCATAGACCATCATTTTGTAAAACGTTTGTCGAATCGTTTTTCAATCATTGCCGATACCTCGTTTCATAGGTTCAATTAATGAAACACCCACATCACACATTGATAGCTGATAATGGTCGATCGATCGACGATGGATCGTTATCGTTCAATTCTTCTCTCTCTTTCTCTCTCTCCCAAAACAATCGAAGAGTCGAACAGTACAGTATGGTGTAGTTTAATAAGTATCGGAGAAATTCAAATTTTCTCGTTACTGTAGTTTCTCCTCTTCTTTTTCTTTTATCATCGAGAAGAAGAAATCTTTTCAAAACTGTTAACACGTCGTCTCGACCTTTTTCTTCCTCTGAAAATGCAAATTTCACAGTTGGATCATCATCGTTTCGCTCAGAGGACACGGTCAGATAAAAGATAGAGGTTCGTCCCACAGCTTGCTCGAGTGTACACGTTCATGACCATTACCATAACATTATCATTTGCATACCAATGCTTCAGCATATATATATTTACTGTGCAAACATGCTCGCACAGTTATATAAATCGTCTCTTTCCCTCGTTCAAGCGTACGCCGAGGGGGTGGTCCATTATTAGGCGGGTAGTCAAAATTCATATCTCGAGGAACGTCTTTTGAAACAACAACTAACATACTTTCTTCAAACAGCATTATCGTTTCGATGATGAGGATGTATACAACGTTGACCTTAATTCTGTTAATCAACGATGAGATCTCTTTTAATTCTAAAGTTTCTGTAGGATTCTTATGAAATCTTTTATACAATTCCACTAAATATTGTATATATTACGCATATTTTAATTCCTTTTTTTAAATTGGATGAAAAATCTCCATTCGTACTTTCTCCAAGAAAATAATCTGATCCAACACACATCCTGTACGAATCTCGTTTGAAAGGTTGTTGATTGAATTTGAATTCCATACGAATTCATTGATGTATCGAAAATCTATTTTTCTTGCTATATAGCAGTCACATCGATCGATGACGACGAAAAAGGCTGTGATTCATTCTTCAGGATTTCTATTGTCTTTGCATTGTTCATGGATCACGAACTTGTATTCACCTTGAGTGATCATTTACCGTTCGTTTAATCAGTATGAGAATGAAAGTACGAATCGATGTTCTTTGACCTGAAACTGCTCTAACTGGAATAGTAAAAAGAGGAAAGAGAAATTAGAGGTATATACAATATGGCAGGATGGGAGCGATTCTTGTGTAGAATGGTCGAATGAAGGGAATTAAAACATCATCAGCTCTGGGTCTAGGGAAAGGGTTGAAAGATCGTATTAGCTCAAAGTATTTTCTGAAATCGTCCAAATATTGACTCCTCGAGATGTCAATTTCATACAGTAAAACTTACTTCCAACCTTAAGGGGATTCATTACTCCCTGCAAAAGTTACTAGATTCCAAATTTCTTCTCCCAGTTTTCTCAGAAACGAACACATAAAATGAAAAATCATGAGTAGCTGCATTTCTCTCCATAGCCTAAGAAGATGCACCTGCTCATTAAAATTGATTCTATTCATTGATTATTGAGAAAACTGGGGGGAGAGATCTAGTAACTTGGCTTGTGGTGAATTGCCTTAGGGTGAATTCGGTCAAAAAATAGCCTATTTTTATGAATTTTTATTGAAAAACCAGTTGATTTAAATGAATTTATTTTAACGGGAGATTATTGAGTAACATTTGAAATATATTGTGTAAAATTTTCATTGAAAAATATCCAGATATGCGCCGGTGGAAGCAATATTTAATGAGCGCCACAAAAAAAAAGGGTTTTGCGGTGGACAACATAACTCAGGATTGGATCATCTGAAACAAAAAAAATCAAAAAGATTCTGTTAGTTTATGAGTTTTTCTAGGTAACCTCGTCGAGTTTTTTTGTTTTTTTCAATTTTTGGATTTTTTATGGCACTTATAAGTCAAAATACCGATTTTTGATGCAAAAAATCAACAATTAAGTCGTTATAAAATATACTTTAAATTAAAAAAAAAAAAAAAACTCGACGAGGTTACCTAGAAAAACTCATAAACTAACAGAATCTTTTTGATTTTTTCGTTTCAGATGATCCAATCCTGAGTTATGTTGTCCACCGCAAAACCCTTTTTTTTTGGCGCTCATTAAAAATTGCTTCCACCGGCGCATATCTGGATATTTTTCAATGAAAATTTTACACAATATATTTCAATGTTACTTAATAATATCCCGTTAAAATAAATTCATTTAAATCAACTGGTTTTCCAATGAAAATTCATAAAAATAGGCTATTTTTTGATCGAATTAACCCTACCCCCCCTTAAGATCGGCTTATTTCAAGATGCAGCCAAAACTAGCCCTATTTCAGACTTTTTACAGTGTACAACTTGTTTTTCTGGGTGCAGGAACGAAGAACACAGCCCTCAATCTGTCAGATAAATCAATCCTGTAGACAATCATTTATCAACCAATTGGAATGTTACGAAGATGAATTGAAAATTCAAACAGGCATCCAATACACTGGATGACGTATTTTCCCCTATCCACTAAGTTTTGAAATTCCCACTCTTGAGAACTCTAGTAAAACTATGTCATTCCGGATTATAATCGTGCCTAATGTTTTGAAGCGATCTCAACCGTCGGGAGATCTTTTCATTCTCTTCCCTCCACGTAAATTGTTTTCCAGATTCACTGCATTAGTTCTCACGGAATTCGGTTCACTAGTTCAGAGATTGCAAAACGTGTGTGAAAGAATCGAAAGAGGGTTTCGCAACTTTTATTTTGCACTGCGATGATATTCCCGCAAGTTTGACATCCATTCCTCCGAGTTCCAAATTTCGATGTACAGACAATAAGAATATTCAACGATAAAAGAGGAAAAAATGTCATCTTCAACGAGTTCATTCTGTGGATAATTCAACAAAGACATAAATGGATTCTTATTCAATATTTGTCTAACCTACAACGTGGCTCTTGGGTTTTGTTCGTACACGAAGTGGGAAGTCATTTAACAAACCTTTGATTCATTCTAAGCGAGTTGAACGAGATAAAACGATGGTGCCAGGGGAAAGTGTAGTTCTGGGATAGAAGAAGTCAATGAAAAAAACACCCTGCGGGTCTCTTTGGGTACATAGATATACCGTCTGTTCTAATCTAACTCCTACAACCGGAATACAATTTGATCTCATAAAAATGCAATAAGTACCTACCTCTCGCGTATGTAGGTACTGTACAGATCCACGATACAGAATACACGATGTAGGTACATACATGTTTCGTAATGCTTTTGTATAATACAACGACCTCGAGTTCGAAAAGGAAATTCTCATTGATAATTTAGAGACTGTATGTATATGTTCTTTTGTACTTTTTTTTTTTTAATTAGCTGGAGGCGTGCAGCCGACTGTTGTGTTGCGTGGAGAGGCTCTGTAAGAGCGGAAGAACGGTGGAGGAGGCGGAGCGTCGGATCAATAGGGACAGAAGGGGTGCGAAAGCGGGCCCCGAACTGGAGGGGCCCACTGGATCGGAGGATGGGATGCTCCCATTGCCTATTAGCCCAAGTCCCGCATCAACCTCGTCCCAGGAGGACGCGTGTAAACCACCTCCACGCAATTGTTATCGACTCGTCGTGCTTGGAAGTCCACGTGTTGGGAAAACCGCTATTGTAGCAAGGTAATATCTCTCATTAGAAATATACAGAATCGTGTAAAAGTAAATATCCTCAATCTCTGTCGAGTTTTTCGTCTGACCCTCGGTATTCTCTTTCCACTTGACTGTTTACCAACGGACCTCTTCTACTTCTTTCACGCGTCTGCCTTCACTTGTCTGTTCCCATTACCGCTCTTTCTCCTTTATAAAACACAGAAACCTTTTCTTGCCCCAAAACTTCCCCAATAATATCAATCAAGTGAGTTCTTCGGAGGCAATAAAACTACAATATTGTATAGATTCCAAACCTGCGGGAATATACAACTGTATAATCGTGTTCTCCTTTTTCAGAAAAACAAGTAATCAATGCACAGTATTGTATTTCCGTATCGTACGGTAGGATCGTGAAATACAACTGCAGCGAGGTTGTTCATCCTCGATATTCCTTCATCGAAATTCGATGACGGTTTCCCCTTTCGTAGTTTACAATCAGAGTTTGAACTCTAATGAAGAAAATAACACGTTTCCACGAGAAAAAAACAAAGTTATTTTCAATGACGATGATGAATCTGTCGATGATAATTGTACAAAAATAATCTACATTCCATTTTTATTCGTTCAGACTGAAGAGAATAGTAATAATTTCATGTGTTGATGAAGTTTGAATCGTTTATTGAAATAACTCATTGGTAATCGAATCATGCGATACTCGGATGTTGAAGACACAAAAAATTCTAGTAAATGCGAATCAAACGATGTTTTCAGTTCCAACCAGTTAATTCGAGAAAACAAACACCAATGATTTATCAAATTTCGTGTGTTTTAACTTTCGTTTCAAACTTCAAGAACATTAACCATCAGAATTTTCGATACGAGAATACATTTTTGAAAGAGTACACTCACGGGAAGTAATTTATGTAAAAATTCTCAAGTTTTTCTTCCCAATAGTCGTGGTGCATCATGGATTTCACGATACACATATTACGGAAGAAACAAGATCAAGCTTGATACAATTGAGCTTTCAGCAAGACCTCCTGCTATAGATGATGCAAAAACAAAAAGGAAAAAACATTCTTCCGTAAGTGCTATTAGGATTTGAATAGAGGGGTTGGTGGTTTCTCAAATGTACCTTCATCATTTTATGTCAGACCGAGAACGAAGGAGAGAAATTTTTTCTCGTTTGCGCACGAGTGCAAGCGTATATCTTTGGAACAAAGCAGCCCCATTATCACTTGCTGCTCGCTGCAAGAGATATCTGTTTCGTGCTATTCGTTGGAACAATTGATTCTCTGTGTCTCGAACGAATAATATAAGTGATATTATTCTCGAGTGCGAAATCATTCTTTTTCTATTTTGCGAATGAATAACCAAAATCTAGGGTAATGTATGCCGACCCGAATGCATTACTTTCATCGAACGATATGATTCGAATACCGAATAATGGGGTCAAAAATTTGAAAAATATACGTCAATCTGATTTCTTCACAACACACAGCAATTATTTAGAATCAAATATTAACGATACAAAATCACTCGATATTGTGCATTTGAGTGAAATTGAATATACACGAGAACGATAGTGGTATTACGAGATAAAACTGTGTGTCCCTGTATTTACAATTGGATTTTATCGATTGATTGTTTTATCAGGTTGAATGGAACCACGATGCGTATAATGATTGATTTCGTTACTAAATTCATATAATGAACACAAAAGTTTTGCAATCGATTCTCGTTTTAGTTATTATTATCCCATCATTCAAGTAATCTTGTGAATTTATATGAGAACAGGTATTATCGTTTCAAACTATTTCTGCAGCCGCTTGGTATTACAGATGATATTTTCATTGCATTGTGTGTTGTCATTGGAGAGACGTTCAGGTCGATCGAGTGTTGGAGCAAACTCGTCGTCAGATTCAGAGAAAAGCGTCGAATGCTTTCCTCTGAATCATTCGCGATGAAAGGAACAATATCGCTCAAATCGTATTTCATTTGTACCGTCAATCCTGTCTTTATATCGTTCATATTCTATCGCATTATATTGATTCACCGAATGATTTTCAATTCATCCAAAATATTCCTTCTCTCTTTTCAGATTTCTATCCAACAAATTCGAAGAAAGTTACACGCCTACGATCGAAGATTTTCATAGAAAACTGTATAGGATAAGAGGTGAAGTTTATCAACTCGATGTTCTCGACACAAGTGGGAATAATCCTTTTCCTGCGATGAAACGATTGTGTTTTGTAACAGGTGAGTACAAAATCAATGCTCGTGTTTGAATCAATTATTTTCTTTATACCTTTCAATTTTCAATTCTGAATCTAACTAGAATCATTCGTAATCATTGTAAACGTAAATTACATTTAATCTACACGGAGAAAAATACAGCTCGACA
This sequence comes from Gonatopus flavifemur, assembly GCA_018340375.1. Lineage (NCBI taxonomy): Eukaryota > Metazoa > Arthropoda > Insecta > Hymenoptera > Dryinidae > Gonatopus > Gonatopus flavifemur. The sequence goes on from JAFFJZ010000006.1 coordinate 11,170,998, forward strand.
GGCAAGTAATCTTTAGATAAAAATTGAAGAAGAACTCTTAAGATCTAAGAGTTTTTCTCAAGTAGCGTAGTAAAGAGAAAACGGTTCACATTTTTGTTGAATTCTATTTGAAAAACACTGCGAAATTATCAATACTTAACAAACAATAGAAAGATATATGAACAATTCTAAAGCCGCGCGTGAAATTTTACAAAGTGGATACGGAAATTTCGAAATAACTTTGTAAAATTTCACGCGCGACTTTGGAAAAGTTCATATATCTTTCTATTGTTTGTTAAGTATTGAGAAAAACTCTTAGATTTTAAGAGATATTCTTCAATTTTCATCGAAAGATTGCTTTCCTCTCGGACTGCCCTGGTTAAAAGAATCCATTGAATCTGACAAATGAAATTCAATGAGATTTGGTCAGAACATTGTCCAAGTTTAATCGTAATTTAGTGAGATTTGGCTAGATTCAACGAGATTCACATGAAAGTTTTGAACAAATCACATTGAACAATCACCGGTGAGATTTGGTCGGAACATTGTCCACGTTTAATCGTAATTTAATGAGAATTGGTCAGAATCGATGGGTTCTTTTAACCACGGTGCATTTGTCTCCATGTACAAAAACATTAAAAAATTCTTAATTTGACTATAGTTTACATTAAATTTAACGTAAAACCTACACGAAAACAACCTTGCAGCAAAAACATTAAAATTAATGCAGGAATTTCCAACAGTTCTCCTCTCTTTCAATCAGATTATTCCTGTCATCTCCGTTTCAAAATTCTACTGACGAATATCGATTTTTTTATCCTTCTCTATCACAAATCTCTGTCGTCCCTCGATTTTCATCGCTTCATAAAAATCGTCTATTTATTCTCCAGCTCATTACTATCCATGAAATTAAAATTTAATCCCAGATTAAATCGAGTCTGACGTCCAATAAAATGTGCGTATATACCCACACGGGGTACACTTTGATTCTCCATACAACTCTCGTACTCCATAATATCGTGTACAGAGATTCATCACTTTATAATCCAACAAAATAGGTAATTTTGAAAGAAAAAGAGGAAAAAACACTCCCATTTCGAGAGAGTGTGAATTCTAAAAGTTGTCCAGCTTTTTCCTTTATCGTAAGACCGAAGTCGGAGAATTTTTTGGACGGAGCGTCGTAGAATCGATTTGGTTTGGTCCATCGACTGTGTGCAAGTAGAACTCGAGTTGAAGAACATAAGCTGAGATGTGGGAACGGGTGACGTGCGGGAGGAGGCTCAACAAGTTAGAGGAAACAAGATTCCAAGACATGACATGGTTATGGGATCGCTGGCCGCTGGAAAATAAGAGTTTACGAGGACTATGCAAGGGACGACAAGAAAGAGGGATACCCGGTTGCATGTTCGTTCGATAAATCAATGTTCGATCTTCTCTTTACTCGCCATTAAATCTTCTCTTTTCACATTTCTACTCTTCCCGATGTCTTCTTTTCCGATCCATATTCGTACGACGAAAACTTACGCCAAGATAAAGAAATATTTTTAGTGAGCCTCTGTGTGAAAAATCTGCATTGAATAGCTACAATTTTTTATCGTGAGTGTATCTGAATTCCTCACGTTCCTTAGCTCACATTGTTGCTTTAGAGTCTAAAAATAGGCTTTAAAACGGTATTTAGAATGAACAATCTGCTGGCAGGAATGAGAGGTCGAGAATTTCCCGAGCAACGTTCAATGGCCTGCGGCGGGTTTTAGATTCCGTGTTCTTGATGGAAAGTTTAACTAATGGTTGTTTACCTCCACCACCATCATTCACAAACGCATGCTTGTACAGTGGTTCGTATACACAAAGCTTTGAGTGTATCGATATATATTTCTATCAAATTACAATCAATTGTTCGAAATTTATTTATCGATTTTCGGTTATCAAAATAGAAGTTTGAAAACCTAGTTTTGGAATCTTCGTTGATTTTAGTACTACTCACGAGAAAAGTTCATCGATATACATCAAAGTTCGGTGCTTTTTGATAATATATCAAAATGATATCACTTTGATCTTTGTATATCCATCAAATTCATGCCACGTTGATATACGTGTGTGATTTTTTTGTTCTACAACATACAATGGTTTATTGAGAAAGTTTGAGAGGTATTTCTTTATCGCGGAAGAGTAATTATCAAAGTTTTCTACCCGGTGGAAGTGTCTTGAAGCACGGTTGTAGCCTCGTTTCAACCTCACATATTACTTTTGCGAAATAAGCATCATCGCTAAATTACATCACGATATTTTTATTTCGTTCGATGGAAATATATCATATCAACTCGAATTACTAGGGAAATTCAATATCAGAATATTTTCATTGTTCCTCACAGAAATAACAGATGTTTTGTTTCCCGGAGCGTAGTATTATTTTCATTGGAAGTACTACTATATCTGTATGATTTTTAGGCATTTTTTGTTCCAAATCTAACATCATATGCACAGAATGATGAGAAAGTTTTTATTTTGCTTTAAAACTTGGAATCATCAATTGTATTCTCCACTTTGATGTTTTAATGAAATTTTTCCTATTCGTTCTCATATCGTGATTTCCACTTCCAAGTTTGTCCTCTGATATTTCTTTTCATTTACTTGTCTGATTATCGCAATATCTTCCACCATCATTCTTCTCGGTGATCTCCGTACAGGTAACTTATACGAGTTTGAGTATATGGATCTTTTTTTCCTCTTAGCTGTGCTTCGCTACTTTTTCGCTACTCAAATTGCTTTCCTGTGGCAAAAGGGATCCGCTACCCACCCTGACCAAAAATTGAACGATAAATTCTTCCTACTTTCAACAATTTTCCATTATGATTGATAATGGTTCTTCATCTTTGGAGATGGGAATTTTATGCTTTTTTGAAGGTTGATTTATGCTTTCAGAATGGTTTTCTAAAATTATACTCATACTTGGACTGCAATTTTCGCTCAAAATGGTGTTTCCATATCCATCCCATGGTATTAAAGCGATACTGTAACTTTCAGTTATACCAATATACAGTAGCGCTCAAATTAATTGGAACACCAGATGAATTTTGTTCTTTGTGCTGTACGACAGTTGGCACCACTGCTACCCATATAAAAATCTTCAGGCTCCGCCAATGCTGACGACGGAATATAGCTAGACGCAAGGCTGACAGCCAAAGCTGGGCAATCTATGTAGGGACAAGGATGGTTGACAATGGTCTAAACATTGTACCAATATGGGAAGTCATAAATCGACTTCGTTGATCCATCATTGATCATTGGCTGCGCCACGCTTGGCCCATCCTTCAACCAATATTGCTTGAAGGAAAACGCATGCTTTCAACGGAGGCTCTCTAGGGCTTGGCGAGACACTGCTCCAAGCATTAGGCAACTCTGAATGACAATGGATTCTCATGTTGCACCAAGCATGGGTCGTAGCTTGGTCCAGCTTGAGCAATAGCTTGGCTCAGCTTGGGCGATGGCCTCGCTCAGTTTAGGCGTTAGCTTGACTCGACTTGAGTAATAGCTTGGCTAAGAGTGAAACTTCCTTCTCAAACAGCAAATTACAGTAACTCTCACCAGAGTGATGCTTGTTTCCTGCGAGTGGCGAACCAAGCATTCAATCAATATATAAGTCTCCTTTGAAGATTCCATGACAGGAATAATTCTTCATCTGTTTCCAGACCCGTCTACTTCTACGCCAGGACCACCGGATTTACGTCATTCATCAGTTTAAACTAATCAGAAAAATTACATGTTGAAATTCTCCGACATTCATTTCGTTCAATCGAAATGATAGAATGGATTTTTTATTTTATTTTCAATCATAATAAAAAATAAAAGTGACCATTGGCATGAGATGGGCGCAACCCTGCCGCAAGATTGCTACAGCGTTGGCTTATCCTTGGCGAACAAATTTTTGTATGGTCTGCCATTGACGGCATATGCTATCACAACCCTGTTTCCAGTGTTGGGTCTTGATTGTGGAAACAAATGGGCTGAGGCTGAAATGATGTTATCATTTCAGAGTTGCGCCATGCCTGGTAGTCTAGGCTCGGCCCATCTTGGTGAGCCTTGCGGCAACCTAGCGCCCATGGTCAATTTTTACCTGGGTACCTGAGTTTTCAAGAACAAAGGAGGACATATTAATTATTAGGATACTATTCGTAGCTTTTTTGGTTAACAAACTGCCCTAGCAGAAATCACTCTAGTAATTCTCTGGGCCTTGTAATTGCCTAGAGAATAACTAGAGTGATTTCTACTAGGGTGTGTGCCATGTAAAAATTCTAGTAATTTCCCTGGTGTTCCAATTGATTTGAACGCTACACGGAGAAAAATAAAGTTCAGAAAATGACTACGTTCCTACTAAATTGGCAAGATACGAGAAAACATGACTGTAATTGTCACACAGTGTAGTAAAAATCTGTACTTGATCATCTGTAACGTTGCATGCTCATGCTAAAGAGTGTCAGGCAAACCATTCATTTTTACTACATTGTCTATCAATAAAAGTAGTATTTTCTCGTATCTTGCCAAATTAGTAGAAAATGTAGTAATCTTCTAAACTTTACTTTTCTCCGTGTACTGTACTAATTGTCACGGCATATCATCACCTATTTTACTCACCCCCAAAGAAAGAGAATCCTCCTGAATCTCTTTGAAATTTCTCTCTCTCTCTCTCTCTCTCTCTCTCTCTGAATTTATGGTGAGAAGAAAAATTCCTCAGAATTCTTCGAAATCTTCCTGAATCTCTCTGAATTGCTCAGAATTTCAATTATTCCGATTCCAAAGGTTCCTCTGAATTTGTCTGTATCCTTCTGAATTTCTTTGAATCTATCCAAGTCCCTCAGAATTTGATTTATTCTGAGTCCAAAGCACTCTCCAAATTCTTGTGAATTTCTCTAACCTCTCTGAACCTTTCAAAATTTCATTTTATTCAAATTTCCCAGCTTTCTTCAAGTTTTTCTAAATCTTATTTTTCCGAATCCCTGTAAGTTTCTTCGAATTATTCAAACTAAGTTGCCAAAATTTTCCTGGAATTTCTCGCAATGTTTTTGAATATCTTTGCAGGGATCAACTCACAATTTTCCTCAATTTACTCGTCTGTGAATTACACTGATTTTTCCTGAATCTCTCTGGCATTCCCGATGGAAAAATCTCTCTGAATTTCTCCATATTTTGGGACATTGTTTCAAGAGATTTAGAGTAAGTCAGAGGAAGTTAAAAGCTTGTTACATAGTCGTGAATTCTGAATCTCTATTCCTCCAACTTTCTTTCAATTTTTTTGAATCCCTTGCAATTTTTCTCAGCGAGATTGAGGGATTTGTTTTGGACAGTAAAAAGTGAAACTTACTCCCAATGTTAATATCGGCTTATTCTAAGGTGCAGCCAAAACTCGCCCCATTTCAGCTGAAAGTAAGCATCCAAAACAAATGCCGACACAATGGAAAAGACTGAATTTTAGTCAAGTGTTCAAGTAAGATGCAGCCACCTTCAGTCAAACTTTTTACAGTGTCCTCATAATTTTCGTGAATTATTTTGAATCTCTCAGAATTTTAAGTATCCCATGTGTGTATGGACCAATGGCCCAATGATGGACCAACCCTGGCACAAGACCTGCCGAGGCTTGTCTTGAACAATTTACCAAACTTGGCCCAGGCTTGGGAATGATAAGATCAGGACAAGCTTGGGCCAGTGGTTTTGCCAGGTCCGGTGCAATTCATTTACCAAGCATCAACCAATGCTTCTTTGATCGCAGATATGAATGAAAAAAGTAATTGATTCATATTTCATGTTTTTCAAGACTTTCTCCCTCCTCAAAACGATCGTTTTAAGATGATTCATGTACGGTATTCTGAAAGAGAAAGTCATGAACTGAAATATGAATCAATTACTTTTTTCATTCATATCTGCGATCAAAGAAGCATTGGTTGATGCTTGGTAAATGAATTATAGTGTGTAAGATTAATTATGACAGGAAGATCGGGCCAGCCCTGGCCCGATGGTTATCTCCCAAGTCTTCAGCCATTGTAAATTCAAAATTCAGTCAATATTTATAAACATTGTGCCACCCATGTGGGCGATATTTGCACAATTGTTCTCAACGGATGCTCGATTTTTACAATTGTGCCAAGCTTGTACCAAATGTAGTGACCATTTCAAGAATATTAACAAATTTACCATGACTGACTATCCATTGGGAACAACGGGACAATCATGGAACAATATTGGGCCAATTGTGTTTCACGGAGGTTTGTTTCTGACACATGTGCCAACCTTGGGACAAGCTTGGGTTTTTTCCAGTCTTGGCAATACCCGCATGGGATGTAGAATTCAAATCTTTCTTTGGGTTCGTCGGAATTTCTGTAAATCCCTCTGAGTCTGTCTGAAACCTTCTGAATTGGTCTGAATTTTCCTGAGTCCCTCGAAATTTCATTTACTTGGTCTTCAAAGCTCTCTGAATTTGTCCGAATTTCTCTCTAAATTCCTTTGATTTTTTTTAGATCAATTGAACTGAGTTTCCAGAAATTCCTCTGGGATTTTCGGAATATCTCCAGACCACTTTGAATTCCTCAATATTTCCAAAATTCTTTTAAATCTCTCTGAAAAGTTCAATGCAACAATGTTCAACGTCAATGTACGCAGATATGGAAGAAATAATCACTATGCACAATTCCTAATCGATGAAGAATATGACAGATTTCTTGAAGGTGATACCAGCAACGTGGTAGCAGCCAAATCGACCATGACAAACCACGGGAAAACGCCTCAATTAAATCAACCCTGGTAAAAATGATTATAGCGGTTGTCTAGCACCTTCCAAGGCACTAGCAGTGAAGCTAGTTACTAAAAAAAGGCCTTGACACTAACTATCAGGTTGCTAGAGTCATTTTTGCTAGGGAAGATATCGCTCTGTACAGCATTTCTACTGGAGTCAGAGAAATGCTGTACAGAGCGATATTTTGATTCAATTAAAGACGTTTGCCCTTAGTTTGTTATAAACGACTTGGCTGCTTCCACGCCGCAGTATAACTGAAAATTGCAAAATTCTGGAACCCTGCACGGAGAAAAAAGATCTGCTAAAAAGTACCATACTTTATAGAGTTCGAGCATCAATCTTGTCCAGATCAAATTATTTATATGAGAATATCTACAAAAATATAATAGTATACAGGAAAATCCCCGTATTCGCGGATTCACTTATTCGCGGTTAGAGAATTGACACCCTGTTTCGATATTCACGGATGTTTGCTTCACGTATTCGCGATTTTGTTTATACCCGCCTTCACGTTATTGACATTTCGAAAGTTTTTTTTTCGCTAATTTAAAAGTTGTGAAATTAAAAAATAATTCAACTAAATTATGGCTCCAACTACAAAAGCTCCGATCAAAAAGCGCGACAAGAGTGTTCTGGATTTATCTCAAAAAATAAAAATTTTTGATTCATTGGCGGAAGAAGAAAAAATTGCTGCTGTTGCTCGAAAATTCAAGGTTAACGAGTCGACAATTAAATCTATCAGAGACAATTCAACGAAAATTTGCGAAAGTGTAAGAATTCTTGGTGCTCATTCCAAAGTACAAACAACTTTCCCTCAAAAATCACTTGTCAAAATCATTAGAGCAGTTCAAGAAGGAGTCGATGAGGATATTGAAAATGATCCTATTATGGTACGAAGTTTAAAATTCAAACAAGAAATTACCGCAGCCTTAAGTTGTTATCAAGAATTGTACAAAGATGTTCTTCGTCGTGCGAAACAAACAAAAGTTACTGAATTTTTTAAATCAACCAATAAATGATATTTGATAGTGAATAATGCATGTGTTATGATTTACAATGATGTCATTCACAGGATATTGTCATTTTACAGCAGAAAATGGTGATATTTCGTGCTAAAAGGACAATATTTACTGCCGTTCTCGTCGTCGCGGAACGTAACTCTCCTTTTCCCATAAGAGCAATGCTTCCGTATCCGCGGATTCGGTATTCGCGGTACCCTCCAATCAAGCATGATCAGGCCTCAATTTTGTACCCACGTGATGAGGACTAATTACGCCCAACTACGCCCAATCACGCTTGATTATGCTCCATTATACATGAGGAATTCATACAAAATCAATAAGTTTTCCGTAAGGAATGGAACTGTAACAATGTTATCAAACATTAATTCATTGTCAATCATTCCTACTTATTGTGCTTATGCAGCTCCCATTTTCTAGTTTCCAGTTTTCAGGCATGATCATGCATGATCAGGTGTACTCACCTGCGTTTGGGGCCGATTTAGCATGATGAAACATTTGTATTCGTAATAAAAAAATCAACACACAGTCATTTTGTATGAATATGCCTCAGTCGGTAAGATTTTGCATGATCACGGGCGAGAATGGTTTGTCCGGCATGATCGCTGGCGGTTAAGCTTGATCACGGGTTTCCACGTGGTTACAAAATTGAAGCCTCTGAAGTGATGACAAAGCTCAAAAATGAACGACCAGGTGCAATCAGGCTCACTCACGTGCAGTCAGTATTGAACGCGAAGAATTTTGCCGAAAAATGTCGATGATTAGGCCTGAACACGTATAATCAGAACTGAACGATTTTTTCACGGGCTCGTGGAACGCTACCCCCGCAAATACGGAGGTTTTCCTGTACTTCTTTAGGAAAGTCCAAGTCAGTATCGTACTTTTACAGGTATTTTCACGTAAATAATTTGATCTGGACAAGACTGATGCTCAAACACTATAAACTATGGTACTTCTTAACAGACCTTTTTTCTCCGTGTGGCCATTTTACAGATGATTATGCGGCATGTATGTTGAAAGTACATGATGCTGCTTATCGAGTTGGAAATTATGCTTCATTATACTTGCGAATTTCGATCCCACTTCAATTACGTATTCCAGTATAATAGCGATAATCAACTTAAATCGCATTACCTCAATTCATGCTTTCATGATTCATGCATAAAGTTCTTATCTCTATTCATCTTGTACCCACGCGATGACACTTATTTACTTCTGAGCTCTTTGAAATGATAAACAATATTCGAAGAGTCGACAATAACAGCAATCGTTGAAAGAATATAATCGTAAGATTTTTCGCTCGAAACTCCACGATATCGATAATTCGATTTAGTTTCTTTACAGAATCTTCGATGGGAACAGTTTTTTTCGATTAACGATCCTTCAAAGTACTTCTCTTCAGGAAATAAAAATAAAATCAACGTAAAGAATTTGAAATATACGATACTTGGAATTGGGTATGTGATTTATCATTCTTTATATGATTCCGAAAAATAAATATATATTGCCAACGCTCGAAGGAGAAGGGAATCAAAAGGAACCGTAATATTTATTGGATGGAAATAAAAATTCTCCACGTTGCTTGGCGTTCCGTACGGAACAGAGATCATACGATTACCTTGACTTCCCTGATAAGCGAAATTCAAAGACTGGAATCGTCTTGCCACGAGAAAAAGATCCCGCAAAAGGTTGAGGAATGCCCTAAGATATACCAAGAGGTGTGTTTCATTTTCGAACAGATTGAGTACCTCAAATGCACTCGTCGAAGAAACGTATCTCGTGTACGATGTTACCTTGCCTCAGACATTTTGACATTATCCGGATGAAATGTTTCATGCATGATACGATGATACCCACTCGTCTCTGACACGTCCCCTATGAGAATTCGACTACCTTGTAAATTATTTGCCATGGAAGTCACATTGTTTTCCCTATATATACCTTAAAATTTTATTTCATAACGATGAATTTTTCATTCCTGGAAATTCGAATACATATTCTCATTAAAAATATATATATACATATATATGTATGTTTCTTTCATTGCTTTATCCTGGAGTTTTTATTTGAGAGCTCATACTTCAGAGCAGGGAAAAGTATGCTTATAAATATTACATCTCTAAAGTCGGGTAAACATATAATTTCTTTTTTGTGTCTATAGTGAAATGTCTACGGAATATGAATTTACTCCATATCATCCTATACCTACCCTCTACCCTCGCAAAAACCTTTCCCTCGCGTTATTTTTACGACTGTCCGACAAATCGAAAAATTTATTTTTCGAATGGTATTCCTTCCATTCGATTTCGAACGGGAAGCAATGTTGAAAACTCCATGACAGGTATTTTTTTCAATATCGATTTCCATGTATTGGGTAGTTCAGTAGTTGTGACCTGTATCTCGTACAGGTTTCTCGTTGAACATCTGCGTTTTACCGGAATCTACAAGATCAAACATTTTGCATAATGCGATGGATCTTTTCCTGAATTTCAGAATACGTGTTGGATTTCACAACGAGCTTGAAATGTTGACTTCTCTCCTTCATTTCAATCGGATAATAAAACAATCGATTTAATTCAAGATTTTATAACTTATAGAACTTTGTTCTTCCCATGATTGAATTCAAATGAATAAGTCAGTCTCACGATTCTAATAAATGATTACCCTGAGAAAAAGGGTTTTAGTTAAATATTAGATCAGTTGTACCAAATAAATGTCATTTGTTACAGCTGAATTTTTTATTCCTCTTTTATTGACGCCAACTCAAATTTAGCTGAGACAAATAAATTTTAGTTGCTGCAAATATCTGATTCGTTCGACAAAAGCGAGATGAACGCAAGATATCATTACTATCTCACCGATTCCATTCATCCGGGGATAAATATGATTTCCATGAAGTTCACATGCGTATCGACTGTTGGACTTATTTCGATTCGCGTGACTGTGAGAGAGGTGCTTTTTATTATTCTACTATCGTCGTCTCACGATTCAGCGATACATATTTAAACTGTTCGATAGAGTTTCTGCTACGAAAAATGAATGATGTTTTATTCCTTTCATTCCACATTTATACTTTAGCGACTTGAAAAATATTGCACTCTCGGCATTCTTCGTATCCGTCTCAACCAGTGTTTACCGTCTTTTGTGATTTCCACTTTTTGCTCGAGTTTCCTCACTCCTGTGCAGTAATCGTACAGATATATATTTCTCGTGTATTCCTTTTCGGTGAAACCTCGCAATAACTCTCGAGTGGATTTATTTTCATAAGTTTTTGTAATATATCGAGGGATCAAATATCCTCTAGATGTCTGGAATTTCACACTCTTCGCAGATTTCATTTGATATATACCTATACGTTCGGCGGAGTTTATACGATTGATTGGAAATGACTAATACTTTGAATGAAAAGAAAAAAAACATACAGAGCACTTTTAAAATTGAATAAGATCCAACGGTGTGAAATGTCGTAAAGAAATTCTCAAACCCCTTTTGTCTACGTGAAATTCTATCAGCGAGAGTATTTGAAATCCAGCTCTCCGGATTGATTCGTGAATACAGTCAGTGTTGAACCAGTTTAACGACAGAAGAGAAAATCGATCGAATCCACATTAAAGGCTCCAGACGACAGAGGATGAACGAATTTTTCTTCTTCTATTAGATCACAACACGTTAGGGTCATGAATTTCACTTAGAGCGGCATTTCATGCACCTCAATCCATGTTCTTCGAGGCGTTATTGAATGCACCGACGATTCGTTGAACACTTTCTGAAATTTTATTATCCATCCTACACCTGTTCGCTCGGTCCAATATTTCACGATTCAACGATCAAAATGAATATTTTCCCGACTTCTTGATGCTCCTTTTATGATTCATTCCAAATTATTGCATTCGTATAATGAGCTCCTTGTTGGAAGAAAATATTCAAGAATTTCGCATCGAAGTTGCTCCTAGTTTTCACCATCTCTGAACCGCGAAAATTCACAATATCGTATGTGGGATTCTTTTTTTCTTTCGATATCGCTAGAGGAATGAGACAAATTCTTTTATTCCCTCTATTCGTTCTTTCCCAACAAAACATACAACCCTCTCCAACCGTTGAGATCATTTTCCCCATCGTTTTCTTCTTTTTACCTTTCTTTCCGCTGGGTGTGGGTTGGGGTTTTTTTTTGTCAGCGCACGTCAGGATGTTTTATTTACATGCAAAATGACAGCGATTCTATAGCGTGAAGCTTTGTCTTTACGATGAAACATGTCAGGTATTTCTATGTAGACGACCCGAGTCTGTGGCGTGAATCGGAAAAATTCTTTTTCTCGTCCTTTTCCGTTACCGGCGGCAGAGCTTCCTCATTGTCTGAGAATCAGGGTCACCGCGTTCGTGTTGTTACCGTCTTCTACGGAGGGAAGAATTCTCCTTCTGGTACAGAAAATTATCGTTGTGGCTCGTGCACGTCAGAAAACTGACGTTCAATCGGTTTAGACTTATGTTTTTCCTTCTTCATCTTCGAATCAAACCACTCGCACCTTATATATGTATATATACAGTGTTCCAGAATAATTCTGCCCCTTTCGAGGGGTGATTCCGGAGGCAAGAACAACCCATGCGGAAATTGCCGAAGTCGACAAATGGCCTGGTGCTGACAAGGGTAGATTTGCCAAACTTTGGCTGGAAAAATTGTTTCTATCCAGGGTCATTATTATTTTTCGACCTATTCGCCGAATTTCAAACGGTATTGATTTGAGTGAACAGACAGTCTTGGGCCTAGTATCAAATTGATACTGTTTGGACCAGGGCCGTCTTTAAGGCAGGGCACACCGGGCCCGAGCCCAGGGTCTCCTGCAAAAGAGGGGCCTCTTCGTAGAGAATCGTTAAGATTTTTATATATTTTTTCAAAAACCTCACTTAAACAAAACGAAATCAAGTTATTTTGAAAATGAAACTAATTCTAGATATACAGAAAAGTGGAAATTCAGCCAATACTTATTCTAAAGAAAAATCATAATGATCAATGTTAGAGTGGTGTTTTAAGAATTCCAAGATTTTACGTCTCCTTACATGGGCCTCCACTCTGAGTAGGACCAGGGCCTTCAAGCAATGAAAAATGGCCCTGGTTTGGACAAGGTTGGAATCAGAGTTGCCAGGTTAGGGGATTTTCTAAGGGAATCTACCAATGAATTTGCTCTATTGAATGGGATGAGCAATGCAGAGACCCTAGTTCTCCCTAACCTGGCAACAGTGGTTGGAATGCCAGAATTTTCCCATAGTCGGTGCATACGAAAGAACAGTACTGAAACGGTTGTAAATGTTATACACACACTGACAGAAAAACGACCCGGTTGAAACATTCGTGCTCGCAATAACTTGAAATCTGGTTCGATTCACCAGGAAATTATCTACATTTTTCAGGTTAGAAACACCAGATCCTTTTCTTGGTGTAATAATCAGAAAGATGTAGTTAAGTTCGGATTTAATCACTTTTTCTGGACATCACAATCACATTTCCTGGCGAATCAAACCAGATTTCAAGTTACTGCGACCACGAATGTTTCAAACAGGTCGTTTTTCTGTCAGTGCAGTGTTGGACTGGTCTGCCCGGCTCCCCGGCGATCGCCCCTAGTAGAAATTTTCTCTAGCAAATGATGAGGCACTGATCAGTTTTCCATTTCACTGATCAGGGACTGATCAGGAAACTTACAAGTTTCCGACAAGGGGTGTAACGCTCTGACTAATCAGAAACTGATTGAAGAAACTGAGCAGAAATGAGCGAGTAACTGATGAGGGACTGATCGGTAGTTGATGAGTTATTTGCGAGTAACTAACGAAGCATTTATCACCCACAAAAATGCAGGTTATGTCGATGAAGATATGAAATTATAACACTAAATTGATGATTCTTCACTCAAATAATAATTTATGTTTTTGTCTAAGATGTTTCCAAGGATTAAAAAGTAAATTTTCAGCAAAGCCCGTAGGAAAAATTTTGCTAGACTTTTTCTTAGATAAAATGTAGGAGTTTTGGCCAAGGACAAAAAATATATCAAACCATATGTATGGTGTTTCCACCTCAATCATGAGATATCATGAGATAATATTCAAGTTACTACTATACTGACTCATAATAAATAACAACACTATATTATTTCATGCCAAAGAAGAATATAAGTATACATATTACACCTCATCTTCTTTTATACCATAACCTTACAAAATCTAACAATTTCCAAGGTAGCTTTGTTATGTGCATATACTCTTCATAATTATTGAGGTTAGGTTTCATCGATTTGATACAGCAAACCCAGGATCAAATAATTCGAACCAATTCGATTCAATTGCTTTGAGATACTTCAAATTCTAAAATATCTAAAATAGGTGTAATTTTACAATTGCAATATATCACTTCAATAACAATCAATATGTTTTTTAAACCGAATATTTTTTATGAACATTTACACTATCAATATTTCTTGCGAATAAAGGCAATAACTTGTCAGAATTTGATCAGTTTTATATGAATTTTACTAATCATATTAGACAAATCAGTTCCCAATAAGTAAATGATCAGTTTTTCCTGATTAGCGTTTCCTCATCAGTGCCTCATCAGTAATGAGGAAAACTGATTATATTTCTACTAGGGGCGGGGGCCCTTCGGTATTGGGGGGCCCGGTCAGTTCTCAGTTTTCCTCTTTTTGTTCATGAATGATAATAAAATTTTGATTTTCTTGAGAATGTGTTCCGTCTACAGTGCGAGAAAAAAATTTATTTGTCCTTTCTTCATAAAATATCCATTTGTAGGAGTTAATTATTCAATTGGGTGCCAAAATTGATTACTTGTGGCGAATATATTATTTATCTACAAGACCAAATTATTTGGGGCAAGCATTCCATCATTTTATTCGATTGAATATTCCATCAATCCCAAGGAATATGCTATGGAGAGAGGACAAATAAACTATTTTGTTTTCAGTATAGGGGGCCCAACGTATTTCCCAGCCGGGGGTCTTGGTGCAAGCCAGTCCGACACTGGTTATACAGACCCTTATATCAAATGATGTTATCCTGCCGGCTTTCTGCCAATTTTGATAGTTTTTGTAGCTTTTTTCCCTTTTCCCATGGGAAGAAACTTTTTCTTCTGGGTGAGATATTCGAAAATGCTGCTTTATGTTATAAATGGAATAAGTTGACCATTCGAATGGCAAGTACATCCGGTTTCTCCGATGATGGATGAGGATTGTTCGAAAAATTAACTGCATTGAGCAGCTGAAATTTCTTCATTTACACCGAAATTGCGAGCGTCGTTACAAATGTTTGATGGCAAGCGCAGAGTGCGTCTCTAGGATTGTGAAAATTCGAGCACAGCGTGTCTTCTGGGATATCCTATCTACACCCACACGTTTGAACGTCAGTATTATTATTGAGTCAAAACATAGAAAACAACACAGAAGAATGAAATTTGTCAGTCCAAGTACTGAATTATTTGACAGTACGATTCAAAATTGTATTGAAATGTGATCGGACAGTTGAAAACACGATTCCTACATAAACTAACAAGGATTCCAGAGAAATTCTATTGAAAAAATATATGAAATTCAAATGAAGCAGCCGTCGAGGGAGAATGTTAAGTCTCACGTGAAAAGTCGATGAGAAATTCAATAAAGCAACTGTCTGAAAAAGTTGAATATCAACGTCCACGAAAAAATAGTTGATAACAACATTCTTTATAACGTTCAAAATGAGGGAGCTTATAGAAAATTTATAAACGAGTAAATCAAAGGTGTTTGAAATGAATGAGGAATGATTCTAAAAAATTTCTTCAAAAAAAATTCTAATTTTTATCAAAGTGTAGCGATCTGAAATGTCCCGACATTCAAATTTGAAGTACCGCGCGAAAATAATTGCGAGATGATAGATTATTAGCATATGATCGATAATCTATATCGTTTACCATGACCTCGATCTTGTTTCTTCCAGCAACATACTCGTGTTCGTCTCGTCAAAGCGTTGACACGGTCATCGTTTCGTGTTTTTTTTTTTTAAATCGTGTAAGTTCACGCACAGACTCTATTCGAAAGGTTCTTGACGAGAAGAACCCATCTTATGCTTTTGTACACGAGTTCGGAAGTAAGTTAAAGTACGTTCGTTCGCCTCGAAATCTCTGTGAAAATTGAATAAACTCGAACAGTTTAACGTATCTTACACGTGTGACAATTGCTCACTCCCATCCAAATTTCCTTAAATTACTCGAGACTCGAATCCAAACCCCTCCTTCAATCACAAAGATATATTGACAAAGCCTTCACAGTTACTTGACAAAATATCTAGAGCATATGAACATGAAAAGATTGGATGAAAAAAGAAACGAAAATATGTAATCGATATTCAATAAGCCTAGGGCTATACAGATAACATTCAAACGAGAGGGTAAATAGAGAGTAAAAGAGTTGAGGGATCGGAAGTCGAGTCTCTATGGACGTAAGAACATTGGGAATAACGTCCGTGAAAAGTGAATAAAATATGTTCCGGTACCGACAAAAACCCTTTGGTTCTTTCGATTCGATAATTCATTCGATTCACCTTATTATTCATCCCTCGTGTACATTTTTGAATACACGAATTAATCAGAACAATCATCGTTTCCACAGGTTTTCCTGCAACAAATTGAGTTACGAAAACTGATATAAAATTCTGTAAAAGTTAGAAAAACCTCCGGATTTTCAATACCCTGAAGTATGGAAAAATCGATGCGACCGTGTGAACTTTTCCTCTCGTTAAAACTTCGACAAGTGAACGCTAGCGGTTATATGTGAAAAATTCATATTTAATACGAGAACGAAGGTAAATTGACCCTCGTTGGACGTTTACAAATGCATAATTCTAACTCCGTCGGCAACTCGAGGCGTATATATAGATATATATATATATATATGTATATATTCATCAGAATGCATATTCATTTACACGACCCACGCGTTACATGACGTTTGCTTCGCGTGATTATTGTAAATACGTAACAAAGACGTAGCACATGCGAAGTCGATATTCCTCCACGTGTGTACGTGTTAGATGGAAAAGTGTGATTCGCAATGACTCGTAATTACGAGTATTAAAAGGAAGGACCATTCGTGTTTTTCATTTACTAAGAGTTCTCTTCTATGCAGCGTTGAGGAAATCGAAAAGAATGGAGTACTAAAGAAATATAGTATTGTCACGTTATGTACGTAAATCATTCGCATCTTCTTGCAATCAATGATTCGTTAGAAGAGAAGTCTACTCGGTTCAGGGCCACGCTTGTTAGCTCGATTGTTCCAAATTACTATTCGAAACCAGGAAAGCGGGAAGTCGTCGTTGTCGTGCTTCTTCTTCTTCTTCTTCTTCTTCTTCTTCTTCTTCTTCTTCTTCTTCTTCTTCTCGGAATGTCTTGCTTTGAAACTGAGAAGGCAGGGGAAAAATTGTTCAAAATTATCCCGAGTCCAGAATTTGAGGTCAAATCAATACTTCAAAGAGCCTACTGGGGATCATTGAGAAATAAGCGGAATTTAAAATCAACCTTATATCTCATGGCTGTATTAATTTCTGCAAACTTGCCGAAGAGAATGAATATAAATTGTGTTCCCCAACATGATATACGACATCCGAAGTAATACGCTCACCCACCTTTCGTTCATCGTGTCTTTTTATTCTCCTCGCAAATCTCTAATAACGCTTGAGAAACAATCATAACTTTCTCCTAACTTCTTCCTCGCTCTTATCATAACCCTCTTCACATATAAGTTGATCAAAATCACCATCCCTTTCATTCTTCTTCACTCCTCTTTCATCCTCCTTTCGATATCTTCGAATAAAATCAATGAACACAAACTGATACTATAGAAATGAATATTTATAATATATTTTATTATTTTGTACACATTGATCGAGGACGTGGAGGTTTCCTCAAAATTTGGGGGTCTCAAACTTCAGGCATAAAATTTCTCTTTCCAACTCCTGTTTCTCACGATTCTTCGAGAATCAATTCCTAACTTCTGCGAGACTAATGATGAAGAAGAAACTTTTCGATCGATCATAACGCAAGATGAATCGTAAAATAGAACGCGATGTGGGTTTTGTAGAGTAGCATTTGAGGTGTAAAAATTCACCTTTGTCGGGTGATAATTCTCAAAATATCTCAAACATTTTATCGATTCTGTTAATTTCTCGCGTGTGATTAATAAAATATATTTAGCAATTTCAACGATAAATGAGTCAATTTAAAATATATATATTTCATGTTGGAATCAAATGCAACGAGACAGTAAGAACTCCATAATTTTTATACTGTTTTCTAGGTGTCTCTGCTCGAAGAGAATTAAAGAGCTGCATCCAGCTTAGGTTTATCTGAATTTTGAATTTTCATTGTTGAAAGATCCGATAATTGTACAAACAATCTGGTATATTCACATTCAGCTCTATACGTAATCTCACCTAGTTCACGTTTGACATTTCAAACAGCAAAACAGAATGTGCACATTGGTATTTAACACATGAGAAAATAGTCGATTTTTCATAGTTTTATCCAAGCGACATTCCTCTCAACGACCCAATAATAATCGGAATACGCTGCAATCGTTCCAACACATGCAACTTAAAATACATTATATATCTCTATTCAGTGCATGTTCGATAAATGATTGAACTCACCAAAGTTGGTAAAAATCTTGTGCCGTAGGTGATCTGTTCGTGGTCGTGTTCAGCATGGATAGTCGAGAGTCCTTCGAAGAAGCCATTAGACTGAGAGAAGCGATTCTCGAGACCAAAGTGAGCGCGGCCCAGGGAGCTACAAAAAGCAGAAGCAAAAGCTATTACAGTTTGAAAGTTCCGATGGTCATCGCTGGGAACAAGTGTGACAGAGATGTTAAGTACGTTCCTTCTTATTCCAATTATTTTCTTCACGTCAAGTTTAACCGTTCGAGTTTAACTCCTTGGGTTGCGATAACATATATTTAGCAAAACAATAGTTCTGCTTTTTATCTACTTTTTACACATTACTTGCACTTTGAGAGGATATCATTTGATTTCATGCTCGATCAAAGGCAGTAATAATTACTCAATTATGAATACAATTTCCATATATTTGAGTCTTCTTTCAAGTTTCATAGGAATCCTGTTAGAAAAATCCAGGTGGAATTCCACGTGGATTCCAGATCCGAAATTTACCTACGTTGCCAGCTAAGACTCCACCTGGAATCAAGAATCCCAACTGGATTCCATGTTGAATTTCCAATTCCAACTGGGATCCCACGTTGGAGTTGAAATTCTACCAGGGATTCTACCTGGAAACAGAGATCCCAGCTAAGATCCCACCTGGAAATGAGGCATCCTAGCTAGAAACGTAGGTAAATTTCGAAGCTGAGATCCACGTCAAATCCCAGCTGGATTTTCGCGACAGGGAAATTATTCATAGGAAGAATTCTTGTTTCGTTTGTCGCATTATAAGAATCCGAAATCAAATTTTTCGGATAATATTTTTCCAGAACAGTCACAGTGGAGGAGGCGGAAATGTATTGCGCAAGCCAAGACGAGTGCTGCGTTTTCGTGGAGGTTTCGGCGAAGAGAAACTTCCACGTCGAAGAATTGTTTTATCAGCTATTCGTGGTAGCCGGAGTACCTCTGGAAATGGCGCCAAATCATCACAGGAGAATACCGTTGACGTTCGGTTCCCCGACTATGCTTCCACCACCGTCTCAGGTGAATAGAGAAATCATTTAAATAACTATAACACAACGTGGCTAACCATGATCCTGTATTCGAAATACTTTCATTTTGTATCGAAAAGAAGTGACGAACGAGGATAAAGGGATTTGAAGTGGCACATTATGTTTCCAGGGAAAGCACAAAGCCACTTTGAGCATAAAACGCCGGCTGAGCGATGCCTGCGGCGTTGTGGCGCCGAACGTGCGCCGTCCCAGCATAGAAACGGACTTAATGATCATGAGGACGAAAGCTTGTTCTCTTGCAGCTGGTAACGAGAACAACGCCCCAGGATCAAGATTAGCTCTGAGGGCCAGTGATTCTCACAGAGCTTGCTCGATACAGTGATATAATTCTAATTATAAATATAATATGTGATGAGAGAATACTTAATGTATAATTAGATTTTAAATTAAATCAACGGAAAAAACGATAACGTTCATCGTAATCACGGAATGTATGAAATATGTAGGTTAAAGCATTAACGTTCATTAGAGCTCCATTGAATAAGTATGCACATAGACATTTCCAAGCTGTACGCCATAATTCATCTGTTTATCCATCGATAAACTGTATGTTTTTAGAAAAGCCTTCTCTCTGTGCACTTCCATAACTATTAAAATGTTCATGCGAATACGATTTATGTAGGTACGAATAACGATTTGATCGAATAGGCGCATGAAATGGAATTCCGCTTAGGAAATATCATTCGATATCAACTCACGTGAGTACGTCAGTGAGGAATGAAAATAATGATTACGCAATAATTCTGTATTTTGTGATTACGATGGATAGCGTATCAACGAATGACGATCTTCACAAAATTTAAATAATCGCTATATAACGATACATAAATGAATGACGAGTATCCTTTTCCACATGACTTTTAATAATCACGATCGATAAGTACGAAGAATACTTAATTTCTTCATTTTTCCATCTTGAAAATTAATTCAGCCTAGTTATTACTATGACTCCGTTACGACGCGGCGTAGGGTAAAAGAATTGTCGAGTGAAGATCGTCGAGACAAAAGATGATGATATTTCAAAACCGACCACGATACTCGCCTTAATTAATTAAAACGTTAGTCCTAACTTTTTAGCAGACCCAGAGGTAATGTATTACGATTTTAAAGCACAATTGAGAATAAGCTGTTAGGTTAATTAAAAAAAAATGCTCGACTACGATCAAAAACGACGCAGAATTTTTATTTGCGGACAAGCGGGAGGGTGCTGCAAGAAAGTATTTGGAAGAAGTATGAACGAAACCAGGCGAAGGTTAGTTGCTGTTTTTGTACAAAAATATAAATGTATTGAAATTCATTTTGTGGTAATGAATTCAAATAAATAATTAAGTCTTGCTGGAACCAATTATTGTATACGTATGTACATATATTATATTTGACAACAATAAAGAAGAATCATAATCTTATTCTTAAGATAACAATTGTTTTATGGGCAGAGATAAGTTTGATATATCATTCGACGCTGTTAATTCCAATTCTCATATGAATATATATAGAATTTTCTGTGCTTAAATTTGAAAATTGTAGTACATTTCAATGATGTAGTGTATGTTTCTTCGATATCGGCTACCACAGACCTTGCCTGCTATCTAACACTGTTACTGTCTGGTCTGTGCTCATGTAACTAATAGTGATCCCGATTCTCAATTCGATGCATCGAGAATCGATGTTTTTTCATGAAGAAAAATCGGTTTTTAATCGATTATTTTTTTCATCGATTCTGAGAGAATCGATGCTTTTTTCTTGAGAATCGAAATTTTGATGCATCGAAAAAAAGTTTTGATGTGGAAAAATTTGGTAGGGGTCAGTTGGTACGAATGATAGTTGACACGAATGAAATAAGACCGAATCATGATAAAGTCGAAAAATTCTCCGTAACTATTATTGTGATCAAAGTATGACTAGTAACCATAGAGATATAGAATAGAGGACGTGAGACAGCCGAAATCGCGTGGACTCCTTAGAAAGAGAGAAAAAATGAAATTAGTATCAGCTTCCTTCTCTAATTGTGAATAACAGACAAGGAAGCGCGTTCTTTGTTCTCTTTCTAAGAAGTCCACGTTTCCACTCACACAAAACCCTTGGTTCGCGTCCTCTATTCTATATCTCTATGCTAGTAACTGATAGTGATTTTTCGGCTTTATCTCGATTCAGTCTTATTTAATTCGTATCAACTATCATTCAAACCAACTTTTATTCGTGCGAACTAGCCCTTACCGAAAAATTTGTTCGGAATTTCATCTTGGTGAATCATAATTTGGATTCTTTGGACTGAATATCATACAGACCAGAGCTGCCAGGGCGGCATGTTTTTTCTCAATTATTTTCTTATCATGTAGTTTGATCACTAGGAATTACCAATGGGAGAAAATAATGCAATGCCAATCTGGCAGTTCTCACCTAGACATATTATATATAAAGTGGGAAGTCAGGAGAAATCCCGTGAACGGGGTGAGAAAGAAAGTGACACGAAGTATCCGATGCCATTGTCTTTCAGTTGCTAAAGACAATAACATCGATACTTCTCACCTCTCGCTTCTTAATTTTATCTACACGATTTTGACTGACTCCTGCACTCTATATGTATCATCTAGACTGCGGAAGTTTATGCAATTATAGATTTTTCATGCTATATATCTCTCACATATTTTACCCCAATGACGTAGAATTGAACGTTACATGTTTGTTTTTTTTTAATAAAACGATGCTGGATATCGTTTCATATTGTTAATGTAGGATGTATAGAAAATATTTAACAGGAAAATCCTATATTTGCATGAACTTCCGCAGTCTAGTAATATCTTTATGCAATCTAGAAGAGGGTACAATTTTAACGTTCCGAACGTTCAATGTCCCAAATGGCCTCCGTCTTGAATGAATATGTCCCGCATGTTCAATCTCTCAAAAGTCGCTGATTGATCCATTTCTAGTGAATTATTAGTAAGTCATTATGAATGGACCAATCAGCGAATTTCGGGACGTTGAACATCCGGAACATTGAGACTCTGCTCCAAAGGCGAATAGTTACGCCTTTTTTCAATTACTGGTTTCGTATTCCACTCCCCTTTATTTCTCAGCTCCACGCAACGTTGACTATGTGATTTCAACCAAATAATCATACACTTCATTCATTGCTCGATTTCTTTTCTGACAGCACTCAGAGGTTTTTGAGGTGTTCTAAAAATACCCGTATGTCTTTAAGAAGTTCTTATAACGTTCTAAAAAGGTCCAAGAAACTTGTTGTTAGGGGATGGATTTGAAGATGTAATTGGTCAATCTAACAGAATTGACCAATACACGCCGTGCGAGATAATTTTGTTGAGATCACTGTGTGTAGGGTTATATCTCGAGAAGAGGACACAATGGTCATTTGTCGAGTCTTTTGGAAACTCAAATATGATTGGCTGTTTGAGAAGAATAGACCAATGAACGTTGTGTCCTCTTTTCGAGATGGGTAACCCCACTGATCTATAATATACACTGGATAGTGCATAGCATACCCTTCCTTAGTAGAACTAAAAATTTTTCAGTTGTACCCTAATCAGTTTTTTCAATGAATGCATGCGTGCCGCTAACATAGCAAGTACTAACACACGCCTACGGATCCATGCCTCTAATAATCACAACTCTCTACTCAGAGTATAGATCAGATGATGAAAGATGAACTTTTTATACCTTGAAATCACGTTTAATCATGTTCATGACAAAAAATCCTTTGTGTTTTGAATCTTTCAAAAAAAGAATCGATTTTTCAGAATCGATTTTCTTTTTGGCCGATTCATCGATTTTTAGAATCGAAAATTGAAAAAAGAATCGATTCTCAGAATCGATTCTTTTTCCAAAGAATCGGGATCACTAGTAACTAAGTAACAGAAGCGAATCAAGAGATAAAATAGGAATAATTTTTACAAGTTCCAAATAAATTTTATGAAAATTTGCATGAATTCTGAAAGAGAGTATTTTGAATAGATATATTTTATGTATACACCGCGCACGAAGAAAACAAACTGAGGAACATTTTGGAGATTATTGTGAGTGTACTTGATGAATACTTGTACTTCGAATTAATGACCTTGTAACAATGTTTCTAGTTTCTCTCGTAAAATGAAGCAATCGGGATATCACGATAAGTGAAGAGTCCCTAAGGGAAATAATTCATATACGCGCTATACATAAGCAAATACAAAAGGAAGAAACGGATTCAAACTCGAATCACACATCCTGGTTAGGCAAAATAGGATTTCAGGAGGAACAAATTGAACAATGGGTCGGACCAGGTGAAATCGATAGTCGAGATAGTCTATTTCAAAGCCTTGTTAGCATCTTCTCCAGCCCCGGATTAAGGACGAGGTCAATGAGGTCAGGGAGGGCCCCGGATTCCCCTCACTTGGGGGATTTTCTCCTTCCTTTTTCCCAGAAACGCTTTGAACCTGTGACAAACGAAGACAATTTTTCTAAAAAACCTGCGCGGAGAAAAAGGATATTGTTGATTAGACTGTTTCGAAAAAAATTTTTTTTTCTTCGAAACTTGTACATAAAAACTTTCAAGGAGGTGTAAAAAGGCACCTGTGAAAAGCAGAGCTCTTAATATCGATATTTAGAGTTCGTGCATGGCACTTTTTCATTTCCCATTTAAATAACACGGAAAAAAATGTTTTTAAAGTTTGGAATTCTTTAACTCCTTAACGATTCACTGAACTGCTATACTGAAGACTATAGCATATTCTTATAGAGAATTAAACGCTCTGAAAAAAAAGGTCCTTACGAAATTTTCGATAATCTTACTCCTTCAAAAGTTATTCAAGGTCAAAGTTGAACCTACAAAGAAATTCATGGCTTTTTCGGATCGCAATTGGCGGATCTATCAAAAAATCTATCTATCTTCTTGCAAAATTTAGCTTTGATCAATATTTTTCGAAGTATTTTTCGAATCAAAGTAAAATTTTGCAAGAAGATAGATAAATTTTTTAATAGATCTGCCAAAAAGTGGAAAAAGCTTTTTTGAAACAGTCTATTGTTGATATTTGGTAGCTATTTTTTAGCTGTAGCAAAAAAAGTTATCGCTATCCAATCATTCGATATATAGAATAACTATCAAAGCTACCATAGTGAATTATTTTTCATTTGCAGAAAATACGCTGGATATCGAAAGCCCCGTGTGGAAATCAATCCTGGTCATCCAAAGGTAGGCCCTGGCCCCGTAAGGGTATATCTTAGGGATCCAATAGAAGGTTGCCCACCCACAGCCCATATAGGCTCCGAGTTGGCTATCATTGTTTTGCCCGGATATTTGATACCATTAAGAGACCTAGGTTGAAAAGCGTGACATTCCAAGTTGAGGCCACTTTTCAAGTAGGGATTATAAACCCTGGCCCAGGTCTGAGCCCGGAAGAAATTTCCACACGAAGTGTCGATTTTATGCGTACCCTGGGACCCTCGTCATCCTTAATCCGGCTCTGATCTTCTCTCAACTCTTTTTTATCAGCATGAATGTGGTCTTTCATAATCATAATCCGATGTAGATACTCAATTGTGAATTTAATATACACATATCAACAATACTCATCACCCTCTGCAGTTTTTAGCGAATTAAATGATAATATAAAATGTTTTTCAAGTCGAATAAGAAATGAAAATCGCAGATCGAAATAATATCGGAATGAATTCATTACGATGAAATGAACGATTGTAATAGAGTTGAATTTCTCATCGACCAAATAAACTTTGTCTCAAATGGACAATAAATTCTATGCTTTGTAGTAGATTCGTTAAACTCTTCGGCCAATGAAAAACTTGCCATGTTGAAAATAATCTATGAAATCTATTTCATGAGAAATTTTAGCCATTTCGCATTCAACGTTATTGAGATTATCATTACAATAATATAATGAGAAATGCATAAGACGTGCACATGTATTTAACATAAGGCTTAGCGGGAAACATTTGGGAGGAGTAATTTCAAAATTTTCAGATACATTTAAGTATATAGGTATATAACGTGATATATGAATTGTAGATTGAAATACACTTTGACATTTGAAAGTACCTACAGTTTGTTTCTATATTCAGATACCATCCTTTGTTAAGAGCATTTCTACTGATGGATTACTACGTTCATGTATTCCATCACGGACAGTTTCCTCGAGAAATCAATATTCAAAATTTGCATGATACATGCATTCATATATATACAACAAAACTTTTCTTGTCGATTCGAAGAATCCTTCGGGAAAGGAAATCAAGCGTCAAAAAATATGTGCGGATTTTGAAATAGATTTTTAAGGGGTAACATCACTCTAGTGGCGAAAAAGAAGATCATTTGGATTAATTTATTGCAAGAGCAAGGGAAAAGGAATAGAATTTCATCTTGAACAATTCACTTTTTGATTGACATTTTTGTTACAAAATGGCGACGGCAGAACCATTCTTCGGAATCATGTTTCTTTGAAAGGCCTTCGCAAGAGAAAAGATTTCTCGTAAACTATGAAACCCGGAACAAAAAACCGAAAAGTTTTATAATCTACAAACTATTGCCTTTGGAATATACGCGGACATTTTTCGTTCTGATCAATTTTTGTGAAAATGGCGCAATTTTGAAACTCGATTTTTGGCCAAAAAACACATCTTAAATTCTTTGTAAAACAAAAAATTTATCTTCGATGGAGAAATGGGTGAGTACTTCCGTAGAGAATGTAATTGTAGAGCTACTATCAAAACTTCGAATAGATCCATAAAGATTGATTTTCTCACCTCTTCTTTGTTTCGGAAATATAGTAATCTTTGATAGAAAATTGAAGAATATTTGTTAAAATCTGTGAATATTTGTTAAAACCTGAGAGCATTTCTTGAGTTCGTAATAGAGATAAAACTAAAAACGATTCACATTTTTGTTGCATTTTATTTAAACAAGCAGGGCATATTCTAAAGAAATTTAACAACTAACCAAAACGGTGGACACTCGATTTATAAAAAAGAAACAGGAGAACGTTTGTGTGACAAGTATTTTTTGAATTATTTCATACTTCCCTAATTTTACTTTGGGCATAAAGTTTTATTTTTTCAGAATGAATATCACTACTGAATTCAATATACCCCTTGATACGAGGCGAAAAGCTCATTCAGTAAGAGGGCAATATTGGATACTCGATTTGAAATAAAAAAAAAACAGAACAAGGAAAACATTTCACTAAAAATTGGGTCATTTTTCAAGAACTATCCTGGTAAAAAAATCTCTCTGAATCTCTCTGAAAATTTCACGTTTCGGAGAGATTCAGAAAGAATCAGAGAAATTCAGAGCAATTCAGCGTGGTTCAGAGGATTTCAGAGACTAGTGGATTGAGAGAACTTGGGCTTTGAATTTTTCAGAAGGATTCAGAAAAATTCAGAGGGATGCAGGGAAATTCTGGGAAATTTAGAGAGGAACAAATTCAGTAAAATTCTTGATCCTGTATTTCAGAGGCGTCCAAGGAGTGTCAAACGCTTTCAGAGGTAGATGAATTCAGAAAGATTGTGCGTAGAACTTTTCAGAAATATTCAGAGGAATTTAGAAAGATTCAGAGTAATTCAGAGAGAAATTAATTCAGCTCAATTTTTGGTTCGGGATTCCAGAGGTATTCAGGGAGTGTCAGAGACTCACAGAGACAGGTGAATTAGGAAAAATTGTGCGTGGGATTTTTCAGAAGAATTCAGAGAGATTCAGAGGAATTTAGAGAGATCCGGGGGGGTCTGGGAAATTCAGAGAGGAATGAATTCAGTACAATTCTTGGTCCTGCATTTCAGAGGCTTTCTGGAAGTTTCAGAGACTTTCAGAGGTAGATGAATTCAGAAAAATTGTGCGTGGAATTTTTTAGAAATATTCAGAGGAATTTAGAAAGATTCAGAGTAATTCAGAGAGAAATTAATTCAGCTCAATTTTTGGTTCAGGATTTCAGAGGTATTCAGGGAGTGTCAGAGACTCACAGAGACAGGTGAATTGGGCAAAATTGTGCGTGGGATTTTTCAGAAAAATTCAGAGAAATTTAGAGGAATTTAGAGAGATCCGGGGAGGTCTGGGAAATTCAGAGAGGAATGAATTCAGTACAATTCTTGGTCCTGCATTTCAGAGGCTTTCTGGAAATTTCAGAGACTTTCAGAGGAAGATAAATTAAGAAAAATTGTGCGTGGAATTTTTTAGAAATATTCAGAGGAATTTAGAAAGATTCAGAGTAATCCAGAGAGATTCAGAGAAATTGAGAGGAATTCAGAGGAAGCTTTGAAATCTGAATACATTAAATTCCGGGATATTTAGAGGAATTCGGAGAGATTCAGAGGAATTCAGAGACAGCTCTGATATCTGAATACATTCAATTCCCGGAGATTTAGAGGAATTTAGAGAGATTCAGAGAAATTCAGAGGAATTCAGAGGGAGCTTTGAAATCTGAATACATTAGATTCCTGGAGATTTAGAGAAATTTAGAGATATGCAGGTAAATTCAGAGGGAGCTTGGAAATTTAAATATATAAAATTCTCAGGGATTCAGTGATATGCAGAGAGATTCAGAGGAAGTTCAAGAATTCAGAACGTATCACTATCGGAGAAGTCTCCAACTTCTTCTGAATTACTCTGGAATTACTCTGAATCTCTCTAAAATTTGTCCCAAAATAAAGAGAAATTCAGAGGAATTCAGAGACAGCTTTGAAATCTGAATACATTCAATTCCCGGAGATTTAGAGGAATTTAGAGAGATTCAGAGAAATTCAGAGGAATTCAGGGGGAACTTGGAAATTCAAATATATCAAATTCTGAGGGATTCAGTGATATGCAGAGAGATTCAGAGGAAGTTCAAGAATTCAGAACCTATCACTATCGGAAAAGTCTCCAACTTCCTGTGAATTACTCTGGAATTACTCTGAATCTCTCTAAAATTTGTCCCAAAATAAAGAGAGATTTAGAGAAATCCAGAGAGATTTCAGAGAGATTCAGAGATATTCTTTTTACCAGGGTAACCGTTTTTACGTTCTAAAACTGATCGTTCTCTTTTAGAACTCACTTTTTGGTAAGAACTGACCCTTATAATATGCCCTGTAAACAAGAATGAAAATTTATCAATACCCCACAAACAATAGAAAAAATATGAACTTTGCACAAGTGATGCATGGAATTTAAAAAATTAAATAATAAAAATTTCGAAATTTTGTCAGTCGCACATAAAATTTTACACAGTGGATGTCCAAATTTCGAAATTTCAGTAGTCATTTTGTAAAATTTCACACGCCACTTTTGGAAAGTTCATAATTTTTTCTATTGTTTGTGAGGTGTTGATGAATTTTCATTCATTCTTGTTCAAATAAAATTCAACAAAAATATGAATCGTTTGACTTTTATTATGAACTTAAGAAATATCCTTCAATTTCCTATTAAAGATTACTATATCTCCAAACTGCATTTTTCTCTGTGTATTTCTTCCTCGCTACAGGAAAAAAACAGAGAGAAACGTGGGAATTCTTCTATAGAATCTTTCCATTGGTAAAAAGTTCAAACTGGATTCGATGGGTGATGAGAAAAGCGGCAGTTCCCAAGTAACACCGATGTGCGTAAAATATTCTCCGAACGTTCCTAGAATATTTAAACGTCCTGTAAACATTCTCAGAACGTTTGACGAAGATTGTGTGTTACTAGGGTTGCCACCCTGGTGGAAATTTCCGCTCGTCGGAACATTGTTACAAATAATCTATAAAATCTCATTAACGTATGGGAAAATGAACGAGTTTCGATGAAATTCAATGATCTTCGATCAGAAATTACACCATCCGTAATAGGATTCAAAAGAATATTCCCACCTGGGGAGTGAACTTTGAAACAAACGGAGCGTAAAATGTTCCAATTTCCGCTTCTTTCCTGCTTAATGTTTCATTCACTCTCCCGCGTCGCTTCATACTCCTGCAAACCTTGCAAATTTTCATACACTTAGAAGAACGTGTGTGGAATCTCACCAGGATTTTCTCCCACAAATATGTTTTTTACTAAAAATTTTCAGGAAACTTTCGAACTTTATGGAAATTTTGGATTGTAGATTCAGGGAGGTGAAATATGAGATTCAAACGGATAATGGAAGCTGACCCTGGTTAAACAAACCGTTTGATTCTCGCTAAATCTCATTGAATCTTGCACAATGTTCTGACCAAATCAGCGTTGCCAGAAGGTTACATTTGTTACATTTTACGTAACTTTCGACCCTCTCATGTAACATGGATGTAACATTTTTTTAAACGTTAACGTTCAAAACGTCAACCTTTAACGCAAGAATGCAAGGCTGAATATTGCCGCAAAATATCATGTAACTTTTTTCTAATCTACATGTAATATTTGACCAAGGTGCGCTAGCAACACTGGACCAAATCCTATTCAACCACTTTCAATGAGATTTCATCAGATGAGTGTATTTTTCAATGTGATTCTGATTGAATCTTGCGTCAGATTCTATGAATTTTTCCAACCAGGGGATTGAAATCACCCAATACCGAATTCCACACGCGATTCATTTGCTGAATGTTTTTGGACATCTATTTGTTATTCACATATCCATAATATAAATTAGTGGCAAAGTCCATTCTTTCGATATATGTTTCTACATCAAAAGACAAAAGATCAAAACATATGTACGTTTTTTGTTTCCAAAACAATCGATGAAATCTTTGAATAAAGTTATGAATAAACATTGAGGAAAACAACCGAACGGCAGTAAATTCGTGATAATAGTGACAATGATAATCAAGCACGATCATTCAAAAGTATATTATACGTGGTACTTATATGTCAATTTACCTGACCAACATCGAATATGCGCATGTTCATGATTCAACATTTTCAACATCGACCTGTGTAAGTGTACCATGTATACCGTGTAGCGTCGTTTGAAATGTACTTGAAATACTGTCAATGCGCAGGCGTAATCAAATGTGGGGATTCTCTGACTCCGCCATGTTTCATAATGAATCCGTCGAGAGCGAAGAAGTACTACGAACAACCGTTTAGCCGGTGAAGAATATCTCTCACGATACTGGTTATGTTCTCATAAAGTTACGTAATATCGTATTCGGATACTGCTCGTTTTGTGAAATAGTCAATGAATCGTTGAATAAGTCAATATTTAGATTCCATTGTCATAATATCATCATAGGTTGCTTATGTGGTATTTTACGGTGATGTAAAATCGACCCTCGAAGGCCGATATTACACGAATATTTGTTAATATTTCTAGTGAAACGAACCAAGTATTTATTCAACGCGAAGAACGAGAAAGAAAACAGTTCTCCTTTGGTCTTCCACGTCTTCACAATCCATTTATATTCCAAGTGGTTGTCGCAGTATTACGTTAAAACCGTGAAGATGTAATAAGTAACGCGATGCAATGCAGCAAAATCACGCGATTCGTTTAGAAAAATCAATCATTCTTCGTTGAATAACATCGAGGTATCCGATTTACGAGAATGAAGTATCACAAATAGATTTGTTGAATATACTTTCAGGTATATTATGAATATATACGTATTGAATCGTTTTTATGGGGATCTAACAATGCGATTGGAAGAAAGTGAAAAGTGAAAAAATCAATCAAAACTGTTCACTGAGTTGCATTATATCCATAGACTCTCGATTGTTCATTTACCTATAATAAAACGTATAAAATGGGAGGTGGAGCGAACAGTCGAAGCATCTTCACGTATGAAACTTTGGTACATGCCGTATCAGGAGCGGCGGTGAGTGTTTTCATATAAAAAAAAACTTGAATATTATATGAATTTTTATGTAAAAATACTTGTCTTGGATAAATTTATTTTGAATTTGTCTTGTCGATTCTAGGGGAGCGTCGTTGCTATGGCAACGTTCTTCCCATTGGATACAGTACGAAGTCGTCTGCAATGTGAGTGATATTTGATAATATTTTGAAATATGTAGCATCGGGAGAAGCATGTCAAATTTTTATCTTGTTGAAGTTCGAATCGTTTATCCGTTCCTTCAAAGTGAATAATAAAAAATGAAAAACTTTTTCAGCGTTCTTTCAATAATTTTCCGAGTTATCTAGAGAAATTTTAAAATTGTCTTTTGTATAGTGATTACAGAAATTCTTCAATAATTTTCCACGGAAATTCAGTGTTTTTCAGCAAGATGTTGAGAACATCGGCAATGAAAAACTAGACATTTCCCAAGTAGCACCAGAATATACTATGAATGTTCTACGAATATTCGAAATATGTTCTATGCACATTTCAATGGAACTGTTTTATAGGTGCACATTCATTGAATTATTTCCCAAAATACTGACCTCTTTCAAGTTTATCCAGTTTTTCAAATTGGCAGAATAAGATATTTTTTATTCTTGTATTCCTAAAAAAACTGTATCCTTGAATATCTGTATCCTCAGAAAACTGTCTTCTTGAGAGAATATCAGCATTTACCATCCGAGCACGTTGGTTAGAAAAAGACAAACGTATACGATAGAAAGGGAGACACGACGCGAACGCTGGTATCATTTCAAAAAATTTTATTCTAAGATACTTCCATTCCCAAATATCTGTATTCTTCGAGAAATGTGTTCTCGAAGAACTTTATTTTTAGACATCTTGATTCTTGAATATCTGTTTTCACCAAGAACTGTCTTTGTGAAAAACAGTAACTTTAATACTGATATTCGGGTGAATGACTATTGAGCCAGTGTTGTTCATAAAATGGAAATTGATAATAAAGCTTGCTAATTGTAACAATAATTACATAGTTCAATGGCAACGATTATCTTCTCAATCGTGATTTGCTTGAACATAGGTATTGAGAATACAATTTTTTGGGAATACAGTTGTTTTAAAATATAAATATTTGAGAATACATTCCTTCACGATTACAAAAATGAAGAATACAGTTCTCCAAGAGGACAGCTCTTTAACGATACAGTTCTTAGAAAATACACGTATTCAAGAATACAATTCTTTGAGAATATAGTTTTTACTCTACCTAAATTTAATTTCATTACACGGGAAAAATAAAATAGAAAAAATTACCACCTAGGATGACAACGCGTCGCTTCGAGTCTTTGAATGGGAATTTTTACGATGTGTATTGTCAAACAATTCACATTATAAGACAAAAATGAATTTTTCTCTCATGATGGATTATTTCAAAATATATATTGTAAAAATTCCCATTTAAAGACTCAAAGCGACGTGTTGTCATCCTAGATGGCAATTTTTCCCATTTCCTTTTTTCCGTGTACCTTATTATTCGAATATAGTTAGAATCGTCTTGTATATTCCCTGAATACTTTGGAAATTGTCTCCTCTCACATTCACTGTTCCTTTATTTCATTCAACCAACAACAGTCTCGAACATGAAAATTAGAATTTCCTATTCAAATTTTCAGTGCACACAAAAAAATTACTCGTCATATTTACCACAATTTGGAATGGAGATTGGGACAGGGACAATTTTGGAACAGGTTTTACTGCGATTACCATTGAATCTACTCCAATCTAGTTGGAATTACCACAATTTGGTTTAAATAGTATTAGAAATTATCCCTGTCCCAGAATTTACTGCAGCTTGTTTTCCGTGTAAAAAAATATTGGTTGTTCTTTAATTAACAAGTGTTACAAAAAATCACAACGATACGATTACTGGTATTCAATGAGCGATATTAGAAAATATCCATTATTCGCGTGAAAGAAAATGTCTTTGAAATAGATTCTTGTTGAATTCAGCTCAAAGACACAGCTTCATATTAATACAGAGTAAAAAACCCTCTCACGATTCGCGACAATTAAATTTACACATCAATAAATAGAATCAATATCAACTCAATACTTTTTGTTCTCATTGTTCATAGTGGAAGATGGCCGGGAAGCAAAAAACACAATCGCCACGATTAACGAACTGATATCAAAGGAAGGCATGTAAGTGTTTATTTCAAATGAATAATCAATCGATAACAAATGTTTACGTGATTCAAGTATTCAAAGTAACCAGTGGTTAAAAGAGTTCAACATGCAAATGATGTACGATCATTAAAATATTAACAATATGTATATAAAATAAATGTTTAGCGGCATGTTTCTATAAGGTAAATATGTATGAAATGGAATTTACACAATCCGAACTTTGAACGTTCAATTATCGTGTTGTATCAAACGATGGAATGGCTTTTATGTATGTACACAGTATTTTAAAACACGCAAAGAAGAATGTCGATGCTCGATTCTCTTTGTAATATGAAGATTTTTCCTGTAGCGTTTCTAACAACCACATTGTTTGAATGATAATAATAATGATAATAAAATATGCAGACTTTTGTTTTTTCGAATTGTTGATTGTCAATTTTTGTTAATTATCCAATTATGTCTTTTTTTCAGACCAAGTCTATACAGAGGGATGATTCCTGTTCTTCAAAGTCTTTGTGCAAGCAATTTCGTGTATTTTTACACATTTCATGGACTCAAAATGTTGAGGAGTAACAGACAGCAATCAGCTGGGAATGATTTATTGGTAGCGTCGATTGCTGGTTGGTACTTTATTGTATAAAAAGAATCCTTAGAATTTCCATCCAAACTATAATATGAAATCTTGTTCCTAATTTGATAAATCTTTTACTTTCTAGGAGTTATAAACGTTCTCACGACAACGCCATTGTGGGTAGTCAACACCAGGTTGAAGATGAAAGGTGTTTGGGGTGTGGCTGAAAAGAACAATAACGAGTATAGTACTTTATATGGTATGTATCTTCAATATATATTCTATGACTCAAAGTCGACATTGAATTAAGTAAATACAAAGTTTCCTAGAAACATCCTTCTTCAACACCGGATTCATTAATTTTCCTGAGATTCTAATTGATTTATTCGGTTAATTTTGATCAATTCGATGAAACCTCATGGATTTTGTTTCAAATACACATATCAAACTGCATAGGCTTCTGGAGTTTATCTATTTTAATGGGATTCGATGAAGAAAAAAGCTCTGGGTATCAGATTAAATCTTATATATGAAACTGAATTCAAACCAATAAAATAGATCAATACGATTTTATGAAAATTTTACGACAGAATGTTGCTGAAGTTTGAATTGTTGACTGAAACGAATTCGCAATCAAATAACGAGATACTCAGCTGTTAAGAACCTAAAATCCCGCAAGACAATAAAATTACAAATAATAAATTCATTCGAGGAGATAAATCACGATAATTCATCAGATTTTGTGAATTTGAATTCTGGTTTAATTTCTATAAACGATTCAAACTTCAGGAACATTACAATAGAGTTGCATTGATTTATTATGCATTTAAACTATATTATTTTATCCGCGGAGTATTTATATCTGCGTTATGCTGTGTCAAATGTGGGACTATTATATTCGAATACGCCCGCGTCACTCGTCAAATCTGAGAAAGTGTTCAAATATGACGAAATATTTGTTCAACACCAATACAGCGCATCTACCTTTTACTGCTCTCGAGTCTCGAGATTTCCCAGAACATCGACAGATGTTGTAATCACTTAGATGACGTTTCATTTCATCCAGACTCAGTGGTGTCCCACAAAGTTGTATTAGGGTCAACTAGATTTATTTTTCATTCTCGAAAATATATCAAAAGGTCCAGAACGAGAGTCTCATTTCAAATGATTGTTTTTGTTTCAGACGGTCTGATTCACATCTGGAAATACGAAGGATTGGCTAATTTATGGGCGGGTACTATACCAAGTTTGTTTCTCGTTGTGAATCCAGCTATTCAATTTATGACTTATGAGAGTATTAAAAGGAGAATCGGAACCTCGCTGAATGGTGCTCCAACTCCAACATGGATCTTTTTCGCTATAGGCGCTATGGCCAAAGCCGTTGCCACGACATTAACATATCCTCTGCAGTTGGTGCAAACGAAACTCAGGGTATAATCGATCATTATTTGTCAATCACATATTTTCTAAATGCTGAATACGAATAAACGTTATTTTCATTCCGATAATATTCTTTCAAAATAGCACGGACACAAGTATCCTGGCCTTCCACCAGACGCTGGGATGATACAAATCTTATTTTATGTATTAAAGTAAGTTTGTATGTTTACATTGTTCATTGAAATTTATCATCTTCTAATCTTGATATAATTCTTTTGTTCACAGGAAACAAGGTATACTTGGATTGTACAAAGGAATGGAAGCAAAATTATTACAAACAGTATTGACAGCGGCATTAATGTTTGCGACTTATGAAAAAATTTCTAAATTTGTATTCCACATATTACTCCATAGACCGGTGATTAGGTAACGAATTTGATCGAAATCAACGACAATAGCTCTGTGGCTCTAGCCATTCTTCACGATCCGGTTTTTATCTAAAAACTATCTTATCGTTTCTTGAATTAGTTCGCTTATGCAAAGAGATTATGTCTCAACGTCACAATTCTTTTCCAATACCGTTTCAATTTTCAGTAAAATTTCATTATTGAGGGATCAAGTTTTTCGCTTTTTGTGAAAAAAAAAACATCACGGTTGATAAATGGAGGATGTTGCCTATTTAATTCTATACGCAATTATATTCCAAATATCTTTCGATGTATGGCAACTTCTTCAGTTATTCGATAAAGAATTGTGTTCTTGGATTCTGTCGAACAGGGTGATCGGGATCAAAATGTCGAAAAACTATTGCACCCACGAATTCCTTATGAGATTTCAAGTGGATACTTTCTTTTTTGACAAATTTCAATTCGAGTCTTGAAATTTGAATTCAGAACTGTTCTAAATGCTGAATTGACTATAAATATCAAGATAAGATATCAAAATTTATCAGAGGAAAAATTCATTTGAAATTTCATGAGGAACCATGGGGGTTAAATAGTGTCTTCACGTTTTGGATCACCCTGTGGATTGCTTATGAAACTTCTTGCCATTCCCACACACATG
The DNA here is from genome assembly GCA_018340375.1 of Gonatopus flavifemur. Taxonomy (NCBI): domain Eukaryota; kingdom Metazoa; phylum Arthropoda; class Insecta; order Hymenoptera; family Dryinidae; genus Gonatopus; species Gonatopus flavifemur. The sequence goes on from JAFFJZ010000006.1 coordinate 11,207,454, forward strand.
TTACCGCATGTTTGTACGTTACCATTAATCTTGAAGATCAAAATATGTATTTAAAATGTATTTATTTCGTAATAAATACCTGGAAAAAACAATTATTCTTCTATGAGCAGTATCTTTCGAATACAACTAAAAATTCAAAAACTTGTTCAGTTAATTTAGTTTTGTATAATTTGTTTAGAAAGTGAAAAACATCAGAAAGTCGTTCTCAAGAATTTATACCTTAGATTGTTCAATTTTTGGGTGATATTTTATAGAGAAGAAAAAAGAATCCCGTTGAAAAAGAAATTTCAAGTGAATTAGACATCTAGCTCATTCAAAGAATCGGTTTGCTATCTTGAATAACACAAGCAACTGCTTAAATTTTGATTTTAATTTGATTTTTCGATGTTGAAAAAATTTTTTTCGAGAGAACTGAATATGATAGAATTGTAGGGCATGGAGTTTTGTACAAAGAAGTTCCAATGAGTTTTAGAATTACAGAGTTTGAAAGGTGTACTTCAATGAAAATCGACATCAAATCCTTTATAATTTTGTATTTATTGGAATTTAAATTTAATTACTGTATTTGAATGAGCAGTTTCTGAAATTATAAATTTTAGAACCTTGTAAAGTATATTATAACTCAATTTGTCATATGTATAAGATCAATAAATACAAAATTATACGGGAGAAAATAATTAACTATTATTTGGATAGCTAGAAATTAGCTATGAGAGGTACTTTTTAGCTGTCACAACCACTCACTCAGCGGTAGCAGCAAGAAATGTAGCTGCCATAGTGAAAATTCAACGGCTAAATTATCTGGCTATCCAAATATCAACCACAAAACTTGTGCAGTTACAGCTACGATTTCCTCCTGTGGTTGTTAAAGAAATAGCTACAGTTGCAATTATTTTAGCTATAGCAATAAGAAAGGGTGCTAAAAAAGTGAGCAGCTGCCATAGCTGCCAAAACTATTGGTTATACAGCTTTATCTCGCAGGAACTTTTTTGTACCAATGTCCTATACAAGCCCATCATATTCATTTTTTCAACACCGAAAAAGTGTTCGGAGAAAAAATAGTTCTCTACTAAAGCACCTACAAAGAAATTTGTCGTCCTTGCAAAAATATTCACTCCAGTAGCTAAGACGTTAGATCTTTCAACACGAATTTGTTTATGCCAGCAAAAAAATTCAGTTGTGTGAATCATTTTTCTTGCTCTTTCAGCCAATTGTTTTTATAGGCCCTGTGCTGTAGTGACAGACCCGCTTGTTATCCCAGCAATACTTTTCTCCTCGTGCGAGTTGAGATCAAAAGTCACCCGTTTCTTGTGTTATTCAAATGGGAAATCAAACTTTTAGATGAGCCGAGCCTTTGATTCACTTGGAATTTTCTTTCTCTATAAAATAATTATTTCGCAGGATCAACCCTTTGAGTTATACATTTTTTTAGTGGAAAATTTTCCTTGAACATGTGTATTTGGAAATTTCTGGGGTCACCGAATAAGAATATCATATTAGAAAAATGGAATTCTCATTCCCATACATCCTGGCAACACCTTCAGGAGATTTTAGGAATATTACAATCTTGGGGATATATTTGACAACTTGGAATGGTCGTAACTCCGCAAGAATAAATCGTAGGTAGCTGTTCAACAGCTTATTTTGAAGGGGAAGAATGGTATAAAGTGATGCAGTTGGAAAGGAAGATAATTTTTCGAGTATATAACCTTGAATATTTCAAAATCCTCACGTGATAGCCCAATTCTGGCTTCGGATTCGGATTCTGCGCAGCAAATTACTTCAGAAAATGATCCTCAGCTGCAAAGAGGCGAAAATTTTCATTCTTTTCGCAGGCCTGTGATATCGAATTCTCAGGTAGGACAGGGAAAAAATATATTGCTCAAAAATGAAACACGGTTATTGACGGTTATGTACCTGTGTTACAAAATTTGAAAGTTCTCACTTCAAGCTGTGCGAAAATACAGGAAACGCACCCCTTAATTTGAAGAATTCCAGATTCCAGCTAAGTTCAAGCCATCTCAATTATTCAATCATCACCCGCGACGGGAAGTCGGAGAAGGTCGACATAACCTGAGGAGAAAACATCTAATTCCTCTTTCTCACGATAATATTGAGAATTATTAAATCATATTTAATACCCGGCAAGAATGATCGAATGTGTATATTCATGTTACATATCACGTATTTCATCCCTGAAGAAATTCTCACATAAAATAATCATTAAGACATATAAATTCGATTGAATTTTGGTTACTTTAGTAACTGAATGTAACGAGGAACAACGTCACCAGACAGAAACCTGGCGAATTCGAAGAAAACTTCCCCATCTTTTACACCTTTAAAACCGTTTCGAAGGAATTTCGATGACACCGAATCATCCGAACTAGAAACTCGAGCTTCACTCCCAATTCTTCACGATAAAAACGATCTCGTCTTACAAACATCAAATAAAAGTAAACAAAGGAAAAAAATTTCCAAAATTTTTAATAAGTTCAAAATTTCTAAAGACATCAGGAAGCAATCTAGGTGAGTAGTAGCGCGAAGATCTATCAAGTTATTTGAAACGAGAGATCGAGTGATGAGAATGATTTAGTTTTCAACTTTGAACTGTAGTCAAAGATTTCGACATGTTGTGAGCACGATGAGTGCTCAAATTCGACGAAGCGTGAATAAAACTTTAACGCCTACAAAGTCTATTCGAAAAGACAAACAAACAAAAGTACAAACGGTACGAACAACATCGCCGAAGAATGAGCAAATAAATCCTAACAAAAGTGGTCTTCCTGTCAGGAAAAAAACAACTGTAAACGAAGTGAGAATCTAAAATTAGTACATTCCTTTTTGAATTTCCACTTAAATTTTCTTTCTTTTTATCAAAATCAGATCACGCCGAAATTAAAATTAGAAAATAATTCGCACGTGAGAAGAAATGTGAATGATGATGAGGATTCGCGTGAAATTGATGGGAAAAAGGATGGAATTGTGAATATGAAACAGGTAAGGGAGTTTGAGAAATTCGCGTTATGCAAAAGTTTCGAAATATTCGATGACTTTTTAGCTGATTTTTTAGCATAAGCAAGTGATTGCGTCAAATAAGGGAATAGAAAAAAAATTACAATATCATCGAGAACATTCATTTCTCGAGGTCGAAGAGAATAAGGAGAAAGAAAGACAGGATATTCGCGATTCACACGTGTCAGGAATAAAGAATAGCAAGATTCCACGGGCTACGAATGTTCCTAATGTTGCTGGTTATAAAATTTCTCGTACGCATCTGGTAATCCTTTTATCAATAACCACATAACAGAGATTTCATGAAAGTATTCAGCTTCACACAATCGAACAGAGAACTGAATTACAATATCATAAATATATGAAAAATTTCTTTTATCTTGCTAGGAAGTAATTTTATGTTTCTTTTTTTCGAATTATGGATACATAGGAAACGATGTACGCGCAATTATTATATATCATGTGAAAATGAAAATTTATTCTCTGATATTACATTATTTTTTCATTAGACACGGAAGTCAGTAGTTGAAGGTAGGTCGTCGAAGAATTCAATTATTCCTCAGATATTCCCAAAGGGGTTCAAAGATGAATCTGAAAGGTAATTTCTTTCTTGTGATTTTTTTACGAAAGAAAAAGTAAACAATTATTGTTCCGTTTAAAGATCCGGGGAATCAAATCAATTGAGTATCGAATCGCGTGAAATATCATTTGAAAATAATGGTTCCAATGATTCCAATACTCTGCGCAATTTTGAAATACCTTCATCAAAAATTATAGAAAATCCACAGTGAGTAACATTTTTCGACTGTCAAGATCGCAGAAAATGAAAAAGAAGAAAAGAACAATGATCGTGATATAATTTTCTGATTATATTTAGATGTACGGTGGTAGACAAAAGTAGAATTTCTGAAATAGAAGTTGAAGTAGATCACGGGTTGACGTCAGCGGAAGAATCTTCGACTGTCGTTGAGAGCCGGGGGGATCAGTCTGCCTTGACGGTTCAACAGATTTTGGAACGTCACAATGCGTATCGTAATATAGAAAATATAATGCAAAAGCAAACAACAACGAACACTCATCGATTCCCTGAAGATCCTTGGAAAAATGATTTGAAAAATTCTTTGGATAGAGAAGTGATTTCGAATCGTGTCAAACAGCGATCCAAGTAAACTTTTGTTTCAAAAATGTAAGAATGTTACAATTAAGTCGTATCATCAATGTATTGAAATTTTACAGATTTTCGAGTTGTCGAAAATATATGGAAACAAGTTCAGAAGAGACAGATATTCCATTCGATTGTCCTTTGCGTAATCCCAAGAAACACGGGCATCACAGAACAGTTGCGGAAAAGTCAAAACTCTTCGTCAACGAGTCTTCGTCATCAAAGATCAAAACACATCGGAGATCGAATCTCACTTTCTTCCACACTCTTTTGGATATCGTGTTCTGGCCTTTTCTTCTCTTGAGAACAGATCGTTACGATCGAAATTTCGACTCATAGATGTATTCGAATAATAATTTTTATACATGACTGGATATTGTATCGTCTTAATTAAAAAGTATATTATTCTAATGACTTTGGCAGTGAAATAATTCTAAGAATTATATAACGGATCATGTATTTGAAAAAAAAAGTCAGTTATACTTTGATGTGCTTAGTTCGATATTTATAAAATTATTTGTAAATTCACAGAATTTCCTCTGGGTTGTTTTGTTCGTGATGATTTGCTTTTTTCACAGCACACTCAAATCTGAAACGTAAACGTGATTCATTTATATCTAATTTTCATTAGAAAAGTTCATAAACTCGTGTGTTCATTACCCTTGTTCCGTAGGTGCTGATACTTTGGCATAGAAATACTTCTTCGACAAGCATGAAAAAGTGACTAAATTATGTAAATCATCGATTTCGTGAACCGTATTCTCCAAAATTTGTGAAAGATGGTGTTCGTCTTTCATCACTGCTTCGTCCGCGAGTATTGAAATGGCCGTGTCACCGCCATAAGTGAGAACAGCACATCCGATTCCCGTGGTACTTCTGCGAAGGATAATCATGTTTTATTTGAATTCATTTGATTTCAAGCAAATTTCCAGCAAAAAATCATTCATTACGCGGTATATGGAAAATTAATTGAAAAGAATTACTTATTTGGTATCCAAACGACGATATTTTTCACACAGTAATCCAGAATTTGGACTCCTTGAGGACCTGGAACGTTACTAAACACCATAGTACATTGGCTCTCGAGAGTGGGCCTCAACAGAGGTTCCGGTAAAATGCCAGAAAGATATTTCATCACCCAATAATTCAGAAGATAATCCGATTTCTTTTGAAGACTATTATTGGATCTTGCAACTTGACAAAGTCGCTCGAATATGTGCGAATCGCTGTCCATAGAACATATTTTTTGTTCGTTCACGTTGGATACGCCAAGCGGCAAAATACCGACAGAAAAATTGTTATTCAACGTGGGTTTATCAGTTGGATTCTGCATTCTCAAAGGCACAACGACCGACAGGGATTTAGGAGCTGCTTCTTGGATCTGTGCGAATAGAAAGAATGTGACTCAGATTTAAATTTGCAATTGAAAACCCTCTATCGAATTCACATCCTTACCCTTTGGAAATACTTATGTAAACTCGATGATAAAGCTGCTAATATAACGTCGTTGAACTTGACACCTGTCATAGTTTTTATATCACGTATTTTGGTCAATAGATTCTGTTCGTAGGGAGTTCTATGATCGCTTTCTATCCAGCAGGAGATCAATTTTTTTCCTACGAGGGGAGGGCCATGGAGAGCGCTAAATGGAGAGAACAAATTTCCCTTGAACATTCGAAATCTCTAAGCTTCAGAATAATGTAAGAGAAAATTAATTGAAAATTATATTTGATAGAATTTATTCCTGCTAAAAATGCTCGTCAGAAACTGTCAGATAATTTCTAAAAGTTTTCAACCGGTTTTTTGTCATGAGAAGAATTATTATTGCAGGGATCCTACCAGATTCAATGAGGTTCTTTGGAGATGGGGCACTTTTTAGACGACTCCCTTTGGATTTACCTGGGAATTTTGTTATAGCATAGAGAAAACATGGTTTGCTACTTCAGCGCCTACAAAGAAATTTCTTGTCCTTGCAAAAATATTCACTCCAGCAGCTAAGACGTTAGTTCTGCAATAATTTTTCTTATCCTTTCAGCTAATCTTTTTTTGTAGGCGCTATAGTCTCAGACCTGCTTGTTATGCCAGCAATACTTTTTTCCCCGTGAGTACACTGTAAAAAAAATTTGTCGAATTCCAAACAAAAACGCTTGGAAATTTACAAACTTGGTTTGGAAATATAATTTCCGAACCTTTTTTGTAAATTGCCGAACAAAAGTTTGTGAATTCTCAAAACTCTTCGTGAAATCACAAAATTTTTTGAATGCTTACAAACTTTTGTTTGGTAATTTACAAAAAAAGTTTGTGTAAAAAACTGCCTAACTTCTTTGGCAGTTTAGGAAGTATATTTTTTACAGTGTAGTTATAAACAATTCAAATGTTTCAAACGGATTGACTCGATGTAATCGGAATCGTAGACGTTGAAAAATTACACTATCGTTTCCCGCGTTCAATTTTCCACGAAGATCATCTTCTATATTTATGGAGTCCCTGCAAGAAGTGTTGGAGAAACATTGATTTGTTTGGGGCGACGCGCCGAGAAATGGCGCGCTCAGTCCGCGACATCCAAGACTGCACGCCTTGGAACACTCTTTGTTTGATGGATGCATTTTATTCGTGTCATGAATGATTTTCTTCGTTGCCAGTGTTTGAATAACACGTTTTCATGATGGATGAATGTAAAATATCAAAATATATATGTGGCATAATAGAATTAACACTGTGAATCCCGCAACCTGATTAAGAACGATAGAGGAAATTCATCGTTTCTCAACATTCTTTGTTGTGAACTTTTAGCAAGGTGTATTATAGTTCTTATCAGCTTTTACTTCCCTATTACTGGTGAAAAACTGTTTTAACTAATTGGCGTGCAGTCTTGGGTATCCCGGACTCAGCGTGTCATTGCTCGACGCGTCGCGCCTAACAAATTAATATAGGAGATCACTTTCATGGGAAATTGAACGCGGAAAACGATATTGTAACTTTCCAGCGTCTACGATTTGGGTAACAGTAAATAAATCCGTTTTAAACATTTTTATTGTTTATAACTATACAAATTTGCAAGTCTTTTTGACTGGTCCATCCTTGCAAGTGAAGTTCGTTCCATGACCTTCAAATTAAAAAAAAAATCAAGTCTCAAAGATGGATAGAACCAGAGTTATGATCTTTTGGAAATTGCTCTAATTGGGACCCTGGTAAAAAAATCTCTCTGAAAATTTCACGTTTCAGAGAGATTCAGAAAGAATCAGAGCAATTCAGCGTGGCTCACAGGGTTTCAGAGACTAGCGGATTGAGAGGACTTGTGCTTTGAATTTTTCAGAAGGATTTAGAAAAGTTCAGAGGAACTCAGAGAGATTCACAGGAATTCAGAGAAATACAGAGAGGAATTAATTTAGTAAAATTTTTGGTTCAGGATTCCAGAAGTATTCAGGGAATGTCAGAGACTCACAGAGACAGGTGAATTAGGGAAAATATGTGCGTAGAGCTTTTGAGGAATACCCAGAGGAATTTGGAAAGGTTCAGCATAATTCAGAGAAATTCACAGAGAAATTAATTCAGCTAAATTTTTAGTTCAGGATTCCAAAGGTATTCAGGGAGTGTCAGAGCATCACAGAGACAGATGGATTAGGAAAAATTGTGCGTGGAATTTTTCAGAAAGATTCAGAGGAATTCAGATAGATCCGGGGGGGGGGGGGTCTGGGAAATTCAGAGAGGAATGAATTCAGTACAATTCTTGGTCCTGCATTTCAGAGGTTTTCTGGAAATTTCAAAGACTTCCAGAGGAAGATAAATTAAGGAAAATTATGCGTGGAATTTCTTAGAAATATTCAGAGGAATTCAGAGAGATTCAGAGAAATTCAGAGAAATTGAGAGGAATTCAGAGGAAGCTTTGAAATCTGAGTACATTAAATTCCGGGATATTTAGAGGAATTCAGAGAGATTCAGAGAAAATCAGAGAGAGCTTTGAAATTTAAATATATAAAATTCTGAGGAATTCAGTGATATGCGGAGAGATTCAAAGAAAGTTGAAGAATTCAGAACGTATCACTATCGTAAAAGTCTCTAACTTCCTCTGAATTACTCTGGAATTACTCTGAATCTCTCTGAAATTTGTCCCATAATATAGAGAGATTCAGAGAAATTCAGAGAGATTTCAGAGAGATTCAGAGAGATTTCAGAGAGATTCAGAGAGATTTTTTTTACTAGGGAAGATAGGTAAAATTAGTGATCAAATCCTGATCCCCTCATTTCAAGTATAGAACCTCCCGTATGGAAATATTTCGCTGGAAAATGTCTGTAAAACTATGAAAAATCTCTGAAAAAAAATGAAAAAATTCTGAGAAACTCTGACAAACTCTGAGAATCTCTGGAATTTTGATGAGAAATCTAATATTTTTGGGACATTCTTTACAGACGTTTTTCAGACTTTTTTCAGAGTTTCTCAGAGTTTTTTCATTCTTTTTCAGAGAAATAGTAACGAAATTGCACTCTGAAAAAACTCTGACAAAACTCTGATGGATTGCTAACATATTTCTGACTTTTAGAAAAAAATTTGAAAATTTTCAAACACTTTTTCACACATGATATTTGAATACGGCATATGAATGTATTTATTGAATTTCAGGATTTTTCAATAATCAGAAAAATGTCAACAATTTATCAGAGTTTTGTCAGAGTTTTTTCAGAGTGCAATTTCGTTACTATTTCTCTGAAAAAGTATGAAAAAACTCTGAGAAACTCTGAAAAAAGTCTGAAAAAAGTCTGTAAAGAATGTCCCAAAAATATTAGATTTCTCATCGAAATTTCAGAGATTCTCAGAGTTTGTCAGAGTTTTTTCATTTTTTTTCAGAGATTTTTCATAGTTTTGCAGACATTTTTCAGCGAAATATTTCCACACGGGCTATAAACAAATTTCCAGATCAATTCAAGAGAGGTCGTCTAAAGAGTATTCGATTTGTAAAAGAATGCCCGAGATATGGAAACTCAATGAGAAGCTTTAAGAAAGATTTCTGTCCAGTTCTATGAGCAGAATACAGTGCTCTTGCAGAAAAAGCATTACTAAAAGGTATCTTATGCAATACAATCAGAACAATCTTATTCACTATCGATTCCCCTTATTAACACTCATAAGGATTCTAAACTCTTGCCATTAATCTCACTAAATCCGATCATAAGCAGATTGGGTTGGAATTGACTTCCATTAGCGATATTTAGATTTTCATGGAAAATGGCGTGAAATTGAAGGAATAATTAATGGCGTTTTTAACAAGCTGAAGAGCTCTGTGAAAGGTCTCGGATGTCAAAATTGCAGATTCCCTGGTAGAAATTTGTCTGATCGTCCCATTTACCATCCACCTACTAGATGGGACCCATGTGGGGGTAACTGGATAACGCATTTCAGCCAATTTGACTTTAGTGCTCAAACATTCACTTGATTTATGTAGATTTTTCATGCGTCAAGTGATCGCACAATAACATTGGTAGTCAGAGGAATAAAAGAAAGCCCAAAAGTTTCAATTTGTCACTCGGGATTATTTTATGCAAATAAATTCAAAAGCAACGTTCTCGACTTGGGATTACATGTCAAAATACATTGTCATATTATCCATAGGTGTGGTTTTACAGAAAAAACATTATGATCCCACATTCCTCTGGGATATCTGGATAGGCACAGGCTAGAAAGTGCGTTACAAAACTAGCTAGCAACCCACTTAACATCTGGGAAAACTAGCTGGGGCTCATCCAATTCCCAATCATAATTTCTACCAGGGTTGAATCGCATTAATGCCGGAACCAGATGAAACTGTTTGGGATTTCATTCGGGTGTATCCGGGTGCAGATACGGGTATTGCGGTGATTCTTTATCCGGTCCCATCCGGATCCTATCCGAGTTTGGAATCTCAAATGGAATCTGAACAGAAAACAGAATGTGTTTCTTCCGGCTAAAGGATCAAAGCCAAACTTGTATCGGCGCCCGGATACAACTGGATGAAACCCCGGAAAGATTCATCCGTATTTGATTTGGTTTTTCATCAGAGTTGAATTTTTGTCCCACGTTTTCTGCTCAAAATGTCTGTTAGAATTGCTTGTAGGTTTGTATTGTGGGAACAAAAACTCTCAGAAGGTTTAATAGGGATCTAAAAGGTAGGAAAAAACTGGTTCAAATAAAAAACATACTCAACCTGTTATCCATGCTGTTCAACGCTTGTTCAATGAAACACATGGGAGCTGAAACAATAATTTCCACAACTCCAATGAACTTTTTAACTCTATCGAGAACAGTATACAAAACAAAATTCTTCAAATTCCTGAATTTTTTCCCCACGTAATTTCTGATTATCTCTTTGACATCACTCTCACTCATCATTCTAAGAAATTTGAAGAAAATACTAGAATAATTATTCAGCGATACACTAGCGGCTCGCACGATCTTCGAATACGCCAAAAATTTCGAAGATGCCATGAACTCATCCGGATAATATTTCATGACATCTCGATCCAGCTGCACCAGTTCATCGATCAACTCCTCATTATCTTCGGATAAATCAATTTCTGTATTCTCCTTAATAAAAAACTCTCCCTCGTTCTTCAGATTCAACATCATATCCTCAAACCTCATTCTATCATCAGCGATATTTTCCACCAATAATTTGACCAATGCTGGACCATCGCCCAGCGAATGATGAATTCTGAACAAAATAGGAATTCTCGTCATGTGCTTCCTGGGAGCTCTATCACCGAACAACCCTTTGATCTCTTCCATACATCTCAAACGATGATAACTAGATCTAGGACAATTTCTTCCCACCAAAATCTCCCAGGATGTTGTATTATTTTGAGGTAACGGCGAAGAGCATATCTCTTGAATGGATTTTCTCAAAGATTGTCCATTGATATCGTCGCAGGTTCCATCGCACTGCGAATGATCGTGTTCCAACCATCTGACCCTTTCATCGAGATCGATGGGATCTTCGGTTCTCTCCCAATAGTAGTAACCGTATCTTTTCCCTCTACGATACAACAATTTCTCCACCGAAGAATTCCCTAAACGTTCGCGAAAGAGTCTTTTGAAATTATCCAAAATGTTTGTATTAGGTTCTCGGGGGTCTTTCTCGAGTATAGCTAGGACGTTGATGATCGCGGGTGTAGACGTGGTTTCGACGCTCCATACGCAATCAGTACCGTCCAAAAGTTGCACGAATTTCTCTCGTAATTGAATTCTTAATATTATTCGTACTATACATCGGTATATGTACAGAGTGAGGAGAAGAGTTATTACTATGGGAGCTAAGATACAGAAGAGAACGAAATTCAAAAGTTTCAGATACATCGTTAAGTTTTCTTTGAGGAGGATACAACGACTACATCCTTAACGACAAATTCTGTAACATAATGAAGAAATATATCGAAATCAATTGAATTATGTGGAAGAAGAACACTTTTTAATAGCAATTCTTTTCTTACTCACAGATTTCGAATGTCGCAATGAATAAGAGGTATGGAATGAACCCGTCGCCGGTGTCAAGCACGACTGAAAGATGACGAGAAATATTTGTATATCGTAGTAGCAGTGAGTGAAGCACTATTCTAATTTGATTATATGCAACCCCTCAAGGACGTCGTCGTGTATTGACATGCGTTTCGAATTACCGGAAGGTGGGAAGATGCGTGTAATCGAATGGAGCTTAGGGGTTCCCAAAGTTTAACCGTTTTTCAAAACATGTGGAGAGATTCATGCAGCGTTTCGTGTCATCCAATCTAGGCGTCGTGTAATTCAAATCAATTTATTTTATACATCTTCGCATGCTTTACAAACGTTTATAAGATCATTCATGCAGATTACAATTACAGCTATAATTCCTAAAAAACTTTTACATTTTCCATTAAAAATCGTCTTTGTCGTCGTCGAAGATAATCAAACTACCCCGGCTAGTACTGCTCCTACGTTCGAGTTTGGCTTCTTGTAAGAGATTCCTAAGGACCGTATTTTCATACGCGAGACGATCACCTCGACGTATTTCTCTCGCCAATACCGCATCATTGCTAGCCGCGGATATCATGGATTCATCAATCGAGATTTCACTACATTTTTCTTGAACCACTTCCTTCGAATTCAATAAAAATACGTCCCTGATTTTGTCATTTCATACTCAATCATATTAACTACATAGACGATATTAATTCTCACTTGCAAATTTTGTATTGTTCTTTTTAACAAGTTTTCCTGTTTTTCTTTACGTTTTTTTAAATTTAAATACTTCGTGCATAAATTTTGAATAGTTTCTTCACGTTCTGTTAGATCATTCGCCATAGTGAGGAGTTTTTGCTGAAGTTCATTTATCTGCAAGATAAAAATCAATACGATAATTCGAAGAATTATCAAAATTCAAGAAAGAAAATACGTTCTTTCCATACTCTCAGTTTAATTGAGTCAAATAAAGCGGTCACTGTGCCAAGTGAAACCCACGTAATACGAGACCTTTGATTCTTAACGTGATTATTTCAGAAGAATTCCTCAAGACGCAGATTTCAAATCTGTTTAAAGCTAATCTTACCTCCTTATCTTTCTCTTTAACAACTAGTTCCATTGTCATAGTTTCTTGCTTCAATTGTTCGTTCTGCTTCAAGAGAGCGTCATATCTAATGAAAAAGCTTTCCAGTTACCTCGATAGAATTGTTAAATATTCATCGGTAATGTTTACTCTTGGAAAAAAATGCTCAACGAAACAAATATTTACTTTTGATTCCAAGTACGCTGGACTTCCCTTTTCAATACTTCGGGTAAAGGAATTGGGGTGCCTTGGCGAATATCCGTAGCATTTTGTCGGAATAAATCTGCATGATAAAACGAGGAAATTCGAACAATCGTTCCCGAAATTGACGAATCGACTTTTCAAAAGTGACAAAAAAAAACCCAACGAAAACGACTGCAGACGTTTCATTGGGCCAGGAACGGCATCATCTCCTGGCATCCCAGTTGAAGATTCTCGGATAGACAGAAGCAGGGTTGCAGGTAGAATTTTCAGCTGGGATTGCAAAACCATCAGCGATCAATTAAAACGCCAGTAATCATTTTTTGTAGGGAAATCAATTTTGACGGTTCAATTATTCTCATTTTTCACTCACTGAACATATTTTTATTTTGTTTATTCGCTTTTTTCAATTCATGCATTACTTTGGCATTCTGTTCTTTCAACTTTGAATATCTCATCCATTGTTCTAATTCTAAACCTCGAGAAATGTCTAAACTCTTTTCGAGACGACTTACGGTATCGCATACTTCCAGAATTTTAATGATTCTCTTATCATCATCTGGAAAAGCGGAGGGAAAAATACAAAATGATTGATCGCTATGAAAAAAAAAAATCAATCCTGAATATATGATATTTGGATTCAATTACTTTTTTCCTCCAATTTCTTATCCAACAAAGTTCTTTCTTCCCGCTCATCATCTCCGAATATTGTATTTGCTGATTCTTCTTCTTTGTATCTGAAAAGTATTCAATTTCCGCTCAATTGTACTGGATTTTCAAATAGTCGAAGCGTCATTCTGAGGGAACGATTTTTGTTCAAACTACTCTTACTACTCAAACTACGCAAACTTTTCTCAAGGTGGTACCAGCGATCCCTGAAGATGCAACCATATCCGTTGGTTAGAAAAGGACATAACCAAAACCATTCCGACAAAATACTCGAAAACGAAGAAATTAAATAAGAATATCGCTCTGTACAGGCCTTCTTCAATCAATAAAAATGGTCTGTACAGAGCGACATTTTTCTTTTATCGCTTTATTTTCGAATCATTTGTTAGAACAGATTTGGCTCGGGTTGCATCGTCAGGGGCTGCTGGTATCCCCTCAAAAAATACGTAGTTAATACAAATTTCAAGTGAATAAATACACTGCAGAAAATTTCTATGGGAAAATTCCTATAAATTTATGTGAAGTAATTAACATTACACATGTGTTGGGAATTTTTCGAACTTGTTTGGGAATCTACTGTGAAGGTTTGGCAAAAATCTCATGGAGTTTTGAATTTTCAGATAAATTTTCATACAAATTTATCGGAAATTGATTTCCCCAACCAGTGATTGAAATCTTCCGGTTACAGTATATAGGGAAATTCCGATTATTTTCTACAGTGTATAAAATTGTAAAATTTGTTAATATTTAGAGGTTAAAATTTTACAATTTTATGTTTTAGCCTTTATAAATCATCGAGAAATTCAAAGTGTGCGGCAGTGCGCAATCCCAAGTATTTAATTCATCATTATTCACTCTAAATTTATATCAATTACGTACCTTTTGAAAAAAGTTCGCGCAAAATTTGACTCCTCCCCTTCACCACTTGCTCGTGCTCGAGTCCCCTTAAAGGTTAAACTAATTTGAGCTCATTTCTTTCAGTTCAAAAATGAAAGAGAATTCATCAAGAGTTCCATCAATTCATTTCGAAACTCACAGAAATTAGCAACTAATTGGAAACTAATTCGTTTCTTCGACAGGTTGCTTGAAGGATCAAAAATATCCTTTGAACAGACCTTTTCTCCCTCCTGAATAGTTTATCATAGCGCTGTATTTATGAAACATATTTGAATATCTTCTGATAAAATACTCACAAGTTTGTCATCTGTTTGGAATTTTCCATCTAACCATTGAAATTAAATCATCAAACTTGGATTTTTCTCACACTCTTCGAAGTAATTTTTCAATTTCATGAATAATCGTTGCTAATTTGTATATTGTATGGTTAAATTCAATAATATGTTGAATCCATCGTCAAGTGCAAACGAGAGCTGCCATCTCTCGGTTACCTTCAATAAATCATGAGCATTTCGCTTCCACTGTTTTATCGGAAAAGTTTCTTATCTATTCAAAAAAGAAAAATGTTCTTCTCCAATCGTGAAAATATCAGCTCATCTAAAACATAGATGAATTCTCAGAAAACTACGAATATAATGAAAATATTCTATAAATACCCTTCAATGTTGGATATTCCCTATAGTGCGCTTTCATTTCTATCCTCAAGTCAGGAAAAATGCATTGCAGCAAATCAGACCCCTTTATACAAAGATTTATGACGTTCATTTGTTCAAGTCCATGATTTAGAATCTGAATTTTCAAATATATATATATATGCTTGGAACAACGCTATGGGCGTCCGATGAGTAAGCTTTGCACTTTCTTCAACCGAAATCTTGTATCATTTGAATTCTCGAAACTGTGTTTTGTCTCCATTCTATGCGAACATTCGGATTCTTATGAACCACATGAACTCGTGGACTTGGCCAAGTTCTTCGAATATGCTTTTCTGCTCTGAAATTCTTGTTGATTCTTCATTGGAGAATAGAAAGAGATCAGAATAAAGAGTAGTAGCTCACACAGCACTCGTTGTCTAAAAGATATCTTCAGAAATAATTAAGAAAAATGTAAGAAGTCTCATGCAACATGAATAGACATCCTTTAGAAGTCTCAATTAAACTGTTCTCGAAGATATCTTTTGAAAGTAAGAACAGTTTAAGACTTCTAAAAGATGTCTATTCATGTTGCATAAAACTTCTTGCATTGTTCTCAATTATTTCTGAAGATATCTTTTGGACAACGAGTGCTGTGTGGGAGCATACTATTCTTATACATATTCAACAGAACAATTCAATTTTAATCAAAATTATCCTGTGCATTGTATCACAAATCACAACCATCGACTAGGACGAGGTACTAGGTAGTATGTGTAGGAATTTTGTAATTGGGAAATTGATTCATTCCGAATTTGGTTCACCACGCGTGATGGGAATATGTATTGAATTATCGTATGCTACTTATCTATCCTTGAATTGTTTCACGTTGAGGGGCAGCAGCTTAACGACATTATCAAGCAATCCTCAACTCACATGTTGGATGTACATCTCACATGATCGAATTTCTCATTTATAATAAAATCAGCTTCTCATGTTTTTATTTATCCGTTCCTCATTCATTCCCATCCCCATCGTTCACTGCTCCTGAATTGACAACTCGAAATATCATTCCCCATAAAATAAACAAAATAAGAAAGAATTTAAAAAAAATATATCTTATTCATGAGGAAGAAAGTGATGAAAGGAGTGTAGAAGCGGAGTATGATGAAGTGAAAAGTTCACGCTTCGTTCTCAAAATAGTTTTGTACCGCTTACAAGTCAAAAATATCCAAGCTGTTTCGGGTAATGTATAGTGTGGGAGAGGTTAGATGAAAAAGGAAGGAAAACGACTGTTGGGTTGACAGAGATCTGGTGAAGGACTAGAAATATGAATTTCGCAAACCTCATTATAATCTCTACAAGTTTTCCAAAAAGAATCGAGTGTTCGGAGTGTAGTGTAGTCAACACAGGGTCATTTCGATGAACGATTTAACCAATTAACATCTCTTCATTCATGGAGTTTGTATCGTATAAACTTCTATCAACTAATGAGATATTCGAGTTAATTGGTGCAAGATGAAATGGAGCATCGGAATGGAAATCGATATACATGACAAACTTTGTAATTTTGCCTTGACGAGCTATGGAATTTAACTATTCCCATGTGGAAATGGAAACACGTGCCGATACTGGCTGAGTACTGTTGCCAAAGTTGCCAGCAGTTTTCTTACTCCGTCACAGGAGGTTCTTTTCTGATACACATGTCAATCTTGGGGTTTTCTCAGTCTTGTCAATACTTGCATGGGTTTCTCATGGCAAAATTCAGCAACAAAAGACACCGAGTTGTCGACAGATGAATGAGGGGGAAACAATAAAACCCCAAATAACATATAAATCGGAAATCGGGAAATGCGCATTTCATTTTATATGATTTTGAGTTCAGGGGTTGTATCTGTTTGAAGCCCCAAAATGAGAGTTTTTTGTGAATTTTTTGTGACTCTACAAATGAAACGATTATTATAAAGTTTTGAGGATTCATTACACATATCTTGAGGTCAAGTTGTATATACACTACAAGCGTATTTTTTTAAGGCGCTCCATAGCCGGCAGTTAGGCCTGTGCGGTTATGAGAAATTCGAACCGGTTACCGGTTGTCAAAATAAGTGGTTCATTGTTCGGTTTTCGGTGCAAAAACCGAAACCTCTTCTCCCGGTCTCAATGATCTAACCGGTTATACAATTATAACCGAAAAACCGGTCATCCGGTTATAACTGAAAAACCGGTTGTCCGGGTGTAATCGAGTAACCGGTTATTCGATCATAACCGAAAAGCCGGTTTCCGGTTACAACCAAAAAACCTGTTTTTTTCAATTATAATCAAATATTCATACATAGTGTTCCTAAGAAATAATTAATCTTCCCATGTGTGTATGAAACAATGGCCCAATCATGGACCAAGCCTGGCACAAGACTTGTCTTGAACAATCCACCAAACCTGGCCCAAGCTTGGGAATGATAAGATCAGGACAAGCTTGGGCCAATGTTTTTTCCAGGCCTGATCCAATTGATCGGCCAATCATCAACAAATGCTTGTTTGATCACTAGAAAAAGTAATTGATTCATACTTCAGTTTATGATTTTCTCCCTCAGAATACCGTACATCAATCATATCAGAACGATGGAACGAATGTGCCAAGACTGGCACAAGCTTGTATCATGACTGGCAAATTTGCGTTCTCTTATATTTCAATCAATTTTGATTCTATTGTACAATCAGACTCAAACTAATGAGGTCTTATTGAAATATTAGGTGTACAAATAAGTTTCCGCGGTTTGTCAAAAGATGGCCCCACCAGAAGGTTATGGAGAAATTGTCAGATGTAAAACGTAATATCCCAAGTTTAGTCATCTGGCAACACCATAACCTTAAAGTACTAGTGATTCCGTATCAGCATCACGTAATTTTTTTCGTGCAAAAATGTCAAGTTTTATTCCGAATAAGCATCATTTGCGGGAACTTTTGATTTACTTCTTTAATGTGAAAAAATCTGCAGCTGAGGCGCATCGATTGCTTCTAGAAGCATATGGTGAAGCTGCTTTAAGTGAGAGAAGTTGTCAGGAATGGTTTCAAAAGTTTAAGAACGGTGAGTTTGACGTTAAAGACAAAGAACGCAGTGGAAGGCCGAAAGTGTACGAAGACATGGAATTAGAAGTACTATTGGAGGAAGATTCGTCCCAAACGCAAAAAGAACTTGCACTTACTCTACAAGTGACTCAACAAGCAATTTCACATCGTTTAAAATCGTTAGGAATGATTCAAAAACAAGGAAATTGGGTTCCATATGAACTAAAGCCGAGAGACGTTGAACGCCGATTATGCATGAGTGAAATGCTGCTTGCCAGGAATAAAAAAAAGAGTTTTTTGCATCGTATAGTCACTGGTGACGAAAAATGGATTCACTACGATAATCCAAAGAAGAGAAAGTCATGGGTTAAGCCCGGCGAACCATCAACATCGACAGCTAAGCCGAATATTCATGGAAAAAAACTCATGCTGTGTATTTGGTGGGATCAGCTTGGTGTCGTGTATTATGAATTGCTGAAACCAAGCGAAACCATTACTGGAGCTCTCTACCGAACACAATTGATGAGATTGAGTCGGGCACTTAAGGAAAAACGCGCCCATTACTACTCCAGACACGACAAAATTATTCTTTCACACGATAATGCTCGTCCACATGTCGCGGCGCCGGTAAAAACATACTTGGAAACACTCAACTGGGAAGTTTTACCCCACCCGCCGTATTCACCAGACTTAGCCCCTTCTGATTGTCACCTGTTCCGGTCGATGGCACATGGTCTGTCTGAGCAGCGCTTCACATCATATGAAGACACCAAAAATTGGGTAGATTTGTGGATAGCGTCAAAAGATGAAGAGTTTTTTCGACGGGGTATCCGAATGTTGCCAGAAAGATGGGGAAAAGTAGTGGCAAATGATGGAAAATACTTTGAATAAAACGTAATGTACTTTTCCTTTACAATAAATTCCTAATTTTTTATAAAAAACCGCGGAAACTTATTTGTACACCTAATACCATTACATAATCTTATAATGATCTGATCCCCTAGGGGATTATGCAGAAAAAATTTGCAGAAAAACTTTGGAGCTAATCATGGCGGGACAATCGGGTCGGTCTTGGCCCGATAGTTATGCCCAAGTCATCAGCCATTATGAATTCAAAATTCAATCACTCATTATAAACATCGTGCCACTCATGTGGACAATATTGGCACAATAATTGTACTCAACGGACGCTTGTTTTTCTCACGATTGTGCCAGGCTTGCACCAAGTGCGATCGCCATTCCAAAAGTATTAACAAATGTACCATCACTGACTGTCCATTGGACACAACGGGACAATGATGGAACGATATTGGCCCAACTGTTCTCAACGGAGGTTTGTTTTTGAAGCATGTGCCAAGCTTGGGACAAGCTTGGGTTTTTTTTCAGTCTTGTCAATACCTGCATGAGTTTATTATATAATATTATAAAACATTTGAAAATACTATGAAGAATTGTTATATAATAACTATAGATCATATGCAAAATTATGACCAAAAAAATATTACTGAATATTATGATTATAATCGAAATTTATTTGCGGGTGTTCTTAAATTGATGAAATACATTGGCAACGGATTTATTACACTCACTGTACAACCGGTGAAGTCTACGAAACCGGCAACGGATTTTACGGCTTTAACTGGATTCACTGTAAAACCGGTTTCACCGGAAAACCGAAAAACCGAACATCCGGTTATCGGTTAACCGGTTATTGTTGAATTTCGCAACCGAGTATCCGGTTATAGAAAAAACCGGTTTCGAAACCGGTTAATCGGCTCATGGCACAGGCCTACCGGCAGTAGAAGTCTCATACTTCTGAAGTTAGAACAACGAACAAAATTCTCTCATAATCTACATGAATGTTGCTGCTGAAGTACGTAGGATTATTGAGAAATATTGATTTTTGCAATTTTGGCATCAATTTGAAGAAAAAAATCGACTATGCTTTGTTTATAAAAATCGTAATTGTTTATCAATGGTAAAAATCCTATGTACTTCAGAAGATAATCTATCCAAGAAGTTGCAGTCAAATTTTCAAGTCAATCGGATGAAAATTACTCGAGTTCTACTGTCGGCCGATTTCAAACCATACTTTCGAGGAAAACGCACGTACAGCCGCCATTTTGCAACAAATTTTCAATCGACAATTTTTCTCTTACTGCTGAAAAGTTGCTCAATCGATTGGTGTATCAGTTGTTCATGATTATCATACAAGAATGCAAAAAAAAAATTCTTGAAAAAAGCTTTTTTTCCTGAGGTGTCAAACAGATATAACCCCTTAATTATTCTTTACAAGTTTATCATTGGTGCAACATTGAGAAAGAAATTTTTCAATTGTTCGCCAATAATGGTCTATTTCATTGCCAATTCTTTCATCACTGATGGCACTCTACACAGATAGCAATTTAGCCTTGCTGCAATGTTGTCAGGGAAGCTCACGACAAGGTTGACATAAGCCTCCTGGTTGACACACGATAAGGGTACAAGCTTACAAAACCCTTGCATCAGAGTTGTAGCAAGCGTGTATTGCCTATAATGACGATGGGGCCCATGTTGGCTGAATCTTGGCCCTGTTGTGCTTTCCCATACACTTCTGGTTGGTAGAAAATGGAAATAATGAATTCTAGTGCGGGCACATTTGAACTTGGCTCCAATTTGGACCAGCGTGAGGCCAAGATTGGGGTGAATGTATATCCCGAGCGTGGGTGTACAATCCTCAGCGGGTACACTGAAAAAATTTTATGGCAAACTCCATCAGACTAGTATCGTAATTGCGACATATACTCCCACTATGAGATTAGGCACTATACTTATGTTCATCGTTATCATAAGTATATGAAGTATTCACATACTTATGATAACAATAAACAAAGGTATAGTGCCTAACCTCATAGTGGAAGTATATGTCGCAATTACGATACTAGTCTGATGGAGTTTGTCATAAAATTTTCTCAGTGTATGAATTTTGGTCTCACTTTGGTTCAGTCTTGGGCCCATGCTAGACACGATGGGGTTCAACACTAGGCCCAAAACTGGGCTGACATTCATGCTCGCTGGGGTAGAATTCAAAGCAATTTTTCAATTTAAAAAAAAAAGGAAGGGGCAGTATTGATTACCCAGTCTGGGTTCATGCTGGGCCCATGATGTTACCAATCCTCGGGCAAAGCAATACAGCCAAGCTGGGAACGATGTTATCATCTCAGGGTTGGCCCCACGTTGAGCAGCATGGGCACCCACCCTGGGCTTAGATTGGGCCCACCGTTAATACACACTTGGGAAGTTAAAAACAATCTAATGACAAGTATGACAAACTTATGACAAGCTCACATGTTATCTGAGTAGTGGAAAAACACATTGATGAATTATAAAATGTTGTTATCATTCCAGATTTGCACCATGCTTAATTGCCAAACCTTGGCCATACTTTGTCTACGTTGCGCCATGCTGGCACCAATGGATTTGTTGGGTGCGCAAAAGAATCAGTGTATTACTACTCCTAATACATCGGAAAATTTCACAACAAATTTTCTACACAATAATACGTTCCATATTTTCCATCATTGAGGATAATTCAAAGTACGTCATAAACCAAGTAGTGCAGATTTTATGATCAAATGAGATTACCACATTCAGAATGATAATGTAATTACTTCTAGAGTGAATTATCGTAGGAAAACATGCTGGCCAAGCTCATTAAAGTGATATCCTACAATAATGTCACTCCCTTCCGGTTTGAGTAATAGTCAAGTTATTTTGTAATACGTTTTTATACATTGATCGATATACGCATGTGATGACAATTGAAAAATTCATTTTCCAAGAATTGAATAGAGTATTCAAACAAAAGAATTTGAAGTTGAGTTTGAAAATGTTCGGCCCTTTATAGAACATTGAGAGGAGGATTATATTATAGTTACCAGCATTTGGGAATGGTTACTATATCTCTTAGTTGGATATGGCTAAATAAATATTCATTTTTAGTTACCGACATACATCTTCACAAACAAACCAATCATATATTTGAGAAAAACAAATTTATTTGATAACTGAAATTAGGTTCTCTTATCAGTGAAGCGAAGCGGAATTGTGAGATTATAACGGAGATAAATTGAAATGGAAAGATTATCATTCTATTCGTAAACTAGAACTATTTGGAAAAGTTGGACAATAATTTGTAACATGAGTCATAATCCAGTCATAAACCAGCTGAGATGGTAAAAATCCAAATCAATTTCGATTTTGACCATCACAGCTGGCAATGATTATGACTTATTTTACGATTGTTATTATCAACTTTTCCGAATGGTTCTAGTTTACGAATAGAACGGTAATATCTCCAATTGAATCTCACCACGCGTACTCTTTAAACCTTTTGGAGTGAGATTTCACTCCTTAGCCAGCCAAGAGTGACGAAAAGTGAGCTTTGTGGAAATTTCGAGTGAAATTTCCACTCTTTTAGAGTGACAGTCTGAGGTTTGAGGTTGGAAACTCATAGCCACTCTAATTCTGGAGTCGATTTCCCACTCATTTCTGAGACTTAGAGGAGTGAAACACGTGATTTTTCACTGTTCCAAATTCAGAGAGTAGAGTTTGGGAATCCGTTATGTGCATTAAAAGAGAAAAACTCTGCCAATTGGCACACGGCGTCCTCGTTCTTAATCAGTCAATTATGATGGGACTTTTGAATTTATAATACATTTTATTAGAAAAAACTATACATATATAAAGTTCTTATAATTCTTCGTCCTCTCTCTTCTGTAAAGTATTAAAGAATACTCCCTGAAAATTTCAGACTGTTTCATGAGTTCAGTTCGAAGAAATCTTACAGACAAAATCTTTACCCGGATGGTACGCTGGTATCCCGTTAAGAACACCACGGATCACAATTACCAGACGGTGAAAATTTAATCGCAATCGTGTAACAGAAAAAAGAAACATGCCCGATCGCGAAATAAAAACACTGCATAAAGCTGTGGTGGAAATTTCACGACAATTGGATGGTAGAAACGGATGCGGGAGTTATCCGCATGTTAACGATGTTTGCGAAATTTCCAAATTTTGTTCCGAAGCTCAGTGCTTACCACTTTCTTCCTTCAATTCCGATTTGTTTGGAATTCACACCATCCAAGTGACCCCCCGTGAACTGATTATACTACAAGTTTCATGGCCTTTGAATGATACCGACATGGGGAAGGCATGCTTTCAAAATATTGTCAAAATTGTCCAATAATTGGATGGATTGGAATGGAGTGGGATGGAGTGGAATGGAAGGGAGTGGTATGGAGTAAAATTGAGTGGAATACATTGAGTGAAATGGAGTGAAATGGAGTTAAATGGAGTGACATGGAATGCGGTGGAATGGGGGTGAAATGGGGAGGGGGTGGGATGTAGTGAAATGGAGTGGGATGGGACGGAGTGAAATATTGGATGGATTGAAATGGAGTGGAATGAAGTGAAATGGAATGGAGTGGAATGAAGGAAAATTGAGGGAAATACATCAGGTGAAATGGAGTGAAATGAAGTGGAATGAAGTGGAGTGGAATGGAGTTACATGGAATGAGGTGCAATGAGGGTGAGATGGAGTGGGATGGAATGGGGTGGAATGGAGTGAAATGAAGTGGAGTGAAATGAAGTGAATGGGGTGAAACGGAGTGGAATGGGGGCGGGGGGTGGAATCGAGTGTAATGGAGTGGAATGCAGTGAATGAAGTGTGATGGGGGTGGAATGAAGTGAATGGAGTGGAATTGGATGGGTTGGAATGGAGTGGGATGGGATGGAGTGGGATGAAATGCAGTGGTATGGAATGTAGTGGAATGGAGGGGAGTGAAATGGAGTGGAGTGGAATGTAGTGGAATGGAGTGGAATGGAGTGGAATGGAGTGGAATGGAGTGGAATGGAGTGGAATGGAGTGGAATGGAGTGGAATGGAGTGGAATGGAGTGGAATGGAGTGGAATGGAGTGGAATGGGGTGGAATGGAGTGGGATGGAGTGGAATGGAGGCAATGGAGTGGAGTGGAATGAAGGCAATGGAGTGGAGTGGAATGGAGGCAATGGAGTGGAGTGGAATGGGATGGAGTGAGATGGGGTGGGATGGGATGGAGTGTGACTGATTGGAGTCAAATGGTGTGGCATGGCGTGGAATGAAGTGAAATCGGGTGGTAGGGAGTGAATGGAGTTGGATGGGGTGTAATGGGAGGAATTGAATGGAGTGGAGTGAAATAGGGACAATGGAGTGGAGTGGGATGGAGTGAGATGGGGGTGGGATGGGGTGGAATGAGAATGGGATGGAGTGGGACTGGATGGAGTCAAATGGAGTAGAATGGGGTGGAATGAAGTGAAATGGGGTGGTAGGGAGTGAATGGCGTCGCATGGGGTGTGATGGGTGGAATGGAATGGAGTGGAGTGGAATGGACGCAATAGAGTGGAGTGGAATGGGATGGAGTGGAATGGGATGGAGTGAGATGGGGGTGGGATGGGGTGGAATGAGAATGGAATGAACTGAGACTGAATGGAGTCAAATGGCGTGGAATGGGGTGGAATGGGGTGAAATAGGGTTGTAGGGAATAAATGGAGTCGAATGGGGTGTGATAGGATGGAATGGAGTGAAATGGAAAGGGGTGGGATGGGGCCGGAATGGAATGGAGTGAGACTGAATGGAGTCAAATGGAGTGGAATGGGTTGAGGTGTTGTGAAATGGAGTGGAATGGGGTAAAATGGGGTTCGGTGAAATGGAGTAGGATGGAGTGGAATGGAATGCAATGGTGGGGTGGAATGGGGTGGAGTGGGGTGGAGTGGAATGGAATGGGGTGGAATGGAGTGAAATGAAATGGAATAGTTTGGCATGGAGTGAATAGAGTCGAATGGAGTGGAATGAAGTGGAGTGAAATAGAATGGGGTGGAATGGAGTGAAATGAAGTGGAGTGACACGAAGTGAATGGGGTGGAATGGAGTGAAATGGGGGGCGGGGGGTGGAATCGAGTGTAATGGAGTGGAATGCAGTGAATGAAGTGTGATGGGGGTGGAATGAAGTGAATGGAGTGGAATTGGATGGGGTGGAATGGAGTAGAATGGGTTGGAATGGAGTGAAATGGGGGTGGAGTGGAGTGAAATGGAATGGGGTGAATTGGAGTTGAATGGAGTGGAATGAAGTGGAATGGAGTCGAGTGAAATGGGGTGAAATGGAGTGGAATGGAATGGGGTGGAACGGGGGTGGAATCCGTCAGAGAAAATCTATGTGTAAAAAACTTATACAATTTTTTTATAGGTCCACAAAGAAATTTTGATATTTACATACGGAAAAAAAATGGTTTGCTACTTTAGCCCCTACAAAGCAATTTTTTGTCTTTGCAAAAATGTTCACCCCAGCAGCTTAGGCGTTAGGTGTATCAACAAATTTGTTTATGTCAGCAAAAAAATGTAGTTGTGCCAATCATTTTTCTTGCCCTTTGAGCTAATTTCTTTTGTAGGCGATATAGTATTTTTCTCCGTGCAATGGTACAAGAAGTGACAACGTCATTTGGGAATTCCATCGAAAGATCTTCGTACAATATACTCAAGAACAGTTTAAATTCTCAACGTAATTAGACAATTTTAATCCCATCGGATCTGCGAGAAAAATGAATACAAGATCCGGAGAATATCTCTTCCTTGATTCCTTCTGCCTCTCCACCTAATCTCCTTCCCATCTTACTTTTTTCCAT
The DNA here is from genome assembly GCA_018340375.1 of Gonatopus flavifemur. Taxonomy (NCBI): domain Eukaryota; kingdom Metazoa; phylum Arthropoda; class Insecta; order Hymenoptera; family Dryinidae; genus Gonatopus; species Gonatopus flavifemur. Next base: position 11,233,345 of record JAFFJZ010000006.1, read on the forward strand.
CTAAAACACATTCCTGATCATCTATCTCTCGTAAAACTTTTTCGAGGCTGTTTTTTTCCCATTCATTCTTCTTATCGATCTCTCTTTACCTTTTTTTTTTTCAGTTTTTCCATTATTTCCTTTCCCTTTGTATTCACAGTTTCATTTATCTCCCTTTTGGTTCCTCAGATCAACGATTATGTGGAAATAATGGTTGGATTTTAGTCATCGCTCGACGTTCATACCCAATAGATATAGATATATTTTCTCTCCTATTTTCATATCGTTAATTGCACGATCGATCATTATATTCATATTAATCTCGTTTCACAGATGATTTCCTTCGCATGATCACACATATTTGAAATTCTATTCACATCGCAGATCCTTGATTTTCGATTTTGGATGGAAAAAGGAATATTGTATTATCAATCATTATATTTGGTCTGTGCAATTTCAAAGCCAAAACAAATAAAACAATATTTAGGTACTAGATATATATAAACCCTTCTAATCCTTCGTACCTGGATAAAAGACCACTAAACCCTCTCAATCTTCCATAACATCTTTACTTCTTTCAGAATAATCATCATGTATCACAAACTTTCTTTTTCCTTCGTCCCAAGCAATGGACCTCTTCAGGGAAATTGGGGAGGAAAATCAATAATAAGGTGAAAGAATGTGAAGGGTATGCGAGCTTCTCAAGCATCTCCCAAAAGCTCGCAAAACGTTATGTGGGAAATCTGTATCGATTCAATCGCATCTCTGGTATCATCTTATCAAACAACATTATAATTTCATAACGGAAAAGGGAGAGGAGGAGAAAGGTTCGTGATTTCCATGCTAAAATATCCGAACGATGATACTCGGTTTGGAGACGTATAAACATGCTCTTGGAACTAATTATTGGACTCGAATCCAACTGCGTTTGTACTGATTCAGTCCTGTTCATGCAACTTTTATTATCGACGTTCGGTATAAATCTTTGAAATCCAAGTCGAAACACTGAACTCCTTGTAATTGAAATTCATGACATTCTTGATCGAAAAATTCTATTCTTTCCGATTGAACGTGCAGAATTCCAATTGGAACGGATTAATATGAAAATGATTTCTCAACCGAGGATCAGTTCGAAGAGAAATACAGTTTTAATGAAAATTTCACTACAAGAATTCATAAAAAAAATCATAAAATCCACTTGGATGAAATGAAATGGGATTTGGTGAGACCTTTGTCCAGGTTTCAATGAGATTTGGCAAGATTCAATAAGCTTCGCATAGAAATAGCTCATTGATTTTAACCAAATCTAATCTTCAGCTAGAACATTGAACAAAATTCAATTAGTTTTGGCAGGTTTCAATAGGATTCTTCAACGAGAGTGAATCCAGATAGCTCCATATGCCATCGGGACGTTCATGAAATGTTTAGGAAATATACAGGAGGTTCTTCAAACGTCCTGATTTGTATCTTGGATCCTCAGTTTTTTGGGTCCTTTGGAAGAATACTGAAGAACGCTAATTTGCCCTCTTCCTGCACGGAGAAAAAAGTATTGCTGACATCACAAGCAGGTCTGTTACTATAGCGTCTTAGCTATTATGTCTTAGCTGCTGGAGTGAATATTTTTGCAAGGCCAACAAATTTCTTCGTAGGTGCTATAGGAGCATACCTTTTTTCCTCCTCGTGTCGTTCTCCTGGAACATTTCACCCTCTTCATTTTGTGCAAACAGTTTTTTCCGCCTTGGATAGTTGGAAAGCTCAGTGGTCCAAAATTTGAAAATACAACAGCCCATGTAACATTTTCCAAATTCTCCACGTAACCAGTTCACCCCGTCGCTTACAGGGGGAAAAAAAGAATTCGCTATGACAGCGAAACCTGATTTTGCTGGGTAGCTTTTGCTGTCACAGCGATTTTTAAGCCGTGACAGCAAAGAATGTTGGCTCCTCCAGCAGAATTTTTCCGCTCTTCTGTATATAATACTAAAAATTTGCTCTTTCAGCAATCCAGTCAATCGTAGCACCGAATTTTCAGCTAGGTTAGCTCGATTCACTGCGACAATGAATTTTCCTTCCTCCACGTAGTGCACCTAAAATCAGTCAATCACCCCTCTTGCGTTTGAGGGTTCTTGTGAGATTTTCATGATTAACAAAAAATAAACAATCGAGCAAATTATATTTCGGGGTTAAAAATGATCGCAGATTCAATGAAAACAACTCATATTTATCTACTGAACTGCAAAAATGTTGTCATTTTCAATAAAGAGGAAAGTCATTCGCATATGGTTGCTGGAGAAAACAATTTTCATATGTATTTTTAACGCAAAACACTGTTTATTCACAACCCGATAATTGACATCATCGTGTATTTATACTTATCATGAATTATCTATCATTTAAATTTATAAATCACAGTAATTCCTCTCGAGCTCAAATTATTCACGAGAAACCATCCCCATACTTTTCCTCATTACATTTTCTCAATCATCGCCGCACATTTCCACGTAAATCCGAGGGAAAGAGAAAAATAAACTATACACCAGTAGCAGCATTAGTGTTCTGTTCTCGATCAAGCCTGCTGTCACCTAATATACAATCTCTCAACACCGTGCGTTCACTTCGAAAAGTCTTTTCTCCTCTCGACGAACTCGGTTTCTTCGACATCCTTGTTGTCGTCTCGGTAGTCTTGGAACCGCGATGGGATTCTTGTGAATTGTCAAAAGGTGCGCGGAAAAATTGGACGAGCGCCAGTATTATCAGTTGCACGAGATTTAACGAGCGACGCCGTAATGTGCCGAGGAAATGCCGAGCTGGCACGACGCCTGGCGTCGGTACGTCGCTACGCGTCGCGACGCCGGGACACGATTCAGTATGCCGCTTAGCGTTAGCGAGCTCGTGTGCCGATCATTTAACACGCTCCTCTCACGATTTCAATGATACTCCTTGTTTTCATTCGCGTTTCGGAACATGTGTTTTCATAAAAACGAAAAGTCATGATAATTTCCAACTGGTTGGCTCGTTGGTTGTTGATTATTTGAAAAATAAGGAAACGACAAAGTGGATTCGATGGAAGAAACGATACCTACAGCATGATACATGATCACGTGAACATTTCTGTCGTGGAATACAAATTTTAATCCCCGTACACAAGGTATTTTCAATAAAAATTCTTCATCGATTATGGCAATCGAAATGTATAATAATGTAACACAGGTTCCATTATTTCTATACCTCGGAGGTCTATTTAAATATTGCTTTCATCTCGTTGGGTACCCGTCCGGTGTGTTTCGAGATTATACCTCAAACAACTTTATATTGTCACACACAAAAGCAGCTAGGATTCAATAGTCCAGAAGAGATAGAAGCTAAGCTCGAGTACACTTTTAGCGTTGTACTGTCAGTGAAGGGTAAATGAATCTCTCGAGTGATCATCACTTTCTTCGTGTAGAGACAAGTTTTAATATACATTCTTTCATGCATGTTGATATAATATTACTCGACTTTGAGTCATCAAAATTATACTTTCTTCACAATGTTTCATATTTTCATCATAGCCCTAACACGAAACATGTCTCATCATTATTCTTAATGTATATCTTATGTGCAATTCAGTTGAGAACTGAAAATAGTTTTATGAGCTCACAACTAGGATATTATTCTGCTGAAATTTCTTAAACATCCGGAGCTACGGATGTGTGTAACGATTATGATTATCCGGTGTTTGTTGAGGCTTTTCGATGATATTTATTATCAAATGTTGACTATCTTCCACTCGCATTCATGCGTTATAAAAATCTTATTGAATTTCCTGAATAAAATTCTTGTGTTCGAGAAGAACGTGATCCGTGATTTCTCAAAACCAGAATATTTGGTGTTTATTTTGTTCACCCTGATGACATGTCACACGTGTGTGTCTTCGGAAGAACACTCTTTTCGAATCCACGTGCAGATTTCCAACGAACGCGTTATACGATTTTTCAATATCACCTCGAATCCACGAAGAGTTCAATGCGTGTGAAAAAATGAAATTTTATGACTCACACGATCGTTTAGACAACTCCAAGTTTTTTGTGTGAATAACAGAACGAAACGTGTGAAGAATTCGTGTTATTTCTCGCAGCCTTCTCTCAAACAATCTTTTGTACAATTTTTCCCCAGTACAAATGGAGTTTTGGAAGTTGAACTATTCAAAATTCAAACTCCGACTCAATGGGCGCGATGCGCGTGGCATAATTCGAGTTATGTTAGTTTGTTGTAATTATAAAGAGTTCTAAAAATACTAAACTCGAACTATTCAAGGATATTTGATGATCCATCCCAAGATACTTTCATAAAATACAAGAAGATCTATGGAATCTATGATGGAATGATCTGGGAAAAAAATTCGCTGAATATCTTTTACTGAAATTGCAAATTTTTTGCTGTCATAGCAACTATTCTTTAGCTGAGGCAGCAAAAAATCGCTGTTGTGGCTAACAAGATGACTGTCACAGGAAAAAATTTGCTGCTCCAATAAAAGGGAGCCAGCAAAATTGGATGTCGCTGTGACAACAAATTTCTTCATCCTCGATAGATGCTAAAAAATTTCATACGAAGAACATTTTGAATAGCAATGGAATGAAAAATATCCCTGGTCTCGCGTCCGCTGATATCCATTGCGTCTGAAATAAATGTTCGAAATGAACAATATTGGAAAGAAAATTATGAAAACACATTACAATGTTTCAGTTGAAATCACAGGGGAAAATATTCTTTCGCGAGTGCTGTGAACCAACACATTGACTGTTTAGTTACAATGCGGAGATTGTGATTTCGATTGAAGAATTCTATAATGGTTTGTTATCGGGAAACTCTTTGATTTACACCAATGCAATATCTCAAGTACAATGGAAAAAAAACCCATAGAAGGAGTAATTGCTTTCAGCAGAGTACTTTTATTATTCCATTAAAAACAGAATTCAATCTTTCCATTGTTCCACCAAAATAATATGTTCATGACTTCTAATCAATATTCTCCGATAATTATTTTTCCTTCTATATCTAAATTTTAACTACCAACCTTCTTTCCGGGTAAGATAGCTGAAATAATAGCTAAGATTCAGATGATACAGTTAAAAACTGTGACAAACGTATCCGAATGCTGACCAGTTTATTCTTCGAAGGTCTATTTATAAAATCAGTGCTTTTACAATTATTTCTCTCTCAACGATTACAAATAAAATCACGCAAGCTATCTCAATTAGAACACAGTTCGTGTCATCGGCATTCTTTGTTTTTCTGACATATGTATTTCATTCAATCCTCAAATGTTAGGTGTATATCTGTTCGCGTGCTCAATAGAGTGTGATACACTCAACTTTCTTCTTTCTTGAATCAGCCAGAGTAACGTCATCGATTTGCTTCCAAACTTTACTCACGCTCAAGTTTTTTTGAGAGAATTGTTTTCTAAAATCTGTTATCTCACGATGAGCGACTACTGGGAATTTATAATCAAAGCTGATTACTGCACGAAGCTGAAACTAACAGCCAGTATTTGTAACTTTTGATTGAATGCCTTTCAATTAAAGCTTTGTTCGTTCCAGAAATCGATTGAGTAGCGTCCCACTAAACGTTTCAAATCCTCAAATCTTTAATAGATAATACGGCTGTCAGTTCGAGCTTAGCTTCTGTCAATCCTCCACACGTCAAATCAGTTTGAATATGAAGGAATCATAAATAACTCTTATACTTTTTGATACCAGAAATAAAGTATACGAAAGGATACCTTGGAAGAAATATATTCTTCTCCCAAAAGGGCACATTTCTATTTTGAAAAAGGAATATATATATATCCTTCATTTTTTGAATTCAAAATTAGATTTCGCAGATTTTATAATTCCCCCTATGATGATCTTGATTGAAAAAACACAGCTCACAACGAATGATTGTTAAAGCAATACACGAATCGTGATTGAATTTCCAAAACCTTCGAGCTTACTAAACAAGATAATCATATCCCGTCATCGCGATGTCACGGATAATCGTTAAACGTACACATTAGCACAGAACAAATCTGATAACCAATCTCCAACGTTCCTCATCAAAAAATACATGTCACACGACATACACAAAATCCCGCAATCTTAATTAAAAACCCAGCTCGTTTCGATGAAAACGACCGAAAGTGATATGTCAAATGCAATTCGATTCTCGTTCAACCTGTTGTGCATGCATTTTCTTCTCCTGTGATATTTCAAAACTTTCATATTATTAATATCAACGTGGTAACGTATGATAGAGAAAATTTGATCTCATTTTGTTCCTCGAATTCAATCTCTTGTCTTTATCTCTTTATAATCGGCTGCAGATTATATTCACACAACTTGTACGTTGTACTTGTACGCTTTCACACAACTGTTTCAAGTTTCTAAAGATATGTAGTTAATTTAGGAAGTCGGAGACGAGTCGGTTCGATTATCGAATATCATTAATAAATGAATGTGTAAAGTTCTCTTAGAGGAGTACTTGTTGCTATTGTTGCGAAGTTCAACAGTTCCAACAGGTGATGATATTGATATAGTCGTTGGGTAGTAATGGATATTGGAACGAGTTCCATGTAAGTTTCAAACTACATTAAATGAAGTTAGTTCTATCAAATCTAAAGATTTAACAAGAAGGAGAAGAAAGTGTTTGACGTGCCTCGCCAATCGTCGACTCTGCAAAAACTGAGACAATATATTGAACGAGAAATGTATTTCCTTTAAATTCATCTTCTCCATAATTCTATATTATCGTTATTGGAATTTCAATTGAAATAACAACTGACGATGAGAGAATCTAGAGACAAAGTTCTTGAATTTCATACTAAATTCTTTATGAAATATCTTTCAAACAGATTCGACTGGAGAGAAAATATATCGTTAAAATGATGAAATTTGATAAATATTATTTATCAAAATTCATCCTTACTCCGCATAATGATGAATTGAATTATTTAGTTCTCGAATCTCCAACCAATTCATTTGTTTCCCTTCTTCCTCTGTTGCATCATTGGTAAAATCCGAGACAATGAAATTGATATTTCGAAAGAAGCATTGACGTTGCGTGACTATTAAACGCCATTAGCTCTTCCCAGACCCTTCCTGCTGAGTATATATACTTCCGATCGATACTATAGAAATTATTGCACTTGAAAATACGATACTCCATCTATCATGCACTGTAAGTATCACGTATATAAAATTACATAAAATAAAAGGTCAACGATAGACTATTCCTCCGTCACTGTTGGAGGTGCATAATAACAAAGTTTTCCATGAGACTCCTAGTCGTGGAAATTCTAACCCTCGTTTCCGTATGTCATCTCTGACTGATGATTATTCAATATTCATGAATAATTATACCTATTCATTCGATTTCATTCTTTTGAATGTTATTGAGCGATATATTCTTCGAGTGTCAGAAATCAAGGATCCAGCACTTTCAAGAGCAGGGCCCGTACACGTCCCACATGGATTCCATTCGGGGATTTTCAACAGGGTACACAATTTACAAACGATCTGAGTAGGGTTTGTATAAGAATATGATTCAAAATACAAGAAGAATGATAGATTCTCTATCCCTCTCTTTCTCTCCTCAGAGATTTCTCAACGAATAGATGAGTGAAATGGATTCGAATTAGTTAGTGTAGTTTCTTGGTACATTAAGAAAAGTCCGGATACTAATTCGTATCGACCACGTTCATCCATTCTCACAAGAGTTGAGGGGGAAAGAATTTCGGATCTGGTTACTTTGTTGAAGAGTAATTGAATCTCTTTAGGAAAACAAAAAGGAGAATCGATATTTTCAACATAGGGTTTGATTAGAACGAATGCTGGATTCTCCTATCGGATACAAATCACGAGTTCTTCACTCGTAAAAAAGCATGGCTTAGTCACGGTATTTTTTCAGCAGAAAAGTCTCATGATTCACCCTGTTGAGACAAAACCGGAATTTTCCAGTACCATAGCCAGACAAATTTTTGTCCATAACGAATTTTGATTGTTCACGAATAGAAAGATTTCTGTTCTACCTTTTCCGTTCATGTTTTCTACTTCAATTTTCCAGCATAAATACAAGAAATTTTTGATTTCCCTGTAGATTGTTTTTACAATACAGAAACTTCACGGGATCATCATTCTTGAATAATTTCTAATATTAGGATATTCCATACTCGATGTTGCGAACATCTTTCTCGCTTGTCAATCACGATTCCAACTCGACGAACCAATGGAAAATCAATTCTCGCTATCTGTAACCATTCTTCAACCATCGCGTGCAATGAAACCAACAGGTTGTCGCCGAGACTTTAATAACCATTATAAACAATACAACACACACGAAAGTGCTGATCGGAAAAATGATTGAGCGATAGATACATCGCCGTGGAAAATGAATTTCAGTTCGTGTATGGTCAAAATGATATATCGTATCGTGTTTCTCAACGCAGATAATCATCGACAAACCGATAAAACTGTTTCTAGAAAAATATTCGAATTATATAAACCCTAGAATAAATTTCGATGATAGATCTACGAAAAGTCACGCGAAGAAGAAATGAAATTCCATGCAGAATTTATTATTCCTCATTCTTTTAGTCATCCCTTATCAGAGGCAATACAGAGATACTATAAAAACAAATCCAGTAGCATTCGGAGACTTGTCTGAAACTCGTGTGATTTTCTAACCACTCGTGTAGAGATAGACTCGAAAGATTGTGATAGAAAAATATCATTCTGCATTGAATATTATATAAAATTTATACAAAATCTCTCTCCTTTTCGATACAATTTATTCGAAGGAATGAAATTAATAATGAATAATCGTGATTTTCAGGACGAGGAAAGGGAGCGGCTTCTTCTCTACTCTCAAAATATATATAAAAACATAAAAAAAAAAAAACAAAGCCGACGGGAATATAAATATAAATCCAAGCTGAACAGTGAACTCATTGATTTATCGAACGTGGTGGAGGAAACAAGAGTGAATGTGTGTCGTCGCGCGAACGAACTTGAATCAACGGCCGCTTTTGAAGTGTTTTTTTTTGTTTTTGTGTGAAAATTCCAAATATCGATGGACATCGGGATAGTATAACCCGCATGAACGGTATAGCTTGTTTTCGTGTCACATAGCGGACGACGGGAACGGAAAAGTTTGTCACGAAAGCTGATTACGACAATCTCAGATCCTTACAAGGAAATCTCGGTCAAGTTTACCATCAACGTCTGAACATTCAATAAAATAATATGTAAATCTCTTTTCCACGTTCAAAAGAAAATTCTCCTTCCAAAAGTAAACGAAAAAGGGTGACTCGCGATATTCTTGAACGGAACAAAAAGAAGGATAACGATGGAAGAAACGCCACGAAGGAAAACGCGGTCGGCGTCGATTTGTGCTCCAGGATTTTCTAGTATGGAACAAATGTTGGGGGCTATACCACCGTCGGGTGCTAGGGAGAGAGAGAAAAATGACAGGGAAAGGGATAGCGGAAGCGGTACTCCGGAAAATAACACCCCAACCAGGAGAAGGAGACCAGCTACGAGATCGCAAAGTGCACGAGTTTCAGGAGCGAACAAGAGTATTCGTCGTCGTGCCACCGCGCAAGGTAAAGTTTATTTACGGTATATCAATGCGTACTTGAGAATGCTTATCACTAATCCATAAAGCACGCCCTATCGCTATCGTTTTGATATCATAAAACTTTGCTTGACAAGCCAATTCTTTCCAAACGGTATACACATATCATTTCATCTATATTTTCATCTCACGGAGAAAAAGGAAGCTATCGAAGCCAATGGTTTTGTCAGCAACGATATAATATTGAAAAATTTTGCTCTCCCAGCGGATTTTTGGTTAGGTTAGTGAAAAGATTTGCTATTCCTGCTAAAACACACTCGCGTATTCCGGTGATGAGATATCCAAGAAATTGCTCTGATCTTTAAGACTATTCAAATATTCTCAAGAATAATCTCAAACAGTCCCCAAACGAGAAGACAAGATCGTGTATATGAAATCATTGAGAAGACCGATTATATCTCGCTGGCAATGTTCATCGAAATATCTCAATCCACTTCAAAGAGAATATATATATATATTTTGTGATTTTTTTCAATAATATCCGTAGAATTTAAACGTTTGAAATTTGAGTTCCCAATGATTTCTAAACTTGTAACACGCATCGTTTGGAGGCAACTATATCACATGATATACAGCACCAGCATTTATATGATGTTCTGTAAATACGATAGCTATTTTGATTCATAAAGTTCGCACAATCTCTCCGCGACTCACGTGTTCTCGGATTATGATTCATCAACTACTCCGGTGGCGTATTTTTGATACAAGATTTTAGTATTCTTTTAGAAATTTGAAAAACTTGTCAGGTTTTCTCGTTGTTGATGTATCGAGTAATGAATCCTCGAGTTTGCGTGGATTCAGAGTTGAGTGATCGAATGAAGATACTATTGTGAATAAACGAAGGAAAAAAACATCCAACGACCCTCTTGTGATTGATATTTCAAACGCTTTTGATGGTATCTGGTTGGTGATTGAATGTTCTTTCGGTTCTTGAGATGGAAAATCTTTTCACGAGTATATATATCGATATTCAGGAATCGAATAAAGATTTTGAAATTAACTTGTATTGATTCAATTGCTCGTGATTATAATCGAATTCACATGGTTCCCTGATGCGCGGTTATTAAGGTATTCTGGATTCAAATAAATCACCAAAAGAGGAATTTATAGAAGAGATTTCTCCTCTCGTCACCGCATACGAATGCGATTGAGGGAAGAAAAGAGAAGACCTGAACAGAGAAGAAGAGGGAACAGAGGACCTATATTTTCTGACTGAATTATAGTTGACTGACTTGCCGAACATCTGCGCACAATTCACCATTTATTTCGTATTACGTATTTTGAGAAAGATTTATTCACTCTTTTATTCATATTTTATTTCGATCATTTCCTACGCTTCGAGTAAAAAATATTTTTCCCAAAAAAGAGTACTTTGAATGAAAATAAAAATAGGTAAGTATATTATATTATACGTACGCACGAGCTTCATTGGAATGACGTGAGTTGTGTTATAGACACATGAAGTGGTAGGGTTGATAAATGGAGAATATTGAGCTGAATTCGTATGTACAAGGTATTGTATAGGGAAGGACTTTGCCTTGTATTTGACCATTTCACGTTTTCTGTAATCAACCATAAATCGTTGAACAAAAATAATGGAATGTCATGTGACGAGATACACAAATGAATCGTACACAAATGAATATTGATAGATTGATCATTTGGAATTCAATGCATCCATGAGCGAGCAATTGTATGTGAGAGTGGGTCTTAGAGTTACGTAAAGGTGAAGTGTCAAATGAATGGATGACAACTATTCAGAGGAGTACTAGAATTCATGGAATACCATGATTAAACAATATGGATTTCAAATGGTCCTAAGAACCCTACATCGAATGGGTCAAGGTAATGCTCAAGATAGTACTCAAGATGAATGAGATCTTTACCTGTAATAACATCATGTCGTTTGTGTCACAATAGATTCAAAATTCGTAGATTGTGGACACAAAAGATAGAAATCATCAATCGAATCACGTTGATAATAGTTTGTTCTAACCCTTAACATGTACACCTCTTTTTTCGAACGTAACATGCACATCAGGGTCACGGTGTTTATAATTTTGCAAGAATGAATGATAAAAATATGAAACAATTCTGAAGTGTAGTAGAAACATTGAAGAAGAGGCGTAAATAACGACAACTGAATTTTTTTGCTATCGACATTGCAGAAAAAATTGTTGAAAAATTCAAGTTTTCCAAGAATGATGTATTTATTGAAAAAATTGTAACTTTTAGAGTCTTGAATATTGAGGCCTAAGATTGTACACGTGTCATGTTCAAATGTGTAACTTCTGATGATTGAACAAGTGGTCTTTTCTGAGGGAAACCCACATATCATGCACACCAGGGTCACTGTGACCCTGCGCGATCAATGAAGTACGTTTTGTCAATGTTTAGAAAACGTCCCATTGTAGTATGGGAATTGATTAAAATTGAAAATATAAATTCGTTTCACTTACCACGCTGATCAAAAACCACAGTTTTTTTAACTTATAAAAAAGATCACTTTTCACGTCAACCAACGTTGCATGCACACCAGGGTCACGCAGACCCTACGTCAACATTCGATAGCTGTCAAATCAACATTGAGCAGTTAATTCGACCAGTCTATGATCATTGCCGTCACTTTATAATCAAATCCGATTTTAGATGGCGTTACTTATGGAATTTTCAAAACAGTAACATGTATTATTTGCCGTTTTAATTCGTTTACAGGGTCACCGTGACCTTGGTGTGCATGTTGAGGGTTGAAAATGTCGAATCATTCTCTAAATTCGATATGAAAACACGATAGTTTTGAGTGGCAAGATACATATTGAACATGTGTTCTTATATCTTCTCATCCGGAAGATTCAAGATCGTGGCCAATCCACCGGATGCATCTATTTTGTACACGCTCAACCTCTTGAGGTCTATATATTATTCACGTGTTTTGAAAATTCTATGTATGTTCTAGTATATCTTAGAGTAGATGTGGAATTCGCATGCATTGTACGTACGTAGAATACACAATAAGTTCCGAAAGTTATAAGAAAGCTTCGTGTATTTATCTCTCCCCTGCAATACATTTCTTTTATTCTGTTTCACGGGGTTAGGAAGAATGTCATGTGTATTATTTGGTCAATTTCGAAAGTCATTCTTTCACCCTGATGATTTACTTCTGGCAAATAGTACATTTTATACACGTCAGAGCTCTGTATTGGAAATAAAATCAGTAGAACAAGATTGAAATAGTCAGACACTTCTCAAACGATATGCATTGGTGATGTTCGATTCTTGACAAATCGATTGAACATTTTTTCTAAATTACATCAAAATTTGCAGAGATAATGACGATCTTTTAATTACCATAATATTGGGTGATGGCAAATTATATCAAAGGCATTCAAGCATCAGAAGAAGCGAGCCAAATGTTGCGTCAACTGTTCCTACAAATTATAAGCTTCCCATGTGGAAATGGAAACACGGGCCGGTACTGGCTCAGTACTGGTGCCAGAGTTGCCAGTACTGGCAAATCTAAACTTACCAGTACACGGCCAGTTGAATCGACGGTACTGGCAAGTAGTCAAAATGATAACATTATTTCACGTAAGGGCCAGTATGATATTTACAATTGTATCAGTACTGGCGTTATATATGAGCCTGCCATGGTGGACCTCTGGCATTCCAAAAGGCAGTTGTTTTGCCAGTACTGGGTATAGGATTCTGCTCGTTCTAGCCCGGTTGTGTGTTATGTGAAATGGGAACATGGGCCAGTACTGGCTCATTGCTGTTGTCACAGTTGCCAATACTGGCAAATCTAAACTTACCAGTACAGGGCCAGTTGAATCGACGATACTGGCCATTAATCAAAATGATAACCTTTAAACTGTAATGTCTAAAAAAATCACACTATTGGTAAACATCGGTCTCACAGACCGCTAATATTATTTACTCAGATTTTGAGCAACTTGAGGTTACAAAAGTATGTTTTTGACTATTTTCGAAGTTATGAAAGATACTACAATAGAAAAATCAGCACAAATTTCAATATATTAGGAATATAAAATATATCCTGCTGAAAACTGCTGCCAGATCTGCTCAAAAAATAGTCGTCAGGTATTGAGCGGTTTTTGGGTCTGGAAATCTGCTCAGGAACTGACAAACTTCCAACTTGATTCTCTCCGGAATTGCTGAATCTCAATATTCTGTCAAAACCTATATAGCGAGAAAAATTTGTCAATTTTTGACCAGATATCCCAGTTATAGATTATGAACAGAACCATCCTAAAATTTGCTGTCATTTTTTGACTGGATGTTCGGATTTGGTGATTCCGGACGAAATCGGGTAGAAAGTTTGCAAGTTTGTGGACCGATTTACAGAGATAAAAACCTCTCAAGACCTGAAAAATATTTTGTGAGTGGATCTGACAGCAGTTTCAAGCAGAGTGAGTCATTCATCTTAAAAACTCTGTTTTTTTCAGTTTTCAGTGTGTCGTAATACATTATCATTAGTAGTGATCAAAGTAATGATATCAAAATAGGACAGCGAATCGAAATGTAATCTCATTCCAATGAGCCGATAAAATATCAACCCGCACAACCTTGCAAAAAAACTTACACAAACGGTAAACACCGGTCTGCTAGACCGCTACACTTTGAAAATCCAATCCGTATGGAAACTACTTGATGAATGGCGGAATGCGTGATACAGCATTTGGTTTGGTCATGTGAAATAAGAAGGTACTCATGATTTTCAGCATCTCTTGCGACGATTCATAAATTCATGAACAAATGAAATTCTATTAGCGGTCTGTGGGACCGACATTACAGTTTAAAGGATAACATCATTTTACATAAGGGCCAGTAGAACATTTACAACAGCTCACAACAGCGTCGGCACCGATTTTTAATATGAGCCAACTATGGCGGAAGTCTGACATGGAAACAGAACCAATTGTTCTGCCATACCTGAATGAGAAGTGGTAGAGAGTCAAAATAATACATCCTATGTAGGAATTCAGACCCGACCCAGTACTGGCACAGTGCTGGTAATGAGAGATCCCCGGAGTTATATTTCGAGTAAAAAAAAAATACATTGAATTTGAACTTTCAAAACTTTGTGAATCCATTTTTCTCATCCCCGTTATCTGAGAAAGACGCTTTGGAAGTGGTTTCATGAAAGTTCACTGGGTCAGGATTGAACCCGGGACCTGCGAGTGAGAAACAAAGTCTCTATCATATCAGTGAATCTCCGAGTTGACAACGGACCACTTAAATTCCCATTTATTGTACTGATTCCCTTGATTAAGTCACACAATTTACCATAGACTCCGTAGTGAAACAAGATTCTACCAATACTGGCTCATTGTTCTCTATCGAACGTATTGAATGATCATACCAACTCTGTCTTGATACTGGCGCGACTCCGGCTCACTACAAAAATCAAGTTGCCAAGATCGTGAATTCAATGTCAATCGACTACCGATTCCGTAGTCAACCAGAGTCCCACCAATACTGGTACCATGTCGTCTATCGAACATATTGGATCATAATACCAACTCTGGCTCAATGCTGGCGCGACTCCGGCTGACCACAACAGACGAGTTGCCAAGATCATAATTTCAACATCAATCGACTATCGATTTTGTAGTAAGCCAGAGTCATATCATTACCGGCACATTGCCGTCTGTTGTACATATGGAATGATAATAACGACTCTGGCTGAATACTGGCGCGGTACCGTTTCTCTACATCCTGGGTATTGTTCAGACAATATTCATTCGATACTGATCCTATATCGTCCGTCCACGCGAGCCAATACCGTCTGAAATCTAGCGAATGTTCGGCGACAGTTGAAAAACAGTAATGATTCTGAACAGGCACAATTGTTTTTGCCGAACTTTGGCAAATACAACCTCGCCAGTACCGCGCCATTTTCTCAACTCTGGCTATTTCCACATGGGTCACTGGGATTTTTGAATGCGTAATAATGAAATTCACTACTAGAATGAGACTCTCAATGTGAATTTTAGTTTTCTCTTACCAATTCCTGGTAAGCATCAGAGAATTTTCAGAATAATAAACTTCGAATGTCAGAAGTTCTGCATAAACTTCGTTCTCTCATGTATAATTCGCGATATGGACTGCTCGATTATTACCCACTTAAAATTGAAATTTATGAAAAAAGGCGGCCCAAAATTTTACCCGGTTCTCCTGATGCTTGAGTGTCCTCATATTCATGAATAATCACGTTACGAAATCTTTAGAAATTGTATTTCATTTCAGCGTAAGAAAATATAATTTGTTATTTGATATATTATAATGATGATAATCATAATATTTTGAGTATGACTGGTCAATTTATAATTGACAGTCTTTCAGTGATTACGAATGGAGGAACAGTAGTTGTTGAAGATGATCTGACGAAAGCCTGCTTCTTTTATCGGTTAGAATATTCCCAGCTCTAGAAAAAAGGCGTTCAGAGGGTACCGATGTTGCAACACTTGTCAAATATATTTTTTCGCAATGATACTAAGAGTTGGATTGTTATTAATTTATGTTTCAAATCCAATACTGTATTGGATTTTCTTTCCGAGTAATTAATAGAGGTTGATCTAAAATTCTAAATAATGCCTTAGGTCTGTAGGCATCTCATTTGTATTATCTTTACCGGAATTTTGTCATCCAACTTGAATAAGATTATCATGGAAAGACCATAAATCATGTTCAACAATTTCTTGTGTTGCAATTCCTTGCCGAGAATTCTCTATGCTCGTGATTATTCCCATTCGATCAGTATCTTTTATTCAGTTTTTGAGCCATCCAATCGAACTGAAATATGCTGAGGGGTCATGGATTTTTTAAAATCTAGGATCCAATATCGTAGAAATAGCCATAGTAGGATTTTGTTCAATTTGCTCAAATCTTATACGAATAAAATCTTGCAAATGGTCAGTTAAGGCAACAACGCTTGATTGGTTGAGAGCGACAAGATGACGCCACAAAAAAACTATTCACGACCCGTTGATAGGGAAAATTTACAATCATGATGGAGTTGAAGTTTCATGGATACCCGAATTTTTACTTGATGTTACTTGATGAAAAAGGTTTCAAATAAAAAGAAAGTATCAAAGTCCAATCATAATGGATGGAGTTGAAAGAAAAGGAAAAACGAACAAATGCGAAGAATCGATTCAGAATCGCAATGTTTTTTAAGAAAGAATTGAAAGTGAAGAATTTCATATCAAAATTAATCAACACCAAACGAGAACAGTGGGACAGAGTTGGGAAAACAATCTTGAAAAATCGACTGTGTTATGGAGATTCGGTGTGTCGTATACTTTCGCAAATGTACGTGCGATATAGAAAGAATATAATCTAGTTTTCCTGTTGAAATACCATTCAACTTTGAATGCACTGGATGCTTGGTTCAATTTTGTCACTATTTTTTCATGAATTCAGTGCGTCGTATGAGGTAATGAGTTTTCCCTGTAGATTTCGTTCGTGTGTACTGGTTGAGAGGAGAAGAAAAATTCATATCACCGTTCATTTCAGTCAATGTACATTTTTATCGCTTTCCACGTGAAAAATGTATGAAAAAATTGTGTCCGTGAAGTTGGATCAAAGTAAAGTAAAAAAAAAAACAAAATATATAACAGACAAAAAAGAATGATGCAGCCAGAGGTGGATTTCATTTGATCCGAGATCTACTTTGTATTATGAAGTTATTCGTGTAATTTCGTGTTTCAATAGAAAATATAACAACCAAAAGAGTGAAATTTCCACTCCGAATACATATATGATGTTTCAAATGGAGATATTGAAGGAAGTTTCCTTTCGTTTCTGTTAAATACACACTTGTGTATCAATCAATCAATCCAGTTAGTACCTCATAAAGCTTCGTGATCGACATCGGGAGAGGCGAAGAAACCCTGGTAGTGATGGACAAAGAGGAAGTGAGGTCTAGAGACTGATCCTTTATTTCAACGGATCAACTTATTTGCTGAGAAACATCTTCATTGAACGTGTCAATCTTCTTGAACGAGATGATAAAGAATCATTAGTTCCATAAGTTATATCAATTCCGCAAATTGGTTCATTATTTGCCACGAAGCAAACATTAATACGACGTTTTTCTCCTTGAAATGATGAAGCAGCGTGTTAAATTGATTAAGAAAGGATATAGTATACGCGGATACGTAATTTCGACAACATCAACCTTCTTCCACTTCATGCAATGAAAACAAAAAAAAAGGAAATGAAATAATGATAAGATCCAAAATGTGTTTTCATGTTATCTACATTTCGTATAAGTGTTCTGGATACAGTCACTCGAGTATCACTGGGTAGTAGTGTCGTTGTGGGAGAGAGGATAAGGACCGTTGAGACTACTTCTTTCGACTCATATTTACAACTTAGCCACAACTTTCTTCGCCTTCCTTTCGAGTAACATTGAATCAAGGTCATTTCCATTGTTCTTTTTTTCAGGTGAATATATTCTCTAAACTGTTGTTTTCTTTATTGGATTAATCACTTTCACAATCGTTCCCCAAAGAAATAAAAGTACCACCGAACATATTATTTCCATAATTGTTTCATACTCTTTGGGAGGATAATTTTGTTATCGATTATCGATCGAGAGGGAGAAATAAATAATCTATTGTATCAAGTTCTACTCGAGAGGATGGTAAATTATGTCAATTTAAATTACCAACAATCTGGGATTAAGGTACACCGTTGAAGCATTAAAGACGATAGATGAATAGTAAAGACATTCTCGAACCACCGGTTATCCCTTTTGTCGTGAAGGTTCTCACCGAACCTTCTCAAGCCCTTCATTAGGGGCAAAAGTTTGAAATGACGAAACTTTTCAATTCAATAATGTATTCTCCACAACTTCCACGGGAGAGGATTTTAAGAGTGGTAATTCGAAGAAATTTGCATGTCACGCAGGTTATCGAACACACAAGAGGATAATTATAGACATTTTCGTGAATCTTGTCACGATTTATGAACAGACAAAACTTTATTTCATTTAGAATTTTGGGGGATTAAACGAGACCAAATGAACGACATTTTTTTAGCAAATAAAGAATTATCAATCCACATCGATAGATTAATAATGAATATAAAAAAGAGAATTCCAGTTTTCACATGTTCTCTTTCAAGACAATAATTTTCACGCGAAAAATGAAGCCTCGAAATGTAGAGCTGGTGATCAACCATCTTCAGTTGCGACAAATTATTCATTCGAGTGGCTGGGCTGCGATTTTTAAAGAGGCAGTCATACTAAAAACAAGTCTCATCGGAGCATTCGTTGTGAATGCTCTACGATACCAAAACATATGTATAAAAATAGCAACACGAAAATTTCAAGAGCTCTCGAGAAACTGGAACGATATCCAAATGTAGCCCTCGTACTGCAATACTCAAGGGTACAATATGCACTTTCCTCTGCGAATGGAAACCAGTTTTGTGCTTTCTTTCAGAAATTTATTCTTCCTTTTGATAGTGCGAACATCCAAATTCATTCTATTGCATTTCAATCAATAGTTTTCATCGTGGAATGACATATCGTTCAAGCGTGAATGGATGATCGAAAGGTTACGGTGGAAAACTTTTTAGAACTCTCCATGATTTGTTTGTGGGGAGTAAAAAGATTCCTCTATTTCAACGAATCCGTTTTCGCTCAGTAAATTGAATAACCTAACCATGACAATTTGCTGTACTAACGAACTAATTCGCTGTGTGTTCACGCACTGATTCAATCATCAATTCCTCGCTAGTTTTGTAAAGCTCGATTCGCTAAAAGATGAATTGTCGTTCATTATAGCAAACTTGCTTGCTGTCCATATACATGTTGTCCCAAAACAAAGTATCGACCTTTCACCAGCGTATTCCCGAGAGAAAACTGAACAACTTTTCCATTTACCATTTTTTGATCGGAGGCTTAGTTTCAGAGTTCATTTAAACTCGAAAACTAAGCTTCGGATTGAGAAATGTCAAATGGAAAAGTTGGTCAGTTTTCTCTCAGAAATACGCTGGTGAAATATCAGTACTTTGTTCTGGAACACCCTGTATATATAATAACAAACGGATTTCGCTAAAACAGCGAATCTTTCGAAAATGATAATCATTTGAATAAATTTCAGAAAAATTCACTCCAATCATGAAAGAAGATTTTTCCAAATGTCTCTGAACGTTTCAAAAAGTTTGTTGTCGTTCTGGTTCCAGCTGCCGCACATCATGCACACCACGAACCAACAATGAAATCTCCTCACTGCAGTAGCGAACCAAGATTAACGGATAACGATGTCAGTCCAGGGATCAGAAGAAGAGGAAGTCGAAGAGGGCAGAGTATGCATCACACGCATAGGAAAAGCAATGCATTTTTGGATGTTCCTGATCCATCTACACGAATTTTGGCGAGAGAGGAAGGCGAGGATGAAGACAGTTATAGGCTCAGAAGTTTTAGTCTCACGAGTAAAGGTAAGTGTATTATTTATGACGAGACAAAAACACGTAGTAGAACACACCGTGGGTGGAAGATTCGAGTACCAACAAGAAATGACCGAGGAGGAGACTCTGTTTTAATCCTGTTTATAGATTTGATCGGATTCCCCTCGCTTTCTCTGTAAACTTTCTCTCAATCTTTTCAAATCTTTTGACGAGATGAGGTGAATTTATACCGTGATCAATTTCAAATGACGTCAAAATATCGTGTTATGACGTATTACTTCCAATCAATTTAGGGACCTCGAGACCGAATAATTTGCTTTTCACGTAGAAGGCAACGCACTTTCAGCTATACTTTCCATTATAAGAAGTCAAATGAGAAATGTGAAATACTAATTATAAAATCGATATCAGCCCTGATCTTAGAGTATCTTGATTGCCACAAAGTATTTCAAGATTATACTGAGAGGAATAAACCCTGATGAGAAGAATTTATCTGGAAATCTTTGATAATTTCTTTGAATTCCACTGCGCAACTCTAAGGACCTATTCTCTACAATTCTTAGAGTGGTATTCCACTATGTAGCCAGCCAAAATGGAGCCTGTCGAAATTTCTAGTGAAATTTCCACTCTTTTAGAGTGATAATCTAAGATTTGTTGTTATAAACTCACAGCCACTCCGATTCTAGAGTGAATTTCTCAGTCTCAAGAAAGTGGGAGTCCACTCGAAGCGGAGTGGCTCACTTCTGAGACTCAGTAGAATGAAACGAGGAATTTTCCACTCTCCCAGGTTTAGAGAGTAAGAAAATTTATTAATATTTTGAGAAGTTCTGAAACTGTCTGAAAATCTTTAAAAAAATCTAGAAAACACTCTTATCAGGCACATTTCTTCACTGAAATTTTTTCTGATTATCTACGAACATCTCTGAAGAGCTCTGAATTTTTATGAAAATCACTATAAACTATCAGATAAATTATGAACACTCCTGAAATCCTCTGAAAAACTCTTCACTCAAGAATTGTGAAAAGTTTAGGGATTCCCAGTGGAATGTTTCCACCAGGGAATAGTTGAAGAAATAATGAATTAACAGCGTGTAAGCTGTCTTTACCACAGGCTCCATATGTTTTCCTTTTACGAATTCAGAGAGCCATTGCAGGATACTCAATAATTAACGGATAATCCAATTACATTACATTACGTTTAACCCATCAGATGAATGAAAATCTGTTTCCGAATATAACAATTTAGCTATCGTAGAGGATTTTGGTTCACCGTCGAGTAAAATCAATTTAATTATTATATCTCAAAGAAATGAAAGGACACTGTACAAAGGATAAATATGTCTCATAAGAATCTTTGTACATCAAAATAATAGAAATAAAATTGATTCGTTGAAACTTTTGTAACGTATTATAATATTTCATTGACACAGTCCTTGAGCAAGATACGTAAAATATCAATTATCACGATAGGTTTGAAACAATTGAATTCCTTCTGACGTATGTATTATTTCATCTCTTCTGAATATTCATGTTCTCCATTGACGTTGATTCCACACGAATGGGATAAAATATCCTGTATATGAGATACACGCGCACTCTTTCAGCACAGCGATTAATAATAAATGATGCTTTCAATGACTTTTTTCCTTTTATTATACAACACATGTGCCATCGTATCATCCGAATACGTACGTATTTCAATTTTCTCTCTCCTGATATCCGAGGATATTCTCCAAATCAAACATATTATGTCTTCCACAGAGAATCCGAATAGCATGATCTGTTGCGTAACGCGATGTTCAGGCAAATCATGATCGAATATGCGCTTCGAGGATTCAATTTAGCTAGTAGACTACTTGTACCAAAGAAAGTTTCTTAGGGAAAAGAAAAAATCACTCCAAACTTAGTTCTCCTGAATTCATCGAATCGAGGGAAAAACTTGTAAACTTATCGAGACGAGGATCAGAAATCTCAACATTTGCTCATATCTGTTTTAATATCAACTTGGACATTATTTGATATTATATAGCAGTAATCGAGTTCTTCTACGAATCTCTAATTCGGAATTTACGAAGAATTATCGTATGAATTTCAGTGAAATGATATAAGAACAATGATTGATTGATCTGAAATTTGATATCAGTTGCTGGAATTTGAATCGTTTATAGAGAAAACAACGAAAATTCAAACCGCGCAAGATCTTGTGAGTCATCGTTATTTGACTCCTTAATTAACTTTTTGTAACTGGAAACATCGCTTCTGCGGAATTCCTACAAAATTTTGATCCTATAAAGCTGAATATTTCATTATTCAATTACAAATGATTTATTTCAACAACTGATTCAAGCTTCAAAATCTTCACTGTACACACGGAGAGAAAAGATTTGCTGACGCAGCAATCGTGTTAGCTACGACAGCAATTTTTTAGCTGTGGCAGCAAAAAATGTTTGCTCCGCCAGCGAATTTTCAGTATTATATACAGAATAGCAAACAAATTTTGCTGGGATAGCAAACATTTTTTGCTGCCACAGCTAAAAATTCGCTGTCGCAGCTAACAAGATTGCTGGAACAGCAAATAGTTTGCTGTCACAGCAAAAAATTTGCTGCTCTGGCAAAAGGGACCCAGTAGAAGTAGATTTCGCTGCCACAGCGAATTCCTTTTTCTCCGTGCACTGTAAAAAATTCGCGGTGTTAGAAGAGTACGCCAATAAGTGTTCTTTTCACACCACATGGTGTCATTTCTACACCGTAAAGTGTTATTCCAACACCGTTTGGTCTTATTTGGACACCAATGTCGGGGTGCACATGTATAGAATCCGTGTGGTGTTGATTCTGCGTTAATTCCGACACTGTTTTGACACCGCCATTTTTACAGTGTGAAATAAGCGGTGTCGAAATTAACACCAGACGAATTGTATAGAAGTTCACCCCAAATATGGTGTCAAGATAACACCAAACGGTTTGAAAAGGACATCATGTGGTGTTAAAAAAACAAACTATTTGATGTGAATTTTTTATATGAAATCGACATCTCACAGGATGAACCGAACAATTTCGTTCTTCTATGAAAAATAATTTCATTATAATCAGAAGCAATTTTGATAGTTTCATAAAGCAAAACAGTTGACGATGGTAAGTTACTCATCTACATCACTTTCTCGGGCATTCATCGGTTCGTAGAACTCGCACAGTAAGCTCAGATTCGAGGAAGTTCAACACGTCACAACTATAGATACGCTATTTTCGCTTATCTCGTTACCGTTACCATTTCTCTCTTCCTCTTCCCGAACGCAAACGTATTTATGGCACACGAATGCACGCGACGCGAACGCGCGTGTTGTGCGCGCGTGGACTCGAACCCGAAATGACACCTCAAATCGTCGTCCACACGCATCTGTCTCTCACATTTACTGTCACAAAGAAAAATGAAACAAAAAAAACTTACTATCGGGAATGAGGTTGACGAGAAAAACAAGTATTCAACAAAATTTCCAAAGGACATTCCTCGAAATCATATCGTATAGTTCCCGCATGCTCCCTCATTGTATACTTCAACTTGAATTCTCGAGCGCAGGAAAGTTCAGGGGATAAAGGGCAGGATATAACTTGGTAATCAGGGATTCGATTAATACTGTGATCTCGAAAATAAAACCGAAACTTCGTTAAGAGACATGAGATATTCCCACAGAGAAATGATTCTGTAAAAATCTGCTGATCTGAGAATAGATACGTAAGATTTACAATATAATGAAATATGGTGGGAATTTTTAATAAAATACAGTTGAATACATTCGATTTATACACTCTAAACACAGTTTGTGCCAGTGGAACAAAATTTTGAATGAAATAAAATTTGTTGAAGCCAAGTAAATGATTGTGAATCAAATTTTGTTTATTCCAAACGAAAAGTTCATCGCGTTAAAGAAATTTTGTTTGACTGGAACGAGCGTTTTTTCAGTGTAAGCTTTACTTCGAACTTTAGAACATCACCGTGTTACAAAATTCCAGCTAGGATTCCACGTGGATTCCAGATCCGAAATTTCCCTGCGTTGCCAGCTACGACCAAAAAAGCACGTTGGAGTTGAAATGCTAGCTGGGATTCCACCTGGAAATAGGAATCCCAGCTGGAAACGCAGGTAAATTTGGAAGCTGGAATCCACGTCGAATCCCAGCTGGAAATTCGTGACAGGGGAGACAGTGAGAATCTTCGAAACGTTCGCGTTCAAAAACTGGCAGCGAATTGATGTAACTGGCCATAGAATCATTCTATCCAGTACTCCAGAGGCAAAACCGGTTAATTAAAAGTCACTTAATCAATTCCTGACATGAAAAATATTCGAATCAAGTTCAATCAAAAGTTACAACAATCGGCTGCTAGCTTTTGACCGCTAGTTTTAGCACAACGAAATCTTCGAAATGTGATTTCAATTTTCCCTCTCGTTCCAAAATGAAGAATATTCAAGTTTCAGTTTATAGAGGAGAGTCGGTGCCTTGGGTTATTTTTCATTTCCATTTGTTCTTTCAGCAGTACACAGCATTAATGAATCGAAAAATAACTATAGTAGCATTAAAGTGTAACTTTTCGGCTCAGTGATCACGATTCTTGAACAGAATCCATCATTTTTTACAGAAAGAGTATTCAGTTTTTATAGATTTATATAAAATATCGATGAAAATCTATAAAAATTAAATACTTTTTCTGTAAGAAAGAATCGGTTATATTCTAGAATCAGCATCACCACACTGAGACAACAAATTTCTAGGAACCACCAAGTATTTAATTGAACCCAGTGAACACTTATGAGAGGAAGAGCTCTTTAAGAGGTCTTTTGAAAGAGATCTGTCAATGTTATCATATTGATATCTGAATGGTATCATTTTTCTGAGATCTCAGAAAAAAATCCTCTCAAAGAGTTTGTTTGAATAACATTCTGGCAATCTCTTATTTTCCTCATAAATCAACGCATCTGATAACATTCTGATATCTTTATGTTAACCTTCTGAAAGGTCTATCTGGCCTCTTACACATATTTAGGGGATCTCTAAGAGCTCCGGATGATAACATATTGTTCACTGGGAATAGTCGCAACGAAATATTTGATTCTCTCTAAATCTGGAAGCGTGAAAAATCACGCGTTTAACTCCACTAAGTCTCAGAAGTGAGCCAGTCTGTTTCGAGTGAGCTCTCACTCTTTTAGAGTGAAGAATTGACTCCAGAATTTGAGTGGCTGTGAGTTTCTAACCTCAAACCTTAGAATATTATTCTAAAAGAGTGGGGCTTTGACTCGAAATTTCGACAAGCTCACTTCTGGCAGTCTGAAGAGTGAAATCTCACTCTAAAAATCTTAGAGAGTTGATTTCGATGAAGTTTTTAATTGAAAAAATATTTTGTTCATCCAAATCAATTAAATATATTCTGTTGCGATTACCTTGGGGAAAACGCTTGGTTGAGGAATTATGGTTCCAGTAACGTGATATAAATATTTTATTGTTCCTGGAAATTTTTTCATTCATGCAGGTAGTATATTTCAGCGGAGCTACCTCCGCTGATTTTGTTCAACCCTTGGATAAGTGTTCTCTGAATGAAGACAAAAAATTCTGTGCCAATTTCAACGATTTCAAATAAATATGCGATCAATTTCACCATCCATCCGTGAGATGTTTTATTAAAATGAATGATGAATTCGATGAATGGACAATTATGAACAGAAAAGATGGTGTTCATAAATGCACCAGCGAAAGGAGAATTTTATTGCAAATTTACAAGGCACGCAATGAAATTAATTGCATCGCAATATGATCTTCAGATCACTTCACGTTGCACACATAATAACGCTTGTTTTCTAGGAAAATTAAAGAAGAATGCATCGCGATTGAAAGGAAAAAATTGTGTAAAGAATTGAAATCATTCGCGGTACCGAATAATATAAAGGAGAAAAAGAAAGCGTCAAATTAATGAATTGAGAACCCAATGATAGAATCATCATTTTCAGATTAAACGTGTTATCGCATTGGAATGAGAGAAACAATGGCTGGAATTCTTTTTTCAATCAATAATAATGCTTCGTATCATGATTTATCGATTCAATGTTTTTTCCACATCAGTACTGCAGTTGAAAGCTCGGAGGAATAAGATTCGGAGCATCACACGTTTTGTTCCAACGTCCAATTGTTATACTATTCGAGAAAAGAATTATTCTTATTGAAAGATTGATACACGGGAGAGCAAGAAATTCTGGTATATTATAAACAACGGGAGATCGAATGAATGAAATAAAGAACGAAAGAACCGGTTGAAATTTCCATTCACAACAAGCTGAACGAACGATGAAGGATCAAAAAATCCACGAGATACCGAGTCAAAGACACGTATTATAAACAAAGAGATGTTATTTATTGAATTTTTTTTTTACTCTGGATTGAACATTTTTATGTGCAAACTTTTGGAAAATTTCCTACCTTGCTTCGTAAGCGGATGAAATCATAACAGAATTCAGAAGATCAAACTCGCTCCGTCTGATCCATCTGGGAGCTTTCCAAATCATGGGCTATCCACCCTCAGAATTCTTTATGAAATGCTAAACGATTCAGAGTTTTTAAACAACGCACGCATAATTGAACGAAATTGAAAATCGATTGATAGATCGAGTATTGAACTTTGGACCACCCGGACACGGAGCGAGGAAATCTCATCTTGTCCATCGGTACACACGGGTCAACGTTTGCGAAATTGCGACTCTCGACGTAAACAACGATCCGTACATTGTAACCGAACAGACAAGTGACCGAACGGCAGCGACAGCAGCAATACCAGCAACAGCTTTTCACGTTGTTGATCAAGTTGGCTTGGCTGCCAGACGGATCACGTAATACCCTCTCGTCCAACCAACCAACAAATGAGCAATGATTTTGATGAATTTTCAAATTGAACTGCGGAAAAAGTTGTTCGTATACGCATAAATATTTTAGTCAAACGAAACCCAAATTTGTACTCTCTATTCTGCTCTTTCTATCGAAAATTGTTTCACGCTCAAAGAGAATACCGTCAGCCTCATCCAAGTGAAAGTACACTGAACACTCGAATTTTTGTAGAAAAAACAAGAAAATGATCAATCGAAACTAGTTGATTAGAAAAAAATGTATATAAAGGAAATTTCCATAGACGACATGTCTTTCGAATGTATGATTCATCCAGACCAATGAAACTTCCAAAATAACTTTTTGCAGATGTTGATCCCCAATTACAACGTCTCTTTTTATCATTTCATATTTCTTTCCTACAATGAAAATACCATAAATTACACGAGTGTTTACAAACCGAATCACGTTATTTATTTTTATCATGTATATTTTTCAAGCCTGATTCGTGTGACACTTTTGTACGATAATTCCGCGTAATTGGGTTGATTTTTTGAAAAATGATGATTCAAAACTTCAGCCCACGGAAATTATCAGATTTGAACGGAAAAGTGAGAACAAAGTTCTCACCGAGATATACACAAGAAACTCGCTATCGAACTGCGTACAGCTACCATTATTGAATGGTAATATAACCATCCTTGAAATGGAGTTTGAAAACTTATAAAAGTTCTTCATGCAAATATCTTTCTCTGAATTTAAATGGAAATTCAATTCGATTCGTGTTGGTTTGAACTGTGGGGAACTCAATTGTACGATCTGAATTCGACTACTTGTTACGTGTTCTATGTACAGTATGATTCCATGTCAGTTCTTTTTATCTGACGTTCCATGTTTCGAGTAGGTTTCGATTGTTCAAACGGGAAAAAATAATTAGCTATCATTTGGATGAAATCCAAAAATCTTCCACGTCTCTGATGACGCCTGATCAGGCTTTAGACATCAGGCGTGATCAGGCCTCAATTTTGTACCCACATGATCAGGATTAATTACGCACAATTACGCCTAATCACGCTTGATTATGCTCCGTTATGCATGAAAAATTCATACCCCGTCCTCTACTGAAGGAATCCTCCACGCCTGCTCAGGCCTGATCAGGGCTTGTTCATCAAGCGGGATCGGACGTGATCGGGCCTCAATTTTGTACCCACGTAATCAGAACTAATCACGCTTGATTATGCATGAAAAATTCATACAGAATTAATAAGGTTTATAATTTGACAAAAAGAAAGATTTCTTTCATTATCCTCCCTTTAATTTTACAAAAGACTAATGGATTGTTAATCATTTCTACTTATTATGCTCATGCAGTTTCCATCTTGTAGTTTTCAGGCATGATCTCGCGTGATTCTGAACAATCAGGCAGTAATTTTCATCGAAGAAACCGATATGGCGCCCCGATCCGGTGGTACACTGTATATCTAATGAAGTATTTTCTCCTTGTGATAAAAAAATCAACACAGAGTCATTTTTTATGAATGCTCCTCATTTGGGACGATTTTGCATGTTCAAGAGCGAGAATGGTTTGTCTGGTATCATCGCATGTGGTTAATCTTGATCACGGGTTTCCACGTGGGTATAAAATTGAAGCCTTTTCAATTATGATTAAACTACAAAGTGAAAGATCAGGCGTAGTCAGGCCTGACCACGTACAATCAGAGTTGAGCACGCGAAATTTTGCCAAAAAATGTCCATAATCAGACCTGAACGATTTTTTCACGGGACAAAATTAATTAGGTTTCCGTAAGGAATGAAGCTATAAAAATTTTATAAGAAGGTAATTTGTTATCAATCATTTCTACTTATTGCGTTTATGCAGTTTCCAGTTTTCAGGCATGATCACGCGTGATCAGACGTGGGCGAATGCGTTTGTGGCCGATTTAACATGATAAAACATGTGCATTCGTGATAAAAAAAAATCAACACAGACTCCCCGTGAAAAACTCGTTTATGTCTGATTACGCGTGATCAGGCATGATCGTGGACATTTTTTGACGGAATTATTCATGCTGAACCCTGATTGCACACGGTTTGGCCTGACTACGCCTAGTCGTTCATTTCTCAGCTTCACCATCACTGAAAAGGCTTCAATTTTGTACCCGCATGGAAACCTGTGATCAAACTTGGCCAGACAATCCATTTTCGCTCATGAACATGCGAGGTCGTGCCCAATGGGGAATGTTCATACAAAATTGCTTCTTGTTGCTTTCATCATCACAAATGCAGATGCTTTATCATGCCAAATCAAATGTGTGAATTCGCAAGTACGCCTGATCATGCGTGATCATGCTTGGAAACTGGAGACTGTGAAATCGGAACTGCATGAGAAGAATGAGTAGGAATGATTGACAATAAATCAGTCTTCAATGAAATTGTTACAGTTCTATTCCTTATAGAGAGCTTGTCAATTCTGTATGAATTCTCCTTCCGTAAACAAACATTTACCAAGAGTGATTGGGCATAATTGTGCGTGATTAGCCTGAATCACGTGGGTACAAAATTGAGGCCTGATCACACCCGATGAATAAAGCCTGATCAGGCGTGAGCAGGCATGAACGATTTTTTCACGGGTCATATTCGATGAATAGTTCTCATCTGGTACGATTTTGCGTGATTTCGGGTGAGAATGGGTTGTCTGGCATGATCGCACACGGTCAAGCTTAAATACGGGTTCTCACGTGGATACAGAATTGAGGCCTTTTGAGTTATGATTAAGCTAAAGAATGAGCGATCAGGCGTAGTCAGGCCCAACCACGTGTAGTCAGTGTTGAGTATGAATAATTTTACCAAAAAATGTCCATGATCAGGCTTGAACAAGCTCAATCAGACCTGAATAATTTTTCTCATGAGCACAGCTACTCGCTTAGCGACAACAGCAAGGAACGTAGCTGACGCAGAAAATATCAACCACCAAATATGTGCAGTCACAGCTACGATTTTCTACTGTAGTAGCTAATGAATAGCTATCATTGTTGAAAATTGTTTGAAATTGAATTTCTAAATTCTTACTAGGGTAGACCGAGGCGAACCGGATCACAGGGCGAACCGGATCAAACTAAGCTCTTTGGCTGTTTTGGATTATTTCTATTCCCAATTTCACTCTCTATGTGCATCAGTTATTCACATACACTCATTACCTACTGGAAACAAAAGACAGCATGACCATATCGCGCATCATTTGGTCCTGGGTAATTACAGAAGTCTGTACGTCGTGTGCACGCGAGAGAAATTTGTCCCTGATGTAAAACAATCATTGTAATTCTCTAAATTTTTAATGATAAGGTATGTTAAAAATCATGCGATTTTGATTGATATATATAGTTCGTGAAGTACAGAATGAGATTAGAACATTGTTCAGACAATAATATCAGGCCCTTCATGAACAAATGAATATCTTTTTGCACATAGTATACGGGGCGATTCGCATCACGTTTCCTGGGGTGAATAGGATCATGGGTATTTCGAGTCATACATTGTAAAATTGAATTTGTAACTTGACTGTGTCTTGATTTTCAAGATTCCTCAACCTCTCAATTGTCAATAATGAAAATTTTCATTACAAATAACCTAAAAATTCTCATTCGGTCATCATGTATGATTCCATTGTTGATGAAAAAGTC
Source organism: Gonatopus flavifemur (assembly GCA_018340375.1). Taxonomy (NCBI): domain Eukaryota; kingdom Metazoa; phylum Arthropoda; class Insecta; order Hymenoptera; family Dryinidae; genus Gonatopus; species Gonatopus flavifemur. The sequence continues at coordinate 11,263,950 of JAFFJZ010000006.1, forward strand.
TTCGATCATGCTGACTTTCGACTGAAAATTTGTTGTTTTGATTGCGTCTTGAATTTTGTCGATGTTGAGGATAAAATTGAGCCTTTCTTCTTATAGTATAGGTGAATGATTTTAAATCTGAAATTGATGATGTTAGGCAATTGATTTCAAGCACACCGAGTTCATTTAAAAACAGACAGCACTTACAAAAATAATTTTGAAAATGAAGGAAAATTCTCCCTTCTCCATCCCAGCCAGAAATGAAAATTTTTCGATATCAAATTGATCATCATGAATAATTCATGGTCTCAGGACAGAATGAATGAGGCCATACGAAAGGTTACGTCCGGTGAAATGACTCTGCGTCAAGCTTGATGGAATAAAGTTTTTTCATTCATTTTACGTATTTACAGTTCGTTTATAAGCATTAATACGTTTTTCATCAGTGGATATATGATGTTTGTCTATGATCCGATTCGCCCCCGATTTTGGGGCGAATCGGATATTTCTCATTTTTTGTGTATTTGATTGTAAAATAAAGACGTGTTTATTTGAATGTTTTTTGTTTGTATAGACTTCAAGCCAAAGATGTATAGAATGAGAATTTATGAAGATACTTATTGAAAAAATCTTCCTTTTGGTCATTTTGATTCATTGAAGACGAAATGATCCGATTCGCCTCGGTCTACCCTATATTATATTATTAGGTGTACAAATAAGTTTCCGCGGTTTGTCAAAAGATGGCCCCACCAGAAGGTTATGGAGAAATTGTCAGATGTAAAACGTAATATCCCAAGTTTAGTCATCTGGCAACACCATAACCTTAAAGTACTAGTGATTCCGTATCAGCATCACGTAATTTTTTTCGTGCAAAAATGTCAAGTTTTATTCCGAATAAGCATCATTTGCGGGAACTTTTGATTTACTTCTTTAATGTGAAAAAATCTGCAGCTGAGGCGCATCGATTGCTTCTAGAAGCATATGGTGAAGCTGCTTTAAGTGAGAGAAGTTGTCAGGAATGGTTTCAAAAGTTTAAGAACGGTGAGTTTGAGGTTAAAGACAAAGAACGCAGTGGAAGGCCGAAAGTGTACGAAGACATGGAATTAGAAGTACTATTGGAGGAAGATTCGTCCCAAACGCAAAAAGAACTTGCACTTACTCTACAAGTGACTCAACAAGCAATTTCACATCGTTTAAAATCGTTAGGAATGATTAAAAAACAAGGAAATTGGGTTCCATATGAACTAAAGCCGAGAGACGTTGAACGCCGATTATGCATGAGTGAAATGCTGCTTGCCAGGAATAAAAAAAAGAGTTTTTTGCATCGTATAGTCACTGGTGACGAAAAATGGATTCACTACGATAATCCAAAGAAGAGAAAGTCATGGGTTAAGCCCGGCGAACCATCAACATTGACAGCTAAGCCGAATATTCATGGAAGAAAACTCATGCTGTGTATTTGGTGGGATCAGCTTGGTGTCGTGTATTATGAATTGCTGAAACCAAGCGAAACCATTACTGGAGCTCTCTACCGAACACAATTGATGAGATTGAGTCGGGCACTTAAGGAAAAACGCGCCCATTACTACTCCAGACACGACAAAATTATTCTTTTACACGATAATGCTCGTCCACATGTTGCGGCGCCGGTAAAAACATACTTGGAAACACTCAACTGGGAAGTTTTACCCCACCCGCCGTATTCACCAGACTTAGCCCCTTCTGATTATCACCTGTTCCGGTCGATGGCACATGGTCTGTCTGAGCAGTGCTTCACATCATATGAAGACACCAAAAATTGGGTAGATTTGTGGATAGCGTCAAAAGATGAAGAGTTTTTTCGACGGGGTATCCGAATGTTGCCAGAAAGATGGGGAAAAGTAGTGGCAAATGATGGAAAATACTTTGAATAAAACGTAATGTACTTTTCCTTTACAATAAATTCCTAATTTTTTATAAAAAACCGCGGAAACTTATTTGTACACCTAATACATATTTATACACATTTTCGTGACTGAAATTTCATACACATGTACCTTAAATTTTCAGTCACGTGATTGAAAAATTGCTTCCGTTACCTGTATTCGAAGTTTTGTCTTTCAACGGTGTATAGCTGCAATTATTTTAGCTATCGCAATGAAAAACGGACGCTAAAACAGGGAGTATTTGATTTTTTTGCGTATGACTGGGGAGGAGAATTGGAGATTTCAGTTCTTGTGTTTTTTAGTTGTGTAGCATGAAGAAGCCCTTCTCGCTGCCAACTCAGAATTCAAGCGAACAAAGTCAAAAATCATGAACAATGATCTTCACAATAGCAAGGGAACTGGAAAAAGCAGAGAATAATGCCTCTCCTCTTTCATTATCTTCGATCAAGTTCTTCAACCTTCGACTACACTCGAAGACATTTTTGGTATTCTGAGATTACGCGAAACTTTCTGTGATAAAACCTTCTCACATGAACAAATCTATTGTCAAGTGATACGAATGCATGCCTGGTCGAACAACAGACTATCGTGTCACATTGTATCCAACGAAACAACACAGACACACATTCGCGAAGACAATGAATATTCAGCATGTTGAATGCATATTGTGATAAAACGTGAAGGAATGAAATTTCAATCGAGAATCATTATGTATTGTGCGACAGATTAATGATTTATTCAATGCGGAATTTATGATTTTTATTCCATTCGATGGAAAATAAATCATAACTTGACGATGTTGGTTCGAAATTGAAATGAACAAGAAGTGAAAATAACGTTCAACATTGAGACATTACGCAGCCATACAAGAAGAGAATTATCTGGGGATGAAAATCTTTACACTGAGAGAATTTTTTGTAGTTAAATTTACTATTGTGCCCGAGGAACAGACTGACTTCCCAATGGAATTTACTGTAAAACATAGTGAATTTGATCATGTTTCTATTGTCTCGTCATAGTAAATTTGATCGTAAGTTCAGTCTGTTCCTCGGTTACAAAGTCCCATAGTAAATTTAATTATAAATTTTTCTCTGTGCACCGAGAAAAATAATTTATTTGACCGAATGAACTGAAGTTAGTTGTGAAAATTAGTTCCGAGTAATAAAAGAATAGAATAGAAGCCGGTAATAAAAGCTGTAGTAAAGGCAACTTCGAACTAGTAACACCAACTAAAGTCAGAGAAATTGAATTTGAATTTAGTTGAGCCAACGCCCGTTTTAGTTATCCAAATATCAACAACTGTATCTAGTTGCTGGAACTAATTTGGAGTAAGGGTGCACCGAAAGAATTTTCTTTCAAAAAGTACCGTGAAATTTCAGTACCCTAATAGAAATTTGACAGGGAATTCCCTGTTAGAAGCATGGCCCTCGTAAGGCGGCAATAGGGAACTCCTAATTAAGGAAAACTTTTAATTACCTTATCAGGTCCTGATTGGGAATTCAATTACTACCCTGATGAGATCCTAATTGGGAAACGTTTGGTTTTCCTGATCAGGACCTTGTCTTCTCCCTGCGTTACATTTTTGTCAGGGCCTTATCAGATACTCAAGTCAAGCCCTGAACAGAAGTCAGGCATGCCTGATCTGGACCTGATGTTTTCCATATCAAAATTTCTACTAGGGAAGCGACGTCCAAGTGGAAGTTCTTCAAAAAATCACTGAATGTTCAAATAGAGCACAGTAATTTTCAAAAGAAAATTCTTTCAACGTGGCAGTGTCATTGATCGAATATTTATTCGAGCCGTGATGACATGGAATAACGATAAACCAATTCTCAAAATGATATTTTGAAAATAAGGAAGAAGAGGAAAATTTATCTCAATATCTACGATTATACACCTTTAACGTAGACCCATCCTTTCTCGTATCCATTCCGGGACGAGGGCGAAGAAAGAAAACTCCCATTTAGCGATAATAAATCTCTCACGAGGATCGGCGCGCGGTGAAACCTGACCGAATGACAGTCACAGATGCAGGAAAGCACTTCTCACCCTACCCTACCACAAGGAGTTTCTTTGAGAAACGAACTCACATACATCACACTCGCCACTTTCCTTCTTCCTTCGTCTCTTTTTTTTCCTCACAATTTTCATCTTCCTGACTCTTCAACGTCGTCTTGGACTTTTATTACTCCTGTAAAAAAACGTCATAAAGGCTCTGCCGTCTGCAGTTCCTTGGAAAATCCACCTCACTTCTTTTTGACTCAGTACTACTTCATGCTTCGAAGAATGACTACGATGTACAGAGTGAACAAATTCAATTTCGAGAAAACCATTTTCCAAATGCACAGACGGCAGAATGAAATAATAAACACAGAGCGATACGACGACACGATAACACGATCGCGTCCAACGCAGGCATAACTTATTTTTCAGCTAGTCAGCGCTACGAAACATCGAAATAATGACTATTTAATTTTCTCCCTGTGGAGAGAGAAGTTTCAATAATCATTTTCCAGTAATTGCAGACAAACATTCCGTGACCTAATTACTGGGTATGCAAATGAAAATAAAGGAGATGGAGTAAAAAATGAGAAATTACACACATAATATAACATGTTACATCAGGAATCAAGATTTACCTCAAAGATTTCTCTCCTGTTCGATCAAAATGCTAATGGAGAAAGGGTTCGTTGGTATGGGAAAAATTATGAAGCGTGCCAGGTGCTTAATTAAAGAAGTTCAATAGAGGCATAGCTCGAGCAACGATATCTGTGAATACTAATTTAAGTAGACCCGGAAGGCACGTTTCGCTCTCAACCGAAGAGCTGCTTGAAATTGTTTAACCGAGGTATTAGATGGTTCGATAATATTGAAACTATCGGGTAGATTTTAACATGGATTGATCGGTGATAAGTTCAAAGCGTATCACGGTGAAACGCTAAACTACACTGTTAAAAATTTCTGCATTAATTTCAATGTTTTTACTGGAGGTTTTTTTCAAGTACCTACATGAATTCAGTTTCATGCACATTTTACATGAAGCTTAATGTAAACTATAGCATAATCTATAGTCTTTCCATGTCTCTGTGTACATTAAATTCAATGCAGAATGTATATGAACCTGATTTCATGTACGCAATTGAAAAAAACTTCCAGATATTTCTGACAGTGTAAATGAACGAACGCAAGTATCAAGTTTTTGTTGTCTCATTGGTCTGAAGTTTTCAAAAAACACTAAACTTGATATACACGGAGAAAGATGCCACTCGAAAATATAAGAACTTTTGCTATTTTTGTTAGTAAACTAGAAACGGGGAGGTTTCTAAAATGAATTTTTACATAAAAATACAGAAGATCACGAATATTGTAGAAAAAGTACCAGGAAGGGTTCAGATTTTGAATGCTGAACGTTAAATTTTATAAAGCGTATAGTAAAATTCAGTTTTTCATTCATAATCTCTCGTATTTTTATGTAAAAATCGATTTTACAAACTCTCCTGTTTCTGGTTTAGCGAGCAAAACAAGAAAAACTAGTATATTTTTTCTTGCGTGTAGCTGAATTGAATAAGCATTTAAATTCTCATCAACTATCACTGAAAGGAAAGCAAATAGTAAATATTTTCTGTATTCTATTCTGATATCCAGCGAGAACAGATGATGTTTTATAACTTTATTAATGAACTGAAATTGCTCTACAATATCATTTTTCATACGTTTGTTTCGTTCCAATTATAATACAACATTATCTCATCTCTTCTCTGTACTTTTATCGAATACATTTCTTCCTTTTCTCCACCTGCAACGAATTTTCATATTTTTAATGAACCAATTATTTTCATCCCCAACTATGGAATTATAAAATACTTATTCAAGTCTTGACCAATTATCAGACACAACGATCTATGTCGATGAGACTTGTAATCACCTGTAACTTCAGTGTTAATGTTCAAATATTTTGAAGTCCTAACTTGGCAGGTTAACACGCGGTAATAGTTTAACGAGATTAACAACTCGACTTCACTAAACAACATCGAACTTCACGAACGCATGGCAATGTGAGATTACACGAGACTGTAAATTTGACGAAACTTGGGAGAGAATGATGTAACGCATGAAATTGAAAAAAAAGCAACAATTAATTTCATCCAGAACATTATTTGAATCGTTCGAATATAATATTCTTCCGAGGGAATGTATTTTTCGACCCGATTTGAGGATATCGAAATATCAATAACAAAATGAATAAATCCTTGAAGAAATTCACAGTCGGGCATTAACGAATGGAAACATCCACATCGTAAAACGAAACGTTGAAAGCCGAAGAACAATAAGCATGAACTCGTACATGAGCGAGGGAGGAAGATGGAAATAATCACGCACAAAATAACGTAAGCTTCCTTTCATTTGTTCAGTTCGATAAACCATTGGGCTTTGAATATTATTGTATGGCATCGCGTTTTTCGCCTATCCTATTTCATTAATTCGTCTTCACGTTGCCTTTTCAACTCTCAACAGTATTCAAATGTCACGACAGAATCGATTTCGAAGGATATATCTCGAGTAAAGAAAAAGCAATACTCGCGTAGATGGGTCATGTAGATTTAAAAGAATAATTGTAACTAGGTGTCCTGCCTACTTTCTGTTCCTCTATTTTCTTTATTTGGAAAAATCAATCAGGAATTTTCAAAGGGAAAATAAACCCATATTCTAATTTGAGTTGTTTCGAATTCACGAGGGATGATGATATAAATAATAATACAACACAGTAAAGAGTAAAAATTACTTCCATCTTGAATATTAGTTTATTTTAAGGGGATACCAGCGCCGGGACATTAGCCAAATTTATTCTGACATTTTATTCAAAAATGGAGCAAAAAAATCAAAATATCGCCCTGTTACAAAAATCCAGCTGGGATTCCAGATCCGAAATTTACCTGCGTTGCCAGCTGAGACTCCACCTGGAATCAAGAATCCCAACTGGATTCCATGTGGGATTTCCAATTCCAACTGGGATTCCATCTGGGGTCAGAAATTCCAACTCAAATCCCACGTTGAAGTTGAAATCCTAGCTGGGATTCCACCTGGAAATAGGAATCCCAGCTAAGATTCCACCTGGAAATGAGGAATCCCAGCTGGAAACGCAGGTAAATTCCGGAGCTGGAATCCACGTCGAATCCCAGCTGGATTTTTGTGACAGGGTGCTTCCTTAGTAGAAATTTGACAGAGAATTCCCTATTAGAAGCATGGCCCTCGTAAGGCTGCAATAGGGCTGCCCTCCTAATTAAGGGAAACTTTTGATTATCTTATCAGGTCCTGACATGGCATCCTGTTTAGGACCCTACAACAATGTAACGCAAGGTTGTTGACAAGTTCCAGTCAGATTTCCCTTCTCAGTAACCCAGAAATGGTATTCCTATCAGAACCTGATCAGGATTGCCTTGACTCATCCGTATTTGAATTGTGAGGTGTAACTGTCAAGATATCTTGATCAGGACCTCATCAGGATTGCGTTGGCTCATCCGTATTTCAATCATGTGATAACCGACAAGACAGCCGAACCAGGACCTGATCAATTCAGAACGATGAATGTATCAAACTATTCAAAATTTTCACAGGACTCATTTGAAATTTACCTGTCTTTTTCAAATGTTCAACTGAAGTCTATTTGGATTATCAGTAGAATTTCTTCTGTTGGGGGAGTTTCAAAAAATTTTATGAAAATTAAATTGAATGTTAGAATCCAGCTTAGATGAGGTTGTGATTGTGAATTCCGCTACCACCCGGATCAGGTCCTGATTGAGAATTCAATTACTATCCTGATCAGATCCTGATTGGAAAACATTTGGTTTTCCTGATCAGGACCTTGTCTTTTCCTTGCGTTACATTTTTGTCAGGGCCTTATCAGATACTCAAGTCAGGCCCTGAACATAAATCAGGCATGCCTGATCCGGGCCTGATGTTTTCCACATCAAAATTTCTACTAGGGTCTACACAGACCAACTTTATCAATTCAAGGAGGTCTGTATGGAGCGATATTTTGATTTTGTTGCTTCATTTTCGAATAAAATGTCAGAATAAATTCGACTGATGTCCCGGCGCTGGTATCACCCAAGATAAGATGCAGCCGAAATTAGCTCTGTTTCAACTGAAAGTAAGCACCAAAAACAAATGCCGACACAATGGAAAGGGCTGGATTTCAGTCAAGGTTTCAAGTAAAATGCAGCCACATTCAGTCAGACTTTTTACAGTGAACGTAACGTGATCTAACACCTGTGGCAGGCATTTGTTCCCTTACGGAACAGTCTATTCATAAATGCGGAATATCCCGACTAGAAATTTACCCCATGGACCAGATCAGGTCACCTTTGATCCAGCCCAGGTCCTAGTAAGGCAACCTCGTCAGGGCTTGACAAGTCATGTCACGCTTTACTAATATCAGTACCTTATGAGGCAAGACTAATAAGGATTTGATGCGAAATCCCATACCAAAACTTCCAGAATAAATTGAACCCTGGTGAAAATTTCCGCTCACCGGAAGCTAACTTTGAAACAATGTTTCAATTTCCGCTTCTTTCGCGCTTAGATACGGTTCATACCCTTCTTACGCTCCCATTTTTACTAGGGAAATTAGGATATGAACAGGAAATCCAGAACCCAAAAATGTTGTATTCGGCATGGAGAGATCTAACTTGGAAGATATGCACAGTTGACATTTGTTCAGAAATATTTTACAATCTGACATTAAGACATTTTTGCATTCACTTTATTAAACTATACTTTATAAACATATTATATGTTCATAATCTCAGGATAACCTAACCAGGTCTTGATGAGATTACAGCCAGGAAAATCTATTTTAACCTTCCAGAATAATTTAAGGGAAACCTAATTAGCATCAAATGGGCTTATCCCTACATGAGACATCCACATCTAATCCTGATTAGGATTTCAGCAGGTATACCGTCTTTCGGATGATCTTGTTATGTCCTCACCATATGTCAGGTTAACCTTATGATAATTTCCAGTCGGGATACACAGTAGAAAATTTTGTGTTAGAAACGGTCCACTTGAAACTCGTGTTGAACTCTCACACTTTTTGTGACAATATTTAACACAGGTTCCGAGTGGACCGTTTGGGACATGCATGTGTGTTAAAAATACACCAAATTTTCTACTCTGTACTCGAATGGTTACAATATAAGCTCTCACTGTGATGTATTGTTCCCTTTGCTGCAATTCGAATGATAAAATTTGGAATTTGGATTCAACGAAATGAAGGTTCAACAAAAAAACAAAGGAGATGACTTTCATTTAGTGACCTGATATTCTCTTTTCGTTCCAACAATTTATCTATTCTTCGAGGAAGAGATCTTTATGGATTATACCGTGGATTATACCATGCGCGAATGACGTTGACATTTCACGGGATAGAGATTTATTAATTACGAGCTTGACCAACCGAGTGAAATAAAACGTAAATTTCTTTTAGGGTTCAACAAGCATGTTCGTGAGTCACAAGGATTTCTTTATAGTGTGGTCGTGTGTGAGTGTTTATTGGTTCTCGTATCGATTCCCTCGCACGATTCGGTCACCGTGGCCCAAAATATCAAAGTAGAATAAAATTTTGTTCATTCGAATTGATAATTCTTCATCTTGGAGTTTAATTTCGTTTCGTGAACGGTAAAAAAGCAATTATTATATTCTAATGGATCTATCAATAATTGTACAATGAGAATTTCAGCACTCAGAGAACATTGTGTCGATAAAGAGAATTTGTATTTCACATGAACATTTGTATTTCACATGAACATTTGTATTTCACATGAACATTTGTAGTAGCGAGGAATCAAATCTAGAATCCCGTTATCGAAGATTATATAACATTGTGGGTACAGCCACACAACCCCGACTAGAAATTTACCCCATGGACCAGATCAGGTAAACCTTGATCCAGATCAGGTCCTGATAAGGCAACCTCATCAGGACCTAACAAGTCATGTCACGCTGCACTATTATGAGGACCCCATCAGGAAAGACTAATTAGGATTTTGTGAGGAATTCCTTAGTAAAACCTCAAAAATAAATCAAAACTAATCTATGAGCCTGTGTGAAAATTGCAGTTCGGTTGACAGATGTGAGGTTAAATTTATGTGATCAACAAATGGATGAATTATTTTTGTGAAATGTGTGGTGGTTATTTCTTGAATAATGTGTATCAAAAAGTCTGTTAGTAAGTGCAAAATGATTAAGTAAATCAGTCATAGCTCTTGTAACGTGTCAAAAAATCGTAATTTGTTGATGCAGTGAAAATGAATTTTCTTCAAATACTTACATCAGCACTTCTAGGCAAAAACTCAGAGATCATATTGATTTTGTAAGAAATATGAGTCATGAAGAACTCATTTGATCAAAAATATGTCAAAAGAATGTTCAAAATGAATAACAAAAAACTTGAATTATTCACTTGCAGCTCGTCGGATGGTTTTATCTTTGAAATTGAAGAGCACTCTTGGAGTTGAAATTTTCAAATTTGAGAAAAAAGCCTTATCTTCTGAGTTGAATTTGTTGTTAGGGTGATAATAAACTTGTACGAAGAGTTTGAAAGTTGAGTGGAATCTATATTGATCAGGAAAGTCCAAATCGTGTGGCAAAAGTTAGAAAATCTGTCAACTTAGCTGACAGCGCATGGGTATTCTATCAGCTTTTCTTCACTAAACCAAATGCTGGCAGGAGAAATTCATCAAAATATAGTGAATTCAAAGTGATGTGAAGTAAGAGAGGACAGATACATGCATTGAATTTTATTAGTTATTATAAAAATGTTGATAAATATGGTAAGGCTATGTATGACTCAATGTATCGTCTCTCAATATTTTTGTTTCAATGATTTGCATTTTTGAGTGTGCATTTTCGTATCTTTTCACCAGTAACTAGTGTTAGGTTGAGAAAACATGTGTATTGAACCTGTTTCATAAATATAATAACATTTATTTGTAGGAATATGACACAACATTATTGGAACAAAAATATGGGAAGACGACACTTTGGATCTTCTATAGTCTTTTCTTATTTTTTAGAACGTTTATAAGAACGAATAAAATCTAATGAATATTTCGGTCCTCTCTTACTTCACATCACTTTGAATCC